>JAVFKF010000014.1:1250000-2500000 GCA_036926295.1 Pachydiplax longipennis | reverse complement strand
AATCATTAGCGTAACCTAATAGAATTGATTTTCAAATAAAAGCTAGAAATGTCAGGACTTGATTAATTTTATTTTTTAAACTACTGATTCTAAGAAGATCACATATTGATAGCCGCATTATTAGAAACTCAATCGAGAATCAGCGATAAAAACATGCTGCATACAATATCAAGGAAAAAGCTTTCTCCTTAGTAGTAAATTAAATCAAACATTTTTTGGCCGATTCACCTCAATCATATGAGTTCATGAAAATGACATAATTGGGAAAATACGAAGTAGAGTATTAAATTCTTCTGAAAAACATTTTATGGTAAGGGATTATATGTCATATTGGTTTACGAATATTTTACGCTCTTGTGAAAATTTAGGATGGTACCTTAGTGAAACATTTTGAATTGCTGGAAACCGTTACTTATATTCTCCACCCTCCTAATATCACCATAAAGATGTTACGTTCTTAAAATATCTTAGTAGCATGCTAATGCTCCAACACCGAGGTTTCGGGTTCGAATCCCGGATAACCGGATTTTCTGGTTAGAAAAATAGTCCTACGTGTTCGTTTATTTTTAGCGACTCTCTTGATGTTGTCCAAAAATGGATTTTTATGATGGTATGAATTAGGTGAAGAAATTTTTAAAGAACGTCAATTGATTAATTAAAATATCAATATAAATTCGATTAACTAAGAGACAAAGGTTCTCCAAGCAATCCCTGGGATTCTGAATAACTGGTGACCGCCGAGCGATTATCCTTTTCCCAGGAATTGCCCTCGACGGTTGCCGCTGTCGGCGCTTGGAGAACCTTTGTTTCTTAGTTCATTGAACGCCGAGTTCCTTTTTCTTTCTTATATAATTTCGATTATTAAAATATCAATATCGATATCAAAAATTATTATATTATTTAACAAATGCGAATAAATCTGTACTGACAAGTATAAAAATAAATTAATTTATCCTGAAAATATCGCGTTAAAATGCTACCGCAGCAAAGGAAACTGCTACACGATAATACGAGTGTATATATATTCAGAAACGAAAAGTAAACAGGGAAGAAGAGACTTCGTAAAAGTAAACGTTATTCTGACAACGGCTTCTTACACCAAATCCTTCGTAAGCGGGCTGGATAAGAAGAGATAAACGGATTTTATTTCTCGGCAAGCTTGTTTCTCGTCATTTTTTTCTTTGGCGATAATATTTCTTGGGCCTCTCAGAGGCACATCCCTCTCAGTCATTTTCATCTCTCCATTGCTTCCACCCTCAGTTTTTCGATTTCGGATCCGTCCAACCGCTTCCTTCTCGAGTCTCTCTGATCTCCACGTCGCACCGTAATCGTTTGCCTTTTCAACTGAAATGTCTATGAATCCCTCAAATCCGCCCTTTTAACTTCTTTTCCTATTTTGAATAATTTATCCGGCCACCGTTTACGTCTGCACGAATGTTGTTCCCGTCATTTTTCTGCATATTTCCCATGTTACCATTGATGTAAATGTTCCTCTTCTACCTTGTTTCTGTATAGGTGAGAGAAAGCGATAAATTGTTTCAACTTAAATATCCCGAAACATACATTTAGGCTTTATTCCATTTTGTTTTATTCTCCAGTAAAATTAACTTAACTGTGAACTGCATTTGGACGGTTGGTAGCTCTGAACTACTGTACTTTCTAGCGTAAGCTTTGAGTAAATTGATGTAAATTGAAGTAAATTTTATCGTATGCGTTTTGTAATGTATTGCCTACGAGAAATTTTTGGAAAAGTTTCTCTTTTGACTTTGGGCGAATTCCAAGCAATTTTAAAATTGGTATGTTATGCTAAGAGCGGTGCAACCTGGCCAGAAATTCCAGTGTAAACTTTAAATAAATATAAAGAAAAACAAATCGGTATATCGGTAAATCAATTTGATTCTTTTAGAGATAAAAATATTAAGTTTTCGAAGCATGAATTAAGAATTCCGAGGCTGAATTTCCAGTCTTTACATTTAAGGAAGCATTTATTGATTTACCAACCAATTTACCTATATTTGTAATGGGAAACCATGTTATATGATTTACAAGCAGTATTTATGTTATATAATGAGTGAATGAATATCTTCCTGATATTACCTTTATAGGAATAGGGGTCCGATATTATTTTTCGGATTTTGCTAAAATTTATTTTTTTATATAAGTCAGATTAATAGGACTGTTCTATCCCTAGACGACGCATGCTAAAAAGGAAAAATATATAACAAAGCAATTCCCCAACTATTCCCCAACACCTAATGAAATTTAATCGATCCCAGCTTTTGTCTGTTCCATAAAACCAAGCCATTTAAGAATCATCTATTTGTCGCAAATTGTTTTTTGCTTTAATTATGGTAATTTGAGGTACATACTATACCTGCTGTTCTTGATTTTTACATACAGGTAACCAACATTAACCATCTAGGCTGAATTTGCTGAAAAATTTATTATTACCTACAATATACCTCGTATGAAAGGCTGTTTGTTTTCTCTCCTTCGCCAAATTTCGAGAAATTATAATTGAAAGAGTAAAGAAAAAAGAAAATAAGGGTAGTTAATTTATAATTAGAAAAATGAAGCATCCAAGGATGTAGAGGAAAAATTAACAATAGCAAGAGACTAATGACTCCGTTGACCTTAATCAGGGCATCAGAGGTTCATTTGACCGAATTTTCTGTCAATTAATTTCATTTAGTAAATCAATTTTATTACGATTCCATTTAATGAAGTGTAGCCCTGAAAACAGTTAATTTGATGAAACAGTCTCCGTTTGAAGGGCTGATTACGAAATGCATAAAAAAGTAGGCAAATGCTTCCCATGACCTCAAAATGATATGAAATCTCGTGGTATGGATCTCATATCACTGACGCTGGGCTGTAATTTGTTTGGTTGATTTAATGTTGATTAAATATTTACCCTACAAATTTCAAAGGTGAGCATTAAATTATTCCCTTTGTTGATGGGGTTTATTAACTTTGATTGCATATTCAATTACTTTGTTAGAACATCTAATGGTATTTGTTAATGAAGGACATTAATCAAAACATTATTTTCCATAGGAGAGTAGGTTAGTTTGGAATCGTTGGGTTACTTTCAATAACATTGCTGAGACCATTTTTTTGTAATATGTTCATTATCTCAATCCTAAGTTATATTTTGCCGCGTTTCTTACTTCTTATAATACACCTGCAGTTATTCATTAGGACAGGTGATGAAAATAAAATACTTTTTAAGGAAAAAATATCCTTTAAACAGGATTTGAACCACTGATGATAAATTTGAGACATTTTGGAATCTGGACTTTGAATTGGAATCTTTGGACTTTGGAACCTTTGGACTGGAATCTGGAATTTTGATTTTAAAGTGGCCCAAAAAAAGTAGATTATAATTCTACTAAAAAGTTCATTAATTGGCTATTACATGCGCACCCCAGGTAATGATAGGTAATATGACATTTACATTAATACCCCGCAAGCTGTCGTATGGCGTATGCCAGGGGGTGTGAACACCGAAAAATAATACGCTGACAGGCCGTGTAATCGCTGCGTAAACAGAGCAGTCAAAGTGTACGGCTAATTCCCGCGATGTCATCGCTACCACTGATCAACTGCTAAGAAGCTTAGCAGAAGGTATGTAATCTGCTACTTTTGAAAGTATATTTAGACAACCATACCTCGCAAACCAGTGGAGAGAAACAAGGAACAAAAACTGTTATTTTTATATTCAATTTTCTGTTACGCTAAACAGGTCTCGTCTCAAATTCGCGATACCCCCAGAGAACCTCTCCTTGTTAGATATCTCCCTCCATATAAGGGTCTACCCTTATATCAAAGATTAATTTCTATCCCGAAAAATCAACATACATTACGATTAAACGCAGGAAGTGCAGCTGAAGTGCTGAACGGGGAAACTCCGTGAGGCTATGTAGAAGTCAATAGGGAAAGATTTTTGTTAAATAATCATGTGGATTTATTCCAACAAAATTTGATAAGATTTATTGTGCAGTTCCCTCGTTACTACCTCTTAAAATTTATTATTTAAGCGTAATAATCTACATTAGTAATATGACAAAAATATAAATATACTGCAGAAATAACAAAAATAAAATAATAGAAAAATCAAAATATGAGATAGATGTACCAATTAAGATAGTAAATAATAAATTGGTACCAAAGCAACGACGAGATGAACTGCAGCGGGTAGTAGAGTCATTCGAATGGGAGAGAGTCGTCCTTCCATTCAGTCCACGAGTCCATTGAGTAAAGAGCCAGAGTCAGAAGGCGAGTCAGCAACATCAATGCGAGAGTCACGCCCACACACAAACCCACACACACACTTAGCACGCGCTATAGAGCACTACAAAGCACTTAGAGATAGGGGGAAATAGGGAGAAAACACTACGAGCTCCATCACAGACAGAACCACAGAATAACAAAATAAAAGCGAAATTTTGGGAGGTCTATTGGTACTGAGCAATCATAACCACCTGAAAATGAAAATACGAGAATTGTCTGAAAAGTTTCCCCAGTTTCCGACCCCAGATTTTTCAGAAATCTTCAGAAAATTTTCAGAAAACATCTCGAGAAATTGCGAAATGTCGGAAACTTTTCAGACCAGCCATGTACTTCCACCGAAACCAAACATTTATTTTGTGAGCGTGTGAATAGTACAGTATAGTAGTAGTATATGTTAAATTTCAAAGAAGAGAGGGGAAAATGCAACTAATTCCATCATAGTGAGAACCACAAAATAACAAAAGAAACACGTAATAAAAAATGATAATCACCTGAAAATGAGGATACCTCCACTGAAACTAAATATTTATTTTGTGTGAATAGAACGAGATATTAAATTTTAAAGAAGAGAGAGAAAACGCTACTAGTTCCATCATTTTGAGAACCACAAAGTAATAGAATAAGCACGTACTAAACAATGATAATCACCTGAAAACACTACCACTGAAACCAGACATTTATTTAGAAAAGCGTGAATAAAACAAGCTATCAAATTTAGTTACCAAGTTTCAACTTTCTCTCCTCACCTCTTATCTGAACCGGATTCAAAGGAGGATAAATTTTTCCAACTTTCCCCCAAAAGAAATCTCTTATCTAAACTGCATTCAAATAAAGATGAATTTTAATACCAAAGTACCAGGCAAAAATTCCCGCAAGACTGTATCTTAAAGGCCCCGTGTTCTTCATTCTTTCCCATTCACTCCCACACTTATTTTCGCGATTTATCCCTTCCCTCTCATTGATTTTCTTTCGGTTCCACCCTCTTTACTTTCGCCACGGATGACCTCAGCACATGTGCCCCGTATCTCCTGTTGCGCTGAAAACGATGCGCAATCTCTTCACCCCTTTCTAATCTCACACGTAAACCAGGCTCAGGCGGAGGAATAAGATTTAAGGCCCAATTACTGTCACGATGACGACGGAACGTCCACTCAAAGGATGAATTACTCTCTGTAAAAAGAGGATCAAAAATGTAGCGATGGTGTCGTGGAAGTAATTTCATAAAATGCTTCGTTCCATTTCAATAAGCAGCATTTTGTCTCAAAGTCGTCTCTTTAAACATCGCCCGTTTCGAAAAAAGTGAAAAATTTTCTGAGCGTAATCCCTCGTGTAAATCCCGATGCTAACCCGAGCTCATAAAGTGCATTACTTTTATTTATTTATTTTACTTTAGACTACAAATAGGCACCAGGCCAGGTAGTCGTTCAAATTGTGAGAGAGGAAAATATAAAATGTCCTGCCTAGTATTCACTCATGTCGGGAGGAAAACCCCCCAAAACTTCCCGAAACTTTTATACTGTGTTGTGTATGGATATTTGAGGATGGAGACAGTCTCTGAAATGCGTATTGGGACTTTCTCATATAGCTGGTTATTCGCGGTCTCCGTGATCCTTTCGAGGAATTTGCACCCGATGGTCTCTGGCATATCGGCTATTGTAGAATTTTTGAAGCTTCTAATTCTTTTCTTTCACCAGAAACTGTCGAACTACTAAATGTAATTTTTCAGCTTTCAAAGCTAGAATCCCGCGCTATCTCCCTTCTTTTTTCACGTGACCGTAAGAGGTATTCTAGCCTAGGCGATCGTTGGGGATTATTTGGTCGACCTCTATCTTTACGTGACGCTAATCAGCTGAACTACGGCAGCCCGCAGCTCTAAATTTCGAAGCCGACGGTACGAGAAGACGTAACTACAACCCATCTCTTGGCTCTTAAGTATGTTAACAGAATACTTACATTATGAAGATTTAGCTTTTACTAGTTGCCCTGAGCGAAAACTTCGCAGACGGACACTAATACTCTCTTTACCCTCATAAATAATTAACAACTAACACTTCAATCACTACAAAGGAATGCACTAACACTAAAACATACCTAAAATCACACACCCTCATATTCTGTATCAATATCCGTTTTGATATACTTCGTTTGTATCGATAGATATTGATAACTAGACATCCAGTAAAGAATTGCTATGAGTGAATTGAAATTTTAACTCGATTTTGTTACCAAATGGTGCAATTTTAATTTTTTAGTTTACCTTTAGGAGGCAGCGGGAATTTTTCTCTTTACAATGGTGTGTCGTTTATATGTTTTGATGGAGTATAAAGGTAGAAAAACAGTGGTCACTGAAACCGAATGTTTAGAAATAATATGCAAGCATTACTACTATTATCAGTGAATTCAATGTACTCAAAATACGTAAGAATTTTCTTCATCGGCGATTTCTTTGTGTTTTCCTATTTTATATTCCATTAGCTAACATGAGTTCAAATTGTATTTGGCTGGATTATTCCCTGAAATATCCTCCATTGAATGTTTCTCGTGACCTACATCGGAATAGTTGCGAATATTTGCTTATTCTACTGGAATTTTCGTTTATTTTTAGGTTCAATCATATGTTGTCTTCCAAGTGCTACAGTTTCCACGTGAATCTTATTTTGCTATTTCTAAGCGGCAGTTAGTTCTTAAATTATACACAAATTTCTAACGCACATGCTAGGATCATTTTCGCGTTAAATCACGGATACATCCGCCAAATTAGTTTCAGCACGCTACACCAATTTTACACATAACTATTGGTTTGTCTTTCCAATAGGTCTGCGATTGTTTTCAACATCTCCCTAATGCCTGATTCTATTTTGAAATCTCAAAAGCTCGAAGCAGGAAAGGAGAGAAAAGTAACGGATGGGACCAGGATTCCAATCGTGATAAAATTTTCACCTCCGTTTATTATATGGGTGACCCAAGGTGCCGTAAAAAGGCCAAGTATACGTCATTCTCATGGTGACTTGGTGACACTTTTTATTGTATTTAAGCTCATATGTATGCTCAAACAATTTGCCAACTGTTACTCCCCTACCTTCCGTATTTCCTCAAATAACCTTTATTATTCTGCTTGGTCGGTTCCTATTCCGTATTAACCCTATTAAGGTATTTCTTTCTCGTACTTTTTGGTACTTCCACTGCCCATATCATTTGAGCACCCAGCGTTTGCACCTCTCTTCATGTATATATCTCAACCTTTCAGTTACCGCACCTGATATCCATATCTCTGCACATTGCAATGACAATCTCCCAAAGTCGCATTTCAGAAGTTTCTTCATACGTATTGCTCGTTATTTCTTTCGATATCATTATCTTCCTTCGCCTCATTCTTAACTGTTCTGGGATGTCTAGATCATATCCTGTCTCCATTTATCAGCTCCGATTTATCAAAATTTGCATGAAAATAACTAAAAAAAAATATTTCTAAAGGCTCAAAGCACATGAAAACAACTAATGCGTGAAATGGCTTGTCCCATTTAGTATATATTAAATGACGTTTATAAAATATGTGTTTCTTTAAGTTTTCTTTCGGAAGTTCAGGATATATATCCTCTCTATTTTGCAAACCAGATGTATCTTAAACGATACCGATTCAGGTGTAACTTTGTAGTAATTCTTAATATAATTAAAACGGTCCATTAGAGGACCTTGACCTGATAATGTAGCTCCGCTACGAAACTTTGGTCGGATGTATGTTATTTTTTGTGTGGTGTAGAAAAAAGTTCACTTTAATGGAGCAGATGGATCTTTATCGTTTTCTTCGCTGCGGGTGCTCGGCTCGTATTTTTCAACCAAATCGGACTGTAATTGGCAAACCTCGATGAGGATACCTGGTGCATACGAGGGCGATCCTTATGAAAATTCCACGGAGAGAACTCAAAATCCTCAGCACATGGAGGACAATATTGCAAGCAAGGGAAGAAATCTCGTCGGAGAGTAAACTTTCGATAGTAGCCCGCGTCCAACGAATCTCGCCGTTTGTTTGTACACATTAATCAAAGCACCGTTTCCCTTTGGCTGCCACGCTTGAAATTCAGAAGGGAAACACCCTTTTGATTCCTACCGTCAACGCCACCTGTCTGCAAATTTCGTCAAGTTGCTCCATTCGCCATCCTGTTTACAGCTTTCACTCCTATTCAGAGCTGATTATAAAAACTTCCGCCTCAGGCTAGTTGGGTGTATCGGGCGACTTCGTGTTAGGACGTATTTGGCTTAATTTTCTGGAAATTCGTTAAAGGAAAACGTTTTGAATGTTCAGGATCTAAAGGAATTCTAAGGTCATGTTACAGGCAGTGAAGTATAAAGACAGGTTTAAAGTTAATATCATTATGAGGGCATATGCAATTAGAATGCAGAAGCTACACAAGGCGTAAATATTTCGTTCCTTAGTCGGTGATTTTTGAATAATTAATGTAAAGAATCGACTGGAGGGGAAGTTAATACAGCGTGTTTTTATCAGTGACTACATTCGTAATTGAATGACCATTTTTGAGCATAAATTTTGAGATTACATGAATTTATATCTTAATTTAATATTCTATCAAAGAAAATTAACAAAAGGCTCACTTTAGGTATTTAGGTGCCTCCTATCACTTGCAAAGGTTAATTGGAAGCTTTTATCCATCTTTATCATAAATATAAAATTATGTTTTTTATTGGAAATTTTCATTTGATTTAAATTTATATATATCGCACTGTTGTTACTAATATACCGGCAGAGTTGATTATTTGATCTAAAAAAGTCGGAATTGATATAGTACTAGAATTGCTGGGAGTCGTTGGCCACTAATAGTTTTTATCTAGTTAAAAAATCCGTAGTATTCGAATCATCGCAATTCTCCAAAGTAAATAATGGATTGAAGCCCTATTCAACTTCTATCTTCTCCAGTAGCCAAATATAAGAAGTTTCTCATTAGATCCTATGGAGTTTATTTTATTTTATAACAGTGAAGGGGTACTGCTTTCTACTTGTTTGCAACATTCCCAAAGGAAATACAAAAAATCCAAAAATCAAGACGATGACGAACTTCAATGCACGGCTTCATCAGGACAAGTAATTTTCATTGAGGCAGCATCCCCATGAGGGAGGAAAACTTTCAAAATTGAAATATTATTCCAAAAACTTTGCATCCAAGTATCTTTAGAGAGGACAAGCGTACTTCGACAGCAAAAAATTAACGACAGAAAAAAGGCGTGATCATTTCTGCGTCCCTGAAAGAACACCATTCTTCTCAATATGGACCTCTTTGAACGCTCGATCAAAACCTTTCTTCTCCACTTTCTTTCCATAAGTTTGAGGTCACCCGGATTCCTGAAAAAGATCCGTGAAGAGTCCTCCAAACACAAGGCTTCCCGACAACATTATTCTCTTCCCTTCGAATTCCTTGGGATAAAAGTGTCGACTTACCACAACATCTCATCCGGAAACCTTCTTTAGCAAGCTACGATTCGGGCGAATGAGTGGGGAAAGAGTGGAAGACAAGGGGAAAGGAATCTAAAGTAGTGCTAAACTTCCCGCTCGAATGGAAGACGTCCTGAGTGGAAATCGATACATCGAGGTATATCCCGCTGAAATGTCCTCAGTGGACGGAGAAAGAGAAAAGGAACCCAACGACTCTTTCGACAGTCATTTCGCCCGTTGCTATGGAGTCCGCCTCAAATCAACGCGCGGTTTGCTCCCTCCCGCGCTTTTCTTCCCGCGTTTTTTTCCCGCGCTTCCGAAATTGCGGCTGCTGGTCAAACAATCGAACAGCGAGAGGCGGAATGCTGGAAAAATTGCGGATGAGATATCCCCCCCGCGACGCATCGCCCATTGTCATTCTCCGTGTCTGTTTTACGTGGTAGAGGATTAAAACCAAAAGCTCAAAGGGACTGAAAATATCTTGGCGTAAAGAATGCTCCTCTACTTTCGTTCTTGAAAGTTGAATGATTGGAAATTTCGATTTATGAGTGATCGACGTTTTCGTGGCGGGAAAAGAGTGGAAGATACCCACGAAAAGAAATCGTCGATATTATCTCTCCGTTAGAACAGAAAGGAGTTTGATTTGCTAAATTATTTGTGTTGTTTCGCAAACATTACCAAGTGTTTTTTCTTCGTAATTACTCCTCTAGAATATTAGAAAACAAAATCAGTTATCACGTTGACAATACCTGATTTTTCATTTTACATCAACTTTAGTTGTTTTCAAACTGAAATGCGGTTTAAATATATTAGAAATTAAGATGATAAATATTTCAGCTCAAAATAGTTTCACTATCGGCTAATGAGAGCTTTCCTTTCATCAATTACTCAAACATCATAGAGATGTTTTTGAAAATTTATACAACATATGAAAAATTGGCTTCCATTGATATCCTCGCGCAAAGTTATTTTCACTCTTTGTGATTATCAAACCATATCTATGTCTTAAATTAGCCTCAAAGCTTATACATCTAAGTAGTGTTTTGTTTTTTTTTAGAAATTGATTATCTTTTAACTCTAAGGAAAAGAAATCATTCCATTTATGAAAGATAATACTTCAATCGATCTATTTGATTTATATATAGAATTGTTGCTTAAAATTTGCAGTAAATGGATATCAAGGTTATGAAACTCATATTTCATAGTTCACTTGACCAAAAGCGGAAGTGCAAATCACGAAGATTATAATGAAAATATCATGTCAGTATTCTTCTTTTAGGATAAGCAAGTACTCAACTCATTTTACAGAAAGTTCTAACCAGTTATATTATTATATTCTGCATGGTATACTTTATGGATTATATCTATGAGATTTAACAAAAATATTACGGAATCCCATTACAGGTAATCCTATTGAATTGTTATTGGAAATATTTTAATGCACGGATATATTCCTCAACTTTAGCGCCCGAGATCATACATTGTGCGTGGAAATGCGTACTTCCTGGTTGAAATTGTTTACTAAATGCGATTTCAGAGAAAAGATTCTATCTGTATTGTTGAGAGAAAATTTGTCAGCATTCGAGAATGCGTGAGTGTTCGAAACTTTTCCAAAATTGTCCGCGTCGTCCGCTTCATGATATCATATAAAAACGCTATAAACAACAGTGAGAGAAACTAGGTCAGCGAATAGGCAGATAAGAACTCGTTTTATTGGTGGAGGATTACGGTGTAAGCAGAAATAAAACACTTTTCATCACCAGCTATAAAATACTACCAAGCTCGAAGCTTCAGCAGCATTATTGTGTGCGCTCTTCAGGGTTAACAGAGAAATATTTCGCCTGAGATATTGTGATGACGAAGCAGTAGCAATAGCATAGCGCGAATGAAGGAATCACTCATATACGAAGCATTTTTATATTCCCACGTTGTTGGTGCTTACAATATTTGGGAATAATCAACGCTTCAGATAAATTACCATGAGGAAATTAAGGAAAGTTTTCAAAATGTTTCACGACAAATATATTTCAAAAATTTTAATATACGATTGCTTTATATTAAGTAAGATAAATATTATGCAATCGTGCACATTGGTCGCTGCTAAGTCTTAGAAAGATTCCAAATACACACAAGTGAGTCATCATAATTGTTTGGTGTGCATGTTCTCTCTTTTATACCTGTTAACCCGTGGAACAGATAAAATATTGAGCTCATCCTTATTTAATTAAATACTATAAACCTAGCGTCGGAGCACTTTAAAGATATCTAAATCATTTTTTTTCTTGAAACCATAACCCGAAAAAAAATTCCGAAATTCTCCAAATTCGTCTATTTTTGCGTAATTGTAACTCCTTTCGCTCTTGAGTAAACCTTTAAGTAATAAAGATGTATTATTAAATGAATAATGAATTATTCATGGAATTTGGTATCAAAGGAAAATGTATCCGTAGCTACAGATAAATCCTTTTCATTTCTTCTAGTAAATTCAAATGAAATTACTAATTATTTCCCAACAAGAATATGATGTAGTGTCAGTCTTGAAAATATATCTATCTGAAATTTCTCTGAATTATTTAGACACTTTTAAAATTTTTGTTCCTTATATTCCTCATTCCTAGTTTGTAATATTCAAACATGCACGTAAAAACCACTGTTAAACTGTTATATCTCAGTTAAAGTTTACTTATCATATCATCAATGTGAGTTTAATTATACACGAAAATAAGGGACGTTGGGTTTAAATGGTGGCAGGAAAAATAAGATAATGACGATCATTCTTTTTTATGACAATTAATAGTCGTTTTATTTATGGAATTTTCAAATGTTTTTCCTGGAACGATACCATTCTTTTGCAAATAGTAAATTTTTTTAACAGGATGGATAGCGAAAATTGTTTCACTATTTCAGTAGTTAATCCCATCCATTTACGTTTTACAGTTCATTCCTTCCGCATCACTACGAATTCAGTCACTCTGATGGTAACAATTTTAAACTACAAGGTAATAAAAGCGCTTATTTTTCTTGGTAAGAGCGTATTTATTCCGATATATTTCGTGACTTTGATAAAAAAAGCTATAGGCTATATTACGATTTATAGAAGTGATTAAGGTAAATGAACGTTTATGAACATACTAGAAGTAACGAAATCAATATGTTCTGGCGTAACTTTGTGGAAAGCCATAATAAATCATACAACTTTTTAATTTTCCACGGATTTTTAATATCGGCTACCGGTTTCGTAAGAAGTTCTTACATCTTCAGGCAATAATGAAAACATTTGCAGCAGTATATATACTATAAGAGGTTGAGGGGAAGGTAGGGGATATTATATTAGAATGGTATGTATACTGCTGCAAATGTTTTCATTATTGCCTGTAGATGTAAGAACGTCTTACAAAACCGATAGCCGATATTAAAAATCCGTGGAAAATTACAAAGTTGTATAATTTATTATATACTAAAAGTATTTCCGCTTCATCAGAAATTACAATAAAAGAATGCATTCCCAAATCCTTCAATACCCTAGCTAAAGTGATGTATCATCATCCTGCTGTAATCATTCAAAACCTCCTATTTATTTTCTTTGCAAGCAATCAATGTCCTAAGCAAAATTCAGAGAATATTTTTCTCGTCCGTTAAAGAGACTAACGGTCCCACCAACTTTACAAATCTTCCCAAGAGATCTGTTGAAGTAATTAAATAGATTTAATCCTTCTCGAAGGGAAGGTCTTTTTTCTGTGGATGGTCCCCGAGCCTCAAAATTTCATGAGTTGAAATTAAACTGAACGAATCAATCGCTCAAATTTCAGAAGGGGGGTATTTTTCTTGTCAGAAAGAGAAATCTCCTTTCCAAATTAAACGCAATCCTCATCAGTTTGGTCGAATCATTTTTTTTCTTTCGTATATTCATTATAATGGAACCACATCAAAAGGTAAACGATGAGGGATATTTCCGTAAAGAGACGAGAGAAATGAAAATATTGAGCGTTTTGTCGTCGTATTAAATTTTCCAGAATATACGTATCCTTCTCTCGAAGATTATATTAAAAATCAGTGTATATTGATGGAACTCATATTCGATTCCCTCGAACTGAAATTCCGCTCATGCCGGAGAAATAGAAGAAGCTGTATGTTTTTTATAAAAATATTTCCGCGAGCTTTAGATAGATGGTCTTATATACGTTGCTGAATAATTATATATGACCTTTAGAGGCATTCCGATCCATATTTCCGTAAAAATAAGAGTGAAGAACGCTCGGAAGAAAAATATACGTTTGTGCATGTATTTTATGCCATCTGTCAAACGTTATTCATTTTCTAAAAACGGCCTTTGAAGGAATACCTAAACGTTATTCATCTGTTCGTGTTACGAACGATGAGGAGTCAGATCTTTTTATCGAATAAAATCATGAAATCAATCTTTCGGTACGTGATAAATGTGATGAATTCTCTCGCGTGAGTTTCTGGATATAAAGGGCAATTCGAATTATTTGTCATTGTAAAAAATTCTATATGAAATTGAGATGGAAATTTACATCAATTATTACAAGGCTTCTTTAAACATTATGGCTATGAATACGATAATCACGTGCAATTTTTCTTCTGAACTTAAAGCTCAAACGAACTCATGCTCTTTTGAAATCAACCATGTCAGTGATTACAGTTGATGATTTTCCAATATTAACATCTTCGGGGATTTTTTGTTCTTTGTACACCATAAAAGAATTCGTTTTCATTCAGTGTACGTAATAAGTCTAACCCCTGATTTATATTCACGAACAATAAAAAGAGACAATAATTGATTTCCCTCCCACTGGGAACAAAATAGACGAAACGAAAAATTTTATGTCCCGGCCTTGATTCCAAATGCTTTTAAAGAAATCTCGGAGAGGGATTTATCATCAAAGCAATCAAATTTATCTCCGATTCTCTCCGTAATAAAATGAGAAGATATAAATTATTCTGTCTTTCGAACATCCATTTCCATCAAAGGAAATGAAAAATAAGGAATTTAGGAGATCTGGAAGAATAAATCTGAGCTAAATTATTTCGCAAACAACCCACCGTTTGATGTTGGCAAACGCGCCTTTTTATGGCGAATTTTAATTGTGAATTTTGCGGCAGATTTCACCGGTACTATCATATTGGAATTTTTAGGCCGTAAGAAAGCTATTTATTTATTTTCAAACTTGACATCCTTAATAACTAGCTGTTTCAGCATAATAATTTAAGGTTTGTTACACTTGGTTGATACTGTATCGAACCTTTGATAAGTAATCCAGTTTCATTTGCAAGGAGTTAGATTCAGCAAAGTTCAGTATTGCCGTACATATTAAAATTAATATTATGAATACTTTAAGAAAGGGCAACTTCAAAATTTTGGCGAGATAAAAATAAAATCGTTAATTATATTTTCAGCTTACGTCTAGAATTAAAATTCTAATGATAGATTGATTTCAGAGATATTTTTATATTTAGGAATTTCTGATTATTATATTATTATTACTTCAATGATTTAATTTCTATAATTTATGGATGACCAAATTCTTAAGAGAAAAAGGTTATCAAGCTGAATCATTCAGCATTGGACCCCCTATGAAGATGGAAGCTTTGTTTCCGAAATGCGCATCGGGATTCTGAATAACTGGTGACCGCCGAGTGATTATCCTTTTCCCAGGAATTGCCCTCGAAGGTTGCCGCTGTCGGCGCTTGGAGAACCTTTGTCTCTTAGTTCATTGAACGCCGAGTTCCTTTTTCTTTCTTCTAACCAAATTCTTCTGTAATAATTGCTCATAGCAAATACTCTTAGGCATATTTTTGAGAGTTGAAGATATATTTTAAACAAATTTTCAACATTTTGAAAGTCGAAAAATAAATCAGTTCGTGGCCGCGATCCACATTAGATATTTGCGTATATTTCCGAACTAAGTTAATTGGATGGAAAAAATTTTTGTGACCGAAGAACGAAATGTGACATTTTTTAAATTTGTAGGGGCTTTGCAGAAAAGAGGACGTAATCTACCCTTATCCACATTCACCAGAAAATTCATCCTTGTACCAATCTAAATGTCAAAAGCTTATCTCATCCCTCTAAAGCGTTCTAAACTCCCACGCAGAGGGATTGGAAACAATCGTTGGGTTATAAATCTCAAATAAATAGTTTCATACTTAGAGTGGCTAAAGCCATCGTTTAATAAAATCAGTGTGTTCAGGCATGACTTCATGGAAGATCGTGAAGGAGGAGAGTACGCAAATTTTCGATGATTACTTTTACATACGTAATAGCATAATCAAGTAAGTTATTTACACATTAAAGCAACTATAGTAAATCCCAATTAAGCTGGATTTGGGAGACCTAGTGAAAGCCTTATTTTAAGCTGGATAGCATTTTTACGAAAAAATTTTGCTCTCTCATGTTGGAAAAGAAAGAGGGCATTTTAGCTCTATAATATTTAACTTAGTGCTTTTAATAATAATAATAACAATTTTTTTTATCTGAAAACGAATTTTTTTTCTTCTTTGAGTTTTTTTTTCCACAGTTGAAGATGTGATATCTAGATACCCGGCGAGTATGGTTGTATAATACTGGTAGCCTTCTCATAATATTTTTGAAAAATTATGAGCTTTACGGACAGCAAGATTCATGTTCTTTTATTTGGCCCTTTTTCACTCTAAAACATTAATCAGTTTTTACCTTGGGTAGGGTTGAGTAAGAATGACGACCTAGTAGCAATGGTTAGAGGATAGGGCAGAGCACGATCTCTCCAATACTATGTCCCACAGTCCACAAAGCAATCAACTCCCCTCCCAATATGTTTAATTCTTAAGATTGTGGAGGAAGGAAACACCGCGGAGAGACCTTTTAATCCAACGTTCTTCGAGGGAAAATGATGGAAAATATCTCGCTCTATTTCAGAGTTAGTATCGGTTCCGACAACGGGATAAAGATTGCTCTACTACGCGATAAGTTCAACTCCTTGTCAAAAATGAGTTACAAAATGAGTTATTCTGTTTAGTTATTACACAAGGGACTAAAAAGGAACCCTTTAAGATACAAGGAAAAGCAGTTAAGGAGAGAGCTAATGTAAAAAAACTTTGGCCTATTGAATGAGGCGACCAGTCGGCTATAGTGGAATACGGTGCATCTAGGAGAACGGAAAATTCCGTGCTATTAGCTGGTAGCAGAGTGTCCTTAACGGCATTTTTGCTATGCGATTCGTGTGGTAGTGTCTGGGAGAAAACCGCGCATTAAGGACAGTCTTAATCGTGTTTTACTATATATAGAGAATGGAGAGGAAAAAGTACTATATACATGGGGTAAATGGTATGGGGGATGTAGAAAGATTTTCCTCGGTAGAGATGAAGTTGGGAATTTCCTCTCGTTGACGATTTTCTCTTTGTTCCCGTTGAAGAAAACTATTTCTAGCTGCTCAACAAGGTCGAGACATCTTCCTTTTTCCTCGTAGTTTAGTCTTCTGGAATGAAATCGCTTTTATAGTTGGCCACGGTTATATAGTATCTTGCGATTGCAGAGTACTACTCCCACACGCATCTCTTCCTCTTTTAACCTTCTCCATATAGTTGCTTTAATTTGGAAATACCGTGCCTAATGATGCTAGAACGCTAGCGAGGCAAATATCTGTGAAAATAAACCAGTGGAAACTATAAAGTTGAGTAACTCTTCTCCTTAGTTGGAACATGGCTTTCGGACCTTTATTTATGTGAATAATATCGGAATAAAAAAATCTTATCCGGAAGGATGGGTTTTCAATTCACATTATAGAAGAAGCTTGATGAAAATTTAATGAATCTCAAAATGAATCCTCAACCGATAAGAAAGCCTAATTTATATGCAAAGAAGTTTTTGACACCCTCAGAATAATCATCGTGGAAATATTAATTTCCCTTATTCCTCCAAAGATAAACTTGAAAACGAACTCAAAATATATGATAATTATACATGTATAAAATGCCTAAAATATACCTAAATTATACTAAAACATCCATGAGGTTTATTCCAGGGAGAATGAATTCGATGAATCTTTTATTTTGAAGTTAAAATCAACCGATTCATCAAAAATTCTAATGCGGGATTAAAAGGAACGCGTTGATGAATTATGTGAACAGAATGTAAGGATTTGAGGCTGCATGCGGAGTAATTATCACCATACGTACAGATAATGAGTTCTTTGAACAAATAAATCTAGGGAAATCTTCGAAAGATTACTGCAGCTTTACAAAAATCACAAAACTGGACGATGAAGAAATTCATAAATTTTGTGTGATTTGCATGAAAAATGATACGTAAGCCCGGAGCAAGGTTCATAGGCTTCGTTTAAGAAGACTAATAGTCTACGTACAGTACAGCGAATGAAATTTATTTTGGTTCGTGGACGAAAGAAAAAAGAGATTACAAATAAATAGGCAGTACGCGTCCAGCATACTGGAAACGATCATTCACGGAATTAAACTCTCGGTTCTAGAGACTTCATTAAATTCCAGAAAAGGATCACGAACATGAAATAAAATTAAGGAAGCGAGAGGAAAATATATCTCCGAGTTCTCCTTTCTGTAGGGAGAAGTGAAATAATGGGATATTTCGCCTGAAGAAGTCTTTCCTTTCATGCCTAAGAGCATCAAAGGGCTTAAAATAGGCTTTCTTAAAACAAGAATGCTCGAAAATTTCTCTGTTCGGAAAATATCTAACTTTTAAGAATAAGTGAAGGGCTTTTTATACACTGCAAAGGTTTTACTCATAAGTGCAATATTATCAACGAACCATTGTTAATTCTCCTTACTCTTGTAATGAAAAATAGGCAGAAACATCATTATTTTCATTATTTATGAATTTCTTTAGAGTATCTCTTACCAAAGAAATTATAAATTTGGTCCATTAAAAATATTATTTACCAAGAAACATTTTCAGGATGAGTATAACTATATTCGATGCTCTTAACCGTTACGTTTTACTTATTACTATCCTACTATTCACCACAGTGAATTCGTTTTGTAATTTTTGTATTTATAAAATGAATGTTTCGGGGATTGCTAAATGAAATGAGACTTAAAGTTTTCCATGCAAGGATCCCTTTAACTCCACAAGCTTTCAATGACGAGAATCATCGCCGATAAGGAATCGTTCACTCGTTCAACAGGTAGATATCAATGAGGCATCGATATTTTTACAACGAGGTCAAGGTTCTATGGGTAAAAGACCGTTTATAAATAATAATAACATAAGAAGGAATAAAATGGATATCTAGCGGTGAAAGTAACGTGTGATAATATAGTTTCAAGCATAGAGTTAGTAGATATAGTCACTAGTACGATATATGTTCAAAGGTTAGGCAAAATTTTCTTTTCCGAGAATTTTCTCTAAATTTTCATCTTAGACTATGGCAAAAGTTATTAATACATTAAATCGAGATCCGTGGTATGAGGCTTCATAATTCAAAACTGCAATAGTTCTCCGTAATCTTTTCTCTATATTTTACTTAAATCGTTTTACTACCTAAGGTAAACTGCTTTTTGGTTATTTTAGTTGACGGTGAATTACTCAAACCAAATGATATTTTTTAAATTAACCATTTGTTTCTCATACTTCATAGCTTTTGGTCTTTAAGAAGACTCTGAAGAGATTCTGAGTGATTTACTAGACTTAACATATTTTGGCTATGAAACGAGGTAACATTTACAGTTGTGAAATAAAAATACTCTGGAGAATTTAAGGGAATAGTGTCATCAAACATTAGATTTCACTTTTATCTTCAGAAATTATATGAAAATTGATACATTTGATATCAGGACATGGTACGGGAAAAAATCAGAAGAAAAGATTACCCATTTCCAGAGTTGGGCAAAATGTATACCTCCGGAGATAATTTTATTTTAAGTGAATAAGAATGTAGAGTAAATTTTTATTCATATACATAAAGTTATCCTGCTAATAACTCCACAAAATTATTCAGCGCGAAGAATCCATGATTCATTTGTATGGTATTCCCTAATGCCTATCCATGTCTGTGGGAATTGCACTTTGAGAATAAATTTCGCACACAAAAGAGGAATTACATTTTGATTTCTTAGTTTATTTCAATACTTCATTTACATTTAAATAATGTAGTTAATGAATATTTTCTATTTCATGGCTTGCATCATATGAACCAAAAGAACTCGGATTGAAGAGCAATTCATTACTATTCTATACACGGCGTCCAAACGCCTGACATATAGGCAAGGAGGATTCATGAAAGTGTTGCGGGATGCAGGGAGGCACGAGCAAGGCGAAATTTTCCCCCTTCGTGTTACTGAGAGTTTCAGTTAAATTCTTGTTTAAATTTCCATTTAATCACCCTCGTAATTCCCCAAACAAAAACTCCTGTTCTTTTGGAATATTCGGCTCTTAATTATGTATGGGATGGTAGAAATTTTCTGCTCGAGTTCCAGCTCTTTTGTGAAGACGTGTTCAAGTGATGGTTCCATTGACCACACGCCCTTTGGGAAAGATGTTTCGTGTACATTCTCATTCCTTTTCCTATTATATTAACGCTGTTTTGCTTTGTTGATCAAAGTAAAATTTTTACACACTTTATATGTGCTCTTTGGTGACCAACCCTATTCAAAAACTACGTTGAAGAGTCATCTCTTCGGGCGTAGAGAATACGAACAAATGCATTGTCAAGCGGAATTTCTAACTCTAAATAGTAGTCTCTGATTGTCCCCTTTTGAGGCTTCCATGTTTTTGGCGTTTCTTTGATAAAAGGATTTTAATGAATAGAGGATTCGCAAAATTGCGGTTGTAACATTTACACACAGTGAACAAGCTCTATTTCGTTTTCATATGATTCATTCTTTTACAGATATCGAAAAAACGTTATTTATTTAATTTTTAATGCTAATTTTAGATGTAATAGTTTTTTCTTCCCTATACTTTTTTTGAAATTTCTTCAATGATCCGCGCTGTAAATCCTTTTTCTTTCCCTTTCTAACTCCGTCCTCCATAATTGAAAGCAATTGTGTACACTTCATTGTAGTTCCTTCTAACGCAAAGAATTCTTTTAGTGGATAAATACTTTTACTGTAATATTTTGTTATTCCCCAAACGATAAATTGACCAGAGCGGCTCCACTTTTTGCGAATATCTGAAAGGATTGTGTAAAGCATAATTTATTGGGCCAACTACGTGTCGTTCAATCACAAATGCTGTTTGCATACAAATGTAATTATATTTATTTTTTACTTTTTTCCAATTGTTAATAAATAACGGTATCCACAAAGTTTGACAAGAAAATTTTCTGCTTAATAATTAATGAGTGCTTCCGTAGGTCTGCAAGTGGTGGTCGAATACGAAAGCCCGCCTGAAAATTTCAGTTTCCTTCCTCCTCAGAGGCTATTTCTAGAAAGAAATTAATTTTTCGCATATTTTTTTCATTTTCAGCCTAGAAAGTGCGTTGGTTCTCTATTAAGGATCTTTTTCTCGAGGAGATTTCCAATTTCCAGTAAGAGGATCTTCAAGCAAATGTAAGATGCTAAATTTTAAACGTAATTCGTAGATGTCGCGCAGATAATTATTGTCGAAAATTTAAAATTACGTTTTACAAGTTTGTGTAGAGGGAAAAGAGTCAACAGCTCTCCTTTAAACAAATTAAGAAAATGTTGCCATCAAATATGAAGCTTGAAGTTTTTAATTAACCGTCTGACTTGAAGGTCAAATTTATTTATCTTCTCGAAAATTGTGTTTGTCTTAGAAAGCTAACTTAATATCTTTAAAATATTAGACAATAACCATTTGAATACAAATAATAGGAAAATAATTTGCTGCTGTAAGATAAGCTCATATTCTTTTGAATTTGAAATATTCATTCACATTTTTATGGGACTCGATTGTACTGCTTACTTTGAAGTGATCCTTAAATTTCTTGTCGTTAAGCAGTCTTCACGTTATGGTTATTGAGATATAATCCTAAAACATAGATTAAATGAAGAAAGTAGAAGAAATACTTGTCAATGCTGTGTAACATTATATTGTCTAACTATTTTATTTTTGTGAATGGAAAGTTTGTTCATAAGATAGTGTTTCATTTCTTTCTCAGACTTTGCTCCTCTTTTGCATTATTCATCGTGAATCAACGACAACTCGTAGATTAGTTATATTCAATGGAGAATTCGAACAGCCGTTTATGTAATGAATTGGAGTGCTTACTCAATCTTTTTC
Organism: Pachydiplax longipennis; assembly: GCA_036926295.1. Classification (NCBI taxonomy): domain Eukaryota; kingdom Metazoa; phylum Arthropoda; class Insecta; order Odonata; family Libellulidae; genus Pachydiplax; species Pachydiplax longipennis. Next base: position 2,478,047 of record JAVFKF010000014.1, on the reverse strand, counting down.
ATAGTTTTATATTCTAAATCACCATTCGTTGCTCGTTTTAAAATTTTTCCTCGCCATATGCGGGAGTTCATTAATTCATAAGTGTCAAAAAATGTCTAAATAATTACTTTTCCTCTTCCCATTCAGACGTTGCACTGCTGGACTCAAGTTGCGAAATAGATTTTTAAAATACACCAAACCCAACTCATAATTAACATTGTAAGTGGGTTCTCAGTGTTTTAAATATTTTCCGCTAAACTTTGGAAGTCATTCAGTGCAGTCATTTTTGAAAGTGGCAAATTCGAGTGACTTCACTACAAAATTTTTTAACCGAAAAAAAATACGAAAAACGTGAAAAATAAACGATTCGGCCGCCCTCCAAGCAGGTTCGAGGGCTGGGTGCACCCACAACTTAAAAGTTCGGGCTCGAATCCGTTAATTCCGTAGTAAGGATGAAGAAATAATTCCGGTGGGGTTGACGGCCTTCTAATCTCGAAAGTGCTCGCAAACGGATTCGAACCCGAGACAGTAGCGTCGAACCTAGGTTGCCCCGACCCACTACGACAGCCTTTCGAACGCTGAAAGCCACGCAGAATATCGTGCTGATTCGTCCAAGGCTGTCTGTGAGGAAGGAATTCTAAACAAGAAGCGCACAGATATAAACAGCATATTGCTTTACTTATTCACTCGACTCATTACTGTCTCTGTCGTCAACTAGTCGCACGAAAGTTTTCCATTTATGTCCATGATTAATAACTTATTTTCTTGGTAGTGGTAAAGCAACTAATGAGTTCAATTGGCTAGGAAATAAAGTAATTCACTAAATATTATATTTACTTATACTATATCTGGTGAACCCCCACGTCATAAATTACATTGCATAATTTAATTTTAATTATAATATTGTTACAGGTGGACATTTGTCCCGTGGTAACTTATATGATTAAAAAATATATATATAAAAACAGATATTACACATTTACAATATTACAAATTTAACTTAATTAAAACAAATATTTAATTTAAGCACCTTTTGAATTAGAATACTCGAATCGTAAGTAAGAATTTACATACTTCTTATTTATAATATGTACATGGTCTTCAATAGTAATTAACATACGTTGCTCATTAACATACAGTTCATAATTAAAACAGTAGCAGGATTAATACAGTTGCAGTATTCATATAGCAGCGGTATTCATACAGTAGCATCTCTTAGCATAAATGATCTGAGCTCATTATTAATTCAGATTCAATACAAGGCATCGAAAGTTAGCCTTTTCTCTCCATCGGATTTCCGATATTCCTTATTTATGTGAAAGGATTTGACGATGTAATCTCTTGAGCACCATTCGAATGACATCAGCAAATGGTGTAATTCAAATCGAAGCCGGTTTCGTTAAATTATAATTCCTTCGCTTCTTTCACTCTCCCCACATTGAGTTTATCTCCGCCGTCGAGAATTACAAAGAAGACATTTTCCGCACATTATTCAGAAGAGGGATGCTCTCGAGTTGGGATCCTCTCGTACCGCCGAATGCCTCTCTCAACCGCACGTCCTCTTCAATTTCTCCATTAATTCCGAAAAAAAATTATTATTTGCCCTTAAGCTTCTCCTCGCCCTCACGAACAAACGAGGAAATTCTGCGAGACCTATTTCGTTTCGGACGGAAAAATAAAAAAAAAACCTTTTTTATTTCGTTCCGCTTCGAATTTTTTTCCCCGAGCAACTTTTACGTTTTCAAGTGCCCCCTCAACCGTGCCTTCATTCATTTTTACGAGTTAACACCACTACGCTGGGAATAAGAGTGCAGTTTTACGGGACTCATAACATTTCATTCATCATTACTTACGAATGGATATCTTCTATTTCCATCTCCGTCTTCCGTTATAAAAAGGCGTCTGTCTCGCCTTCTTTGTCTCCTCGTCGTTTTTTTCTCGTTCGCTGAATCCATCTTTCTCCGCTCTTCGTAAATATCTGAATGATGAGCCCCGAAAATACGTTCCCTCTTTTATAAAAATTTATTCATCAAAATGTATGTTATATTAAATCTAAGTGTTCAGACTTAACCACGAGTTGGGTGTAATAAACGTTTAATAAAATGAGCTCCCGAAAGGATCTACTTGTCCCTAGGACAATATGTCATATAAAATTCTTCAGAGAGTAGATTCGCACGACAGCTATGACAAATTAAATTTCTCATGGAGATATTAAACACGGATTGAGATACGTCAGAAATAAGAAAGTGCCGAAAAAGTTTCAAAGTTGCCATAGCCTAGGGATTGCTTAATGTATTCAGAACATTAAGACTTCTCTATCCCTAAGGCGCGCAGTCTTTTCAGTTCTTTATTATCAACCAATTTCAGTTTCTATCATGACAAGAATTTTTCTTGCTGATTTATTCCAAAAGGTAAAGTACTTTCCCTTGAATAAGTAAATTTTAACATTTTATGACAAGAGTAGACATATTATTATCTCTCTAACGTCAAGGAATTGCAATAAAATGCTCAAATGAAGAGGGCCTAATGATCATTTCAGTGTAATATAATAATTTGAATTAAATGTCTCATTTTATATGATATTTAACATTACGAGGGTGGTCTGAAAAGTTTCCGACCCCAGATTTTTCAGAAATATTCAGAAAATTCTCAGAAATTTTCAGAAAACATGTCGAGAAATGGAAAAATATCGGAAACTTTTCAGACCACCCATGCACATTAAATTGCAGTAAAATTTAATAATTTGAATTAAATGCTTCATTTTAATTATAATATTTAATACACATTAATATTTAATTCCAAAGATTAAATTTTATGGATTTCTAGTTAAGTATTTTGAAAACGTCCGCCAAAATTAATTAAAGTGGATTAACTCATTCAAACGATATTCTCTAATCAATGATTCATTTGCCGCAACCGCAATATTATATGCAAAATCCCGTGCGGATTAAAGTTTTAAAGAGAGAAAGGCTGGCGTGATCTATCTCATGAGCGGTCTAGTACATGAATACACGCCCCCTTGCCTTTCTGAAGCGTATGAGAGCGTAACGTCATCATCTTTTATGGCCGCCCAGACAGAATACAAACACTGCGGTGACTACCTTTCTAGCTGCTGAATTTTTAGTGTATATGATAGAACGGGGAACAAAACTGCCGCTTCTTAATCTCTCTAAGTTCGAGGAAACCGCACGCCCACAGCTAGAGTGTAGCCCAAGGAGAGAAAATGTATTCTCTACAGGGCATTCATGCGGAGACTCGGATGACAATTATAGTGGGGAATTTTTCATCTAAACACGTCTCAGATTTTGATCCTCATGACTCTAAGGCAAACGAATGCCAAAGTTATCTTCCGTGCGTCATCCAATACATCGAAAAAGAAGAAAGGGGAGTCTTTTTGACTTATTCGAAGATCAGAATTTCATCTCATCTCCTGCGTTCGTCGCGAATCCACATCTGAGGTGAGGTGTGCTGAAAAAACTCCCTTATCTCCTCTCCCCTAATATTTATTTTGGAAACCAATAAAGGATTGTTGTTCTGGAATAGCAAATACTCTCGTTATAGGAAAATATCTCCCGGGAGTGTTTATGTTAAGCTTTTTTATTGCTCTCGTTCTGTTCCTTTTAAAGTCGAAGTGCTAGCAGTCTTTCTCTGTCATCATTTCAATCTTCATTCTGTTTCCTAGGAAAGAAAGTTTTACTTAGAGTTTTGAAATCAAATAGTTGATCATTCCCTATCAGAAAATGTTTCTGGTTTTATATATTATTTATGTTTTTTGTTGATAATTTCAAAATCTATGTAAACTCTTATGTAGATTGATTTAAAGTTACCTTTAAAATGAACGCTTCTGAAGGAACAATTGTAATTCTTTGCAGTCATTCGTAATAATCCCCACAAAAATTATTAATAGTTACGAAAAGTATGTTGCTTTTGCTCTCGTAATTCTTTCTCCATACAGATTAATTCTTCTCCTTTATACTGTGAAGTATCATTTTAGATTCGTAGTATTTCATTCCCTTTATTCCTTCGAAGCCTTTTATACTAGGCATATTTCGTGAGAGGATTAAATCCATTTAAAAATTTTCATGAGATATGTAAAATATTTCAGAGAATAGCCTACATCTTAAATACTTCGTCATCTCAAGTTTCTAATGCATTTTTTAAAATGATAGCTCGTGAAAGTTGATTTTTTCTTAGATTTTCAATTTTCTCATCAGTTATTCATATCAAATTGAGTGATTATGGTAACTTAGAGCGATGAATGACATACTTTTTGTAGGAAACGTACTTTCTCGCGGACATGTTTTTAAGGATTACGAATTATATTTCATTTATAGAAATTTAATATGGAACCTGCCAAGAGGTTAGTTGATACTATAGATACCATAGGTACGACTATATTTTAGTAATTTGGATGTGAATTTTTCTTTGTTTTTCTTACTTTCCACATCATTAGAATACCACACATTTGCTGATAATGATGTAGTATTACATTTCTTCTGATTTAATTAGAGAATAGTTCCCGACTACTTTTTGGTGAAATTAATTAGTAGACTTTCTCTACATAGGGTACATGAGAGTTGTTTAATTGTCAATAAAAACCTTCCTCAGAATCATTTATAAGTAAATGGTTTCTAGCACTTTCACCGTTACTCAATTTTTATAATATTGACCTAGCGATTTTAAATTTCCTTCCTTCATCATAGAGTTGCAAAAATCTACAAACAATATTATGCAAAGCCTCTGCTCCCATAGCAGATTCTCAAAATATATAATGAAGGTTATTTATTTCGTTATCGAATATATATGATGGGATGACAATGAAATAAGCATTAATAAATCACCATTTCGAAAAGGTGAATAGGAAAACCTTCGCGACGCATGGTAAGCAGACGTTATGGAACGATGACAGAATAGCGGTAAGAAATGAAATCCATGGCGCGGCATATGGCCTAGATAGAAATGAAACAGTTCTCTGAATACAATGAGCTACCTACCGAAGCTCCATAGCCCTTCTAGGACTTAGTTTCACAGACTCATTATAAATGGGTCCTTAAATCCAGAATTTATGGGTAAAAGGTATGCGGGAATAGAACGTATTTCATGGCATCGGGCATTAATAACAGATGAAAAACTTACTTCAAATTTAGGGTTGAATAATGATGGCTGAAGAGGAGGAAAAGAAAATTCTAAAGGTTTCCCATTCACTTCTAGCCAGTCATGCCTATAAATCTATTTCAAGTATTTGATGGATTTAAATTCGTTTTTCATCAAAATAAACCTCAAATTCTTATTTTGAATTGCCTCAGTACGGTAATTATTATATTAATATTTTTTTTACGCCAAAAAGATCAAGGAAACATTTTCAAACGCCTTCTTTTTAGCTACAATTAGATTCATTCCAATTTTTTATATTACACGTAAGCCTGTGCATAAATTTTTGCCATCACAAGAATTGCAGGAGTAGTTTACCTTATGCCAATATCCTAATTCTTTAATTATAAATGAAGTAAAATTTTAGAACATTATGAGGGTGGTCTGAAAAGTTTTCGACCCCAGATTTTTCAGAAATCTTCAGAAAATTTTCAGAAAACATGTCGAGAAATGGCGAAATGTCGGAAACTTTTCAGACCACCCATGTACTCCCTAATACTTAATATCATAATATATTTTAATTACAGCTATAGTAATGTTATTCCCATTAGTAAGCTATTATTGTGAAATTTTCGATATTCGATGCTATGCACCCAAGACACTTAACACAAAGGTCTTGATAAGGAATGATTGCATCATTCTACCAACCCTCTGAGAGATAAGAGCAAGCCGTCTTCAGATAATTGATTATCCCCCTGAACGGAATTTATATAGAGATTTTGAGAAACTTTCTTGGATTACCTATGAATAACGCTTAGAGAATTTTCAAATTCTAATTTCTTGAAATATTTTCGCAGTAAAATTAAAATCAGATTTCGTTTCCAAGAAAGTTTTCTTTGCATCATACATTCCTCTTCACTAAAGGCAAAAATAAAAGTAATTGATAAGCTACTATTTATTTTATTTATTTATTAACAAGCATCAACATACAGCACAAAGCCAATTACTGCTGACGATTAACAACAAATTAAACAGATAATAGTATAAAAAATTAATATAAGGGAACAAACGAAAAAAAATCATAGAAATATTGTATTTTTCCACGTCAGACTCTCGTAACCATGCTTTGGATGGATTTCGGAGATAGAAAGAAAGGATCGAAATGAGTATTTCATAGCAAATTATGTTTAATTAGGAAAGGTTGGCGAAAGAACATTTTATCTCCATTTCAGATAGAATTTTATTTCCAATCTTGCCTTAAAATTAGCGCTTCTCAAAATAACAGCAATGCCAGACCATCTGAACGTCAATCTGAGCTACTTATTTGCGGGCGGTTCATCCACTTACAGCAATCCAATACATCCAATAGAATACAGCAATCAATTTTTAGAAAACGTACAAAACTGCCTGAAATGAAATAGAATTTCAACAGCTATTCTCTGATCGAAGGCAATTATTTCCATCATAGAAGGTAATTGGTTTAGTTTTGTTTGGCATACATTGTGGTCTTTCTTATTAGCTCTGCTCATTATGTATCATGTACGTATTCGTATCACAGGTTATAAATCTGAATCCGGATTTTACCTCTGTATTATACCTGAAATAGAAACTCAAGACCTGTGTTTGAAATACTTTGGAATATACAATAATAAGATTGTCATCCTTATTTTATAAAAATAATCCCTAAGTAGACAGAAAACAAGTTCAACGAGAAGAAAGAATTTTTCATCTTATTTTGATAAACTGGTCACAAAAATAGCTACCCTATTGTATTTTCCGTGCACCATGAATTGTTTTATTCTTTAATTCTTTGTTATTTTCAAAGGTCGTATATAATGTTTCTCCGAAGATATTTACTCTAATGTTTTCCCCGAATTCCAAGTTTTAACAACTCCTTGAAGGAGTAGTTGGAGAATAACAACGATATCCCCATTAAATTGTTTTGTTACTTTGGAAATAAATGTGTCTTTTGTTGTTCTGTCCCTTTACTTAGAAACTACAGATCTGAATTTGTCTATAATTGAAACAGGAAACGTAATCTTTAGTTTATCATCTTACAATATTCAATCTTCTTGTAGAATGATTCCAATGTTAGCCACTAAGTATGAATACAAAATCATTTGGATTATTTATTTTTCAAACAGATTTACACCAGGAGCCTATGCTTTTCCTGTTAGGGCTTCTCGTAATTCAGACACCTAGAATGTTCTACGAAATACGATACAACTTCAAGTAAAAGATCACTATAGTATCTCCCATTTAAGAGTAGACATTTTTCAATCATATAGATCTTGGAAACGTTGTGAAACCTAGTTTTCTCTCGGCAAATTCCTTATATTCCCGTTTTTCAGATACAGTGATGGAAGATACTTCCCTTAAGTTCGATTGTTCTTTGATGAAAAAGAAGAGATCTGCTATGTAAAATACTCGTACAAAACTTTGAATCATACGTTATTTACTTTTCTTCCGCGTTATAAATCAATTACAATTGAATGAGATATGAAAATTTTCCCTTTAAAGAGATCTCACTTACTGACTCGTTCCTCCTTCACGAACAACACCTACTCGTCCACACCTTCTTTTTCTGGCGATATAAGCATTCTTTAGCTCACTAAGAGACTCCCGACCCGTGAAGTTTTCTTCCTCTAAGAAGAAAAGTTATAGGAAAATTTAGTCCGGTAAGTTCCAGACGTCTGTATGGTTGATGTTTTACCAATTATAGATGGAAAAGGAGGGAAGAAGGAAAATTTTAACAGCATTCATCTTTGAAAGGAAGGCCAAATTCTGTATTGAAAACTCCATCTCCGCCTAGAGATGCAAACGCACTTTAAAAAATGGTCGTTTTTTTAAGCTTTCGGTGAACAATTATTGTCTATGAACTCAATTGAGCCTGGAATAAATAATGGGTCTAAATAAATTAATTTTCCTTGAATTTACGTACGTAAATGGTTCATAGCATTTCTCTACGAAAGTTACTATTGCATGAGAATCACTCGTAAAATGCCCTTCTCTAAGTCAACCATATTTATCTCAGGTGCTGAATTTGTGGGCTTTTTTCTTGTTGGATTTTCTTGATTAATGTTTCATTTATTTTTCACGTAGAGATAGATTAATTCTTTTAGGAGGAAAGAATTTTAATTGCCATCACAGAACTATGCATATTATCAAGTGACTGAATACGAGCAATCATTACATAATCATGTGCATTAGCTTCCAGTTAAGTGGATTAGATCATTCGCTAATGTACTTACTACCTAAACCTTACTACATTATATGATAAAAATTTGAGCTGTAATGTCAACGTTTGTCTTTCTGATCGATCATTTTCCGTGAGTTTTCCCTTTCTTTTGGACAAATCCTCTTACCGTTCCTCATTCAGTTAAATTAATTCCTTTAGTATGGATAGAGAAAGTTAAAGTGCTACGATGCCAATCTTTTAAACGACATTTCGATCCTAAGATAAACACCGATTTGGAAACGAGCATGAGAAAGAACATTCATACCTCGGCTATTTTTCTTTCAGTCCCCTTATTGTAAGCGAGTAAATATAATCTTGAAACCGTAAGAAAGGACGGAGCTGCAGGAATACATTTTATAATACCATAAGCTTATGACGGAACGTAAAATATCGAGTGTGCAAGGGTGTTGGGCGAGAGAGAAGGAAAAAAACCTTCTCGAGCAATTCAGAAAATACCCAAAGAAACACGTGCAGAGCGATATGTCGGAATACAGGAGGGGAGTTAGAGGGGCAAGGGAGGGAGGAAGTGGCAAGAAAAGGGGGCGTGAGAGTAGGTGGAAAAATGAAAATGACGAAGAGACGGAGAATTGTGGGTTGATAAAATTGTAGATGGAAAAAGAGAGAGTCGGGATTAGGGATTTTGGAAGTTGAGGTGTGGAGGCGAATGCAGCTGACAGCTCAAGGGAGGGAAATTCCTATTCGAGGAAAAGAATTTTTGTTCGGGTAAGGTCACGTAGGCTGGGAAGAGATTTCCCCACTTTTTGTGAAGACGTAATAATGCGGGGAACATGTTCCGCACCGTGGTGTACATTTCCAATTTTCAAGAAGTCCCCGAGATATAGAAGTCGATCGGCGGGAGAAGAATGTGTCCCTTACGACGCATTCATCTCCTAGAAAAGTATTAATTTCCTCGTATTCCGTTCGAAACCACTTCTCGATGAATTCCGTTCGGAAGGATGGGCGTGACAATAGTTCAGGAAACTCGTGCTTTCTTATTCATGGCAGGAATATGTTTAGTTAATGTAAATTGTAACGGAATATAAAATAAGGAGGATGAGTATCTTTAAGTCATTATTTCTGAATCTTGACGAAGATGAATGCGTTATTTTTTCAAGCGAATCGAACCATGAATAAAACACTAATAATGAGAATTTTTATTCCTTTTTAGTGATAACATTACATACTGCAGTACATCAATGGAAGGAATATAGGTACCCTATAAGTGAACATCAATTGTTTTAGGGTTACCGACTCTTCAGGTCTTCTTCAAACTCCTAAAAGAAACAGAATTTGTAGAACTCAAACTTCATAAAACTATGACCATGTGTCTTGACAGAGATACCAAAATACAAAAATAATTAATTTAAAATTAAAAACATTTATACCATTCTTCTTAACATCATCATTTTCTACCAGCCAATCTTTTAATATAATGGTTTACTTTTAACAGAAAAGATACACATAGGCAGTTTACAATAAATTTTAGAACTTAAGTATATATACGATTGTCTAAATAATTCAGCATTTAGGAAATAGTTCATTGTATGCAGATAACAACGAAGCTTATAAGAAGAATAATGTCAATTATTAAGCACACTAGTATCCCCGTGAGAAACTCTTAAGGAGTTTCATGTATGGCTTAAAATACCTTTCTCGATTATGAATAATATGTAAATCCATTTAATAATGGTTTTTTAGGATCAGTAAAATATCTTCCTAAAGCATAATCTTTTGATTTATTCGAAATTCTCGCCTTTTATAAAAATCTATTTCTCTATTTTTAATCCAGTTACCACTCTGCGTAACTTTATGTTTACACAGCTCTTCATTTTGGATTAACTGTTCAAGCGTGCATTTCCCACTGGTGGGTTTTAGATGTGCTCTACTTTTCATAGCATTTTCATCCAAGCAATGCTTGAGTGAAAATTACACCGTCCTCCATAGTATTTGATGACTCATATCTTCGTCATCTTTTCTATACTACCGCAGCTAAATTTTATCTTTTTCTTATTAAAATTTTTATGCTATTTAGTCTCGTGTGAACCTTTTAATATTTCTTTGAATATAATGAGTCTGCATTTTAGTGCATGGAATTTTAAAAAGTATATTAATCCTTTCACACCTGTACTCATTACTAAAGAGGTAAAAGATTGGAATAAAATGTACGATTATAATTTCATCTATCTACCGTAATTTAAATTTAACGTCTTCAGAGTGTTTTGTAATCGTGGTGGACATATCTATAAGCCCGAATTATATTTATATAATTTAAGTATTTTTATATTGAAATCCTAGTACCGAATCCACAAGTTTATGAGAAGTATGACGCTCATCTATCTCCTTTGATCTGGAAGCAAAAGTGATAAAGGAGATCTCACTCCATCTCAGAGTTCATATTAGTTTCGACGCTGTGATAAAGATTGTTCTACTTCGCGATATCCTCATTTCTCAAAACGTCGGTCTTCCAGAGAAGTATTTCATATTATAGAGATGAGGCAAAGCGTAATAGGACAACACTGATGTTGAAAGGAGAGAAATTGGAACTCAGCTGTTAATGAATAAGAGGTTCGAAAACCTCTCTAATCGCCGATATGTTTCTTACCGTTGGGCAAATTCCTCGAAAGAATCAGAAAGAAGCAGCGGATTGCCAGCCTTCTGGGAGGGACCCAATGCACATTTCAGACTGTCTCCATCCTCATCCTTAGGGATAAATGTTGGTATTCCGTGGTTTTCGTGGTCCTTTCGGTGAATTTTCCGAACGATTACCAGCGTATCGACGATGGGAGAGATTTTTGACACTGATTATATGAAACACATTTTGGTCTATCGAATGAGCGAACCATTGGCTGAAATGGGTTGCGACTCACCTGGGAAAAGGGAAAAATCAGCATCTTAACCGGGTAGCAAAGCTGTAATTACCATGTTTTCTTACCTTATTTTTTATTACCTTTTACTTTTATTTGTGAGTAGTTCCTCTGTAATATACAATCCATGCAATATTTCTTTTTTCTATAATTCTTTGTATGTGTGTACATACTTTTATATCTTTTTCTCTTCCTATTATATGGTTATTTGTAAACTTTATGGCACTATAATAAAATTCATTCAATAAATTCAAACCTTCTTACCTTGTGTTTCGCGTGAAAGGTACCGCGTATTAAGTATGAGCGTCTTAAACGGGTTTTACTTTATTTTGAATGACGTATACCCTCTAAAAGTACTAAGCTCATTCATGCAGTCAGCGATAAATCAGTCCTAGATAAAGCCGTGAAGGGTTTTATGAAGCGTGATTTTCTAAGCCGCCCCTTAGCGAATGCATTTTCGTTAGGCCTCCACCGTGTGCCACTTATTCGACGAAGGGCCTTTCACGGGATCCCATTATTGGACCGAGTGGCCTATCGATCATCGCATGGGGCCCAACAAATCCTTCGCTTCCTAAAGATTAACAGGTTCAAGATATAAAGCAGTCTCTGGCGATCTGTCACTCACGAACCTCGCTTCCTGCGCAGCGACGTGCCTCTTCTGCTAAGCTTAAAATTCGCCACAGGGAATGCCCAAGTTTAACCTCTTTCATAATCTGTATAGATTGATAAAAATTTTTCACCGTAAGCCCTTCATCTTCTGATTTTTGAGCCAATTATTGGACTAACTTTCTAACGAGGGTGTCTCTGTTTTATAAAGTTCTTGAAATCCGCCGAAGTGGATCTCGGTGTAATCATTTCGTAAAATTTGGTCAAAATCTACGCATATTAAAATGATTATGAAAATGTTTTTTACTAATCAGAACCTCTAGAATTATCATTATTATTCTATCCTTTATTCGGCGAGGTTAGGCCCGAGTGGGCCTCTTTTCCACCTAGCCTCGTGTGAAGATCTTACATGGTAATTATTAAAGGAAAACATAAAATAAAACTAAGAAAAAAAGAAGAGAAAGAAAAAGGAAAAATATGATTTGTGGGAAAAAATCTCCACAACTGAAGGTTGATAGGGAAAAAAACCACACAAGAAGGGGAGCGAAAAAAAAACCTCGAAAACATAGTGAGGAAAAAATTAATCAAATGAAATTATTTTTTTAATTCAAAATTGATACAGATTAAATTATACATAACACTAATAATAAAGTAATAGAACCTGTGGCTTAATATAGGTCTATTCATCGCAATTTATATGTCATCTTCATTTTGTCGTTTCATAATATTGTAATATTTATTCAAGTCTACTCAAAAATATATGCCTAGCTGAGGCAAAGTTAGACTCATAATCTAGAAGCGTAATTAACTTACGAGTATATCTCTCTAGCGATCATGTATTTATAATGAAAAATTAACAGTGTACAGATATATCCATGTAAATAATCCATAAATCCTCCTACTACAGTATGAACCTATGAAGTTCTTTTAATTTCAAATCAAAGCAATTTCAACATTTCTTTATTATAGGAATCCCATCAGTATTTTAATGGTGAATTTTTTTCTGGAAATGAATATTGTTTCCACGAAATACTGTTCCCATTCATGACTACTCGCTGTTAATTTTCATGATTCCAAGTAAAGTTCAACAATAATTTAACTGTTCACGAATATTAAAAATGCTTACCACATTTCTCGTTATTCTCTTTCTACTCGTTAAATTCGACGAAATTGTGAATACGAAAAAGTTGAAGCTATCATGATTATTTCTGGGCATTGCAAATTAAAATTATATTTTTAGCAAAAAATGGTGAAATATCTTTCATTAGATATAAACACTCCTTTCGAATACATATCTCATTACATCCCACTTCAGTATAAAAAAATAGCTGCTGTATATTTGTTTTTCTCATTATCGCAGGAATAATTTGATTTGATGATTTGAAAAATTTTCGAAGATATGAGAAACGTAGTTTTTGTCACTGCTGAGTAAGTAATGTAAAAATTTTTGAATTGTCGCAGAGCTAAGAGAGTATTTTATTTTTCTGAAGCATAGGTTGCTGATTCTATTACTGCTGAGTTCAAATTTGCTGAAAATTAGATTTAGCAAACAGTGAAAACTTAAATTCTATAACGCGAGCATCTCGTAAAAGAAGACGTACTGCTTCAAGAAAAAATGTATATCCTTACGCAATATTTGGATATCGATTGCATGTATGTGAATCTCCCTCAGTTATACAATGAAGATGATCAATTACGAATGAACATCTTTAAAGATATGTTCGTAACAAAAAACTAGCTAAATTTATTGATAGCACTCACCTTATCCTTTTGGCAAGTGCCATACATTCTCTTTTCAGATGTGAGTACAGTGAAAATCATGAAAGAAATGCAAACTGCAGAGAGATATTTATGTAAAACTATAAAAAATATATCAGCAATTAATATATTCGAGGAAAGGCTTAGAAAATAAGATATTGGTTGATAAATGAGAATCTGATGAAGATAAAAATTTTATTACATCATGCTTCATTAAAATTATTCAATTATAAGTGTATGTACTGTATAAGAAAATAGATAAAATAGTACTAAAGGAATGATCTGTCAAGATATCCAGAAGTTTAGCAATCTTTGAGATTCATGGTATTTCTTTAATTTTTTTATCCTTTAATATCTGAGAATCATACTCGATTTGAGGTATTCATCTTCCCTACACCTTTGAATTTGTGATTATTAATATATAATTATGCATTTATATCTAACTGTTCATTTATATATTTTTACACCCATTACGTGAGATCGCTATTGCCATATAATGCCTTTTATCAAGTAAGAGAACTGAATCAAATGGGTGGCATGGTCCAAGTAACAGAATCATAACTTCCCACGGTTCATCTATCGCTTTTATGTATCAACCCTTTAGATTATGAAACACACATTAATCTGTGCCCAAGATCAAAGGGCGTTTTACCAAACAATTTATCAGATGGCACAAGATTGAACAAGCAGCAGTAGATGATATCACCTTATCAGAATTATCAATGAGTTATGTAAAGTTTCGCCGCCGGTTTTTAATCAAAGAAAGCGGTTCGGTGTTTGTCACAATGAAAGTGTAACGAACTCATCATGTAAAAGGCTCAAGAAATAAGAGAGAGAAGCTGAAATATGAGAGTTTGGAGAAACAAATTGGGCGCTAGACACTATTTTGGGAATAACCTAACAGAAGAGAAGACGTGACTGATGCCGCAGTAATTGAGCTGTTGACCAACTGTAATCAACAAAGAGGAAGATCAGAAAAGGAGGAAGAGTTAGAAAAGCAAACGAAGTTCAAAAACCCATAAAAAGATAGGATGATGATTCGCGCGAAATTCCGAAATCATTAGTTTTCCACGTCGGTTGAGGAATAATAAATAGTCAGATCGAGTCCGAGTGAATGCTCGCTTTTCCCAGATTTTAAAGAAAACAATTTCTTGAAGGGATCTTTTCATCTCGAAGAAGAGAAGCTCGTTTTTTTTCTATCGCTAAAAAGCTGTCAGTCTCGCATCTTTTTCAAAAATGAGTGAAATTCGCTTGATTTGAGCTGTTGATGCTTATCAGCAATATCAAACTCACTATTGTCGTACTTTCCAGGGTTTTCAATAAGATTTAACATCACATAGCTGCGGAATCCGTGCTAAAATCTATTGCAGAAATAGAATAATTTAATCTTGGTGAAGATATTTTATTTGAGCTCTTAATGTAATTAAATAACAGTGATAATAATCAAATTAACAGTGTGATGTTGTTTATTTATGAAGTGTAAATAATTTTAATTGTAATGGCAGTAGTTTTAACAAAGCGGCTTTTAGCACGCTTTTTTTTCAAGACAAATTTTGTGTTCTTATTTTTGGTTTCTAATTCAAAGAAGAATATTAATTGTAGCAATTTATCAAGTGGTAAAACCAAGGCTAACGTGTCATTGTCCATTCAATTTTGCTTTAAACGGAACTACTTAATTAATTCAATATATCGGTACATTGATTAATATAATATATTTATTATATTTTTACATATTAATTTTTATCTTTCTATGTACTTTTATGTATTTATTTATCTTATAAAATTTATTTATATTTTGTTACAATAATAAAGGGGGTATCAGATCTCCCTTATTGACTAGTTCTTAATTATTATTAACAATATCCAAACTTTTATGATTTACTATTATTTAATTGTTTTAAAAGTAGTCATTAAGATACATATAAAGTTATTGAAATGAACAGATGAATATTCATCCTCTTAATTACTTACGTATCATGACTAATAGTTTCTTCAGCGTGAAACCTTGCCGAGGGCTTATTTCCGTACTTTGAGAAATTTCAACCTATAAACCAGCTAGCAAATATTAGGAATTCTATTTTAAATGCGAGATTCATTATTCAAAACCTACGATGCATAATTTAGCTCGTTGCGAAGAATAAATTGAAGGATTCCGTAAATTCGCACAGCATAATTTAAACCTCACTGATGAGGTTCCCCACGTTTGAAATAGATACCGACGTTATGTTAATACAACCATATTTTTCGTTCCACAACTCCTACTATAGCACAGTTTATGAATTTCGAAAACTAAGAAAACTCAACGGAGGAGGGAACGCTTCCGAAATAAATTCCAAGCAAAATAAAGGTTTGATAACAAACAGAGCTAATGAGGTCCCCCGCGAATCGCCGGCGAAACGCTTAAGTATTCAAAAGCACTGCTGGCGGAACATTTCGGAAAGCTGGAGGAGTGCCGCGAAAACTTAGAAATACCCGCTACATTAACGAACTTTGCGTATCTCTTTAACAAATTTACAATCGCGCAATTTAACGGCAGTGGCTTCGTGAGGATCCAATTCCAGCAAAGCGGTCACCGAGAGAACTTCATCCTGGGACGCGTCCGCAGGTTTTATTTATGTCTAGTTCTCTCCAGCCAGAGAAAGTTACTCCACATCCACCACATGCACCATCCCGAGCTCCGTAATCACGAATCAACGGCTAATCTACGTTCATCTCTTTAAAAAGGGATAGAAAGGCACGTGGAATAAACAGGAAGCGAAAAGAAAGGATCGTTCCGAATACAAGAAAGGAAGGGAAGAGGGTAAAAACAAGGCTCGAAAAACAGAGGCGGGAAATAAAGAAGGCGAGTGACGTGAAAAGGCTTTTGACTATCGAAAACGGAGAGAAAGAAAACCTTTAAAAAATGAGAGTGGGAGGAAAGGTAAACTTCGGAGTGGGGAAAAGTGACGAACAAGCATTTTCAGGGGTTATCTATTTGAGAAAGTGCCTACAGAGGCATTTTATGGGGTTAATCACACACGCAGACTTGCTGCTTTTGAGTGAAATTTTTCCTACGCGAAGCAGTCCTGCAGAGCATAAATCTAGCGATCGAAAGCTGAGTAAGTCGGTTTTCAGTTTTTTTGGAAATTTAATGGAATTTATGGATGAAAAGATGCTGAATTGAGGCATGAAATTGACAACACTTTATTACTGGGTTGAGATTGTTAAGACACCGTATTCAATTAGTTATACTTTTAAACTTAAGTTAATCGCGCTGAGATATTACCTTAATTATTCACGTGATATCGATATAAGGAATAAACTATTCCAATACCGCGGTCAGTTCTATGATGGAAAATTCCTCCACTTAGACTTAGAAAATTCTTGGTTGCGTGACATCCAAAAAGGTCCAAATTGTGTGTATAATTATATACTATTTTTCCCTCTAAAATTCACTTTTCTTCACGATTGGGCCTCTAGACGCTTTATCAGCAAGACAGTCATTATGAAAATTAGGGTTTCAAATTCCAGACATTTTTGGACCATGGGGCATTTGGGCATGAAAAATCTTATTTCCTAAGAATTCTCAGGAGTTCCCGAAATAATATCTTGAAATAATATTCTATGATTATCTGAAACAATTTCAACATCAGCTGGTGTAAATAACAGAAAAGACATACGGACTACTGAGGTTCGTGGTCCAGTGCAATCTTTCAGAGGTTTACAGTTATTCCACGTAAAACCTCTGCGCAACGGATATAAATAAAATTTCCTAATTACAGGCGGAATGAAACTTCATTCCTTGAAAAAAATGGTAGTATCATTCCTTTGGAAACAAAGAACACTTCATTTATTATTTATGTATCATTATTTAAAAAAATTTAAGAATAATTGGGAAATCATTACCAAATAGGACAATCTTGATTTAACTTTTAAAATTATGTTTAAAATTATATTTTGCGTTTTATGTTTAAATTTATTTTATAATTAAAATTATATTTTGCTACAATCGATCGATTTAGCTAACTTTCTTTCAGTTTCCGTAAACTATGGAGATGATAAGATAAAAGCACCCAAAAGTAATTCAAGTCGAGAGTGTGGGTATGCGTTGTTTCATATAAGCTCATCTTTTTTCTTAGAGAAGCAGATATTATGTCTGTATTATGTACATATCCGCTACTGATAATACTGATAACCGAAGATATCTGACCATCTAACAAGTTATACTTACTAGCTTGAGGAGCACTATCTAAATCAGAATTCTCGTCATCACCGTCGTGTCCAGAATATTTAATTAATTCTCTATCAAAGCTACAAAGTCAGTGATACCTCCCCCTTCAACTTTTTAACCTAAATTAAGTTTGCTGTAGATTGTAGATGTTGTTGAATAGTCTGCGATAATTCTCCGAAGTTTTCCTTAACAGCTGCACCGTCACTAGTAATTGCAACCGAATCATTTCCAAGTTTTAACTGAAAGTTTTCTTATCTTACCTGAAGATAACACGTTTTCCATCGTGGGTATTCTAAGGGCAAATTTTCCCAAGTTTCCGACTACCTTTTCTTGGAATTCAGGGACAGGAAAACAGGAATATTTTCCGAGAACGGACAGAAAGGAATTCCTGCCCGGAAACTCTAATGGATATCTTTCTCTTTAACTCCATCTTCGGACTCGAGCTCTTTCTCCAAAGTAAAGTGCAGGTCCAAAGATTCTGGATAGACGAATTTGTAATATATATTTATATGGGATAATTGTTTGAGCATATGGATAATACTGAGTGGTTGATAGATAGACAAGTGAGAGAGATTTTAAGATCTGAGGTAGCGGATGTATGTGAAATGATAGCAAAATATTGCGGATTTAATAGTGAAAAAAGATAGCGATTTAATAATGAAAATTCCTTGAATTTATGGAAAAAGCATTTACATTTTTATGGACAAAATCTGTATTTACGAGGGTGGTCTGAAAAGTTTCCGACTCCAAATTTTTCAGAAATTTTCAGAAAACATGTCGAGAAATGGCGAAATGTCGGAAACTTTTCAGACCACCCATGTATATCGTAATACAGGTAGTCATCGACTTTCAGCCTGAGCGACTCGCGTCGGTTCGACTTACGACTGATCGTTTGGGAACTGCGTGAATTATACTGGTAATCTGAAAATACTGGTAATAACTAGAAGGCTACACAATTAAGACTGTGCTATCCTCAGCGGTTGCTATTTTATGGGTTCATTCAATGTAAAAATTTCAATATTTTCCATTTAGGAATAATTTCTTGTTCATATATAGAAAGCGTGTTTACCTAAATGTATTAATGTTATGTGAATAGCATTTTTAAGGAAATAATTCATTTTCATAATTTCCCGACATATAGCCCGATCCATGTCATATCTTCATTTCCTTTTGCTATATAGTTTTTATGTATTATATATACGAGTAAAAGTTGCTTGCATACTGCAAACTATCCGTTGAATACAGTATCATACCAAGTACTGCCTCAGTTCAAATTTAAAACTTCGCGCCAAAGACCGCCTGGCGACGAACTAAGAACCCGATCGTGAGAGAAGACAGCAAAATAATATTAGATAAGTGCCATCCTTACTTGTTCCAAAGTTTCGATTCAATATCTTATCGGGAAGGTCCCACGCCTCTGTCACCATTCCGGGTCTTATCTTTCCAGCTTATCCGGAGGCATTTAAAAAGATTTCCGCAATGCATTTCTTATGGAAGAATTTTGCATCCACCTGGCGTCGAACTCACTGTCATTTGGCAACATTTTTTCCATGAGAAGCATAGAAGACTATCTCAGCTTCAACCTCCAAAATTTTGGTTACTCTATCTTAACGCTAAGTGCCTCAAAATAATTTTCAAAAATCCGCGCAATGCATTCTTATGGGAAAATTGCGATTTTTGGGAATTTCTGGCATCGAACCCATGATAGCTAGCGTCGAAGTCTGCATTATTCTGGCATCTAGAGTGTAGGGCCAGTACGTCGAAAAAATCTGACGTCGACGGCGCTTGTGGAACATGGTCAGAATTCGTATCCCCTATATCTATATATATATATATATATATATATATATATATATAGGTATATCCGGAGAGTTAGCTATATATAATAGATACGAGTAAAAGTTGCTTGCATACTGCAAGCTAATTGGTGAAAATTTACAATAAGTTTCCCTTACGGGTATCATCTTCGAAGCTTATCCAGAAAAATTCTTAAAAAATGCCGCAGTGCATTTCGAACGTGAGAATTATTCATCCATCTGGCATCGAACTCACAGTCATATGTAACCTTTCTTCCACTGGTTCTATAGAAAATTACTTCAAACGCAAAGGCTGTGATTTTGAATGGTCTCCTGCATTGAGAAAGGCCTCAAAACAATTTTAAAAAATTTGCGTAAATGACCGCCTGGCGTCGAACACAGGACCCGATTGTGAGAGACAATGGCATACGAATCTTAGATAAGTGCCACTCTGACGTGTTTCAAAGTTTAAATTCAGTATCTTATCGGGAAGGTCCTAAAATAAGATTCCGTTATTCCCGTTTGAAATGCATGGTGGAATCAGAATGACCCTCTTGCATCGAACCAAGGACCACAGGAGAAAAGATGACCCTCATGAAAGAATGTTCTCAAACGCCTCTGTCACCATTCCGGGTTTTATCTTTCCAGCTTATCTGGAAGGCATTTAAAAAAATCATCCAAGATTTCAGTAATGCATTTCTTACGGAAGCATTTCGAACCCACCTGGCGTCGAACACACGGTCATTTGCTAATATTTCTTCCTTTGATACTATGGAAGACCATCTCATCTGCAAACACCGTCATTTTGATTGCTGTATCGCATCGAGAACGGCCTCAAAACAGATTGCAAAAATGCGAGTAAAAGACCGCCTAGCGTCGAACTCAGGACCCTTCTGTGAGAGGGAATAGCAAATTAATATTTGATGAGTGCCATTCTCACTAATTCAAAAGTTTCGATTCAATATCTTATCGGGAAGGTCCTAAAATAAGATTCCGTTTTTCCCGTTTGAAATGCATGGTGGAATCGGAATGACCCTCTTGCATCGAACCAAGGACCACTAGAGAAACAGTGAACCTTACGAAAGAAAGATTTCAAACGCTTCTGTCACCATTCCGGGTTTTATCTTTCCGGCTTATCGGGAAGGAATTTAAAAAAATCGTCAAAAATTTCAGCAATGCATTTGTTATGGAAGAATTTTGCATCCACCTGGCGTCGAACTCACGGTCATTGTGTAACATTTCTTCCATTCGTAATATAGAAGACTACCTCAACTTCAACCTCCGAAATTTTGGTTACTCTATCTTAACGATAAGTGCCTCAAAATAATTTTCAAAAATCCGCGCAATGCATTCTTATGGGAAAATTGCGATTTTTGGGAATTTCTGGCATCGAACCCATGATACCTAGCGTCGATGTCTGCATTATTTTGGCATCTAGAGTCTGGGGCCAGTACGTCGTAAAAATCTGAGGTGGACGGAGCTTGTGGAACATGGTCAGAATTCGTATCCCCTATATCTATATATATATCTATTATATATAGCTAACTCTCCGGATATACCTATATATATATACGAGTAAAAGTTGCTTGCATACTGCAAGCTAATTGGTAAACATTTACAATATGTTCCCCTTACGGGTGTCATCTTCGAAGCTTATCCAGCAAAATTCTTAAAAATTGCCGCAATACATTTCTTACGTTAGAAATTTTCATCCATCTGGCATCGAACTCACGGTCATATGCTACCTTTCTTCCACTGGTTCTATAGAAAACTACTTCATGCGCAAACGCTGATATTTTGAATAGTCTCCTGCATTGAGAAAGGCCTCAAAATATTTTAAAAAATTTGCGTAAATGACCGCCTGGCGTCGAACAAAGGAGCCGTTCGTGAGAGACAATGGCATATGAATGTTAGAGAAGTGCCACTCTGACGTGTTTCAAAGTTTCAATTCAGTATCTTATCGGGAAGGTCCTAAAATAAGATCCGTTATTCCCGTTTGAAATGCATGGTAGAATCGGAATGACACTCTTGCATCGAACCAAGGACCACTAAACGAACGGTGAAATTCAAGAAAGAATGCTATCAAACGACTCTGTCACCATTCCGGGTTTTATCTTTCCAGCTTATCGGTAAGGCATCGAAAAAAAATTTCAAAATTGCAGCAATGCATTTCTTACGGAAGCATTTCGGAACCACCTGGCGTCGAACACACGGACATTTGGTAACATTTCTTCCTTTAGTACTATGGAAAACCGTCTCATCTAAAAACACTGTGTTTTTGATTGCTCTATCGCATCGAGAACGGTCTCAAAACAGATTGCAAAAATTCGCGCAAATGACCGCCTAGCGTCGAACTCGGGGCCCTTCTGATAGAGAAAATAGCGAATTAATATTAGATAAGTGCCATTATGACTTGTTCCAAAGTTTCGATCCAATATCTTATCGGGAAGGTCCTAAAGTAAGATTCCGTTTTCCCCCTTTGAAATGCATGGTGGAATCGGAATGACCCTCTTGCATCGAACCAAGGACCACTAGAAGAACTGTGAAATTCATGGAAGAATATGTTCAAATTCCTCCGTCGCCACACGGGGTTTGATCTTTCCAGCTTATCGGGAAGGCATTGAAAAAAAATTTCAAAAATTGCAGCAATGCATTTCTTATGGAAGAATTTCGGACCCACCTGGAGTCGATCTCACGGTCATTTGGCAACATTTCTTCCATTCGTAATATAGAAGACTACCTCAACTTTAACCTCCGAGATTTTGGTTCCTCTATCTTAACGATAAGTGCCTCAAAATAATTTTCAAAAATCCGCGCAATGCATTCTTATGGGAAAATTGCGATTTTTGGGAATTTCTGGCATCGAACCCATGATAGCTAGCGTCAAAGTCTGCATTATTCTGGCATCTAGAGTGTAGGGCCATTACGTCGAAAAAATCTGACGTCGACGGAGCTCGTGGAACATGGTCAGAATTCGTATCCCCTATATCTATATATATATATATATATATATATAGGTATATCCGGAGAGTTAGCTATATATAATAGATATATATAGGGGATACGAATTCTGACCATGTTCCACAAGCGCCATCGACGTCAGGTTTTTTCGACGTACTGGCCCTACACTCTAGACGCCAGAATAGTGCAGACATCGACGCTTGCTATCATGGGTTCGATACCAGAAATTCCCAAAAATCGCAATTTTCCCATAAGAATGCATTGCGCGGATTTTTGAAAATTATTTTGAGGCACTTATCGTTAACATAGAGGAACCAAAATCTCGGAGGTTGAAGTTGAGGTAGTCTTCTATGGTTCTTGAGGGTATAAATGTTGCCAAATGACCGTGACTTCGACTCCAGGTGGGTCCGAAATTCTTCCTTAAGAAATGCATTGCTGCAATTTTTGTCATTTTTTTTCAATGCCTTCCTGATACGCTGGAAAGATCAAACTCCGTGTGGCGACGGAGGCGTTTGAAAACATTCTTTCATGAATTTCACAGTTCGTCTAGTGGTCCTTGGTTCGATGCAAGAGGGTCATTCCGCTTCCACCATGCATTTCAAACGGGGAAAACGGAATCTTATTTTAGGACCTTCCGGATAAGATATTGAATCGAAACTTTGGAATAAGTCATAATGGCACTTACCTAATATTAATTCGCTATTTTCTCTCACAGAAGGGTCCTGAGTTCGACGCTAGGCGGTCATTAGCGCGAATATTTTCAATCTGTTTTGAGACCGTTCTCGATGCGATAGAGCAATCAAAATTACGGTGTTTGCAGATGAGATGGTCTTCCATAGTACCAAAGGAAGAAATGTTAGCAAATGACCCTGTGTTCGACGCCAGGTGGGTTCGAAATGCTTCCGTAAGAAATGCATTGGTGAAATCTTGGATGATTTTTTAAAAATCCTTCCCGATAAGCTGGAAAGATAAAACCCGGAATGGTGACAGAGGCATTTGAGAACATTCTTTCATGTTATTTGCCGTTTCTGCAGTGGTCCTTGGTTCGATGCAAGAGTGTCATTCCGATTCTACCATGCATTTCAAACGGGTATAACGGAATCTTATTTTATGACCTTCCCGATAAGATACTGAATTGAAACTTTGAAACACGTCAGAGTGGCGCTTATCTATTATTCGTATGCCATTGTCTCTCACAAATGGGTCCTGTGTTCGACGCCAGATGGTCATTTACGCAAATTTTTAAAAATTGTTTTGAGGCCTTTCTCAATGCAGGAGAGTATTCAAAATCACAGCCTTTGCGTTTGAAGTAGTTTTCTATAGAACCAGTGGATGAAAGGTTAGATATGACTGTGAGTTCGATGCCAGATGGATGAAAAATTCTCACGTTCGAAATGCATTGCGGCAATTTTTAAGATTTTTGCTGGATAAGCTTTGAAAATGATACCCGTAAGGGAAACATATTCTAAATTTTCACCAATTAGCTTGCAGTATGCAAGCAACTTTTACTCGTATATCTATATAGGTATATCCGGAGAGTTAGCTATATATAATAGATAGATATATAGATATAGGGGATACGAATTCTGACCATGTTCCACAAGCGCCATCGACGTCAGATTTTTTCGACGTACTGGCCCTACACTCTAGATGCCAGAATAATGCAGACTTCGACGCTAGCTATCATGGGTTCGATGCCAGAAATTCCCAAAAATCGCAATTTTCCCATAAGAATGCATTGCGCGGATTTTTGAAAATTATTTTGAGGCACTTATCGTTAAGATAGAGTAACCAAAATTTCGGAGGTTGAAGTTGAGGTAGTCTTCTATGCTTCTCATGGAAAAAATGTAGCCAAATGACAGTGAGTTCGACGCCAGGTGGATGCAAAATTCTTCCATAAGAAATGCATTGCGGAAATCTTTTTAAATGCCTCCGGATAAGCTGGAAAGATAAGACCCGGAATGGTGACAGAGGCGTGGGACCTTCCCGATAAGATATTGAATCGAAACTTTGGAACAAGTAAGGATGGCACTTATCTAATATTATTTTGCTGTCTTCTCTCACGATCGGGTTCTTAGTTCGTCGCCAGGCGGTCTTTGGCGCGAAGTTTTAAATTTGAACTGAGGCAGTACTTGGTATGATACTGTATTCAACGGATAGCTTGCAGTATGCAAGCAACTTTTACTCGTATCTATATAGGTATATCCGGAGAGTTAGCTATATATAATAGATAACTAATATATATCTTCATTTCCTTTAGTTATAGTTTAACTAATTATAAAGAACGGAATTTTTCGGGCTCGAGTGGTCAACGTTAGTGTTACAGTCGTTTGCTGGAGTACTTATTCTTTATAAACAGGAGACAATTTTTAAATTATTTATGTGTAACTATTATCCAGCTTCATCTTTGCAATCCATAACATAGATGAGTGGAACTAATTATTTTCAAGGAATCACTAAATTTTCAAAATTGGTATTGTTGTTAAAACTCTAAATATATCATTCAAAAATTGTAACAGTTTTTATTTTAGAATGAGGTGGCGTACATAGAAAGTATTTTTATCGAAGTCTATTAAAATATTATGAATATCGGACTTAGATCCAAATGGACTTATGATAGGTATGTCGGAACCCAACGTGGTCGTAAGCCGACGACTAATCTTATGTGCCATACCAATATTATTAAGATTTTACCTTGGTTATTATTTCTATGTGTTCGCAATATCTCATCCATATTTCAATATATTAAAATTAAAACCTTTTCATTACGCTCAGTCACGGATAGAATAAAGTGAGAAATAGATTTTAGAGTAGATTCGCTCCCTCCATAAATGCAGAGAGGAAAGAATTAAATAAAATATATCTGAATCCAAATAATTCCAGAGTAAATGGATGATTCCACAATTCATTGCCCGGAGTACGATTCGCCGAAAAGGGTCGAATTTCTACATTATTTGGTGAAAATCGGTTTAGGTTCTTAGCCTGAGATTAAGGAATCTGAAAAGAATAATGCCCGTGAAGGTAAACAAAGGAAAAGAATAGCAGTTCCTTCGGAATGCTGAGATTTTTC
Source organism: Pachydiplax longipennis (assembly GCA_036926295.1). NCBI lineage: Eukaryota > Metazoa > Arthropoda > Insecta > Odonata > Libellulidae > Pachydiplax > Pachydiplax longipennis. The sequence goes on along the minus strand of JAVFKF010000014.1, from coordinate 2,452,474 downwards.
TTCTCGATTCTTTGTACCTCCGTCGAAAAAGAAAAAGCAGCAAATTTAAAGAGGGCAAAAGGTAGCGAATGTTATTAAGATTTCGAAAAGTTTTCTCTTCTCCGAATCCTCCGAGATAGTCGCCCTGAAGTAAGTGTCCATCTCAGTCTTCCATCTTCTTACATTTGTAATTAAAGTCTTTTCTTACTTTCTTTTCTCATCTGCGAAATAAAAAAATTCTAATCAACTCTCATCTCGCTGTTTGTTTTCAAACTAATCTTTACCTCATCCTTACTTAATCCGAGTTCTGTCTTAGCATTCAGGTTTTTAATTACGTAATAAGATACTTAAGTGTACCAAATACCATTGAAGGGAAATTACGTTGTAAGCTTACCACAAAATAATTAATTTCCGTATGTGCCTCAGAATATTTTAGCCATATTCTAAATCTTTTGATTCTCAAACAATAATGCTGAAATAACTTTGCGAATTCTAACTTCGTATCTGTCACAGTAGATGCTATAGTTCCAGATACTAAGATCAATAATGTTTTCCTATTGTCGATTTGATTTTTCATTCTTATTTATTTATTTATTTGAAACTTTTGGAGGGGTTAGGTCAATATGGTCTCTCTTCCACCCAACCTTTACTAATACTACATAAAGTGTTTAAAATAAACTTAAGATTATGAACTATCGTATAGTTAGCTTACATCTAATTACAAATGAAATTGAATAAAAAAACAAAAAATAAATAATAACTAATATATAAAGATTCTGGTTAAGAAAAACTCCTCAACATAAGGTTTACGGAAAAAACCCCACGATGCGGGAAAACGCCCTCACAAGAAGGAAAGCGAAAGAATCCGCGGAAGCACATAAGAAGAAATATTAACAATTATTCATTTAACAGAAAAAGAATTAATCTTGTTGATTTCGTCTGGTGGCTACGCATGCGTCCCACGTCCGACGTAAATATACTTAACCACTACCTTAAACAAAAACTTCAGATTTTCTGGCATTTTTTATTTAAGGTAAGAATCTTTCCTCATTCCTCATATCAGTAATGGGAGGACGGAATCATTATAGCTGAGCTACCTAAATTAAATATATATGACGCCCCTAGGGTAACGAAATTCAGCCTTTATCGTACATTATACTACTAGTCTTTGGGGAAAATGTTTCTCATCTCTTTGGTACAAAATACTGAACAACTTTCTCTTGGAATTTGGCTTCAAATTTTGAAAACTTAAACTTCGCATATTGTGGATGCAGTACCTTGCTCTGCGGATACTATTACTTGATCAAGGACCAAACTTTCCACAGAGTCCATAGACTACTTCCTAGTTAGGCCTAGTCGTAAAACTAGCCATGGTCTTATGCAGGAACATTTCTTTGATAATCTTTTATTGATTGTTTATTCCATTAAATATAAATTTTTGTTATTTTATAATATCATTTCTGCGTATAAAAACTTCCTCGAGTACGTTATTATAAAGGTCATCATTGAAATCTAAAGCATGCGGATTAAAAGATTTCTACTGTCCATTTTAATTTGTGTCTAATATTCGCTCATTTGGAAACTGATTATTTGTCATCATCCGCCAACAGTTTGCACTCCATAGTGTCCATTGTTTTATAGATCTCACAACTGCACTTCAAATCAAAGCATTCAATTTTCTTTTCTTTTATTCATTTAAGTTCGTTTTTCTAAAATATTATTTTATGCTCTTTCAAATTGATCTTCAAAAGCATATGGGCTCATATCTCCATTTTCATGGGAATTCCTTTGATTTAAATTTGCGATGAAATTTAATTAACATTTTAGCGAAATATGATCTATTGTTTTATTAATTTCCATACTCTTAAATTCCCTGTGTTATATAATTTATGGAATAAAATAACAAATATGCTATGATATTCATAGTCATTAATATTCATTTTTATTTTATTATTCCCCAACTTTTATCTCGAGCCGTACTTGATGGATAATCATTTTTAATAACAGTTTAACTGATGATGAATAAAAAGAATTTGTCCAGCACGAGTGGTTAGCATTGGTGTTTGAGACTTCAGCTAGAGTGCTTATCTCTGTTTATAAATGGGAGACAATTTTTAAGTTATTCATGTTTAATTATTATTCAACTTCACTTTTGTGATTAACAACATAGGTACGAGTATATGGAAATAGTCATTTTCAAAGAATTAATAAATCTTCATAATTGGTACTTCTGCTAAAGTTTCTCATTGATTATTGAATACATTTCCCAGAATATTTCAAAATGTTGAAAGTACTTAAAATAGCATAAGAGTTATTGAAGCCTTTGCAAATTAAATTAGCTTTGGAAGAAGGCAGTTGTTTTTGTGCATTATTTTCGCCTATCTCTGTTGTCTTTCCTTGAAATATGCTTCCCATCAAACGATTTTCAATCTTAACCCAGTTAAGAATAATAATTAATTTGGAAATGGCCTAGAACAAAGTTGCTAGATTTCTCTTCTTATAGTTTATTTCCGTTGCCTTTTTAAAACAACCTTCACTTGAGATAGTTGATAAAAGTTCATTTTTAGTTATACATGCTTTTACTGTTTAATTTTGTATTTCCATCGAAACTTAAGTAAAACTTAAAACTTTTGTTTGCATATTCATCTCCCATAAAATCTTCCCCTAAATAACTCTCAGAACTATAATTCATGAATATAGATGTCAAGGAAAGTTGAGAATATATTGTCTTTATCACCTGAAAAGGAAAATGCGACAAAATATTAACTATGAAACTTTCCTGATTCAAATCAACCTTAACCGCTTCCTTGTTCTTAAACACGGCATGTTTTGTTATTACGATCAAAGGATTTTGTACGCTTTTTAACTTTCAATCTGCAAAAGCAAAATTATATAATCGAGCAAAGTTTCTCGGTATCGTAAAGAGTTAAATGTTATGGAAATTCTGTAGCTATATTCTCTTCCTTCGTCACCAACTACTATTCTCTTCCTTCGTCACTAAAATAACTTTGTTATTATTTTCCTCTGCTTCCTCTTATCCTATATAACATGTATAAATATCCAGTTTGATGGTATTTTATATTTTATTTCAGCACCTCTCATTATTTTCGTAAATTATTTCATTAAAGTCGATAATTCCATGATAGCGTATCTCATATATGCTTCCTATATAGTCTAACAGCCTTATCAATATCGCAAATTCCCTTTTGATCGGACAATCTCGGATTCTATATAATATTTATTTTTCCTAAAATTTTATTCATTCATCAGATCTCTCTATAGAAGATCCTACCGCCAATCCTATGAAGGAAATTATTACGATAGAATACTTCAGTGGCGTTTATAGTTTCTAAATAAATTCTAACAAACGTAAGCTCTATAAGTCCTCTAAATCTTTTCACAAGTTGATCCTTTAATATGTGCTCTAAAATATATTAAATTTAACTTTTTAAATCGTAACGAAAAGAAATCATTCACTCGGTACGATAGTAAAAAATGATCATGCGGCTTGGGATTAAAATATTACTATAATTCGTATTTTCGATTCACTTTTCGTGATTTTTCACCATCTTGAAGACTTTATATCAATGAATAAAACATTCCTCTAAACTTTTTGTCAGAGACAGTCAATTTGTTGAGTCTTTAAAGAAATAAGTTTACATTTAAATTTATTTTTTAAACGTATAACATAAAGAAAATAACATAACATCATAACAAAAAGAAATAATTCACTCGGTACGATAGCAAAAAAATGATCATGCGGCTTGGGTTTGAATATAATTGTTGAAATCATTCGTATTTTCGATTCACTTTTCGTAATTTTTCACCTTCTCGAAAACTGTAATTCAATGGATAAAAGGTTCCTCTGATCTTCTTACTAGAGAGACAGCCAGTTTTCTGAGTCTTTAAAAAAAATTAATTCGGGTTTCAGGAAAAACTGTTCGGATTACTTCTTAGAGTAGGAAGATATTAATGGGCTCCTTTTATCACTCATAAAAATCCTGTTGCATCACGCTCTCCTAGCTACGAGAGGTATTGAGCGGCATTCTTTTTTGATTCGAACATTCACCATTTCCACATCCCTTCTTTCCATCCTTTATCGACCCATTTATTCCACTCCCAAAAAAAAAGAGCTTCTTTCCCGTCCTTTTGAACTCCTCTCTATTTTTCAAATTACCCAAACAATTTTCATCTTCCGTATAAATTCCTCTTCCCCTTTCTTCCGACCAGATGTTTCAGGAGTTTATTTTCCCAATTCACGTCTCATATCGTCGCATCGCCAATTGGAGGTAGCCCTTCATTAAGCCCGTTTCCATAATAGGTGAGGAATCTCCTTTGCCCTCTCTTTCTCTCTACACATAAACCGCTTCAATAATTTATGTGTGGGATGTTTGCTGTTTCCTTTCCAGTCCGAATCCTTCCGCACACCCACCTATCGACCTCTCTCCCCTTTTCGCTTCGCCTTTAAACTCTGCATGCGTCAATTCCGTCGAAAGTTATTCTAAGTAGAACTTAAGTAAGGAGATAGAGTGAAAGCTTAAGGACATTATTGTTACGCCTTTTATTCTCGCTGGTTATTCCGTTGATATTTCATGAAATGAAGATTATGCATTATTTATTGTACGTAAGGAGAATATACTAGTATTTATAGGTATCTATTTAAGGATCGTAAGATATACTTCTTCTAATTATAACCATATAAGTAGGTTACTCTTTCCCTTCTGATTTTCATCCATCATTTCTTGTATATTAGGGAAAACTTGTACATAAATGTTCGTATTAAAGACCGTGAAATATACAACTTTAGGGGATGCTTATAATTCTAACTACATAAGTAGGCTATTATTTCTATTCTGATTTTCGTTGTTTTATATATATGTATATTATCTATTGCACATAAGGAGAACATACTCGTAATTATAGGTATGTATTGAAGGACCGTAACATATACTTCTTCTGATTATAACCATATAAATAGGTTACTCTTTCTATTCTGATTTTCATACATTATTTCTTACGCATTAGCAGAAAAAACTTGTACGTAAATGTTTGTATTTAAGGACCGTAAATGTACAATTTTAGGGGATAATCCCAATTATTTCCATATAAACACGCTATTCTTTCTATTCTGATTTTCACTGTTCCGCGGCTAATTAAAAATTATCAATAACGATGGACAAACAAAGGGTAATCCAGTATTTTAGCGTACTAAATTGTGGTCACCATAGTTAAAGTATTTAAGCGTGTTAAATTACCGGGACCATAAGAACTAATTATTACAGCAAATCAAACGAGTTTAATACGTTCATAATTAATTAAGAATTTGATTGGATTGGGATTGGACGGAATTAAACATTTTATCTGTAATAAAAGAATTAAATTATTTATTAAAGGAGAATTCCAACTAATGCAGCGAATAAACTTTGTCATATTTAAACAAAGAATTATTTCATAGAATCAAATAATGAATGCTCGTAAATTAAAGCTGGTATGAATCGCATAATCTTCTGCATCGAATGAACTTATCGCTTTGATGGAGAATAAAATCCGTGTAGATACTATTTTTCAATGTTTTAATATTATACGTTTTCCAGCTATCACTCATTATTTGGTTCCGAGGAAAACATGATTTAGGATTATCGGTCCAGAATATGTAAACAGCGATATTCCATTATAATTAAAAGCTTGAATTAAAAAACGAAAGAGAAACATTAGGACAGTGTTTTCAGTATAATCCTGAGAGAGTTGTACAAAGTAATTTTTATATGGATAAACTAAATGCACCGATAGCGTTAGCGGTTCTACGAAGCTGTTAGCTACGTAAATATCTCAATCATTAATTAATTGAAGTAATATAAGTACAATATTTAATTAAACTCACTAAAAGAGTTTTCCACTAAGATACCGTTGCTTTACTATTGGTTTTGTTTAACTCGCTGAGATACAGTAGTTTCAGTATAGGAATAATTTAGCACGCTAAACCGCAAGATTACTGGGTGAAGTTGTCCGTTATTTCAGATGTTCGAAAAATCTTAATCTTAAAATTAAATATAGTTTGTATTCGGCTTGAAATCGTGAGGATTTTGATTAGACGCAGAAATTTTTGATAAAATTTTTCTGTTTTTAACAAGGTTCACTTCTACGATCTCGAAAATTAATGAAGCAGGCTGGCTCTCAAATAATGCATAGAAAGCATTAGAAATGTGTTGGGAACCGAAAATTGTAATATTCGACTTCAAAGGAAAGTATTTGTCCTTATTTTATATTATGATGTCAATAACGAATTGAAACCCGCATGGAAAGATTTCCTAGAAGCAATTTGGTGATATTTAATGTATGAAAAACTCTTCTAGTCTTCTCCATCGATAAATTTAATCCAGTTCGAAATTTAAAAATTACGCCATTGAAAATTCCTAATACTTCAAAGCATCGATATTCTGTTTTCATTAACAGTAAGATAAAAATATAAATGAGAAATATCTGAACCTCGTAAAAGCAAAATGCCTTTTTAAAGCATTGTATGCCTTTCGAAATAAATATGATAAAATTTAAATGAGTAATATCTGAGCCTTGTAAAAGCTGAGAATCTTTAACTTGTAACTATACTGTACACTTTAACATTAAATTAAAACTGTTCACTTTAAATGTACGTTGAAACATATTAAGATATTAACTGTAATCAGAATTTTTAATACCATATTTTATGCTTTTCTTAAGGAGATATTTTTATCGTTTACTTAGGAACTCTAATCACTTACTGCATCGTTACTCGCCTGTCATTCAGAAATTCACTGTCACTGAACCTTAATCACTTTAATTTCCCTTTCAACCCTATTTTGTAGAACTACTTAAATTTTCACTCCTGTACGTATTTATTTGCCTGCGGGAACTCAACTTGAAATAGAGAATTTCTAATTTGAACAGTCTCTTGATAACGTTCTTAAAAACTTAAAGGTTAATCCCGGAAATTGAATTCAAAACTCCGCTTAGGAAAGTTACGTTCGATAGACGCTTGTCAGTTAATGAATCGAAACATCAGTTAAGAGGATAGCAGGCTTAATTACTACTACGCTGTGTGCTTATAATCTCATGAATGATATCGACGTGGAAATAGGAAAAAGCGATGATAAAGGTCGCCACATCCATACTTTAAAAAGCCAAGCAAAATTCCTTTGATTATCAGTGAATGATAAGTTTTGCCTAGCCATTTTGTCTATCCATGAATTGCGTTATTGTTAACAAGATATCAGGAGTATTTCTCAGAATTTCTTCAAAGTTTCTGAATTTTATCAGCAAATCCTCTGTCAAACAGTTTAGAGGACGAAAACGATTGTCTGCTCCCAGATAACGAAGTGAGCTACGCATCCAGCTTTGGTGAAAGTGGTCCTGAGTTCGAATTTCGGTGGGGGCGTAAAATGTGCGTATGACTTAAGCTGCCGGAGAAGGTTACTTTTTCAAAGCATTTTAAATAAATTATATGTTATTATACTAGACCTACTGGTGTAATTTTGTGCCAATATTTAAAAGACTTCATGAATGTATTTTTAAGAATATTAAGAATTATCAAGATAACATTTTTTCCTATGACAGAAAAATATAGCAGTAGCAGTATATTTGAAAGTACTTCGAGTTGAGGTAATTAAGGCCTATATTGGCTTCCACCGGGAGTCAAGGCTGGGATTACTGTCACCAAAGGCTATATCGCAACCCGCATCCATCCCTCTTGGGCGGTTTCTAGACCCTCCATTGATCTACAGACAAGTATACACGTAAAACTTAGTAATTACAAGACATATACTCATAAACAGGGCAATGATATGATTATACATTCAGTTAAATGCGGAAAAAAGCATCCGTTTTGAAGAAATTACTCTTTTCATCTCCGCTACAAATTTTTCTGGACGCAGGAAATCTCTTTTATAAGCTGTAAAGCCACGGTTTGAGACTAATTAATCGATGAGCCCACTTGACAAGTCCATGCGCCACTAATCTCCATTCACGGAACTGTGGATTTGCCTTCTCCTCTTCTGTTCCAAACGCAACGGATGCCGAAGTTTAGACCCGCGCCCTTAATGAACTGCCCAAATGTGAGCGAGACTCTCTGTTTTGCCTTCTCCTAAAAACCAACGGACGCACACACGCTCCTAAGCCAAATACCTCAACCGGAACGATCTCGGAAATAATCTGTGTTTACGGGGATGGACGTAATTGAGTGGGGGCGATCTTCCTTTTTGGATAGCGATATTGCTCTATCCGTTTAGCCCTAAAATTTAGCTTCGTCTCAAGGAAAATTCGATGAAAAAAATCCTGTTTCCTCTTAAGTTCCAAATATTTCTCAGTATGGTTTTTGTGCTCTATGCGTTCAATTCAGTGAATACAAAAGTTGGTTGTTAACCTTAAGATTGAGAAATATGTATGCATAATTATGTGTATCTCGTTAATGACTAAAAGAAATGATAAACAAACTTGGTAATTTCCGCAATAAAACTTTAAGTGACTGCTTTCTGATAATGTTTTACCTGATGATGGCGTGTAGCTGAAACCGGTTGTTGATTAAAGTTTTATTGTGGAAATTACCAAGTTTACTTATCATTTCTAACGTCGTTCCACGAAGTATGGCTGGAGAACTTAGATTTCTTTCGTTAATGACTGTTATAAATGAAAGCCATTGAGTTATTAGTGATTCTGAACTACGGCATTCACCTTGATCACTCTTCCTTGAGAGCTTACTGATAGAGTGATGTGATTAGTGCTGCAGTGTGTGATTTTGTCCCATGCAGAGAATTCAAGCTTACTGAGGAAAACTAAGAATATCTTGTTATTCCTCATCTTGTCTAATAAGGCTCATTCCCTTTTCAAAGATTTTTGTTGCTACTGATGGAGGAATCGAGAATGTTAACAGCCTTCCTGACGATTACTTTGAGAAAAGACTAAGACACTTCAGTAATAAAAATCAAAAATGTGCATGTTAACTATCCTTACTTCCTTATTAATATCAAATGTTTTTTCATCAAACGGATCATTTTTATAAGTAATAAATTCCGATTTAAGCATAATCAATGATACTCGAGGATCATTTCAAGATTTCAAGCCTTCTTAAAACCATCATTATGTAAACATATCCATCTTGAATTCTTTCTACAAGTTCCCTTATTATACTTCAGTTTCATTCCTAATCGCCTTCGTTTTCTAAAAATTAACTGATATCCATCACGAGATCAGATGGAAATTGACGTTAATTACCGACTTACTATTGTGATTAATAATATCCTACACTAAATAAGGTAATATTCGTAATTAAAGCTGTCGATACATCAATAGGTAGTTTAATCTTTATTCGTTAACCAGCTAGTTCAATATCGTACCTAAATCCCCATGCTTGTACGAAAATGTACGGTAGAAAAGAATGAAGATTTATGAAAATATTTTTTTTTTTGCTTCGTTTGCGGAAGACTGTGAAGAATGTACCGAGCATGAAAACATTCTTGTACGAAAATATCCCATACAATTGTGCAGGAAGGGAACACCGGAAACCTTTTCAGCAATAAAATCGGCTGCATTTCTCACTGTGAGGTTTCATACTATGCTCCTTTCATACTGGACGGAAACTAATGCTTATCGGATGCTCTGATAGACTAGGAAAAGAGTCTATTTGTTGTTGTGTACCAGCCTTAATTTCCGGAAGGGAAGCAGGGGGATGGAAAATATCCGGATTCGTTCATAGACGAGCTCCAGTGAACAAACATTGCGCACGTGTGTTGTGCTGCATCGTATGTACTCCGCAGTGTAAACTAGTTAATGAGAATCTGCGATCTATTTCGTTTTACTCTTTTGATACCGTATCGGGCCTTTGATATCAAACCTCACGTTGACTTGTGTCCGCACTAAAGGGATTCGAGGAAATAATCGAAATTCCGAGAGTTAGTTTGTATCTGTAACTTTGGAAAGTAGAAATGCCGTGTTTGTTTTGAGTGACTCTGAGCTTTCCTCGGAAAAGCCATACGCAAAATCAGGATTCGGGAAAGTAAAAGGAACCAGGATAAAACAGTCACCTTGAATGGTTGCCTGAATTTCTAAGCACTTTTCAATATGCTGAAGCAAAATAATCTCGAAGCATTGGACTGGGGCAGGAGTGGAAATTTTTCTTTCCATGGAAAGCCACATTTAGCATTTGGTCTATGAAAGGGTAGATGTGAAACATCAGGCTAATATTACGTTGCATTTTGCCCACATTTGAATAGTTAAGCATCAAGTTTTATATGAGAAAATGAATTCATGAATTCACTGAGTATACTGAGAGATATAATTTTCCGCTTTTCGCTTGACATGATGTACAAGACAGGAAGAAATATATTTTTTTTGTGCTCTTCCTCCAAATTTAAGGCACTACCCCAATTAACTGATACAAATGCCGTAATATTTTGTGATGATCTTGCTGTGAACAGCTCTTCTGCACAAATATTAACCACAGTAACTTTCCCGGGTGTTATTAACATATTTCTCTCGATTGTGCGTCTACGACTTATTTCTTTTGGTTCAATCAAAACTGCAAAATAACACTTGAAAAATTAGAACTAAGGGAAATGGCATGTATTTAATTTAAGTGAGCTATCATTTCTAGTAATAGTAACATTTCATTTGAATCAATTCAGAAATATAAACGTTATCACATCAATTACGATAGAATATTTCTCTGAGTTAAATGTTCAATCGTTGCCTAAATTTCGAGTGCTCAATTAAAATGTCTTCTTCAATGGTTTTCCAGCTAATTTATGAATGACATCACCTTAACCCAAAAACCTTCATAAATACATTTATCTTATATGAAAATTATCTTGGTATGCTGCCAATAATACGGATGATAAGTATTTGCAAACTTATCTCCATTCTCCATTGATTTCAATAAAAGGCTCCTATTTTCTTTGCTAGATTAATAGCTGCTCAAAGAAATTGAGGTTAGTACCTTTATTTACCATCTATAGAATTTTTGGCTGAAACGCTAAGGGTACTCGCCTCAACTTCCTTGATAAGCTTGGAATTCTTACCCACCACTTCCCCAATTCCCCGAAATTCTCCATTCTCTCAGCGCCTTTTTTCTTCCCACTCCCCACTAATCCATTCTTTCCTTCCCTCATTTTCACCTATACCACCTCATTAACTCTTCCCTTATATCTCCTTCGCATTGTATGAGTACGTTCCCTGTGTATGTTTCTTTACCTGATGATGGCGATTTTTCGTTGAAAATGGTCGAACTAAATTAAATAGTACACTCCTGTGTTCTTTTCATTTTATCATAAAGATACAAGTTTACTTGCGAAACAACTTTTACACCAAATTTTATGAGGAAAATTACCAAGCCGAAAGTCTTTCATCGTTCTAATCTTTATCTACAAATTCAAGCTTTCGAATAGCGATTCCATTGATCACAAAGGAAGATAAGACATTCTTTAATTTATTGAGAGTACATAGCTTCCAAAATCATGTTTCTGCTCGTTGGCCTTACTACACGAAATTGCTGTGCTTTAAAATTCCCACATTTACCACCACCCTCATCCACTTTCTATGTCAAAAGCACATGAAAAGGGCTCTGAATCTAGTTTCGATCAAAAGAAAGATTGTGAAAGGGGAGACCAGATGTATTTTATTTTTCATTTGAAAGATATGACATATACTGGGATGGAAAAGAAAGGTGAAGAAACTTTTACCTACATCGCATTAAAACTGAAAATCAGACTTTTTCAACCATAATCGTAAGTTTGTCAGATAAATAACTCCTTAGTTACATTGAAAAGGTATTCAACGACGGATTTTAAACTTCCGTTGGACCTCAGTTGTTTTCTTTAACAGCGTTTTATTATTAACCAGTTATAAAACAGTGTTGTAAACTTTAAGACATTTAGAATCAACAGCTTCGGCCGTGACTTAGATGTGTGGATCCATCAGGAGCAAAAGTGAAAACTAACTATGTAATACTACAAGAAATTTTATAAAACTACGACCCAGGTATCAACTCTTAGAGTAATCTGCCTCCTAAAGATGGAAAATGTCTCCATGAGTTAAAACCTGGGTCGTAATTTAATAAAATTTCTTGTGGTATTACATAATTTTTGTTCACTTGCGTTCCTTTAAGACATTTACTTGTAGGATGGTTCGTCCTTCGTTTTTCACTCGTTTACAGATTGACAAAGTCTTTTAACTATTAGTTTATATTTCAGTTGACTCTATGGTTATTTTTTTTAGGATCGCTTTCACTCTGAATAAGCAATCGCCAAATGTTTATATCTCACAATTCTGAATTCTTTTGAAGCATTCGGTGAAGATAGATCAACCACTTAACTATCTGACACCAACTTGCACATAAATTCGTGTTTGCTCGCCTTCGTCGCCTTCCTCGAATAGGAAGCAAGCAATGACACCCTCAATCAAGGATTAAAAGTAAAAAACATTCATACTCAATAGTCTCGGCCGTGATGTGGTGGAAATAACTAATTGAAAGCTGATGTTTACTTTTCCACATATTGTTTTATTTGCAAACTACCGGTTTCGGTGTATAACCATCATCAGGTTCGCACAGACCGAAACCGGTAGTTTGCAAATAAAACAATATGTGGAAAAGTAAACATCAGCTTTCAATAAGAAACATTCCTTGTAAACAAATTCGTCCTCACAGCTGAAGGAGCCTGATTTTACTTATTGATGACAGCCGTCTCCATATACCATCCGTTACATCGCCTCCCTCGAATAGGAAACAAGCAATGAGACCCTCAATCAAGTATCGAAAAAATTAGAAACATCCCCCGAAGATAATTTGACCCATAATTGCAGCTTTTGCCCTCTCAAGTTCCTCATCCCCAAGAGCTCTCCTTTCTTCACGACCTTCGCTTCCAAATCCCTCACTCCTCATCACTCTTCCCATTTAAGCTCATTTTCCTCCCTTTTCTCGCCGAAATACCCTTTCCAATCCTCCCTTCATCTCCTCTCCAGAATCCGTCATATTTCTCTCTTTGCCCTGACACTTTCCATTACTTCCCGACTTAATAGAGAGGGAAATGAACCGCTCGTGCTAATCTCTTTGAAGAGAAGTTCGCTTTTTCTTCGCTGGAAATGCGCTCCCAATAATAGTCGCATCTGTCGACTCAAAGTAGTTCTCTGGGGTTGTCCACCTCTTCATTACAATCCCCATTACTTTTCTCCCCGGGGCAAAAACACGGGGGGGATATCGCTTTCCGGCATTTTTCCATTCCTTTTCCAGCGGTAGAAATTTGAATTCGGGGCCCGGAAATCGATTTCTCGTGAGGGGGAGATGGGATATTGGAGCCCGGATAAGGGAGGAGGGAATTCCGGGAAAATAAATAGAGACACCACCTTTTTCCGTCGCCTTGTGTGTGTAATCTCCGCCGCGCGGAATCTTATGGTGGAGAATATCTACAGATTTTCCGGAAGGGGTGAGCTAGCAAAGGGGTGTAGAATGAGATAAATATTCCATCGAGTTGGGGAACGGATTCCAAAGGTTTACTCCGTCGCTGAGATGAGGCATTTGGCGCTCATCTCGGCTCTTCTACTTCTTAGACGCGGAATCGGATAACTTGTGAACGTAGGCGTCGAAGCCGCGGGGACGGTTTCTATACGGCGTATCGATTTATGGGTGGTTATTTTTGAATCCAGGAAACAAATTATGGATTTGTTACATACAGGATGCGAAATATGATATTCCGAGGAATTATTGGTTGTATTAGTACGTGGGTTTTGGTATTTTTGGTCATTGTTACGTCAGCACTTCTGAAGATGCTGTACTTTTTAGCAATATCCAGCATGAAATCGTTTTGCCTTTATCTGTGAGTTTTTTTCCGTTTGCTATGAGCATTCTTTTCCAAAAAATTGCGTAAAAGATAAAGACAGGAGTCGTATTTAGTGCCACTGACGTTATTGATGGAAAATGTATACCTAGACAATTTTTTGGGGCGTGTCGTTGTCGGGTTTTGCGGCAGTGACCTATAATTAAGTCACAGAAAAAAGTCTCGGAGAAAAGTAGCAATTTTGGCTTGGGAAAAATTTACCGTAATAAATGTCATAGGAAAAAATTATAATAAATAATTAGTGCCTCATAATAAATTCACAGGTAAATTTTCACTGAAAATGTCAAAATTGTGGATAGAAGTGATCATCATCACATAACGTTATAATTAAATGCTATCGTTCTTGTTGCATTCTTGGTGGTTCGTTGACGGTGGGTTATTCCTTCGATATTGGAAAACCATATGGAATGAATTAATAAATCTATTCCTTTTTATCTGTCAAATTTCCTTACCTTTTTCATATTTATTTTCATTTGAATAAATATGAAATGTGAATCTCTTGATATGACTTTTTCCTGTGAAGTTTTCCCTATGAATTCTTTTGTATGACATTTATATGTGACTTTTTTCCTGTGAATTTTTTCCCGTGTTTTTATCCTGTGACTTTATTTCCTGGATTCCACGTTGCGTTCGCGCGATAGCTATTAGTCTCAACTTGTCGGCGCTTCCTCGTTCTTCGCATTCGCACAGCTGCTGTCTCATAGGAGCTATAATGGATTCCTCATTTAATTTTCTTTCACCTGGTAACTGTTTACGATACTTTTTTATTTTTACGATACTTTATTATTACAACGATGTAAGAAGAGACTATTTAGTCTCAATTTCGCCCGAATAAAGACGCCTTATTGTTATCCCCAATTCCCTTCTCTTTTTGGAGATATTCGGACATTTTAAAAATTTTATTTATTTATTTATCAAAAGATTCACGTACAGCGGTGCCGTCAGTTTAAAGTGAATGCCAAAAAAACAAACTAAAACTAAATATACATAACAATATGACATAAGAAAAACAACAAATAAAAAATACGACAAAAATATATACAAAAATACGAACTAAGGAAAATATTTACGAGAATCTTTATACAAGCATTCTCTCAAGAGTGCATCGAGTGAAAGCCTGATATTTTTATAACGTTAGCCCAAGTTTAATACCAAAACATAATTTCGTATTTTTTAAATTCCTTACTTTATGATCACTACTGCTATATTTTCTTGTAGCACTTGTGGCATTCTGTCAAACAACACCCCCTACAATCCCCTATGCTCGCTCTCGAGATAATTTTTCTGCACGTCAAACCTTTAATATTCCACTTTGAAAAGCCAAAAATCCCATGACGTTGTGTGATGCCACCCATTCAAGCTGTATTTTGCTTTACAATCTTACATCTTCATTATATTTTGCTCTGTATTACTTATGCGTTATAGTTTTAATGCTATTAAGATGTGTGTGCTATACACAGAATCGTAACATCGAATTTCGCAGAGTCGATCACCATTCTGGACACGCGATGGAGGACTTTCTCGTCAATAACCAATTTCCCGACTAATGTGAATATAAGTGGAAAAGGGTCTACATCACAGATCCATGTGCGAGCTTGAAATCAAATCCATCGTAAAAGTAAAGAAGATTATGCCAGGACTAGTCTGGTATACACTACTGTTTAGAGTTTCGTTTATTTCTATCGTGAGATTTTTCATATGCGAAGTTAAACGTTCATTCCTTTTCCTTTGGTGATAATGATTGTGCGCTCTACCTTGGCGATTTCGCTGAATGCACAACACCTCATACCGTACAAATTATCAGAAAGAAACAACGCCGTTATGTTCTCTAATATACAAGTTACTCACAATTATTGAGATCATAATGAAAATGATACGAGAACACTTACACCTTTATCACATAACTCTGTTGTTGAGCAGACATATTTTCGACTTTTCAGGTCATATATTCAGTACGTTCAGGCTTGACTCGGTGGAAGTTCATATCAATGATAATATATTTTTATTTTCACAAAGTATCTTGTGGAAGTGTACAGGCTTTACACTTTTTATTTTTTTACTTTGTGAAAGTAAAGATGATTTTATCTTTTAGGTCATGGTGATCATAGATTCTATTATTGAGATCGACATTATTTTCTGTCGTATACTTTCCTACTCAATCAAAGCATCTATCGAAATATGTTTTATTAATTTTTATTATGAATTGTTTTATTGATTTTCTTAATTTTAAACTACGGTGTGCCTTTGACGAGATCCAGTTCACGCGTCAATTCGGCAGTAATAGAAGTAGCAAAAATATAATAGAAGTATCATAATTAATTTAGTGTAAAATATATTTATGCTCTCATATACATAATTAATGTATCTATATTATATCACATTTAAAAACTGACCTAGATTGGTGAGTAAAAACTCGGGAACAAGAAAATACATATACTCCGATTATTTTTAATTATTATTATCATTATTTTCTATCATTAATTATTATTTGTTATTTTATTATTAATTATTTTTACTAATTTTTATTATATATTACTTTATATTTTTATTATTAACTTTATTTGTTTATTTAAATCATTATATCCTATAATTATTGGTTTATTTATCATTTCCAATTACTATTTCCATTATTCTGGATTATATTCCAATCGAGCCTGTCCGGTATTAAACTTGATCTTCTCATAAACCTGCTTTTTAGAAATCGCTCCTGAGGCTAATGGAGGATCATCCATTAAAACTCAAAGTAACTCTTAGCTTTCCACGAAAAAGTCGACCGAATCTTAAAGATACTTTGAATTTCGATGGGCCTTAAGCCGAGTTGGACACCTTTGACGTGTATCCCATCGTTTTCCAGATGCCATGGTTGAAAGTATCGACTAGTTTGGCCGATTCCTCGTCCCTTGGGTCATCGTGGGGTCGAGGACCCCCAAATCCCAGGCGAATTGCTTAGGGACACTTCGAATGGAAATAATTGGAAGAGAAGAGCCGTGGTATGGATGTGACCGCAAACACTGGGGCGCTGACCATAGATGCCTCGGGTTGTTGTGGCCATGAACGATATGAGATGGAATAATCGGCTACGGCGTCAAAAGGTCCCAGGGTTACCGTGGTCCAGTCCTTGGCTGCTTTTTTTAGAATTTTCGCAGGCCTACGGCATAAAAATATCCGTAATTAAGTATGAACGTGCTCTGTTTTAGTCTGTGGTATATTTTTATTTTTTAATTTTCGAGCTTTAGTTGTCCTCTATAGAAGAAAATTCCCATACAAAATTAATCGAAATAAAACTTTCACCCTGAATTTCGTTTAAATTTCAGTATCTTTTTTATTATCAGCCAGATAGATGTAGATATTGTATTTTTCTTTCATCAAAAAGTAATATACGAAAGATTTCACGGTTAAATAAACATTGAAAGCGTTAGGTTGCTCCTTAGGCTAGCCTGCGTCGGGACAATTGTCATACAGAAATATATGTGTTGCAAAAGAAATAAATTACAAAAATTACAAATTAAAAACTTAAACGACAAAATAAGAATGAAATAAATGTTAGAAAATTTTAAAATGTGTTTTTAGCTATGTAAACTTTAATGAAACACCTAAATTATTCCCAATATCTGGAAACGATCTAAGCTAAAAATTTTTTACGACGTTTCTCGCTTTTTCCGAGCTAAAAATCTTTCAGCCCACATCAATAAAACATCTTTTAAAAATGGTTGAGTTAGGCATAATTAAGTGCACATCACCATACCTCATTATAATTAACTGCTCCTTCACTAATACTGGGCGAATTCCCTCTATTAACATAAAATATTTGCATTACGATGACCAAAAATCAATGTTATGGAGGAAGTAATGATACATTGCTTCTGAAAACGGTAAAGCATAAGTAATTTTGTTGTGGAATTTCACAAGTTTTTTCGTAATTTCTTAGTTCGTAAACATGAAATTCCACCGAAAAACGCTGAAGAATATTAATTTGAACAGTTCCCTAGTTCATCGCTAAGGTAAGGCGATATCACATATTTTAGGAGAACCGAAATTTCTTATCAGCTCATACTTAAGTATTTTAAATTAACATTCAGATTTCATGTTTACGCATGGTTACTATCAAATATATCTCAAATACGAGGCGTGCATCCTTTCATTTACTAATTGCCTAAAGTAATAACGAATTATCTTCATTTATCAATAATAAACGTGATAAATAAAAATATTTATACAAATAATGTCTCCCAAAATACCTTAAAAGGACTTAAACTTTCATGTTAGAGAATTCAGCAGCTTTCACTACATGTCACTACGAATAGGATGTTAAACAAGTCATGCACACAGAAAGCAGCCATGATTGTTCACATCTACATATACGAGTATACCTTGCAAGCCACCTTTCGGCGTGTGGTATGGGGAAATGGGGGATGTTTATGGTGGATGTGTTGGCATCGAGGATAGAGAACGACCCTTGTTTCCTCTGCTGTTATGTGGTCTGCGGGGACTTCTAGTATTCCCACAAGTTATTATGCTCTCTCTACGGCTTGTATGTGCGACCTTGACTCCAGCAACATGGCCTACAGCAGGCGTCTCACTTGAGTGACAGAAAGATATGTAGGGCATCACTCAGAGGTATTTCAAAAGATATAGTTGGCGTTGAGTACATCAGTCTCCTTCACAATCACATCTGGCGTTTAAGTATCAAAGTAGCCTAATCATATAATCCAACAAATGAGAGAAATTATGTATATAACCATTCCTGTTGCATTAGTCGCAACAATTTTTTTTACATTTGGAGTTTAAATATCAAATAATTCTAATCATATAATCCAACAGATGAGAGAAATTATGTATCTAAACATTTTGGTTGTATCAGTCGAATTTATATTTTATTCGTGAATTAACGTAACTGTTATTTGAAGTGATTGAAGATTCTACTGGGTAAAAGATGTAACTTTTAAAATTAAAAATAAACGTAAAAATGTGTTGAAGCTGTAACAGAATTCATATTTATACAAGAAGATATAATTTCCTTAATATGTTAAATAAGGTTATATTATAACATATAACATTCGATTTTGTTTTATTTTTTATTTACTACGTATTTGCAATATTAACATGTTTCTGATAGATTAGAAATAACAAATTAGAGTTACTGTCAAATTTGACTCATAAGGGTGCTGTGAGGCTCATATTTAAGCAATTAAATTAACTTTAGCTCAAGAGTACTAGATTGGTGCATTTCATTAATTCATAACACTTTTAAATGATAGGGTATCATATTTAAATGATAGGGTATCATATTTAAAAGACACATATAATGGACAAATGAAACACTTTGTATCAAATTCCTCCACTTTAATACACCACCACATACGACCGGTTTCAACTATTAATAATCATCATCATGTTTCATGTTATATATGACTTGACTATGTGCTATATGTTTCATGTTACTATTGATTTTATGACACATAAAATATCATTCGTACGATATACAGGTCTTATTTAGCATCGAATACTAGGAACTGACATTTCACTGAATTTTTCTGGGATTTCGTAATGCCTAACAATTCAAAATTTCTTTCCGCATCAGAAAACATCAGTGATCATTGAAGTGGTCCTTTCCAAGTAGTTATCCAGTAACATCTGTTATTGCATAAACTGTATTTTTGAATCATACGCATCTATAAAATTAAAACTGGACGACAATGAGAACACTGTATTCTTCACTAAAGGTACGATATTTTTGGAAATGAAAAAAGGTTTTTATTGCGTAAAAAGTCCATCAAAAATATCTTTTTAGAATTTCTCTCGCAAACCTACGCAAAAAAATATGTATCGAGAGGATTTCTGTGAGCGAAAGATGAGAAATGAGTGGGTAATACGTTATCGGCCTCAGTCGAGATTGTCAATCTACTTGTTCTGTGTGTGTGCCCATAAAGTTGCGTAATCCAAAGTTCCAAAACTCATATTTCGGCAGTGATGAGTTACGAGGTAATTTAAAGCATATGGCGAAAGAAAACGAGGGAAGAATAATGCTCGCGAAATCGCCTTTATTTACTCTGATAATTGGCGATGAAAGTAGAGATATGAGTATGTTCACATTTAAAGAGTCCAATAACAAAAATATGCGATACAAATTGAGATCAACTTCCCAGTATATTTTAGTGAAAATTTGACTGAAATCAATTGCATGAACATCAAAGTAATACAACTAGATTTATATTACTACACATTTATAACAAAGAAGTAATGTAAGCTACCAATACATTTCTTGTGTCCAGTAGCTGAGAAGATGGATTGGGCATGTAGGTATAGGGAACTGTGTGATTTAGAAAAAACAATGCATGATCTAGCTTCGGTTATTATTAGAAATTCTATTACTATACTACAACAGTAATTAAATTTCGTTTTGATAAGTCATAGTCAATCTCTTTTTGAGAAAATCCAGCCATCTTTCAGTTTACAGTTAAAGTACTTCAACTCAATCTTTCTTTTTTCTGTAAGCATTTCACGATATCCTGCTACCTGTTTCTTTACCATGTTCTTTCCTCTCTGGTTCTTCCTCTAGTCTATCTATATTGATTCTGTAGAGGCCTTAACGCCCCCAAAATCTTTTCGACCCATATTTTTCATTTTTATTTGTCTTTTACCCTTGCAATGAAGAAAAGAATGTCTAAATAGAAAACGGTATTTTAATGGATTCACGGAATCATGTACGCGGGAAATAGGAAGTTAAAGCAATTTTTAATTGATTCACGGAATCAGGTACGCGGAAATTAAAGAATTTAACAATCGCTAATTGGCCATAAGATTAACTTTCTTAAACGATTTACTCTATCCAAGTATGATTTCTTAGCTGGAAAATATCCGAGTCGAAGGTTCTAGCGTTGAGGACATTTTCATATGAATATTAATATATTTTGCTGCTGTTTTGAGATGTGGGAACTTAAAGATTGCAATGAATCGACGAGGAACGATAATATAATTTCCAGGTAGCATCCTAAAATTTTCAACGTATCTTATTTAATTTTTGTCAGTTTAATTCATCGTAGGATAGTCATAGGATTAATCCAGCTACAGTTATAGATTGTAGGCAAAAACTTGGTTTAATAAAAAACAGTAATAATTTTTAACTGCGACAAGAATTCAATGAGAGATTTTACCAACTGATATTTATAGATTTTTTTTAAAATTTCCTAATGAATTCGCAAGCTATGGGTGCAAAGTAAAAGTTCAATACATAACAGTTAGCGTTTTTCACTTGCGTCTAAGCAGTCTTTGTCGTGGCGGAAATTAGCTTTGATATATCTCTCCTCACATGAGTGATTCCATTCAACTTTAGCTTAACTTCAGATGGAATCGCTCATCAGGAAGTACTTCCATATCTCAAAGATGTATGAAATTCAGGATTCCGCGCAGATTTTCGTTTGGAGCGTACTGAAGAGAGAACTTTTTCCCTTTGGCCACAGCGACCATGTTACATAAAAATCGCACCGAAGGACATTCGAATAGAATCGATGGAATTTTTTTCCCTATTGGTCAGCATCGAATAGATCACGTCCACAATTCCTCACCAGCACGTATGAAATGGAACTTCCCTCCATCACATGGAGAAGTAACTGTACACGACGTATTGCCGTATTGCGATGACGTGCACCGAGCTAAACGGAAATTCTAAATGGAATATTTTTGCTAAAACCGATACCCTCACTCGCACCAAGATTTCTAAAAATGTACGTTTTCGTCCAGTTAAAGTTTTTCTCTTTTCGAGGCTTGTTAAATTTTCCTTATTCTTTCCCTTGCTTGAATGAGACAGAGAACGAGGTAACATTTTTCTATGGGAATCCTCCTGTTAACCCTTTGTGTGATTGAATTTCTTTGAGAGATAATTCGTTATTTTATTATGAAAATTTGCAATTACAAGATATTTCAAAATATAAGAGATAAAAACATTATGGTCCTCCTGAGCCAGTCAGAGGATCATCAGGAGGTTCCGAGTGTAGTCCATGATAGACTGAAGCCGGATCTTACACTTATCTTAATTGTAACATACTATGCTCAAAATATGCATATAGTAGCACCATAAACCAGTATGAAATACCCATTCATGTCAACAATTAATAAATAAAATGCTATAACATGTCAACTATTAACAAATAAGATGCTTCAATAATTTCAAAGCAAGCTATACGTTACAATAATTGCACAATTCTTTACTTAGAGTGAAATTGTTAATCTATGCAAAACATAAAATTTCTTGTTTAAACAGGCTGTGTAAGCAACAAAATATACTCTCACATCAAATGAACATATATAATGTAAAAATAATTATGATAACTATGAAAAATACTATGATAATATCAAAAATGTCAGCCGTAAATTTGTTGTATTCCATGTCAAAAACAGGGAGATAACGAAAGAGAGCTCTCTAACTTTTTAGTTATTTTTTATTTATTTCAACTGTAATCCTCTGAATTAAATGTAGGACTCCTAAATCTCTTCAAAAATTAATTTTGATGAGAGGCTCATTAATTTTAATTCCCGAGAATGGCAAATTCAATTCGCGAGGATTATATATGTAGATGCTTTTCCACGTTAAATTTTTTTGTAGTCGCGCTTTGCGAGAGTGGTTTAACCGTGTTCCTCAGCTCGAGTTTAATTTTAACTCTTTATTATTCTGAAAACTAACTAAACGAGCTTAATTCATGAATAATTACAAAGTTCAAACAATTAGGATGATTTAAACTGGTCTTAACTTGAATAAAAAGTGATTAATTTAAGCTTAATTATTCCTGTGACGAGCAACCGTACATTTTATCTTTACAAAAGATATTAAATTTACAGGAGCACGAAAGAGAAAAATTCCGACGTGACCGTGACTTGATTCAAAAGAAATTCCAAGAGGAACATAACTCGGTCTCTATTATTATTTTTTTTTATTACTGTGTATTGCTAAAGTAAGTAATTGCTAAGTAAACCATCCCCTGAAATAGAAGCATTCTTCCTATTCTTTTTTACTTAAGTGTTTTAATTTCTTCGGATATTTTTTCCTTGGCGTAATTTGAAATTACCGAGTTTCGAATGCAATCGGTATGAGCTAATATGAAAGTAGAAATCAGTTACCCGGTATAAAAGATCGAAAACCTTGGATTCATGAATTTATCGCCTGGAACCCCATAGCCAAAGTAGAAGAGAAAAAATGATTATAAATACAACGTTTGAAAGAAAGAATATCTTAATTAAGAATTGAAAAATTTAGCTCAAATATACGACTTGATTTTAATTGATTGAGTTATTTGATTGATTGAAATGAGTAATTAAACGCTAGTTAAGGAAACAGCCAAACAAAATATTAATAATTTCAAATTAGTGATCATAACTTCAGTGTTTATTGATATTACGGTAATAAAAACCCAATGGACTGAAAATTCAATTTAATATAAAATTACCGTCTCAGATACCTCTGTAAACAGCCTCATTCTGATAGGTGATGATATTTTTATTTTTTTCATCCATGTTTCATCTCATTTATTCTCACTTTTTATTATTTTTCATGGTGTCGGGTATCTTTTTATGAGTATATGGTTTGCATTTTTTTTCTCTTCGAAAGAACATTGACGAAGTTGTTAAATAATAGTGATTTTTTGTGTTTATTTATTTTTTTCTTTTTCCTGTATTCATACTAGTTTTTTGCCATTTCCATTTATATCATTCTGTGTCTTCAGTGTTTTTTTAAATATCTTATCTCATGTTATCCTTTTTACTAACTGTTATTCTTTTATGGACTATTTTTATATGCAGTTTGAAGTGTAAATATGTTCCTTGCTTTTTGATTCCAGCCTTTTCTATAAATTTCTGTTTCTTATCTATCTGTAGGTTTCGCAGGTTTTTCACACCCTCTTCTGGGGTGTTTTCCTGCTGTGGGCTATTTTTCCTATTCTAGGTTTTTAAGCCCACAATATAAATTTCTTCCGTGCACTTTTTTCTGCTATCTCTTTCTTTCAAATTGACGAAGGGTTAGATGTAAGAAGAGACTTTTCAGTCTCAATCTCGCCTGAATAAAGACGATTTATTATTATCATTATTAAACAGTTGAAATCTGAAGAAAAAAAGATTGAGGCGTGATAACGAACAGCAGGTTTCTTACGCGGATATCACCAATGAACGAACCGGACCATAAATTTGGCTTTTTCTTCTCTGTTCTTTCGGGCGATTCTCTCCATAACTGACACAACTGCTACATCAGCTAGTCAGTTTACGGAAGGAAAAGATAAAGGGAGTAATAGGAAGAGAATTAGGATGAACGTGTGCGGAAGTCTGAAGCTGAGAAAGGAAGGGAAAAATAACAGAGGCAGAAAAGTTTGTGAGAACGTGACTCTCCGGACATTTCGGAACATCGCGTCCAATATCCTGTTGAGGTATAAACGTAATATTTTCTCCGATCAAACTCCACGCGGGACTTAAAACAACTTAATCAGATAAACGACCCGAGTCATCTCCTTCCTCCTTCCTTCATTAATTTGTTAGAGTAAAAAATGAGCGAAAATTTCTACCCAAAACATACCTCTAAGGGTTGTAGCATATTAGTATCACTCGATCATGAAATAATTTTTGGGTAAAGCAAAGCTTCTTGGGTTATTCTACAAAATATGAAATGTTGAGTATTATAAGGTGTGCCAGTGGTCAACATCTCGAATCGTATTGAAATATTTTTTGTATGACAAAAATTTTCAACCAAATTGACATCTATGGAACCCAAATAAAATTCAAACGAATCTATAATCGAACACAAATTTTAGTAGCGGATAGTAATGTTTTCAATACTCTTTTTATTCATTTTTCTTGTCTGCTGAAATTTATATGGCACACCCAAAACGAAAACTAATTTACTAATCAAAAAACTATAATTACGAAATTTCATCTAACGAAAAAAAGTCCTATATAAATTTGCCATGCTATTTACGATATGCAGGCGAAGAATATTTCTGTCCATGATTGGATATTTACGAGTAACAAACTAGCAAAGCATCGCATATCAAATCGAATATTTACTCGATTCAATTTGGAATAGAAATAATATAGTCAATTCAATCTTAATTCGATTCTAAACGAAAAAGCATGATTTACAGCACTAGTGAATAGTATTAATCTCATCATTAACATTCGATTTTTAATGTGACGGTGGGTTATAGTTTTCGGAAATGAACCTGAATTCACGATGTATAGAATTCTCATCGTATGCCAATCTCTCTATGCTTTCTTTCGAAAAAGGTATACGTGTTTATAGTCAAGGTGTTGTATTCCATGTGATTTGGAGGGTTCTTGATTACCTCTTTGATCCCTCTTCCGAATGACTGAACTAAATCAGCATACGTATTCTAGCATCAAATGATATTTTCGGAAAACTTCTGGAAAAAATTACCTCTCTGGAACTCCCGAGATGAATAATGTATAGGAAAAGGAAAAAAATGAATACTAAGTGGATTATTCGCTGCTCTCAAAGTAGTATGTGTCTGAATAAATCGTGAAGTAAAGAGAGTAGACTGGTGTTATTTCAATTTTTACAACTCTAAGGCTTGTTCAAAGTGATTCATGTTCAGAGTGTTTAATGAACTTGAGCCGTAGCTGTTTGTATGATAAACAGATTAGAAAAAAATATCGCAGAAATACGAGCAAATTAGCCAACGGGAAATGGGAATAAATTCTAGTTTACTCGGAAACTACTATTTCGAAGCCAATTACCGTGATTAACTGGATGCGAATGGGCCAAACAGCTGAAAATCTCATCTCAGCATTGTTCCCCTTTGGTCATTTGGGTTCACACACAATCTCCATATCCCAAAGGATCCGTACATGTGGGCGTCTCATTTCTGTTCGAATCCCCAGTCTTTTTCTGATTTCTCTAATAAGTGATGCTAAATTAGTTTTCAAAGGGAGACTCATGGTGTGATTGTCCCTATGTTTTTATGCGATTCTGTGATGCTGCAGAGGAACGTTTAAAAGCTAAAAGGAAGGTTGTATTTATGATTTATGCATTTTCTGTCGAATCATAAGGAATTCTGCTATTGTTTTTTTTATTCTCTTCCTTTTCGATACCGTGATAACTCGCTGATAACTACTACTTTTTTTAGAATACGACTACTTTACATTTTCAGTAACTTTTAATAACGAAAAATAACTTCTAAAATATATATAGCTAAAACTCACCAAGGCAATTATTAGAATCGAAAGTGAGCTATTACGTAAATGGAATTATAATATTAATTGAAAAGTTAATTTTCCTCAAACATCCTGCATTGACGAGGATTCGCATAGCTTCGTAATTCGTAATATAATTTACTATATTTTACACATTTGGAAGTTTAGTAAAATGGTACGAATGCTGCCTATAATTTTCTTTTTGAATGTTTGAATCGAGTAGCAAAATTTCATCTCAAACAAAATCGTACTTAAAGCCTTCGGGTGATGAATGGGGATTTGTCACTCACACTATTTCTTATATATTTTGAGCTATAACTGTAAAAGTGGTATCATTTGACCATACTTATCTGTTAGTGGTTGTAAACCCTCTGTTAGCTTCTTGTCGGGGCCAGTGTCCTCCAGATAACGACAGACCAGGTTAGGCCGGGATTACTGACTTCTTCCCGGTCTTTCGTTACCTAGAAGACGATGCCACTGTTGGACAAATAACGGAGTATTTTTAGCATCAAATTTTTTAACGGACAACTTTCAATAACCTTTTCTTACCACATTAATCTGCTGTACTTACCTTCAAAAGAACATAATATCAAATTAAGTCCGTGTGATTTTATTACCTTGTAATTTTTCAATTTTTGCAAATATTCTTATTTTCCTATCAATTCCGTCAATTTCACTTTCAATTAACATAATTATTGTTTGATTTGTTTCCATTAACTTCTACAAATTTCATTTCAATAGCTATAGTAGATTTTAAGGCCTCTTTTTCTCTGAGTATTATTATTATTATTCGACCCTTTATTTGGCGAGGTTAGGCCCGAGTGGACCTCTTTTCCACCTAACCTCGTGTGAAGATCTTATAATATAATTATTACAGGAAAAACAATATAAAACTAAGAAAAAAAGAAGAGGGAAAAAACGTAAAAGGAGAGATTTGATTTGGGTAGATCGAACATGAAATAGAATATTCCAGAAAAACGGTTTCCCCAATGAGACGGTATTTTAGGCATGAAGGGGCAAAAACTTCGTCTTTGTTAAATGTCTATCTAAACTACACCATCAAGGAAAATTGTGTGACAGTACCAAAACCCGATCCCAAATCTCCAAAACGGCAAAAATGTTTTGGCTTTTAGTTAGAGATAATTGTTAGAGCAACCGCACGGCTATTTTGAGATCCGAGCTCTTGTCCCAGTTGTATCAAACTATTCTCAAACTGTTTTCCGCTAAGAATTTTCATAGATGCACGCCTTTGTGTACAAGGTTACCTTCAATCCTTTTCCATAAACTACGTTATTTCCTAATACCAGTGTGGATTTCCAATAAGTCTTTAAGTGCTCGATCGACTTTATGGGAAAATCGTTTTCTGGATATTTGTTTCCATCTCAACTGCCTTATCATCCTTCAGTTTCCAGGAAGACATCTGATGTGAGAACATAATTTCACAACGTAATATATAGTATGAGTCGTCAGCAGCTGCTAATGACGAAAAGCGGAAATGGATTAGTCATTCAAAATCTGGTGAGCTCTGCAGAAAGAAAGATTCGACGGTGGAATCAATGGGAATTTCGTTTGAATTCACAAGAGGAGATGAAAATGAATATTCGGCATCTATGCTTATCCCGAGGAACTGCTTTCACAATGTTCAAAGGAATGACAAATTTCGAGGATATGTAAGAGGTTTTTTAATTCGAAGATGGAAACTCTCGACACACTCATTCTGGCTTATTCGAGCACAAATTAAATTAAACCACCACGATCAAATCCTTTCTTTCTTATGAATTTCAGGCAATTTTATTACTTTTCAACCAAATTTAATGATTCGTTCAGTGATCATCCATACGTAGCATATTATCTGTAAGAGTCATTTTAACGAATGTTAAAAATGTTTTATATTTTAACAATTTTGCTCGTATATTTCTCTGGAAACATATAGAGGAAAGATAAATATTTTCAATCAAAGCTCTCATTCTGATAAATCTAAGAGATATTTTTTATTTATTTATTTATTTATCAAAGATTCACATACAGCAGTGCCGCCAGTTTAAAGTGAATTCCAAAAAATCAAACTTAAACAAATATACATACATAACAATATGAAATAAGAAAATCAACAAATAAAACTAAAAAAAGACAAAATATATACACAAATACAAACTAAGGAAATTCTTTACAAGGATCCTTATACAAGCATTCTTTCAAGAATGCATCGAGTGAAAGCCTGAAAGGGTCTATGGAGGGAGGAAGGGAATTTAAAAGATTAGGAAGTCTGTATAATAGGGAACGTTGCGGGATCTTATAGATAGATGTTTTAAAACAGACTCTGCAAAGCTATTGTGTAGATAAGGCACGCGAGATTTTACAATATAGGCAAAATATGGCCATGATACATTTAGTTTTTAATAC
The DNA here is from genome assembly GCA_036926295.1 of Pachydiplax longipennis. Classification (NCBI taxonomy): domain Eukaryota; kingdom Metazoa; phylum Arthropoda; class Insecta; order Odonata; family Libellulidae; genus Pachydiplax; species Pachydiplax longipennis. The sequence goes on along the minus strand of JAVFKF010000014.1, from coordinate 2,424,047 downwards.
CAATTGAATATTTATCGCATTAATCTCAAGAAAAGTTGACCAAATGGCGTGAACGTTAACTAGTGAATTCGTCCTTCATCACCTAAGGATTTTATCCAAGGAAACCTTCTAGTCTTCATTTGGAAAAGAATAGGAATCTGACATCAGGAAAATGAATCGGAATCTCTATTTTTGCTGAGTGTGCGATTCTTAATAAGGATCGCTTTGGTAGAAGAGGAGGCAAATGACATTCAAAGATTTTCGAAGACTCTTCAGCGATTTTTCATGATTCTCTTTAATTATCATGATAACAGAGTGCTTAAAATCATCCTCAGCAATTAACCTGGAATGATCGCCAGTCTCAGTGATGTTATTTTCAAGATTTCATTGCAAAGAGAGTACCTTTAGAATAAAATTTAGTCCTTAAAGTGCAAAAACTCAGGATAATTTAAAATCTTAGAGTATTTAAATGGTTTTCCTGCGTCCGATTCGGTGGAAATAACCGTGAATATAAAAGAAATATAAATTAAAGAATGTTATCATAAAATTCATCTTCCTAGCAATGGGTTTTCATTTTGGAGGTTGAAGTCCTCCTTTGAATACCAGAGAGCTTAAGCGAGCATTCTCCGAGTTTAATCTTTCCTATATTAGTAACCAAATACTCGTACATGTTTCTACTTCGTTAATTTCCCCGCATATTTTCCCACCATTTACTACCGGAGATTCTCTCGAAACGGTTTGGTAAGGGAATGCTTTCAAGGCAGAATGAGTCCAAACAATTTTCGACACATCTGCCATAGCTTTGAGAATTTAACTCTTGGAAGAGCTATCAATTTCATTAATGGCCACTCTCCCTTTATTAATACAGGTCGTCATACCATGATGCTACAGTTAAATGATGGAAAGTATGTGCCTTTCACCACAGGATCTTGTTATCTAAATTGGACGTCTTGTGCAAAAACATATAATCAAATTTAAATTTGATATTTTCATAAATATGCTGTTCTTTTCTTGTTGGTTATAATCAGTGCTGTAAATCTACAGGTACACAGTCCATCCTTGTAAACATTAAGTGTAGCTGAATTGTACAAAGTGCGAAATACTTTATTGATTATCCTTGATTTTTTTGTTTCTAGGATGTGATAAGTTACTCATAGCGTCTAAAATTATTAATTAATACCAGTTATTACAATGACCATAATTTAAATGTCACCAGAAAAAAAATCACGCCAACCTATGATTCCAACACTCTTCATGCGTTTTCGTTTTACAGGGTGCAATTTATCAATTTTTCTGAATGGATGTTTCAATCTAAAATTTATTCATGTTATATTTATAAAATTCATTTCTTAAAATTAATGTATTTATAAAAAAGGCTCTTTTGGAGAGTCAGTCATTCTTTCCTTGTCTTATAGTGAATGCTTCTGTCTTATTTTTCTATTGAAATCATATTTAATCTTATAATACTGTTACACTAAGAATTTAAGGAGTAAACGGGTAAAATAAATTCTAACTGCTGAGAACAACTATCTCTGAGAAACTGTAGTTAAGGTGTAAATCTTAAATTGCACCAGTCATATTCTTGTAAAATATTTCAGAACAAACGGATGATTTCTATATCGCTTGAATTATCAGTAGTCGGTTAGAGACCTAACAGCTTCTCCTAAGTATATAATACTTAAGTATAAAATTTCTGCATGAGGTTAATAGTGAGTTACATCTCTAATAACATCTAGGGATCAAATTAACTCTCTCCATTTCTTGGCATTTTTCTCTTCTGAGATGTATCTATATGTTTAAGCCATAATCATGTACTTATTTTAACAATATAATTATGCTACTACATTTTGGAGATCTAATGTGTGTCTTGGAGCTTGATTACATCTCTATTATCGATTTTATCGAGTACTCCCTGTTACCTTGTTTCGTAATTATAATAATAAGTAATATATAGCTTTACTCATACATCTCGTTACTTAAATGTGGCAAAGAAACCCGGCGTAATATATCAATATTTAAAGTTAAGTTTGGCAACAATTACAAATACTGCATTATTTTTGTACATACAACCATCTTCCTTTTATACTTTCATCTCTTTACAATTTTATTACTCCCAAATCTTTTCTTTTATATTCAACCTTTTATATTCAATTTAGAATAATTGCATTGAAGGTATTAATTGTGTATTTTTCTATTATTATTTATTTATTAAAATATGAATACGGTATATACTAGAGTATAAGATGCATTTTTCACGAAAATTCAAGGTTAAAAAGGATTGTGGGTCTTATACGAGGGTATAGATAAATCCAATTAGCTCAGGCTTTACCTCGTAGAATATCATATTTCAATGAATATTTCTATTGCAATCATATATAATCTTATAATAATGTTACACCAAGAAGTTAATTCAATGAATGTTATTTTTATTTCACAAATAAAAATAAAATAAAAACTTTCACCTGAGGATGGCCGTGGGAGCCGAAACCAGTCGTGTATTGTGTTTTTCAAAATTTTTTCAAAGTGTTAAAGTTTGTATTTTATTTTTATTTGTGGAATAAAAATAATGTTAATTTAGAGGGTATAGAGGTTTCATGTTTTTCATTATCATATATCATGGATGCAGATTCAAAAACCTTGCTGCATATTGTAATTTATGCGATAAATGTTATTCCAAAAGTTCTTCCGTGACTTTCATTTGATGACGTTTCATCAGCAAAGTGTTCCATTTAAAAACATACATTCCCGAGCCCGCAAATAATATTCGCCTCATCTCTAAACCTGTCTTCGTCTCTTCCAGATGATCAAGATGATGGTCACCGTGGTCATTGTGTTCACGGTCTGCTGGCTTCCCTACAACATCCTCTTGGTATGAATCTACACAATCCGGCGTTTCCTTCGCATCCCCTCTTTTTCCCGGACGTCTGACCCTCGTCGCGATCAACTCCTGTTCGTAAATATCCGGCAGCACGAATCTCTCCTCCCGCCGAATTTCGAACCTCTCTCGACCTGGAATATCACATTCTGTATTCGAGATGGATGTTTCTTTCTGCCGACTCTCATTCGGATGGGTTTTCAACCCCTCAAAATCTCATCACCGTCATCCTTCGAACCATTCACTCACGAAAAGCCACTCGTAAAAAAAGGTACCTTTCCAAATGGCCGTTACCGGAGCATTATTGCTGGAGAAAGTTACGGTCATGTTTATTGAATGGGCTCAGGTATAGAGTTGGTTTCGGAATGATATTTTTACTATGGAATAAGTGAAATGCGCGCGGAAATATCAGCGTTCAACTACCATATGCACTCTCCAGCAAGTACTTAAATTATAGCCCGAGGGTTTTTCATTTTCTACGTACTTCGAATTGATTTTTTTAGAAAAGAATAATGATGAGATCTCTATCATTCGATAAGGATCACGCCAATATATTGGACGCAGCCGATATTTTAACGTACAGATTTGCACCTTATCAAGGCAGGAGTCAGCGTATTCCTAATAAAATACAATATGTCTTCGTGGGTGAAATTGGGACTATAAAGTCCTATCTTTTATTTAACATAAGTCAAAACTTAATGATAAACTTAGAAAGGATTCAGATTTTAAAATAGAATATAAAATAAAACATGTACAGAATTCTTAGCAAGAGCGGTGGTAGAAATTAAAAAGAAAATTAAAAATGGTTTTAATAGAGAAAAAAACCATTATATTTTTATCACAACAAAAGTAGTTTCTCTGCAAGAAAACACGAAAAGTGAAAAAAGTGAAAAATCTCCAAAATGTACGGAAAAGTGTAAAATAAGTAGAGCAGTGTTTATTAGAGGATTATAAGAGTTGTAGAACTAATTAACAGATACTATGTTTACTAGTATATAAGTATTACTTGTGGTTGAAGGTTGAACATCAAAGAAAGTTCTTAATTTGGCCAAATAGGGTTCCTCGAGGTGTAAAGTAGGGTTCCACGAGAGGATCAAGAAGCAAAAAAGTGCCTTACTAAGGGAAAGATAATTTTTAGAAGATCCGACCTTTTTTTTAAAAGGAAGGGTTCGATTCTATAGAACGCAGTCACGTCGAGACAGCAAATATTAATATAACCTTATTTCTTATATCACCATCAATAAGGCAATAAATGCTGAAAGTTCTGGAACTTAATTTTTGGAGTTGTGAGAGGTCCGCTGAGAAATTCAACAGGGAATGCTGGTACAGGCGTTCAATTCTTTCAAATTCAATTTCTTTTTGGTATCATATCTACTTTATTTTCGTATTTTATGGTAATTAAAAGCATATGCTAGTTTAAATATTCTTGGATCCCAATTCAAAATTGTGAAGTACGGCATTCTTCCTCAAACTTCAAATCGTGAATCGTTGCAATTTATAGTTAGTCTACTTAATTATTTATATCTATCTGAATATTAAATAACACTTTAACTAAATAAGGATTTCCTTTAATTTTAATAGGTCCGTTTTAGGTTTCATTATCTCCGTCAGATGATAATATAACTTTCTCCTTAAAATTCATAAAAAAAGTCCTCATATATCAAATAGCTTACCAAGGATATTGATTTATTAACATCTGAAATTCTCTCGATTTTTATTGGCTTCAACATAATGAAAACAAATTCCTCAGAGGCAAACATTTGGAACCATCGCAGACTATTGCGATTTAAATTGCCTCTTTCCGCCCAAAAAAGAAAATTAATACGTGAGAGCTGAGCGGAAATTGGATATCTGTTGTGATCAAGGAAACACGTACTTGATAGTTTGCGTTGCCATGGTAATAAGGAATTGGGAAATTCGTTGCTCAATATAATTTCCGGACCCTCGAAGTTGTAAGAGGTCTCCAAAGATTAATGCCAATATTGGCTGCGTTGTTTTGAAAAAAGTTGTCGGGCCTTTTAACGTTCCTGGGAGAGGTTGGGAATGAGGATAGTTTGAGGAAGCGATCACAAGGTTACGCGCAATTTAATTTGGTATTTTTCGAGAACAAATCAATATTTTTCAACAACAAACACAATCTCTTCGCAGTTTTTCGATTCAGCTCTTAAATGTAATTTGATCTCCTTTGTTAGGATAAGTAAACTAAGCTTAATATTTATATTGCGAGAATGCAAATTTCAATGATAAAGCCAATTTCATCTACAGAACAAAATCGTATCAGTATCATAAAAGGCAAAAACTTTATATAAATTACGCTCAGACCCATTGGCTATAAAGCCTTAAAAGAGATACTTGGATAAAAAATATGATAGCGAGCCGCAGACTAAGATTTTTAGGAAGTTGATGGTTTTGTTTCTTTAATTTTTAACTATTAATAAGTTTTAATTATTTTTTTAAATGAACATTGACAAAGTTGATAACTGCAAGTTTGTTTTTAATTTTTTTCCGTATTCATTTCTATTCGATGATTGAAATTTTTCATATATGACATAATGTGTAGCCATTGTTTTCTCATAATGTTCTTTTCTTGTTTTCTTTATAATCTTATTCTTTTATGTAGATGTATTTCCATTTTATCTGCAATGTAAAGTGTGCAAGTTTTTCTTCCTTTTAGATGCCTGCTATTTCCGTAAATTCTTAGGTATTATATCTGTAGGTTTCGTAGGTTTTTCACACCCCCTTCTTATGGGTGTTTTCCTGCTGTGGGCTATATTTCCTAAGCATCATCTTAGGTTTTTAAACCCACAATATAATTTTCTTCCGTGAACTTTCTAATGCTATCTCTTTCTTTTCTAATTAATCAAGGTTTAGATGTAAGGATAGACTTTCTAGTCTCAATTTCGCCCGAATATTTACAAAAATTCTTCAGTAAATGATAAACATATGAAAAATAATTAGTTTTGGAATAATTATATATAATACGATTATTTTGTTCCTTAACAAAGTTATTCTATTGTGGATTAAATTCGAGGTCTATATTCTTGAATGCTCTTCAAGAGTCTGTTTTTATCTCATCGTTAATTTTTATCTCATTCTCATATCTTAAATAATTACCAATTTTTGTGAATAAGAATTATTTTCGAAAGGATTCTGGGCCCGCATGTTAAACCCCACAGTACCAAATGTGGCTCTCGAGCCGTACGTTGTGAATCTGGTATAGATATATCTAGATATTTCATTTTAAATCAGTAACAAAACTGTTATAAGATTGACATGAAAAATAATGCAAATGATATACAATGGAAGCTATGGCTGCTTCATTTACATTTTGATTAACGAAAATCTCTTCATCCTGGATGAAAGACGCAATTTTCTTCTCTCTACGACGTAATCCTTGAGTCACTTAATCTTCCAGACAGTGCCGTCTTACCCGTAAACCTAATATCAGCGTTAGTTTAAGTTTTGATTAAATTATTCTTCAAACCCTTTATACTGAGAGAGGAATCCTATCTTTAGGAAATTAAAATTCGTGAATGTAAACTCGGAAATTAAAAGCTTGAACTAACGGTACGTTGCGGACTATTTTCCAGATAAATTTTATCTACATTTTAAATCCTAAGATGCAGATGTGAGTTTTTCCTAAAGGAAGCGCTGATTAACGGGAAAAGTAGTATGGTTTCTACCATCGCTTTTGTTTTTATAATGAAGAATTAAACCAAAAAATTTACTTTAATATATAACAGAAATCTTTAAATTCTATAAGGTATCCACCAAAAATAACGTCGCTTCAAAGTGTACTTTGGTATAGGATGATTAAATTAGAGCTATAAATATATCAGGGCTGTGTTGGATTAAGAATTCTTTTCTTATTTTTACAAAAACCTGTGTTATAGTCATCTTTTTCAAGCTCTAATCTACCGTCAGTGGAATATCACATCTACATCAAACAAATCAACAGTGTTTTTAAGTATGACATCGATATGAAAGGTATTCATAAGTTTTAGTACCTTCTAGAAGAAAGACTAGAATTCAAGATACATTGCTGACTAATGGTACTTTAATTAATTGATTCCTATAATAATATAGTGTATTTGTAAATAAATTATATCTATTAAGTTATGGGTAGTAACTTGAATTTAGCGTTGAAGTTAAAATCCACCGAAAATTTTATCTATGATCTCACAAGTCGGCTAAGATATTTCATCTGATATCTTTTTGAAATTTTTCTTTACAGCTTGAGGGAAGTACTCTTTATAATTGCAATCTTATACCGTATTATTATTTTAAACTTTGCCATTTATGGTTTATGCTTTCCATCGTAGTATTCACGAAATCGAAACTAAAAGTATATAAAAAATTGGATATGTTTGTAGAAATAAATTGGTAGAGGGTATATTGTACCGAAAACACTTTTCGTTAAGTAAGAGATTTACAAACTATTTTAAACATCTTCCAGGTATGTAGGTTTGAAAAATTCTGGTTGGTATTTTTCAAATGAACATGACGGTTTGAGGTGTGACTTAGTGGAACTCCTTCATATTCAAATAAAAACTCACTTTGTGCAGTCCACAGATACTCTTAATGAAAACGACCTGGATTTCTTTACAGCGTAACATCTTGAGGTGTTACCACCCGAAGTATTAAAAGTAAGAAATTTCAGAATCTCACTAATAGTTTGGCAAGACTGTCCTGTGTTGATAAAATGGAACATTTCCATGAACTTCAAATATTTTCGCTATCATGTTACATTGTGGGAGTCGGGGAATTTAAAATTTTCTTGAGCGTTAGGAGATCGTTATGAGAAAAGGTTAAAGAAGCCCTAGATAATTTCTTGTGAAAAGGAGAAGAAAAACTCGTATAATTACTGTATGCTTTTCTCGATTTGTTTTCTTCATTCTTTTCCCCAGATTTTCAAATTTAAGACAATGTTTGTGCATGGTGGATACAATGCCATCTGGAGAAGGGAAGAAACAGTATTTTAAAGGAGTGTTTAAGTATGTTATCGCCAAATTTTTAGAAAGGCGTTACCAGATGTTATTCGTACGGACACTCGTAGATTAAAAAATGGAAATACAAACGACATTCTATTAAATTAGAAAAATAATGTCATTCTCAAAAGGTTTATCATTTTAAAGAGTTAACTGTGTTCGCGGGATATGTGAAACCCTTTCTTTCTCATTAATTTAGAACGTTAGCGCTGCAGGAGGAAAATACTGGTGGAGCGAGAACAACTGTCGCCGTGATAGGCCGGCAAAACGCAATTCACATTTGAAGTGCGGGTTGCAGAATCTCCTTGCCTGTGCCGAACGGGTTGCCGCTGTTGCAGGATATTAAAGGATGGCGTTTTGAAATTTTAAAAGCAGAACAATAACGAAACTTTACTAAGGATTTTTCTATTCAAATGAATTTTTACTATCGAAGGAGAGATGTAGATTATACCACTAACCAAAGGTCTTTCCATCATATCTTTATTTTTTTTTCACATCATCATCGCAACATCAGTTGTAAATTACGGTTGGGTGGCCCTGTAATATGCAACTCTTGATTCGAATACAACTCCAAGAGAAGAATTTCATGAAATTAATTACATCATAATCATTGTTTACGACCAAGCCCAATAAAATTAATTAACTTTTGATTATATTTATTTTGTTTTTGTTGACAATTAATGAATATGACGTGAAGATTAGCTTTCATCAAAGTTAACTATTAATTCCGATACTAATATCCGTGTTTGAAAATAAAAATATATTATATTCATTTTCAAATCTTCTGCAATATTCTTCATTTCACTTCATATACTTCTAATTATAACTAATTTATTCATAAATAGTCAAAACATACTTTCCCTCAATAATATACCACTTGAATGATAAATACTTTCTCTGTTTTTCTGTGATAAAGAGAAGTTGAGAATCAATGAAATCAAAGTAAAAGTAAATATTTGCAGAGAAAAATTATTCAGTGTTTCTTTGTTTGTCTCACTTAACTTTAAAGAAGGAATTTCTATGTGATTCAACTCCATCTCTTTCCCTCAGGTAATGCTAGACAATGACTACGACACCCTACCATTCTGGGATGGCCTCCCGTACCTTTGGTTCATCTTCCACTGGCTCGCCATGTCCCACTCCTGCTACAACCCCGTCATCTACTGCTGGATGAACGCCCGCTTCCGAGTCGGCTTCTGCTGCGCCTTATCCAAAGTCCCCTGCCTCCGGTGGTTGGCCAGGCGCCTCGCTCCCGGCAATACTTCTGGGAACAGCGGTTTCGGTGGCTGCACCATCGGGGGCGCAACCATCACCCACGTCGGCGGAGACAGATCCTTGGTGCCGAGAGGGAGGGCGAGCACCAGTATGGGACCCTCCACCACATCCTCCTTCATGCTATCCAAAGGCAACGGGAGATCGGGCTGCAGTAAACCCAACTCGGTCCTCCTAGGGGCCCCCAATGCGGGGCAGAACCGACAGATTTGCCGTCGGTCCTTGAGGAACAGAGACTCTGGCATAGATTTCGAGATAGATGAGGCCTCCCTCTTACACAGGGTGGACACCGGCACGTCGTACATCAGCGTCAGGAGAGGTACGGTCAACGCGAACAGAAGATCCAATGGAGAAGGTCTTCACTTATCCGACAGCAACGGATTGGGGAGAGATTTCCCCGCTTGTGGGCAATCCTCCCATCATTACCCGAGGGGGAGGAGGGACGTGCAAGTCGAAGATGAGATTTGAGTGAGGGTGAAGGATCGCTCCCGGAAGGAGCGAATCATTTTCGCGTTAACGGAAACTCCTTCGAACCAACTTCTGGAATTCCCCCGGAAAATGGAATGTTTTCGCGCCTCGCAGGGTTGGAATTGAGCGCCTCTCCTCGGATGAAATCATTCCGCGCGGATGGGGTTTTCTTCGGAAGGAGCGATACATTCTCCGCTCTGTTCGAATGGAGAAGTGTCGGACGAGAAACTTTAAGAAGTCGGTTCACAGATAAAAATCGCTCTATTACCCTCCGAAAGTTCCCGTGTTGAAAATGTCAGGTACTTCCCCGATCGGCATGCATTCAGAGAATGACTATGGATGAGCTACTCATTGTAGTTTGGAAAAACTATTTTGTCCTTCGTGAGGTAACCAGGAGGGTGTTTCTTGCATTTTAACGACGCCTTCTACCGCAGGATCATCTAAACAACCACTTTGTTTCCCCTCTCAAAATCGATCGCTATCGCAAACGACAGAGTTAGAGGTTTCCCTCAGCTGAAAACTTTGAACTGTGTCATTCCACACACTTCTACTCTTTTTATTACTTGTCGTGAACTTTTGCTGCAGAGGAACTTCAACCCACATCAAAACATGGGTTGATTAATATAGATATTATTTCGCAAATCTGCATCGGTCCTGTTTGGTATTCCATATCGATCGTAGAATCTCAGTGCTACAGGGTTTACAAAAAGACTGTTTAGTGACAGTGTATTGCTTTCAAAGCCGAGGATTTGAATTTGAACTCCATAAGAGAGGCAATGTCGACGAAATATTTCGTGTATTTATTATTTTAGGCAGAGATAAACTCCACCACGAGTGATTTTTTAACGTGCATTTACTCGAATTACTGTTTCATACTCCATACAAGTCTGAGAAAGTGATTTCGAAGAACAAAAAAGTGAATATATTTTGAGTGTTTTTGGTGAAAATGTAAATGTGTAAAAATTCAGCATATTAAGGTACTGATGTGTGTATTAAATTTCGAATCGGATGTTGATCTAGCGAATAGCCTATTCATGTTTAGCGTAGACGCCGTAGAGATGGAAATGAAGATTCCATCCGCTTCTCCCCCAATTCCGGTGTTTGAAAATCTGCAATCGTTGAGTCTTCGTTGTGTTTAAAATGGGTCGTGTTTCCGTTGCTTCGGTCTCTCGCCGTTGTTATGACCCTAGGATTAATCGTTCGTCCACGATGTCAAATATATATATTCTTGTTACCCCCGTGTTCAGCTTAAATCCTGACTTCGAAGAGTCCATTCCGCTTTCATGCGACTGTTGAGAAACGAGATCCTGGACTCTATTTGAAATTCAATATTCCATACACTGGGTCTGCTGTGTTCGATCTCTATCCATACACCTTTTTTATGACGAAAACATCCTAATTTACTATGCGATATGCGAGACCTTTACCTTTACGCCCAATTCCTGTATTTTTCTTCCATTTCCCTCTCACACTTTACAGAAAATTTCTTTCCCATTGGGAAATTTATTTGATTTCATCCCATAGCATTCTGTCTATCGTCTACAACAAATGGGATGAATTCAAATCTTTTGCTTTAAATTTCATATTTTTGGTCAAATATATGAAGTGAGGGGTTACGGATGATTCTAGAATCCTGACGATTGAGAACACAAGCTCGTAGGTTATTTGAAGTATATTTTTTAAGTAGAAAAATAAGAAGCGAAAGAAATATCTCCATTCGTAATCATCCTATTATGGCATTTTGAACGCAAATTCTCGTCTCCAGAAGACTCGGGTTCGATTTCTGGTCCTGTCGGACAATTTTTCTGTCCGTTTCTCCTTGGTACACGACTTTACATGCTAGGTCACCTTTAATCCTTTCCCTTCCAAATTCATATATTAGTTGAATGATTTTATTGGATTGTTCCGAACTGTAACTGCTTGGTTTAGAACTGTCATAAAATATTGATGACCGAATTTCTGAAGATTTACTTAGTAGACGTACAAAAATGTTTGCCCAATTGAATCTAAATATTGTTTCTCTATTGAACAAATTGTTTTAAAATTTCAGTGAGTAGAAGAAAATTTGGAATCAATCATAACTATCATTCATCCACCAAATTATTTCAGTTTGCTCTCTGGTTGATTTTTCACGATGAATAACATATCCAGGTTTCAAGAAAGGAAAGCTGGGGTAGCTAAATTATAGTTATACCAAATACAACATAAGTTTCTCAAACAAACAAACAAAAATTGCTGGTAATAATTAATTCTCAAAATTATTACGAGCAATCGCAAATGACGTTTTTGCAACCAAAATCGGTGTTTTGAGGCTATTTTGTTGCTTTAACCAAGTATTAAATTGGTTTTCATATATCTGAGTCCTCTTTGATAAGGATGCGGAAGAACCTTTACTTCGACGAAGTTCAGAGACTTGGATTATTTTCCCGGAGTCGAGAATCCCTTCCCTTAAGCCTGCTGTAATCTCATTCCAATTCACTTCTATAATGTTCCAACTACGTAATACATAATAAATTCAAAATAGATGAAGGAATAGGATGTGCTCTTACATATGATCCGTAAGCTTTACCTATAAAGCTCACTTTGGAACTAACGAGGGAAGATTTTCTTTCGAAACCAACTGTAAAGGCTTCAAACACCTTCCTTCAATCAAACTACACAACACCTCTCATTACCCAAAATCATCTATTCTCACTCCTATCATAAGGAATAGAAGTTCAATTCGTTTCTCCTGAAAATCTTCGTCTTTATTGATTATTTTATTTCTTCTTGCATTGTTTTATAATCGTTGCCAGCTAGATTTGTTTTTTTTCTAAAATTACCCCTATTGCTTCTGAATATTTTCACCTTAAACTGTAATCAAATAGTATATTTAAATTTAATATGTCAAATTTAAATAATAATTTCCAGTCTGCAAAATTTTAAATTAAAATGCGGCCAAGACTATTTTGATTGCATCATTGTACATTTGACTACATCGTTGATACAAAATCATCGAGATTAAAATCTGTTCCAACTCATCACCCATGCATTTGACGTATTTTCAAAGATAGTAGAAATTCGAGACCCTGTTCTTCACTTTGATTTTTGAACTTTGATTAAAATCCCTGGGAGATGCTCTTTGATTCAAATATTAGATTCACAGCTTCTTTATGTGACTAATTTTCACCTTACTTCTTAGTTCCGTCCTTTGCGCGTATAAAATCTCGTTTGCATACATAATCTTAATCAATGTACTGGCTAGATCGGTGTTTCCCAAACGTTTACACCTCACAACCCCCTTGGTTCTATACCACCATTCCCAACCATATGAGAAATATTATCTCTATGACGAAAGCCAATGAGAAATGATTAAGAAAAGAAAAACTGCCACGTTCAGAATATTTTTAAAAATCACCATCCCTAAAGATTGGTAATTTTCTTGCGCTTTGTCACTTCTTAGAACCCAATACAATCCTATACGTCGTACAGCGTCTCCATAAGACTGTAAATCTTATGGCAGCGTGTATTCCTTACGGGAGAATAGCGCACGTTGTTCGTGGCGTTCTATCAGAAATCAATTTTATTCTACGCTGAATGTCTTCAAAATTAATTATCGCAAACTTTCTTTTTTCCTATGAAAAAGTCGCAACAGCTCCCGCCATTCCACCATAAGTAACACATGAGGCCATTAGATTTGCGTGGTCTCTTCATAACGTTGGACGAAGTATATAGAGAAAGGAAGGTGATGAAAGAAAGGCAATGGGATGGAATTCTCTCTTAGGTCATTCACCACTTAGATTAGTCCAGCGCCCTAGGGGGCGTTATTGCCCACTTTCGGATTCACTGGATTAGGTGATCTGCCTTTGCAGTTATCGCCGTCATTTTATTCTCCTTTTATCTTTTGTATCCACCCTCCATGGCGCTACTAAAGCCCAATAAGCTGCATCCTATTCTTTAAAGAATTCTTCTGCAGACACCTGATTTCAAGGTTTCTTCTTTGCTACTTCTCATTTTATCTTCATTAACCCAAACAACTATCGCAGTTTTATTATTTTTACTGGAACGATTTTTTCCTTTGCATCCTATCGATCAGGTTACACACTCCTGTAATCTCACACTCCACCGAATGACCATAAATTGGTCTGGAAATGTTATTACATTAAATATTTCTCGTAATAAATTTGACATCATTATAATCATCGCAAAATATATAGTATGGTGCTCAGATACATAAAAAATACGAGTATTGCATGTTCATGAGAATGTATATCATGATGTGAACAGATTTCATAATCAGCAACGCTGGTTCATTTTTCATTATGATCCTTGCTTTTGGGATATGAGGTCGTCACGGGAATATGAGAGAACATACACCATCTGAGCAAGAACGCTATTCCCCAATCGAAATAAAAACCTGCTTACATATTTAACGACGATGGTAAGAATATATGAGATCAAGTCCGTAGAAGAAAGATGTCACCTAATTAAGGCAAGAAGTACAAAATTGCAGAACTCATCATCAATTGACTACTCCATTATCCACATTTCACTCTATAGCCTGGCAGTCATCCTGTAGAATATCCAGTCGATCTAGTATAGAGTCAACTTAACTTCATTGTTTCAAGAAGAACGATTTAAATCACATGAACTGTACAAGTCGTAGGAGTGGTATAAATTCAAGCCCACGTTTCCGTAATGTTCAATGTGTTTCATTGAAATTTACCGTAATTTACTATGGCATAGGTTGACCTGAATAACCCAAATTCTTGTCAACTCTTTCGCTTTTAATCCTCATGATTTCATATCCCATGTACCCTCGTTGTGACGGACCAAGCACACAGTTTATATAAATCCTTCAATTGTTGGTCAGCTCATCTTTTACAGAATGAAAGAAAAATAACTTCGTCATTTTCCCCTATTTCTCAAACCACACTACACTAATGCAACTGTCTTGAGTCTTTAAACATATCTCTGAAGTAGTTTGAGCAGTACAACTTCTGCATCCAAAGTCATTCAGAGGAAGTTATAAGCTACCAAGATTTTGAGAGTCACTATTTCCAAAAGAGAACAAAATATTGCGACTTGAGCATATGGTGACCTACTTTAATTAAACAAGCAATACTTTGTGCTGCCAACTTTCTTAAAGAGGCTACAGCTTGTAAGAAAAGAAAATTGGTACACGTCTGTTAACGAATTAGAGTTCCAAATAACGGAGTATTTTCAACTTTTTCCGGAGAAGGCCGAGATTGCCGACCTCTAGGGTTCCTTCGCTCCTCAGAAGGCACTCGCCCGATAAACAGAGTATTTTCAGCCTTTAATTTGCGGTTACTATGCAAGAAATGAATGATTACTCCAACCTGTTCTTGAAACAAGTCAACCTTTATTATTAATTGAAATTCACTCTTTTCCTCTTCTTAATCTATAACAACACAATTCTACATGATTTAACCTTATTTAATGCATATTAAATCAAGTGGCACAAAATGATGCTCCTTGATTCCGAAACACGAAGATGATCATTATGATGATACTCTAAATTATTCAATATTTTTTTGAATTATGGCGTTAGTAAATTGTTGTAGGCGATTCTCAGTTGCGCTAGGAAAATAGTAAATAAACCTGAATGATTTACATTTTTCATTATCATAATACTATTTTAGTTATCAATACTGAATAAAATGCGCTGGTATAATACTAGATGTCAAATATTTTAACCTCTGATAACTTGAGAGCCATTTTTGGGTGACTCTCAAATATCTTGGAGAAAATTTTACGAAAATCACTCTAGGTACCCAGTTCACGATTTTCAGTGTTATTTTTTCATTTTTGGGATGTTTATTGATACCAATCAAAAATGCAATGGATAGCTTGATGTCAGATGCGGGGAAACAAACTACTTACGTATTAATTTTTTGACGTAACCCTGTTCCAGTTTTACCCTTTTCCCTCATTTCTCCTATGATGGCAATTTTCTCATGAAAACAGAGTTTCAGCTTCTCTAGGGCTTAAATTTCACCCTTGAAAACTTAAGAAACAGAATGCAGGTAGTCAGTTATATGCCCCGAACCATAAAGAACGGAAAAATCACAAATATACAAATATGGAACACATTTCACAGGTGTCCTTTCTATCATTCATCCTTACTTTTGGATATAGTTGCGACTGAATGCCGAGTCAAGTATTCATTCCGCTACACATTTCATGGATTCACGGTTTGCTACGTGTATGGAGAGCTTCCTTTCCTTTTTCGCCGCTCGCGATAAGGAAAAAGTCATAACTTATGCGCATGGGAATATTCCATGGCTCTTCGTCGCTTTGTGAATTTGCGATTGAAATGTACCTCGAGGAGATAGCGCCGTTCGAGGGAAAAATTGAACGGCTTAAAATGGTGTTTCTTGAATATAATGATGAGCGAAACGCTCGAAGCAGTGCACACTCGAACGAGAATCGACTTGTGTGCTCCGCCAGTCAAAAATGGAATTCTCGTATCTTTCCTCTGGTCCAAGTAGATATTTTTTCTTCTGGATGGATTCCTGATTTTTAAAAAAAAATTAGACGGGCTTCTTTTTATACGTTATGCAACTTGTGTGGCATTCTTACGAGACGTGAATGCGTCTAAAGAACCAGCGATAGATCTATTCTGAATACAGCAGACTGCAAACATTAATTTTCGGAGGCGTATTTCGCTTCACTAAAGAAATTCTGACTGATTGATTGATTATTTCTATAACGGAAATTGAAAACCCCAATTATATCTCATAAATCTTTTTAAAATTCCGCATTTATGAGTGTCAGAGGCGGATTGGAATTACTTCAATGTAAATAGCAAAATTAATTCCCCGTTCAAGTCACTCATTGTAATTTTACAGAAGAAATAAAAACCGAAATGAGTCTTGACGTTGGGAGCCGCAGTGGAGTACACAACAGTACATATCTGATCCATTTTAATGCATATGATGTACATACATTCTGCAGTGTATAGTTAGCGCTTGTGAAAAAGCAAAGCACCTATCACTTCTGTGAGAGGTGGAAATGACAAATAATGAAAATTATAAATAACACGAAAAAGAATCATACAAAAAAATTCGTTGAGCGTTGGCCACGGAAAGGGGAAAGTTGTTATGCTTCCATTTAGAAGAAAACATATATAAAGAAACATACTTTCACATTTCTTGACGTTTTATTCCAAAACACCAGTTACGGTGTTACAGTTACAATGATACGTCATCGTTAAATTGATATGTTCAATCGTCACTTCGTGGAATTTCACAGCAACCATCATAGAAAGAAAAAAAAACTCAAGTGCTCCGCAGGAAGTGTTTTTCTTACTAAGATGGTTGATCCGTCATCATTGTCAGCATAGTGGTATTCTTTAGTTTCAATTAAATATTGATAATCTATTCTCTGGTTACATCGATGGAATACGGCCACAACTGCAACCTCTAAGATTTCGATTGTTCTAACATTACACAACGCATAAACATTTTTAGTAATCAATCAGAGAAAAGCTATGTATTTTCCAGTTCTGTATTTTTTCTCAAAATCAATATCGAATCACTTTTAAAGGAATAGAAAAAGACGTGATGTAACGCAACCGCGAAATTCCTTCTCAACCAATAAATTCAAAAATTAAAGAAATATGAATTAATTTATGATATTGGAAATCAGCCAGTAATCGAATTTCTTCGTGCATAAATCAGGATATCCGAAATTTTTCAGAATATGAAACTAAGCGAGGTATTTTTTATGCTTTCTTACTTTTATGTGGTTTTCACGAAAAGTCTGCTACATGCTGGCATATGATCGCAGAAAAGGTGAATATATGTACGTAGCTCATCGAAAAAATGAATTCGAAGAAACTATAAAAATTCTATCATAATTTAGATAAAAACTTTTGTTAGAATTACGAGACGCTTTAGTTGTGAATGATCTAGAAATGGTAATAATGGCGAATCCCTTCACTAAAAGCGGTCATTCAGATTTTTGAGCGTTTGCCACGATTGTGCCAGCGTAGTGAGAGCAATCGATTGCAATAATGAATCTTAAATTTGAAAAAAATGTGTTTCTTGAATGCTAAGATGAAAACTGAGCGATTCTGCTTCATTGAGATGGAAAATTTTTGCAGAAAGGTAGATTTGATGCCAAACATTATATCGTGACAGGCTCATTCTTCATGTACAGACTAAGCGACTTCAATTATATAAAACATTTATTTGAATGATCCACTTTCTCCAGGTATTAAAGACAAATTGACGTTCTCTCAACTATGACGTCAGAATTATTTTTATAGTTTTTCAAGCCTCTTTGCCGTCCTCACATCCAATTTTTCTGTGCTATCGGATGAACTCAATTTGTATAAATACATTTCATTCCAGCTAGATATCTAAAAGAAAGTCGTTTGTCAAGTGAACTCCTATGTTTTATCTGTAGTATATTCGATATATAATACTGTGTATAATTGTGATATGCTATAAATTTTAAAGATGTGTTTTAATAAAAAATGTCAATTATTCATTTCATTTACTTGACATCATATCTCTGCCACACTTCCCTCAGAATTTCAACTGAATTATTTTTCACCCTTTATTTCCTCAGGAAACTTACAAACGAATATCATTTGGATGATGAAAAAGCAACTCAAAAATCTGACACCAAAAGAAATCGTTGTTCAGCGCTTCTCAGTCATACTTTGCCACTCTTGAAAATGTTTGGAACAGAATTACATGAAGTTTTTTTTTCTCATAAATTTTTTTACCCCAGACACCTTACACCAAATGTGAGTATAGGGCTACATCATGTGATAGCATCTATAGAATTCTTGTGACTATTTTATATATTCCAATATCTATAAATTGATATAAATTTCTTAATATGAAATTCATTATTTTCATTAATATGATAATTGACATATTTTTTTATACTTTCTAAAGATAATCAAATCTAAAGCTATCATACATTATGATTTCTTTCAGCCAGCCAGTAAGTTTTGTGTGTCACCAGACATCTAATTACTGTATATAGATTAATGTAAATATATTGAGATCCAACTGCATTTGGGAGATTTTAAGGTGTTTCTCTCCCAGCTTAAGGAAAATGCCAGGCATAATTAACTAGAGTCATAAATATTATAGTAATATTTGAAGAAAGGAAGTTTATATTCTTGTTGTAACCCATATCTTTAGTTTCTCAAAGAAACTAATAATAATTAACAGTGAATATTTACACAATTTCCATTGATCTTGCTTTGACATGAATTAGGTTTGTTTGGAAAGATTGTTTACAAATTTTCCTCAGGATCTTTGTGGATATTTCTTCTCCAGAGCAAATTGTATATGTCTGTAAGAAAAGGGTGATAAAAATACAGGTATGATGCACAAAAAGGAAATATACATATAAATGCTGAGTCACTTTAGAAAATTTTGGACCAACTGGGCTTTGAAAAGAAAAATGCAATCAATACGTGGGACAGGCCATATTTGCTCAAGAAGTTTCAGACCATAAGTAGAAGATCCACTGTGATATATTTTGCTTCTGCATTATAGTAGATGATCTCTGGTCATAAGCTATCACATAGGATGATGGCAATGGAAATTCCAACTGTTTCAGATAGTGAAATCAGGCATTGTGTAAATTTTCCATGATTTTCCCAACAGAAAAAAAGAGGTAAGGAATCATTTTTTCATCAAAAGTCTGCATGTAGCAGTGATCAGCTGCAGTTGGAAACCACTTGTCTGCAATAAAGCCAACAGTTCAAAATTGAGTATTGCACACAATCAAAGAGTTTATCACCAAAACAATAACAAGAAAAATTACCTCATTGACAAAGAAAACACAGAGGGATTATTTGCCATTATATTTGCAGTCAGTGTCATCACCAAGGCTGACAAGAAAATTATGCAAATGCCAGATACAGTTACAAGAAGTGCAGGAAAGCCTCAGGTTCCACATCTCTTCACTGATAAATAAAAAAATCCTTTTATTCCTGAAAAACTACACTGGGTATCAGGTATTGTAAATCTGTTCATAGTCTCCACTCAACAATTAGAGAACTTAATTCCTTCGAGCTTTCCTTTAGCTGCTTCAAAAAGGGGATAATAATAATTCACTATTATATATGGGTTTAAAAATAATATTGAGACTTTTCATATTTACAAATTATTCAAGCATGGAAACCCTGCAAAAGCAGAGATTACAATTGATAGGATTTGTCTCATGCATAGGACATATGTCGCTCCTCAACTATTACACAGAGGACATGCAAAAACTCATTTTGCCAGTATGAGCATGAGACACCAAGAAGATTGATTCAACCCTCTCAGAAAAGGTAAGATTGTAACACTATATTTGTTTTTACTTATTTAGAAGAATGTAAATAATTATTTCATTAAAATAATTACGTTCAGTATATTTTCTGTTTAGTAAAGTCCTTCACTCCTCTCTCAAATTCACTTCTCGTTATCTCTGGGTCTCACTCATCTTCATCCATATCGCTCTCTTTCATTAATATATCTTTAAGAGGTTTTGGTCCTTGATATAATGTTTCAATGCAGTCCTTCTGTCTCTTTCCTATATCTTCATTTTCCATCAGCATATTCCCAGTTACATCTCTGATGTACGAGTATAACTGTATTTAGAATTAGAGAACTAACCGATGAAACCCAAATATTCTAGTGGAACTGAAGAGTGACTAAACTGCCAGAAAAAGTGAGAATGTTGTGGATCATTTACCATAATGTACTCTTTTCTCACCAAGTGGCAGGAGCTATCTCTGGAGACAAACTAACCTGCCTAGAGGGAGAGTCTGTAGACAGTGGGTTAAGACAGTACCGGAAGATTTGAAGGTTGCCAGATAAATGAAAGAATGATAACCAGGTTAAGGAAATGGAGGATTAAGTTTTACAGGAGCCATGGTTTCAAGTAAGACATCTGTTGTCAAAATTTTTTACTTGAGAAGTGCAACACTTGCAATAATAAATCCAATAGACTTTCAAAGTTTTCTATTGCACTTGATTTTGTCTTAAGTTTGTTTCATAATCATGTATAGCCGCGTCCATTTCATTTATAAATAAGAATGAATAAAAATGCTATCTTTTCTTTATTAATCATAGTACCATTTGTTTCCTCTCGCTCGTAATCTTTTTAAACCATCAAAGCCATCAACATCATTTAATTATATCCCAAATAATTTTGTACTTGGGAAGAAATATACAAAATATAGATCACAAATGTTTAAAGGACTCCACCCAATAAGTACAGTCCTAGAATTGAATTCTTGTCATTGTAAAACAAAACATGCGATAGTCATTTATACTTGAGAAGTGAAATTAGAGAAAATTATGAGTTAATGGATACTTTTGATGAATCTTTGAATTAATTGACCTTGCTAATCAAGGACCTCACATGAAGCATAATTCGTGTATCGCGCATTACAATACAAATTATCGTTGCGTTACTGTCTCGCCGAAGAAGCACTGCTGCGAATCCTTGCGGCTTGCGAACCTGTTGGTATGTGTGATCGGTGTTGCATTTATTACTCAGGAATAGTCTTCGAGTCTTCATGATATTTAAAATTCTTAAAAGTTTTAGGACTAGGTGTTTACGTCCCATTAGCACAGTTACGTTTCACAAGTTTTCCTTCGTTTTTTGAAGCATGAAGATTTGGTTTGTTTTGATATGGTGGAGTGATAGTTTTGATGGTGCAAGTGATATTAAGTTTATTTCTTTGGAGGACCTGACTCAGAGGAGAAATCTCATGTGTAATCCGCTGTTCTCCGTAAGTTAAATTATAACTGTACGACAACATGTTCTATTTTTTAACACTTTTTAAGAGGTTGCTATTAACAAAATGGAAATGCCTTAACAGGTCCTTTCGTAAACTTTTACAAAAACTTCTACACATTGGAGCGATTATTTTATTAAACATTTGAATAATTTCTTTATATGCTTTAATGTTGCCTTTAACCTTTCGTTTACTATAGTCGCGTTGCAACCATGTTGACACATTGAACGGTATTGCAATTTTGAATATTCCCAGAAAGGCTTTTTTCTGTTCGGTTATTGTTTGCCAACTAGTACTTGTGTTTTCTGAAAGCCTGCCTTTTGTCTAATTAAATGATTTGAATGGCCTTACTGTTAGGTACTTAGCAGAGCAATAGCATCCTTTAGTGACGCAGTCTATTAAGAAATATTCTTAAATATGTAGCTAGATCTTTATCTGCTACATGTCCAATGTATTGTGATGCCAATTTACTTTCTTGTTATCTATACGATTGAACATTCTCGGAAATTTCATTATATTACGAACGTTAAACTTCTTTGTGCCGCTGTTCTGTTAAACACTTGCATATTAATTTTTCATCCTGTATTTTATTATTTATGCGATGAAGGGCAAGCACGATAAGATTTCCTGGAATACTATGCTGGAACATAAATTAAAGTTTTTAGGGAGAATTGTTGAGCTAAATTTTATCTTGAATCAGGCTCTTGTTGGTATAGCTGTTGCTCTATTGAATGTTTTATAGTTTTGTTCAAAGGCTCAGAAGGTCATTGGTTTCTTTAATGTCTTCCTTAGATTTATAATTACAGTGCTAAATGTTTTTATAATTCCCTTCTGTTATGTTGTAATTTCATACATTTTCTGAATTTATTTCATAATTTCAACTTCTGGTATGTCCCATTTTAGTTTAATTCCTTGTCTGTATTTTGCCTAATTGTTTTTCTTTTGCAGAGTTGATTCCAGTCTGCCAAATTATATCACAATCCATTCAGAAATTAGAAATACACCCAGTTCTTCATGCAGCCTCAAGTCAGCCCTGGTCAATGAGTTCAAGTAGAGCAGAGGAAAAAACCAAATGTGCAATGTGAGTCTTCAAATTTTTCAAATACTATAACTTGTATATATTAAACTTTGGGGCACTTTTGAAATTGATGCACAACCTGTACATGGTGCAGTGACCTTGAGAACTTTAGAGAAAGTTTTGTATGCAGATGTAATCCAAATAGTATTATTCTATACACATTACATTTTAATGTATATATTTTTCATCTTGGATTATTTTTCCTATTATAGTAATGACTTGTTTTGGAATCTGATTGGTATTTTAAACAAATTTTTCATAAGTATCTGATCCTAGGTATTTTCATTCTGCACTTTGTAAATATATTTTCCTTCTAGACTTTTAAATTGCATTTTCACCATTTTCTGGTAAAATCATGAGAAAAAATTATAATGAAAGTTAAAGACATATTTAATTGAATATCATTACATGTAGTAAGGTGTGCCCAGCTCATTTATTGTGAAATCAAATGACCTTGGGGACATAGAGCAAGATAGTTTTGAGAAACTTGCGATGAAGAAATTATGGAACATGTATTTTGATTATTGTCTTTATTTCTTTTCTGCAGATTTTTAATAGATTCTATTACATCTGTTTGCTCAACTTTTATTTAAAATTTCTTCAAATCGAAAGCAATTTGCTGTTCAGGTTAATGTTGTGTTGGAGAGTGCTTTAACTTATTCTTTAGCCATTGAGTTCCTTAAGACAGGTTTTTCTTCTTGGTGTCATTTACTAACCCCTTAGTGCTTATCTTATCTCTGTTATTTGAATTTTAATTATAAAATGGCCCTTTATTTATAAGTGTCTGCATTTGGGCGTTAGATATTTATTTTCTAGAAGTTTAATTTGTTTTAGTTAAAACATTATTAACTTCATCAGTTTATGAAGCTTATTTTAAACTCACTTTATAGATGATGACCTTTGAGCAACAAGCTATCAGAAGATTTAAAGAGTGTTAGATCGATTGACTATTATGTTACTTCATTATAATAATTTGCATCTCTTTTCATTATCCTACATTTTGTGAACTGGTTGAAGTGGTAGTTTTGATATCTAAGTAAAAAAAAACATTTTGCTTGGAGATTTTGGTGACTTAAACTTCACAAAAATGAATGACCTTGAAAGCATTTATTTTTTATTGCAGTTCATGATGCATGTTTCATATTTTCTTTTCTGTTTACCTTTTTGTAGAATTCATTGTTTATTTCCAGCAACTTCAGAGACCTCAAATTTTCCTCTGTTTTCACTTTGATTGCATTTCAAATTTTTTGTATTTTGCATGATATCTTTCACGATTTAAGTGCTTGATGAAATGATTATTCTTTCGTGTTATTAAGGAAAAGACAAATAATTCTTTTTTATGTGATTCTTCTGTGTATGTCAAATTATTTTGTAATTGCATTCAAATCCTAGTGATATTCCAGAATATGACTTATCTCAAACAAAGTTTGTCAATTCTACTCAAGTATAGCTGCCAAATAAATCATGAGAGATAAGTGGCTACTCAATTAACTGTTTGTTTAAAGATTCATAGCTCAAAATTTCATATTGCTTACATCCTTTACCTACATAGTGAAAGATATTTAACAACTTATTTTATTGTTGACCTTTTTTACTACACCTTTGTGTTGTTAGATGTTGTAAAATTCAACGTTGCTATACATCAAATTTTGGAATAAATAATTTCATATTAATAATAGATAATATTATTAATCATTGAAATAGTTGCCAAAGCTGGGTTATAGTCTGGTGCTAAGTGATACATTTATGAGTTCAAAGTGGGTGTTTGGAAATTTTGAATTATATCCTCAGCCCTTAAGGTTTTTAAACATTTATTTCAAGGTAAATTTCAATTAAAGGTAAATCAGACTTTCAGCATTTAGCAGCTAATTAATAAAAGTTAGGACAATTCTACTTTAGTCATCTAGTAAACTTAGGCAGCATTGTCAGAAATTGAGATTTTTGATGATATTTCACCAGCAGATTGTAATAACTCTGAGCACCGTGAACTAGTTGTAAGTTTTTCTAAAAGAGGAAGTAAGAAGATTACCTTAATCTTAATTGAAGCAGATATAGTTAGGAGAGGCTGATAATTATAAGACCTCTTCTGCATGTCATTATTATTAATTTTATTTTTCATTAATTATTAATTCTTTCTTTCTTTTTATATTTCATGTTATAAGTCATATAAGTGAAATGTTTGTTTTCATTTTTCATTCATAGGACTTATGCAAAATTGAAAGAGTAGCCAACTAGTGAACTTCAATTTGTGGATGCATAAGGCGACCAGTGTCGTCTAAATTCCCAGGATAGAATATGCTGCTTTGTTTTAAAGTCAAGAGTTAAATTTTAAGGTAAACCATTTAGTCATTTGATCAATTTTCATAGAATATTTAATTGTCCATTCAATGGAGGCTTGTGAGTTCTAAAAGTCAAGATAATTTTGCAATGATCATCGATTTGTTATAAAGCTATTCAATGTCTTTATAGAGTTGAATTTCAAATCGTCATTTGCCATTTTTTTTATAAGTTCAGCTAAAAAATTTATTCATATTAGAGTTGAATTTGAATTTATGTAAATTGCAGTTTTTTTTATAAGTTTAACTGAAACAATTTATTTATACTAAAGTTGAATTTCATAATTTTTCATTTGCTGTTCAAAGTCTTAACTGAATCAATTTAATCGTATTAGAGTTGAATCTCAAATTTCATAATTTCTGTCAATTACTGTACTTTCTTTTTTAAAGTCTATCTTCAATTAGCCGTCAAGTTAAAAAGCATTAATGATTTTTAAGAAAATTTACTTAGGAAAACTTAAGTCCTTTTGTAGATTAACAATTTTAAAATTTAACTGATAGAATTTATTCATATTAGAGCTGAATGTCATAGTTTGTCAATTGCTGTTCTCTTTTAAAGTTCAACTGAACCAATTTATTCATATTATTGTTGAATTCTAATTTATGTGGATTGCTATTCTGTTTTAGCTTATATGAAACAATTTATTCATATTAGAGTTAAATTCCAAATTTTAGCAGTTGCTGTTCCTTCTGAAAGTTTAACTAAAGTATTATTTATAGAGTTTAATTTGAAATTATGTTAACTACTGCTCTTTTTAAAATTTTAAGTACCACAATGTATTTAGAGTTGAATTTCATAATGTAAAATGCTGTTCTATCTTCAATTAGCAGTCAAGTAAGAGCAGTAATTATTTTTGATAATTTATTTTTCAATTGTTTATTAAAATTTACTTTGAAAAAACTTAAACTTTAAAACTATTAATTAATTAAAGAACTTAACTGAAACAATTTATGTATACTAGAGTTGAATTTCATAATTTTTCAATTTCTGTTCTCTTTTAAAGTTCAACTGAAACAATTTATTCATATTAGAGTTAAATTCCAAATTAGTTGATGTTCTTTCATAAAGTTTTCTATGAATAATTTGTTGCAGTTGAATTGTATGATTTGCTTTGCTTTTTATTTATAGAGTTTTAATTCAAAATTGTCAACTGCTGCTCTTTTTTAAAGTTTAAGTGCAACAATGTATTTAGAGTTGAATTTTATAAGTTGTGAAATACTCTTTTTTCCAATGCAATCATCAATTAAGTAGTCAATTCAAAGAGGATAAATGATTTTTAATAAAGTATTTATTATTCAATTGTACAATTTTATTCCAGCTTCCAACTTAGAGCAGAAAGTTCAAGTCCAGCATCTCGAAATATTTCTCAAAGTTTTAAACTTGAGTGTACGGTAAAATATTCCAAGTCCAAAACACCAAGTAAGAGCGTTTAAGATTTGGAATATTTTACCACACTAAAGTCTAAAACTTTGAGAAATATTTCAAGATGCTGAACTTGAACTTTCTGCTCTACCTTGGAGAAAAATCCCAAGTCCAAATGTAAACAAAAATTTTGGTGACCTTGAAAATTTGACCTTGAGAATGACCTTGAAAATTTCAGGTGACCTTGAAATTGATTTTTCTATCTCCAAGAGAAACTTGGAGATAGGTTCTGGCCCAGTGACCACTCCTTTTCCATGAGCAAATTGAATCCACATAAAAATATTTTCAAAATTCTTTTATTCAATTTTTTATTTTACAATACATAGTTAACTAAATTTTTCAAACAAAAATCACACATCAAATCCACAATTTGCAACATATATATAAAATCAAAATTACATTTTTCAACACATAGCACTATTCAAGTTTTATATGAAAAAATACAATTGCAAGAATAAACAAAGTAAAATGATTTAATTTAAATCTACTGCAAGATTCACATTATCACATAAGATTTAACTGAAGCTGAAAAAAAAAACATTTACAGCAATAAAAAAAAGCTAAAACAGAGAACTAAAACTTTAATTAGAACTGGAAAATTAGCAAAATCTTTCAAATAGAAGTCTCAGCAAATTATAAAAGTGAGAACCTTTAAAAATATATAACTGAGAAATAAGATTCAAAGGTTAAATGCACAGTTAGCAATTATATTTATACTCAATCTTGCCAAATGAAATAAAGCAAAGTGAAATAAAAGTAAAAGCTCTATATAAGTAAGGAAATCAAATTGAAAATTAGGAGGAATTTTATCAAAATAAAAAATCAAATATAGCTGTAATCAATATTTAAACTTTAAATTCAAACAGTAAAAAAAAAAAACTGAAGGAAACAAATTGATATAGAAAACTTAAGAAAAAGAAAAGATCAATTGAAGGTAATTAGAACTGGAATATTAGCAAACTCTCAGCAAGTCTCAGCAAATTACAAGAATTATTCTCTTTAAATAGGGTAACTGAGAAGTAAGAAAACTTAATCAAAATTCAAAGATAAAAATGCAGTTAGAAATTATACTGAATCTTGCCAAATGAAATTCAGCAAAGTGAAGTAAAAGAGAATCAAATTTAAAATCAGCAGTAATTATCAAAATTAAGAAATTATTGCTACTATACAATAAACATTTAGACTTAAAATTCAATCAAAGTAAAAAAATGAAACAAATTGATATAGAATGAAAAACTATGAAAGATAAATTGAAATCTAACAGAACCAGATTGAGAGCAAATAGGAATTTTTTAACTTTACATTTTGATAAAAGTCTAAAAAAAAAAACATTAAAATTCAAAGTTGCAAGTTAAAGCAAATCTTAGAAGTACAGTCCAATGATAAGAAAGTGAATAAATAATTCAACACTCACCAAAGCTGCTGCAGCTGCTAGACAAATGGACATTGTTTCTCCTGGAAGAAAACCTATCTTTGATGGACAGATTTACATAGGTAATATGGTAACAACATTTTCAAAATAAAGAAATTTAAATTTCGAAGTATTTTATTGGTCTATTAAATAATTCACATAAGTAAACAAAATCCTTCACAATCTCATGAAATTATACATATTTTGAAACTTTCAAGTTAAAGTTTCAAAGCAAAAAGTTGTAAAATATACCAAGTTTCCACATACATTCATGTACCTAGAAATAAGAATCAAAAGCAGCTTCACTCTCACATCTTTTTGTATTCAAACACTTTCAATTGCCAACTAAAATTTATCAAAGGAAATTACACACACATTATGATACAATAACCATCACAACAAAACAATTCATTTGAAATCCAAAATTACAGTAAAGGAAATGCCAGAATTTCTCAGGCTATCATGCAGAATACATTTAAATATTGCATTAACCGATATAATAGTAAAATCCCATAAATTGTTCTGAGAATGGGGTACATTTCTGAGAAAGATACAATTTAAATTTGCTGCAATAAAGAAACCCTGTCAGACTACCATTTGATTCTGCTAGAAATTTGATACGAGCAATTTCATTCTTGTGAAGAACATTCACAGAAATTTCTTAGAGAGCTCTACAAAAAGTAACTGAAGTCTTTTAGTTTAATTTTATAAACAGCATTCAGATTGAAACTGCAAGGAGCATTTAAAATTTACCCTCAAGAAGCAAGACTAAGAAAAACAAGTCTCATCTTTTAAATCTTGCTGGCACTTCATGATATCAGTTAGCAATACATCATCAATAATAACAAAGTATTTTTTTTAATTGAAATAATTTTAGCCTATTTAGTAATTGGAGCATACTGAATTTACATGTAGAAGTGAAAGGAAAAAAGATAATGCTCCAACTTTCCACACTAAATTAATTTAATGGGACAGCAAAAATAATTCTTATTCTCCCAAGTATTTAAAGATTAAAAGAAACAGGCAATAAGTTATCTGATGTTATCTAATGCATCAATAAAATCCTATTTCATTAATAAAAATTTAGACAAATGAAACTACATTTGTGGGGTAGCCAATCCCTCCTAAGCAAAAATTCCCTAGCACTTTAAAAT
Organism: Pachydiplax longipennis; assembly: GCA_036926295.1. Taxonomy (NCBI): domain Eukaryota; kingdom Metazoa; phylum Arthropoda; class Insecta; order Odonata; family Libellulidae; genus Pachydiplax; species Pachydiplax longipennis. The sequence continues at coordinate 2,395,302 of JAVFKF010000014.1, read as the reverse complement.
TCAATCAACAGATCATTTGAAATATAAACTTGAAGTTAATCAAATTTAAATTACACCCACAAAAAGTAAGCAAGCCACCCTCAAAAGTTAAAAAAATAAGACGTAAATTCTTACGTTAACAGCTCTTAAGAAGTTTCATTGCCTTCTCAATTCTGCAAGAAGTGCATCAAACTGGCCATCTCTTCCAAAATATTAGTAGACTTTAGTAAATCTCAGTTAAAAGGTAGTAGTAACTCCCTAGTAAAATTTGCTATGTTGGGGAAAAAAGTGCTTTATTTAGCAATTTTAGTTGACATTTGCAACGGGCAAATTCATAAAACAGCTTCCCGGTTATCAATATAAGACTTATAAGAAGTTAGAAACGGAGCTGAATTTCTATAACTGTTTATGTATACTCGTTCAACAGGATATAGAGGGGGCACAACAGCCAAAATTCGCGTCGGTACGGTAATTACACTCTTTAAAGGACAATTCGGTCACCAGCTATAGTTCAGCAATTTTAATACGAACATAAAGTTCACCAAAATTTAGTAAATGCAAATTAAGTAGATTAATTTCTACCCTTTATCGGAGAGGGTTCCTGAACAATTTAGTTTTTCGAAAGAAATGAGATATAGGACAAGCGAATAAACAAATTCGGAGAAATAAAATGCTGAATATTTTTGAAGGACAAGATTTAGAGTTCTGAGAAATATCAAATAACTATCGACAATTCGGAGAAGTTGTTTACTTTGTAATAATGTCGGCAAAGCAATAGCGGATAATGGAAAATCTCTAAAGAGCCTTAACACTAGCAAACTTTCCTAAATCTTGCCTTAAAATAGATTGTTAACTTTAAAAATCTAGATGTATGGTGATCGTGGATAGAGCCAAAAAAAAACAACGTTTCAAAAGATATGAGAAAAGTACCCAAGAAACTAGTATTAAATCTCCCCTGAATTTTTAGATCCCTGACGATAAAATTAAAATCCCAAATTTTGAACACATTCGTACCAGGAGAAACTGAGGAAATTGCAAATTTTGTTTTCGCCTCCTTTAAATGTACTTCTGTTGTCGCATAACAACCCGATTTATTAATGTACCAGAAGTCTTCACGGAACTATAGTTTATTAAAATTAAGACGATAGCTATATCGCTAATATTAGATACAAGTTCTCACTGAAAAGTTAATGGCATACCCTTACGGCGATACCGAATCACAAAATTAATTTTCATGCTAGATATATCAGAATCGATTTTTCTACAAAAATTCACTTCTCATTTGAACTGCTATGCAATGATGAGAAAATTTCGAAGTAAGAGGGAAAATCGGTTCACGCATGTCAAACTTCGGTATAAAAGTACAGCAAATTAACGCATCTATAAAGCAACAATCTTAGCATTCCTATTATTATAAATAACTTAAGATATTCGTATTAAAAGACAAATGTCCCCACGGCAAGATTTTCACCACGTTCACACCAAAATTTATCCGGCCTACGAAAACTTAACTATTTTTAGTATTATCACCCGAGGTTCTTAGCTCAGGAAAAAAAAATCAGGTAAAATCTTTATCTTATTTTGACCTAGAAAGTCCCTCAATTATGTTTTGAAAGAATAAAATTAAAATACACCAAACAGCGACGACTGCCCGGCAATTTAAACTTACTGCAGAAATTATTCAGCTAAGATTATTGCACATTATTGATTATTGCAAAAAAAGAAAACCTCTCGAAACACTAAACTGCAGGGGATTTTCACAAACACCGAATCTACGAAGTTATAAATTACTCTTATTATAAATTAATGTACTACAAAGTTTTACTTTATCCCACACAATATGCATTTCAAATGCAGCGCTAATCTGAATAAAGCTAAATAATGCAAAGAGCTTATCAAGAGTAAGAGTACAGCAAGTACAAGAGTACAGAGACTATCTCCAACATCTTCACAAAAGATCCGAAAGTAAAATAAAAAAAATAAAAAACTCTTACGAAACAAAACTGCCGAGGATTTTCACAATCCACGATCTATGAAGCAATAAACTATTCTTTCAGAAAAAGAAGTTTAAATTTTAGGATGGTTCTCCACAACACGCACAGCGAAAGAATCACTTATTGAAAGAAATAAAAAATAGTCTAATAAAACATCTGGAAGAACTCTCTAAACACTAAAATGAAGTCGCATATGATATTTCACAAACACCAAACTACGAAGTTATAAATGACTCTTCATGAAAAAAAAACCATAAATTTTGCATACCTCACAATATGCATACCGAATGCATCACTAATCTGAATAAAGCTAAATAATGCAAAGAGCACAATGTACAACAAGATTAGAGCGACTGTCTTTAAAGTCCTGACAAAAGATCCGAAAGTGATTAATAATAATAAAAAAAAACTTAAGAAACAAAACTGCAGTAGATTTTCACATTCAACGAATCTACGAAGTAGTAAACTAATCTTTCAAAACAAAGAACTTTAAATTTTAGGATGATTCGCCTTCGCATCGCAGCACTCTTAACGAAAGCATCACTGATAGAAATAAAGAAAAAAATAATTCAACACTTACATTAGATGAATTTTCTTCCTCCTGGGTTGCTTCTTCGGCGAGGTTCCTAGCGATCGAAACACTGCGAAAGTCTCTCCTGAGCAGTTGGATGCAGAATTCCGTCGAAGTTATGAGATGAGCAGATCTTCTTCAAGCATTCTTCCTGGCTGCACTCCAGACACTAACTAACGAAAGTTGGTCATTTTCAGGCCTTTTTAAAGGCCGAGAGAGAGGAGGGGATAATGGAAAGGGTAAGAGGGAGATCGTAATTTTTTCGCACCCACCCCTAAATTTCCCCTCCTTTAGACTTACTCCTCCAATAGTTAAGACAACCCCCTACCCTCAGCTCGCGCCTAAAATCGAATGAAGCCACAGCAAAATCTGAATGACTAATGACACCATTCATAGTAGAGCACGTTCTAATGTCTGCCTTGCGTTCTACTCTTTCAATTCACGGTCACTTTGGTGGAGTTTCTCCTCTCTGGCTTGGACTCAACGGGTAGTAGGACATATTTTTAAAGAAAGAGAATGAAAAAGTTTCCACGAGACAAATTTTTAAATTGTTTAGGGACTTTTTTTGTCCGTTAAAATATTAAACAATATAGTTTTAAATCAATCAGACATGAGGCGATAATTAAGGTTCATTGCATATGATTTATAAATATCCTTTGATAGGCAATAGCCCTAATATTTCATATTCAATGTCCATTCTTTCTTACCGGGGAATTTATCCCACCCTTTATAAGATCCAACGGCTTTGTATTTGCCACTGTTTTACCACCAGTTATTTTCAGTAGTTATCCAATCCCTCTCATTATTTAATTCACCCTGTGCTGTCGCTTTATTACTTAAATCAGAAATCTGTCTTCCCCAAATATCTTCAGCTGGATGAATATAATTAGGAAATGCCGACTTAAAGCTCACAGCTAATTCCATTTGAAAAGCATTATCAATAGACATCGATTTTCTTACAAATTAAAGGGTCAAAAAATTATTTTTTGGTCGAAAATAAATTGATAAAATCGAAATATTCAGGACTGAATAAAATGGCATTCGAGTTTATTTCAGATCTCTCGGAATCAGTTAAATTGTCTTCACGTCTCATTAAAATACAAGGAAAACTAGGAGGGCTTCGCGCCCCTTTTTGAATGAAATATAAGATTGTATAGTATTATTATAAGTACTTCGACAGCTGAGGTTATTTCGCACGTGCACTCCCACCGGGATCGAAACTGGGACCTCTTTTGCCAAAGTCGAAAGTGTTCTCCTTGTGGCTATCTTGGAGCCTAAATTCCCAAGCTTACATGCATCGATTTTTCTTAATCCATTTATAAAACGGAATAAATTCATCGAGACAACGCGAGCCCAATTTATGTACAAGTTTACAAAGAAATAGTATTTAGAAGATTGAAATACGGGTTTGTTGTCTAATGAAAGGAATTGTACGAAGTCAAGACTTTTCCTTATTATAATTTAGCATTTGTTTAGCATATCAAAGAAAGACTTGAACTGTTTAGAATTAATGCTCCCTTCGTATTACTGATTACTGAGGCAATAAATATTTTTTTAAATGATCATAACGACTTGTGTCTATGATCTCCAATCCCTGCAGGCTGGTTGAATCCTCATCCCCTCCAACATTGGCCACCGAATGCTTTTGAAATGAGGCTTACGAGGCAAAATGAGAAGTAAGGTAAGCTCTTACTTGCTAAGTTAAAATTCTACCAAAGGAGCAAGCCCATATGAAAGCAGCCCTATGAATATTTCTTGTCCCGCAATTTGAAAAGGACTGGCGAAGATTGCTAAACTAATTAAGCACTACTCATGCCACAGTAACTTTTATAGTATCACATTAAAGACACTGAGGCAATGCACAGTGAGCAAAAAATGTATTTTCACACCAAAATAAAATTGACTACTTGAGAACTGATAGGAAATTCGGCTCGAAATGATATGGAGATATATCCGAACTAACAGTTTAAGGATTAATATCTGAGGTATACAACTATTACTCTCGTAAAACTGACACGTAGCGGTTAAATTATGGGACAATGTACACACTGCATCTTGTGCACTTGTAGTCTGCAAATGCTTTTTTGGCAATGGAAAATCTCATTTTATTAACTCAGAGTTACTGATTCATAAGAATTGCGAATTTCTGTCTTAATTTCGTTTATCATTTTGAGTTCTCTATGAATACAATGATTTTCGTCAATAAGTTATCTCCGTCTGTAATTTTATTCTGGAAAAATAGGTGCGCAAATACTTTTTCCCTATTTCAAATGCCACATTTTCTAGTTTTTCCACCACCTCTCTTTCCTCCACTTTCCTGTACCGAAAGTTTCACTCATCAAGCAACCGTACCAGAATATCAATGGATTAAAATTTTATTTGCACAATTCTCATATTTTGCTTTTCTTCTACCCGAAAAGGAAACCTGATTTCGGAAGTCGGTATTATGTTAGAAAATAGTCCACCGTTACATCATAACATGGAAACGCATTCCCATTCCAGGTAGAGGGTTAGGGAGCAGGTATGGCAGAGGAGAGGGTTGGTGGTTCAGGAAAGCCTTCTTCACGGATTGAGTCAACACCGCCAGTCGCTCACTTATTCGAGGCATTAGATTTTGACGTGGGATTAGAGAGTTTAGACTTTAAGGAGATTACAGTGCATGGGGGAGGTTACCTCGGACCTCGTGCCCAGGTGTTTTGCAGGAGAAACGACGTTGGGGGTGCATATGAATGATTTCACATTCCTCTATGAAACGCTGGAAAATCTTTAGAAAATGTTAGAAAATTTTGCACGGCAATTTAAATTATACCGAAGGAAAGTGTATTAAATGAAGCAAAATTTAATATGAATGAATATGCTGTCATTTAAATAAAATTACCAGTAATTGAGACGAAAAGAAAACCATTTTGCAAAAACATTTTTATTTTTCTAAGTATATGATAGCATGTAGCCCCGATGAAATCACAAGTATTATCTGATATTTTAGTCACTATAAAATTTTGCTAAGTTGTTTTTTCTGCAATCGTACTACGTTTTATACTTCCACTGCCAAAATACCTGACCCGACCCACTGAAAAATTACACTTCCAATGTAAGTGCACCTTAAGATTCATCCTCTTCTGGATGAGGAATATTGACTATTGACAATGACTATTCATTCTTCAAGAAAAACGTTTTTTCTAGATTTTTGAGGAAGCAGTTACTTTAGATTTGACTAGAGTGAAGACAAAAATAAACGGGATCATATGAAAACGTGTTTGTAATTGCGATGGTATATCATGAAACTTCGGAAACACTAACGGTTGAAAATTGATGCATTTCGCAATAATTAAAATAAGAGTTATTATGGAATGTAACCTCAAATCAATCATACTGTATTATCCGATACTTAAGTCGGTAACTATAAAATCAATGCTTTTCGAATAAGGTTTTCTACAATCGTACTATACTTAGTACTTCCACTGCCAAAATACCTGACCCGACCTAATGAAATTAACCCTTCCAACGTAAGTCTACCTTAAGAAAACATTAAATTGATAGGAAGGGTTGAGGAGGTCCTTTTACTATCATTTCCGAATTTTTCTAAATAGATCTCATTTAGATTTTCTTCCTATGAATCAGGCATTGTACTGCGGTGAAATAGTAAATAAATTCTCGTGATTCATGGTTCTGAAGTACGCATGCTGAGAATGCTACCAATGCTCCCGTAAGTGCACCCAAATCCCCCCATGAATTTCTTTCTGCGCCATTTCTATAAGGACCAGCGAAGATTATTGCCATTGTTATGCACATCCCTCATGCATCAATAACTTCTATAGTATCGTATGAAATTTATTGAGGCAATGTATCTAGAAGTCACATTTTTACTTCTGTCGCCACCTCTCTTTCATCCACCTTCATCATTCCGAAAAAAACGTTTCAGAATAAGACATAAATGGATGTAAATTTTGTTAACACGATTCTAATATCTATACTCGTCTTCTTCCAGAAGAGGAAAATTGCTATCTGAAATCGCTGGTATATGAGAAAACGGTTCATTGTTTCGCCATAAGTTAGAAACGAATTCCCATTTCAGGTAAAGATGTAGGGAGCAGGTATAGTAGGTGGAGGAGAGGGTTGGTGGTTCAGGGAGGCCTTCTTCGTGGATTGCCTCACCACCGTCACTCGCTCGCTTATTCGAATTGTTAGATTCTGACGAAGAATTGGGCAGTTTTGACTTTCAGGAGAAATTAGTGCATGAGGAAGGTGACCTCAGGCCTTGTGCCCAGGTGTTTTGCAGGAGAAACGACGGAGAAGAGGGGTACAAAGAACGACCTCTTATTCCTCCATGAAAGATTTGAGGATATAATCAATGGAATTTCGTTATGAAACTATGGTTGTAAAACTATGTAAGAAGTGGGATATGGGAAAAATTCTGAATCATTTCATAGAATCAATGTATATTGACTCTCATCAACTCTCTATTTAAAATTTCATTTTGCTTTATGAGATCACTTAATTATCTGACTGCGAGATTCACTGCAGACGCTTTTACTCTCTCATTAGACATAATATCATTGAATTTCTTGAATCTTTAATGTCTGCCAATATTTCCACATTATGTTCTTTATATAATATCGGTAAAAAGCATTCATCCATAAAATCAAAGTAATTATGGGTTCATCCGATATTAAAGGCGTTGTAAAAATCTGATTGTAATTGTCTCCTGTGTTCCACGCCTTAGTTAAACAGTTTGATAGAGAAATGCCTGTAGAATTCAAAATTACGATATTTAAATTATATATCACAGCCTTTGTCTATAACGATCCTAAAAATTTTCTTCTATCGAAGATCATGAAAAGAATAGGAAAGGAAAAGAAGCTGTCCATGCATAACATACATCATTTTAAATTGTTTTGTTTGTGAGAAAAAATGTACTGTTTTGTGGGGATTGCCAATATGATTGGGTTTTACTTGGTTATTGTAAATTTTAAGGTAATTGGTATTGTGAAAATATTGTGTTTGAGTGTTGTAACCTTTTGGGGACTTGCGTTGTTGTTGCACGGTAGTTAAGTGTTGCCATTTGTAAGATAATTAGTATTGTAATTGTGTTGTTGAGTGATTGAGTTTTGTATTTTTAATTTAAAGTTGTTATCTTGGTGTTTGTTTAATTTAGTATGTTGTTGCCACCAGACTAGAAGTCTAAATGTTGCAATTTAATTAATAATAATAATAACGTATGAAGCACTCAATCCACTTTCCCAGTAGGTTTTCTATCTGTTGCATGTGTCACCGTCCTCTCTTTCTTTGCTATTTCTCTGTCTTTCCCCAAGTAAATTTTCATTTCGAAGGTATAGCCGGTCTTTTTGCAGAGTTCGTAGATTTTTAAACCGTAAATTTTGGGCTTTATTAAGATACACTGCTTGAACGTGACTATCCATTTTAAAAGTACAGTTACAGTTCAATTCGCTCGAGGCATCACCAATAAAGTTGTGTTATCTAATTATTGTGTTGCCTCAATGTTTAGATCTCTAATACATAACACTCTCTGAGGAATGAGCGATTCCTGGGTCTTCCTTTTCAAACTCTCTATCGCATTCCTTACTAGCAACTTCGTAAAATTTCGAATCGGAATTAAGAGTAGCACTTCTTTAATTTCCTCTAGCAGATCTTTTTTTGCTTACATGGCATTTAAACACTTATTATGAGAATTATAGATATCGTAATAATATTTTTTGGTACAAAAACGAAGGCGTTACTAAATATTGGAAAGAAGGGGCATTGATCGAATACCATTGATCGAAACACCTGCCTACTTCTGCTTAACTTTGAGAATACAAACGAGTGAATCTGACAATGAAATAAATGTTATGAATTTTAAAGAAGGAAAATAAAATACAAGAGGCTTTTGAGGAAGGGCCTAGTCACAGCACCAGCTCCATTCATATCTTTAGATTAGGAAAGATATCGTCCACACATGTTCAACTATTTCGAGAGGCCCACTAGAAAATTTGTTTACACTCGCTTCACACTGAAATGAAAGACCTATTCAAATGTTCGAGATAAAAAGAAGAATGCCTCTTTATTGCCATACAATATTTTCCCTTCAGACAAAGAAAGAAGCAGTGAGACGACTCCGAAAGAACGACCGAGAATATGCCACATAGACGGCTTACCCTATTAACTGCGGGACGTCGGTGTACGGCCGCATAACATTTGAAGATTAAACATTCTAGAACTAAAAATATATAGAATATAGATATATTTCGCGATCATTTACTTTTTATCATCATTACATCGTATTCGCTTGAATAATACAAATCTCTGTAGTAAATTCCAAATTTTTGAGTCATAAAAGGATAGAAGGTAATAGTGTTTTCGAAAGAAGTAATTCTTTTACTTACTCTGCCTCACATTAACTTAAATCGTGATTTATTTATTGAATTTATCAATCACAAATAGCAATGTTTCTTCATTTTCTTGACGATAAGTTGGTAAAGATATTGATTTCTTAAAAATATTAACCACTTTCCGTCGAAATATGTCCATTACTCTACTACATACAATTTTATTTTCTCTTCCTTAGAGGAAACGGGTTTTCTTTATAAAGGAAAAGCTTTGAAATTTTTCACGATTTGAATGAGTTTTAATTCTGTTTGTAATCACATGGAACGCGCCCGCGAAGAATACTTGCCCTTAAATATTCTATTTTCTAATTTTTCCCACTCAATTTAAGTATGGTAATTTTTCCTCGCAGCAACTCCAAGTTTCATCTCAATCTATAAATTTTTGTACGAAAGAGTCGTACATATCCGTCAAATCCCCGCCCCGCTTGTAATTGTCGGGAGTATGTAAATGCGCCCCGCGCGCATTACGATTGGTTGGATGTAGACAAAATAGCTATACATTGCCGCAGGGAGAATATATTGCATGAAACTATCTTTCTTCACAAAATAAATAAATAATCCAACGTTAAAACCAGGTCTCCGAGACCCTGATTACCTCCCCCGTTTCTTACCTGAAGGAGAGGGTTGGTGACTCAGAGAGGCAATCTCCGCGGATCGAGTCACCGCCACTACTCGCATACTTATTCGAAGCATCAGATTTTGGCGTGGGATTGGGGAGTATTCATCATAGGAAGGTGCAGTGCAGGAGGGAGGTGACTTCCACCTCAGGCCACCTCCGATAAGACAGTCACGATAAAATTAAGATTTTTCTACAATCGTACTACACCCTGCAGTTCTGCTCCAAAAAGCTCACCCGACCCAATGAAAAATTACGCTACTAATGTAGGTCTACCCTAAGAAGACGTTAAATTGAAATTATGTAGAGTTTTCTTTACCGTAATTTACGGACATTCGTGGGCCCCACTTGAATTTTCTTTGTACGGTTAAGGCATATTACTCCGGTGGAAGAGTAAATTATATACTGGAAGTCATGGTTCAGAAGAACACATGTTAACTAAGAATGCTACCACAGGAGTAAGCCCACGTACGTGCATTCTAATCAAACTATGAATGTTTCTTTCCGTATCGTTCGATAAGGACTAGCCAAGATAATTGCCACAACTATGCCATACATGAGTAACTTTCATAGTAGCACAAGAAAAATACTGAGGCATTATATATGAAAATCACTCTTTCTTTTTTCACCACCTCTTTTTCCTCCACTTTCGTAAAACGTAAGACAAAGAGGGGTATTTTTCTCATCATGTAATGGTATAAGAAACGTTGAGATATCGATGGATGTAAATTTTATTGGCACAATTCTCATTTTTGCTATTCTTCTTACTTAAGAGGACAATTGCTGTCTGAAATAGCTGTTTAATTAGAAAATTTATTAATCGATTCACCATAGTTTGGAAACGATTTCCCAATCAACGTAGAAGGGCAAGGAGCAGGATTAGAAGAGGGGAGGAGAAGGTTGGTGGTGGAGGAAAGCCTTTTTCACGGATTGAGTCACCACCGCCACTGGCACAGTTATTCGAATTGTTAGATTTTGACGTGGGATTGGGTAGTTTTGATTTTTAGGAGCGTGCAATACATGGGAAGGTGACCTCAGGCCTTGGATCCAGGTGTTTTGCAGGAGAAACGACGTAGGAGGTACATATGAACAACCTCAAATTCTTCCATGAAGAATTCGAGGATAAAATCAACGAAAAGTCGTTATGAAACAATGGCTGTAATGAGTGGGAAATGGGTAAAAAATCCGAATTCTATTTTAAATTAATTTCCTATTCTTTTAACCAAAACTGCTACAACAGCTAATTAAAAATAATTTTCTTATAACTTATTAATCTTCATGAAACAAAGTTTGAACGAGATATTCGAGAGACTACGGGAAAACAAACAACAGTATTAAAAGTAAGTTTACAGCTGTTTGAAATATTAATCATACACTTTGATACTCCGAACCATATTTTTGCTGTTTTAAAATTCGCACGTTGAACTAACGAATTCGATGCCACATGTGTAATATCCTACTAAAAGACAATTCATAATTATGTGCAAGAAATCTAACTATAATCCGCTGTCACGGTGCGTATTTATACCGTGGTAAAAAGCCACACAGGTAAAGTATATGCTTGATTTGAGAGAACTTACGAAATGGGAGATCGCGCACTTGGAGGGAATATTATTTTCTTTTACATAACATGGGTAAAAAGCATTGAAAAAATCAAAGTGAATTATGCGTTCATTTGATATTAAAGTAGTTTTAAATAACTGATTGATATTGTCCGGTGTGTTCCATGCTTTATATTCCCTTAGGTATGTTATTCATTTTAATAGAGATATGTCTGGAAAATAAAGATTACTATATTTAAATTAATCTTAAAACTGTATATATAACTGTATATCTATCTATACTATAGCAATCACCGTAAAGAAAGACCTGCTCTAATGCTCGAGATGAAGGAAGGATACCTCTTTATTATCATACAATTTTTTTCCTTCAGACAAAGAGAGAATCAATAAGAGGACTCCCATATAATCGGACTGAAGATAAGCCGAACGGCAGTCTTACCCAACTAACTGCGGGAGGCCGGCGTGCCGCATGGCATATATATGTCAAACATTGTGTTACTAAAAATAAATGGGATAAAAATTTCTTTCGCTAACAATAATTTACAACTTGGAATTCGCAGGACTAATATAAATCTCTTTTGTATATTCCTAATTTTGGAGTAATGGAAGGATAAAATGTTTAAAAATAGTGTTTTCGAAAGAAGTAATTCTTTTACTTACTCAGCCTCAAAATAACTGAAAGAGAGGCTCCCACAAAAGTATTCAATTTATTAATCATAAATTTTATTTAATCATAAATCAATTTTTAATTAATTTTCTTGACGGTAAGTTGGTAAAAGGAAAACTTCTACCAAATATTAACCGCTTTCCGTCGAAATATGTCAATTACTAAACTACATACAGTATAATAATTTTATCTTCCAAAGAGGAAGCACGGGATTTCTTGTGAAAGGAAAAGCTCTTAAGTTTTTCACGATTTGAAAGGGTTTTTAATTCTGTTTGTAAACTCAAATAGAACTCTTCCGCGAGGAATACCCGCCCGTCAATATTCTATCTTCTAAATTTTCACACTCATTTTGACTACGGTAATTTTTCCTTACTTCATCTCCAAGTTCATTGAAATCTATAAATTTTTGTACTAGTGTCTTACATATCCTCCCCGCGTGTTATTGCCGGATTACATATATAGCGTGAGTTAAGATTGGTTGATTGCAGACAAATAGCTATACTTCACCGGGGGGCGAATATACGTTATTGCAAATATCTTTTTCACGAAATGAATGGAAGGATAAATACAACGTTATAACTAGGTCTATGAGAACCTAATCTTGGAGATTCTTTGACGTGATTCCATTTTCCAGAGTTTTGGATTGCAGCTGTGTAGTAAATCAGTTTTCTTTTCGTTTTCCATGTATTAGGAACCATTTTCCAACGTTCGAACTGTCCATCTCGCTTCGCAATCTTAATAAAAATTCAATAATATGAGGAAGATCAATGCAACGTAGCGAAATTCTCATTCATCGAGTTATAGAAGAACAAAAAATGGTAGTACAGAAGTAGTAGAATGGTAGTATAGAAGAACAAAAATAATCATGAAAAGCTTACATCAATACAGTCGCACATGCTGCTGATATCTCACGGCATATATGGAAATATAAATATGGATGCATTTTGGGTGAAAGCTCACGTAAATCTGGATTTTACGGCAATTTTGCGCTTACAAAATTCCTCTAGACCTTAATCAAATTCTGGCTACACCCCTGATGTAAGAAGTCGTTAAAGTAAAATAGGAGGTTGAGGAGTTTTCTAAATCACCATTTTCGAAATTTTTTGGATCTCACTAGGATTTTATTTGCACGATTTGGACATTTTACTGCGGTGGAAAAGTAAAGTGTTTTCCGTAAGTTGGTTCTAAACAAACCACATTTCCCTTTATTTCCTTGGGGAGGAAAGAGCAGAAAGAATGTGAAGACGGGGCATGGAAAGCTCCCATTCCTTACATAAGGGCAACCTAGAATGTCATGAGGTATCTTTTCAAGTATGAAATTGAGGGTCTAATTGGTTTCTGCTTTTCGCAATCACATAATCATAAATGAAGAGATAGTCAATATCGAGAGCTTCCATCATTGCCGATTAAAAGAGAAATGACAGAATTTTTACCTTTTGGCGAGTGTTTTTATGTAGTAAGGCAACGGCTCAAAAATACGATGATAGATGGAGTGAGATTGTAACCCTCTGCAATAGTTGACTCATCAACGAGAAATACCAGTCGATTCACTCTATCTTCTTCCCTTCTAGTTCGATTTTTAACAGGATTCAACTTTCAATTGCCCTAAAATGTCATGCGGAATATTTCTCTCAAGTCATCCTTCAAGCGTGAAATTTACATTGCTTACTCATGCCACGCACTGAGCCTTATGTATAAATTGACGGATTTCGACAAGCGGGAGTATCAAATGTGAACTTCGACTAGGGTTTGGTTTATTTGAACATTACTTCTCTGAAAAACATGGGATAAGTTGAGGATTAAGCGTCCGTTTTTCATGAGCTTGTACTCCCGAATGAAAGACTATAGGATACTATTAATGTTCAATGTTTCAAGAATAGTTGAAGTATTTGTGACGGAGTAGTACATACATTAGACGGCTGCCATGGACGGAAGGGGAAAATAACAGGTGTGCAGAGTGGGGTGGAAAAGATTCTGAGACACAGGCGTTGGGGAAAACAAAAACGGACACGGAGAGGATACAACTATAACTCCCAAATTCGTTCAAATAGGAATGCTGCATTAACTCCAATTACTGTAATTAAGTGATGAAGGCGAAAACACGAAAAATGAGTTCATGACCGACCATGTGGAAATACGAATAATGAAGTGACGGTGGACCAGCACCTATCGACGGTCAATAAATGAGTCATTTTTTCGACAAATTAGGGAAATCAGCCTCCTAGCAAAGTCGTTTCACCCAAAAAATTTTAATTTAAAATTTGCGAAAATACGAGGCATATCCCATAAAAAAGATCCCCGTGAGCCAAAATTTGCCTCTCCATTACTCATTTCTTTAATTCCAAGGGAGAAATTTCCATTAATCGAAAATCAACAAAGGCATATGTAACGAGATATATGTTAGTGAAAAATGTAAGGAAGTGGCGTAGAGAATTTTCAGAGGGTTGGACGGATGTTCATGACGAACATAGACACAATCTGCTCGGAAAGTAATCGCAGTAATTTTCTGGGAGCGAAAAGGGCTCCTCTCATCGATTTTATGGCTAAAAACTTCGCAAATTAATCCAAAATTACGAGATATTCTGACAAAAGGAATTTTCCTCCTCCATGACAATACTCGGCCGCACGTTGCCCGTGACACAAACGCTGCAGCGCGCTGTTTTGAATCGGCTTGGTTGAAACGTTTTAACGCATCTCCCGTACAGCCCATACATCCCCCATCGGACTTACACTTGTTCTTGAGCCTGAAGAAACATGTTGGAAGAAGAAGGATGGATAAAGACGAAGAAGTAAGGAAATAATTCCTATAAAGGAGCTGGCGGCGAGTTTATATGAGTATGGTATAAAAAAAAACTTCCAATGCGCCTTGAAAAGTGCATCTAAGAAAATGGTAATTATGTTAAAAAAATAATAATTTACGCAGCATAACAATGAAAAAATTTAATATAGCTTTTTTTGATTTTTTTAAAATATGGAACCTTATTTTTGGGACTCGCCTCATATCTGGAAAATCAGCAGATGTCACAAGCAAGATATTATATCTGAAGTACTTGGTTATTCATAATACTATTTAGGGTTTGCTAACAATTTACTGATCAGCAATTTTATGCTAAAATATATTCCAACTCGAGATAATTTCATTCCTGCGACAGATTGAATATCTTTATGGTTGTTTACAAGTCATTAAAAAGGCAAAATAATCAAGCAATCATACATATCTTTGATATCCGAAGCGCTCAACGCGTCCGATAAAGGCTGTCCGGGTTCGATTCGTCTGAGGATTCACGTGCAACATCACCTCAGCTGTGGAATACTTTTAAATATTACTACTACCTTCCCATTTAAATTTATTTAAGGCGTTGTGGCACTATACAGAGAGCGTCAAAATGCTTTCTCTCATTTAACAGAACTGAGATACCAAATCGTCCTGTGAATAGGATTTAAGTCCACGATCCTATCCACATGCTGAAATACATTTCGTTTGATCAAGTGAGGCCTTTTCCTCTTCTCGCTTTTGACGCTAATCATAATGCGCGATTATTAATCCCATGTAGATTTCATTCAAAGCCTTAAACTTGGATGTGAAAGTAGGTGAAGGGATCACAGGCGTATAAGATGACATTTTAAAGCAGGAAAATCTTCTCAAAAGTCGGAGGTCCTCTTATACGCCGGGTGTCGTCCTGCCGTTTTATTAGATGAAGACGAAAAGCAAGAAAAACGCAAACTAAATCGTCGTTTTAGTGTGCATAAAAGTTTAAAACGAAGAAAAACAGATTTTTTAGCTTCAATTGGTTTTTATTTATTCATTTCTCTCGAGATTAGATGCGTACAACTCAAGTCCAGCGACGAAACTGAACGGACTTATTTCATAATTTTATTATTTATAAGACTATTTAACAATTATAATACGGGGCGTCATGGATCATGTGTTCCGACACGTAGCGTATCAGGCAAAACATTTTTCGATGAATGCCGGAGAGTCGGCCCGTCGCCGCTCCGTGTCTGTGCGGAAACGCTACGTATAGTATATACATTGCAGTTCAAATCGCCGTGAGAAAGTTTTTCTGAACGGAAACGATACGGACACGCTCCGTGTCTGATCGGACAATATAAATCTACCTTTATAGGGTGAGCGCTGAAACTTCCGAGCCGGACTGGAGAATCTGTGGTCGCCGCATTTGGTGGGGGAGCTCAAAAACGAACGCGGCCGCATCCTCGACCCATGCGGCGAACGAATGAACGCATCTGAATTAAAGTTCAACATAGAATTCAATTCCGATGATTTTTAATTATTATCTGGTATGCGTAGAAAGAGGGGATTCTTATAAAGCGAGTATATCCCAAACCCTATGTTTTTACTGGAGATGTTGTGGATCATCTTACACGCCCAGTCGTTTTACACGCTGAAAAATACGGTAAGCTAAATATCGAGTGCCTAAAGAGGAAAAAGGCTTGTTTAATGAATTTAATCAAACGAATTATGAGATTCCACCTAAGATCTTTCTATTACGAAAATGTGTTATACTGGGAGTGAATATACAATCTCTTATGTTAATAAATCGGTTACCTCTAAGTACAGAAATGCACGGTCAAATTTATTCTCATTCCAGTATCATAGTATTGTTTCGGAAACCATGCCCCTGCTTAAATATGGCTCACTTTTACTATTTAGTTAAATATATACTCACCTTACTCCTCCTATATTTTACTGGAAATTTTCAAAAATACTTAGGCTGTGTGTGGGGGAATTACGCTAGGTATCAAGTGCTAGAAATGAAAAAAGCCTATTTAATGAATTTAATCTAACGAATAATGCGAGCCCACCTAAGTCCTTTCGACTTCAAAAATGTGTTATACTGGGATTAAATAATCCCTGATACTCAAAATCGGTTTAGGCAAAGTTCAGAGGTGGACGGTAAAATTTAAAAAATTAAAATACTACCCGGGGGATATATTACCATCATATTAAATAAATTTAACTTTAAAAAAATCGGAAATCTTGGTCGAAATGATTGTCCTCCGATGTCAATATTAAGGAGTCGTGCTATTGAATAGAGAATGGTACAAGGGAGTGGTAATGATAGGGCGATTTTACGTCGTACGTAAATGCCTAGTTTTAGTTGGAAAACATGACCCAAGCGTAGGAAATAAGTGTTTCAAAAATATCCATCTTAAAGTGATGCATTAGATGTTTTGTAGGACAAGGAGAAGGTTGACGCAAGTTTGCTGAGGGTGGTTGGAAGGTTCGGTGCACGAGCATTGGAGATAACACACAAAAGATACCAAGCAAGGAACGTTAGTATCCCCCGCACATTCCGTCGATGTAATGGGCTAAAAGACCTACGGCTTTATCTTTCAGAGATAAGCAACATATATGCTCTTCTCGTCGAATATTGTTCCTCTTACGTAATTATAGCCCGTTGTCTACAAGTCTACCCCCGCCTACCATACCACTTTCCCCACCTATTTTCTGCTCATTAAAGTCACCAACAGATGATTAAAGAAAGTATCCAAGGCATGGTAATTGGCAATGGAAATTTTTCCTGTCGTCTATTGAAGAAGAGAAATTAAAAGACTGGGGAAACAAGCATCATTATTAAAAGAACTATTTCAGTTGATTGACATATAAATCATACGCCTGGAAATTCCGAACCATATTTTCATTGCTTTAAATGTCGCACGTTGAACTACCTAACATATGTCTGCATTCGATACTAAATATGTAAATATCCTAGTAAACGGCATTTCTCTATTATGACAGGGAAATCGAACTGTAAGCATCTGTAGCGAAGTGCATTAATGCGTGAAATTTACGGTGGATAAATGGTTCACAGCTAATTAATGAGTTTATTTTCAAAGAAATAATGGAGCGTTCAACATCCCTTTAAGTGCGTGTTGTTGATCGGTGATTGAATGTAAATATGACTTCAGAATTCACATTTGTATTTTAAAAGAAGACGTTAAATTGGTATGAAAGAGTTTATGAGTATTATTTACCTCTATTACCGAATATTTGTGGATTTTACGTGAATTTTATTTTGGCAATTAAGACATTTTAATCCGACAAAAGAGAATATTACTTCTCGCAATCTATGGTTTTGAAGAACACATATTTCTAGTTTTTACTTGAGGAAAAAAGAAGAGATACAATATGAAGACGGGGACATAGAGGTAGTGAAGGCTCTCACAGCTTACCTAAGGGCAGCCTCTGATGTCATGAGGCACTGGGCCTGAAATTAAGAGCCTTCGAAGAAGTTGGATCTGCTTTTCGCTCTTCCCGAATGAACACATCCCATAACTGCCGATTTAAAATGGAACGAGAGAAATTTCCCTGAATGTGAACAAACCCTAAAACTGGTGTTTCAGCTATCAAACTCGGAAAATTTTACGTCAGAATTTCCAAGAGAATCATGGAAATTAATTTACGAACACGAAACGCTTCGTAACATCAAAACTATAATCAGTATTTGATATCATAAATTGTTTTACCTTTATGGTGATTTATCAAAATACTCATTATAATAAAACAATACGTGACTGTAGATGGATCATCGCCCATGTCACCCGGTTGAATTCTTCCACGGCTAAGCAGTACATTTGACTTCTACAATGAATGGACACCTTTAGACCCAAGGATGTGAACAGAGGAAGGGGAACGGTATTTCAGTGCATTTGCCCTCACATCCCAGCGAAACATTTATTGAAGTGTATATGAGTGAATGAAGGAGGGAGGGAGGGCCCTTATTCCTTACTTCAACTCCTGAAGGCATGAGGTCAGACCTGCCGGATAACGACTTTCACAATCCGCTTAGAACATCGCCAGTACAAACAATTTGACGAGTGCGGTCGTCATTTTAATTGACCACCGCAGTTAAAAATTTAAGTATCCTCGTTCTAATGATAATTTAATTAATTCTGTTAATGTAATTTATTCGATCGCATGTTCATGGGATATCTCCTGTTTGGGATTCATCTATTCTCTTCTATAATAATCATCGTATATATTTATTGATCCATGTCAGTAACTCTTTGCAAGAAATGCATTCAAGCAACCTTTAGAAATTATTTCATGTTCAACTTCCTGTTGAAATATTAAATTCCCTAATATGAAAATTTATGGATTTGTTAGAGATACAGTGATTATCACAAAATGATATTTTTGTACCCAAAGTATCCATGATTCACTCAAGACTACTCAAAAATGATCACATAAGAAATGCATGTGAAGTTAATTTTGATCAATTGTTGACTGTTTTCTTTTGCAGGATTAAACTAGAAATACAGGTCCTAAGAAATCACAAAAGAAAGGAAAATGAATGAAGTAGTAGTTTTGTTAGAAAAGTTTCAACAGTTGAAGTCATTTTGCACATGTGAGTCTCTACTAGGAATCAAACACGGGACTACTTTCACCAAAATCAAACATTCTATCCACTTTGATATCCGAGACCCCAATCAAATAAAGTCTCATTTTGGTCATGGAATATCATATTCAATTCCCAGCCAGGAGAATTCAGAGAAAAATTATGAAAAATTTGTTTAATTTTGCTGATGTAAGCCACTGTCCCCCTGACAGGAAAGCAATTGTTGAATCTGAGCTCATTCACTTTTCCATAATAACAACAAGGGATCAAAGACAAAAATAGTTTGAGGAAAATTGTAATTCTGTAGAAGAGGCAAATATTTGAGATTCCAATATGTACACTTATGATATACAAATCAGATGAGACAATCTTATGACCATATCATTTCCAAAATGAGACTTGCAGGTTACTTTGTCACGATGTAAGAGGCAAGAATACATCACATTTTTATCAGTGCTGAGGAGAAAATGACAAATAATGGTTACTTACATAGATTATTAGCAAATATGAGGTGTACAAAGTTTGTTAATTGCATGATGTTCCATTAAATTTCATGATTTTTTCAGGTATTTTGATACTATTTTTCACTTTTAAACTGATTAAAAATAGTATTTATTAATCATAGTATGAATATCAATGTGTTCAATTATTGTAGACTTAAAATTCAATTTATAATAAGCTCTTTCCATGAATGGTGGGCAAAATTTAATGAATGGCAGTCATGGTCATTTTAAAATTTTTATTTAAATCTCTCAGTCTTTTATATTTCCATTATAAAATTACATTTTACAAAAGATAAACGCTAAGAACATCAGTAACAAAATAAATGCAAAATAAATTTTTTGATGAAATGATTAACAATGATCGCTCTTTGATGTTTGTGATATTTGATTACTCAAGCAAAATAACCATCACCAAGGCATTTGTGGCCAATAATCAGCTTTCAGAAAAATATGCAATATTAAAGGCACTTATTTTGCAAAAGTTATTCTTCAAATTTCTTGACAAGTTCATCCAATTGTTTCATGAAAGCTTGCTTCTCTTCATCAGTTGATTTTGTCCAAGCCAAAGGAAGGTGAGTTGCAGCAGGATTTCGATCTATGAATAGAAAACAAAACATTATTTGCTTCTATTTTGTGTAATATAACTAAATTAGGAAGACAAACTCTACATAGGAAATGAACCCCTGACCCATGTATTACATCCATCAATCCTTGAACGGTTCAAATATTTAAAAAATATTCCTATCACAAATACCATATGTTTCTTTTAGAATAGCAGCTTTTTAGTCACAGATGATCTCTTCCCTGTCTAGATAAGGTGAGATTCAATCTTTTAGTTCCATATTCTTTCTAAACACTAGCATCATGTTAAAAACAAGACCATAAGCTACAAAACAAAGAAACAAGCTCAAAGTTGTAGAAATACTAGCTGAACTACCCATCAATTCTCAGCAGGGAAATAAAATTTTATTGATACCTCGACAAAAACTTGTTACAAAGTATTAGAGAAGTTTGTGGTGAACATGTTCCTTTGGCTTTAAATACTACTGCAAATGGAAATCCTCATGTAAGCCAAGCATACTAAAGTATGCTGTGAAGCTGATGTAAGAGCAAAAAGGTTCACAAACTGCATAAAAGCAATTTATTTTTATAAGAAAGAAATATAAAGGAAAATAGTTTGAGTTTTGCTTTCTAATGTGCAGCAGAAATGGACAAATACAGATTTTTGGAACATTTTTAAACCTCTAATGGATATAAATAGATGCATGAACAAGAATATGCAAAAATTTTAAAAAGTTATTATTGTATAGCAATAGGACAGAGTTAGAAAGAAGGATTATAAAAAACCTCCAACTTATGAGTATAAGGTGGCAAGTATTTGGTTTGTGATGGAATAAGTGGCCCATACCCTCAGATGAAGGAAGAAAAAGGTTTAATCATAAGTGATAGACTTTCAGAGGTCACTTAAATGTCTAAAATGACAGTGTATGGGTAAATTTTTTTACTTCATATTATTATCGAAAAAATTCTTTACCTCTGTTGAATAGCTTAGACGAAAATTTATCTCAAATGCTGAATTTTAATGAGATAATTTATGTAGTTCATTAACACATCATGTTTGAAAAATTAAATATAAGAATGGAACATTTGTTGTCTTTTATAACTAATGGAATTTAAAAACTATTTTAACATCGAAAAAAGTAGAAATGGCATATTAACATCCAGTTAAATAGTCAGTTACATATAATCAGAGCTTTCAATAAAACTTTCGAAGATTATTACATCACCTTGGAAAAAAAGTCCACTTGGATGTTCCAGAGCCTTTTCAGAAATAGCCAACCATACAGCAGTGTCAGCACCTTGTTCTGCAGTTCGTAAACAATTTTTCATCTTTTCATAAAAATCAGGCATTGCAGAGCGCACGGCTGGAGTGTCAGCCCAGCCTGGGTGCATAACTGAGAAGTGAATTTCAGGATTTTCTCTGGCATACATCTCAGTCATGACAACCTGTTGATATGAAAATGAGGGCAAGTAATATTTTGTTTTTAAAAGAATGGAGCCACGCTCATCATAGACATAACGATTAAATTACAATATGCATTAAATAGTCCTTGCTTAGTATAGAATTTAAATATCACTCTTATATAAATGTAATTTAATTATATATACACTTTTAGCTTTGACATTGAATATTAAATATAGGAACTAATCTTCAACAGAATCATAAAAGACATTCTATATCTGATGGCATATAAGGCATGCTAATTTCAGTAGTGTATACACAAGGAAAAATTTTAACAGTGCATGCAACAGAGCTGTTTTGTTATGATCATTTGTGATAAAATATGATTAAATTTGTTTGATATCTCACCCACATCTCTTTCAAACATAGCAGAAGCAAGCAAAATGCAATATTCACATCTTATCAAAGCAATAAGCCTGATTATAACAATCATGACTGCAATTCTTCAATAGAATAATAAATGTTACTATAAGTAAATACAATAAGGTGAAATTAAGTAATACAAATTATTTTAGATAAAAATAGCATTCAGTATTGAAGGTTAACCACAGAAGTTGAACCTTCACATATAAGATGCAGGATGATTTTTTGAGTCATAATTTTGGAAGAAAGGTGTATCTTATATGCTATTGAATAAAATAGTTATATCCTTTGACAAAAATGGAGATAAAAACACCACCTAAAAATTACAGATCAGATAGTTCAACTTTAGTAGTTTGTAAACTAGTAGATTCCAGAAGATTTATCAAGATATAGCTTAGAGTAAAGGCGATGACCATAGTTCTATGACAAACTTTGAAATGACTTTACTATTGACTTTGAAAAATATCTAGCATATTTCAAGTCTGTCCTACAGTAGTGGATTAAAAACAATAATATCAGCAGTAGAGTTCTGTTTTAAAGTTGTATTATCAGCAAAATGCAACATTTTCGAGGTAGTATTGACAATGAAAGATACAGTCTCCTGATAAATCACAAATTTAAATATTTAATAATTTTCATTAATATCAACAACAAAGATAGGATATATCAATTGTAAATCCAAACATCGACTGCATACAGTTCTAACTAATTAATAAAATATCTTTTACAATGATTACTGAAGGCCACATTAATCAATGCACTTTTATGTCTCAACTAAGAGGTAATACTAATGAATCTAAAAGCATGCAAAAATATAATTTAAGAAAAAACACCTGCTGTCTCTTGTTCTGAGCATAGGCCATTGTTCCATCAAAAGGCACCATTTTTTCAAACTGAAGATCATCAGAGCATAGCTTCTGCACAAGCATCCCTCCAGAGGATACAGTAACTACACGAGGCTTATCAGATCTAGGATGAGGTAAAGAAAAAAGGTATTACACTTAATAGAGCGATATGATTGGAAAGTTAAATGAAGGAGCAAAACATGATGCATTGCAAAATAACACTAACAATGTCAGTCTTAAAATTTTATAAAAGTAACTACCAACCAAAATATCTAGAAAAAGCTGAGAATACTGACATCAAAATCAATATACAATTTCAACAATCAAAGAGGATAAATGCAACACTTCTCATCATTCACTGGGGGTTAAAAAATCATTTCTGAACTTTACAATCTTTTTATACCTTGCTATCATTCACCAGCTCTAATCCCAAAGTAAGTACTTTTTAAAACTAGCTAGATTATTAGATAAGTTTGAAATTCTAAGAGAACTAGGAAATCACAAGAAATACTATAGTGAAAAAAGGACTTTTCATTTAGAGGAGTGCTAAAAACAACAGCTACATACTTGATGTAAAAGAAAAATAATTTTAATGATTAACATCAAAGCACATTATGCGATAAAATTACAATCTTCACTTACTTTTTTAACAAGGGCAAAAGAGTTTTAGTCAGAATATAGGTTCCCAATGTATTCGTGGCAAAATTCTTTTCCAGGCCATCATCATCCACTTCCCTTTCATTGACCATACAGCCTGCATTGTTGACCTGTTAATGAAACAAAAAATATTATCCTCTGTACACATTATCGCATCATTAAAATTGTTTAGGTATAAAAGTAAGTTCATCTTACCAATACATTACAACTGTTTACTGAGTCTCGAAACTCCTTCGCAAATTTCACAACGCTCCTTGGCAGAGACAAATCTAAAATGTGCACGTGTACATCCTGAAAGAGTAAATTCAATAGTCAATGGAAATTGAGGTTTGCATTTAAACCAAAAACACATGAATGATGGCAAAAGAATTGATGACATTCTCTAAAACCTTATTTCCTGAAGACTCAATAATCTCATTTTTTGCAGTTTCGGCATACTGAGGATTCCTGCAAACCATATGAACTGTTCCACCTCTCTTTGCAGCTTCAAGAGCAACACATTTTCCTATTCCGCTATTTGCGCCTAAGTGTAAATAATGATAATTTTATCAAAAATCAACTTAATTAGCTCACAGCGCAATTCAAGCGATAGAATGAAATACTGCGTAACATTTTACGAGGAAATATCAATAAATACATATGAAATAGGAATGGAATACATGCTAACCGGTGATGACGAAGGTTCTTCCTTTGCAATCGACGTTCAAATCTTCTTTCGAAAAATTTCTTGCAGCTGCGTCATAGCCAGCTCTGGAATGTGTTTAAAGAGTATTTTTAAAAAAGAGCAAATAATAATGGAATACATGTGCTTACTAAGAGATGTCAAATCCAGATTCAAGACATACATGACAATATCCTAGAATACCGCTTTCTTCCGTCAGAAGTAATTCTACTTTGTTTACAGGTAAAAAATTTCAGTTGCTCGTACATACCTCGTATATTCTTTCCTGCCTTTGAGATACCACACAACGTTACGATAAAGAGACATGTCCAAACTTATTAAGTAATTGATATTAGCCAAAATAATTCGTTTCTATTACATAAGGTGAGGGATGCCTTTGGGAATTAGACGATAACACCCGGTAGACTACACCTACTCTCATGAGAATAAAAGTGCGCGCATCGGGTAGTTTTGATGGCTTTTCATAGACCTCTTTCCCGGCGGCCACTTCAAAATCGAAAACAGGAGATAAGTACTAAATGGTTTAATGATTAGCCTAAACTCTCGTGAATTAGTTTGATCACATGTCATATTTCTAAACATTTCTAAAGCCACACTTTACAATTCCTACTCAAGCTATACAATAGCTTATTTCCACGTAGTAATTTAGAGGAGCCTACATTTTATCTTACTCCTACTATAAAGTTTGCCACAGGTCATAGCTTACGGATCAAGAAAGTCTGTTGCCCCACGTGATGAGAAATTACACAAGGTATGTTCATAACATTCCCAAACTTATTTATTTCATAGTTAAAAATTTAATGAAGGAGCTAGAGGCTCTCAAATAGCCAGATGAGCAATGTCTTTGAGTTAAGTAAAAAGTCCCAGGTTCGATTCTCAGCCAAAAGCAAAATGGCCTCAGCTCTGGAAGAACTTTTAACAATATTACTACTAACTCCACCATTCCATCAACTATGATTTCTTTGTCTTCTTTCAGCCATGTATGTACCTTGTTTGTCTCCAATTTCCTTACTCTGTATTTTTCTAGCTCCTTCATGTAGTAGTAATATTATTAAAAGTGCTTTGAAAGCTGAAGTCATTTTGCATGTGGGCTCCCACCAAGAATCGAATCTGGGACTTATATGGATGGAGCTTTAGAGAACAAAAGATGAGCCTTGAATTTAATATGAAATAAAGGACTTGGTAGGGTTAGATAAGATCAACAGAACAATTTTTCATAGTTCATGTAACAAATATATTGCCTGAATTGAATGGAAGACTGGAGAAAACTTAATAGAAGACCAGTTTGGGTTTAAGAAAGGCATGGGAACTAAGGATGCGGTGGAAGTGGTAAGGAGCTTAGAAGAAATACATTTGTAAAAAAATAGAAGTCTATTTTCATACACCAAAAAGGCTCTTCATTGTGTTGAGAGAAAGACCTCATTGACATTTTGAAATCAAAAGGATAAGATTGGTGGGGCAGGTAACTGATAAGAACTGTATATTTATGCCAAAATTATGGATCAAGGGAAAAATAATAAGGGTCACTGATAAGAATAGAAAATAAGAAAAAAATGGTTCAACTTAGGAAATGGAGAGAGGAGTTGGGTTAGTTAAAAGCAAAAACTGGATTGTGAAAGGAAGAACCAAGGAGAAAAACTGACATAGCTGGGACTTGAGCCCAGATCTCCCACTTACCAGTCAGATGTTCTAACTAGTTGAACTATCAAGGCCAATATATTTCTCTTTTCAGAAGCCTTTGGACAGCCAAGTATACTTTATTGAAAGTGGAACAGGATTCAGTTCCAGGCAGAGGCTCATGTGCAAAATGACCTTGTTTAAATTTCTACTGCTATCTTTCCTTTGATTCTGTATCTAACTCTTTTCACTATATACATTGAGAGAAAATGACCTACTGGAGCCTAAATGGAGAAGAATTGTTGGAAAAGAGTGAAATTCAGTTTGAGAGTATATACTTGCAAACTATATTGATAACACAAATTATGAAGGTACTAACAGGGTAACAGAAAAGGAAAACTTTCCAGAAAAGAGGAAAAAAATACTAGTAAAACTGATACAGGCCAATGAAGAAAGGACAGTGAAGAGATGCGAGTTTAGTGATTGAAAAGAAAACTAAATGACCACGTTGATGTACTTAGTTGTTAAGCAACTGAAACGCTTTTGCATAGAAGAGAGAGTCAGTCATTTCCTAAATGTCCGTATTAAAAAATATATTTTGAATGCCAATGAAACTTTTCATACATAAATCCTTTCTTACGAGCTTACAGAAATATTTTGAAGGCCTCTTTTCTGACTTAGCTAATAAAAAGTAATTCACAATATATTTCCGCTTATCTATTATATATAGCTATAAAATAAATATAATAATTTTATTAACCAATCAGTCTTAAGATATAAAACAAAATTGCGGATTAATCTAGACATCCTCCATGGGAAGATTAAGGTGTAAAATATCTTAGTAACCGAAGGGTTAAAACATCTTTAAATCAAAGATTCAACTAATTTTCACATTATTATGGAGCATTCGCTTCCCTGAAAATTAATATAACAAACATTGTTTAGGTATTCTTTAAAGGTGAAATCATTCGGATGCTTTAGGATGTCGATGGAAGAAAAACAACAATATGACATTGATATCGATGAACATAAATGCAATTTATGAACGATGTCAAGTGGAACAAAGCCTTCCGGAATGGAAAAAATGTTCTAATGCGGAAGATTATCCAGAACTCACCACCAAGCTCTTTCTTCAAGGAAGTTAAGGAATGCTCCAGAAATATCTGTAAAGCCTCATAAATATTTGTACCCTGTTTAGTTGAATTTCATGTACGTATGTGCATACATAAAATTTAAAGAGTATGAGTTATTATAATAACTCTTACTCTTGAAAAGGGTTTTACTGAATCTAAAATCATTTCGTGTTGCTCGAATGAATCATCTTTCATGACCTTTCTACTTAATATATATCAGTAAGTACGTTTTCATGACCACATTTCTATTAAATAATTACACATCAGAGATTGTGAGGGAAAAACAATGTAAAAGTTTAAATAAGCGCCGAATCGACTTAATTCATACAATGTAACCATTCCGTAGTTAGAAATAGTGGATAGTGGTAAGAAGTGATTGGATGTGATAGACGCTATAACATTGTTAGCAAGTGGTTGAGGATGGTAATTATTTTTGCTACACTTTTGTATGTTAAAGATAAAGACTGATCGTATGAAACTTCCAAGTATTCACTTGGATGAATTAGTTAATACTTTCTAAGGTTACCTAAACTGTTCCCCCAGTCTCTTGAAATTAGATAGGGGAATTTTCATTGAAAAACTGTATCGGTTTTGAGAGCCGGTGTCCGATTTTCACTACTCATTGTCCAACGTCTGATAATCAAATTCTGCAACACCTCTTTCGAGGCATACCCTCATTTTGCAGAAGTTCGTGTAAGTGGAAACAGGATTTAGACATGGAAGGTATGTATTCTGTTGGGATTTAAGGCGAAGTGACGTGCAATGCGGGATGATGCCGCGTATGTTTGAGATGTTGGTAAGAAGTGTAGTAACTTTGATATAATCATCCCACCAACGAAGGGAATTACTTTGTATGACTTATTATTTACATCATTACAATCATTTGTTCCATCTAATACTTTGATTGCTCATATTCAAATTTTGGGTTGAACTGCAAATACTTTTTATCTAAATAGTGAAGTAATGGTTTAACTAAACATCCGATTACGTTTTGAACTGCTTGCATAAACATACCAAAGTTTACTCAACCGTACATCAAAACGAAAAAATATAACCCGTCTGGTATAGAACCAAGGTAGACGTCGTCGCCGATTAAGTTTCGGTAAAGACCTCTCTAATTATGCGCTGAATTTCAAGTTGATATCATATCGGGAAAGTCCTAAAATGTGATTCTGAATTATCCGTTTAATTCTATGGTTGAATGCTAATGGTACTCTGATGTCGAATCAAGGACCATCGGGGAAACTGTAAACTGCTTTTGTAAATCGTATTCTTGAGTACTGTTCACATGCCGGGTTACGAATTTCTATCTTCTCGGGAAAAGCCTCATAAATAGATTTCATTTTACCGCTGTACATTACTTAAGGCCATTTTACACGATACAATATCTTGCTCCAGAAATTGCATCGTGTAAAACAGCCTTTATTGGAGCATCAAGACCGTCTAGTGTCAAACCCAGTAACCATTCGTTAAAGGTGATAGGATATTAATATTAGATAGATAAAACTGGCCGTTTCCAAAGCTTCAAGTGGATATGTTACCGGGAATGTTTAAATAAGATTCCGCAGTCTCCTTTTGAAATATATTGTAAAAAGTAAATTGCGCTCTGGCATCGAACCAGGGATCGTTAGGAAAACGGCGAAATGTATCTAAAATTAACTTATTACCTCTGTTCACATTCACAATCCCTGCATTTCATTTTAAAGGAGAGAATTTTGCCTACACCTAGCGTCGAACCTACGCTCATTTCGTAACATTTCTTCCATTGGTACTATAGAATAGCACGTCATCTCTGGCCTCCGTGATTGTGAATTCTCTATCTTCCCGGGAAGTATAATAATAATCTTCGAAAATGCGCGCAATGCATTCTTATGGGAAATTTCCGATTTTTGGGGCCTTCTGGTATCGAACCCTAGATAGCTATCATCAGAGTCTGAATTATTCTGACGGATGCATGGTACGGCTAGTGCGTCGTAAAAATTTCACTTCGATGGCACTTTTGGAACATGGTCAGAGTTTGTATGCCCTATATATGTATAGGTATATCAGGAGAAGTAGCCATATATAATAGATATCCTACAAGGGTGGGAAAAAGGACATAGATGTTATTGCATTTAAAATGTTTTTCTTAATGATTTGTCAGGATTCGATTAAAGAATTAGACAATTTTTCTTAATCATAACAAAGTTACAGGAAGTGTTTTATTGTATACTAGTGAAGTAAATGTTTTTTATTGCAGTGCTATTGAGATGTAGTTTCTTTTCTTTTAATTAGATACTCCACAAGCAGAAAGCAGTGTTGAGTCACCCTTGGAAAAAAAAGAAATTGATGCCATTGTTGCCTACTGCAATGAAATTGCCCTTCCTTTGGAAAATGATGGAGATAAGTCAGAAGTTTCTGACAGCAAAAGAAGTACCTCTGAAAGCATCAAAGTTTTCCCAGATGGCTCTGATAGTGTTAGGAATGATTCAATAGTATCTTATAGACATGAGGAGATTTTTACAAATCCAGAGATACCATCCAGCACCGAGTTAAAAAAGGTGTCTATTAACTCATATGGGGATGTGAAGATGGTTCTCAACTCTGAAGAAGTCATGGAAATGTTCCCAGACTTGGACAGCTGTGGAGATACAACAGATTCTAAGAGCAATAATGATGTATTACCCAACTGTGAGCAGAATCATGTTGTTTCTTCTGGACCTAGTAGTAATGAAGAATTGCTACCTAAAACAAACGAAATGAATGAATTATGCATCTTGAAACTCGATCCAGAATTTATCACAGGTTCTGAGGGAGAGAATTTCCGTAAAATGGAGTGCCCTTACACTTGGGAGGATTGTAAATCAAAATTTACTGAAATGGATTGGATTGGAATTTTGTTATGCAAACTCTCAAAATCCAGTTCAAATTGCTGGAGATTATTCAATTTGGAGCTTTTACTTGCCTGTGTGTATGGGTATGACAAAAATTATACCAAAGCTCTGGAAACATTAAAATTATGTGAGGATGATTTAGAGAAAAATGCTGATGATACATTCTTTGCAAACGTAATGGATGGTCTCCGTCACATGATTTATGCCTCGAAGTGCCATATTCATTTAATAAATGGAAAGAAGGATGAAGCTCTGGATATTTCATCGGCTTTGCCGTCTGTTAAGGCTTGTATCTCTATATCTATGAAATGATTCACTAATTTGATTATCTTAATAATTTTATTGAGAAATAAGCTATAAGTTATTATTGGGCCATGCAGAAAGCTCTGTGGCTTTTCACATTATGGGAGTAATATGTTTACACAATGTTGTTAGAAGCTTCTTGGATATGTTTGTTTAGCAAAATCCAGCTACCAAAATGTTAATGAAAGGTGGTCAATCATTATTGAAAGTACTTCACTGAATCAGTCTTTTCACTTCTCAAAATATTTAATTACATTTCTTATTCAATAAACTGCTGAGTTTTCTTATTAACCCTTCAGTTTGATGTGTGGCATAATTTGTGAGCTTTGAGCTGAAGGATGCCTTTTTTTTACTTAGAAAGAAAGTATTCAAGCCATGGTAGGTGGATGGAAGGATTGTAATAATGTGTATATATTGTGTTAGTTGTACTTTACCTCATTTAATCTATCTTCATGGCTGAGGAGAAGGACTGAGAAAAGTTGTATATTTTAGGACACAGGCAGGGGAACCAATCTACGATGAGTAGATTAAAGCTTCTCTGTAATTTCAAAGACATTCCTGTCTCTCCAGCATTCTGATAAGAAATCAGTCTCAACTGTGTTGCCATAAGTAATATACGGCTTTTCTCACTACATACATTGATTTCAACTCCAGGGTCTAAATGATATTGCTAGTTGTCGATTTGAGCCAAGGGTTTGATTAGAGTTTGATGTGTTAAGGATGGATGTGATGGAGAAGTGTAAATTTAAACCTAATACCCATACTTCAGAAGGAAAAAATAAGATGCGTCACATGTGACAACACAGTGATGAGAAGGATTGATTTCTCTTTGAACTATTGGGAAATAACGAATGTCAAGTTAACAG
Organism: Pachydiplax longipennis; assembly: GCA_036926295.1. Taxonomy (NCBI): domain Eukaryota; kingdom Metazoa; phylum Arthropoda; class Insecta; order Odonata; family Libellulidae; genus Pachydiplax; species Pachydiplax longipennis. Next base: position 2,364,301 of record JAVFKF010000014.1, on the reverse strand, counting down.
ATAAGGTGCTTTAATCTATTCATATATGATTAGTCTCTCTCCTCTCCTCCTAGAAGATGATATTTTAGTTGCTTCTCCTCCTTAGCCATGAAGAGAGATTTAAGGAGTGTAAATATGTTAAGTACTTGGCTGATTCTGATTCAAATGCTTTCCCACAATAAAAAGACAGTAAATATTTAAAATAACATTATAGCAAGTTTTAACACAATTTCATTATATCAATTACTGTCATCAGTCTTACTACAGTGGAGCATGCACATCAGCATCCTCTGGAGGAATATTTTTATTTTTAAGGAATGATCATTAAAACTGGTTTTTCATTTTGGTTGTGTAATTTTAAAAATTTATTTTCAATGTTAATAACTCTAGGAGCTAAGCAGTGCATCACAGGGAGCTGTCTGGGCTTCCAAAGCTTATATTCTATCCATGCTTGGGGATGATATTCAGGCAAAGGCTTTGGAATGTATTAAAAAGGCAATTGAAATGGATCCAGATGATGGAAGTAAAAGGGGTGCTTGGTATTACTTAGCAGGAAAAATTTACACCAAAATCAGGCTATTAGATTCAAGGAATACGGTGAGTCTTTTATTCTGAAATATGTGAATGGGACTATTAAAATTCTTTTTATTTGCAAAAGCTATAATTCCTGTAATTCTGAAGCTAATATGATTGACCTAAATATTTCTGATATATCATGGTTTTCACTGTTTTCTCTTAATAAATAATTTACTTGAAATACTGAAAGATATTATAGAAAGATGGTCAAAACAAGTTCCTATTTTATTAAGTCTAAACAACAAAGGTCATTTTTTGCACATATAACATGCAGGTAGAAGTTTCAACCCTAAATTATCTGAAAAAAGCACATTTTATATGCTGATATAGCTGGACCCGGCTCAATAATTAATTGACCAGGCTCAAACTTATGAAGATGGAATTATAGAAGTAACATTTAATATGTATGACTTGACGTTAGCTAAATTTTTAAATTACTAATTTAAAATGGTTTATTAAGATCATATCTTCATAAATTTATAGCAATTAGTGTCAGATATATTTATGTAAGTAAGTGTGTAAGTATATAGGTATATCAAAGGATAATTAGGAACAGTTGAAGAAATATTTGTTCATATAATCCATAAAGGTAAACAATAAATTAGTTGCAATGTTGTTGAAATTTTATCGAAGTAATGATCCTTTATTCTTTTCAAGATTCCTGGCAAAGAAGAAATGGACATGTATAAGAGAGCTGTAGGTAAAAATCCCTTCCCAAATCATGTTGTAGTTTTTGCATGCCTTTGTGGAGAGGCTGCACGAGGATTTAAGGCAAGATGTGCTTTCAACCGAAGAAAATCAGATGGCTATTTTAGGATGTCTTTGGAAATGATTGAAAAGGCACTGGCTGAAAATGAATTGAATTTAGAGGACACTGTAAGGTGGGTTGTATGTAGTACTTATTACATATATTATATATAGATCTTTTATTTTATTGCATCAATTAATTAGCAAGTTGCTGCTATGATTGTAAATATATTTCTTATATTATCAGTTTATCAAATTACATATATACTGTAGCATACACAATATGTTTGTAAGAGATCCTTCACAAGATATAGTTTATTACCAAGTAGGATTGATTGCTGCAGGAATATTACTTTTTAAAGAGAAGATTTAAAACTAATGTTTTAAATCTTCTCTTTAGATGCATATTCTTTTTGGTTTCCAATGTTAATGAATGTAATTAAGTAAGTATATTTATGGAAGTATTTTCAACAAACAACAGGATAGCTTCAGAAATGAAGAAATTGCCAAAATCACTTTGCCCACCAGAAATTGTGAACCTGAACTTGAAAAATCCTTTGCACAAACTCCAAGAAAATTTTGATCAGATGTTGTATGATATTATAAACAATGGTTTCAGGCAAGATTTAACCAAAAATCTTGAAGATATTAAGGATTCTGCTGTCAGTTTGATCAAGGTTAGTGAAAATGTTTTATTGTCTTTTGGGCATGGAAGCTATTGTTGTAATATTGGTGTTTATTTCAGTAGTTATTTATTTAGTTTCTTTCAGTTTCACATGTATGCATTCTCACCAAGTAACAAAGATTTGCTGGAAAGTTTTGAGTTATATATAACTCTTTTATTTATTATTATATAGAATTATTAACTTTTGAAGTTACAGGATACCAATATATTGGTTCTTTGGCTTCTAGTTTATCAAGAAGTTAAATTTTTCATTTTTATTTCATCATGGTAGGCTCTTTGTATTTTGTGAATTAATTACATGAATTATAAAAAATTTTATTATACCACCTCAAAAGTTTCAGATTTCTAAGTTTTTTGGGTAAGAAATGCTAATAATTTTATTGAAAATATTATCTAATCATGATTTCAATCTTGGGTTCTTTTTCATAACCTCCTAATTGGGGGTTGGTAATTTTGAAAGTTTTCCCAGACGTTTAAGCTTCAGATTGGTTCAATATGATGGCTAAATGCAAAAAATTGAAGTGTCATAAAATTCACAATAGGTATGAAGTAGCAACACTTCAAAATTTGTATTTCTTATTCAGTTGATCTCTGGTAAAATTTTGCAGTAAATTTTTTGTACATATGCAGTAATCATTTCAAGACATGTGATTAAGAAGTTCATTGAATACATTTTCATGTTTTCTTTTATTTATATGTTAAACTTAGGTCATGGTGGAAACGAATCAAAGTCCGCTGCAAATTTTTGAAAAGGTTTTTCTCACTCTTCAAAATCCCTTACTGACTAAATACTGTGTAGATCTGAAGATTTTCTTCCTACTTATGAAAGGTGAATATTATCTTCGAAAGAAATCTATGTTAATGGTTGTTAAAACTTGGGGAGAGGCTATTCTACTAGCTCCAGAGTCTCCTATCTTACTGGTGAGTATTTCTTTCAAATTATAAATCACACTGCAGTTTATGCTGTGTTGGTTATTTAGGCTGAAATGAATGAGCCAGACAGTCTTACATTTTCTCTGTAGATGTAATGTGCTTTGTTTGATGGAATCTAAGATGTGTCCTTTTCCCAAAATTATGGCAAAAAAAGTGACCCCTGTATTTTACAAGGGCAACTTGATCAAATGGCAAAGATTACATATACTAGTCTGTGAGGACAGGTTCTTTGGCTAACATTGCTAACACCTCTACTGTAGTATTGACCATTTTTAGCTGTTTCTAAGAAAAAAGCATTTAAAAATTGCATTAAAATTCATCAATTTTGGACTTCTGGAAAATATAACTCATCGGTCACTTATCACACCAGTGTAGTGGTTTTGTTTTCATCAAAAGTAGGTGGAGCTATGTTTTGATATCTGGTGGCTAAGTCTGTAATAGTGAGTTTGAATCCTAAACTATTAAAATCTTATCACCTTCCAAGATTCTACTGTTGCACAGGTTATTCATATACCCTAATCAAATAATTTCATTAATCCTAAGTATCCTTATTATTATAAAAATAGTTGTGGTTCTAGAGGGATTTCATACTCTACTGGTGTATGTTGCTCATGAACTCTTCCAAGAAATTCAACCAGGTCTGGGTGTTTGAAAACTTTGACACTTTGGCTGAGGCCATTTTTAAGAAATTCAAGGTTCCTCTCAAATGGCTGCAGAGGTTGTAGCCAAATGTTGGAGTTTCAATTCAAATTCAAACACCTTCACCTGATTGAAATTCTGTCAAGAATTTGTAAAAGATATACTTGTAGTTCACTGGTGTGTTTTTTGCTATGATATTTTATTGATAATGATTATTAATGTAGAAGTATTTATGAGTTTTTTTCTTTCAGAATTATACGACACAACTATTGAGGACACAAAAGATTTTAAACATATATGAGGTAATAAAAGAGAAAGTGGACATTGTAATGGGCTCTAGGATTCCTGGCAAGAAGAATTTACGGTTCATAAAGAATGTTCTGAAAATGTGTGACAAGAGAGGCAGAAATACTTAAACTCTTATCTGTGATTTTATCTTGATTTTAGTTTTCTGCTCACACTTGAACTACTACTTTGAAAACATGATTTCACTTAGAAATTTTCATAACTTAGAGCTTCTATTAAAATTAGCTTTTACTTAGGGTAGATCATAATCTAAGTAACCATTATGTTGTCATATTTCTTTTTCTTAGATTAACATCTTGAAACATGGAACTTTAATTAAAGTTTCCTAATAGTATCAACAGAAGTTGGAGATGAAAAGAAAAGCTTAAGTCTGTATTTTTTTGTTTTTGACTTTTTTCTTTGAAATAAAGTTTCAATTTCTTTCTTATGTATAAGTAATATTTTTTAAGTTTTATTGATGTGTTAGTGTTCTGTACTAATTCTCATATTTTTGAAATTCAGTGAGCAGTCTTGATGAGTCATTGAATAATTATAATTGCAACCTTTAATTGTCTTTTTAAAATTATGACTGGTGATATCTGAGCTCTGAGACTCAATAATCCTACATATAATCAGCAAAATGTCCACCCATCCCCCTTTTATCTCAGAAACGGCTTGATTTAGAGATTTGAGACAAATGGCATTGCATTTCTACAAGTTAGAAAGCCCTAGGAAAACTATTCCTATCACTGTGAGATCCTGGGTTTGGACCACCGAGGGCCATAAATGTCTGAATTTTCTCTGAAGGATATATTGTGCAAATTTTTGAATATTTTTTTAAAGATGCTTCTTAGTAGGATAGAGAATTCAAAATCACAGAGGCTGTAGATGATGCAGTCTTCTATAGTATCAATGGATGAAATATTACCAATTGAGCATGGGTTCGATGCCAGGTGGGTGGAAAATCTCCCCTTTAAAAGACCTTTGAGAGATTTTAAATAAAATTTGTAAAGGTCTTCCCGATAGCATGGAAATGCAAGATGAGACATGTGAACAGAGGTCTATTGTAAATTTTATAAATGCAGTTCAACATTCCCACAATGTAAAATAGAAGTTCACACCAGAGCGGCATTTAGATTCCCCCATACACTTCAGATAGGGAAAACAGAATCTTATTTTAAGACCTTCCGATATGTTGTCGACTTGATACTTTGGATAGGGTTTAAAATACCGTTTTCAATTCAATTTCAATGTAGAAACATACAATTGTATCCTATGGTTCTGGGTGCGACTCTGGGCAGTCTTAATTCTACCATAAAAAATGTACAGCAGGAAATTCAAATATTTTTATGAGGCATTTCCCAAGAAGATAGAATCCATAATTCAGCATGTGAACAGCAGTCATGGAGGTGTTTTGAAAACAGAGTTTATCGCTACCCTGACGGTCCTTGGTTCAACACCGTTTGCATTCCACCATACAATTCAATGGGGAATACTGAATTACATTTGAAAACTACTGTTATGATATCGACTTGAAATTCAGCATACAGCTAAAAGGATCGTGCAGGAACTTAATGCACAACAAACTATTCCATATTTTTGGTTCCTGGTTCAACCCCAGGATGGCTATATTTCTGTGTTTGAAATGAAGTATAAGATAAATTTCCTGACAACATGGAAACACAAGACTAGGCATGTGAGATAAATTCATGACTGTGTTTACATGCAAATTACTGTTTCCCCTTGGTTCAATGCCAGAGTGCCATTTTGCATACATTTCTACCATACATTTTAACGCCGATACATATTCATATTTTTTTCATAGAAATGCATCATGAATGTGTTTACAATGGTGATGCATGGTGTCTAAACATCATTGTAAGATTTAAAGCCAAGGTGATCGTTGAAATGCATCAATCAAGATTGTAAATACCACAGAAGATGTGAATGCAGATTGTAGTATTTATTATTGAAATATTAATTACTATTATGCAGTCATCCATGATTGAAGGATCCAAAGTTTGGTGTATATTTATCCGGCTGAATTCTGGTACTTTGATTTGGCCTTAAAGCACCCAAATTCATATCTTTAATGTGCAATGGTCAAATGTTGCATTAATCAAGTTTGTTAATTTAGAATTATTTTCATCATTAGCTTAAACAGTTACATCTGTATACACATATGTTTCACTTACAGTAATAAACTTTCAGTTTTAGAAAACTGTCAACACGGAGAGACAAATGGTTACAACCATTGTAACTGCTTGTTATTAAAACTTCATTGAAGAAAAATAGCAGCTAAAGGTAGATAAAATCATGCTTAGCATTTGTTCTTTTCAAATTTGCATAATAAGATGCAGCGGATATAAACAATCTTTATGATTTGTGATTAATTATGAATTGTGCCAAAAATGTAGATAATTCAAGATTGCTGGGCTTTGCACGGTTTCGCTGCCTAGGACTGGCCCTCCCTTTATGTTTATTAAAACTTGAAGCTAAATATCACCATTCAGTCCAGCTTGAAAAAATATTTATAATTTCCTGAATTTAATCCATAAATGTCACTTTTCCCCTTAACTCAAATTTATCTCCCGATATTGTCTATGATGAGGAAAAAGAAAACCATCCCGGTAACCGTGGTAACCGGGTGGTTAAATGATTTGCAAATATTTTTGGGATGCACTGCTTCTGCAGTGAGTAGAAAGAGAGGTGCATCAACTAGATATTATACACAGAAGAGGGTATTGGAAACTCTAATAGTAATTAATATTTCTCATCAACATACGAGTGAAATACGTTTCTCTCTTTAATAAAATATTTCTGATAAAAACATGTCCAGCAAAGTGAAGAAAAGTCACAAAACTTGTTCAAAAGAGAAGCTGTGCTAAAGCTCCTAAAATAGGATCTGTCGGTAAGTTAAATACGATATGGAGAGATTTCCACTGACTAAAATTTATTATTGAGAATTAGTCATGGAAAATTTTATTTCGAAGAAAAGATTTAGGCTTGGCATGTTAACATAAAAAAGAAATCTGCAGGAGAATAATGGAATATAATCTCGTATTATCTTCCCTTTATTCCTTTGTACTGAAATAGCCGATATTCCCAGTAACCATTTGTATCATATCAAATCCGATAGTAAAAACATTCGGAGAAGTCAAAGTATGTTTTGAGTTAATTTGACCTTTTTGAGTAACAAATTTTAATTTTTCGATAAGCATCATTCCTGAAACTTATCAATATAGAAAATGTTGTTAAGTTAAACTTACGAATCCCCCTATGATTTCAAGACGTTTACCGGAAAACGGATGTTATTCTAAATAAGCAAATTTTTCTCGTCCTGAGACAGTTAAGGATAAGTTAATCCCAAATTGAAGGGTTAAGAGATGGTCAAGAATTTGGATGCTCTACCCTAATTCGAGTGTTCAGAGAGTTCCTTCTCTCAGCTAGAAGATTGTCAATAGAGATCTGCGTAAGGACAGATTTTGATATCAGCACTCGATGAGAATTAAGATTATAAACGATCCTATCCGCAACTTTTCAAGCGGACATCACATCACCTCGAGTACTATAAATCGCGGATTTGCAGACTTCTACTTTCCACCTCCGCACTCCATTATCCCTCTCATTATTCTATTGAATCAATCTCATACATATAAGAAGCTCATTTTTTAAGCCTAGACATATTAGACTTTAAGCGAAGCAGTTTACCAAAATAAATCTTAATGGCAACAGCGAGGTCAAGCAATAGTTTTCTTAGTACTTCATTTATATTACTGTATTTTCTTTATCACGTCTGTTACTGTCACTTAACTTTGTTGTCGTTGATCCTTGGTATATATATCAAGTATCATTATAGTTTAAAACACAATCCGTGTAAGGGTCTGCACGGATATAGATTTCCACATCCGATCCGTACCCGCAAAAGATTGCAAGGTATCCAACCCGACCGGTAATTTTTCGTGCGGTTACCCGCGAATAAATTGTGGGTTTGCAGTTCTCTGATCGTTAAGGGTATAAAATGGTTAGAAAAAGGCATTAGGAAACGGCACTAATAGCTCTAATTAGTGAGAAAGAATGGTTTTTTATATTAATACGTAGTATCATGTATAGTTGGGATAGATGGGAGTTATGAATTTACATAAATTGGATGTATACTGATGATCGTTTTTATCTCTGCAACGTTACAAAAGTCCATTTGTGACAGTTTTCTAAAAATATAAAAATCAAATCTTAACGGAGTATGAACTTCCAAATGGATATATGTTAATGATAAAGTATCAAGGAGGTAAATACATGAGCTCGGGTAGCACAATCGACGAACGAATCGAGGAACAAAAATACCCAGACATCAAACATGATTCAATTATGCCGTGCAAAATTTGAAACCATACTGGGCTAATACCAACTTTCTTAACTAATTTTCCATCTAATATTTATTAAACGCCCGCGAAACGAAATAATGCGAAATGGCTATAACACCGATAACCAACATCGTTTACAGAACAGTTATTCAAAAAGTTAGCCGATTGAAACAAGAGAATAACTATTACCACACAGAATTGGAACTTAAACAAATAGATCTATATATTAACATTCTCCTCTATTTTTTAGCAAATCTGACCTTCATTGATTGAGCAAGGATCATTTGTTTCTTAAACCGCTTCTAAAACATTTCTGTTAAAAGCTATTGTGCTTCGGATACAATTAACAGCCTTGACTATGTCTTCATGGACATTGTAAATACTATCCACGTTGAGAATAAAAATTCTTACACAAATAAACTCCAGAAACAGTTTCAGGTGTGGGTGTCAATATTAGCTCTGCAAATAACTTTCTCGTGTTTAATTCTTCACCCCGAATCCTTCAAAAAGGAAGGGAATAATGGTGAAAGGATACAGTTGAATCTTAGCCATGAGTGTGGCAATCTTTTTACGAGTTGGAGGGACAGGAAGATGTGGTAACGTTCAAAATCAGAATTCATTGGAATGAGGAAAATGAAACATTATTATTTGAGTACACAGATTTTTAAATATATCATTAAAAACATTAGTATATCAATAAAGCATATTTTATTAATACTCAGATACAGTTTTATATAAATATGTTACTAACTTACGATTGTTTCATTTGTAATGGTTGGTTGGTAAATTGTGAAGGTAAATCACCCGGTGCAAAGAATAACTCAATGATAAAGAGAAATCTTGTCAGCATCAGCTTATAGAATTTATCTTTACACCAGAAAGACACAGTTAATCTCTCAGATCCCGGATATTAAGGTGGTTTGTTCACCATTTTCAGAAAAAAATCAGAGAAAATGAAAACATAAAAATTAAACTCTCAATTATTTGGTTGATTATGAGTTGGATTCACATAGATAAGGAGCAATATGAAAAATCAACTGATTAATCCACCTAACTTGCGGAAAAAAGTTAATAAAGACATCAGCAACTTATATTTTTTCCTTTCAAATTGGTCTCAACATCTCATCAACACAGAAAACTAAAAATTTCCATTTATTACCTGCCTGATTCCCAGATTTATGAAGTTTGAATTTTTGAAATAGTTTAAACTGGAGAAAACACATATTTACGACGGGGTGGAATGTTTGAAAAAGCCTGTCACAGAGACAAGGAGACGCATAATTTTTCAAGGATACCACTGACCCACTGATACAATTTTTGAAAAGGGGCACCATTTAATTTCCTTGATCAATGGTCTTCGATGCTTGAAAAACGTTTCTGAATGGATCCGAAAGATAGAAAGCCCTACTAAAAGATTCTAGAGAAAGGTTTAACCTACCCCAAAGAGGAGGACTGATGATGCCGTTCCAATCCAATTAATTTCGACAATGACCTAACATCAGTTGCTGCATTGTCTTTCTCCAGAGTCCTTTCTTTATCTTTAACATAATTAATGTGTGGATTTAGAACGGAAGAGTTAACCTCACTCTTATAACTGTTTCCTTGAAAGGAATTTCGTAACCAGTTACAACTAATTAATGTAATACTAATGTAATAGTAATAGTCATGAGGGAGTTTATACTCCTGGAATTATTTTTTAAATCAAATAATACTGCTTGTAGACTTTATTCAGTGATATTAGTTATTTCTAAGGGCGGTCTAGCATAAAATTATAAAAAATAAGTGACTAAAGCTCTGGAAGAAATAGTAGCTTATCAAATACATACGGAAATATCTAGATTCCTTACTGTTCACATTAACCTGTTGCATGGTATGTCATTAGCAATACAAGACAGTAGGGGGATAAAAAATTTTAGGAAAAGGTTCTCCTCCCTGAGAAATATGCAACCACGCACTGCAATCTGAAGTAAACTTCCCTTTTTATTTCTAATTTGAAAATTCGTCAACGAAACGATGAGATGAATGAGAATGGAATATTTATTGATCCAGATAGAAACTATATTCTTCTTGTAACGGTCGGATTGTAGTATATTGTTCTAATACCAATCTAAGCTAATATTAGGAACCGGTTCGTGCTGAACTCTGTCACTGATGGAAGGAGCATTTATACCATACGCTTTTGTTCAAACATAAAATTCTCCAAAAATCTTTGATGTATCGATGTCTCATTTGTGAAATATATCCTCTTTTTCATTATTTTTCTCCCTATAATAATTTCAATTCCGTATAGATTCTCACTTCTTTTAAATGTCGACGTATCCTAATTTTTGTAGCTGGTAGATGTGAGACGTGATAACATAAATGCGCAAAAGGGAATGTAAAGAAAATTCTTCATGGATGTGCCTGAAACGAAAGACGTATTTAAAGAAAGCGTGGCGGAAAACCGTGAACAAACGAGGCCGATGGCAAGTTAAACCGAAAGGGGAGCAAGGTGACTAATAAATTCGATACGCCACTGAATTCGAAGCATTTCCACTCACGTGGTCCGGGGAGGACTCGGTTTGAATACGCTCTCGTACGTACATTCATAATCCCTCCACGACGAAATTCCGACACAAGGATGTACTGACCTATACCTTTGTACTGACCGCGTACTGACCTACCCACTACTACTACCCACTCCAACGCTCATGAAATGGGCAGGACACTAGCCTGGGGTTGAACCGAAGACCGCGAAGTCCGGAAAAAAATTCGCTACGCACGGGCACCTCGCCAGGATTCGTTGGAATTGGTTTTTAAAGCTTACAGGTGGAACAGACAAACGGACGAGCGTACGTTCCATGGCTGGTGCTTTTCGTGAACATGAGTCATGTGGAGCAGTTTGGAGTGAAGCCACGGCGACAGAGCGACGCCTTATCCCCCGAATAACAGCTGCCGACGCTGACGCGCCCTTCACTTGGCTCCTGCCTCTGGAATGCGCCTTAGGAATGTGGAGCGTATTTTGCTTGGCTCCCTTTGGATGCGGGGGAGGAACTACCCGATTGATGATAACAATCCAGCAGACGGTGTCGATTGAGATTTTTAACCGCTTCTCGTATCGTAAAAGTTGGTCGTTGGGGTAAGTGACGATGGAGGAAGGTTAACCGGAGATGGAGGGATTAGGTGTTAAAGCTTGGCGATAACGTTTTCCGTAGATGCTTATTTAGATAAAATATGCAATGATTCGGACGGTGCTCTCTGAGTGATTTCCGCGGTGATTTTGGCGTAACCGGAGGGATTGCTATGAGTCAATGCAACCAAATTGAATTTTAACGCTTCGACGGAATGAAACTATGGGATTCTTTGCGAGTTTCCATTTTATATAACGTTTAAAGAATGTGAGGGAAGCAGGGGACTGCCTTATAGGGTAATGTATACGGCGGGGACTATGCGTGCCCTAGGACCGCCAAGGAAGCTGTAAAGGCCTACCAGTAGCCCTGAAAAAAAATCATGCATGAGTTACTTAATTAATTTTTTGTAATGATTTAAATAAAATGGTAACAAGATAATAGTGGGTGAAATTTTCAAAATTCATCAATTTTTATAATGATGAGTTAATGGTGCTCCAAAATGTTTAAATTATTTTATGTTGCATATTTTTTTACTATTGAGTAATTATTTTTATCATGGTACATTGTGAAAATGATCATTATCATCAACTAATTTCATCTTAATATTATTAAAAATATTTTAATTGTATATCAAAATAATTTTGTATGTAAGATTGCATAATGATTGTAATTTTATCTTGCGCTGCAAACAGAATTATGCCTAACTCCGGCTGAAATTTGTAGTATGAAAATAATATGCAAAAGTCTTATTTTTCTTATTATTTCTAAAAAAACCATGTTTTCGATATGCCAAATCGGCAACGGACATAAAATCTTCCACGACACATTTTACGTATGTATTCTATATTCCTGCGAAAATTACCGAATAAGCTTCTCCAGACAAAGTGCCAGTTCCAATCCCTGAAATGGGAGAGGAATTTGCAACTGTAGCCTTGAAAGAATCTCTAGTTTTACCTCAAGGATTCAGATACATTTTAGGAAGGCAGATTTACGGAGGGCGCAAAAATAAAGCAAATGGAAAAATTCAAAGGTGACTTTGAAATGGTCGTCCGAGCCAAAAGGCGCTCATTTATCTAAAGGAATCACGTCACTGATGGAACGAAAGGTGTGTTTCGTATCTCGCGCTTCGCAAAAGTGGGAAATCGCGATTACACTGTGCTGAACATGATGGGAAGAAATACTGTTTGCACGGGTTCTATTTTTATGAACAGGTGCATGAATGAGGTGAATGCACGGTTCTCAAACCATTACTTTGGTTACAAAGTCTAAGTTGGAGTCTAAGGAGTTGGACCTTTTGGAGTAAATTTTCGAAGAAGAATACTCATAGATTAGAGCACTTGCATTTCTCGAATTTCATGATTTTTCGGCAAATAGGCGGAAAATTTATGAAACTCTATCGCTATACCTACTATATCTACTATATCGCTATACCTACTATATCTACTATAATTTATGAAACTCTATCGCTATACCTACTATATATCGCTATACTTACTATATATCGCTATACTTACTATATATCGCTATACCTACTATATATCGCTATACCTACTATATGAAACTCTATCGCTATCGAATAGTCGAATGGAACAATCTATCTGAAGAAGTTTTCGAACCTTTTCCTCCTTCCTGTAAAGCATTTGTAAATAGAATTAAAAGGGTTTTGTAGTTATATATTACAATTATATTTGTATTTAGTAATTATTTCTGTAACTTGTAATTATATCTGTAATTATATTTGCTGTTTTATGATGATGAGGTTTTGGGGGTTTTTCCTCCCGACTAGGGTGAATACCAGGCAGGGTATTTTAATTTTCTTTTCCCCTTTTGATACTACCACCTGGCCTGGTGCCTACTTGTAGTATTTAAGAATAAATAAATAAATACCCAATTGTTTATTAATGACTACTTGAAAAGCCTGTAAAAACAATCAAAAATATTAGCGAAACGACAAAAATATCAGAAACAAACTAAATAATCAGTTGGAAACTAATGTGTATTTTTTTAAACTTTAATGAAACTATGGAAAATATTTTAGTAAAAATATTTATAGTTGAAAAATGACACATGTATTTTGAAAAATCCGCACCATCCGTTAATTAGTGGAAAACTAGCTCCCCCATATGGGAGCTAGCTTGTCTTCTATTTATGCACACCTGAATCGTAGGTATGTATGCGTAGATTCTTATGTAATAGGAAAAAATATGCACTCACTTTGTAAAATTTTACTATTTTTAATATTTAATTCTACTAAAATAGTATACTATTAATTCTACTAAAATAGTGTATATATTTTCCTGTGATGGAATTCTAAAAAGTTACGGCAAACTCAATAGATCTTATGTAATAGATATTGTTTGTCCTAACAAATGAATTCTCTCCTTATCTTCCTATCACTCATAAGCTAAACAAGGGGAAACGATTAATTTCTTCTTTAACCCCCTATATTTTATTCAATTAATCTCAGCAATTTTATAACTAAGGCGATAAACATACGATAATGATGTGAATATCAGCTTACAAAAACGGGAAATTTAAAGCACATATTCTGTAACCTCAATAATTTCTTTTTGCAATCTTTCATCCAGCAAGATTACTAGAATCGTATCGTTTTAGAGATATTGATTTGAAAATGAAAAATTTATTCAACTTAAATTCCTTATCTATTCTAAATAATTTTGGAGTAAAATTAACCCCCTGAAAGTGCAGATGAAATTTGAATATATCACCTATTTCATTCATGTTGGAATACAAAAAATATATACGTTTCTTATACTGATTTTTCGTTATAACTTGGCTGAATAACTGTTTTACAGTAAGAAAAAGATAATATGGATGTATTTATGCATAATAGAACAGAGGAAGAGGAATTTCTGCTATTCCATCCTAATTACACACAAAATACCCTTATCTTTAAAATCATTTAAATTTATAATCGGGTCCAGTTTTCAAGACAATATGCCGCTTTCTCGATACTACTGCCACCGAATTTTAGAATATTCACGTATAAATTTTCATGTACATAAGCAATTATGTATGACACGAAATTCGGGCAAGGCATATACTCAGAGGGGTCCTCAAAGACATCTGTAGGCGGAAGAACGTCAAGATTGCTCTTTATTGACTATTAGCCAACAAAGAGGGAATTTCCTTGACAACCAATTAACTTTCTATTTTCTTCCATCTCCATTTTCTCTCCTATACTATTTTAGTAATAAATTACTTTGCTAATTTTCTTTTCTTAATTCGGTGCCGCACGTTTCCTTACCCGTGTTCTCCGCAGATGCTTCTTGTTTCTAAGCCTAAGTCTGCAAACCTTAGTGGAATTTTTTAAACGAGCAAATGAATAAGACTTTCGGTTTGTGTATTTTCTGAAAAACTTACCAATTAATTTATTTATGAAGTAGTTTTCTTTGTAGTACATTGATCTAATGACGTTTTTGGCACGTTAATATAGGCCGTTATATGACTGACATTTATTTTTCGCGATGAATCAGCTTTCCTCGAAACAAATGTTGGATTAATACGGATAATTTTCTCTCCCAGCATATATAGTAAACGAGTAAATATTTTGCATCATTTAAAAATATAATTGTGCAATAAAACTTGGACTTAAATAAAATATCGACACTTGAAGTACTGGAAAAACGCCAGATCAAACAATACATGGTCTGTTTCATCCTCTATTTTCATATTGGGGATGTCTTTGACGCTCAGTAAACAAGAACCAAAGTTCATCAACCTTCGGACAGAACCCAGACAGTGCTGAAAGCTCAAAAGCTGGACTTCTATATGTTTTATTATTTACGACGCATTTATTTTTGTGTTCTCTTAAGTGTGTATCTTATGTATGCACTCACCGGCATATTTGCCCGGTAGAGAATAACAATCAAAGGATTTCGAATACCAATCAAATTATATTTACAACAATTTTATCATGTATAAAATTATATTCCACTAAAGAGGGTATGAAAAAAATGTATTGCGAAAGAAAAAGTTCTCTTTGGAAAAAATTCGAAATATAACTATGTAAATTAATTGAGATAATGTCCATTATATAAATTTATTTTCTCTTTTATCCTTATTTTACGGCCTTAGTTTATTTTGAAAAGGCACTCAAAAGAATGAGGAGGAAAAATGCATGATGCCTGCCTTTCTAAATAGTATGTGTGTATGTGTGTGAAGTCCAAATTAAAAGACTGCTTTCCTCCATAAATTATATGCGCATAAAATTTGATTAATTACAAAGATACTACTAATTTGAATTCAGCCATTGATACCTTTATGATTGTAAAAATCTCTATCTTCCCGAGCATTGAACATAATATTAATATATTTTATTTCCTCGTTACATCATAAATAAAATCTAAACGCATGTAAATTCTTTCTCTATCCTTTCTGCACTCTCTCTTCTTAAACAGCAGATGGGTCATGGACAGATGGTTACCAACTTCTCTTGATCTTCTTTTCAAACAAATACTCTAAATAAAATAGAAAACGGGGGAGCGTCTCGGAATATATAGCACGGCAATTTGTCCACATTCTAAATTGGGCCGCGGAGAAAAGTATCGAATAATTGTAATTGTTTCTCACGGAGCGAATTTCTCGTGCTAACTCATCTCAGGAACTCTGCTGCTGAGGAATCTTCCCGGCTAAAAATAAAATCGGTGAATAGAGGCGTGAAAAGAGATCGCGATGAGGAAAGCTTTGTAACTTCCTCAGCTTTTGTGTTTATGCAAATAGCCGCGAAATAACGTTTTTAGACCCAAAAGCTTCGGTGGACAGCTATGAGGAAAGAGGAACGTTTGTTCTCGGAAATTTGGAAGAGAAAGGATAAACGGACAAAGAACGAACGAGCGTAATTTTTAGAGGCAGTTTCAGAGAGGTTCGGTGATGAAATAACCAGAAACGTCTTCGGAGACGAGGCCGTCCTTTGGTATTTTCTCCCTTAATGGCTCTCAATTGTTTTTTTCTTTTTGACTATCATTTCAACAATTACGTCATCGTTAGTTAAAAAATATTCTCTATAATTTATTTATCTGAAGCACAAGAACACTAAGTTCTTACTGATTTCTAAGATATAAAGCGGAACTAAATCCAACGCCAATAGGTAAATGGCAATAATTAAGTAAAATAAACTTCTATAAAACTTCGACCATTTTATGGGGTTCCTAATTCTTCCCGACATTCAAGTATTCAGTAGAGGTGGGAACAACGGAAGGAAATCAATCGAATGATTCGATTGTTTGCTTCCGTCGAATAGTACGAATAAAGCGTTTGGATTTTTCACTCTATCCTAACCGAGTGAATCTATTAAATTATTTGAAGCGATTGATTCACTCGTTGGGGAGAAGCGAGTGAAAAATTGAATAGATATATTCGATTATTTGAAGTGATTAAAAATATTGCGGAATATTATTTAAAATTAAAAATAATTACGTGGATGGAGATGAAATGCTCAAGCTGAAACAATGACTCATAAAGGCAAGTGAATTTATTCGAATGAAAACCATCGGATGAAAGCCAAAACAATGGAATAACTTTGCGGTTATTTTATAATACATTATCCCATCTGTAGTATTCAGTCATTAATAGACAATGCTAGAATCGATACGTTAACCACGTGTCTGAACACATGCCGCCTGGCTACAGAAGTCCTAGTTGGCTGAAACGAAACATTTGTTATTATATAAATAGGAACGCAAATTTTAAACTATATATAACCACTTTGACACCGACAAATCTATTTTATCGAATAAAATCATGTGTTATATAATTCCCCCTATGCAAAGGGTGTCTTGGTTCACTGCGCTATGAGGTTTGCGAGCACACCTGAGTATGCCGTGGAGGCCAAGGTTGGTATGAAGCTAAGTATAAAACAACAGCTTGGCCAGCTCTGGACTGGCTTAGCGGATCACTCGCAAAAATGGAAACAATGTCTTTCATCGCTATTACCCAACCCTTTGTTTCGCTTGAGTTTCTAGTGCCTACGATTTGCTCTAAAGCTGCCAGCTCTTTAGAGCAACTGGTCGTTTGCGAAGGAAACCTGTGGAAATAACAATTTTTTCGTGGGCGAGTGTGGAAACATCTGGACCCCAATGTTACGGATGTAAGCCGGCGAATGAAGAGACGGTGAACGCAGATTAAGTACATAATTAGCAGAAAATATATAATTTTGGCGCTTGGGTCGATGTTCTAGGATTACACCGACTCCGCTTTCCACTTTCGTAGGGAAAAAAGAAGAAATCGGTGACAGAGAGAATTGACGCGCGCAACTTTATTTATATCTTAAAACTCCTTTATTTGCATTCCGTTCGTGTTTTTTTCTTCGCATATTTCCGTATTTTTTTGAGTAAAAACAGCGGCATGTGTTAAAATTCTTAAGCCATCCGTCTTCGACTGAGGTATTCGGTAATCTAATTCCGATTTTAGTTGTTTTCACGTATTTTTCTCAGGTAAACTTACTTCATTATCTTCATTATCAACTTTCGGTTATTTATTCTCATTTGTTTAAGCTGTAGACTAAATCAACTTCTGGAAACTTTTTCGAGGTTTAATATATTTAATCTGGTTTAATCGAATGCTACGGTTTTGAGTGGGTGGAAATTTATAATATAATATAATATAAAATAATATAATATAATATAATATAATATAATATAATATAATATAATATAATATAATATAATATAATATAATATAATATAATATAATATAATATAATATAATATAATATAATATAATATAATATAATATAATATAATATAATATAATATAATATTATATTAAATTAAATTATTTATATTATGGAAATTGAGAAGGAAATAACTTAGCAAAGTTCCACTTTACGTTTACTAAAAAGTTTTTAAAAAGTTATTTCTTCCTCTATTGCCAGGATGGAATTCCACCAAGTAAAAGCTTAGAATTTTCTATGTATCTATATTTTTCTATTTAGCAGTTTTCCTTCCTTGCTCTGCTACTGTTGCCTCCGAAATTTGCTTTAGTCCTCCTAAGCTCAATTTAGTATCAAATAAACTCGATTGATGAGGCGGTAACTTGGAGTAAGTTCGCCACTTAAGAAAATGAAAATGAATGGTTCATCTTTTCGTCAGAACCTGCTGTAATAAATTTGCTAATAGGCACATAACAGTTGAGAGAGAACATAAATGACGGAAGTAGTCGCAAATTTATTTTTCGGGAATATTAGCAAAGTTACTGACGCAAAAATAGTTCCCTCTCGAGAATTTGATTCCATCGTTCCTATTTTCTTCATTGGCAGTCCTCCTGTTTAAATGAAATTCTGACACATAAGATGAAAATGCAGCGCAAAAGAGTTAGAAATAGTAATTTAGATGGAAAACGTACAAAAGTGTTTCGTGCCCTTTCGTAAATTCAGCTCCATGAATCACGCGCTAACCCTCGTTACTATTTTCTTAATCAACAAACCTAATCACATGGCATTCGTACAGATACGATGAAAATGTAATGCAAAAGAGATAGAAATAGTAATTCTGATGGAAAAACAAAAAACTTTCTTTCGCAAATCCAGCGCTCTGAATCACGCGCTAACTCTTGTTTCTATTTTCTTTGTTAACGACCCTCCTAATTATGTGGAATTCGAACGCATAAGAGGAAAATGTAACGCAAAAGAGAGAGAAATAGTAATTTCCGCAGAAAACCGAAAAACTTTCTCGCTTCTTTCGCAAACTCAGCTTCCCAAATAACGCGCTAACTGTCTTCTCTATTAACAATCCTCCTAATTATGTGGAATTCGAACGCATGTAATGAGAATGTAACGCAAAAGCGAGAGAAATAGTAATTTCGACGGAAAAACGAAAAACTTTCTCGCTTCTTTCGCAAACCCACCTTCCCGAATCACGCGCTAACTATCTTCTCTGTTAACAATCCTCCAAATTGAATGTGGAATTCGAACGCATTAGATAAAAATGTAGCGCAAAAGAGATAGAAATATTAATTTCCACAGAAAAACGAAAAACTTTCTCGCTTCTTTCGCAAATCCAGCTTCCCAAATAACGCGCTGACTACCTTTTCTATTAACAATCCTCCTAATTATGTGGAATTCGAACGCATTAGATGAAAATGTAGCGCAAAAGAGAGAGAAATAGTAATTCCGACGGAAAAACGAAAAACTTTCTCGCTTCTTTCGCAAATCCAGCTTCCCAAATAGCGCGCTAACTATCTTCTCTATTAACAATCCTCCTAATTATGTGGAATTCGAACGCATTAGATGAAAATGTAACGCAAAAGAGATAGAAATAGTAATTTCCGCAGAAAAACAAAAAAACTTCCTCTCTTCTTTCGCAAACCCACCTTCCCGAATCACGCGCTAACCCACGTTTCTCCCGAAAGAATTCGGCGTCGCGAATTAACGCGAATATGAGCGCGGTAATTGGGTGGTGCGGGAACGAAAGCGAAATTAAAACGTGGAAAACAAGCGCAGAGGGGGCGCATAAATCGGGGTGTCAAAAAGGGACGTTCCGACTCGTTTACGAGAACAAAACAGCGGCGGATCGAGTGTGGCCAAAAGTTGCGAAAAATCCTCTCGTTGACCCGGAATATATAGTAAAAATAACGGGTGCCTTACGCAAGGAAAGTATTTCGACACCGCCAGAATCACTGGCATGCCTATCTTTTCCCCGCGAATTGCGTGGTCGCTGCGAGGGCAACCGATAAACAAAAACATTCTGGGATCCGGAAATAGCGGTGCGGGAGGGAGGAGTGGGCGAGTGGAATGCCGGTTGAGGTGGTCCCGCGCGTGCGCGTCGCCGCGATGAATGGAGCGGATTTCTCAGGGCTTCCCCGGGACACCTTTGACTCACTCCCTCTGGAATTCCGGGCTTCTATTTCGGTGTCCCGCCGCTGCAAGATGAGCGCCAACTCACCACCGCATTCCGTTCATTTCTGCTCAGAGAGATGAAGACTCCGCACGTCCTCAACTCGGCCGACGCCGTACCTGCCGATAGCCCGTCTTCCGAGGTCGAGGAAAAGGATTCGGATCTCAGGCGAGTGTTTAACCCGAATGTAAAAGAAATGTCGGAGGCTCTTCTCCTTTGTTGGTCATCAGCGCTACATTTCGGAATTTTTCGCTGGAATTTCAGTGCTGATTTTTTTCGTGGGCATCTCACATTGTTTTAGATTGTTTATTTTTTCTTCGCATTTTCCAACTGACAGCTGGTGCTTTTTCTTCTAATGAAGAAAGAAAGGATATGTCAGATACCATTAGGTTCTCTGAGTTATTTTCTCCTGTGAAGTCTTTCTTTGTTCGCATCCAATGCGGATCATCAATTTTATTATGTTTGAAAAGAACATTTTCTGCAAAGACATTAGTCGTATATAACATTTTCATCGATGTCATCCCAACATTATTATGAGCTCCTTCCAAATGTGTTCTTTGAATACTTTGCTTAATGTTTTCACGCCAAAGCCTTATAAAATATGATGTATTCTTCATTATCGAACCATATAGCTGTAGCAAGTAATGATCGTATTTACCATAACATTTTTTATCATACAATGTAAAGGATGTGATTATTTATCAAGAGGCAAAGAAAAGTTCCCTTAGTGGAGAATTATACAGTACGTAAACCTCTAAAGCATGCAGGTTCTTCATTATTTTCTAATCTGTTAGGTGGTATTTTTTTAAATAATAGCCGAGTAGGATTTTTAATTTGAGTCTAGTTAATATGAAGGAAATCCCTCCAGCTAGGACTTATTCCATCTTGAAAAGAAAAACATTTCGTAACTCCCACACTGCATTTTCCGGTTTGACAAGTCTCGTCAATGTGTTGACATCTTCAGGATTTATTCCCAGTATTTGATACAGTTACGAATGTTAACATGAATGTAACGTGGAAATTTATCCTGTCCATCCAAACCTTCTGGTGTCAACGCGAGACTTGGCACATTCTTCTCCCAAATCTGAAGAGATGTGAAGGAATCGTAAATACGGTGCTACTTGTTCCAGTTGTTTCAATTTCATTCATCTTTCAAACATCAAGCTCAATTTTCTCTAAGCTATTGAAAATTCTTGCAGTGCTTCTAAGAGACATTGTTCTGCATGGTTTAGGTAATAGTATTTAACAGGTATCCAATCGTGTCGAGAACTAATGCTCTACAAAGTAGATGACAGGAGCCGATGTTTTCATTTGTTTTCATTTTTCACCTGCGTTTTGCCGTCTCTGATACGTATACCACGGAAGATCAACACTAGAGTTCGTATTTCGTATCATTTACTCAAATGTTAAGAACCATTAGTAGCATTACTATCAATCTACGTATGATTTTATCCTCAACTTTTATCTTCATTCGGGGCCCAAGAAGAATTGCGAACCCCATTTGTGTATATGCTTCCTGTTATAATTTACTGACATATCCATTAGAGAATTTCGATCAAAGAGCTAATTCTATCCATCTATTCATTCCATATGCTACACACTTGCGCTTTTTATTATTATTTATTTGTTATTAATTGTTAGAATTGATGTTTTATTAACTTAAACATAACCAACATTAGAAGAAATTAATCGTTAATTAATTATTGTTAATTGCACGATGTTAACTATAAAACCCATTTATGAAAGGAAGGAGGGATTGTGTAATAATGTTTAGTGGCAGATGTAAACTTAAGGAATTGATTAGAAGTACATCAATTTATATCATTGAGATCAATACAAGGTTATCATTAAAATCATCTATAAGAGGTAAGAACGATAAGATCCTGTAAGGATTCTGAATTTCAGTCCTAGCGTATTGAATTTCCACAGTAAATCCATTCATTTTTTAATCAGATCATTCAATCATTCATCAATTTGTTCAAATTACCACTTGCCAAGGTATTCAGTTATTAGACAGACCTTTTTCAGACAGAGGGAATTTTATCAGAAGGAATTTTTAGCATTTTAATTCATAAGGTATACATGTATAAACAGATACGGTGGCTGCCGAATCCTATGCTGAAAATTATTACAAATGTTAAATATTATAAAAATCAACTCCCCGGACTTTAATGAGGATAAAATTGCAATCAATTGATGCCGCGTAAATATTTTAGTTGGTCCAAAATCTGGAACCCTCATATTTTCACAGGATTATCTAAGGTTCGCCTGATCACAAATCTGGGCCAAGGGTACAGCTATACTCGGCAATATTTTTAAGGGTTTTTTTGGCCTGATTTTCTCCTTCAGACGAATGGAACTTGGATTCATGCAAATATATTTCAGGCAGTGCTGTTTTAATGCATAGATCTGCCATGTACTTGCCTCAGAGTTCCTACGAGCATAGGGTCCCCATGCTAATCTGTATATTTCAAGTGACTTGCATAGATAAAAATATACTTGATATTTAAATTGATTCTGTGTAATATGAAACAGAAATGTGGATCTGGAGAAAGATGTTAAATTTTAAATGGTTAGATAAGGTTAGGAAGAAGTGTAAAGAGGAGTCCAAAGAAATAATTGTTTCACTTCAGAGAATAACGGAAAATAAAGTGGATAGGGTATATATTGAGAAGAGACTGCCTGCTGCGCTATGTTTTGAAAGAAACAGTAAAGGCGAAACCAAGTAGAGGATAAAAGAGATAGAAAATGATTGATGACATAAAAGATAGAAAGGAATATATAGTTATGAAGAGAAAAGAGGATGCAAAGGGTTAGGGAAACACAAAGAACCTACAGTAGTAGACCACAATTGATGGACATACTAAAACCAAAAGTATATTTTCCTTTCTTCACAATGTGAACTATTTTTACGTTTATTTCATTTCGCTACTATAAATATATTCTTAATATTATCGACCATTTGCATTCTATTCCTGTGAGCGGTTGTCGTGGGAGCCACAGGCTTACACTAGGGCATATAATACTGTTAAGACGAATTCGGTGTCTGCAATGTAATGAGCGTAACATTGGCATTTTTCTGCACACAGAAGCTCTGCGGAGGTTCGAGGGATCGCGGAAGTTAGCTCATGTCTGCTGTTGGGAGAGGCCAGGGGAGTGAAGGCGGGTTTGCTCGCAGCCCTCGGGGTCACCTGTGTGGTCACCGCCGCCGCAGAGTTGCCCCCTTTCCCCCTTGGACCCCCTGTCGAAGACAGTCTGCGGCTGGCACTTAGGGATTCCCCTGGGGACAGCATAGAGACGCTGTTCGATGCCGTGGCAGACAAAGTGGAGGCTGTGAGGGCGAAGGGAGGAAGGACGCTGGTAAGCACACCAGAAACGCCCATTCCCGATTTATGGCATTCTTTGTAGGGTATCAAACACGAACTGAACCGAAAACCGAAACTGAAAAGAAAATTTTTCGGAGTGAAAACCGAATCAGAACGGAAAATCCTTGAAATATAACTGGAAATCCTTGAAATTGAACCGAAATATCCTTGAACCCGAACCGGACAATCCTTTAAATCTAACCGGGAAATTCTTGAACCCGAACCGAAATCGGAAACCGTTATTTTTTCCAACCAAAAATCGGTTCGCATTCTCATCAACCGTAATAATAGATATATTTAATTCATTTAATAGAAATTCAACGGTGAGATGGGACTCATTAATTTATATTTTAATGACTGAATATATTCTTTATCGTTTCTTTTACGGCAATAGTTTTTGCTTAGAATTTAATCAAAGGAATTATATTTACGGTTCTCGTATAAAATAATTCCTAAATGAAATTCCTTTAATAAAATAAAATAATAACAGGGATTATTGTCACGAATGGATTATCGGAAGGGAAAAAGCTGTTCAAACCGATTAGACTACTATATTGATGCTGGAAATAAACCGGAACAACTGAAATTTGGGGTTTTCATTATACCGGAGCGAAAACTGGAAAGGAAATAGCAACGTTTCGACACCCTTATTCTTTTTACGTTACATATTCCGTATAGTCGCTCGTAAAATGTAAATTTCGATCCAACTTGTAGATAACATAGGTTTTAAAGAAAATCAGCTTATCAGGGCCGCGAGAACGTGAGCATGAACTCGATTTCAAGAATCGTATTTGTAGTCCATAAGAATGCATTTGAAATTATAGACTTTCAACCATATTTCCACCTATATTTTCAGATTCTCGCTGTTAATAACAGAAAACTACACTATATACAGTAATAAGAACATGGTTCCTTTGGTAATTATCTTTCCTGAAATTCATACTTAATTGGTTACTATAGATTCAGAAATATTGATTTAATTCTGTACAAGAAATAACACTGTGCGTGGTAAAACAGATGTGTATTCTTCTGGAGAAGATATAAGGGTTTGGCATCGAACATCGATAGAATCAATACGAAATTTTGTATTTTTCTTCTTGCATTCAAATTATTAAGTAAGAGACAAAGGTTCTCCAAGCGGCAACCGTCTAGGGCGATTCCCGGGAAACGGATAATCGTTTAGCGGTCACCAGTAATTCAGAATCCCGATGCGGAAACAATGCTTCCATGCGCATCGGGATTCTGAATAACTGGTGACCGCTGAGCGATTATCCGTTTCCCGGGAATCGCCCTTAGACGGTTGCCGCTGTCGGCGCTTGGAGAACCTTTGTCTCTTAGTTCATTGAACGCCGAGTTCCTTTTTCCTCTCTTCTATTAATTACTATTATGCAGTCATCCATGATTGAAGGATCCAAAGTTTGGTGTATATTTATCCGGCTGAATTCTGGTACTTTGATTTGGCCTTAAAGCACCCAAATTCATATCTTTAATGTGCAATGGTCAAATGTTGCATTAATCAAGTTTGTTAATTTAGAATTATTTTCATCATTAGCTGGGGCTTAAACAGTTACATTATAGCGATTATCCGTTTCCCGGGAATCGCCCTTAGACGGTTGCCGCTGTCGGCGCTTGGAGAACCTTTGTCTCTTAGTTCATTGAACGCTGAGTTCTTTTTTCTCTCTTCTTCATTCAAATTATTCCTCAATAGCACGAACGTTTTCAGTTTTCTAACAAATCTGGAAGTTGGTTAGAATTTTAGTGACACCCCAGCTTTCTGCTTCATACCTAGATAGACAATAGAAATTATAAATGATTTCACTCTAAAGTCCACAGGAGTAGAGAAAATATTCATCTGGGATAATCTGCTCACAATAAAAAAGTAAAAAATACTGAAGAGGATCACTCGTAAAAACAATATAAGGATTCGTAACAAAGGACACATTGAGGAAAAGTTAAAAAATACAAACAAATACAAAAATCAAACAAAATTCGCCGAAATGTAATTTTTCGATTGAAATTGAAAGGATAAACTGATTATAGAGTTTCTAATTCACAGGGGATGGAATAAGAAGTCGAAAAATTCTCCGTAAATGCGTCAATGAAAAGTCGGGCCTCTTCCTGGAATGGAGAAAAGATCGGCGGATTACTAAAGAATCACCCTATGCGCATTTCGGTGGCTATGCTACTAATCTTAGAGGATGAGTAAAGTCAGAATGAAAATGAAATTCTAAGAGGTCCAAAATCTCATTGACGCATTTGGATTACGGAGATCTTTTAATAGAAAAAATACTGTACCAAGAGCAAATTAAGCAGAAAGCAAAGTAGTAAAATAAGCAATTTTGAGGGTTGAATTATAATAATAAGCTATAAATGTTAAAAATATTAGAATAAAATATAACATAGCTAAATATAAATTACGCATGATATTTAATACATATAATTAATACATAAGTAACATGTAATAAAAATACATACGATATGTTCATTAAACAACGTAAACAAATAGGAACATCTATATGATGAATAATGAATATATAATTTAAAATTATTCCATCGCAACTTGAAAATAGAAATATAACATCACCATAATGGTTTACGCAATAATTTTCCTATAATTTCAAGCCAAACGGAGTTAAAATATTATTCAGAGCAATTGATATCCCAAAAATGAATGAATGTAGCGGGTTGGTCTACTTATGATATCCTTATTTTTAATTTTTCATATTTATTATACGATAATAATTAGCCTGATAAATCATAATTACGACCATCGCCCTACCCTTGCACCCGTCTCTAGTAAAACTTCGCTTAGATTCGCTCTTGATGTCTATTTTTAAAGATCATCCCAATTGTTCCTTTTCTTTGAAACAGAGTCTTACAAAATCTCCAGGAATTCTTTTCTTGATCTCAGTTTGCATCCCAAACATTTTGCACTTCTCCAAATTCTTATTGCCCTTTGACCTTCCCATCGCAGTATGGCCCGGCTGCAATCAACATCTATTTCGCGCTGCGGTAACGGATCAAGTATCTCTGGCAGTAAATGGTGTAATACATTTCGGGATGGAGGGTGTGGAAGTGTATTATAGAGGGATGGGAAGGCATGAATGGAGAAATCGCCGCTTGAACGATCGTATTTTTTTGTATCCCTGGCCATGTGTTCTCTTCCTCGCATCGTAACGGGTATTGGCGGAATGTGAAGTGGCTCTTAATCCCTTCCTCAGAAATATCGATGAGAGAATTTGACATGTTTATTGATCCAACATCGGCCCTGAGATGCGATGGATTTGAAATGCCGACTGTTTTATCGTCGTGGCACGAAAAAACGATAGCGTCTGTGCATGTTGGAGGACATGGGCGGTCTTCTCGGAGTCTCTGCGTGTCTGTCAACGGCTAAAATTCGATCTTCCTCCGTTCTTTTAGGGTTTTCAAATCGTTTACTGGGAATAATCCATACCTGTTCTCACGGTGGAATCTCGATGTAGATTTTTAGTACGACGAAAAAAAATTGGCGGTAAATCAAGGTTCGTACAAACAAACATTGTTGGAGCTATGTCGAATGTCTAGAAAATGCGAGAATTCCAGTTTTTAGTAATGTTGACGCAAAGATATTAAAGAAAGGAGAAAAAGGAACTTCATGGGGGGTCCAATGCTGAATGGACCCCCCATGAAGATGGAAGCATTGTTTCCGAAATGTACATCGGGATTCTGAAGAACTGGAACCGCTAAACGATTATCCGTTTCCCGGGAATCGCCCTTAGACGGTCGCCGCATTCGGCGCTTGGAGAACCCTTATCTCTTAGTAAAGATATTAAAGTTATAGCATTATTTGCTTATTAGCAAAGGAATCTTGAGCTCCAGAAAAGAGAGAGAAAATAGTTTCATAGAAACATGAAAGGCTTCACATGTTTAGTGCGCTTCAAGAAATGTGTAAGACAAGCATTCAAATAGATTCATATCCTGAGAGCCGCCAGTGGCGTAGAGCTATACAGACATCAACATCCCTACCATAGAACAAGTTCTATGATCCCTACCTAATGCACCCGATTAGCTTCTTTAATGCTTAGCATAAAGAACGACCAGAATTAACCATCCGTTTTGTAGATTAATTCTCGAAAATGTTTAGTCGATGCCTCTCGGAGATTGCGCTTGTCGTTTGCTGGAATAAAAATATTATTTACTCCGATTAAGCTAAGCTTCGTCCGATGAATTTTTCGAAAGCTTCCGAGGCTAATCTGATCTTCTCAAGCAAATTTCACCCGAGGGATTTTATCATAGCCGTAACTCTACAATCGAACCTGAAATCTCCGCGAACGAAACGAGCTGCTCTACGTTGGACTATCCCTAAATTTTAAACTAAACCTATTTCATGCGAATCCCAAATCATATGGCAATACATTCGAGACTAGGTCGAATACGGGAAAAATAAACGATTTATCACAATTAGATTCACGATGGGCAATACCTCAGGTTTCTACTTCTAATATTTGCTTTCAATTCGCATTTCCTATTACATCTACAATCATCTCAAAAGTAAACAGTCAATGAAGACAGAAAAATGCATTGAGCCCTGGCCCCACAAAGAATTCTGAATAACTCAGGGTTACATGCTTCAGTGCATGCCTTCGTTATCAGCAGGCCAAGAATGCGATGAATCAAGGAGGAAACAAGAAATATTCAGACCTCTATATGTTTCCCAAAAAGTAGAACCGTTATTTTTATGGTATTTTTTGATAATAGTGTTAGGTCATAATGTAATCATAATATTTACTTATCTAAATAGTCGAATTTCTATCACCAAAAATATTGTAATTTTATTTAATTTTACAAACATGTACGGGCATTCTACCCTTTAAAATAATATAAAGTTCACAAATTTTCAGTATAAATAATTATTAAGTATGAAGCTATAATGAAGAAATAATAATAATGTTATATGAATAATAATGAAGTAACATAAAAACGAGAATTGACAAATGTAAAATAAAAAGTTTGAATTCTTTGCTAAACGCTACAGTAAGATGGAATAAACATCAAAATAATACAGATGCTAATTGATACGGCAAAGACTATAGTTTGCTTTCGGAACAATTCTCGGATGGAGTTCATATTTC
Organism: Pachydiplax longipennis; assembly: GCA_036926295.1. NCBI lineage: Eukaryota > Metazoa > Arthropoda > Insecta > Odonata > Libellulidae > Pachydiplax > Pachydiplax longipennis. Next base: position 2,335,652 of record JAVFKF010000014.1, on the reverse strand, counting down.
CATCATCATTGCATTATTTCCGTCGGTGAGCAGGCGAAACACATATTTCTTAATAACTTCCCCGACAAATTTCCTCTGGCGCGAAATTTCAGCAGAATTAGGATTCACGGTACATAAACTAAGTCGCCAGTCTTTGAACCGTAATTTTGAGAAAATTTGGAGAGCTTAGCAGAATTCCTCTCTACAGTACGTAAAGTGCGACCGCTTGCCAATCAGCATTTGGCGCTATAATGATAATTTGGCAGAGTTATGAGAGTGAGTGTATGCAAGCACGCTTGCGCTGCAATACACGGCCGTTTTTATGAGAATTGGAAGCTTTGGCTTTGGAGGAGTTCCAGATCCAAATACCTTCTCTTCACGGAATGCACTTCTAGGAATGCAAAGCCCGCCACTTCCTCCTCATCCTCCCTTTTCATCCTTGTTCAACATCCAAATAACCCGGCGCCCGAATCCAGAAGGTTTTTTATCTGTTGCTTGGATTAATCCAATGTTGCACCTGCTACAGTAATTCTCCAACTTACAAAGAAATTTCCGACAACTCTGCTCTTCGCAACATTTGACCGAATACCGAGATTATGAAATCGAAAATGAGCAAGAACAATTTGTACTTTTTCCACAAATTATTTTTATTATAAACAATAAAAGACAGTAAAATTAAATAATAATAATATAATATTAATTATAATAATTAATAAAAGATTATAGTATTAATAATAATTAATAAAAGATTAAAGTATTAATAATAATTAATAAAAGAGTAAAATATTGTTTATAATAAAAATAATCCGTGGAAAAATTACAAATTGTTCTGCTCATTATGGAATATTTCCACAAGACAACGCCTGAAACTGTGAATTTTATTATGAAATCGAATTCCACATTCTTCAGAAGATATTTTAAAACGTCGGAATCGGATAAGATTACCATTTTTTTAACATTATATTAAAGTAAAAATCGACAGCTACAACATTGATGTTACTATATCTTCCTCAACATACATACATACTTACATAAGTATGCTTCCGGTCAATTTTTCATCTTGTTTCGATTTAGTTATAAACTCAGATAAGGCGAAATTCGGTATATTGAGGAATAGGAAAGAAAAATTATTTGAAGACTAAGAGAAAATAACATTACCGAAAAATCGTCTATAGTGACTAAAAATACTTATGAATGGAACAAAAAAGTTTTCAAGCATCCCGGTGCTGTCCCGGTTTAACTGTCTTCAAAATTTGAAATATCTCGGTTAGTTGCCATCGAGATATGGAAACCTTACTCATCAGTGACGCACTGTGAAAGATATTGCTCAAATCTGGAAGGGTTTTCGTAAATATAAAAATCATAAAAGGATTAGATACGCCATAGTTATTTCGTTTTCTGCGTCGATATTGTTTGTTTCAAGAGAGTATATTCGATTTATCAAAAGATTTTTTTTTAGGATACCAAAATAATTAAGTTGCGTTATATTTTAAAGATAGCCCAATAACGAAAGAAGAGTTTTATATTACAGTTTATTTTATCTTTTTAACGATGCAAATAATTATGAACATCAGAGTAGCTCATTTAATTCTTTGTTTGTTGTTGTTGAATTTGATGAATTTTATAATGTCCATTTTGATATTTAATTTTATTTTTATTATTAGCAACTTAAACTATATCCGCTACAAAAATGCTCTTTAAGAGAATTATAAACTTTTTTAACATAGTCAAACCTCTTCCTCTATGTTGTATTCTTTTCTTCTCAAGCTAAACAAGTTCCAATTAAGCCATAAAAAACCTTATTTCACGAAATAGACTATGAAAGAACGAAACTTGAGGAAGTACATGATTAAAATACAAAAATTTTACAATGCTTATTAATTTCGAAGCTTATCACGTGAAAGAAACAATATCTAATGTCAGATAAAATGTGCTTACATTAATGACGGAACGAGCTGTAATTAAATTAATCATGAAAAGAATGCTCGTATTTACCTATGCTTGTGCATCGAATTGCCATCAATCGAACCATTTGCGAACGCTCAATAAAATCCGAAGCATCTACAAATCCTCCAATATCTCTATTTCTGATTACCCTATAGGTGCACTGCGTGGCTGGAGTATCCCGTTCTGCTGCCCTCTGCCTCGCCTACCTCATGAAGTACGAACGCATGAGCCTCCGGAAGGCCTTCGTGCACCTCCGCTCTAAGAGACCCTCCGTCCGCCCAAACACCGGATTCTTCCAACAGCTCATCGCCTACGAGCGACGCTTATTCGGCCAATCCTCCGTGGACATGGTGTCGATCGGACACGACGCCTACCTCATTCCCGACGTCTACGAGCCGGAGTACCGTCGGACTTTGCTCTTCGAGCAACGATACGGCAGACAGATCACCTTGGGCAGACGAAGCTGAGAGGATCCACATGTTAGAGACCGATGAGTTCGGAAAGAGATCATCGATCATCCTTGTCGGGATTCCTTTGGGAGTTGCGAAACAATTCGTGAGCACTTTTTTCGCTTCTTGAAAAAACAGAACTCTTAAGGAGCCTTCCTTTTGAAAAACTATGACGACTGAGCTATTTAGGGACCAATGCATCAGCACCAGGCTCTAGTCGGGGTTATCGAATTACTGGTTGCGATTCTTCCAACAGCTTTTGTGTTTGTGTGGCATGTTATGCGAGTTATAAGACAGTGCACCTCTTTTTGGGATAAACATTTGTCTTTTAACTGCGACTTCTGCTTGTTTTCGAGCTGTTTTCTTGGGATGTTTATGACTACCGTGTAGCAAAAAAGCAATGTATGTCTGAAAGTAGTATGTTAACACTATTGATGGAAAGAAGATAAGTGTCTTAGTGGAACGCCCACTAAGGTATGGTGACGATGAGTTTGAGGAACCTTTCCATCTACTTTGTTTTGTATTTGTTATACAAATGCATTTGTGGTAGAAGAATCCTTCATGGGTGTGAATATTGTAATGTTTGTGGACATTTTCCAGCAAGAGCTATTTCCAAAAAGCATTCAATAGGCGAACAATTGTCAAGAAATCTGATTGCCGTCTGTGTGTCAATATTTCAGTTCCTAGAATTTGTTGTTATTGATTAGTGTGGTTAAACTTGCTATTTATTTCACATTGTAACTGGTTGAATTTATTAAGTAAAATTCAATGAACCAGTGATCTTTATTGTTTTCTTTCTTCACCATTTATTAAATGCTAAACCTTTTAAACAATTTCCCAGTTTTGAAAATGAACGCAGTTTAGAGCCGGTAATCTCTATCTCATTATATTTAATTATAGTGAAATGTCAAATTCCACTTCCTTTATTATGCTAATGAAGCACCGTAAGCACATTTTTTGTTAATCATTAATTCACCAATAACGTGTAAAGTTTTCACCTTCCTTGTTATAACTTAGTAACCTTTCTGATGATCAATGCGGGAAAGACTTATCTCTATAGTAATACTCCAAGGCACGAAAGAATGTAAAGTTACCGAGAGGAAAAAGAAGTTTCTTTTTTTCTTTCTCATCTTAAAAAGACCTATTTGACGTAATATAAGTTTTGATAAGGATAAATACCTGATTGCGAGAAAGAAAAGCGATAGTAAATAATTATACTATTCCTTTTTGCTCTTTCAGTGAGGTTAGGCCGTAAGAAAACTGATCTGACCAGATAGTTTCGTTGTCTAAAGAAGCCTCCCGAATAGTGGAAGATCTCTGGTTCGTATCTCGGTCAGATAATTTTCATTCTACTTGAAATATTATCATATTTTTTCAACCGATTTGATGATGCATCAGCACATACGTCCCTCATCGGGTCTTAAAAAGTAGAAATCTGAAATGTTTTGAATTTTAAGATTTTCCTCCAGGAATTAAAGAATACTCTTGAATTTTAATGCAACGTCCAAGGAGGAAAAATACGAGATACTTTAAATTCAATCCGTTTAGGGAGCTTAATATGCATCCCTGACCTCGTTCTAGAATTCTCTGCCAAGAATTATAGTTCCGTTGATGATCAAAGGTGAACCTGCGGCAAAAGCCAAATGGTAAGTCACCAAATGTATCCGAAATTATATGCAGTATGTGAGATTTTAATAGTTGGCTGTGCTGTCAAATTTATTAATATATTACTTGTTGACAGTAACTTGGGGTGCTATATTTGCTTAATCGCTCTGTCACTTCTCCGAAATTGTCAAAAAAGTAAAATTTCTTTTCCAAAAAGGGAAGTGAAACGTGGGATTTACGCGATTGCTTGCCTAAATTCCAGGATTAAAAGCCGTAATTTTTCGCAAAAAATTGTCCAACGAAGCGAAGTCCTTGTTAGAATCCAACGAATACACCAATAATTAGTAAACTATTTCATAGGATGGCTTCTTGTATCACTCGGCCACATAAGTGTTTAAGATTCACTTTTGTTAAAAATATACTTTTTCCCGTTATAATTTCCATAAATTTTGCTTTTAAGGGATTTCTTTACCCTGATTTATTAAAAGAAATATCTATCAAGTTTTTTCCAATGATCACCCTGCGCTGTGAATGAGTATAATATTAAAAGGAAAACGTAAGCGACTATCTTTTAGGAGTAAAAGTAGATGGAACTCTTCCAAAAATATTTCCCACGATGATGACCTTCCCTTCTTCAATTACAGACTGATTACCGTCGCTTATTCTTTTCCTCCTCTAAAAATTCACTTATACAGACTGAAATTTATTTTGGGTACCATTATTCAATTAACTTAATCTTATCATACATCTTCTGATGCAAAAAAGCTTCATTCTACCAGATATGTTAGAGATCTTTCATAGAATGACTTTACTTTACGTTTGGAATCCCTGTCGTTATTTTCTGATTCTGTATAGACTCTCTATATAAATCAGAATGTCAAGAATCTCGATTACAGTACTGATGATTATGAACAAAGTAAAAATGATTAGGATTAATTAAAAATATCAAATATAAAGATAGTAGAAGACTTCATTAATGTCAGAAAAACTAAATCTCGCGGAATTGGCTGCAAAGCTACCGGTAGAAAATGATAATATGTTAACAAAAGAATATAATGAAGATAAGAAAAATAGGTGATATCTTATATTCCAATTTCTCTCTTATGCTTTTTAAGTAGATTATGCATTATTGACAGACAGTTTATATTTTTTATGGGCACTACATTTCTGTACACCTTTCTCTAATCATTAATCTGACAGTTTACAGTCATTTAGCCATAAATAAATTTCACACATCAGAAATTCGTTATAAGATCATATCATTACAAATTAAAAGAAAATTCGTATGTATGATTCTCTAGAAAAACAGATCCCCAGAAACCTTTCACAATCTCATATCCAAGAATTTTTATAAACATTATTTAAATGTTAGCTCGTACTATGAGCACCCTTTTGGCGCTTAACGGTTCCATGATTTAACAAATTACCATTCTCTACGCATTTGACATATTCCTGCCTTTATAATCTGGCGCTGAAACCTAAAAAATATTTTGCATATTCACAATTCCTTCTCTGAGAACAATATATTCCTCATCGTAAAAATTTCTGTGATATTTTGATGCTATAGTATATGCAGCATGCGAAAATATACCTATTAATACAAATTCAACGGCTAAGTACTCTAAAAGAGAATATTTGGTACTTCTCCAAAGAGTGACCTACCTCCCGCAATCTTCAAGCAGAGAACTTGAGGAACTTGTTTTTTCGTATTGCTATTTACTCTAATTTGCCTTGTTTACTTAAAAGTAAAACTACGTCTTTAACCCGGAAAACGCAACCAGCTAATAACAGTAGATCACTGTCGGGCAGCAGTAAATAAAATCATTTGCAGGTCATTTACGGTAAGAGTACCGAATATTTTCCATTTTATCTTCACTACGCGAGAACAAAGAGAAACAATGATTGAAATTACTGAATTTATTTTTAAAGGACGAATAAATACCGCAAGCTGGAAAGGGCTTCTGGTTCTCCAACTCTGCTCCAAAGATATAAGAGGTTTCAGAAGTGGTTTGAAAACTCTTCGATAGCCCAATGTCGGTATACTGACCAGTTCCAAGGGATGGAAACAGGAATTCTCGGATCTCTGACCTTCTAGGGATCAACCAATGCGTATTTTGAATGTTATGGTATCATCGTCAGGGGTTCAGTGCAGAATCCCATAGGATGATGAGAGCAAACCTATAGAAATGCTCATTGGGTGATTCCTAGAATGTTGTCAATCTGGGAATTCCTGTTTATATCCTTTAAAACTGATCTGTAAGCCGACATTCGGATATCGTTTTTCAAACCTTTTATTCATTATGAGTTGAATTCCATTTTCTTTTCTTTCATTTACATTTACATTGAAACCCTGCAAACCGCCACTGGCGCATGGCAAGGGGTGTAAAACACCAAACCACCTTTCCCCAAAACTATTGTAACAATTCTTTTGTCTTGCGGAATTTATTCAACTTTGATATTTTAAACTAATACCTATTATGCGGTTTAAATCAATACCTCGTATTCAGAAGTGAATTTTTAAAATTTCAAATATATATCAACTTTTTACTGCATTGTGGTGTCAGGCCGAGTTACGCAATCACTCCTTACTTACGTATCAGAATTTGTACTCCGCTGAAATCACTCTGACTACATCTCAGCAGAGAGGAACTCAACTCCGATCTGTTTTTATCCCAGAAAGGACCTCCTGTGTCACTCGGGCGCTCCATCAAGTCCGCATTCCCTCCATGCAGTCATAAACACAACACACTCCGATACCGAAAGTGTGATTCCTTAAGATGAAAGGATTCCTCCCCTATCAGAGGCATTTTTTCCCGACTATTCTTCTTCTGATCTGCATATGCTCATCTCGCCAGTCCCATTCATTCCTTTCAATAGGCAGCGTCTGTTCCGTCCGGAGTGACGCATTGGTGCAGATAAAAAGCGACCGACCCGACCTCTGGTGCCGCACACGAGGGAAACGGACTGACCGAACATGTCCACACGGAGACGTCGGGGTCATCATAGCCACGGTGAGTGAGAAAACCCTTTTTAGCCCCACGAATTTCGTACGGCGAGACTCGATCGAGCCGATCCATAAGCTTGCGTGTCTCGTCTCGAGATGCAGGGCAATCGGTGACCTTTCCTCTGCGCTTTATCTATGTTTTGAAGCAGGTGCCGTTATGACCGATATGCTCCCGAGTGCAAATAAGAATTTTGAATCTTCTGAATTCCACCGAAGGCGCGGATACTACGAATTAGTGGAATTGTTACATAGGAAGTTGGCCTACATACTCAAATAGCTGCTCCTATTAAATTCACTTTTATACTCGAATTGCTTACACTTACCAATATAAATTAAGCGAAATTAAAACCAAATAGACGTGACAATTTCTTCGGTATATTCAGATGACGTTAAATCACGGTGGTAAATATTACCACCGTGATTGATTGATTATATTTAGCAATATGCTAAATATAATCAATCCTCATTCAAGTGCTACGACAGCTGAAGTGATTTCGCACACATGGACTCCCACCGGAAATCGAACCCGGGATTGCTTTTACCTAAGGGGAACGAGCTGCCCACTTGGCTATCCAAAAACTTGGTAAATTATGGTAAGGTTTTGGCTGCGTAAGAAGCTAAAATCCTCCTGTAGTGTACCTTAAGCTACATGCAACGAAAATATACGTATATAGATGCGTAAATTTCCTTACATCTTGAATAGTTTCGATGTTTTACATCCCCTGCCTTGCGTCAGTGGCGGTTTGCAGGGTTTAAATGTAAATAGCTACATGTATTTCGAATCTCAATTAATCTACAAACGTGTATCAAATAGGCAAACAGCCGCTATTCTCAGCCTTGAATCGGCCCCAGAAACGTGACAGGAGTTTGGTTTCTTAATGTTTTATAGTAATTTGTTACATTTTTATTCATAGCAGCCTATTTTGTAGTCCCTGAGCTCTTGTGTTTGCAGAGCCGCAGAACAGTGGATTGGCTACTTTCTCATTTCTACAAATGAACTCCAAGTAGGATTGTTTTGCATAAGACCACATAGAAATGATTTGAGAGATGTAGGGGGGAGACTCCTATCTACTGTTTAATTAAGATCGTCTCCCGAATAGGTAAAACTTAAAGAGCCAAATCAAAGAAAGATAAGACCAAGGAAGAGCGCGGATACTATTCTAGAATTGGTTCTCTCGATCATATCAGATCGTTGAAGTAGTTGTTATTATTAATTTTTAATAAGTTGTTGCATCAGTAGGTTTTTGAGAGACAAATTAACATTACAGAAACTCCTTATATTTTTCATATGTATTCTAATTACTTTCACCAATATCAATTATTTGCATAGGTGTTGTTTGTATCTTTTTATGTATTTTGTTTATTTTTTGTATAATTTTTATACCCTGGGAGCCGCTTTCCAACGTTTGGCAGTGGGTACATGCACAATAAGCCTATTTTCCGAGTCGGCTATAGCTCGCGAAAAAAATGTATGCTAGAATCGACTAGCCCTAGCATCTCTTTCTTCCCTTATTTCTTTATCAGTATCAAATGTGCCCAGTTAACAAGGACATATAATAACCGCCGCATCATCTTCCAAAAACGTACTCTCTTTGGACTCATTGCGCAAAATAAACCTTATTTTAAATATTTCTCCTAACGATCCAGCTTTCGGCACTCCTAGGGTTATACGTGCAAGTAGCTGCGTACTTGCCGCCTTTTTATCATTTCTACATAATATCACCTTCCGAATCAAAATTTACCGCGAGATACAAATACCTCAATTGGATTGGAAGCCTATGTGTAACGCGCAACATTGCGAGTCCGTCATTCGTTTTGTTTCTCATTCACTCATCTGATTAGAAACCGATAATCGCACACTTATCAGACTCTTAAGGCCTCTTCTTCGTTCAAAGGAACTTTCATAAGTAAGGCACAGCTGTGATTACTCTACATTTACTATAATTCATCATAATCAATCAACCTTCAATCGGTCCATTTAAAATTGGAGCTCGCAGTGGACGTCAACACAGACGCCGTATAAGTGAAAACGCTGATAAACAGAGAGTCGCCTACAATGTGCATTTCTGTACGTAATGCCTCGAAATCTGGCACGGCTAAATTTTATTTACTACTTAACTCAAGGCGACGTTTCTTTCCTTTCGGGCTTCTATAGAAAAAAAGTTCGCTCTAAATGGTAAGCAAGATCCTGCTCTTCAATTGGATTGCATTTTCTATATACATTAGAGCTCCGATCTATGGTTTGTTTTCTGTTATCCCGACTACATTTTAATAAGAGCAATCTTAAATAATAGTGCGTTCATCGAACTATCGTTTGATGTATATCGAGCCGCATGTATCGTTCGTATTCCTTATCCCAACATTTTCGGAAACGCAAGATGCTTCGAAATAAATTCCTTTTTCTATGCCCTTGACACAGAAGAAACAGATTAGGACTAATTTCTAAGTATAGAAGAATCCCTTATTAATTTAAAATGAATGTATACAAGAAAACAGGTGAACATTACAAGTTTCTTCAAGAGATAATATATCTTCTTGATCAATGTGGGGGATTTTTAGTAGTATCCAACTTAAGAATTCACATTTTTTAAAATAATATCGATAATAATTTAAAGCTTACTCATCATTTTCCGCTTCCATCGTTTTGCCTTATTCATCGATCTATCCTAAACACGGTGGACTGTGGTTCTACTGTATTTACTTTTACCAGTGTGGCATATATTTTTTCAACTATTTCGAGATCAAGAGAATCTATTTTAAATGAAATTTCTTTTTAATTTCATCTTGTCGATCTTGATTGTTATCATTTCCATTCTTTTCACAGTACTCATCCCTTTGTTATCTTATGAGTAATGCGAATGATATTTCCATCTGAGTTTGGCTCCTTTTCCTTACAACTATTCCTTCACCATTCGCGTTATTCTTGGCCGCCACTTGGTACTTCTTCCTCTAACTTTGTTTTAATAATGCTTTTCGCAAATGTCTTGATGCAAAGATCGAGATTCCAACCTCTGTTTATTCTTCAAGATCTTCGCAGCGTTTTCGCTGTTGAAATAAATTAGAAACCTATTCAAAATCGGTTAAATTTAGAAAGCTTCCCACTTCATTTCATTACATTCAATTACAGCTTCGGATGCTATAAGTAACCGAGCACTAAAAATAATTTAAGCATCATACGGCATTGAATTCACGGCCTTATAATAACGACTGTTCTTTTTTCATTTCCTCTACTCAAATCAATATATCATAGCTATAACTTCTTTCGGCCACAAGATCATTGAATTTTACGAGAATTTTTACATTTTATAAACCTTTATAGGTCATAAAATTTTATTGCGGATCCTCCTTTCTACCCGTCAATTTTGCGAACTACCGTTTCTTCCGTTTATATTCTCGTTCACTCCTGTGTAATCAAATACCTCAACATGATTTTTCTACCAAAGTTCTTTATTCTTCAGTCAACTTCTCTTGTTTTCCTGTTATATTTTCAATAGCCTTTCTTTTGCACCCATTGTGCGTTCCTTATTTTTAACTCTCGCCACACATCAAACCACCTTGTGATTATACTTTCTCAGATCCGGCTTACTCATCTCTTTCTTTTATCCTCTTACATTTTTATCACCCATTTCTCCCGCCTTCCGGCGATGTTATTTCAAAAGTGTTGACTACCTTCAATTTTTTACTCCTTAAAGTTCATTAATTGTACTCAGAGTAACTTTTCCTAAGGAATTGTAAAAGATACTCTGAGTACAATATCCATAGCCTTAGAGGGTACTGTGGTTAGTTTCTCTAACAACAAAAACTCTCTTAATCAATTAATTGTTTAGAATCATATAGAATAACATTTACAATCAGCTGTAGGGTACACATAAATTTAAGAATATTTTATGATTCCCTTCATCCTTTTTCTAAGCATAGTACGGAGTAGTAGTAGTATTGTTAAATGTGCTTCGACAGCTGAGGTTATTTAGGACCTGAGCTTCCACCAGGAGTGAAACCCGGTACCACTTTCACCAAAGTTGAGCGCACTGCCCACATAGTTACCCGAAAGCCCGGCATAGTACGATTTATTATGTATGACATAATTTAACTAATATTCTGACCCTAGTATAACTCATTTAATTTCCTTCCTAAACTCTTTTTAAACACGTTTTTATTTTTTGTATTGTGACCTATTATCAGGATTCATCAGTCAAATATTTTCGTAATCTAATTCTGCTAATTATTTCTTCCTCATTGTAGACGTACTACGGCGAATTACCTCATGAATTTTTCAAGTGAATCACTAGGTATATTTAAACGGCGAAGTTTATTGATGAATGGAATATTGTCAATTGTTAATCGAGGAAATCGATGTATCAGATTTTGTACCAACTATGTACAGCTCCATTTTTTCCATTGATCATCGTGACATCATGAGAAAATTGAAACGTAATCCAAAGAATGATACTCGAAAGCCAGATATGAAAGTTTTACCTGCTATTTATTATAAATTCAGCAAATGGAGAGAGAGAGAGAGGAGGATTCCTACAGAAGGACACCCAAACTCGTGGGAACGGATACGAAAGGATGTGAGTAAACAAATATACGCAGACAAAAAGGAAGCAAACAACCGGACGTGGGTATATCTAATGGCATGATGCCTAAAATTCAGATGCGAATGTTAAAGGTTCTTTACGAAGACGTTCCTCTATGGGATATTAATGGCAGACAAATATCGAAATATTTATTTCTGGATCCATAAGAGGGGTCAGGTGATCTTGGAGGTGATTCGAGGACCTTGCTCCAGTTCACTTTCTTATTTTTCTTTCATACATTTATTATCTATATTTTCTCTTCTTTATATTTAACCACAAGTACCTTCTCCTTCTTCTTTTTCTATTCTCATCCACAATTACTTATAAATAACGCGTGAAGTTTAATCTCAGACTTCGGGTTCACAAGCGAGCAAGCTCTTCACGTAAGGGCGATATTTCTGGTCCGCAATGATCTCTTTTTGAGAGAGAAAGAAACAATAATTTTCTTTCATTCACTTTTCAAGATATTTACACATAAAAACTATATAATATTTGTTTGGATTGATGAAATTCATTGCATTTTCAATTTGAATAGAGCAAATATTCTTCTTTTATTTCGTCTACCTTAATATTTGAGTGTGGATGAATAGAAAGTGGACTATTTTCATGTCATTTTGTCCATGTTTTCGTAATAATTTCACGGAATATAATATAGAAGTTTCCTTTATAGTTAAATATAAAGAAAAAAGGATAAAAAACGCAAAGTTGCGAAATATGTCAGATTATGAAATTCAGTTGCTTTCAAATCGTAATTTTCAAGTAATTTTTTATCTTTGGAAGAAACTTTACTTTTCTAATCCAATCAGCCATAGTTCTTTGGACGACTGCGTTTCTGAACCACGAAAATGATAATTTACAATAATTTTATTAATAATGAAGGAAAGCTGTTTATCTTCTGATAAATAATTTCTTAAAAATCTGTACAACTTGGTACCAATGAAATGTAAAAACACGTCGAGATGCAAAAATATTCTTAGATTATCACGGTAAATTATACGTATTGGTGGTGTTGTTTTTAAATTATTATCGGAGGGTAGAAATTTTCACAGCCTTCCACACAGGTACGTGGGCTATGATAGACCTATCAAACGTCGAATACCAAGGGGGAAGACAGTGGATTGCTTCCTTTGCATCATGAATACAATACCCCAAGTAATACCTATTATCCTTATCAGAGTTTCAAACAGCGGCGTTTGTATAGGAGCAATATGATGCAGTTGAGGTTCTGATGTTTCATCCTCAGTGGCATCTGTTAAAATCTTCATTGTTTCCTTCACAAACACTCTCCCCAGTGTCCTACTTAGTGATAGTAGGCGACTCTAGTAATCTAACCGAAGTCCCTGAACGTTGGCTGACGGTATGCAGCACTTAGTAATTTCTCACATCTGCGCTGCGTAGCATAAGCATCTAAAATTCGTGGCAAGGTTAATTTACTGTACTAGTAAAGGTTCATTATTGTTTTGCTATTATGCAAAGTAATATCATCATAAAATTAGTTTCTTAATTTCGAAGTTAATATATTACGTATTTCCCCTTACAATTAATGGCCTAAAATATTGTTTCAGAATCGTATTATTCGCTGTATGTTGCGTATCTTTCCGTCATTTTACATCATCTATACACATTTTACACAAATCTACACTAATAGCATAAATTCTATGCACTATTTCCTAAGGATTAGAGAATAGCAAACGGATCCTTGTTGGAAGTCCCAGAACGTTCTTAAAAAAGAGGAAATTTTCGGAAAAGATCGTTACATTAGTTATACAATCTTTGTGATACTTGCAGGAGCTGACGCATATCATTTGCGCTGGGCAGCATCAATTGCAGCCTTAATATGTTTTCTGGCCGTCGCAGCTTCAATGGCCCAGCCCAAGAACATAACCGAGGAGTTGTCAAATGAAGAAGAGGTGAGAAGACAATGTTTACATTAGTGGCTAATAGTTGTCCTATACTTTCAAAATGAGCACCATACTCATATAAAGTTATCCTCGTAATTAATATTTTAAGAAATAACTGTGAGTCTAACAAGTTGTGTTCGTATAAATTCAGCAACTATTTTGAAAAGAAAGACTTTTCGTAACTCGTACAGATTTTAATTACGACATGTTTTTAAACGTTCATATTCATGTGAATATGTCAAAATATGTCGAATTAAAAATCAGCTGTGCAAGTTACGAAGTGTTTTTCTTTTGAAGATGACCGCTGTGAAATTTCACGAATTTATGATTGGTAATATTAATTTTACGGAACTTTCAGGACTAGATACAAGTAACATCAATTCCATACCAACCCTTTCTTTTTATTATACCAGATTAGCATTAGTTTCTCTTCCGAGGGTATAAAATTTAGCTACTGTTTTATAATTTACACTTAAAGAGGTTGTAAACATATTTCATCATCATGTTTACTTCCCTTCATGAGAAGTTTTTTTTAGGAAGCTTTTAACTTTATGAGACACAGAATGAAATAATGAGTAGAAATATTTCCTGATTTCTCTCCCTTCCGACGAGATCAAAGAAATGAAATAAGTTCATCACTCCCACGGGAAATTAAATTCCATTAAGAAATCCATGAACTTATTTTTCCTTTCCAACTCTTTTTACGTGGTTTCCTCAAATATCTACTGAATCTTCGAGTAAAGACAAAAAAGGGGCACGGTTGAATATTCCTAGCTTGCAGCTTTTAATGTAGGATTATATTTTACAAAGCCGATCGAGGAATTGCAACGACGTCCCAGGGCCGCTGATCCTCCGTGGCCAACGGCTGCCACACCTCCGTTTTGGCTGTGGCGACAACTGGACACGGTTCCAAGGCGCCTGGATGCCATCGAAGCACGTCTTTCTCGATTGGAAACGCTCCTAGAGGTTCGCCTGGAGCAGATGGTGGAGGTGAGAACCTATTCCAAGGAAGTGAAGTGATGACCAAGATTTTGGAAGTATTGGGAATTGCTAGTAACCTCGAAATCCTCTGCTCGATCATTGATTCCAAATTTGCTGGAATCGTGATAGCACAATTCACGTTGATTTTAATCAGTACTGGCCAAGTATGTACAAAACTTTATTTGTTGTTTCTCATTACGAGAAAAGTTGCGTATTTCGTTGCAATTTTATTACTATGAAAAATTTGGGTCTTTTCGCTTTACGTTTAACGTCATAACTAAATCATAGTTTATGGAAAATAATAAATCGACGAAGCTGTCACCCTGTGCAACTACATCTTAAGCATTATTAAACCATCACTTAATGAAATAACGAGAAAATATTTTGAGTTATCGCAGTTTTTCATTTAAGCCTTCGAGTATTTTGTTAACTTTAACTTTTGGTTACTTTAACAGAAAATTATTTAATTCTTTTCGTTTTTTGATTGCTTCCTATAGAACGTTTTCCAGCATAGGATGTAATGAAATATATTGAAATTAATGAATCTTGCCAAGTTAGTTAGGGGTAGTAAAACTTTGAAAACAAACGTCAGACATGAATTTCATGCGAGTTTTTTTTCACATTTCAAGATCTTCCATAATTACTGCCTTGCACTAGGAACGGATATTATTGGTATTACCTCCATATTCTTTTTTCCTAGTATTTACAATAAAGTATTAGTCAAGTATATTCATAATTTATAAAAGATGCGGTACCTATCTATACATAGAATATTGTTTGGAGCAAATAATTACTATCCGACACACAATATACTTTAGCGTATCTCCACGGAAGATAATACGGTCTATTCTACTGTACCCGTTCTCTTTCACCAAACTCTTTCTCAATTGAGTGTATATGTGTTGAGTAGGGAGAAAAGAACCGCGCAGCGAAGGAGGAACTGTGGAGGGAGCAGGAAAGCCGAAGAGTGGAATCGGCATTCGACCGTCTGGAGCGTCGAATGGCGTTCATGGAAACACGTCTCGCAGGGGCAGCGTCTGCAGAAAGGGCCGCTCCTCGGATACAAGTAAGGGATATTTCCAGAAGAAACGATGCCCTTAGAATACTAGAGCGTAAGAAGAAAATTCCACGCGGAACATTTCCTCACCAATAGTTTTCAGCCGAAGCAATTTCACGCCTCACACAGAACTAGCAGAATACCTGGGGATTATTCATGCATGATTTATTTTATAGTCAAGCAATTGCTCATACGTGCTGTTGCTGGCCAGATTTTTTACCTGGGCACATGCATATCAGCACATCGAAAATTTTTCGGTAAAGATTGGGCCTATGATTGCATGTTAGGTACTGCTGTTTTCATTCTAATAATCTGCGAATTACTTTCTTGAGGCAATTTAGAGCGAGAAATTTTTCTGTTATATGCTCGTATGTCTCTTAAGCGAGCCAAAAATTCTACCACTCTTTCATCTATTTTATTTCCTTCATTTGTCACCTTTTTATTGGCAGCGCGTCCATTCTGGTGGAAGCGGTCTTGGGTTCGATTCCGGTAAAAACCCCAATTTTCCATTAGTGGTTGGCAGCAAGACGAGTACCGAAACATTAATTCAATAAAAAATCTATTAGCATCCAATCTTATGATAATAACCATGATCCTTTGGAAAACCAATGAGTAATGGGAAAATGCTGCGAGATTAAAGTTAAATGGGTACTTAACATACTGGAAGAGAATACGAATTAGAAGATTGTTTCTAGTGAAATATCAGTCCTATTTTCCACGCTCTGGGTGAAATTAAAAATATATATAAGTAAAGCCTATAAAGGGAAAAAAGGTGAAATTAGAAGTATATGAATTGAACCTTTCCAGCCATACTCAAAAAGTTAGCGAGTGAGATTTAAGTAAGGATGCATCTTTACAATCAGACTACCTCTTTCTTCAATTTCTTTGTTTTTTTCTTTACTTTCACTGCCTTATTGTTACAATCTCTTTTTGCTATGCAGGAACAACTCCGATGCCAACAACAGAAACTAGAGGAAAGCGTCGAGGGTCTTCGTAGGGCCCTACTAGATCTGCTACCATCTGCTGTTGCCCTGGCAATAGGTGACAAATGGAAGAGCCAGACAACCCTGCAGTCCCCACCTTACAGGGACGCTGAGCCAATTTGCCAGTGGGCGGAGGGTCATGTCGCCAACATCACCAAAGAAGCTGCATCCTCCTTCGCTATTCTAAAGGAAAAACTGACGGCGGAATTTGGACTACAGGCAGACAACTTCGTCACCAAAGTGAGACAATTTATATTATTTATTATTATTTGATATTTATATTGATATAAATCAATATTATTTTATTAATAGTATTTGTTTACTCTGTCTACTAGCTTCAATCATTGGCTGACATTATTATCTATATTAAGATTGAAATTCATGAGATAGATATCGCTGTTAGCTACCTCATGATCTCTATAAAGATTTCTCACTATATATTACTGACGGATGTAATGGCATTCGTTAGGAAAAATTTCAGTATTAGGTTATGTACCAATATCTTCAGTGAATCCATGTAAGTAAACGTACTTAACCAACGAATAAACCACCCCGACTAGAAGCTTCCATAGACGTGTTATTATCAATTCCGTACTGTATTTGGATGTAGTGATCAAATGTATGAAAATGTTCCTTATCAAAAAATACCCTTTGAGAAGAATGTAAGTTTCATAGGCTATGTATGATTCTCGATTACTATGCCAGTCCACGGAAGGAATTCAATGTCAACATTAAAAATCTTGCAGTAATTACGGATTCAATAGTTTTTCTCATTTTTTTACTAAAATTCATTTGCCATTGACGTTTTTGTACATAAATTGACTTGATGATTACGTAAAAGTTTGGAAAGGCCGATGTATATTACAGAAGTTCAGAGAAAATTTCAACTCCTATGGCTCTCGTTTTGAATTTTCAGGTTGGAAACATGTACAGCGACCTGTGGCAAAGGACACAATCGATAGAGACGCTGCTCAAAGGTTCGTTGAATTTGAGCAATACCACACAGCGGGAGATGCACGAAGGCTTCCGAGCACTGTTGCTCCAACAGAAAGAGCATTACGAGAAACTGGAGCAACACCTTTTCATGGTTCATCGAACCGGCAGAGGAAGAGGATCGACAACTCAGTCTCACTCCGGTGGCGCAAACCGTACGTATCCTCAAAATAACTCCATGATTAATATACACTAATACTTTTTTACCACAAAAGATGCAGTAAGTTAACGACATGGAAAACCAAGCTTTATTGGAAACGGTTATGTCAAGACAATGTCAGAGCTTTCTGAGCATTTTACTCCGTAGCTTGGTCGTCGAAACCAAAAATACGAGGACGACCATTTCTTTCGGAAATAGATGACAAAACAAATTCATCACAAAACATAAAATATATATCTAATAAGAATCACAAAACATAAAATCTATATTAATGAAAAGGTGATCTAAATTTTGATTTCACTGAAAAAAACACTCAAAGAGAAAAAGCGCCAATTTTATGTCCTCATTTGTTAAAAAAAAGGTTTCGTCACGATTTGTCAAAATATGAAGAGGAAAATACAGAGGTATGTTGATACATCTCCTTCTCCTACGTCAGAACGCTATCGATAATAGCTTTGTGGTGGATTTAAGTTTGAATAACGCTTCGAAAATAAAAATTTGTGGCACAAAATAGTTTCATTAAAAAATCAGTTGATGCTACTAAAACCAATATCCCCAACAGGTCCCGCTTGTGAGAGTAGCCGTGTAAGAGGCTCGAGCAGGCCCTGATTTATTACATTGTTTATACGATCTCATATTTTGTTATTTTCATTATTTATAAATCAATCTGAAAAATGCTCCATGCATTTTGTCGTATCCTTAATAATAATAATTATACTTTAAACTTATGAATGGATGTCTTAAAAATCCTTCATGATTTAGATAACAAGGTTGGAAACCACGGATTACGACTAAAATCGGACGTAAACCTGTATGAGAAACTATCGCTGGTTTTCAGTTACCATAGTTAATCAAAAATTTTGTTTCGGTAGATGGCAACGGCGGCAGGGGAGACTGGGCAGCAGGAGATGCTCTGGAGCATGGTCTTGGGAGTCTAGAACTATCATTGGACACACTGTCAGGCACGGTTTCGAGGCGCCTAGGAGATCTGGGTCGTCGACTCGACTCCTCGTTCCGTATGCTGCTGCTGGCACAGAATCTTTTCCTCGAGTCGTGCCACAGAATTCAGCTGGGAGAGCCTACGCTGGAGGAGCGACTCTCAATTGTCTTGGAGAAACTTTTGGAAACAGTCTCCAACAGGTGAACAGCGTAGATCTTACAATTCAAGTGAATGAGTAAACTTAGACATAGTGAGCTGCTTCGGTGAATGATTAAGTATTAAAACACTGATTGCTAGAACTTGAATGGATTTCATATCGTAGAAGATGCAGGGAGGATCTATGAAAATCGAAGAGGGCCAAAATCAAAAAAGGAAATATCGAAAATTTCTAGACGACACATAATATAACTGAAGGAGAAGTTCTCATGGTGAATGAATCAGTTAAAGGGATCCCAAATTGAAGATTTAAGACGTTGGATGCGTGACGCTTGAGGCTACGTCTCTGACAGATTGATACTGCATCGATAAGTAGCAAAAAATATACTTCAAATTCTTTATTCATCTGAATATAGTTGACCTGAAATATTCCCATATGGTCAAGGAGTATTTCACTAGGATCGTGAATACCTAACATCTTTTAAAGGTGTGACGAATTGTGAAATTTTCTTTAAACATTGACGCATCTAAAGATACATCTGGGCATTCATGGGTTAATATATTACCAGTACATCTCTCTTATGAGTGAATTTAATTTTATGGCATGTAACATTGCTTGAATAATAGGCGCCTCTATCGATAAAAATAAATCTCATCAACTCTTAACGAAGTTGGCCTTTCATGCAATCTTTACAAACTCACACTTTCTAATTATTTATTTAAATAATAAGTTTTGAACTGGAATAGGTCGTATTTCATTTCTGTTATAGTCTCTGAAGCCTAAAATGACCACAAAAAATTTTATAGCCAAGAATTCCATACACCGGAAGAAGCTTTTACGAGGAAAAAGTGGACGACAAATATCAATATCAAGAAAACTCTTCGAAATGAATCATCTTTCTAGATATACATTTAGTAAAAGTAACATCACCGGAATGGCATATCAAGATGTTCACTTAGATTACATTTTCGCTTTAATATACAAAATAAGCATATTAATCCTAAAAGGTTGATTATTTAGAGATATATCTATTTACATATCCATTTTGATGCTTAACGTCTAACTTTAAGATGCATTAAATAATGTCCTGATAACATGATCTAACATTAGCTTTATATCACTGATATTTCATTCCACGCTAAAACAAAAAAAATAAAAATCACGTTTTAAAATATGAATTACCATTCTTTTTTCTTCGGGAAAGACAGATTTGAGGAGGTAACGGGCTATTGATAATATCTATTACTTAATGTATATATGTATACTTAAATTCAGAGGTTAATTTTTCTTATTGAAGAAAAAAGATCTCAAAGATTTGTCTCCTTCGGCAACGATTATGTATTGACGTGATTTCAGACACCACGGTTATGTTTTCTTCACTCAAAGACGGAAAATGTTGCGTGAATTAAGCTAATGATTCTTTTTCGCCATAATGGTATTCGTTTCTTTCCACAGAAGCAACGGATACGACCTGGAGGAGGTAAAAGACGTAATTCATCTCCAGACGACCCAAATGGCCAGGATGCTTGAACGCCTCCTCAACATCACCGTGTCCGAAATACGAGACGGCGATACTCGACTACATTTGGAAATGACCGAAGGACATAGAAAAGCAGAGGCTGCGCTGTTGGAGCGCTGTTCCCCTACCCAGGGAGGCACCAATCACACCCACGACGGCAGCTTCCGCGGAGAGGAATCCTGGATGGAATCTTTCCCTCCAGTTGCCGCGGTGATCAAGAACAGCGGGCCTCCCGACAACGCTTCCTTGGTGGCTCTGTTCCACCACGAGAATGAGTTCGACCTCAACGAAACGGGACCCCAGCAGCAAAACGCATTGGGAACTGACGAATTCCCCGAAAAGGCGAACGAATTCGAGGATGATATCAAAGCGTTCCAAAACAACTCCTTCGTGGAGGCCGAGGAGACTGTCATAGAAACGGGGAACGAGCAACTGTTTGACGAGGAGCTGCAGCCGGTCTTGCCCGCGGCGGAAAGAAACGCTTCGGAGCATAAAAGATCTGCAGAACACGAAGGCGGACCCAAAGAAGATCCTTCCAAGTCGTTGGAGGGCGTAGAGGAAAGCAAACAAGTCCGTGGCATCGCATCCGCTTTGGTGGATCAATTCACGTGGTGGGACGATAAAAACGGTTTCGTCGAGACGAATCAGATCAACTCTTCCATGCAGGAGTTGAGACTCATCCTCAAGTTCATACTGCCATACGTCACGGAAGCGAGATCTGAAGAGCCCTCAAAGTTGAACAAAACCATGCGGTTCCCTCTAATACAATTGGCTAAGGCTATTATGGAGATGTACGAGGAGCCGGAGCTGCCTCTGGAAAGCCTCTACGCGAACCTTCCGCAGATGTGTGAGATGCTGAAGAGGGAACACTACGATGGTAGAGTGGATGAAATCATCGATCAAGTTCTGAACCAAACGGAATCCAATGTGGACCAATCGTACCTGAAAAAGATACGAGAACTTGCTTTTAAGCTTCATTCCAATAAATCACCCTGAGAAGGGGATTCTGAACTGAAACGAATTGTATTAACGCTTTTACCGTTTCTTCTTTCCATCACGAAGAAAATGTGTATTTATAACCTTAATTAGAATTGGGTTTTGATATAAAAAAGTTTTTTATATAAAATACTTTTTTAGATTACTGAACAACCATCGTTAATAAAGCTATTTCGAAATGGTAATATTAGCGGGATCACCGAACTATTCCTAGGTACACATTCAAGGAGATGATACGCAAGCGCCAAGTGTTGTAGAATAGCCCGTTTAAAATATGTCTCATTTCAAGTTTATCCTCTTGCTCATCGATTTTAAAGAATTAACATTAGAACTAATATCAATCCATAGACGAACTAGAGTCCAAGTATGTTTGGGAGGAGAAATATGAATCACTTAGCGGAGAAAGCCGTTCTCTGGCAATAGTGAAGATTTAGAGCTATGAGTACATGAAAAGCATGACACGCAGCATAATTACGCTACTATTTATAGTTATTTTTTCTTGCCAAGATAGTAAATAAATTTTGCAGACAGAACCTAAAATAAAAGAGAAATGAAGTGAACGTTAGCAATCTCGTGGTGCTAAGCGAAACAAGCCTCAAACGATAATGTATTCAGAGGGGTCTTTCCCCTTTGAATACAGAAATATCCATTCTCAACAATCAGTTATCAGATAGACAATTATGAATGAATAATAAATTGTTTAACCATTGTGGAGAGAGGCCTTCACAGAGCATTTCTTTAAGACAACGCTCAAGAGCCCACCGAACACCTCACTGCCACTTTTGTTTATCCGATTTGTTTACAACTTGAGTTGGTAACGAAATAGAGCATCGCTAAGTGAATATTTAATTTATTTTCTCCTCTGAAACAAAAATAGATATCGCACTATCAGAGCTGAAATCGGCTCCGCAAGAGATGGACTGCTCCTTTCTTCCCCGCACGATTAGTCATCGCAAACATGAGTCAAAAAATAACAAAGGCAAGCCGAAGCTGGAGAGGCGATGAAATAATGTAAACAATTTTTGGTCCATCAAATGCGGCAAGCAAAAGTTGGTTAAAGTGGGTTGCAGCATATCAAGGGATGGGAAAAATTCAGCCTGTAAGTGGTTGGCAGAGCGTCATTTGTATGTAAGGTTACCTTGAGTTTCATTTGACAGGTACTGGGACCGGTAATATTAGGCGGAATAGAGGTCGAAGAGGAAGCGTTTTAATCGGTTTTGGCCGTATTTTAAGAATTGATCAAACTAGATCAACTCCAATTCATGGAAAAGAATCTTTTAGAATCTATTCCAACAATGTTAGAGGAACTACAGCTTCAACGCCTATTGTAGGATGGGAATTGCTTTCGCATTTATAACTATATATACTTAACCTTAATTCTCATGTCAGTCATATACTACTGAGAAAAATTTTTCATACTAAAATATCAAAAATCATTATTTAATATTGCCTATCATAGCTTATTTCTCATGACCATTTAGGAAAAAATCCATTAATTTTGAACAATTTTGCCCCAGCAAAATAACAGCACATGGTGCTCCCAGTAATTTCATTCAAAATAAAATGTCTTGGCCTAATTATACCTAAAAAATACCTTTCGTAACAAGTAACTAATTTGGTTATGCCTTGATCCTTTAAAACCAGTTGTATTTTGAATGTATCTTTTTTTCATTTAATTTTCTAACAGATATAAATTAAAAAATCCAGTCTTACCCTTATATGATACTACATATAATATGAGTTGTCAGAGATATTTTAAAAATTAATGAAGTTCACCATGCCAAAAGCAATGTATTAAAGGTTCAAGACCGATTCCACAAAAATTCTCTGAAAAAATGTTTTTCTTACATTTCGAACTGCTAACACAATGATTCAGAAACAAGGCAGTCTATCATCACATTTTCATTACAACTTATTGAACTCAATGGATTATTTATTTTCAACTTCAGTTGCAATTAGGCTAAAACTAGGAGTCAATATCTGACATCAGTTTCTTTAAAATACAGTAAACCTGCAGAGAAAATAGGCAAGTAATATGATGTTCATAATTGTATGTAAAGTTTGCCAAGATAGATAAAATTTCAAAATAAATTTTTGAATATTCTGTATATTCCATTAAAAATATACTTTTGTGAAGTTTATCCCAGTCAGATGTACAAACAAAGAGCTCTCAGTAGCACCTGAAACAAGAATAGTTTCTTTGGTAATAGGGGTGCCATGAGTACATAACCTTCTGCAGCAACTGAAAACAATTTTAAACTGTAAACCACCTGTAAACATCGGACAAGATATAAGATCAGAGTTGTGTGTCTATATTTAAATATTATAACAAAAATTGTAGAACAAGAAACAAACTTGATTTTGAGGAAAGGACTTGAGGAAAAATTAATATTTTCCATTTTGTCTCAAACATAAGTAATAGATAAGACAAAAAATGATTTAGATGACTGAGATTACAACAATGAAAGGTGTATGAAACACAAGCAATCTGTTACCAGTGGCAAGAAGTTTTCCTCTTTAACTCTCCCATTGTGCTAATGTATTTCAAGAGTTGTTCTGTGTTTCAAAAATCTGCTGAAGAATTAAAATTGATAAAGTAAGATTGTGATTTGTTAAATTATTGTATAGGGTTGTTCAGTTATAATTTAAATATAGGCTCCCAGTCCATTTTATTATATTTATAATTCATATAAGCCATAGTCAGTGGGTCTAAATGTCTATTTGGATTTATGCAAACTTCACAGAAAACAGTCAATGCAGCCATTAGTGACGGAAGGGACCCAGGACCAAAACTTTTTCCTTATAAGACAGGTTTCTGCTTTACATAGGTTCAGCTTAAGACAAGTTTTACTTTACTAATTATATCCTACATACACAAATGGTCACATATGTGTGATTATGAACAACGGTGATGAATGAATACATGTAAATTCAGCTAGTGTTGATGTTAATTGTTAATTAAATAGTCTGGGCTTACTCCTTTTCTTCAAAATTTAAATAAAGAAGAGATTGGAAATGGCTGCTGACACCTTTTAAGAAAATATCATGCAGCACCCTATGATAAGAAACATCTTTGTTGTTAGATATCAAAACCAACATCACTATAATGCAAAATTTGAGATAGAAATAAATAAAGTGATAAAAAGGAATGGTCTACAAATATTATTACTACAATTCTCACTTGATATTTTTTAACCAATAGAAATTTAAAGGAAGCGAGTATAATGAAGAATAGAAGACAGCAACAATTGACAATCTAAAACTGCATCTTTAAATGAAGAGGTACATACATCAAATTGGTCATAAGCTATCAGATGAATTATTTCCTCAGATAAATATGACAAGAGTAATTAAAAAAAACTTTGAATATTTATGTTTAATGGCTATATTATATATTCATTGATGCAACAATGTGGAATCAATGATTCACATTATGCAAATCACTAAGCCAACTTTCATTTTATTATTTAGGATTTTATTCTTTTCTTCAATTAAACAGTTAATACCCAGACTTCATAGAACACTAAACAGAAGCTAGCTCATTTTAATTCCTATCTTTGAAGAAGAAAGTTGAGTATGTTAAATGAGAATGAAAATAATAATATTATTAGTGTCTCCCAACTGAATATTAAAAACACTTCAAATTTGGAAGACAGATTGCATAATAATAAAAACTTTCAGAATTAACAGTGATACTAGGGACCATTAAGAGATTTTTACTGATAAATTATTAAGAGGAAATGCAATACTGCAGGTTATTGATGAACAAATTTTGGTCTGCAGGTCAATCAAGCCCATTTGAGCATCCTAACTAGCCCACAATGTAGATGAAAAAGCATTCAATTCTCAATGTCTTAAAGTTTTTGCACCCATTTAAAGCCTTCAATATACAGCAATAACATCTACCTTTGAGGGTTACCTATTTGGAGTTTTAATCAATATTTAAATTTATTCTAATATATGTTCTCTTATTCTTTATTTACTCTTTAGTTGTGTAAGATTTACAAATAAAAAGTCACCCAGTAAAGTTAATATTTTACTATTCTCCATGTATAAGACATTGTTACATGAAAAGACTGTATACATTACAATCAGTAACAGATCTATTTATGGAATGACCCTAAGTTTGCAGCATTTTACAACTAAAATACATTGTGCAATCTCATTTGCCTGTTTTTCAAAACACATCAGATCTTAATTTGGATAACATTCCACTCCAATGCTCAACTCCCTTAGGGATAAACTATTTCTAATGATGCTTCTTGCAGCAATTGAGGTAGCCTCAAGTGACACTATAAAAAATTTTCATTCATATATAGCTGCTGAAAATTTTAGGTACTTGTTTCAGCTCACAAGCTTGGCTATGAGCTAACTTCGAATACAGACACAAATGATGCAACATCCTCAAAGAGTGAATGCAAATAAGAGAGCTTTCTTATTACAAGTATTCACATAGAATATTAATTGGCTAACAAAAGAAATAAACTATTGCATAAAATATATGCACACAAAGAATATGTCTAAATAAAATATACAAGAGTAAAAAGGAAAACATTTCACAATAACGAGAGACTATCTTAAGTTGGAATATGTATTTTGAAAAATAAAAATATTTAATAAAATTGGAACAAATAATTATGTTAACTCTATGGAAGAGTTTTCATAGGAAAAACTCTCGATTGATCCCATCATCCCCTAAAATTGGATTTTAAGAAAATAAGTACAAGAATATTGTACAATTATTGTCTTGTTTCTTCAGAAGATACCTATTTGTTTTAATCCCATTACTGTGATAATGTCAATAAAAGGAATGATTTCTGTTCTAAATTGCTCACTAATGTTTGTGAAGGTGGATGGGGAGGAAGGGTACAATAATCTTTGATTAAGATTCTTCAAGTTAAAATTCTTTTGATTTTCTTAAGAGGGATTACATATGAAGTATGTAAAAAATCAATGACTCACAATATATGGCAGTGAAAGAAAAATATCTTGGCATTGAAACTCCTGTTCTCTGGAAAAAAATTCATTTGGTTCCAAATAATCATCAACTACCCCAATTCCACAAACTACTAAACTCCACAAAATTAAGTCCCCCTTCAGATCAGTAGTGGCTGGTAGCTCCTCTCCAATAAACAAACTTGCTTTTGAATTTAATAGTTATTTACTATATTTAATTTAATAATTTAATTATATTTATATTCCAATTTAATAATATTTAATATTCTGCAATCTAATTCATCGGACATTTAGTAAAAGTAATTCTGTAGAAAATTATCAAAATTTTCCTTTGAGAAAAGTTCCTGGTTTCATTTTATGATAAAAATCTATATCCTCCATAAAAGTTCATAGATTTTAAAAGATTTTAAGAGATTTAGAATAGGTTTTTTGTGCACTAGCAAATTTTATCTGATTGAGGAAATCTGTCGATCTCATAATATATCTCATCCCCAAAATATTGATAAAGAACTAGAAAAATTATTTTTCAGAAAGTCATAATATGTAAAGCACTTCATGGCGCATCTTTTTGAATTTTTTATCTACTGAACTAAAAATAACTTTAAATTATGACTTATTTTACATGGTACGGTAAAACCCATCTTCCCCATCTGTAACAGGCAGTGCTATAGGACTGAGAGTCGCATGAAGAATCCTTGCCATGCATTTCCACAGATGCAGGAATCAGTGTTCAAAATGCTGAACCTACATAAAGTAACACTAGTTGATGGGTTGACTTGGGGAACGTAAGAGCAAAATTTCCAACTGAGTAAGATGTGGTTTGTGAGGGGAATAACAAGCAAAAATGTAAGTATTTTTCATGCCATATTTGAAAAAGATAGCAATAGAATATCCAAATACTTAAGAATTTCAAGTGATAGACAGTATATTAATCAAAGAAACATATCATTGGCCCCCTAAATATCAAAGTCAGTGTCAGAAAAAGATGTATGTTTGCTTCTAAATTACCTTCACTTTATTGATAACAAAGCTTAAGCTTACATATACATTCTCCCAAATTGTATTGAATAAAATAGCTGATGAACTATCCACTGAAAAGATAGTTAGAAAACGCCAATGAGGATTCCCTATCCATGGTTGAAAGTTAAATTCTTTGGAAGGCTCACCTTAGGTAAATTAGTTTGAAACAACTATTCCAAATACATAATTTAATTTTTAATGAAAAAATTCATATTTTTCAAGAGTGGCTATTATGATAGAATAGCTGCCAATTTTTTTCCATGGCATAATCAACAATGATTATACCTAGATAGGCAATGAAATTTACTTTATTATATCTACAGAAACTTTTCTACCCTTAATAGCATATTACAGAAACCAATGAGTTTAAACAGTGGTATTTGTAACCTTTTGCCAGCAAAATTTCAGAAGAAACAATTTTTAATGCTGGAAAAGGACTTTCTCAATTGGGTATGTTGCACACCATGAAAAATTAATCAAAGATTTTCCCCATGACTTAGAGGAATTTAAAAACTGCAAAGAAATTTAAGTAAATGAAATTACAGTGATATCTCCACTTATGAAACAACCACATACAAACTTTTCCATACACAAACCTTGTCATGCAAAATTCACTAAGAAAATAGAAGAGACATAATAGGAAACTGGGTTTTGAAATGAAAAATTTTCAAGTAACAAACTTTGAACTGGAAAAAATAAAGTTCATAATTCAAGGTATCATTGTACCTATACAGCTAACCAGATCTGACAGTTTAACACAAGCTAAAAAATGGTATGTACTGTATTCAATCTAGGAATTGATTGATGGAATAAAGGAATGAGATATATATATATATATATATATATATAATACAAAAATCTTCAGAGGGAAATATGGTTATTTTGCTTAATAGTAATGGAGATCATCCATTGCTAAACTGTAGGTAGATGCAGATTTGTAGCTTCTTGCAATAGCTATAATAATTCTTCAGAAAGAAAACTTATTGTTAATGCTAATTTAAATGTGAAATAGGTTAATGAAATAAAGATAAATTAATATCCAGTGCTCATTTAAGTGGTACACTACCCCACTTAAACAAAGATGAAAATTCAGCTGTGAAGATACTTGTAAGTGACATACACATAATAAAAACAATGATCTGAAAGCTGTACATTCCCTTGAAATATGGTAAACTATCCCAAATTCATTCCAAGAACATTTTTGCATATACTTTGTAGACCATTCAAACATCCTGTAGAAATAATAAACAAACATTCATTCTCAAGTGCAAGAATATAGCCAAAAAATGATTTAGTAATGATTTATGGTTAAAATGATCCAAACTAAGTGTGAAATAGTCATGAAAAAGAGGTCACAAAATTCATATATAAATAATTCTATTCCTAGACAGGATAATGGATATTTTCTGAATAAATAATAAAATATATTTATTGAATACTGACCTAAATTAAAATTAGTAAATAGAGATTACTATCTACATAACATATCTCCTAAAAAATTTTCTTACTCCACCAATAAATGAAGTTTGAAGCATTGCTATTTTAATGACTCTTTGTTGATTTATTTGTCATCCATGAAAGATAAGTGTTCCAAAATAATGCAACTATTTGTACGAAGAGCACTTGGTATTGCAAAGGCATCAAATAAAAATTGACTAGCTGCACAGTTGGCCAAACCTACACAGGAAATGAAAAACAAAAAAATAATGATTACATCACCAAAAATATGTAAATACATGAAATAATTATTCACAACATACACCAAATGGAAAATTTAAGAAAGTATCATCAATACAACCTTTTCTCAATAGAATTTTTTTAACAATTCAACAGTCTATTTACAAAAAAACCATATGTACACACAATCATGACATGAACAGGGAAGAGCTTACTTTGTTATGAGATTTATGAGGAAATAATTAGTTTGGATTATAAAAAGGATTGTTTTAAGTTTACAATACTATGAGATAGTTTTTCTTCTCCCTTCATCTATTGACTTCAATTTCGATTCACAATTCAAGTTGGTGTGTTTATATGAATTAAAGAAACTTAATATTCAAACTTAAATAGTAGTATAGTAAATTGTAAAATATTCAAAATTAAAATCACACAAACTAATGTGATCTCATCATCATGTTATAACAATTCAAGAATTGGCTTGTTACAACTCTCCATACCATCCTGCCCCCAGCTGCTTAATTCCCTCATAATTCCTAACCTTAACACTTACCATTACTTGCTCTAATAAAATAACCAAGGCTTTCTTTTTTTAATTCCCTGCTACACTATCTCTTCTAATACTCTCTTTGGTAGAACATCATACTTCAAAGCATATCTCATTTCTTTGACAAAATTTTCCATAGACTCTTTTGTACAAATAAAGATCCATGCCATTTCATACCATCTTTACTTTTAGAACATAATCTTAAATCAACTTGGGAAGTAATTTCATCATTATTTCAAAATTTTTAATAAAAGAGAATTAAGAGCAGTCTAAGTCATTCATTGCATGGAACACTTAAATGACATTATCAATCCCAAATTCAAACTAAGGCCGCTTTGGATGACCTAAATGGCAACATTGGTCGGTTTTTTTTCCCAAACCCACTTTACTGTGAGAAGAGGTTGGCACTCTTAATATATAGAGTATGAAATTTTAATTAAAATTAATGAATGAGTTAGAAAATAATTAAATTGTCATTGCAGTTATTGTTTTTCATTCAAATGTGATGAAAAATGTTTAACCTACAACATAATTCAAACAATTTCTGATGATATGCATTTTTTTAAATACACTTGAATTATTACTCCGCAATGCATGCATATGATAATATAATACATACAACTCTGAAATAGTTTCTTACATAGATTACATCATGAAAACTGTTTCAGAAATTTAATCCAAGAAATTCAATCATATAGTAACATTCAATCATTTGTTACTTTAAATTTTAACCAAGGAACTTAATTCGTTTGTACATCATTTTTAAATTGGGGTATTAATTTGAGTAATAATGATATTCATATATATAATGTTAGTAATGATTGGTATAAATCATAACTAAATTATAACTTAGCCTATTTGTTATAGAGTTGCTGATTTAATGGAGCTGCAAATACAATGCACCTGCAACCCAGTCAGTATCCCTTTATATATTGAGCAACCTACCTTGTAATTCGTGATCAAAATGTCACAATAATCCCTTTGAAGTTTCTCCTTTATTTTAAACCAAGGTTCATTTCCAAGAAAACCTACAAGGACTATAAAAGACGCCAAAAAATTTGGCGCAAATACCGCTTGATCTAAAAAAACTTTCTTCAAAGTTACCGCTACTCCCTTTTGTCCTTTTGCTATGCGCTTATCAAGAAATCCATACCAGAATTTAAGTCCTGGACCCTGTATAAAAAATCTTCTCATATATCTATAGCTTGTATTTATTCTTAAGAGAGTTTAAAAATGATATATATAATTCGATAAATTTAGAAAACTATTGGATGAATTACATTATTGTAATACAATAAAGAATATGACAGTAAAATGATAATAAAGAAACAAAATTTTACAACGATAATGTAAATAAGGCACTTACCGCGATGCAAAAACCAATACCAAAAAATCGAGTAGTGCGAATATAGTCAACATTTTTAATACTTTTTTCCTCAATTGCTGTTTGCGCAATGAGGTCGCCTATTCCCATAAGCAGGCCTAAAAATAAACATAACATTTAATTTTGGAAATGGTAAGGTATAAAACTCGCTTGTGACTATGAACTTACCTGTTTGCAATGCTTGTAGTTTTGTTGGATGCTTTAATAGCAAACGTTGATACGCTTTCAGTAAGGAACTCATTTTATGACGTTATGAAAATAATTGAAAAAGAATAGAACTCTAACCACAGCTCAATGAACGGGCATTCTTTATTCAAACTGCAGCTCTGTTTATAAATAATAAACTAGTTCACTTTGGCTGTGCTTTGACCTCTCAATCCTCATCAGCATGGTAACTTAAATATCACAAGTTAATATTATCACCACTCTCATTCTGAGCGTGCCTTCAGAACCTTGGTCCGCAATAAACATTTACCGCTCTAATACTTTCACGCGAGAGCTTTGAACAAATCAGATCAATTACTTGGTTCACTACTTTTCGTTTTTTCATTCAAAGGAATTTACAATTTTCAGCAGATGTAAAAACAAAGAAACTGGCAGCGCTACTGAAGAATTGATACACTTCCCTATGGAATTCTGGAATTCAAAATGCAATCCATTATACATACTGTACACACATTGTTTATTCCTAGCAGAGCCCGACGAATCCCGATTTACATCATCAGAGAAATGTTAACAAACGGTTTTCCAATTTCGTTGACTATATTATTCTCTATCAATACAATTAATGGTAGTAGTATTCAAAAATAAGCGAAAAAACACGACCTGTCAAACTCGCGTGTGATTGCTTTCAACGTTCGAGGGTTAAAGCATGGGTTTTGGAGTTTACCGACTTCACTACATTTACGACTTAACTACCAAAATTCTCAAGGAACGCTTAAAAACAATGCGCAGTCGCGCCATCTCAAACGGAACAAGGAGGGAAAATAAGTTTCCTTACAAAATAGATTCTATTCTCTTACGATTATAACCGACTTGAAAGCAGAGACGCGTTTACCCTTTGATGTAGGGGCTAATTAAATCAATTTTTACTATAATTCATAGGGAAAGGAAATGCTTAGAATGTTAAAGAAAAAAATTACTCCCTTTCTTGAAGATATTGAAATATCAGTTTTATTTTTCACATAATGTTCTCGCTAGATATGTGAATGTAAATGACCATTTTTTTATAATTTGTTAAGCAATTTCTTCCAAAGTTTGAGATGAAAGTAGCATAACTTTACTTTCTATATATGGTAGACAAGTATTTGGACCTCTGTAATAAGATTCTTAATAGCTTAAGTTAGCATTAGAAGAGGAATATAGTACCGAAAAACAATCTTGAAAGGCTGAGGTGATTTTAGCTGATGGAGGTCTTCTCAGTAAATTTTCTATTAAATGTTATGGTGTACACCCTATTCAAAGTCATTCTTCTCAAATTTATCCTTTAAATTGAATTTGTGTTGTGGATGTAAGATTTAATAATTTTTTAGGAACTTCTGAAAAATCCTTGATTCATTAAATACGTTAAGTCATACTTTAAGAGGATAAACAAAATTTCCATTAGTTAGCTTTAATTGCTTTGCTAATACAAAGAAATACCAATAAAATCCTTGTATACCCAATTAAATTTTTATTTTAAGTTTGTTGATGAATATTGTTCCATATCTCAAATTATTTGTAATAGTATTCCATTTATCGGAATGAAAATAATTAAAACATAATTTTTCTTTAAATATGTAATTTATTTCACCAAAGATCTCATTTTCCTAGTATATGAATTACAATAGATCACTTGGCAGTTTTCTTATACATGCTAAAGTTTTTGAGATTAGCTATTAGTTTTCATATTGAGATACTTTACGTGAAATGCTTTTCATAGTGAGCAATCTTACAGTGAAGTTGTTTTATTCAACAGTCTAAGAGGTACTTAAAGTTGTGTTTTTGGAAGTGTGAATCTCATTGATATCTTCACCTCTCAGTTGATATATATGTCCTGGTCCATCCTTTTGTCTACTTATTGTTAGTTTTAATATGCAGATGTAATATTTGGTGTGGAAGGATATGCTGAAGGGAATTAAAAAGGAATGCAACTTGCTGATTCAAATTTTAATAAATGATGAAGAAAACAGAAAACTTAGATTTTATGTTATTTATAATTTTAGTCCACAATAAAACTCCTCCATTCTTGTGAACAAATTTTATTTTTTAGGGCTCTGACGTAAAAACCTCACCAATATAATATTCTTTAAAACAACATTACTACAAAGTTGAATCACAAATTCCAGATTTTCATACAAGCACCAACAATTAGTATAAACAAATTCTAAGGTAACATCTACACACAGATAAGTATCATTCTTCTAAAAATAGAAAATTCAGCAAAATTTACATTTGCTACATACTCTTGTTGATTAACTACTTGCACATTTGATAAGGTATGGTTCGGCAATTCCCTTAATTCTCTCGAGTCTTCAATATTCATTTTGCAAGAAAACATAAAATATAAATGCTTTTCCAAAAATAAAATAAAATATACTTTGTTTTATATCCATTTCATAACATGATCACATTTTTGATTTTCGCCATAAATGTAGCAGAATTTCTAGCCAACAACTGCTCATTAACATTGATCTGTTAAACATTCAGCCTTTGATATTGTCGGTGGAACAGAGTCTTGCGTCTTCGAGATCAATGGTGCTCCAACAAGCTCTGGGCATGGAATGATCTTATTTTGGATTCCATCAATTCGTGTCAGCAAATCATAATTGATCCTTTCAGAGATGACAGAGTTTTTCCTGATAAGAAATAACAATTTATTATAACATGTAGCAATTGATATTGCAAAAATCAAATCATAGTACCCTTCAAACATGTAAATTTTTATTTAAAGGAAAGATAATGCTAACATAAACATTTTAGAACACCACCACTTGTTGTAATAGGTTTAAAATTCTCTCATATAGGAATCAGCAAATATTTTAAAATGGTCTGTTATTAAAGTGCAGCATTTTAGCAAAGTGAGCAAAAAATTTTCTTTGACATTTATGAATTTAATTACAGATTCTCTATTGAATTTGCATTTTTAAGCAGAAAATTGTACTAGTTTTCCTTCATTAAATGATAATACTCACAGTAATGTTATAAAAAACATTGTTAGAACACTAATATAGTTTAAGCTGCTAATAAGAAAATATTTTGAGAAAGTGAAAGACTGCATGTTAATGAGGAGTAGACCATAAAAAGGAGATTCTATTATTTTACTAGATCAATAATGGGAATTGGAGGTAATTATTGAAAAACAACCACTATTACCTAACAAAATTTTACCACAATATTAACATGGGAGCTTAAATGTTTTAAATGAAGACTGAGAACTTTTATAAAAGAAAAACCACCAAATACTATTCTAAATTTTGGGAAGCCTCAGATTCAAATCTAGTAACAGTAAAGTATTAGCATATACATAATTAGTTTTCATAAAGTATGTAAAAGGTGCAGGTCTAAAGTATGCATTTAAAATTAAAAAGTCAAAAGGCTGTTCCCCATTGTTTTCCAATATGTAGGAAATAAAAGTTTCCATATCCCTGTTAAAATATAATTCTGCTTGTAATATGATTTTCACTCAGTCTCCTGAAAAGCATTTTAACTAGGTTTTACTGTATACGTAAAAGTATCTATGTGCATCTGTTTCCAAAAATTTTCCACAAATATAATAAGCACAAAGATTGTACAAGTTCTGATAATATTTTGTAATTTGATTTAGTTTGGTAATTATTTTGTTTGAAGAAATTTATGTTGATGTCATAAATAATGAAAATTTAAGAAAGTTCATTTACAAGGGTAAGTCAATAAGTAAGACGTAAAACTTGATAGAGATAATATTAACCAAAGTAACTTCCTGAAATTTATTTTCAATTATCTAATGATTCACCCAGTATATTTGAACATTTGTCACATCTCTTTACAAATAGCCAGCAGCAAATACAATAGCCAGCAGCAAAGAAATCTTTTGGTTGCTGTCACAGCCAACAAGTAACCTTTTGTATCATATTATTATATTGTAGTACATATTTGGATAAGTAGATAAGTGAAATAAATTGTAGGAAGTTACTCTGATCAATATTGCCTCTATTTAGTTGACTTTCTTATTAACTTACCCTCATTTTAGCTTTTTGCAAGTATTTTTGTAAAAATTATTATGTTGATTAACTTTCATATATTAATATAAAATCTATTAATTTCTTTTTAATACAAGATTACCAGAAATATTTTAACATGTATTTGATAAAAAATAAGAAGCTGTACTTGTATTCTGGGTGTGAGGTAACAAATTTCCTCAGCCACTCTGCAGTGGTCATAAGTTCTCCTGAGGCACGTCGCTGGATGAGCTTCAGGTATTGTTGCACTGTGCAATGGGTATCAGCATCTACATCCATCCCACTGAGATAGCTGTTGATTAATGGAATGAGGCCAGGAAATTCTCCTGCCTGTAAATTGGTTAACAGATGCAAATTAAAAAAAAAATTGCATCACTACTATGCAGCACTTAATTCAATATAAAATTACAACTAGTTTACACCACATAGCTGCTAAAAATTGGATTTTTCTTTGAAATTTCATATAAAATTATCAAGCTATCACCTCATGATGTTATATGTTTATGAAATTTAAGTATTTTACAATAAATTTATGCTTTAGACATGAAAAAGCAAGTTCTATATCTTGATTAACAAGTAACACTAAAAACTATGCTTAAGTAAGAAGAAATAGATATGATAGTTGTTTGATGAAATGGTTTTACTCATATGTTAGTCCCTTGTTTAGTATCATTGCAGTATCTTTACATGTAACATGAAATTTTTGTCTATTTCAAAGTTTTTTTGATTGATTAAAAAAAAACAACACCTAAAAATTAATAAAATAAAGAATTACCTCAGCTAGATCAGATTTCACAGAAAATGTTGCTGTCACTTTTGATGACATGGGCAGTTAGTTTTAAAATTTTCAAACAGAAATTTATTCAAAGCCATAGAACAACAGAAGGTATAATATAAAGAAAAATATATTTACCTTCCCATTAATGATCTCATTGATTGTCATAGCCTCATAAACAGCACATGGGGCTGAGTCATCTGATTGAAACTTTGGACATTGGCATGTTGCTTCTGGAGGAGATATTTTTGTGGTTATATCCTTTCTGAACCAGAACTTTTCAGTTCTTATGGCATCCCTTTTCTGGGCCTTTTGCATATTCTCATCCACCTGAAATCATCATAAGCATTAATATATGGGAGTATACAAAAAAATTAAACACTCTCCCATATGGCAAATATTCTCTTTAAAGAAAATTTCTGAAGTGGTGCAGAGTTCAACAGAGAAGGCTTCCTCTGAACTAAAGTCTTCAAAGAATAATGCACCAAGCTGTGCATTAGTAGTCAAAAAATATTTCACCAATAGTTATTGATAATATATTTCAGCACTTAAATAATATTTGAAAATTCATACAAGAAAGGAATTTAGACTTTTAAGCTCTAAATCTGGCAAACAAAAATTTAATTTCCCAAATTTTTGAAATCTGCAATATAGTATTTTCTTGCTATGTAAGCCTAAAAAATTGCTAATAATTTAGCAGTTTATGCAGAGTTTATCAAAAACATATTTTACATATTGAAGAAGTTTCACAGATCACAAAGATCAATTTTACAGAAAAAAAGATATTAAAAGATAGAGAGTATCTATTACTTTTGTCATAAAAGGGTTAGCAATAAAAATACCACCTCATTGGGCATTCAATCACAAATTATGTAGCAAGACCAATTTAACTCATCTTATACCTCAAACACTATTTTAGTTTATGCTGTGTGATTTATAAACCAAATTGATATAAAATTAGCTTAACATTATTAAAGGCTAACATAAAAATAATTAAATATTTCCGAACCTTACTGATGGGAATGATCAAATTGAGTTGGTAAGATAGAATGACCCGAGTCAGCAAGACAACAAAGCAGACAATGGCTGCATTTTCAAAGTCTGTTATTTGCACTTCACAAGGTCTGAACTCAACACGCCAACCTATTGATGAATTGGGTGGAGGAGGCTTGAAGCGCATGGTCTGCCAATTTGTTGACTGGATATTCTGAAAAAGAAGGAGACATAGTCCTTTAAGAAACTAAATATGACATGTAACTAATTTTCCAGCATCATTTTGAAGAAAATTACAAACTTTTTTCTTGATAACTCTGGAAAAAAACCAGTCATTCATCATTTCACTTCATGAAAAAAGTAACTGTAATGTAAAAGAGTTTTGATGAAATTTAAGAGAGAATGAATATACTTCAGAAAAATCTTACGACAATAATAGTAATGCAATTAGCAAAATTTAAACCTCAGACGGTATCATTAAAAAGACAGACAATAAAATGATTAATTTATTGTCAATGGACTTGCAGTAAGAACAACATTTACCTCAAAGTGGTCTGTGTCTACAGAATCATCCTGATACACACGCTCACTAAACAGCGAGACAGAGTCCCTAATGAACAGATGTGACACATGCCTTGCTAAAAGGGGATCAATTCCAGCCTTAGAAAGCTGTTCAAAGGACCATTCATCCATTACCAAAGGAACGTCATTGAATCTGAAAGGAAAACATAGACTATGAATTCAAAGTATCCTTGGAGAGCAAGAGTAGCAAATAAAATTGCTTATCAATTCTTAATAATCTCATGTCATTCACATGAACAACGATAAAATAATTACTTCAATATTTAAATGAAATAGACACTAACCAGACAGTATGGGAATTTAAATTCCCAAGAATTCTGTCAGTCTGAATAAACTATACATAGACTATAAAAGATATATAGTTAAACATGAATTAACTATACATAGTTTGTAGATGTTATGATACAAAAATATATTGATGTATCATTATTTATAGTCATATTTTGTATTTACAGAAATACACAGTAAAAGTAAACTTACTATTTTTATCAAACAAATATCAAATAATATATATTAACTAGGGAGTGAGATAAAAAAGATAATGATATCAAATGCAGAACAACTTATGGGGTAAATATATTATTTATAAAATATACTCATGCTGATTTTAGATGCTTCTGCAATCTAAATTCCTATAACCACCACGTATAGTTATTTCTAGTTTTAGTTATATTTATACACAAATTTATGGAGGCCCTGGTTAATTAGGCACAATAATCCACTGATAAATTAATGTGAATCTTTTGCTACAAACTTAACAGTTTTACCAATTGAATTGTAAGATTATGAGTTTCTGAATATATCATCAGCAAAACTTATGAGATGAGTGAAAATGAAATACAATTTATACATGTCAAATTGCGCTCCATTATGAAATTCATCTGATCAGGATAAGACTGAGACCAGATATGATCACTTTTCACAACAAGCTCCTAAAGAATTTAAAATCTGTCAGACTATTCTGAGCTAACTGCAGCACATGATAACAAAACAATGCAAGTTATTTAATAGAATACTCATTACATTCTATCACTATTACTTGATAACATATCATATATGGAATGAAAAAGACTCACTTTTCTCCCTGCGGAGAGATGTAAGATGAGATGGAGTCGTAACGGGATTTTGGAATAACCCGCTCTCCTGGACCCAAAGGTTTCTGTCCACGCTCTTGCGGCGTTCTACAGTCCACTGCACCAGAAATAACATTCCATCGGCAGTCCACATCGGTGATAAGCCCTCGGTGGAATGGTGAGGCTGCGGTGAGCGCCAACTATGAATGGATCATCCACGTGGAAGCGAGGATGGGGGCAAAATGCCCCCCTCCCCCACTCCCACCTGCTTCAATTGGCATCTTAATGGACAAGAATTAGGTTTCAAAGTTACCCTCTTCAAATCATCCAGGTTTCTGCATAACACTCCCATTTTAATTAAAATGAAAACAAAGCGCATTTGATTTGCTCCAAAAGAAACTGAACCCGTCAAAGTAAGAATGCAACCAGATTTAATTACAAAACACTTGTAAATCCTCAGAACCATATATAACTCAACACTTACTAATTCAGTAGCTAAGGATATTTACAAAAGGATTCTCTAGAGGTAATATGTTTATTATACCGTTCAATGCTGCTGAATTTACTATCAGCAAATGTCTGTAAGAAGGCCTGGGAATAGCCAAACGGATTGTGTGTCTTTCTCTCATCTTCTTTCAAATGCTGCATTACTTGTAAATAAAACCATTTCTTGATGGTTGTTGCTTTTCCTGGGATAGCAACTGAATGATTTTTCTCATATCATAATATGCAATAATATTACATGAATTTTATCAATTTAATGGTGACCTCTTTTCACTTTTGCATCTTTTACAATGGATGTTCTTTCTAATTTGTCCAGCTAACACCTATATAGCATTTTAAATTGCTTATATAAACTTCCCCATAACCTTCTTGCATCATTTTCTGTTACTACAAGCATCTTGCAAATTCAACCTTGGCCAATAAAATAAAGCTTTAACATTGACTAACTGACAGAAGTAGTTTAAAACTTAATCTATGTACGCGTAGTAAACATTGTATTAATACAAACGAAAAATACTACTCTAAAGCCTAAACAAGTATAAAAGTTAGCATCATCTTGGTCGCTGGATGTTTATAAGTTTTGTTTCTTAGTGGAAAGACTATATACTGAAAGCTAGATATAAACCATGTTACTATGAAAATACCTCAATAGTATGGCAAAAAAATACAGAATGTATTATCATAAATTTTCTGAATTACATATTCAAAGAAGATATATTTGATCATCAAAATATGTTCCTTTCTGAAAAGACCCTAAATATGTCAAAATTTTCGCAGCCATTTTTTCAATCCAAAAAAAATCTTTGGTTCAAAGGCTTAAACAAAAAAGGAATAGAAATGATACCAGATTTCTAAAATGAAAGTGAAATGACTGATAACTAAGTCCCAAGACTTATTCTCACTTTCAACGCAAAACCATACAAAATATATACAGGATGGAAGATTACATTCCACCTTCCACTGGTTTGTTTTAAGCTCTAAAACAAACTGAAAGTCATGATGATAATTTGGAACCCAGTTTTTCAAATCATTCACGACTGATGCAAAATGATAGGATTAAAAAAGATGCTCACCATAATAGGACAAAAAGGAGCTAACTGGTCATACAGAGTCCTGGCCTCATTGATATTACAAGCCTGAAAAGATAAATATTTTTCTTCAATGACAGAATGGAAAACATTAGCTACATTTTATTCTGTAAAATTTAAATAACCTGGAATGTGAGTTGTAGGCAGCAGCAACCCATGCCGAAACCCATTGCGTCCAAGTAAACATGGTCTGGTTTGGCAGCCCTCTTGCCCTCTCCATCATCATTCAACACAGTATAGTCTTCCACAAATGGAGACAAAGTCTCCACATCCTTGTAAACTAATTGAACCAAGAGCAGAAGTCCAATGATTATATAAGGAATTCAACAATATTCTGATGATACACTGAATACTTCATTAATGAGGGAATTTTGCTTATACACTCTTTCCTGCCCTTTCAAATCAAACCTTTGAAATACAATGCTATTTACAAGACAGAAATATAAGTTTTTCTTAAAAATTTTCAAACAATAATGGGAAATAAGAGCTGATTTCCATCAGTTTACTTTTTATCAGGTAGGGAGGGATGTGCCTTTCTAGATTGATTCATAATTCATTCACTGTCCTTAAATATTAAAACACCAATAAAATTAACATCTAAATCAGTTACTCACTTGGAAGATTTATCACCACCTTTTCACCTCGACGCTGACGAATGTTGCGTGTTAGTGTTTTGAAGCGAGGATGTCCAGGAAATATTGCCTCGTCGGGAAAAAATAGTGACTTTGCTGACTCTCCATTCACCGGGTCAGGTTTGTATACAGGATCTGAGAATTCTGGACAACCTAACCTTGATGTTGTAACATAACAAAAATGACTTTATCAGTTGAAATCGAACAAAAATAACATGACGAAAAAATCATTAACTTGTTATACTGGTAATGCATACAAGGACTGTGGTATGGGGCATAAAGAAACATTTTTTTGTTGGTATAGACACAGTTGATTTAAGAAGGGAAGTAATCAGGATTATTGGTAATGTCTGAGGGAATAAAATATCTCCAGGTAGTTTTCATAATATTCAGATATAACATAATCTGCTAGAATATAAAATAACTGTCAGCAGAAATCTAGATATTTATCAGTTCTACATTTAATACACCAGTGAATGTAATAATCATAAAAAACATCTACAAGTCTATTTATTTTGATCTTTGACTTTTATTGTAATTTTTTTCAAATAGTTTACCAAAATATTCAATTTTAGCACTCAATCTTGCGTAAAATATAAAATTTATAACCTTCTATGCAGAATGGAGATTTCAGTTTGGCTAATTAAAAAAAATTAAGCAATGAAAAATAATAAAAATGAAATCATAACCAGTTTAACCAGCACCCCAAATTTCAAGATACTTGGTGTTTACGATAAGAAATTCTTTCCAACCACATTTAGAAAAAATGCTGTGAATCATATATGTATATTTGTATAATGAAATGCTCTGTACTATGAAATAAGATGTAGCATAACATAATAAGAGAGAGATTTTTCAATACTAAAGATATATTTACCGTGGGAAACTAGTCAATGTCATCAGTTTCTCTCCAGGCATCATCTGTTTCAAAGCTTGCTCCCGGCGATACCTCATGTTTGCTTCAACAACATTGAAATGTGCCAACAAACCTCCGTATGGATGAGCAGGAGTGGCTTCCAGCATATATGCAGCATACTCAGGGTGCCACAAGCAACGTGCTTCATCTTTACTGAATAAAAAGAAAATGTTATCATAATCACGAATATAAATTGTTAGACCAAATATACATAAATTGAAACAAATTATGAATAAAATTTTAAATTTACTAATTAATGCCTAGTATGATTATATTATAAAGTCAGTAGTATGAAAATTTTAAAAATTATAGTTCAGTTATTTTATTCCCAAACTGCTCAATTTTCTCAAATATTTCTAATTTTTTTGCTACACCAAAAGCTTTTGTTTCTACGCAAAATTAATTTGCATCTTTTTTTTCATTGCAGTACAAAACAAACTAAGGTATGAGTTAAGATGGAATCAATACCACATGAACAAGACAAGATTCACTGAAAATGTCAGTGCATGACTGCAAATATAAAGAAATCATAAAAATGACAATTAAAGATATGATTTTGGATACATTTCTCTGGCATATTGTTCTAAGGAATGAATAGTCCTTTCAATTTTTTCCTTGATTTCACAATTAAAAACTTCTGAAAACTTGCATTCATATTTCTAATGCCTAATACAATATTATCCTATTTTCTTTTATTTACTAAGATTTCTTCGTTAAAGTTCAGTAAATCAGAAACAAACTATAGATTGCTAGAATGGGGGGAGTTTAATTGATGTTATCGAACAGAACTTGGTTTTGAGAATTGGCGCAAATCTTAAGAAAAGACACTAGGCAACTTTTAGAAGAGGTTTTAATAATATTGGAATCATCTAATTAAAAATTCAGAGGTGTTAAACATTTTATTATTTTAGTGGGTAGTTATGAATGGCCTATAGTGGATTATGAAATATATTTTAAAATATTTATAATAATTAATGCTAAAATGTGAAACATGAACACCTTAGATTCAGAAGATATAAAACATATTCAATTATTTTTTGCAAGAAAGCTAAATTTTGCATACATAGAGTAGGAATCTCAGTTGAGAATAGATTTGTTAGAGCGATTTCAAGAGCGACACAACCTACATTAGGCGGAAAATAAGAACATTTTTAAGTTCATATGTCTTACCATTGAAAAATGTCAAATCGAAATTGCTAATCTCAGGAAATGGGGCAATAAAAGTGGCAACTTTTCGCAAAGTAACATTCTGAAAGTCATACTTGGGGGCGAGTGAAGCAACGGGGAGTGTTAGTTTAAATACTATTTAACAAGAATAAACTGGGAATTAGAGTGACATTCCAATACTTACACCGATAAACCTTCGTATTCATTGTGAAGCCTCTCCAAAACTTCCGCCGCTCGTAAGCTCAATCGAGCAGTCTTGTTTTCGTCATCGAATTTTACCATCATATATTCCACCTGAAAGGGTTAATGAGAGCAATGAAAATAAATAATTAGGGAAGAAAAAACACAGCATTGTTGTAAATTTGGGAATTTTCAGTTACCTCATCACCCCATTTCAATACGTCCCCTTGACGATCTCTAACTTTAGAGTATAAATTAAGAAATTGTGTTATACCATGCTTTCTGACATGATCACTGAGAGCCTTAGTTTCTTCCCATGACAGTGGGCTTCCATCGCTAAGTAAACCCATTCCACTAAACGATTAGCAAGAACACATACGTGAATACTGATGCAAGTGATACTTTGTGAACAATAAAATCAATTATATAGTTTCAACACTGCTGATTTTTATGAAGTCACAACAGAGCCGAAGATACAAAATAGAATGAACAGCGTTACGTAACAGCAATATATTATGATAATATTACGTTTGTAAAAGGGGTGGACCTTATGAATGGTTTTCGATGAATACTGCAAGATTTAATAGGAAAAATAATATATCATAAGAGTAAAAAACAGCCTCTCCCTCGAACTAATTCGTAGGATTGAGCCGATTGAGCCTACGCGCAGCGCTCGTCGATTCTAAATTCTGGTGACTGGTGTTCAGTCTTGTGGGGTCGGATCGGTTCGGTTGGTTATTAGATTGCAAAATGTTCAGCTAGAGGTTTCGCGTCAAACGTATAGAAAGATATAACCTTGCGGTGTTCTTATCTAGCTGTAATTCTTATCATCCACGGGAATGAGTAGGTGATAATGAAATAATCGTTGTTACTCCAAAATAGATTGTCTAACGTAAGATGAATCATGATAATTTTTTGCTGTTTCAGCATTGTGTGTAAATATTGCATGTATTTGTAACTTTTCCGCGGAAGATCAGTAACGCCCCGTTGGGCTGACTTGCGAAAAATAACTCAGTAGGTTAAATATGGGTAATGCCTTCTGCTATAGGAATGTTTATTTTTATGTAATAATCATCATCATGGTTAGTAGAATAGTAATAAAAAAGTGAGTGAGAGTATAGTGTTGAACTTAACTTAAAAATGCTTAATAACAAATATTCTAAATGGTGATCCTCAGGCGGTTGAGTGTAAGCATTGTACATGCGTACAACTTTATTTATCTCATAGAATTTTATTGGGGTTATGAAACAAAATAGATGTTCGTATTTAATGTAGTATTTTGTGTAAGTAAAGTTCAGAAAGTACTAAATGCCTTACATGTAATTGAATATGGTCGTCGATTTA
Source organism: Pachydiplax longipennis (assembly GCA_036926295.1). Lineage (NCBI taxonomy): Eukaryota > Metazoa > Arthropoda > Insecta > Odonata > Libellulidae > Pachydiplax > Pachydiplax longipennis. The sequence continues at coordinate 2,291,367 of JAVFKF010000014.1, read as the reverse complement.
ACAAAGCCCCTCCATCGCTTTCGATATGCATGCGTTACACGTTTTGTTCAAGGAATGCGATCGTGGTTATAAAGTGATTGTCTTGTGAAGGTGGATAAATAGTATAGTTCAGTAATTATAAGAAATATAAATAGTATAGTAAATAGTAATTACGTAATATTAAGAGAAAGTATATAGTAAGATTTTTTAGCATAAGATTGATGTCATGAAATTTTAACCTCGTTGATGAATTGCAATTGTTCTGACAAAGAAGGAAATTTTCTTCTCTTTTACTTAAGGTATCCAAAATATTGACTTAAAGTGAAGCATTTTTTTGTATTTACATTCTTCACTGTTTTCTTGAACATAATTGTCGAATTCCAGTATTTGAATTCCATACAAAATTGAACTGCAATTAATTTATCAAATATATGTGCATCTTCTTGCATTCGCTCATCAGCTGCCGCGATTCTTCGTCTCTTGATAAACTGCTACACTTATGAAATTTAATTAATTTGATCTCACCATAGTAATCTGCATGTAATGTTGTTGCGGCTTAATTTTATGCAAATACTGGCCATGTTCTGAGGTAAAATAAGTAGGTGTCTTCTGTTCAAATGCAAGATAAAATTGGAAGATTGTGTAAGTGCCAAGGAACTAAAGCAGTCCATCCTGTGAATCATTTCTAACTTACAAGCACGTCGAACTGCCTCCACTCTTAGCAAATAAAATGGTCAGCAGTGTTTTACATTTGTAATAATTTGAAGCTTATTACTAGAATTGCTGATCTTGCAGCACCAATGACTATTGAATGTCTCATGTATATATATATGTATGTATATATATATATATATATATATATATATATATATATATATATATATATATATATATATATATATATATAAGTGTTTACCTTTCGGTAGGTTCATGTGCCCCCACATTCCTTATTTAATTCCCTCTTCTTCAATTCCCGATAACTTATCCCACCCCTTAATTCGTCTAATAACTTTTGTCTTTGTCTTCCCCTCTGTCTTTTCCCTAGCATTCTTCCCTCGATCGCTTTCTTTAACAATCCCTCCCCTCTCAATATTTGACCCACCCATTTCTTTTGTCTATTTTTAATTACATCAATCATTACTCTTTTCTCCCCAACCATCTCTAGAACCTCCTTGTTCGTTTTTCTATCGACCCAACTAACTTTCTCCATTCTACGCCATACCCACATCTCAAAAGCCTCCAATCTTTTGACATCCTCCTTTCTCAACGTCCACGTTTCACACCCGTACAACATTACACTCCACACCAAGGATTTTACCAATCTCTTCCTGATTCCTTTATCAAGTCCCTTTGTCATCAGTTCCCTTCTTTTCATGAAAGCTTCCTTTGCCAATGCTATCCTTTTTCTAATTTCTGTCGAACATCTTCCATCCTTAGAAAGAAGGCTGCCCAAGTATGGAAATTGATCTACTTGCTCTAGTTTTTCCCCATCCACCCTTATTGTTAACTTAGCTTTCTTTCCCTTTGAAAACCTCATAATCTTAGTCTTTCTTACATTGATTTTCATCCCAAACTCCTTTGCTTTATCGTTAAGTGCATTTACTAGGCTTTGCAAACCCTTTTCCGAATCGCACACAATAGCTTTATCGTCTGCATATCTTACTGACTTCACTAGTTCCCCTCCAACCTTTATTCCCTTATCTATTTCATCCCAAGCTTCTTTGATCATTTCTTCTGCATATAAGTTAAAAAGAGATGGTGATAAAGGACAGCCTTGTCTTACTCCCCTCCCTAACTCTGCCCATTCCGATTCCCCATTAGCAACTCTTACTTGTGCGGTCTGATTTAAATACAAATTTTGCACTAAACGCCTATCTTTCCAATCCAAACCAATTTTCTTTAGTATCACCATCAGTTTTGGCCATTGAACTCTATCGAAGGCCTTTTCAAAATCAAAACAAACACAAACGTCTCTTTTAAATTCTAAGCTTCGTTCTACGAGAACCCTCATAACCCCAATTGCATCCCTCATCCCTTTCCCTCTTTGAAAACCAAACTGATCATTTCCTATGAATTCCTTAGTTTTTCCCTCGATTCTTCTATTCAAGACCCTAAGAATAACTTTTGCCGCATGAGATATTAAGCTAATTGTTCGGTAGTCCCGGCATTCTAAGGCATTATTCTTTTTCTGTAACGGAATCAGGATAGACTTGGTAAAATTCTCTGGCCACTTTCCTTCGTTGTATATTTTCCTACATAAATCATAGAACTGTTTTTTACCCTTTCCCCCAAGATTCTTCAGAAATTCTACAGGAATCTCGTCCACACCCGTTGCTTTCTTCCCTTTCATGACCCGCAATGCCCTATCAAGTTCACTATCAAGTATATTCGGCCCAAGATCATCTTCCTCTACTTCTTGTATGCCCTCAATCTTTATGTGGGTAGGCTTCATGTCTTTCGAATACAATTCTTCTACATACTCTTTCCATCGTCTCCTTAAGCTAGCTGGTTCCCTTAAGGTGTTTCCCTTGTTATCCCTTATAGTGGCCATTTTATTAATAATTTTATTCCCCGTTAATTGTTTTACTTTTCTGTATAATAGGTCGACCCTCCCACTTTCAGCCATCTTCTCTATTTCGTTACACTGTCCTTTCCACCACGATTCTCTTGCTTTATTTGTTACCCTCCTCAGTTCGTTGTTTAGGGCCCTGTACATTCTACGCCCGTGTTCTGTGTTAACACTTTTCCATTTCCTTCTTTCCTCCATTTTATTTATCATTTCAACCGTCACCCATGGTTTCCTAATTTTGCCTTGTGTGACCCTCCCGATGGTTCTTTGGGCACTATCTTTAATGCTAGTTTTGATCATTTCCCATCCTTCATCTATAGTGAGTTCCCTTTCCTTATCTTCTAGAGCCCTGTTGACTGACTCTTGAAACTCTCTAGCTTTCCTACCCATGAGGGCTTCTACGTTCCATTTGGGTGCGGTTTTTGCCCTATAAATCTTTTTGAATCTAAGCTCGCGTCTTCATCATTACTAAATTATGATCCGAGTCTACATCAGCACCAGGATAACTTCGCGAGTTTTTGACACTATTTCTAAACCTCTTCCTTACCAGAATATAGTCGATTTGGTACCTATCCATGTCCCCCGGCTTTTTCCATGTGTACCTCCTTCTGTTATGGTGTTGAAAAAGAGTGTTGGTGATACAGAGGTTATTCCTTATGCAAAAATCTACCAGTTTTTGTCCTCTGTCGTTTCTTTTTCCTAGTCCGAACTCTCCCACTTCGTCCCCATCTTTGCCCTGCCCAACCACAGCATTCCAGTCCCCCATTACAATAAGGTTTTTATTGCCCTTCACCCTTCCAATAACCTCTTCTATTTGTTCATAAACTAAATCTACTTCGTTCTCAGTGTAATCGCTAGTAGGGAGGTACACTTGCACTATCACAGTGTTTACTGGCTCTGCCTTGATTTCTACTGACATTACTCGGTCCCTTATCAGTTCGGTGGCTATCACAGCATTTTCTGCTCCCTTGTCCAACACTACAGCAACCCCTCTCTGGCTATCATTTCCTCCACTGAATATAACCCTCACATCATCGCTCCAAAAATCTCCCCCATCCTTCCACCATACTTCGCATAGCCCCAGAATGTTAATGTTGGACCTCTTCATTTCTAACTTTACGTTTTCTAACTTCCCTTTCCTAAGCATTGTTCTAACGTTCCAGGTCCCTACTCTGGTTTCCTTGGTCATCTTCTTCTTTTCTTGTGTCGTTGTTGGGTAAGGATTTTGTGGAATGACGACCGGGATGGCCTTACCACCACCCCTGCCGGGCACGACACTCTCCCTAGTTGGCTGAGTCCCGTTTTTGCCAGGGACAATATAATTATTGTGGCACATCATAATCATGGGATAGATAGTCGAGGTGGTCTCCCCTTGCCTTCCTCAACAGTGTTTTTAACGTGACACCATCACTCATATAGGCTGCCCCACTGGGGTACAGACGCCTTTGCAGCCGCCTCACTGAGGTACAGACGCTGCATGGACTACCTTTCGTCTGGCCACTACCTATTGACCTTTCTGGCATGAGTGACCCTACCAGGAACAAAGTTCCAGCCAGTATAGCTCTCTAGGTCATAGGAACACGCAAGCCCCTTCACCACGTCAAGGTGTAGTCCGTAGAAGGGGAATGTCTCATGTACCGGAAAAATCATGTTATTTTGCTTAAAATCAAGATAGCCCCATCATCTAAAAAATTTACTGATTACACCAATCAAATTCTTTTACTTTTCATCAAAAATATTTATTACAATGTTAATGCTTAGTTGTTTTCTTATAATAATTGCGTTTGATTCTTTGCTTTTGTATGTTTGCATAATTCAATCATTTTTAATAATTTTGGTACGATTTTGTCTAGTATCTTTGGCTATTATTGATGTTATCAATATTAATAAGCAACTGCATTATTATCAGATTAAATTTTTAACTATACTATCTATTTAATTTATATCATTGTGTAATAATTAACTTATGATCAACAAAATGAAGGTTTATGGCTTTTTTGTGATAATAATTACGAAAAGTTTCAACCTTTCATTGCTTTATTTGCCTGTTGCCTTAAATTCTAAAGGAATATTTACTTTCTGTTGAAGGATAACTTGTTTATAAAATCATTAATAATCTTAAAATTTTCATTCAGAAAAGTCTGAATGAAATTTATGATAAATAGTTAGTAGAAAAAGGTAGCTTCAAAAGTTATCAATAATAGTCTTAGGTTTAGCTTACCCATCAATCTCTCATGAATGAAACATTAATTATTATTAGACCTTTAAGAATAACATTTTCACATATTTAAACCCCTCTGTAGATTTCTTATTCCATAAAAAATAATGTTTTCTATGTTTATGATTTGTTGAGGCCAAATATCTTTTTTTTTAATTTTCTCCCAACTTAACAGGCTGGGTTATGCAAGTATGAGAAAATATAGGGAATGAATATTTTATAGACATGGTTGATGGTAAAGGAGTGAGAGAATAAGAGGTCAAGTAAGTTAATGAGATTAGACTTATAAAGTAATGTTAATTTATCAAAGTGTGAGCTAACAGTTGAAATAATCTTGTGGACTAACTTATGACCTTAGGTCACTCTTTCTGTAAGAAAGAAAGAAGCCTGTTAATTTCTTTAAAATCCCTCTCAATGTATTACTTTTACTTTCATTTGTTTCTAGCATACTGTTTTTAATTTGTTTTTGCTTGTGGTGTATAAGCATTTCTTAGTTCATCCTATATATTTCTTTGTATTCTTATTCCTGAATTGATGGTTATACTAGCTTCATCATTTTACTCAGCTTTATCTTTGTGATAAAAATATCATTAAAATAAGTGTATGGAATATATTCACTCACATCAACTATAATTTATTTCACACAAAATTTGTACATTTAGAAATTTACATTTTGATAAAATTATTATATTTTTGATATGGGTAACCTTCAGAATTCAGATTATTTTAAGTGATTATTTACATTTTAAATTTATTTATTTTCATTCTATCAAATACATCTGTGATTGTTCAACTACAATGGGTTTGATACATAACTATTTTCTTTCAATAAATAATAAGGTTTTCTACTGCTTATTAAGGATCATATTTAATGCAATATATATAGAGGATTCATAAAATAACAACTCATAGCATATACTGAAAACAGATGACCAATCTTATGCACTTAAATTTATTACAGCTCTTTTTCTATTTTGGATGGAAATCTTCATATACTTTTTCCTTTGGTATTATAATTTTTAAATAAGAAAGTGATGAGTTAATAAATTACTTTAATGTGTTACATTTAAATAATTAATTTTGCTGTCTGAAGCATTTTAATGCAAAATATTCTTCTTACTTTATTACTGCTGTGCAGCATTCAAATACCCTGATAAATAAATTGCTACTGCTATATTTCTTTGTTTTTATTCTTTGTAAAAGTTTTTGATTAAATATTTGATTTCATTGATAGATACTCAAGTGGAATTAATGGAAGTTGGTTAAGGAAGGAAATTAATGTGCAATTAATTTTAGAAGTTGGTTAACTTCAGAGGAGGTGAAAGCAAAATGAAAACATCTATACCACGAAATTTTTATGGTTATACTTTGCCTTGGAGTGAATATTTGTAGAGATAACACTTTTTCTCTACACTATTCTTAGTTCTTTGGTTTTTCCTTCCTTCAAATAAATTAATTTTCACTTATTGGAACAGTTATAATTATAAATAAGATGATTATTTTCATTAGTCAATGTTTACTTCAGAGGGAAATAAAAATGTGCTCCTGTTATTTATTTCAAGTAATAAGTCGATAGAAATCGAAATCTATTAACCTCAAAATATTAGCATTAACTTCAATACCAAATTAAGTCGATATATTTTTTGGCTACTTTTAGCTCTAGCCATCATTTTGTAAAGGTTGGTATAGGGTTAATTTAAGCAACAATGTTAACTAATAAAATTTTTGAAGCCGAATGTTTACACATCTTCAAGCCTGTCCGTTTGCTGAATACTTCTCTTGCTGGGGGACATTTAAATATAATTTATTTAGTCATTCTACTTATTATAACATTTATTTCTGTATGATCAGAATCACTCATCACTTTCTTTGCTATTATACAGTTTTTGTCAAAAATAAAGGTATTGAATAGGCAGGATTTGTTAAAAGGTATACCTCAAGAATTGGATGATAATAAAAGAGTGACATTAGGTAGTGTTGTTGGATTCAGAAGGTGCTTCTTGATTTTAAGAAACTTATTTGAATGATCTTGAGTTGGCCTTCCCATTGTCTGTGTAAATCTGCCACCATTTCTATTACATAGATGTCGCCTTCTGAAAAGAAAATAACAAAATGTAATTGAAAATATTGAAATTAATACAATATCTTATACATGAAAAATGAATCATCAAAAGGAATCTTTGGTAGTTGTACTTGATGGTGGTTGGTGGTTGTGAATTTGAAAATTATATTTTTTATGGTTAGGTCTTTTCACCTTTAGATTCCAAAATGGATTGCTGAAGCATAGGACCATATACCAAGGTCATTCTAAGGACATTACTCAAAATACATCAGCAATGTCTAATAATTAGTACTTAAATTAGTTGATTTTTGATATTATTGGTGCCATATTAATGTTACAGTTAATATTTGTTGTTATTTGCTTCTAAACAACAAGCCATTCATTTATATTCTATGTGAGTCTCCTAATAGGTAAAAATTATATTTCTCCAAACATTAATCATGGATTATTCTATCAGGTCTATTATCTGGATTCAAAGGATTACCATTGCTTTAATTTATATGTACATAGTGTTCATGTTTAATTTATTAATTTCTGCTAAATTTAATCTATTCATTCTTCTTTATTTTGTATTTGTTATCTCACGTTGTATGTTTTACCTATTACATTAAAACCTGCTTAAGATGCCGTCTAGGGGACTGAGTGAAAACTTGGTTGTAAAAAGAATAGCATTTGAATGGGTATATGACAAATTTATTTTTCATGCTTGTTGGAAAACTATTGGGACAGAATTATGGTCAAGAATGGTCAATATTCTGGGCAAAGGAAGTATCCTCTTTCATTGCTTCGTTTTGGTCATTTTTCACTTTGCAATTAACTATTTTTTTACCAGATAATTACTGGCAAATATTTTAGTTTAATAGCAGTGGTTGGAGGCCGTCACAGTGCATGATCTCTCCAAGACTGTGCTCAGTAGCCCACCGACACTGCATTGCCACTCTGGTTTATTTGATATGTGTACAAATTGGGTTTGGAATGAAAGAAACCCTGGCAGATGAATTTTTATCAAATGTTCTGCTCTGAGACACTGATGGGGAAGATTCCACCCTGTCACACAACTAGAAGTAGCTCTGACGATGGGTTTTTGATTATTGTTTTTCATGATTTCTCTATTTTCTTTGCACAAAATAAGCCATTGTAAACAATGGAGTCAATGTCAAACTTGTTAGTTAAAACTTTTGGTTTACCAATAAGGTGGATGATTGGCTAAAGTAGGTTGCAGTGCATCTGGGAACAGGAAATATCTGCTTTATAAGCCACTAGCTATGTGTTTTGAGTTGGTAGTTGGTGGAGGATTGGGATTGACTGCATTTAATTTTATTATTCACCAATTTTCTTCCTTAAATTAAAAATTTAATTGGTGAGGTCTCTTTGTAAATATTTTGTTGAAGTCTAATTGTAATGATGATAAGAATTGTCATTATTGTTGTGCTTTCATGTTTTGAATGTAGAATGAGTATTTCTCTGAATGTTGACCTTCACTTTCCTCAGCCATATTGATAATTACCTGTGAATTTAGTAATATAAAATAAAAAATATATTAGTAATATATAAAAATATGTACATAAAGGGATAAAATTGTTACACTTCATCTTGTGTCATGAAGAGACCACATAAATCTTATGGCTTTCTGTATTGCTTATGGAGGAATGGCATAAGCTATTGCTTAGAAAAAGGCAGTTGGTGTTAATTGGTATTGGAGACACAGTATTGAGTAAAATTGATGAACAGTATGAACAGCACCTGCCATTCTCTCATAAGATTTACATGGTCTATTCATGACCTTGGACAAAGTATAGAATGTTTTACAGTGAATTACCTCATTTATTGATATATAAAAGTACCCTTCATTTTAAGTTACTCAGTTCCAAAGCAAAGTCATATTGGTTCTTTCACCCTATTCTTAGTATTTTACTCATTTGTAAAGCATGCATCCTATGGACCTTTTTTACATCTTACTTCTAAAGTAATAACAACAAAGCATCTGGCTTTGAACTGAATCAATCAAATAAAAATTGCAACCTGCAGAAGTATGTAAAAGACACAACACAGTTATTGGGGTGGATTGAGATACTTATTATTTGTTTGTCAAATTTATGGACTTGTCTTACCAATACCTTTTCAAGTCCCACCATTGTTATCTATTTTTACATTTTCCTGATGTATGCCTCTCCAATGAATGAGTGAGATTTTTACACTCTGATTTACATTCCATTAAGAATGTTTACATGTAAGGGTGTACATTGTCCAGATAATTCTATTTAAAAATTTTCAATTTAGTTTATCAAATACTCTTGAATGGGTTAATGATCTAAATCGGCACATAATAAAACAGTAGGTACATACCAATAAAATACGGGTATAACTGCATCTCAATAAGTATTTTTGGCAATAATAAGCAAATAATGAACAGGTATAATAATATTAAATTTGTTTATAAAAATTAATTGTAGATAAATATTATAGAAAAGTAAATCAGGTATTATCAGTTCACATATGAGAAAGTAGCTGAATACTAAGTACATCTCTTCTGAGATATCTATATTCCACTGTCTGGTATTTTCCTGTGTTTAGTGTTTGTACTGAATATTTTGCTATATAAAAAAACAATTGATAACAAGTATTCTTTTATTGGCGTGATTGGCAAAAAAACCCAAGGAAGGCATTTCATCAATTGATAAAATGAAAGAAATTTTCATAGACTTAACTTTTCCATTAAAATAAACTATCACCTTAATATTAATATTAAAACATTTTCACATAGAGCTTCCATTGAAGAAGCAGGTTTCAACTTTTATTTGAAGTTAGATAGAATTTACTATGTTGGCCTTGACTTTGTGGTAGGCTTCCATTATGATGAAATGAAAGAATTCAAAAATTTACCGTACCACTTGATTTTATTTATCACAACCTAGGTTTCGGCCCCTTAGGCCATCTTCAGGTGAATAAACCACATAACAATTTCAGTCAGTATATGAAGGAGAGTAGGGGAGGGTCCAAGAAAGGTTAGGTGTGGGAGAGTTGGGAAGGAGGAGAGATAAAATCAAGTGGTACGGTAAATTTTTGAATTCTTTCATTTCATCATAATTGAAGTTAGATTTTTAATCAGGCCTCTGTAAGGAAAAGGAACTCTTTCTCTCAGGAAAAGATCCTTATAATAAAAAATTAAGCATTTTTGAGCATCTTATATCATAATTTATCTTTCACTTACACCCTCTCAGCTTTGATCGTGCCACCTGACATTTAGACTCTTTCTACTCCATGCCTCTCCTTTCTTGATGCATTTCATTCTCATTAGTATTTCATGTTTTTTATATGCCTGTGTTTGTATGATACTGAGTTCTTTATTTTTGTTATATTCCATTCACCTGAGATCCATATAAATATGTCCTTTCTTAGCTCACCCATCATCTGAAATATCATCCCACCAATTGATCTCATCTCTCCAACTTTTCTTTATCCTTGACAGTGATTATGATTTTTCTGTATGTAGTATGAGCTAAACAATTTACTTTTATTTTTGTGTCATCTATCCCACTGTATTCCAAGCAACTGGCAGGGCACAGAAGTATACTACTAGAGATACTAAGTGTACCGAAAAATGTGATGACAATGTTGAAACTTTGAGTGTTTGCAAAGTGTATGTAAATTTTTATGCAATATATGTTTGAGCAAATGTGAAAATGTTCACCACAGAATTATAGATGCATGCAAATTTTATCATTTTTACCATTATTGATTATTTAGTTGGAGTGTTGTTGCAATATGTTTCTAGAATAAATATTTACTAGTTGTTGAAATTAAATTTTTTGGGTGTCTGCAGGTTTTTTGTTAACTTTGGTTGTTGAGTGGGTGAGCCATAACCTTAGTAAGAAACAAGTTCCCAATAACCTTGAATTTCCTTCCGTATAACTTTTTAGAATTAGCATTTTCCAATGATAACAATTTCAAAGTTTACCATTCCACATATACATTACTACAATTATAACAGCAAACCTGAAATGAAATTTTGTTAATGTTCCTTAAAAAACTGTCATTCCCAAGTGTGTCATAGGATAAAATAGTTTGGCAAACACTGATCTACATCATTAGTTGCCAGCTGTTGGTCCATGGATCTTTGATGGTCTTTGAGAAGCTTTTGGTGGTCTGAGTAGAAATTTGAATATTATATGCAATTTTCATGTTTATTATATCCTTTCATTATATTCTGATACTTCTTGACATCATCAAAAATTGGTACTGCTGGTACATTAATCACATTACAAAACGTATAGCATAATTACTTTACATCTATCTTGAAATCCTGAGGACCATTTATATAAATCATATTACTAAATCAATCTCATTACAAAAATTATGCTATAATTGTTATAATGTGATTGATGTCATAGCACTACTTAATTTTGATTTATTTAAATTATTGAGTTTAGTGGTATGCGAGTCCTTAACATATTAAATTCATGACTGATTTGTTTTTTAAGTCATGTATTTTCTGTGTTTTATATATGGTCTGTAAATTATTATCAGTATTGAGGATTGGCAGTAGCCTATTCCTGTTTTCATTTATTCACACCTACTTTCCTTTATATGATTTTATAACAATTTCATTTTTAGCTCTGCCCTCTATCAGCCAAGCGGGTAATGTGCTCACCATCTGTGAAAGTGATCTCAAGTTTCATTTTTGGTGATCACCATGGTTTTGACCCAGTGTTGTGAAAAAAATAGAGAAATACTGGTATTGATAGAAAACAGATCTATTGTGGTTCTGTAAGAGTAATGGGGTGCTATGGGTGTGTATATGTCGACCACACATTAAGCTGATGTTCACTAAAAATGATGATATTGTGGGTGTCACTTGGCTTAGTCTTTCATCTGATTTAGTCATTTTTTCATATCTATTCTATGATTAGAAAAGGAAAAACTCCAAAAAGCCGTAAATTATGGCTTTTTGGAGTTTTTACTTTTCTAATCATTTACTAACAGCCGTGTCTCCCTTTCTTTTCATACCTATTCTATGTTATTAAATGTGTATTTTGGTAGATCCAACTCATATTATCAAATGCTTTTTGCAGTAACATGCAATTAGCAAAACTTAGGGGATTCCACACTGTGAACAGTCTCATCTTTGAAAAGTAGTAAATTATTTAATGGAAATATGTTGCATTACTCAGATAGCTCTTACTATGATGTATGGAACAGGTTGGCTGATTGATTTGAAAAATGTTTAATGGAAATCAGCTGGCATAGGAGGGAAGCATTTGCCCAGTATGTAAGAAAGAAGTTTTTACATTTGCCATAATTTTAGTTCAGCTATAATGCATATTGTTAGCAAAATTAAGTGAAATTACAATATATTTAAAAAACATAATTTCAAAATTTTGCTATCAGAGCTATGGTCAATTTTTAGTTGGTGGTACATTTCATCCAATTTGTTTTTAAAAATGCTAAATATTGTCTGGACCATAGACAAATCTTGGTATGATAGATTAGTAGAAGCATAGATTAGGTTTTACCCAATGTTTTGAAAATTTTAGAAAGGTCTTGATGTTTTTTCATCTTTATCATTTACAGCGCTTTTGAAAGCAATACCAATGTGTTTGCTCGAAAGCCTTCTCCAATACTCTCAGGGTTACTCTCCTCTCTTATTCATAAAGAGATTGTGATGAAACGAAGTATCGCTCGTTAATATTGGTGTTTCGAGAGTATAGAATCCCGGCAATCATAATTCCCATTGAGGCCACATAATATAGTAAGGTAATTAAATATCATCAACATTTTTGTATCTTTTCAAATGTTATCTCACCTTACTGGTAGCCTCCCTCTTGCCGATGCTCTTCAGCAGCTCTCTGTTGGCCAATATCTGGTCCTCTGATTGCCGCATGCGCCGCCGTGCTATTTCCAATAGAAGGCGCTGCCTTAGAACATCCAAAGGATTGACTATGGATAGTGATGGGCCCCCGGCAATTCCTCCGCCAACGGGACCTCCCATGCGGCCTCCGTTCATTGACCCTCTGCCATTACCGGCACCTAGAAGACCTCCGCCGACTGACGTACGCATCCTTGAGCCCCCGACTTGCATACTTCCAGTCCTCTTCACGCGTCGCGCTTCCATCTGCAGACAGATTAATAGTTTTTGTTAAGTCCATGGATTAGAATTTCAATAAAATTCGTCATACACTAGAGATTTGTTTCCAAACGATGCAAGAGAGACAAGAAACCAGTAAGAAATAGGTTTTCACCTTGATATATCTGTCAGAATTTATATATGTTATGGTCATAGCCCAACGCAGTTTACTTCAAATGATCAGAGGCGGGATTGGCCCTAAGTATCTTAGATCCCCAAGCTTTCATTCAGGCTGTTTAGACTTCTCTTCCGTACAGATACTTATAAATTACCATTTTTTAAGAATTAAGAATTGTTTTGCTATTCATTATAATTAATTAAAAGAAGAACATTCATTGAAATGGTTACTTTATTCTCTCTAATAATTGTCTCAATATTACGAAAAATTAAGAACAGATCAATTGTTAAAAAGGGAATGCAACCTTAAGCCCAGTATGATAATGCTTCGTCAAATCAGCTAGTTCACTTACCTAAAGGTCGAGCATAACTACTTGTTGGTTCGTTGGCGGGATGAAGCGTATTATTATAAAACTGTTGACACTACTTTATTAGGTTTACGGTATAGTTAGTTATCACTTTGACCAGAAACTGAAAGTATTCTTTGGCGGAGTATTCATTTGTGAGTCTTAAGTTCCCTACATTTCGGAAAACTGTTTGCAATTTATAAAATTTTCGTAAATTTAAGCTTTTCGACAAAGGCCTCGCGATCATATACCATACAGTGCTACCATACGCAGCTTGTCATTGCATATATGTGAACACTGTATTTTGATTATCTTTCATTGTTTCAGCTTAGCTCTTGATCTTCAAAATGTTGGGAAGCTTTACTCAGAAGCACAATTTGGGGTCAAATTTAACGAATTCGAACAAAATTGAAAACATTTGAATTTGGCGTCTACGTATACCGCCACGAATTGTGAATGCAGTTCGTATTCCATATTTTGTTGCGTCAAGATTTCCCCTCCAATCCCTGCTCCAATTATTTCTATTCTTTATCTGCTTCATTGAATCCCTCGAAATTCATCAGTCATTTCACTTCATACCAAACTGATTTTATTTTTCCTCTTTGGATTCTGTTTTCAAAATTAACTCGTAACCATTTGGAGCGTCGCTCCTACGAAATCGGCTAATCAAGAAAATTGATGTTTTAAATTTCGATTTCTTATTGAAAGTACTGATTTTAAAAATTGAACTAACGAATTTTCTCAAAATTAAGACGTCTGTGGACTGTGAAGAAGAAATCGAAAACTTAAAAACTTAATATTAGTCGGGGCCATCGCTTCGTAAAAATTATACATATTGAGATAAACATTTAATAAAATCTAAATTTTTACAGTATCATCTAATTTCAGTAGTAAAACGTAAAATCGCGTGTTTTTTTACCGCATCGGAAAGATAAACATTGTTCGTTTTTAAAAAGTACTTCATGCCCTTTAGTAAAAAAATGCATTGCCTGTTTGTCGTTTCGAAAAAGCAAATGAAGATGTGAACGGTGGAAACTTTTGGCAGAGTATGTGGTGATTGGGTGATCAATTAATTGGTTTAGAATCAAGTTTATGCGAGGGACGAAGGTTGAGTAAGAAGTTGCGCTTTGGTGAGTTATTAGTTGAAGATTGAAAAGGTTCTCACTGAGGATATGCGATGCCTCTAGAATCGCACCTTTTACCCAGGAGTCGGTTATACGAGGGGAGTATAAGAAGCATAACTTGTCAAAGTATTTCTTCCCTCGCCGAACTTCAAACCCCCCGAAGAAATCTTGCACCGTCTAGCACCTTAGGAGTGGCGAATATATTCCTGTTTATTTAACGTGTGTCGATATATGCGCTAAGGTAACCTGTGAGAATTTGGGAGGTTTGATGTTTGGATAGTTAAATGTAGGGAGAAGGGTGCTTTTGTATGCTGACGATGCAGTCTTGATTGCTTAATCGTCAATAGAATTGCAAACGATGCTGGATAGCGTAGCCACGAGAGAAAGGGAACATTTGAAGCTAAATGTCATGAAGGCTGCATTACGTAACTATGAATTATGATTTGTTTTAAGCAGCCAATGACAATTACAAACACTGAATATCCTTCGTGCCTCTAGCGTAGTAGGAAGGAAAATTTATATTAAATAGAATGTATTAAAATAGACTGTCAATCGTGCATTAGCGGGATAGTCCCAGATTTCGATATTTGAAATTGTCTCATGTTCGAATTTTCAGTTCTTGTATGATTAAGGACTCATTTTCTTAGCCTTCGATTAATCAAAACCATTATACTATCAATTAATTATATTTTCGTAGGACAAAAGCTTAATACGTAGACTCACAAGAGTGGTCTTTGAGATCATGACATCATCATCATTATAGCCGAATGATTTCAAGGTTTAATTGTAGATAATTCTCAATTTATTTTTGCTAAGCTCTGTTTTTCTCATTCGGTGATTTTTCCATATTTGTTATTGCATTATTGACTCTTTGATATGGTCACATATAAGGATGATTCTCTTTAATGAATTTAAATCGATTTTGGAAAAACGAATCAAATGACTTAGGCAGGAAATGACTCAAACCTTAGTGATTGCATATTACAGCGCTTTTATCATAACTTTAAGTGTTACAGTTAAAAAAGTAGCACTCTCAAACGCTCTTTACGTTCAAAGCCTTTGATTACATCAGAATTTTTGCATTTTTCATGTAGGCTACCAAAAATAACGTCCACTTTGATCTACGAAAAATCTGGCTGCTTCAATGTGCACCTGAAATCTTCAAGGGCCTGCTAGAAAGTTTAGCAAACGACCATCAAAATTCGTTTTTAGATAGTGCCCGTCATATTTAAGCAATGAATATTTATTGAGCAACAAGTTATGTATGGACAATGTCGCGATTGAACGTTTTTCCTCTCTTTCTGTCACTCACCTCTTCAGCATACGACCTCTCTCCACTGTCACCATCGTTTACTTCTGTCAAAAGGAAGAGATCGGGGTCCCGTGGAGACTCCCAGTCCTCTCCCATTTGCTCCGAAAACATCTTCCTTCCGCCGTTCTCTAGGAAACCTGTGCACAAAGAGAGGATAGACATGAAAGCTCATCTTTGAGCTCATGCTTTGAGGTTCACATCAATGCGAATCTCATATGGGTTCTAGCTCGTATTTGCCGTTGCCATAGGTGTAGCTTGGCCAAAGCTCAAAAGAATTCGGGCAATGATAAAGAACTTCCAATTTTTGGATCTGGAATAGGAAAATCCGCTAACAAGGCTGTTAAATACAAATGAATCTCTCTTATGGGATGATCTCAAAAGAAGTTTTTTCCAATTCATTATCAGTTACAACCGAGGGGTTACCGTAATTGTCGTTTCACGATCTTGTTCGAATTACTATTTTATATTCTAACATTTCTGGAAAATTATTTGAGAGCAAATTAACTACTCTTTTTTGGTTTTAACACTAGCCTTTGAGTTCAGTCTGCTTTACACAGTCATGACTCGATCTAGGTAGCGAATCCGCTTGATATAGAAATCCAAATAGACTTTTGAATTCTTCGAAGAACTTGTTAGTCTTCAATAGAGGCAATTACTTATGTGAATGGAATTTTAATTATGGTAACCATAGTAATTTCCAATAGCCATTTACTGCGAATAGGACATAATGGCCAAATAATAGCTTCATTCTCATCATTAACCTCTGATGGAATAAAAGAACATTAATCTTACCCTTAATAAATGAGAAAATGTAAAGTATTTTTCCTGTTTTATTTCCCACATTTCATAGTCAGGTATTTAGAATCGTGCGCTTTGCCAAATTCTGCTTCCACTAATTCCGCAATATCATCTAAAAGTGTTATTAATTCTACCTTTCTTCTGCTCTTAAGTCTTGTACTTCCATAAATGAAGTCTACAGGAAATTTCTTCGAGGATTTCTTTGCTATAATAGATAACGAGAATCACTTTTCTTTGACCGCTCTTTAAATTAAGTCTCACCTGATTAGAGTTTGCATAAATGATTCTTGAGATCGCTCGGAGGGAATTAAGAGTGAGAAAAATTGACGAGGAGAGTTAGGAGAGGAAGTCTTAGTAATTTGAAAGGAATATTATCTGAGAAAGGAATTTATGTATGGTTATGAAATATCAAACTTTAACTGATAAAAGATTCGACCGCTATTGGAGAAAGGAGGAATTATATAACTTAAGTTATTATGTACGTTTTATCCTTAGAGGATCCCCTGCTATTGTCTGTGGGCCGAATCATACTACTGAACCGTTTCCATCTGATTCACAAATTACTTTATACTGAATAGCGGCATGTCTTGCATTTCCAGTATTATGAAACCCATCTTATCCTTCTATAATTATTTTCATACTTCTATGATAAGTTTTCTCTTTTGGTTCATTATAAAGTTAATTTTTTCACTCATTCTTTCACTCATTATTCCTTAAGTGGGCTACATAAAATTATAGGGAAAATGAAATAGATTTTCCTTTTTATTCGATCCACTCAGACTTTTATCCAAAGTTGTATATCTTTTATTCAAAGTATTGAGTACCCAATACTAATGTGGTAATGTGCCAATAATACCTTTGGTCTACAAGAAGAAGAAAGAACGAATCTATTATCTTGATAGTAAGTTTTAATAGTATTGATGAAATAAGCCGTTACTGCGTGAAACTCTATTAAGGTGGATGTATTAAAATACTCCGTTTTTTTCCTCAGAAATATATTGCGGCGACCAAGTTTCAGCTGGTCATATTCATCGTCAGGCCACAAATGAGAAAAGTGAAATAAAAATAAATTTTCACATTCATGGCCTGACAATGACTATAATTAGTGGAAACTTAGTCGCTATAAAGTTTTTGTGGAATAAAAACGAAATATTTTAATTAATTTGTTATAACACAGTTTTATAATCTGTCCATCCAAAGCACAATAGCATCTACAATAATCCAAAGAACATATGTTTGTAACCGTTAATGAAACAGATATAAATATCACTATAAGTTGTAAAGAAATAATCACTGTTAATCATCTGCCTGTTGGTGTCCTCCCGTGATAAAATCGGAGGGGCCTCTCCAATTGGTTGCAACGCTGCTTGCTTCCATGGGCCCCCCTGGCTCCATGGGATGAGCAGGGATAAGAGGGCCGGGGGCGATGCCACTGATGACGGCGGACACACTAGGAGCAGTAACAGGAGGATGCATCCAGAGTTCCGCAGAGAGCTCTCTTCTAGATTCCGCTTTGCCATATCGCTATTCTGGAAAATTTAAAAAAAATTACCAATATCAGCGATGAAATTAGTGGAGAGAACGTTTCAGTATATTTTGAAGTATAAGATAGACTTATTGGACACTTCTTTTTGTGTAGTAGAGAAAGTTAGGTGTTTCGTCCGAGTCCTGTATACATCGGACATTTTCTCTTACATTTCGTTCTCCAAAACACAAAATAGGTTTAGGTTAAAACTAAGGGATTACGTTCGTAATTTTATGATACAAAGGCTATTTTCCATGACATTGGGACGACCAGAGTTCTGTAGATATAAAGTCCAGAAATAACCACTTATCACCATGGAAAATATGCATTTAATATAAAAATATGCTATATTTTAATATAATAATATGTTATATTTTATAGGCTCTATGATTTTTGAGCTACCTCTGGTTTTATCTTTTCCATCCTTAGATGAGGATATGACGAACTTGAAGAGAAAATGTAAACGCTCCAGAAAACTTTACAGTTGAAAGCTTTAAGGGTACTGCTATAACTTATTATATTGAATTACCTGTAATCGAGTAGTCTTAAAAATTACGAGATTAGTTGCCTTTTATGTATAGGCCTTGAAAATTTTCTGACAGTGGAAGGTAGGGGACAAAGACAAAAGTTGTTGAGTGTTATAAAGGGAACGGTCAGGACACAGGATGTGAAAGGAATGGCGATAACCAGGAAATTTCAGGGTACACGAACAAACTTAAAGTTGGAGGACTGATGGTATGGATACAACGAATTATCAAAACATAGCTTTGATACAGAGAAGTTATTCATGTTATTAAGTTAAGTTGGGTAACTGAAGCATAAAGATGGCTAAACATAAAGCGGTTGTATATGGTGAAGTGTTTGTCAGGCTATAATATTTGTAGTCGTAAATATAGATAAGTGATGAGGAGGCAGAATATATGGTAGAATATGAGGCAGAGATGAAATGGTATTATTAAATAAATAGTACCGTATCATCTACATTAAATAAATAGCTCTTTTTTGTTTTCTTCATTTCGTGATTCCCTTTCACATTATTTTTATGATTTTTCTCATTTAAAACTCCTTATTCTCAATAAGCTCCGATTTGTTTCCGATTATCTGTCTTCTCCAATCTCCAGAACAAATATTTACCTAAATTCTTTTCAGCTTGTTGATTCTTATTCCTGGAACCCATTACTTGTTGAAATCTCCCTCATCACTCAGATGACATGAGCATAAATTCCATAATTTTATTTTTGTCTCATCCTATTTATTCTTGCTCTCTCGTGCTTCCCAACTCTTTAGTTTTATACTCAAATATTTTCATTTTCATAGGGCTCTGTTACCATTTTTTTACTTTTCTTTATATAGTTTGCGTTATTTTGTATTTATATAACCTTTATGATTTTAATATTTTATCTTGAAGAACAAATATGTGTTGTACGCCTTCTTTGCTTTTAACCAGAGCGCTAATTACTTATTATTACACTCAATAGTTTTAAAGTAGATATTAAAATGTACTTAGAAATTTCCGAGATAAGGGTATGGGACTTAATGTCCTTATGGAGTAAATAATGAAGAATATTAAGTCCTAAAAATCAAGATTGAAGCGTAACTACAAAGAGGTGGAGAGAGCAGGGAAACTGATATGGATGGAGATCTTAATAACAGCAAGAACTAAAGGGGAAAGTCATTTAACAGGATCTTATACGCTGTGTCAATGCACTTAATTTCAGAAATTTAGGTTATAAGAGCTCATGCAAATGAAATTGTAGTAGTTATTCCCTTCAAGAAGTAATATATAAACCATGAGGGAACTTAAAAAATAATTTACTTGTGCTTAAATAATATGGCAAAAATGAAGGAGTATCTTATGGAAATGATGTGCCAGGACGGCTCAAGAGAGGAAGACTTTGCTGGTAGTAATGATAAAAGAAAAGTAAGCCAAACAGTTAGGAATACACCTTAGAAGAACAGAGCAGTTCAATTTTTGAAGGGAAATCGGTTTGGAGAGCAATAAGTAGGATAATGCTTCAGTAAATGGATTTGCTTTGACATTGCAAGGTTATTATTCATGATCTCCAGAGAAGAGTAGAATATGAGGGAGAAATTGAGAGCTCTGTGTAAGATACATTCATAAAATCTTCATAAAAGGACATCTCGGAAAGATGTAATTTCTGATAATTATCATAAATATAATCTTTGAAATTGTTGTTATGTTCACAACTTGAAATAATAAAACTCAGGTGTCGCATTGAATTGAGCCGTTCCGGAAAAAGTTTTAAGAAAAAAGTGAATGGGAAATTTTGAAAATATATATGCCTAGTATCTACGTAAAAGAGCCTGACCGATATATTTTTTCGTAAAAATGATTTATTTACAGTGCGCTATCATCCCCCGCAACGGATAATCCGAGAGATTGCTACGCCCACGCTTTGCGTCGGAGGACACTGTTTATTCCGGTGGACGGGGAGGCTCGCAGTAAGTTTCACCTCCATCTAAATCGGTGCTGGAACCGTTCACGATCAAAAATAATTTTCAGGAACTTATATTTTACAGAAATGTGTGATTATTGGGCAAAAATTAAGGTATTTTACCTAATCCTAACCTAGTCCTAATCTACTTCTAAATAAATGCGAAAGGATACCAGCAGGATTTAATAAAAAACTCCGAAAAGTAGTGGAAATATTCATAAAATCTCAGCTTACTTTCAATAACTGGATGGTGCAATGATTTAATTATGAATTATCGATGAAGAGAAAAGTATTGAAGTAAAGTGAAGAGTAAAATCAACTGATTGGCGGGTCACTTTGTGGTATTCCATGACAATATGGAAGAAATAAACAGGAACCACTTTTCAAAAATGAACCTAGTTCCTAATTTATTTAAAATAACTTGAAGATGACGCTTACGCGTCGAAACATGTCGTGAATTTTAATAATTTGTATTCTGTGTGTGGTATTTTGCATAGTTATTTTAAATAAATTAGGAACTAGGTTCATTTTCGAAAAGTGGTTCCTGTTTATTTCTTCCATATTAAAGTGAAGAGATTTGCGCGATTCCAGCGAAGACAAAGTTTGAAATCTTTGCCGAATGATTCCTTCATAGCATACCGGATAACATTCTAAAGATGAACTAAGTTTAAGTCCTTTCTTTAGCATTTGGTTGGATACTCCGCCGAGAAAAACAACCGATTTCCTGATCTTCGATGAACTTCACCACTTTCGACTGATTTTTTTCTTGATTGGCAAAATGTCCGAAAACCTTAAAGTGTTTGTAGTTTGTGTGGTGCCGTGGCGCGCGGCAAAATCGATAACCTCGACTGCGCAAACGTATGGAGGGCCACATCTCGCCTCGAGGTTTTCACCGAAGAATGGCGAGAGGCGTCTTTTCTGGAAGAAAAACAACCCCACCAGAGGCGCACCTCAACCTTCAAAGCGCGCCCTTTACGGTTTTCAGTTCCTTAACTCCCATCGGAGACAAAAAGTCATAGCGAAATTCACACTGAGAAGCTCTTTGATATGAACAATCACGAGTTTCCTATCCTTCTATCGCGATTGAGTTAATCTCAACAGTTTTCAAGCACTACATATACAGGTGATCTCGTCGTTGGGTTTTGGATAATTTGTATTTATGCACATTAGTTACATCGTTAGATTTTAGAAATTTTGGTACATTATATAAAATACATGGGTGGCCTGAAAATTTTCCGACATTTCGCCATTTCTCGCCATGTTTTCTGAAAATTTCTGAAAATTTTCTGAAGATTTCTGAAAAATCTGGGGTCGGAAACTTTTCAGACCACCCTCGTAGGTGTCTATTTTATTGATTAAATAATTTTACAAAGTTAATGAGAAATGATAAAATGGAAAAAGTTAAAAATAAAGCATATATTTAAGCTAAAAATGTGCTCATATCTTATGGACCGCATGAGCTAGTGAGTGTTAACTTTACTCATAAATCCAGGAGCAATCATTCACTCAGTAAGGATAACGTCGAATTACACTCAGGTTTCATTATTTTTCATCCTTTAAGTGAATTTTTCAAGTATTAAAAATTACGATAATGTGTTGAAAACGCTGAGATATTTTCATATTTTTGCATAAAAACTGATAAAACAAAGAGAAAATAAATATGGAATTACAATCCAGTATAAAATAATGTCTGAATAAAATCGACTGAGCGGCGATTCACATTGGAGTATTCCATTGACAGGAAATGAAAAAATAACCACTTTCCAGAGAAGAATTGGTGGTAGTGTTTTGCTAAGTCAATCCTGAATAAATACGCCAGTTCTTATCTAGAAAGTGGTTATTTTTTCATTTCCTGCCAATATTGCTGAATTATTTCTTCAGAAATCAATCAAAGCGATATTGAATATGAATCAAGGACAAAATTATTTCCCTTTTACCACATTTCCAATAACGTAAAGGGTAAGAAGCCATAGAATTACATTAAACTAAGATAAAATGTAGGAGCAGGTTATTCAGATACCAATTAATTCTCGTGCAATTTTATTTTCCAATTCCGGGATGCAATATGCAATTATTTTACTGTAAAACAATATCCTAAATTTACCAACTTGCTTATGGTTTTATAACATTGACATTTCAATTTTTGGATAATTCTTCCGTCATTCCCCTGTGCGTGAATTCTAGTGAAAATAATAAAAGGAAAGAATTAATTCGTCATGGCTTGCCATAAAGGAGAAATGTCAAGAAACCTTCCAAGATCTTGTGATCTTAATCAGAAAGCTGTCAGTCTCAAATATCTGTTTGAAGAAAGGATGCATAGCTTTGAACTGTAGGAAGCGTAAATAAAAGATTCCAGCTGAAGAGACCTCAACCACTTTTCTTGGCAGTACGGAACGACTGCTAAATCACACGCTCTAGTTAAGTTCTTCCAAAATCCTCTTCTTGAGATGCTTTTCTAATTATATATCTTGGGTGATATTCAAATAGCTTACCTCTTATTATCCTAAAATACCTTGTTAAGTTAATACGTATTTTAAATGTCCTATCTTGAATAAACCATATCCAACCTCAATGTTTACCAAGAAATTTGAGTGAAGGTATTTAAATTTGCAACAAACACAACAAAAAATCTCAGTTAAGGTAGCATAATAGTCGGTGATATTTTATCTGACGTAATTTTGAGATAAGGAAAAATCTCAGTACAAGGGTGGAAAAATATAAGCGAAATATAAGAATGAAGTTTAAGTGGTATATTTTTTCAAGACATCGTATTTAACACAAAAGCTATACCATTTTCTATTTTGCAAATGGTTTATTTCTAAAATTTTTCTTTCGGGAATGTAGGGCAAAATTAATTTTTTACTACCCTAAATTTAGGAAGAAAATAAATTTTTAGCGGACTCCTAGTTTTCTTGCTATACGAACGATATAAATATAGCGAAATTTTAAGTATGCATATTTTACCTTGATCCTTTATAACTACGAAATGTAGAAGAGGTATTAACCTAAATAAACAAAAACATTCACAGAGGATGGGAGTTAGAGTCAGAATTATGCCATTTCAAGAAAATTTAACAGTTCTCAGATATTATTGCTTGAAGAAACGAAGTAAATAGAACAGAGAAACGGCAGAAAAACTGTTTTTGTAAAATTTTATATAAAATGTAAAATCGGATACAGTTTAAGTGGTTTAGGTAACATAAGTTGGTATTAAATAATGACCGCCTTCCAATACATTTTTATTTGGTCACTCAGAGTATGTACCCCGTATTCGAAAATTTATCGAATAAAATTGAATTAAGCCCTGAATTTCAACTTTGTCCTAAAATTGCTCTAAAAGAAGGGACAAAAGATAGAAGATCTAAACAAGTGCTTAATATACTGAATAATTTCAGAGAAGTACCTATTTGGAAGGATCTGCAGATACAATGCGTCCTCCCTGTTATATAGGTTATATCCCTGTTATGATACTACGAAGAGATCTGGGAAATAGATTCTAGGAATAGTCGCTTCAAAAATCTATTTCGTCTGTGAATGACACGCGAAAGTAATCGATTACGGAAGTAGAGGCATGATACATGCACCCCCTGCCACTCGCCGGAAGGCGGCTTGGTATGGAAGGATACATATGTAGATGAGTATAGTGATTTTAACTATGAAAGAAGTTTGGAAAGAAAATTAAATGGGTTTTTATGTAAAAAGGATAAATGATAAAAATTGGTGGTGTCTTTCAAATATAAGTTCGTTGGTTTATCAAAAGGCATGATGCAAACACACCGATTATTTCATTACAACAATATATAAGTATATATAAGATGGCTTTTGTTTTATCAATTCGACTTGATTTTGGAGAAGTAATAGGGAATTACTAGCGGAACATTCATTTACATTCAAGTAAAAAAATTCATAGTCAAACGGTTTAATATAGTATTATCGAAGAGTAGATTTAAAGTTTCAGGGCTGTGCTGATGTTAAAGTATTCTAACCAAAACGAGACATATGTTTAGTTGGTAGCGTACATAAAATTTGTCATTTCATGTAAAGGGTTTAACGTAATGATCATCGGCTGTCAGATTCATTTTAGCTGGTTATTTGTCAATCAAATCTGTATAGGCTCATATTTATTTTCATTCAAGCACTTACTGAAATTTTTATTTCAGACATTTTACATTTTCTCTACGCCAGCTACTCTAGCTTAGGCTAGGTGGAACATTGGAAGAACTAAAGAGAAATAATCTCTTAGTTTTGTAACAAACTAAGAAGAAACGAGCTCGATGCAAGCTTGTTTATTTTAAAGAAAAAATTATGTATAAGCATGAGTCCATTTATCTACGGTTATCTTTAGCACTACCATTATAGATTATGAAATTCATATACGTAATATTTTAATATAATAATATAATTATAATTCTTAAATAATAATACAATATTTTGCTTGATTCTCTTGAAATCTATTACTTCACTGTACTACTATATTAAATCTATCTCATTTTGCATTTTTATTAACTTTAATTTACTTTTTTGATAGTCATGTGATGATTTAGTAAAACTGCTCAAGTTAATATAAATAAGG
Source organism: Pachydiplax longipennis (assembly GCA_036926295.1). Taxonomy (NCBI): domain Eukaryota; kingdom Metazoa; phylum Arthropoda; class Insecta; order Odonata; family Libellulidae; genus Pachydiplax; species Pachydiplax longipennis. Next base: position 2,266,163 of record JAVFKF010000014.1, on the reverse strand, counting down.
GTCACTTGAGAAAGTTTGAGTACACTTTAAGATGAAGATTATGAACTTCCACTGAGAATTTTCATGCTTCCGATCGGTTTCGTCAACGGAGATGTCAACTCGTTGGCGTAACCGGTCGGAGTAAAATTTTCTTTGTTATCTCCTTTTGTGAGGCCCTAATCCTTGAGGATGAAAGATGGTGCATTTTCATTGAACGGATAACTGTTCACACATAATCAAACACATTCACACCGTGTTTGATCAGCTGGTGCACGCAAATAGCTTTACTAGTCACGGCTGAAAAGATAAAGAAGGGAATGATTCAAGGACCTTAATTAGCGCTGCTCTAGAGAGACGAATCGCCAAGAGCGATAAGATGAGACTTACGCGGAAGTGTTCGCTACAGGAAGGATACAGATTGACATTTAGTATACACGTTAAGATTTTTTAACAGTTAAAAATGTTAAACAGACGCCAAGGGGAAGATTTTTTAATGTTATTTTTATTTTTACATGCAACACTGCCGCGATTAGTCACTATGGTTAGGTTGCGACGTCATTTAAGACTACAACGATATAAACAATATTACAAATTTCTAATTGTAAAAGTACAGAATATTACTATTAAAAAACCCCATCCGATCACTACAAAATTTCACCAGCTACACTAACTTACAATTCAACAGCTATAATCTTCATTTCATACATACTCGTATATTATATTTATATATTCATACAAATATAAATAAATAATAAAACATAAATGTACATAATCCACAAACACCAGTATCAATTAACTAAATCAATTTCCCAGAAACCTTACATGTACGAGGGTGGTCTGAAAAGTTCCGACCCCAGATATTTCAGAAATCTTCAGAAAAATTTCAGAAATTTTCAGAAAACATGTCGAGAAATGGCAAAATATCGGAAACTTTTCAGATCACCCACGTATGTACAGGCTCAAAATATAAGAATATAGAGTATATAAATTATATTACATTAAAAAGAGCGTGTTAAATAATTATAAACACACTTAAAATATACTTGATTTTAGCATTAACACCGGTTGCCAGTGTAGCTCATCACGTGAGATTTTCAGGGTTTCTGGTAGGCATTCACGGCTACTGTAGCGGCCACGGGACCCACGAAGTCCCCGCTGTCTATTAGGCGATTCCCTGCTCGTCTTGCATTTCATTACCAAATTTTACCGCAAATGAAAACCGAAAATGGAAGGAAATTGATTGTTCTCCAGTATTATAGCTATAAGCATATTATTCCATGCTTACCGTTGAGAATGTTTGTAGAAAATTGAGACCGACGGCGAAAAATAAGTTTTATAAATTCTTATATTATATTCTTGCTTTCCGAAATAATATTAAAAAATTAAGATCTTGTACAAATAAGAACTTTTAGACATCGATGCTTGAATATATAGCTGTATATAGAGTTATTTAGAACATATTTCAATAAGAGATGAAAAACGTTCAAGCCATTATTGTAATCCAAATAATAACTTAATAATTTCCTGTTAAATCAGAAGTCTGCTATTGAAGAATCATTCAAAATGCATATGTAGTATGACTTCGCTTAGTTAGTGACTCGATTCATTCATCATGTGATTGTAATATGAACGAAAAAATTTCTATGTTCATAATTTGGTACGAAAAAAAATTAAAGGGTTTTGATTTAAATCTGGTGGAAATTCGTTTTAAATCCAATTAGAATTAATTTTAAAAATTGTGAATAGTAAAACTTTTAATTCTAATTGGATTTGGTGCAAAATGTTCTTAATTAGCATAAAACTGTCTGAAAATTGCCAATATAACTGATTTATAGCGGAATCAAAACAAATATGTATTTAACTAATTTTCCTCTAATTATATCACGCGATAGCTTCATCTTTGACCTAGTGGCTTACCATAGGCTAAGTTCTCTTCTTGTAACAAACTTCTTTCCAGATAATAACTGTATGGAAGGAAAGTGTGTTTGATTAGTCCTCTAATGATGGAAATGCGTGACGAAAAGCCTCATCATTCTTTACATTACATTAATTAACAGAGTATCAGTTAACAGGGAAGAGCTAACTTTCCAGCTGGCAGTTGTATATGGCTGATTGCTAATCAAAGAGAAAGATGTAGAACTGTTATTTCAGTTCTTTCTTTTTCAAATCCTTACCAGTTACGTTTTTAACCGGAAAATTGTTAATTTATGCCATGACTGACGCCCTCGAGGGCATAACTTTCACATTTTATCCATAAAAACGAAACATTTCACGGAAATATCTTCATATTTATTCATATTTATCTCTTTTTATTTCCTATCTATGTAATTTCGAAAGATTTAAGCCTTTTTCTACGTCAGTTTATCCTTGAAAATGTAGTAATCGACAGTGAGTTTGGTAAGGATATTTGGAAAGGAAACATTTGAAAAGGGAAAAGCGCAGTATGGTTTCCTCTCTTTTGAGATTGCGATCGCTGCGCTACTTTACGAAAAACGGTCGATTAGGGAATTTCATCGGAGATACCCTTAAAAAGCTCATCGAGCTCATTTTCACGGGTTCCTTAATTATCACCGTGCGGATGTGGTAGATTAACTGTAATTCCTCTTAATGAAGAATCTATTAAGAGATCCTAATTGGGTTTTATTCCTGTCACTTTTGTATTTTAAAGTGATTATCTATCGCCGAGAAATCTGAACTATTTCATAATTTTAAGCGTGGATTTTTCTAAACGACTCTCTTGTTAATTACTTAAAAGAATATTAAGTTTTATTTTTATTTATTTAATAAATTCAAGAAAAGTGCGTTCCATCAGACTAAGGTCTGTTGACAGAACGTCAATAGCACAGAAGAATAATATCACAAAATATTATAAAATGCATTATAATAACAGCTCGTAGCTCACTGTATAAAAAAGCAACAACTAAGTTTTGCTGAAGTGACAAGAAATACAACGAATATGAAAAAAATTAACTATGTAGTAAGTAAATCTGAAATAATTTTTCTATAACCAAAATAAGTCCAGCACATTTTACCTTTAGAGGAGAAAAAAATATACCTTAGAAACTTCTTTTGAAACATAAATAAATATGAAGTATCTTAGTAATTATTGTAAATTCATTTCATAAAATTATCATATCATTGTATATATAATTATATTTTTGTCAGTGACTCCCGTAAGGAATACAAATATGAAATTTTTGAACTCTAATGTCACGCACATCATGACGAGAAAGAAATATAAAATTAAAAAAAAATCCTGTGACAGCAATACTAAGTTTAAAGGAATGCCTTATTGTCGCAAAATGAGTTGAGGAAGATTCAAAATTAGTCCACCTCTCAATCTCAATCATTCTGAGAGTCTCTGTATTACATATCCTCCTTATTGTTGTTTAAATGAAGAGAGAGATTACTATAAGAGGTCAAAGCAGAAATATTCTCGAATATATAGTCTAAAAACGCTGGAACTGGAAGTCGATCACTTGCTGAGATGATATTTCAATATTAAAACATATATTCTTATTATATAGTATAATATTTTATATTTTTCCTAGTGTGGGCTTGAAACCAATGTAGATTACAAGAAACCTTCTAAATATTTAGAATAACTAACAGCGAAAGTCCCGGTATAGTAAAAGTAGAAGTCGCTTGCTAGAAAACACCATAACGAATAGCTTGTATTAAAATTATGCCCAAAATAGGTCAACTGTGAACGTATCACTCAGTTTAATATACATGAGCTAGAAAAGTCAGTGAGTTTGAAATTAAGTAACAGTACAAGCTTTACGAGATTCATCAAATCAAAAAATATTTTATGGAATATTTTTTGAGCGAAAAATATTGCATAATATCATATACGAGTGACCCATATTTTGGTAAAGAGGACTAAAAGATCATATCACTGTTCTTTTTCCAGCGACGTATAGATTAGATTTCAACCTGGCAAGGTAATTTTATTTCTACATAGGATGACCTTATTATAATTTTGTAAAATAAATTTTATTGAATAAACGTATGTTTAAGGATTTCTCGAGAACAGATAACCAGAATAAGGTGAAAAATTTACTCGGATAATTTACAAAGTAAACATTGCAATGAGTAGATTTTTGTGTGATTTGTTATTTTAATTAAAAGAAAGAAAATTTGATTTTTATCAGGGACGCTACTGTGAATTAAACACTAAATTTTGGTCGTGCTTTTAATGAAGAAATGCCGCTGAGAAAGAAAAATATCTTCCTTTTTATGATATAATTAGCGAACCAAATACTCAGTTAAAGTCACATAATTTTAAGATCAAACATGAAAATAGAAAGAGCACTTAAATTTATAGTTAAGGACGTTAGTTAAAGGAAAGAATTCAGTAAAGTTCGTTTTCTACTTATTGAGGGAAAATAAAGTTACTGAAAATATTATAAAATTGTTATTTAGCCTTAAATTTTTGTTGTTAAGGAAATAAATTTAGTATTTTCTAAATAATCATGTTCAGCGGAATCATCAACTTTTTATTGAAAAAATTATTCCGAATATTATAATTTATTGTTTTTCTGGCTTTAAATCAACGAATTATGAATCAAACTTCAATTAAGATTCCATAGTATTGGTCGACATTAACCTAACATGATTTTTCGTCGTGAAAATGTCATAGTAATCGGAATAAAACTTTTCGAACACATTAACAGTAAATTGTATGGTGTGACATGCTTCACTAGCGAGCTAGCATCATCAGAGAAAAATATATTTTTAGTAAACGAAACTACGAAACAGAGTCAGGTGAAACTTTGTGGTACTTATTAATATTAAAACATTTGGTCGTCTTGTAATTTTTTATTGTGGTCTCGTAAAAGGATTCTCTCATGGAGTTTCTTATATTTATAGTCTTTCAATATATACAGGCAAAAAGAAGAGAAACGGGTTAGAGAAAGGGTCAGATTGTGAAAAATATGCCCATTTGTCACGATTTTATTCCTAGGTAAACAACCTATCTCCATCCCTCGGTTGGATATTCGGTTGCTATGAAGATCTTGGGTGGTTTGGTTGGTTTGCTTGGTTTAACAGATACAAAGAGAGGCGTAGCTTTCGTAACATAGCACTCAAGCGTGTAGCTACTAGTTCAGGTTGAGTTTTTACCATTTACCTTCGAAACGTCTTTGGAGCATTAACAGAGGGATATGCGCCACTGGAAATATTAAATACATATGGCACGGACCTGCTATAGAAGCGTATGCTGAAGCGTAACTTCGTATCTAAGGAAGAGAAAAGATTTTCTTTATGCAAGAATTTCTATAGATAGACTCATTCTACTGTTCATGGCAGTACAAAAGGAGATTTTGAGTGAGGTAAAAATATTTTTGTCGGTGAAAGAAAACTCCAAATCGTTTTTCGATCAGAGTATAATTGCATATATTAAAAATTCATGTCATTTTTCTTAGCAGACGAATCTCGTTAACTTACAGCAAAGAATATTTTATAATATATAATTTTCCTTAGAATTCAAAAATTTTAATCGAAGAATGACCATGAATGTAGCACTTTCTGCTTCCAGATTCCTCGAAAGCTTTTCAATCAACTGCCGTATTTTTCTTGAGGTCTTTTTTTTAAACAATTTAAAGCTTATCTTTAGCACTCCAAAAATCTGCATTCATTAAGAAGAGACTCTTTGAGAAAATACAGAGTCGAAATACACTGGTATTTGGCGAACGAAGGTATTTTTGGAACAGAGGCAACGAAAATTCGAATGTCGACCTCAAGGTTGGAATAGGCATTATTTCACTGATTATGTTTGATCGATCTGTCCCTTTGTTTCATAAACGCGTTTTCCCCTTTACCTTAACCCTTTCTTTTTTCAAGTTTCAGCCTGACGATTCATTAGGAATCTGAAAAACTTTCCCATATAATTTAGGGCTAATAATTGTATTCGTTCGAATGTTGGGAAACTTTGCTTAAGGATAATTTCCTTTGATGAGCGTCATCTTTTCCTTATTTGTATTTAAAGAGAAAGGACAAGGAAATGAGTGATGAGTTTATTTCTCAATCTTTCTATTAATATTCCGTTAAGGAATTACTTGGGAATGGGCTGATTTTAGTGTTCTTTGTCGCCAGAAATTAGTTTGCTTCCCGACTCCGTTGACTTTACTTCGAATACTAAGTATTCTAAGTAAGCATATCATGACATTATTTTCACTTTAAGTGGGGAGAGTTCGAGGTATTTTTTGCGATAATTTAAGCTCATTCAAATTTTTAATCTTTTGATATAGTGGGGTTAATACGAAACTTCATTGGAGATAATTTTATTACGCACTAATAATGTAAGAGAGGAAGTTGTACGCTATTATTATTATTAGAAAAGAGACTTCAACACTTGTATACTTTCTCCGAATGTGTGTCAGATAAATAAGGCTAAAGTCTATCAGGTACTCCCAGATAGCCAAGTGGGCCGTTCGACTCTGATAAAAGCAGTCCCGGATTCGAATCCCGGTTGGGGCTCACGTGCGAAATAATCTCAACTGTTGAAACATACAAAATAATAATTACCAATCTCTACCATTGTTATTAAGTTGTTCAAAAACTCTTTGAAAGTATACTGTGAACGAATTTTAATTCTAAAAGACATATTAACTCGTTGATAAACTGGTATATTAATCTGTGACGAATGATAACTAAGCAATTGATTGGATAAATCAGCCTGCCAGGCTGTAGGTGATGGTTCCTGGTTAATTTGAATTTGAAACAGAATCAAGCGTCCCAGGAAATTCAGATATCAGTTTAATAGAGAATGCTAAGTTATCCATGCAGAAACCAGTAACTGTCATTATAAGTTAGTTGTAATCATCCAGTATTTAACCAGGTGGTTCAATATTGTGTTTAACTATGAAGTTTTGCGAGGAATATCCAATGTCATCCTATCGGGATACTTGGGTGTGGATAAATGGACGGACTCGAGTACAATGTATCACATTTGCATAAAGACATCGAGAGAAGTCATGTCTGTTTGTTATCTCCACTGGGGGTGGTAATTGGGCGGTGGGGGAGAGAGCACTTCCAACCGTAATTTTAGGAGAAACAGTTGCACGAAGCGACGATTAGCCATTTTGACGGAAAAATGGGAATTAGAGAAAATGGGCAATAAGTAATCACTGAATGGAAGGCAAATGGAATTAAAGAATGGGGTGTAAGCAGTATGGCGTGCCGTGAAAGTCACGCTAGGTCCACTTCAATCACCATATTATAGCGCCGCTCACTCCTTCGTGCCAACAAGAGCAACTAATCACCGACATCACAGAAGTGCATTGGAAACTCGATGGATTTCATTCCAAACAAGCGCCATTCTGAATTCGCACGAAACATAACACGAAGAGTATGTATCTTTTGAATAGCGGAAAATCAAAACATCCTTTCCTGATGGTTAAGCGACGTGAAATAGGATCTACGTACTATAGACTGCTCGTAACTTTGGAATGACTTTGTTTTCTACATTTCATGTTGAGAAGTATCTTATAATCAGGACTGATCCGAAAGTATTTAACATATTAATGCGAACAAAAGTCAAGTTCCGAAATATGTTACCTTGATATGCGTATATTTTCTCATGCTGAAAAATCTTGAAAAGACCTAAAATATACGAAATAAATTTTTACCCTTTTGAACATTTAGCAAACTTTAGTATAGATTAAAATTTTTTGACTAAACATTCAGCTATAATGTGATGAATTTTTGTTTATTATCAGAATGCATTTATGAGCTCTGAATATTTAAACCAAAGTAAAATTTTATTATTTTAAACAAATAATCAATGTAAATAGCATTTGTGCTTTTTCCCGGATAAAGTTTGCAATTGCTTGGACTATACTCAGTACGGTTACTATTTGAAAATCTGCAAAAATTATAACTTTCCCAAAAAATATCCCTCCTTGGAAATTTCCTAGGTCATCTTCATTATAATCCGAGCCACAGTTGTAACCCCATCGCATGCATCAATAACTCACTTTAATTTCTTGTTTTTTTGGTACACAATAACTGCCTTTGTGATTGAATTTCGATTTTATTGGGCACCTTCTCAATTAGCGCTGTATCTGTTTTATACATTATCAATCAAGGGAAATAAAATTTTAAGATAATATAGAGCACCGATGACTAAAAAAACGTATTAGTGTGTGTTTATTCATTTACTTATAGTATATAAAAGAAGAAAAATTAATTTTCCAATTTTTTTTCAGTGGATTTGCTCCAAATTCATACCTCGAAACATAACGAAATCATAACGCTTATTTTGAGCAATTTAGTCGTTCGTTTGAAATAATTTTCTCTCCTTCTAGTGAAGTAATTATTTTTTTATTTTTATCCACGGTTTGTGGGCATTAAATTTATTGATTCAAATTTAAAATTATTTAAATAATAAAAAAATCGATAGAGATGAAACGGGGGCACGGTGTGATTGAAATACACTATCATAGCTGCTATTGTAGAGAATGAAACTCGTTTAAGTCAGTTGTTTGATTGAAGTTATGAGCGAAATAAATTAGGAGCGAGGCATCTATTTAAATAATTTGCTAATTTGGTTAACAAAATAAAGAACTCATGGGCCATGGATGACTTAACACAAACAGTGCGATTTGCCTAGAGAAAGTTTTGTTTTAAATTCGGCACCAAGTCAAACGACTGTAAAAATTAAGTTGAAGCTTATGAAATTGTATTCTAATACTCTAGAAATTTATGAATTAGAGATCATAAACCTCTCATAATATACATTAAAATATAACACCTACGTATCTTGAGTCATGAAAATCTGAGGAAGCATAAATTACATTTGCTAAGTGGAATTAGATCAGAGATTCTCGACTGACAAAGATAGATGGCTGAGTGAAATCCGCGCTAGGTTTCACGTTCAAATAATTAAACCTTTGAGGATGGTTTGTGTTCCCGAGATCAGCTTGTTAAGCACCATTAAATAATCTCTGCTGGATATATCCTTTAATGTTTGATATGAAATTTATCGTCGCCGGAGATAATGCATTTCACAACATTAAGAGCCGGAAGGCCCATATTTTGCCGTTAATTTAATCAGTGAGTATGCCTAGCCATAAGTGAGTGCAAACTTAGTGAGACACTCAGCCACTTGCGCCGTGAAAGAGACCACATTACTCTCTACGATATTTTTATCGATTTAGTGCGCTCGAATGTTCAAGAGCCTGTGCTATGCATTTCATTTCCTGAGTGGGTAAACATAATTTCCGCAGGTGTTCCGTCTTATCATTAGTATACAGGATCCCTGCTTGGGCCGTATCTCTTCAATGAACAGCACACCTTTTCCCCTCCCTTCTGCTCGACTTTCTCCAATTCCTCGTCCTACCTCATCATTTCCTTCTCTCATTATTATAATATTTCACGCCGCCATTCGATGTTTATCCGCTCAATTTCTCTTCCCTGAACGTGAATGATGTTGTTAACGTATGTATGAATTCCCCCGGTTATTTCCATAAATTCGTTCTGTGAAATGTGTTTTTGTATGCATTTATCTTCCTATCTCTTCCTGTCGCTTTAATGATTCTCATTCATAAAGTGGTTTTCTCGCAGAATGATCGCCGCTACTTTTACGGTGGTTAAAATTTTTCGTAGTTTAAATTTTCGCGCTAGAGGCTGTAATAATGAGAAAAGTACTATATACACAATTATACGATAAGAAAATACTTTATATAATCAATAATTATTTATATAACCACACTAATCCTTCTTCAACAGCTTACGTTCCTGAAAAGTATCCGGTTGCCAACTCCATATTTATGTGGAAAATTAGAGGATTGGGGAATAAAAATTTAAGAGGCTTCAAGATCGTAATAAAATAAACTTTATTTTATTATTATGCCCACAAAAATTATTACAAACGAAATTAAGAGAGACATTGAAAAATCAATAATTGAGAATGGCGCGGTAAAAGAATGAATTCTCTTCGCAAAATATTCTCGTAACTCGTATCTTAACTGTGGTGGTAATCGTTGATTTGAAAATCGGCAGTACTTTCCGTCAACAAAATATCTGTAAGCCGACTACCCCAATGAAGGTAGGGCCTCTTCCATGAATAGAGAAAGAACCGGCGGATTACTGGCATAAGAATCACCTAAGTTTCAGCCTCAAATTTTTCTGCTCCTCTGTATAAAGCCTCATTAATTTCTCCAGCTCTCGTTTAAACTTTAAGCTCTACTTTATCACAGAATATGTGTATCTGTGTATACTCAAAATATCAAAACTCCTAAGGTGAGAACGTGAACAGTTTGACAAAACGAGTACTTTAAAATTTATTTAAACCGCGGGTGATAAGGGATTACCTATTACAAATCATGATTTATGAAGTTATTTAAAATCATCGAATATTAATGTAAAGCAATTTAATCCTCCGATGCGCACCTCAAATACTAAAGTACTCTATTTCGGATAAGTTATACTTTGATAAGTGGATATGCTAAAAATTTAGTAGTAAAATATTTTTTGAAGTTAATGGAAAGCTTTTAGTACTCGTTAAACCCTTCGTAGCAACTTCAGAATTCCATAGCGAACCATAACTGCTAAAAATGAAATATGGATTTATGAATTTTGCCATCCGAATAGATCGCCGAGTTTTCTCAGAAAATTCTCGTCGAATATCGTTTCACGTGATGATTAATTCGAAATCCATTCTGTCTCGTATTCGGTGAATCAACCTATGAGCAAATCGACTTACCGTGCTAGAGCAACGGCTATTATCCTCACGATTGGCAATTTTCTTACGCAAGCACTAGATCCCCTGTCATCCACGTTCTTGCCGTAGATGACGAATTGCTGTAATAGACTAAGCAACTTGCGTCCGCGATTGACGCACTTTATGCGTTAATTAGATTGAGTTGCACGTGGTATCGCTCGTAATGACTCAGAAGAACGCACTACCCACCTAGAATCCTGATTCCGGTAAATAGTTACTTTGTGATTAGGATGAAAGAAAAATTGTTGTAAGAGATGAATCATGGTAAAGAAAAGGTCCCTTAACCAAGAACAGTTGTTTATACAATGAAAGTACGTAAAATTTGTTTACAATACCAACAATATTGGGTATCGGTAAGAGAAGCAAGAATTGTCGAAACGCCAAATATCGGCAACCGTAGGGGGCAATTCCTCAGAAAAGGATTATCAAAAAACTCCCTAAAGTTTCTGAAAACTGTCGGCTGCCAAGGTGATAATCCTTTTCTGAGGAATTGCCCCCTACGGTTGCCGATATTTGTCCTTGGGAGAATCCCTGTGACTCTTATTCATTAACAGCCGAGTCCCTTTCATTTTCTTTCATTGGGAATTGGATTGAAGCATAGGAAGAAATAATACAAAAATTTTCCCTGAATTAATGTTCTGTCGCAGTTATTTCCGTCCACATTGAGCCATAGAAATTGCTTACCAACTACTTGGAAGCAAATCCTATTAATACCAAGTAAAGGAATTTATTTTTAAATGAAAATCAACGCTTCCCCTTTGATATCTAATGTATCACGTACAATGTTATCTTTGTAGTTTGGGCATTCACTTAGCCTCTCCTGCCATTTAGAATTTGCCACGATGTTTCCATGCGCACGAATATTTTTTCACATGTTTCTTCGTATATTTATAATCGCTTTTACCAATAACCAATTTTATTACTAACCACATTATCAGTCTAAATAAATTCGTATAGTTGTACAAGTAGGTGTCTGTGCCTACAAGTGGAATGCTAAAATAAATTTGAGATTGTGAAATGTTTGCATTAAGTTTCAATAGAGTGACTTCAGAGCATGGACTCTTAAATTTATTCAGATAAAGCTCTTTCTCCAATCGATTCCTTCATGGACCCGTTTTTTAATGTAAAATTACAGCAGCCCACAAACCCACTTCTTGTTTTTTTCTTAAATTTTAATTTTGTTACTAGATGACACAACGGGATGGCTTTTACCCTTAAAAATTTTCAATCTCGTATTTTCTTTTTCATTAGTTAACAGCCTATATTTGAGGATTAGTGAGAATTGAGATGAGTCTAGTTTAAGATTGAAGTGAATTTTCTATAGAGTGATGTTTATGCAGATACGTTTTTCTTTCGGAATGAAGGATAATATTTTCTTAACGAAAAACTCATTTCGAAAAGCTTAAAGCTCCATTTAGTCGTCATCGTCAGTACAACTACAAAAAGTTCGCTATGAGATTGTCATCAGTCATGAGTAATACTATGCATACTCTACTTGCAGGTCTTATTTTTTCAGAATGCTGAACGAGATACAAAGGAGTTCTGGAGTTGAGTGTAATTTCTGGGAAGAAAAAAACCTTAGTCTTTCCTAATAGGCACTGACCGAATAATTCATTTAATTCTGAATTATATTTATATTAAATCATTTAGATTTATTTTGGCTCCTTGTGATCTTCTAAAATTAATTCTTGCTTGAGAAAAACAAATGAACGGCACCGGAAAAGCTTGAGAGATAAGCAATCCAAATTGTAACCGAAGAAATGATAATAAAAAAAAGAGTTAAGGCAAAACATCAATGGTGGATGCAAGCCAGAACAAAGTGACCAAGTTGGGAAATCTACATCGAGTAAGACGGAGCTTACTCCAGTTAGATTTCCTCTTAAGCTCCCTTAATATGACCCAACGTATCTTGTCTGATATTAAGGAAGGAGCCTGTTATCAGTGGGTTAAGGAAATGGTGTTGAATAGAGAACTTATGGACAGTAACGATGTGCGTCTCGCACACCGATAACTGTTTGCGTAGGTGAGAATTTGTCATTCATCCCACGCCTTCTTCGGCATCTTCGCTCGATTTTTCTTATCCTAAAAATCATCAAGTCTTAAAGGGGACTCGGTAGAGAGGGTTGAACACTCTGCTGCGGAACAGCTGAAGGCAGTTAGGGAGTCGTTTGCTAAGGCTGTCGTCACTGCACGATTTTCCCCAAGGCCGTAAAACTGATTGAGGAAAAATTGATGTCAAAAATAAAATATTAGAAAATGGTATTCTCTGCAAACTATGGGCACGCTCTTTTCAAAAACTTTCAGCATACCTGCTCAAAAATAAATTAATAAATTTTTGTCTAATTATCGTCAATAATGGTAAAGTTAATCAGTCCTGCAACAAGAATGATATACCCAATTTCCCCTGTCGTACAAATAGTAGGCAGGAGTATCTTTCAAATGACGTGTGCTTGTTTTATAATCGAATATCCTTCCAATTTGATTTTAATTGGCGTAAACAGTCACGTCTTTAATAATTCAAGGTTGTTTCCAGATATTATATACTTATATTTATTATTAGATATTGGTTCTCATTTTACACCTGAATATAGAGAAATTTATGATAAGAATTTTCTGTTCTTTTATGGAAGAAAAATTTTTCTAGTAACCTTATGACCTTTCTAAGATTCTTTTTTAAAAAAATTTCTTTTAAACAATTTTATTCTTCTTCCTTATTTGATGTCGCGCTTTGAAGCCTTTTTATAAATAATGAATTAATAATAATGTATGTATTTTCATTTAATATAATAATAGATTTTTAATAATGATTGTAGAAGTGTTGGAATATTTCAGCATTACTGTACGTTAGCATAAATTTGAAGCAAATATTTCTCGTGTTAATGGAAAACAGTTCGAAATTACGGCATGAAAATCACACCGGAAAATGGCCTATATAGTAACGTATGCCCTTATGCGTTAGCTTTGATTCATTCGTAGTTTTGTAATAACGTAAAGGATATTCACGGAGCGCCAGTGAGGTCGTTAATCCAACAGTAAATTCAAATCATTAACGGAATTGTGTTGCTATGTAAGTCGCTCCGGAATTTATAGGTTAAGCATTTTATGAATATTGAATGAATATCTTTCTTTTGACATCTCTTTGATATTCGGTATTGCCAATCAGATAGAGAGCTCTCGAATCCCTCCAACATTGCTGCTTGGATTTCTGCGCTAAGGAAGTTACATCCCATAATGCGATAGTGGAAGCTTAATGAGATAGGGAAAATGAGGCTCTGAACTGCCGCAACTCTATTATCCTTCATGGAGTGCGCTTGCAATGTTTGGAATAGCAACTATTAATAAGGCATGGACTAGCGTTCATCCTTATCAACTTAATTTATCACCATTAATCTCATCTAGGCGAACTTTCATAGCTCGCTCTTTTGTTGCGAAATACACCCTCGAGTTTTTGCATGAATGTTGCTTAGCGTAATTAAGAAACATTATGGAGTAGATGTTCTTTAATAACAGCTGTGTAAACCGTCGAGAATAAGTAAATTTGTTAATGTCTATCTCAAATTAAAGTTTGTGTAGTTGTAACTAAATTTAATGAAATTTTATTTCCGGAATGGTAATTTTCATAGAAGCATCTCAATTTCTCGGATATTATGTATCTTAAAACCATTTCGTATTAAAATGTAAATGTCTATCTCAAATTAAAATTTGCATAGTTGTAACTAAATTTAATGAAATTTTATTTCCGAAATGGTAATTTTCATCGACGCATCTCAATTTCTCGGATCTTACGTATCTTAAAACCATTTCGTATTAAAATTATATTCTTCCTTTAAAAATTTCAGTGGAACATTATTTTTTTTCACATTTAAAGTCTTTCAAATTTCCGAGATAGATATCCCTTTGTATTAGTGATGAGCGAATCATGTTTTTTCAATTCGAATCGAATCGACTGAATTGTCTGAATTTAGAATCGAATTGACTAAATATTCGATTCGATTTACGGTGCTTTGTTCATATGTTTCTCGTAAAATTCCCAAATTGGAGCTCGAATTTTCTTCGTCTCTTGCTCATCGTCGTCATCCGCTAAACTAGCATTCCAAATTAACGTCAAGGAAATTTCTCAGATTTGATATAATTTTGTAATTATTGTTATTATGACTAGTAAACTAGCTTAGGATAGAAGTGTACTCATATAAAATTGGCCGTACAAATTTCATGCAGAAAACTGAAGAACGAAAAATAGTGATATTATTTTCCACCACTTAATTTTGTATTCGACTTTTGACTCGATTCGAGATTTGTCGACATCGACAGCGTAGAAATTTTAGTCGAACAAAAGGTAATTCGAGTCGAAATTTTGAATATTCGCGCACCTCTATTATGTACATTTTTATAGACCTTTTAATAGAGAAAGTTAACTCTATCAAGGAGTGATTTCCATTTCCTATCATGGCACATTCTGAAATAACTAGCGACATAACTTCCTTTCCTCTACGAGTTGATTCCCCTTTATGAAATTTAGCGGATAATACATTTATCGCGAGATAGTACTTTTGATGAACTACGTAAATCGGATTGAAGCAAAATGCATTTTTCGGTTAACTCTTGGTGAATAAAACCTCGGGGCTATCCTTTTATTTTTCATTATAAAGAATTTCCCGACTGCCAAACAGGCATTTACACGCAAGTGATTTGTGTATAATACAGTATTCAATGTCTTTTTCAATATATTGGCCTATAATCCTAGCTATCAAAGGTATCGCTGCAGGATGGAACTTCATTACTGTCTCGCATACCAACGGCTCATTTATGCACAATAGCTCGACTTTTCCGCTGAGCTGTATGGATATATCCGTACAAACATTTAAACCCGCTGAATGCGACGGGCTTATTTATCACGTGGCTCCAAAAAACGATTCTTTCCACGGCAGAGCGCGCTAATGCCGGTATGACGTCAGTGAAATTAATAACCTATTTTTTGCGCGTTAATTTTGAAACTTTTAGGGAGCTCGTGTGGGCATCAGTTATGGCAGCGCAAAGTGCATTAAGATGCCAGATATTGATTTTTTTAGCATTTAAAGGTCGAGATAATTTCTAATTTGGAAACGATCTATTTAAGCCAAAGAATAGCATATTTCCTTTTGGGATGATAGATATAAAAGATGCTTCAATCCGAAGATTTTTCTTTGATTGCCACGATCAAATTAATAGCTGTATTATTAACTGTTGTAATATGACATAGATTAAATAATATTCATTAAAATGAAGGAAGGAAGAAAATGTTTAACAGGGGTTACATTAGAAATGAAAATTTTGTGGTTCAGGTTTTGCGCGAGCATAAAATAGCGAAGTAACAATATGCTATACTTAGCATGTAAAATTGCTGTAATGATGACTTTGATGTGAAATGTATTATTCTCAAATTTTTGAGCAAATGTCTTCGAGTTGAATTCTATCAAATAATTTATCAAGATGCTGATATTGTTTACTGCTCTCAACATAACTAAATAATCTCGAGCCACATCGCATATGTTAGTAGAAAGATCCCTTATTAAGAAAGATCTCTGTCTTACTGGGGCATTCGTGTAATCAAATATTTTCCACTTGATATGCATATTGATGTTAAATTCACACTTCAAGTATTCAGTGACATAACAGAGAAATAAATTTCTGATCTTAACTGGTGATTTTTGTTTTTTTGAATAATTTTATTGGAAGGCCTTAGTTATATTATTAATTGATAAATTACATATTGTTGTGCTCATATTTATCCTTTGTGATAACTCGAATTAATAATAATAATAAGGGAATTTAAAGTATTGTAATCAGAAAAATATTGCAATTTAAGCAACAAATTACTCGCTGCAAGAAAATACACAAAAGCTTTGGTATACATGCCTATTAAATTATTTATAGAACGTTTTTATATTTCACCTTTAGCTCTTAATTTTTATCGATGCATAACCGTTTAGAATTTTCTATTTTAGCGGTGGTAAAAAATTAAATTAATTATCCTTTTCATTTATTTTTACGCAATCTCCTTACTGTTAGGAATTCTGTAGGCAAAATTGCGATCTTTCTGCAAATTACATTGCTGATTTCTCTATTTATTCAGTTTCATAAATAAAACTCGAATACTCGACTGAAATTAGTAGACTCTGGAGTACTAGGAAGGATAAATATGAATTATAGAGCTGTAAGCAATGCGGATACATTCTTTTACATCCGCACGCGCTTATTTGAGTCTTAAATATTAGAATCACCAACCAAATAACTTTACGATACCTTCACTTCTTATCTAGCTTTACCTAACAAGGGTTAGGAGGTTGGATAAACTGACGTTGGCTGAGATATCTGTACGGCATCCGATCAGAATCGACTCTCGATGCAAACGAATATGTCTCCCGCTGCGGTTGCTAAATAATTGAAGGGCTGACCGAAGCTCATACAATCGAGTTTCTGTCTTCATATGTGGGGGCCCACGTCATTCCCAACCGACTGAACGCCACGTAAAAAATACGCGTTACTTGCGGAATAATTGACGTCGACTTTCCTACAGAATCAGCATCCACTATCGCAGATGCTCACTTTTCACCACTGAGGGCGATACTTCGGCATATCGCGCGTGAAAAAATAACGAAGAAATGCTCTTCCATCGTATCTATCCTTCGCGTCCCACGTGAAGCCTTATGGTTCCACCTTGAAAGGATAATATTGAATATATCCACAAAATGGGCTACGGTAGATATATTTGAAAGCATATCATCCCAGTCTATGACTTCCTTAAGAGTATATCCCTGATTTAATTCGATAATGTTGAGGTATTATAAGTGCTAATACAGAAACAATAATTTTGTGGAGAGAAATTTTTGACATAAAAATAGAATAGAAACACTTGAAAAATGTGATGTATTTAATATAAAGGGTCAGTAAATCTTATTTATTTACTCCATATTTTTAGCTTATATATATTTAATATGTAATAAATCTTATCTTTAGACTAAAGATTAATTTGGTTGTGTTCAATGAAGATGGATACGGGATTGATTAACTAAGGGTTTCAGTTGATACAGGATTTTCGGGTGAAAATATTTGAATATCCTTTTCGTTTTTTCGATTAAAGAAATGAAAAATATTCCTAAAATTTTCTGTGTTTTTAAAAATTTTGCGTCTCATTTAAAGCTTTTAATTAACTTTTGAACGTATCGCTTTGAAGGTAGGAGAGTAATAGGTAATGTGTACTTCAATTCCTATCAAACGAATTTTGAGTTGAAAATTTTTACGCATCTAAACTAAATGTCTACATTTCGTCATAATGTTTATTCGTTCACTGTATAGCTAAAACGAACGCTTTACTTCTAAGATAGAGCTCGTTAGTAAAAGAGGAAAACGTTTTAAGCAATTAAGACGCTCATGTAAAATTTAGGCCGAAGGATCCATCTCTCTCAGGAGCATCATAAATTAGTGTTGCAACTGGGATATTAGAGTCTAGCATGAATTTGCGATTTATTAAACCGTTTAAAAAAACATGACAATGCAGGGATACATAGGAATATTGTCTCAAATTCCCCGTACATTAGTGCTTTCCAATTAGTATGTCGTGTAATACCCAAAGGATAACATATCCCTCATATATCGTATTGCACCTGTTCTTCATTCTCTAAGAGATTATCGTGTAATTGAAACTCTTAATGATAACTCTAAAACATTTGAATTTAAACCGAAATGTCTTGTTTAATGTGCCACGAAATTGGAGTTTGATTAGTAAGGTTACCTTCGGAGGAAAAATCCTGGGAAATAGCTTTATAACGACACCCAAGAGAGAAGAGACAATATGGAGAATGGAGAAAAATATCGTCAAGACAATCTAGAAGCAGGAGAGTAACAGAAAAGAGAGGTTAATGAGAAATGAAAACTTGACAAAGAGCCCTAATTTATGCATTTATTTTATGTAAATTAAGATCGTTTCAAAGACATTGAGAAAGCCGCCCAACGGGCGACAGGTATACGAATGGCTAATCTAACTACAATCTAAAGTAATGTTTATCGAGTAGATGGACTGAGATGGAAACCATTCTCAGAAGATGAGATTCAAGGAAACGGACAAAAATGCAGGCATATGTGGCATCCTCAGAAACAAGAAATGGAGCGGTTGGAATTGGATTGAATGGTAGCTAAACGCGCTTTCTCGAGCACCTCAATTTCACATGGTTGATACGTTGGTGATATTTCAAATTAGGGAAAAGGGACCGTAAGGGGAGCAATCTTTCGAAAGATGTAAATTACGGTAGGGAGGGGGTTGTAAGGACGTATAAGAGGGAAGATGTCGAGGGAAATGTGTCTGTCTGTTCAGTACTCATCCCAAGAGGGCGGTTTAACCTCAAACTCCCACCCATTACCTACCAAAATCTCTAGAGAGGCAATGAGGTTTACTAGATAAGGTGAGAAGTGAGGAAATTTGCTTTGCTTCCCTCATTGAGCAAGAATGCAGAAAATGCAGCAAGCATACGGAGGCAGCACAATAATCGTATGAATAACAATTTTCATATAATTCAATAAATAGGGACCTAAAGGAATATTATAATTATGCATCCTTCATACTTTAGCAGCTTTTATTTATCACAATCATGAACGATACTTTTGTTTTGTACGATATTTTCGGTATGTCTTCCCGTGTTTTAAAATCTCTTTTTATATGATTTTACTACGAAGTTTTGTTTTACTATCTGTAGATTTCGCAGGTTTTCACACTCCTCTTCTTGAGGGTGTTTTCCTGCAGAGGAAATTTTTTTTCCTAAGCACTTGGCCTAGGTTTTTAAATACACAAAGTAGTGTTCTTCTCTGTTCTTTTTTTTCAAGCTATCTCTTTTTAAAAAATTTATATTACGAAGGGTTAGATGTAAGGAGAGACTTTATAGTCTCAATCTCGCCCTAAATAAAGTCCATTATTATTATTATTACTTTGCAAAAGTGAATGGAACATGCATTTCACCTATCCTTACCAGAAAAGAGGGAAAAATGTATCTTTAATTTGTTTGGAAATGGAAAAAGAGATTTCCGAGCTCCCGGATAGTCATGTGGGCAGCGAGTTAGACTTCGTTAAAAGCGGTCCCGGGTTCGATTCCCGGTGGGAGCTACGTGCGAAATAATCTAAATTATCGAAGTACTTTTAGTAATACTACTACTACTAGAAAGAATTTCAATTACAAGGTGAAAAAGGAGAATAGATTAATTCAATTTTGTTTAACATGTAAGAAGTCCTACATACCAAGAAAAAATTCCTTTAATCGTACCCTAATCCTTTGAAATGACGAGTCTGATTTGGGTAGATTGCGAATTGGCATTAGACGAGATCATCAAATGAATTCACAAAAAAAAAACCAAGACCAATAGATTCGGTGTCTAAACCATCGACCGATTGAAATCCAAGAGGATTAAAGAGAGCACAAACTCAGAAGTTGGATTCGCGAGGTTCCTCGGGGAACGGCAGATCGGTACGGTAAAGACAAAAGGAAGAGGGGAAAAGAATTTTTCGGAAATGCCATCGATTCCGAACGCTGAATTGGTATTTCAATAAAACTGCAGGATTTTCTCTTCGAATCGCTAAAACTCTCGTTCCGTAGTAGGGATTCTCTTCGGAAAAAGAAAAAAGAACACACCCATGCTTACCCTTTAGCTTAGACGGATCTCTGATGTTGAACTCACAGTAGAACGTTTGTACGTAGTGGGAGAAAATTAGCGCGTTCTCTTTAAATTTTAGAAAGGCGTAAAAAACTCAGAAAGTTCCTTCCCGGAAACTTCCATGTATTTAGGATGATAAAAGATTTCATTTACGGCCCAACTGTGTCTATTGATATGCATTGGATGTTTGCGTAAATTTCGAAGTTTAAAAGCATTCTTTAACCTCAATTCTGTTTGTAAATGTTAAAGTAAAAGCTACATGATATATTTTATGCAATTTTGTCAAAGTTTTACCGCGATCTGAAGTGATCGAAAGGTGATAGAAATGAATAAGTCAATGCTATATTAAAATTCACAGTCTCCGGCGATGTCTTGTGGAAATATGCCATAATTAACAATAACAATTTGTACTTTTTCCATAAATTTTTATTATAAACTTTTATTATAAATTATATATATAAATTTTTATTATAAATTATCCGAAACTAGTCGTGTTTTACTGTATTTTATTGTTTATAATAAAAAATTGTGGAAAAAGTACAAATTGTTCTTGTTCGCAATGCAATATTGTTCATATATTCTATAATATTTGTAAGATATGTTTTGTATCGCTTCTCTTATAATGCAAAATTATCTAATTAAGTATTAATGGGTACACCCACAGTCAAAATGCGTAGAATCAGGGTTTTTGTCAGAAGAGGAAATTGAAGAATGCGGAAATTGGATGAATATATAGGTCTTCAGCGAAGTATCGGTAGTTTCTAATCGAAAACAAGGTTTGGAGGATCCTTATCAAATTTCAGCTCAAATAGTTTCAACCGCAGAACTTCTACTAAAGAACTTTTGCTAAAGTGATTTTCCCGATGAAAGAAGGCTCCAACTTTCCGCATTCTTTCTTTCCTGCGCCATTATGAAATTGGAAATTCTTAGTAAAGATAACCCTTTTATAATTAACTTTTCAGTTTCCCATATCCTTGGTCAAAGACTCTACTCACACGTCACAGTTTTTCAAGTACCTTTGAGTTATCGTCACTTATCCATTTACTCTGCAGCGGTTAAATTAGATTAGTTCTCATCCTTTGTAACGCAGCTTCAATTCCGATTAAGAGAATGCCTTACCACCGGCATTGGAGAAGATTTTCTAGATTCTGATCTTTGTTAAACTGCCTTAGATAACTGTTAAATAAAAAATCTGGTAATTAAAGTTCCGTAAAATAAAAATACTGTCTAGTTAAAAAGCGCCATAAACGCAAATTTTTGTGTGTTTCAATGAAAAAAATCCGGAATGGTAGATATGATTTTATTCTTGAATTTGAAGAAATCTTTATTGGAATATCTGATTCATGCATCCTGAGAAGGGAAGATGTATTCTGAGAACAAGGAGAATATATCATATGTTCTGAGAAGAAGTATACGTATTTTTACGTATTCTGAGAAGAGAAAGAGATGCATAAAAAGATTTACGGATATGTATGAAGCAGGATAATGATTGAGTGTTAAACGGATAGTGATTGAGAATAGGAGATACAAATTATCATAATGAGAAAAGCACTGTGGGATAATCATAGAGAAGCATAGTGAGTAAAAGAGGCTCCCAAAATTCCTACCGCGAAAATTGAATGTCTCGGGAGTCGCATATGTTCATTTTTCATTTGTATAGAAGTTGTCAGAAAATTAGAGAAAAAATGACATTCCATAAGACAAAGGTTCATATATATATAACATACATTAAAACTGCAGTAACTCCAAACGGCATAACTCACCATAATCAAGCCATCTCCTGCGAGGATTGCTAGATTGAATTCTCAGAAGAGGAATTCGGGGGAAAGAATGAAAAGATAAACGGCAGCGAGGGAGAATGTTAGCAACGCAGTCGCTCTGCGTCGCTACGCTTAAGATCTTGACTTTGCTAATTTATAGCCTTCGCGTTCCGAAAGAGAAAGTTCTTTTCAAATGTTGCGATAATTTAAATTAGCGGAATCTGTCTCCTCGTCTTCACAGTTCGATTCGCATGAGCTCAGTTTCTGTCGTCCCAGCTCGAATTTTACATGAATTCTCCTTGCTTCCCTTAATCGGAATGCGTATTAATTTAAGCAGGATTCTAAAGATTTCAAAGTAATTTCATAAGCGTCTCTGCTCGCAAATTTCGATAAGAATTTTAGTGGTATTCATCCGTATTTTTTTCTTTCGATAATTCAAGCTGGGTTTTCGGTTTATGTTCGAAAGCCTCTTAGATTATGTATAACATGTTCCTTTTTTCCTTGATTGCTATATTTTGAAATTAATCGTAGCAATGTTTAAGGTATTACATTTTATTGACAGTTTTATTGGCATAAATTAATGAATTTATGTATTCATTAATTATGTAAAGGTAGGCGGAAAAATAATTGATGAAATCTGATATCAATTGTTACTTAATTACTATCAATTAAGTGCTTGAGTGGTAACTGACAGTAGAGCCTCTTATCACTTGTTACGCACAAGTGAAAATAAATACAACAATTTGGATCACAAACGCATATCAAACGTTAAAAATAGATTTTTAGCACTTTATCTACCGGTAATACATAAAATTCCGATTTATTTATCAAAATAAAGGCGTAATTTGACGTCTTTGCACTTCTTTTATTTTATGATTTACTAACAGCCGTGTCTCCTTTTCTTTCCACCGAAGTATTTAATTTCTTATTTTTATAATCTCTCCTTTGAAGTATACATACGTTTTTGACTATTTCAACTGACATTTTTTTCATGATAATTCCATGTGCATATTAAACAAAACTGTATTGAGTGTCAGGAGACAATGGCCAACGCAAATGGCAAAAGCCAGACAAATTTTCTTTTCTTTTCAACTTTTCAACATACTGATGTGTGCTCTACTCGGAAAGCTTTCGTATATCCGAATCGATGCTATACTTGTAAAGTAATTACACTGGTTAGGCCATTTAGTCCATATTCATGCCTATGTATGCTTTTGCGTAGTCTGTAAGCGATCCCACACTCTCGATCTAGCTACTTAAGCTTGCTTTTAGATATAGGAAGCGGAGTTATACAACCAGGATGCACTAAGTGCAAGCTCATTACACCGAGGATAGCATTTTTAAATAGAAACATGCGAAAGAAATAGAAAAGCTGCACAAAAGGCTGACTGCAGCCTGCGGTTTCAATTTTCAAAGCAGCGCACGGGACACAATAGTTAGCATTTAGTTCTTTCCATTCCATTAAGTCCGAAAGTAGGTTGGTAAGGATATTAGTCCACGTGAAAAATATCTCCTAAGCTTTCGCCCTTGAAATAAATGTTGAGCGTTTTATTAAGGCGAGAAACGACATGGATAAGCCTTTTCTTAAATTTCATCTAAAAGGCGAAATTATACTTCCTCTTTTGCACTGAAAGTGGTCAAGAAATACATAAAAACTATTTAAAAACGAGCTATTGTTAAGATATCCTAATCTCTAGGGATTCTCGCAGTATATTTAATTTCCCATACGATTAAAATTGGAATTAAATGTTCTTCAAGTGCGGAATGCTTCCCAATACGCTTATTCTACATAAATCGCACAGAGCTGATGACAAGTTAAAATATTTCGTATTAAACAACAGTAAACTGGGTTATTTATCCTGTTGTAAGAAACAATAATAAAATATTACTATATCAGACAACACTATACGTAACGTTAAACTCCCTTATTATTAGTATAATTTATGATTCAAACAAGTTCATGCTTCGAAAATCAGAGTTTATGTTTAAAAGATCTGATCGTCAAATGTTAACATTATTTCTAATGAATTTTAAACAATATGAACATAAAATCGGTAGACTGTAGTCTTTAATCCTCTACATTTTCTACATAGACGAAGGAGAAATTAAAGATACTTTACTTATTCTCAGAATCTCTTTTGGTATTCTATTTTAATTATATTCCTACTAGCTTGTAAAATTTATCATTCTCGTAATATCTCTTTTTTTGGACGAAGCAAAGTCTATAAATAATTTCTGAATTTCCAACGCTTTATAACTCTTGGGCTGTAGCACTGTAAAATACAGACAGGATAAAAGCTCCCTAAATCTAAGTAGTTGTGTTGCCCTTTAAGATGATTGCAATCTTTAATAAATATATACGATAGTACAATAATATCTCCAATCGCCTTACGCTGAAAGAATATTTTATCCTTCGAGAGTAACTCCTCATCCTAATCACAACTCCCCTTTGATTCCTTTTCCAATTTCTGTTTCTCGAACCCCAAAAACCCTCCGTTTCCATCGGCTGCGTAATTAATAATCAACTTGCAAATTTTCTCATCGCACTCCATTTGGCGAATCAAGGCTGCGAATCGAAGCGAATCACTGAGGCTTAGAGGAGAACCGTTGCATCCGAAATCTGAAAAGGAGAATATTCTCCTATGGTAGCGTATCCATTTTGTAGGATTACTCTAGTATTCGAATTCGCAATATATAGCTCTGTTTGAGAGAAAGAAAGTTATCTAAGCGTATGTTCCAAGATTAGGTAGGAAAACTGTGGACAAGAGAGGGACTTAGAGAGCTAATAAGGGTGTGGAGAAGATGATAAGCACTCCAATTTTCATCAAAATATTGAGATTATATTGCGAGAGAAGTTTGATTGGAAGCCATGCAGAGTAGATTTCCAACTCTTTTGAGTTCACATCGACCATCACGGACCAACCCTCATAAGTGTGAGAGTGTTCCTTTATGATAATATCTTCGTGAAATTAATTCGGAAGTTATAAATTTTCAATCTTCATTTTTAATCTAGTCGTAAAAGTTTATAATTACATTGTATTTTTATACATTGTATCATGTTTATGGCATCATAATCGCATACCTGACAGTACGTTCAATTCATCAGTGGATCAACTTTACTTATGATGCAACACACTATGCAATGTATACAAGGTTAGAGGTTTGGAAAACGCTACGATAGCCGTTTCGACGGTATACGAACAAGCGTCCAAAGGTACTGGAACTCCGGGATTACCGTCCTTATAGATATCACATCAACAACAACGCAGTGGTTGATTAATTTTAACCACGGTTATTCAAAAGAAGTAGAAGTATTATGTATTCAGAAAGGTAGAAATTCAGTTGTAATTATTTACGTTTGGCAATAAAATATTCCTTTAATTTATACATGCTAATATTTCGTCTAGATGATTATCTGGATATTCAACTCAAGGATTAATTTTATTTACTAATTGTCTTGATAGTCAAGTCTGGGGTCTTTAAATATTAAGAATTAAGAGAAAAAATTTCGCCCTTAACAACCCAAATGTTTTTAATTAGTAGTCTAGCGTTCTAAAAAGAATTGCAGGCCAAAGACAGGCCATTTATCGCCGTCGTAAGCCGTAAGAGAAACGTCTAATTGCATCATCTACGAGAGATCTCGGTAAGCCCTTGTTATAGTGCATATTTAGAAGAAATCCATGCTGCTAGTTTGCAAAGGTTCATATGGTAACTATATGTTTAATGGCCCAAAACATCGAAAAACCTAAGAATGTAGCTTAATTTGTCTTGATATTTATCAGCGTCTCTCATATGATGAAGTAACTTGGATTCTTGTATACATATGTCGTAGCTTTTAAGGGTATAAATGATTAGAAGTGGAAAAACAAGCATGCACGAGAATCAAATCTGTATCGTCTACTTGCAGGATGTAGAGAAAAAACTTCCTTCGTATCTCCAAAATCCTTGAAAAAAATATGAAATGATCCAAAAATAACGGTTTATTACGTGTACACTCATTTAGGAAACGAGATTATGTTTGAGGGAATTCATCAATATCAGCAAAGAAACATATTTGAATTTAATAAATATATGTATATCTTCATATCATTTATGTATTCTTCACTTCATTGATACCTACCTCTCAATGTGTGGAAAACCAATCCATTCCAATTTTAATTCTTGCAAATTTCTTTTCTTGATCACTACCGCGGATAGTTTGCGTAAAGAATGGTTTCGGATTTTAAACGATTTGTCCTCGTCGTTTATCTCTGTTATTTTTCGCTGATAATCGGATCCGCCGAAATATCTGGTCGCATATTTCCAATCACGTCTTTCGTAAACGGACTCTATGAATTTATTTAGGAATCGCATTGTAGCTTCTAATCCGTTTATTCTAACCTGCGGCGGAGAGAATTTTTGCATCGCTTGCTGTTCTATAATAGCAGTTTCGACAAAACCTTCACCTTGCACAGAATCTTCTCGATTTCGCCCATGTTTTACCCTCAGGATCCCGTATTATTGCCTTATATTCCAAATTATGGTTATTAAGGCGAAGTTGCATCAATTTTTCTTTCGGCACCTACCGACAATTCGCTCAGAAATATACGAGTTTCGTAATTTCTTTATCGCAGAAATTACGGTTATGTGCGCTCCAATTTAAGCTAATCGTGATTGGGACCCTGATATATTCCACTAAATCGATTACATCTGTTTCCTCAGTACCATATGGGTAAGACGCAATGTCTTCTTTTCAAAGATTTCACTAAGGAGCATTTATTCACATAGAATAGAGATAACAATTTTCGAATCACTTGAGCATATAATTACTCTTTTGTATTCGCGCCCATTTTCTATGGCCATAAGAGTGGAATGTGTCCTGAACAATGCGACACCTATCCTAGGAGTTTTTTTTTCCTTTGTGAGTGCTTTTGTTTTTCGAGGCGTCAGCCAGTAGAGGCAGATAACCGTCAGACCTTGAGGGAAAACCGTCTACCTCTAAGCGCACCTGCAATATCTGGGTGAGTCATGCATTCTTCGTAGCCATAATTACGTGTACAGTCCACTTTATGCAATTCGGCATTGCTTTTCTCTTATTTTTGGCCAATCGAGGGCAAAAGAGAGGAAAATTACAAAAACAAATCGTTCGATATAAAAAAGCGTAGTCCCTCATTTGATATTTCCTTTTGTACGGCTGCGTCATCCACAACTAATCTTATATTGATCCTATCCTCATTGCTTAAGCCGCCGATGCATATTGATAGAAGTGAAGGTAAAATTACGCTACCCTTAAGGTAACTTCAACTTCGTTCGAACTATCACCACTACAACAACATGCTCCCTCTCGGGGAGGAAATCTTTGACCCAATTAATTACACCCTTATTAATACACAAATGAGGAAAAGGCGAATGTTTGAAAACGACTTCAAATATTCATCGCTATTTCTAATTAAGTAGTTGAAATCCGGAAGGAAGAATACTGCTCAGAATTTAAAATACATTCGAGAAAGAATTTGAAGGCCTTTTTCTTGTGGCGATTGATTGGTAAAAATCGATTGGAAATCCCATAATTAGCATTAATGCCATATAAAATACGGATAAACCTTGTATATGAAAATAATTCGGCAATTAACCTCACTACCCAATTTTCACAAAATGTAAATATTTTAGGCACACTCAATTTTGAAAGAGGTTAAAAATAAATTAAGTATTTATGCTTGATGTGAAGCAATTTTATCCCTTTAAGGTTTTGCAGAATGTTTTCCCTCTTTCCTTTCCTCCTCTATCATTTAGAATATTTCATTCAGATTATATCACTCTGTAGAATACAGTGAAATGGCCTCTCGTGCCAAATATGTCAAACCTTTCACATAAGACCCCGTTCCTTCCTCCCACGCGGGAGAGGCTATTAAATTTATGACGTTGTTTTCCAGTTAGTTCCAAAACGAATCACAATTCTAGAACTTGAAACAGCAGAATCTAGGAATAATAGGGCATCATCCAATGTCATAACAATGACTTCCGCATAGTAAAATATGCCACAGTCCTCACTTTTCAATAGCATCTCTGCGCATAAATCACGTCTCGTACCCCTAAAAATGCGGAGAAACCCCTGAATCTGGCACCCTCTTCGAGCAGCTGTATTCGCAGATCCAAATTCCTACGTCCGAATCCGATTATGGGAGAGAAAGAGTGTCCCCAAGAGGTCACTCTCCACGTTTATATAGCAGCATTGACTTTTTCAGTCAACGTAAATAGTTTTAAGGTCGAACGGATCCGCTGAAAGGGGACTGAGTGTTTGTGAGACCTCCTGGAGAGTCGCATGTTTTTCTTAGGCCAGATGCCCCACTCTAACTGCTCCTATCTCGTTTATTTCAACAAATTGTGTATTCAGTCAGCGTGGGGTTTTATGCATGAATTCTCAATCCTTCACTCGATGGCCTCGGGGTGCATTGAAATGTTCCATGACGCTCTGCCCGTTGGAGCCGACAGCTGAACTTAAAGGAAGTCGAAAGAAAACGAAATTGGAAAGTATTCAAATCGCGAGATATGTCCTTCGAATGTGATGAATAATAAGTTGTTTCTCTTACGCTTCTATCGTTTAAATTAACTGTAGGCATGTAGTAGTTTTAAGGGAATTTGAATCAGCTGTATTTCTGTTCTTAAAGCATGTGATGTCTAGAGTAGAAGTCAACCCTCCCATGATTTGGATTCGGAGCTTATTAATCGATAGTCTTATTTACGACATTTATTATTATTAATTACATTAATTATTATTTTTAGTCCTATTTAAAACATTTAGTCTTTTTATTTAAATGATTTCTTTTTCCAAGTTATTATAACATTAGGAAATTTTTCAGTAGAAAAATTCGAAATTTCAATGAAATATTCGACTACTTGTTTTCGGATTCTGTAACCCAAGAAAAACTTGATTAAAATTAATCCTCAAAAGAATGGATATAATTGTATAGGTAGAATTTTCGTATTCCTTTTCTGGCAGTAAATATTCATTTTATCATTATGTAGGACGTCTTGAATGTCTTACTTTAACGAAGGAAGAACTTGGTTTCTTTCAAAGTCCATAGTCTTAGTAAACATTTTCTAGCGTACAGCTTTCAAACTTTAATTTATGATAGTGATCAATGAATTTTATAAATGCTATAAGCTGAATTATAAGTGTTTTAGTTTGCTAGTATTCTCACGAAGCTCTGATATTTTACCATTACATCTAGAAGTATTTAATCACTACACATCTCGAAATATTAAAACAACGTCTTCAGAAATTGAGTGCCTAATCTTGCTATTCTCTTTTTTTTAATATTTCATAAAAAGAGAGCATTTTTATCAAGTAAAATCTTTCTAAGATTCCTATTGCATTATCATTTCAGAGAATTTCAGAACACATTTACTCTGGCATTAATTTTCTACAAAAATCATTTATCAAAGTTCAAATATCTCGCATTTCACACAGGATTATTTATAATTTACCATTAGAGGTAAAAGGCTCGGGCATCGTGATTAGTTTGCAAAAAAGAGAAAGCAATTGTTTCTCTTGAAAGTCAGCTTATATATTCCGAGGAAGCCGTTCCAGAATAAACCAAGCCAATCTCCGGTGCTCTTTAACGAAAGCGATTACTGTTAATAATGGAATGGTGTTGATGTAACATCAAATGTTACATAAAATGCAAATGGAAGTTTCATATACAAAGCCCGAGAGAATGAGAGGAGCTGAGATTAAAAAAATCCGACGGAAAAGGGAGGCAAGATTGGAGTTTTTCCCATTCCGAAATAATGTTAAGAAATCTGCCCCATTCCGTTCACACTTCCCCTTTACGTTTCACGTACAAACACTTCAAATCGAAAAATAACATCAAGGCGTCGTCAGTGATCGATAAAAATGTTAATAACAGTAAATTCCTGAGTGCGTTCGAGGAGTGAGCATTTTGGAACTTCAAAAGGCCGTGCTTTTAAAAGCCGCGTTAGTCTTTTTTTTCGCATTTTAAGCGAACGCCTACCGCAGCATTAGCGCTTATTGGCTTTTACGCTCCGAAAGGCTGAGAGAAAAAGAGAGGTTGGTAGAGGGATTGTGGAAACTCTCAATCACATCTTATCAGCCGTTTTTTCCTTCCAACATGACGGGGATTCAATCGGAAGTAACAACAGTTGATAGATTTACAGTACGTGGGATACGACGTCGGGAATGATTATTCTCTCGCGGAAGGATCTAAATGTTTGAAATATATTTGAATTCCGAAGCAACTCGTTAAATGGAGGGCATGTCGGAGAAGTTTCCGGAATCAATAGGAAAGGGTGGTAGGAAATGCTGGGGTATCTTCTCATGAATTGAATTTTGGATTATTAGACAATAAAGTTGAAAAATGAGGAGATTATGTGGTAATGTAGTTTGAAATCCAGAAGAAAAAAGCCATTCTTTTAACGTTTTTATTGAATTTCGTTGTCTTATAAGATTTTTTATTGCAGAATTCAGCACATTCTTTCTTATTGTCCCTGTTAAAAATTCTCTTTGGCTAAAGAAAAGGGACATATGCCTGCTTACCCTTTAGCTTAGCCGGATCTCTGATGTTGAACTCATAATAGGACGTTTGTATTTAGTGAGAGAGAATTAGCTTATTGGATAGATAGTATATACGGTAGATTTTATCCATTTCAGATTTGAGGTTAAAATCAAACCTGGCTGAAACTCACATTTACCAATTATTATAATTTTTTGAAACGTTTATGATGGACGAATATGGAAAAATATATATACCGCGATATTCATAGATTGAGGGGAAAATGGGCCTCATATAATACATAAAACAAAAGTCAGTGGCAGAGAAGGTTAACCCAAAGGTCCCGGGCTCTAATCGGATTTTTCTGGATAAGGGATGTAACTGTTTACGTATCTCACAGAAATCGTCCAGTAATTGGGTACTTGTGGAGACTTCGACAGTCAATCAGGGGTATTTTCCCATTTTTAATATCAAGTTAAAATACTTTTTGATCAGGCGGCGTAATATTTAGGTTTGTCAGCCATTCAGAGATAGAATAAATCAATATCTCTCGTGATATTTCAGTAAATAAATTCAAAAGAGGTTCCACCACACTTTAGAATTGATTTGATCGACCATTCCGTTCCTTATCTACCCAATAGAATCTATTTATATTTTCTGGGTTTCCAAAGATTTTTCTCAATTTTATTGCTGCTCTTATTATTCTTAAAGCTACCATTTCTATGTTAATTTACAATCATGATGAATTCATGTCGACTTTTTTTTCTCTTCAGTGTTTACAGTGAGAAAATGACACAAACAGTTGCATTCTTATCACCTTAATTTTATGCTTGTATGAATGTTAATGTTGGGACTATTTAGACCCAAGCCTTACCACCCATTGTCAATCATTCAGAAATAGAATCAATCAATATCTTTCGTGATATTTCGGTAAATAAATTCAAAAGAGGTTCCACCACACTTTAGAATTGATTTAATCGACCATTCCGTTCCTTAACCATCCAATACAATCTATTCTATTTACTTGGTTTCCACAGCTTTTTCTCAATTTTATTGCTGCTCTTATTATTCTTAAATCTACAATTTCTGCGTTAACAAACAGTCATGATAAATTCATGTCGACTTTTTTTCTCTTCAGTGTTTACAGTGAGAAAATGACACAAACAGTTGCATTCTTATCACCTTAATTTTATGCTTGTATGAATGTTAATGTTGGGACTATTTAGACCCAAGCCTTACCACCCATTGTCAATCATTCAGAAATAGAATCAATCAATATCTTTCGTGATATTTCGGTAAATAAATTCAAAAGAGGTTCCACCACACTTTAGAATTGATTTGATCAACCATTCGGTTCCTTATCTACCCAATAGAATCTATTTCTATTTTCTGGGTTTCCAAAGATTTTTCTCAACTTTATTGCTGCTCTTATCATTCTTAAAGCTACCATTTCTACGTTAATTTACAATCATGATGAATTCATGTCGACTTTTTTTCTCATCAGTGTTTACAGTGATAAAATGACATAACCAGTTACATTCTTATCACCCTAATTTCATGCTTGTATGAATGTTTATGTTGGGACTATTTAGACCCAAGCCTTTCCACCCGCAGCAGATTCGTTCTGCTGTCTGTTTAGACGCGCATCATCCAGTGCAGTGTAGTAAACATGAGATATGTCGTTCGCGTCCCACAATAACTTTTGATTAGTCCGCGACTGTCGCATTAGAAGGCCTATGCGGGACTTTCAGGAAATATTTTCTCTCGCGGGAACCGCTGTAATCACCGATACCAACATCGCATCATATCTTCCGTTATAAATTCCTATTTACGCGGGGATTTAATAAATCGTTTTCTTACCGAATGAGAGGACGCCCTGATTTTTGGAAGGATAAAGCGTGATTTGAAGGAAGCGATCGTTTGCGTCATCGTCCATGTTTGGACGAATGCGTGGGAGAAGAAGACCAGCAATTTACGCTGAGCAAAATGGTTCCTCCTTTAGCACCTTTAAGATTTACGACGCTGATTTTGTGAGGATTAACCTAATTTAACTAAGGGCATATGATCACCGCAAAATCGCTTAAAATATCAATGGAAGTTGCAGAAGTATCCGAGGTGATGTTAGAGTTACTGGAATTCGAAATATAATGAGTACAGCTAAAATGTTTCAAATTCACAATGTGCTGCAATTTTTTTTTCGATGAAGATTTAGAACCTACGGAGAAATGAGGGAGGAATGACTTGTGAAGGCGAGCATGTGAATATTTCTAAAGGGAAAGGTTGGCCGAGGAAAAAAATGCAGGTTAATTGTAGTGAATGAGATCAATGAAGCATGAATCAATGGAAATAGCTTTAAGATTTAAAAGAAAAGTACGGAAAAAGGTACAGATTTGTCTGCTGCAATAGGTGTGTGCAATTGTAGAAAAATTAGAGGAGTGTTTGAAGAAGTTAAATAGCATGCTTTTTTCGTCAAAGTTCTTTATTGAGACGATATTGAGACTAAAAGATCTATTCACCCATCTAACCTTTAGTCAAAGATTTTATTAAAAACAAAGGATTTTCAAGGTTATAGTATGAATTTATTATTTAAATAACTAGTAATTTTAAAGAAGGGAGAAGTTGGTTCTGTTTTCTGCTCATTATAATAGATATTTTTTGTGTAAAAACATTTTTATATGCCAAGTATTACTGAAGGAAAGAAAATGTACCAGAACTTTAAAGTAAAAGGATGCTGTTAATTCTTATTTTTTGAGCGGAGTCACTTAAATGTCTTTGATAGAGTTTCAATTAGTTTAATATTGAGGTATTGATGCGTTCTCTATTATTGTGCATAGGTGTTAAAAGATACTTGTTTTGTACACCACTAAATTTGGTTTCTGGGTAAATAATTATTTAAGGTTTGTAGACCATTCGTCGTTTATAATTAAGATTAGTAAATTTTTATCCATGAAAATTACTACAAGGATATGCACTTGAATGTATGTACTATCCGTAATTCAGAATTGGAAGAACAGTCTCTTCGACTTAAATTGTACAAAAATTTTCTTTGTCTGTAAATCTCTAAAATTGAACCGTTACCATCATTGATGATTAGGATGAAGTGATGGCTTATTGCTAACTTTATGAAAGTCTTTAGAATTAAATCAATTTTTCACTGGACTAACACTAGACGTGAAAAAATATCTCCAGATAATATGAACACTTTTTGATCAAATTAGCTCTCTATAAATTCAAAAACATTCTTAGTTTTATGGTAAGGCTTTGTTTTTGATGTTGTCAAGAGTTCTTCACTACTACTCTTAAAATGAGAATGTTATGAACAATCCGAATCTTCCTCTTTGTTTGGGATACTTCACATTTTATCCTCTCTCTATTATCCGGATTGCCGGATGATTGGATGTGTTCGTAAAATGAGTACCGATTCAGACTCCGCCGCAGAACTTTGCGTGTAAAACGTTGTCTGAAAAAATGGACCATAAAATAGAAAGGCAAATTCTGTATGAGTAGAGTAGGCAATGAAAAGTTTGACGTTATAATTTTTCGTGAAATTTCATGCTCCAACTTAGGAAGCAAAATTTAATTTTGAGGAGAAATCCAATTTATATCCTTCGTCCTTTGATGTTTTGCAGAAAAAAGGCAGCTTGATATGTACCACTCTGCTATTCGCAGAAGTAGAAGCTGAAGACAAGCAATACACAAGCCTTAAATAGTTCTGGTTAGAAAATGAGCTGATCGAACTATTCAGTCAAACAAACTTTGGGTCTCTAATTAAAATATTAAGTTAGCAAGAATTCTCAAATTGGTAGTAAAAAAACCATTCCTTTTAAGAATGGGCAATTTAAATGTTCATACATAATTCACATAATTATGAATAATTATGACAAGGATGAAGGATTATTTATTCCTTCGAAATTTGAGCATTATATCCGATGATTGAGAATGGAAATCAGCCGAATTTTATGAAACTAAATTGGCTGAAAGGAATCTGCTCCGATAAATAGCTTTGCTCGGGGAAAAGAAAAGTTTCCATTAATGATTCCACGATTAAATGGTAATTTATCGTCTTGGACCGGAATTCTCAAAAAAGCCGATACGAGAGCTGATAATTTGTGATTAGAATTTCTTAAAGAAAGTTATTGTTCATCAGCTTTTTTCTTAGGATATTCTGATAGCTCATCCTTTGAACATCATGATGGTGATCTCAATATGATAATCATCGTGAGCTTTGATTCAATTTTTAATTATAGCAGCGCGTTTCTCATACTCATCTGATTGATTAAATAACTCCGCAAAGCGATTATTTGAGCATAATTTAATTAACAACAAATAAACGTGATTAGTCACAGCTTTGGCGAGAGTTTTCTGATATATTCTAAAAATTAACTGAATTAGGATGAGTAAGATTTCTTTCATGGCACGAGATTTAACTGTTATTTTTATTCCTTGTTGATATAAAATAGCAATCTTTCTATATAGTTATTAAGCAATTTTATTCATTTATTATTATCTATCATATATTATCATTCATCATATCATCATATTCTGTAAACTGGACAGCTGTTTCTTATCAAGAATTGATTATTGAGGATATTTTTGTTACTATGCGATATTTTAGAGGGAGCGTACAAATCTCTGGTATTTTTGAAAGATTTGGCATTAATACTAAATCTTAAGGAGAGCCAAGTGAGTAGCGCTTTGGTTACATGTGTCTCAAGTTCGATTCCCGGTGGGGGTCTACGTTCTAAAAGTCCTTAGCCATTGATGAACTTTTAAAATTACTACTATTAAAGGAGAATTAATTCGTATTTAAAAGTTTGGATTCCCTCTTACATTCATATTAGATGATATTTAACCAATTACAGATGGTTTCCGACTTACAGACGTCCTATCATCTGCAGTTACGACCAACATTTTTAACCCTTGTGTCTGCAACCAATTTCACCTACTTTGTTATGTACCCGGGTACTCGCTTTCCGTTTTCTCTTACCTTTAGTAAGAATATAGAGTTTGTTTCTCTGACAAATTAATTCGGTAAATAGACAACAGATACGAGTGTTGCAGACATTTTCGAAGCAAATGACCTGATTTTGATGGTAGAAAAGGAAAACGAAGCGGGATTTTCCTGGAAAAGCGCTGCTAACGAGCGGTGGCTTTCTCACGGAAAAGTCTCCTGGTGCGTGATTTTCTTTTAAATATGTGTTTGGATTCCTTTCAAATATTTTAGGAAGAGACTAAATAGCTGTATCTCAATGCAAATTGTGTTTTCAATCCAAACTCAGACATTCATAATCGTATAATTCTTTATACATTTTGCTCGACCGTAATTCTTTTAAGGAAGACGGTCGGAGATAGCGATTAAATCACTAAGAATACTCAGTAAGATCACTTATCCTCAATTAGATACAAAATCAATAAGAATCTTCATAAAATAAGCTGTTATAAAATAATCTTAAAATGCGATAGAAAACAAATTCATTAAAGGATAGTGACTGGTCCAGTTCTTTCAAACATTGTCCAAATTATAGGAATATGATTTGATGAAGAATAAGTTAAAACGATCTGTTTTAAGATAATGAACGAACAACTGAATTAGGACTGACATTTTTTAAAAAATTAGTGATGAATTAATTTTATCTTGAATCCACTCTGAAAAATTGATAAATTATCCCTTGGAAAAAATCCATATGCGAAGACGTTACCTCTTGTAAGGCCTTCATATGTCTATACCATTTATACCTATTAACAAAAAAATCTAGTTCATTCGGATGGTTACATGGTTCGAAAAACCCTCCAACCGCCGAAATTGCCAATGACCGTCGGGCCAATTCCTGGAATAGAACTTGGGAACCGTGCTAAGAGCTTCTAGGGAACATCCAATGCACATATCGGCGATTGTGCCGCCATCCTCGGGGAGGGAGGGTAAATGGTCATTAATCCGAGGTTTCCTTGCTTCTTTCGAGGAATTGGTGCGAAAGTCACTAGTATTTTCGGCTGTTGGACAATTTTTCGAACCTCTTAATCATTAAAGCCAAGTTCCAATTGATTTTCTTTCACTTTCGGATGGTGTCTGAAATCACACCTCTACTGTGGGTGGGTTATACAACACCTCGCATGGTACAGCCCAGTTACGACCGATTCCAGATGCATACAGGTACTCAGAACGTAACCTTTTGTGGGAGTGGGAGGAGCATTTTCGGCTATTGGAGAGTTTTTCGAAACTTATTCATTAACAGCCGAGTTCCAATTTATTTTCCTTCACTTTCGGAAGGTGTCTTAAACCACACCTCTACTTTGGGTGGGTCTTACAACAACTGGCAACATATATCCGACTTATGACCGATTCGAGATATATACATGTACCCAGAACATAACCTTTTCCTAAATCGGGGCGTGACTGTATAAAGTTGATTTTCCATGGATTTAGGCGAACAGAAAGAAAGTGTGACAGACTCACCACGATGACGATAACAAAGGCAATTTTTATAAATCCAGTGAGGGCGCGTCGCTTTAAAGCAGGGAAATTCTGAAATGGAAGCCGTAGTCGGGGTATAATTGCAATAAACGCGTAGGAAAGAGACTGGAGATGACATAAAGCGAAGACGGAGAAAAGAGCAGGAAGCTCTTTTCAAATTGGAGAAGCGGTCGCTTTCGGTCCGCGCTTCACTCGAAAAAAAAACCCATGAAAGCTATTGGAGAACATAAAGAGAGATGTATCGCGAGAAGCGGTGAAAAGAGAGAGAGTATGCGGGAGGGTTAGTTATAAGGGGATTAGAGCGGCGCGGAAAAGAATAAGCCGTATTTGCGAGGAACGAAAGCAAAGGCGAGACGGGCGATAAAAAGGTTCCGTGTGAACCTCAGCAGCAGGATCTGGAGGCAGAAACAAAAGAGTGACTGTCTGCGGCCACGTTTCGGTGGGAAGACCCGCATGACGAATGCGAAACGATTGCGGCGACAACTCGCTTCGGGGACGGGAAATATTTAGAATGCGTTCATCTGCTTTCGCAGGCTGCGTTTTTTTGTGATCAGGGACCGTTGAGAGTCGCGGAGGGTTGGTGTGTTTTTTTAAAGCGTTTCGCCACGGATTTCGGAATACTCGATTCATATTCATCTAGTTCTGCTCTGTGTTTCTAGAAACGGAAGAACTGTCGCCCCATGCGAATTCAGCGATTACTTGGAAATAAACACCGAATGAGTATACGGAACGAATTCCAATCTCTATACGTTATCAAATTTTTAACTGAGTAATTGCAAAAGTATTTGTAAGTAATTGTACGACTGTTTCATTGTAAAGGTGTGTGGTTGCTGTTGAAATTCAGCGGAATCTAAGACTATTTTCCTTGTAGAAATAAAACAGTTGAGAAGTAGCTTAGGGAATAAAATGGCGACATAAAAGAAAATTTTTAAGGGATGGAAAGGAACGGAAAAATAAAATAGAATTCCTTGCTGCGAACACGATTGAATATTTATATTTCAAATTTCTTATATATAGGTTCGGATCTTGATAAATTAAAAAATAAAATATATAAATATGCTGAAAATTGAGTAACAAATGAATAATGTACCATTTGCTCAAAATATCCATTTAAAATTTGAATTTGTCCATAGAGTTTCGTTACTCGAGTAGATATCGATATGTATGGATACAAATGAGATATATAGAAACAGATACTAATATGAAAGTAGCAAAATATTAAAGTATGTTTTTTAGATATGTTTTAGTGTTTTTACCTTCGTTTTTAGTGATTGGAGGGTTTGTAGAAATGTATTTGAGCGGGGAAGAGTATCAGTATCCGTCTGCAAAATTTTCGCACGGGGCAATTAGTCGTTTTTTAATTAAAATTTAATCCTCCAAGTTGGTTGTGGGAACTAATCTAGGTATCATCGAATGAGGTATGAAAAAGAGGTCATGATTATATCCAGGAAAATGTCTGCTAAGTATAAACTGAAGAGCTGTTGAAACCTCATCCCCTCTACCACTAGCTACTAAGAGTTTGAGAAGGGGAATAAGGATTACTAGGCAGAATGAGGTAGTTAGGCCTCTTCTTCCTCATCGAGCTAGAGTTCTATAGGCGTAACAAGTCCACGGAATTAAAACGCAATGAATCTACGAGTAGCACTTTTCGCAGCATTCCATGAGGAGAGACCATGATCAATGTCATGATCCAGCACTAAGCACACCTCAGTAGCTTTCATATTTTTTATCATCTATTTCATATCACCACAGTTATGGAAATGATTCGAAACTAAATCAGAAATAATATCGGAAGATAAGTCAGGAGGAAGATTAAAACGAAAGTTCCATGTTTTACCTTCAAGCTTTACATAGCAGCTCAGATACGGATTTGTGCGTGAAAGACAAAGAGAAGGGAGGATTAGGGAAAGTAAGGTTAATTGTGATTCCAAATTTCACAGAAAGGATTTTGATTATACGTAAGCTATTTTCTTTCCTTTACCTAATCGGTGGGGTAATGTCCCTTCAACTCTCCCTCCGCCATATCCTCCAATGTTTCTGGAGTCGAGCAATGTCTCCTTTATTCTTTATACTGATTTCTTTCACGTCTAAATGTATTGTGTATGTCTCGTGTACACTTATTGTAACGAAAGTATCATCTCATATTGTGTGGATTCTTTTGCGATTCATAAATCAATTGCTCGTACCATTATTTCTTTTATATGTAAAAAAGAAATGAACATTTCTCCGATTAGAGAAAGTATCTATCCTTTAGTCTAATTACACCTTTAAGTTATTAATGTTGAACTCCAACATATATGTGATATTCTATTTTCAGTATTCGATGATGACGCACTCAACCATCATTGGGCTGTTGTTATTTTAGTCTTAAGTGACTTCCTCCCTGATCTTTCCATCGCTGAGGTTCCTGGGTAGGGTTACACTTAGGTTTTTTCGGGCTACGTTATGGCTATTTGTCTCGTCGTTTTAATTCATGATCCCTCAATTATTAAAACGGATATAATTAGGGTGCTCTTTTTCCCATAAAAATAACGTGTCTGGAACTCACAGATATCTCCTAAAACATTACTCCACCGATCAGTAAAAGATGGAAGTTAAAAATGCATGGTTAATAAGTAATGGAAATCCTTTCTGGAATAGCAAATAACCTTCTCTAATCCCACCACTACCCTTGTTTTTCTACCTGAATTCTTCTCAAAAGTCAAACTAGCTGTGATTCGGCGGAAAACGCATCTGATGATGGTCGTCGATAAAATCGGTTTCAATGAAATTTTCTCATGAAACATGCCATGTTTACTTTAACACTTTACTAATGATATTCCAATATGTTAATTCAACTCAAATCAATCACAGAACATATCTGGGGGATATTTACCTCAAATTATTTAAACACAGATTCAAACAGGTGTAAGGTTAACATATACTGTTAGCACGAAATAGGGGCTCAAAAAATTTTAGTGTGAAACTTGGGATTGTCTAGTAACTAAGCTTTAGCTGATTTTCAGTATAAGTCCGTGTAACCTTACTTTATTTTAGCTGATTTTTGGAGTTTGTGACTACTTTTTACATCCATGAATATTCCATCAACTTATTCTCAAGTTTTCGTTAAAACTGGGACAGCTCCGATTAAAATGGGACAAATGATGAGCCTGGGTATACAAAATGTTTGATTGATTTTCTTAAAGTGATCCGGAAATGTAGAGTAAATTTACATGTGTATCTGAGCAGAATGAAGCGAAATTGCACACTTTTTGTCTTATAACCTTTAATGAAATTTATGCTCGAATCGCTTCCCACACGCCAGTTTGTAGAAAAATGGTAACATACGTAAAATCTAATAAATATTATTCAAAATAATTAGTATATATTTCTATCGCTGATCTATTAATTTAATTATTGATAAGTCAGTATTTAAGTCTCCATACTTATTTGATGGTCTTTCTCATCTTCCTTGACGCATAATTTTTCTCCTTAATTTTTAATAATTTAGAGGTATCATCAAGATTGGAAATTTCCTTTCGTATCGCAATGGCTTCGACGGAGAAAGTCTTCGATCTGTTCATTGACTCTCGCTTTTAATCAGTCTCTTTTATGTGGGCTGTAAGAATGCCGGGGATTCCATACTTTTCCATTTTGGCAACTCCCCAAAGACTTCTTTCAACTAGAGAGTTCTATAATTCTCTCGGGGAAACATTGTCGGAAACTATATTTATAGAAACGGATCCCAGAAATTTCCCATTTCGACAAAATTATGTAATATTTAAGTACGCAGGATCATACCGTTCTCTGTATAATCCTGCATACTAAAATGTTTCATAATTTTTTTCTGATATTTTTCAAAATGTCGATACATTCTCTTTCTCTATTAAGGTGGAATCTGGTTTATAAAACCTAAGTTTTAAGGAAGACTGGTTTTATTTTAAAATAATTTTTGAAAGAACTTACACCGACAAAGACGAGAGAAGCAATTTTTGCAAAAGCTAACTTTTTTCTTAAGATCGATTTTCCATGTAACCCTTCAAGAGCTGCGGTTAGTTTTTGCTCTATGATTTTTGAAGGCTGATAGTCGGATTACACGTCATGAAAATCTCTCGCAAAAAGTGTTGAGTTGAAAGAGAGTGGCTATAAAAAATGTTTTGTAAGCTCTAGTGCTTCTTTGAAATTGCTTTTCCTCGGTATCTCCTCTTAACTATGTGTCGTTATCTAAATAATTCCTTTTCTTAGATGTCTTTTCAGCATTATTAAGCATAAATAATGCGTTAATTTGATAGTTTTACAGTTTTTGCTTCATTAATTTTTGTTATCAATTAGGCCTTTCAGTAATTTAGATACCTGTAAGAAAATCATCTGATAAACTATGTATTGTGGTTTTTCGTTGATAAAAGTTCACGTATACAAAAAAGGGTTACAGAGATTCTAAGCATAAAAGAAACATAGGCAGAATAGCAAGGGGATCGGCTGTAATTGAAAGCAAACGGAGGAAAACCGTATGTATGTACATGGGTGGTCTGAAAAGTTTCCGACATTTCGCCATTTCTCGACATGTTTTCTGAAAATTTTCTGAAGATTACTGAAAAATCTGGGGTCGGAAACTTTTCAGACCACCCTCGTATTTTCGCTACAACTGTGTTGAATTCTAATTACTTCAATATGGTATGGTTATACGGAGGTAACTCAAAAGCGCAGTAAATGGTTGTAAATGTAAACAATAAAATGAAACGAAAGTAAACAGCATTCCTTGCAAGTTACAGCTGTGCTGAATTTGAAGCAACTCAACATTATCTTCCGTCGGTAAGACATAAGGGAGCATAAATTCCCCAAGCATATTTTCTGTCAGCTTGGTATGGGATTTCGCTCAAGAGGGATAAGTGGAGATAAGAATCAGTTGTGAACATTGACCATTTGGACGAATGATTTGAGTGATGCGTTTCGAGAGAATTGAGTACGTTTTCAGAGAAGCACTTGTTGGATGAGATCTCGAAACGAGAGAGATACATTACGCGGCACTCAAGCGCTTGAATGTAAAGCGTGAGACAAAGAAATCAGCGAAAAAGCATTTTAGGTTCCTTCACTAAATTCAAAGAATGTGCGAAGGATATCTTTCTAAGCTGACTATTTTTAGTCTCTCCTCACTTTTCTTGCTATTCACATTTATCAGGTTTGAATTTATGTTATATTTATTATAGTAAAAGAAGATATTGAAGAAATTCATTTAATTTTGTCTTCATTATCCGTGAAGTAGATAGAGACTTTGTTACTTGAACATGCTTGACTGTTTACGTTTTGCTTGATTTTTTTACACTTACTGTAGACTCATTGCACCTCCTCTTAGTGTATTTTTATCCACTAATAAGTGAAAAAAATCCCCGTGATTGCGTAAAATTTATTCCTCTGAAGTGGTTTTTCGGGTGATTATATCAGGGACTAATTATCTCGTCATTTATTATGAAATGGAATAATATTTCTCCAAACCGGGATTATTTTGGTTCATTTGCACTTTTCGAGGTGATTATAATTCTGAGATTTATGTATATTTGTTATTCTATAGAGGTTGTCGAGTAGTAGCGGAACAAAAGAGAGTAAGTCTGAATCTGATGAAAGGAATCCATTTACGGAAATATGACGATGGTTCAGAAGATGTGACATTTCGGTGGATACAAAAGATGTTGACTCACACTTTGTCTCTTAGAATTATTCTTGAAACTATTACTATTGCTTTTATCTTTACCACTAATTGCTACAAATGAATTAACAACATGAAAATATGCCAGAAAAATATTCTTTACTTAAGCCATCCTTAGCTATTGTTTTGTTAGCAGTACCTTAAAATTCTTATTGAAGAAAATCTGGTTGTAAGTCGGGATCTTTAGTCTAAAATTAAATATTATGATTGAATTTTCGGAGAATTCATTTCTATCAAAGAGACATGTTTTGGGTGTAGTATTTGTAAAAATGAGTTTGTATTGATTCTTTCTGATCTTATCCTGGATAGCGGAAATTATCTAAATGAGAACCAGTACCCCATAATAAAGGCATCCTAAAGTCTATCGAATATAAAATAAAAGTCACCGCAATTTTCCTATTCTTTAAGATACATTCCAGAAAATCCTCCGCTAAAATTAAGTCAAACTAAAGAATGTTCAAAAATTTATGTTCAAACATTTTTGATGGAGTTATTTCTGTTAAAAGGAATTCTTATGTTCCCGTGGAAGTATAACTGTACCTCTATTTTTGCAAATATGTAAGAGCAACTTAGACTTTGAGATATCATTTTTTCAACGAGTATTAAATAATAACGAGGTAAATATAAATATTAATATGTGTTACTGCAGGTATATAAAAATATACTACACCCACTCCGGTTCCTAGATTGAACATTCTCTAATGAAAATAATAAAAATATTATATTTTTCTTGGTACGAAGAGATTAAGAAGCCTAATTTATGAACGATTGATTATTGTACACAATACTAAAGATTGTGGTAATTAAAATTCACTTTAAGCCTAATTTAACTAAACCAAAGAATAAATATTGAAAATAAATGGTAATGCAAGGCTTCTCAGTTTATTTTTAATTTCAGAGTGAATGAAATTAATTAAATGGTGTAATTGATTATGCAAATGAAATACTTGGGTCTTTACATAATTTTACACTAATAAGATTTAATATTCTGTCAATAAAATGGAAAGGAAATCATTTTATCAAA
The DNA here is from genome assembly GCA_036926295.1 of Pachydiplax longipennis. Lineage (NCBI taxonomy): Eukaryota > Metazoa > Arthropoda > Insecta > Odonata > Libellulidae > Pachydiplax > Pachydiplax longipennis. The sequence goes on along the minus strand of JAVFKF010000014.1, from coordinate 2,222,349 downwards.
CATTTATCAAAGTTTATTCCAAAATAAATTAATAGACCGAATTTCTTTCCCAAAATATAAATTTATATTGCTATATGTACTAAATTCCTTATCTTAAAAACATATCAAGAATACTGGAAATATATCTATGATCTTTTATTTTCTGTATTCGATATCGTTTGTGTATTTAGGAATTAAACCTTGCGAATCGATATTTGTTCCAATCATAGTAATTTTTATGCCTTTTATACTTACGAAAGGGATAATGTTATGTGTGATGAAAAATAGATTTTCGTAATTTATGGCTATGTGAGCAATACGAAATAATTTTTCCTAAAGTAAGCATACAAGTATTTTAGGTCTCAAGGAAACTTTGTTAAGACTCACATATTTTCGGGCGTGAAAGGAATCAAAGTAAGGAGTAAAAGTTGATGAGGAGAGTTCAATTCACAGAAAGATTGGAAGGTATGCCGCAGGGAGAGAAATAAAAAGAAAAAGATATAAAATAAGGTGGATTTCGCGAGAGTTTGAAATTGCGGTTCAGCTCTGTCCTCGCTCACTTCAAGTTTAATGAGAATTCCGTCTCATTTTAAAAATTTCTTTTCTCATTAAAGTAATTACTTCTTAGATTCAATAGTTGAGCAGTAGCAGTATCTATTCTCAGACATTGATAAAAAATATTTTCTATGTCTTATTTCCTCCACTTCTAAGTTATAAGACATGGTTTTTAATGAATAAGCTGCAATAAATATTCAGATATTTATGGAAATAATAAAGATAGAAGTTCTTATTAAGAAAGGTACTTTCAGAAAACTTCGAGCCAGCTTATTTCGCTGTAATAATAGGCAAAGAAGAAAAGCTATTCAAAGTTTAACAGATTTGTTAACTTAAAGAAATCTTTGTTTCTGTTATAACATTGGATACATTTTATTTTAGTTGAAAAAATCTATAATTTCTTGTTGGAGATACATCTTCACTTCTGGAAGTTAATATTTTCCAAATTCTTTTATCTTGGAATCGGATGTAATACAGAATTCATACTTATTTTTTATGCATAGTTTTATTTATTCACTTTCCCTCTTTCTTTAGTTTCTCTTGGTAATCAAACCATATTTGTTTCAACGTCACCTTTCGATGTTAGTTCATTTTTTCCGTATAATATTTCACACATATAATAATCTATGAAAAAGAAGTATGGAATTGGAAAGAAGTATGGAATAGGAATTGAAAAGAAAGATTCCAATATCGTCCAAGCAAACGATTTACTCGACCAAGTGAATTTTATCGTGGCTTTTGTTTCCATTCGCCCCTCTCATGTTGTCGTTTCAATTCCCATTCTCATCACGTGGCTGCCCCAACTGTTTGTCTTCTAGCTCTGTTCAGTAGGGATTTACCCCATTCTTTACTTATCTCGCTTTTCCTTTTAATTCGTCTTCCCTCTGTGTTGTTTCTTCTTTTGTCATAGTGAAGTGTTTTGTCTCCCCGTCCGCTATCTCAACGAATCATGTGTTTACCCAAATCTGACCACTTCTGCTTCCATTCATCGGTTTCGAAATGCTGGACTTCACTTACGAATTCCGCTACGACGGAATTCTCCTTTTATCGATCATCTAGCGGGATGCTTTTAATGCTATATTTTTCCACGTCTCTGAGAATACATTCTTTCCACATGCTTCTATACTTGATCCAATACTTTATCTCACGCGTTAACCCTTCTGTATCTAAGTAAACGTTAAGATAAGTGAATTACAAAATATAGAGATGTTTCCATGAATCCTTTCCAAAGAATGTATGTATTTTATTCCAATCATGTCTTTTTCTAGCAGAAGTCTTTGAACGTCTATATTTCGAGAATTGTTTTGTAAATAATTAGAATGTCTTTTAGTGTTAGGATAGTGAATGTGTGAAACAAAACTTAATCGCAAAGCGTTTAAGTTATTCTTACATTAGCTGTGGAAAATTAAAAAATCTATACTCTAAATTAATACTTCTTGAATAGAAGAAATTTTTCTGTCTCTGTTAAAAAATAAAAAATATTATCGAATCTTACTTTCTGATGCTCATGAATTGTCATTCTTTACAAGAATTAGAAGTGGACTTTCTTTCAAATATAGGGTCAGTGCGAGTCAACAAAGTGTATAGTTATATTGTTTATAAGGAGCCCTTAGTTGATGAAATAATTATGAATAAAATGCTTTCTTATATAGTTTGATTTCAGTATAGTGATGCACTAGTACGATATATATTTTCAGCCCAAGGGGAAGCATCGTTGTCCCGTAATTGCAAATTGTTGATATTGCGAATGGGTTACAAGTTTTAAGTCTCATACATTCCTGGATATAGCGTTATCGTAACGTATAGAAGGAAAAACGTAACTTGGCCCACAAATGTGTGCTATTAGGAAATGAAGGAGAAACGTCATCAAATAAATCTAGAATGGTTCCAATAAGTACCGGTGAACTTATTTCGTATATTATTAAAATTTTTTTAAATTCATTTAAAGTTATTTAATTATTTCAGATTTATATCTTATACGGATTTCTTGTAATTTAAATTAATGGTTGATAAAATAGAGAGTAAATTTTAATTTTCTCTTAAATTTCTCAAGACTAAATTAATAAGTTTTATGTATAAAGTTTTCTTCGTTTGGTGTAAATCAACATAACTTCAGTGTCATAGGGGCTCAAAATGTGGCACTAAATCTATTCTTTAAAATATTTTCTGGAAGTGGATGTTATATGTCGTCGGTATATTAAATGGGTACTTTTATTTTCTTTATCCTGTTTTAAATTGTGTTTATTTTTGAATAGTTTGCTTCAGGCTACAGTCGACTTATAGTAATATATAATGCAGATTTGATGTTTTATAGATGTATATTGAATTTATCTCTTCAAATTCAAATGCAGTCAAATCTTAATAAATCAACGCCAATTTTTAATTCGTCTGAATAGCTCTTCGTTAATATTTTTCTAATTATTATATAATTCATCTAAAACCGTAGGTCGAATTTCTCATGTCGTTGAATTTTCTTACAGTAATTAAAAGAGACGATCATGGTGCATCTATATTTATGGTATGTTACTCGAAAGTTTCTTTGAAGTGGACGTAAGTAATGATCAGACGAATAGCTTCTCTTTAATTAAACGCACTACGTCTACCAGAGGTCGGAAATATAGCGGAAGGATGAAGAGAAATATAGGATTGGAATTGAAAAGAGATGAGACTGTGGAGCTACTCGGGTAATTCAAGACGGTTCTGCAGAGAGATCGATGAAGGAGAAGGAATTCTTGAAAATTATTCCTTTCTTCATTTGTAGCAGTTGCAAGAAAAACGGAGAATAGTTGACGGCAAGTTAAAGTTAGCTTACTTTGAGGAGGAATATTTTCCAGGAAGGAAGGAATGCTATTATGAGATGCACTAATACTACTTTTGCCGTTATATTTAGCTAGAAATTGGTGTAATACATTCTTTGAACTTGGTTTTCAGTTTTTTGAGTTACATTGTTATTATTATTACACAAACTGCAGGTAGGCTATAAGCCTGGTGGCAATTTTTTATACCTACATACGTATAAATGGGTGGTCTGAAAAGTTTCCGACATTTCGGACATGTTTTCTGAAAATTTCTGAAAATTTTCTGAAGATTTCTGAAAAATCTGGGGTCGGAAACTTTTCAGACCACCCTCGTATACTAGCGATGAACATGATTAAAAGAAAATACACACTTGATAAACATACGATTCCCACAAAATGATTCCATACATATATTTATCTTACAACTAAATAATGAATTTATAATATTATTTGTAACTGTTTTCACTGGATTTTTCGGGGTTCATCTTAGCGATATACAATAAGTAAGGGTAAGAATAATTAAAATGTGTCAAAATAAAGTATTAGAAATAAAGGAGAACAAAAATGAGTTTAATTTATTAATATATAAATAATATAAATAATATAAATAATTTAGGTCGTGTTTTTGGTTTCATACGGTAGTATAAGTAATATCAAAATTACTGACGTGCTATTTTGTATATGCAAAGTGGTCAACATTAGTTCTCCTTGAATGAAATAATTTTGTAGCTATAACTTGGGATCGGGTAAAACAACCCTGTGGAGTTTTTGTAAGAGATGGAAGGGATGCTGCTGACATTAGAATCAAGCGTAGACGTGGGAATTTAATTTAAGGAAAAATATAGAGATTGGGGCAGAGAATCGATTTCATGAATAAGATCAGATGTCCTAAAGGGGCATCGTGATGGATATTGGAAATGGGAATCCTCTCGATTTTGATGTTTCTTTCTTGAAGCCACGGAGACATTTTTCATTCTCCTCAGGCTTTCTGAGCTATGCCCGTCAAACACTAACAGCGCATGTCACCTCATTTACGGGGTGAAGAGTGTGTATCCTTATCACACCTCGTTTTTCATGTTTTTCTCTTGACTTACTTTTGTGACCCAGATATGAAGAAATTTGAGGGCTGAAGAAATTTAAGATGATATACCATCGAAACATTGCTACACGTCCTTGCCTCTTTTGATGTGTAAATTAACGATAATTGATTACGGTAAAGTCTGCAAATCAATTATTTGCTATTATTCAGTATCAATTAGGTACTACAACTAGTGAAATTGCAGTACCTTCTTACGTGAGCTCTCATTCATTTTCATATCTTCAATTATGGTTTACTACATAAACTTAAGATACCGAAGTCGGGACATGTTAGTCAGTAAATTCGAGTATTTTCACATGCAAAAGAAAGCCTCCGAAAGGAGTTTATTCAAGTTAACGAAGGACTAATTGGTGGTAAAAAAATATCACAATTTTTATCTTTTTGAAGCTTTCATTTCTAATGTGAGTAGCGAAACCAAGATAATTCAATATTCTATAAATAAGTAAATTTGAGCGAAATGTTATGCAAATAGACCAAATAGGGCACTATTAACGAATGTCATGCCTCACTGAATAAAAAATCATATACATTTAACGTTGCATTTGTTTTAACGTGTATCCATTTTCCTGTACAGTTTCGAATCGAAATATTGCTGAGGATTTCAGTTAAGAGTAATAATAGAGAAATATATTTTTCAAATTACTACTATATATTAAGCACAATTTTGTCATAGCCACAATCTTTGCTTCGTTATTCTTGGGCCCCTTGGATGGTGGGTTTCTCAAATTTTGTTTGAGAAACCCACCGCCACAAAAAAATTAAAAAATCACTCTCTGTAAAAATTAGGAAGTTAGTTAATATTGAAAAAAATGTAATAAAAACCTTCGACATATCACTAAAAATGATTATTTGATGCATATTTTTGTTGCATATCATGTCTTGCCTATAGCTAAGATTTTTTCGTTAATTTACTCCTCATTGGCAGCTTATAACTACTCAGCTCCCTATTTGGAATCACTGTTCCAGAGTTTGCTTTTTATCGATGATTTAAACTGTGACTGACTGAAATTTATTAAGTGTTCTTACATTAAATATCGTCATATACTTGGCTGCTTAAAAGAAAGAACACACCATAAACCCACCACCGAAAACAATAATACGTTGTTGTAGATGTAAACAAAGTTATGAAACCGAAATTTGCACAAGTGATGTAGGTGTTTACATAAGAAATAGGGAGTTTATCTTGTAAGAAGAAACTAGATTTCAGTCTTTGTATCGATACTGTTGATAATTGAAAAAGAAGAGTTAATGATGTGTTTTGACCCATAAATTTGCAGGATTTTGCTCTAAGCAATTCTCTATGGAGCCCATATGACTAATTCAAGTTCCCACTTCTTTCATTTTAACTTTTCACAAAGAGAGACCCGCATTGTTCGTATGAAACCCATAGACTTGACTCTTTGTGGAGTTTTAATTGGAAGTCTATTCTTTGACATTGGCGTGGTTAACCCTTTAGAATCGAAGCTGCAATGCTCAACCTGTTTGTCACATCTTTTGTATTGGATAGAGGTATCTTCCCAGTTTTTCTCAATTAACCTAGCTTCTATGCAGATATATCAAAGCTATGATCGTAGAAAGCTGTATTCCTCACCAAACAATAGACTAGAACTTTTGATAATATACGGAGATAATTCTCACTATAATTTCACAGTGAGGTTAATATAGATAATAGAATTAATGAATTCAGAATCTATAGAAGAAGAACGATTAAAAATAGAAAAATCATGCGTCTATCATTCATTGTACAGCGCATACATCATACAATAAAACTAATTGACGCATCTGCTGAACGTGAAATAAATGAAAAGAGTCATTGTCTTCCTTTTTAGAAGATTTGTGAAAAAGTTTTCGCTGCAAACAAAACATTTTGTTTTTCCGTAACTTAGGCCACGTTATTAAGTGCGTTGTATATGACGATTTTATGAAGTTTCTGGAAAGTTCATAATTTTTTATTTGAAACAGTTCAATGAAATAGCAGTTAGGGTGACAAGAAAATAGTATTCCTTACTTTGAGATTCATCTAAGATAATACCTCAAAATAACTGCAAATTTAGATGCTGCAATAAGGAAAATTTTGTAAAAATCAAGAAGATATCTGTGTCGAAGACAGTGAAAGAAGGTATATACGTGTGTATTGATTTAAAGTAATGATTATAGATATTGTGGTACATAGTAAAACTATTTTTGTAGCCAGAAACGTTTCATAGAAAATATTAGGGAAGAAGATAGATGGTAGTGTACATTTATCTCTTGAGAAGAGTACCTAGGATCTTAATGATACATTGTGATGAGAAATAGGTTAGAAAAATTTATTAGCTAGAAAGGCTGTCCTTATAATATAGAGGTGTTGAATAGAATGGAAAGGTTCAATTTCTTTGTGAGAAAAAGGTGAAAGAATGAAGCTGGAATATAGAGAAAAACTTTCGCTACAATGAGGGAAAATTCGGGAAATATCTTGATTTTGTCTGGAAAAAGGTGTTTGAGAATGGAAAAATGAATAGAATATTATGAGAAAGGAGCGAAGCCTCATTTTGTTGAGAAAGCCAAAAAAGGTCAGTGGATGAGGTCAGAATATTAAATTGCGAGTTAGATATGAGGGATAAGGAACCAGTAGTTCTTCGTCTTGTAACAATAATATCTTTTAAGAAATATAAATTTTAGTTTCACCGTTGCATAAACTTGCTTCAGTAAAATATATCGGAGAAATTATCAACAATGATTTTTACGTTTTGTTAACTGCTATTTTATTTTTATTTTTGCTGATGATCCCTGTGTGATTTTGAGCACGATGGATAATTTAATAGGTTCCATGATGCGAATGAATGCAACTTAATGTATTACAAGACGAATTCGTATCATGGAATTTTTATGCAACGAAAGACTTCATGCATAAATTTATGAAACCCCGTTATCAAAACTCATCAATCATCATCAATACGCTATTACCGTCCCTCTAAATATTCAGTTTTCTTCTAGCAAAAAATATTCTGTATAAAAATAGCAAAGAAATCTCTTATTTAATGTTGTAAAACATCTTCATCTACATTTGTGCCCCGAGCCGCCTATCTTCGTATGACAGTGTAGGCTTTAAGTATCTAGGTCTAATTCTTCATTTTTCTTGCGGTATCTGATATGCCTGTATATACAGCGGTATATAAATATATACAGCAGGATGACGAGTCATATCTACTGTCTTCCAAGAACGTATTTTCTTTGTGTTCATTGAGGAAATTTAACTCGTTCTAATTCTTCTAAATATTCTGACGATCTTTTAACAATCCCTACCCTTTATACTGTAGCAAGTATAAATGCCTTGTTTTGCCCTTTTTTTCGTGACTGAATTCACCAGAAATTCGTACTTGAAGCAATGGTTGATTATAGTAAATAATGTTATGAGGGCAAATTCACCATACACATTTACTTAACTTTTACATTAACATATATTTTACTAATAAATTAAAAACCTGTTATTCTTTATTAGGGCTTCCACAAGGTTGACCTTGGCCACATCCGATTTAATATTTACTTTGCTATGAATTGTACACTTCATCTCAGACATACTTAAAATGTTACTGTTAGGGAATTTCTGCTGATCGATATTCAGCGTATATCATATTCTTGTGTAAAAAGTAGGTTGATCCTCTGTCATGTATATGTTATTAAACAGTAGGTTACAGCTACCTTAGCAGATGGCGATTACTTTCCATTTATGTCTGAATTAAAAGGTAAATGATATGGTACATAGAATTTCAGCTCGTTTCGCCTACATTATTTTACATCGCTTCAAAAGCTATCCAATCTAAACTTTTCAATATCGAATTTTCACTCTTTGTAATATCAGCATTTTTGAAATTCATAATTGAAAATCATTTTAAATGTATGAAATATGAGTAAACAATCGCAATTAATATGAAATGAGCACACTTTCGAATGGGAATGTCGTTCGTTTGGCTTCTGAAAAGAGAATATCATTCCCGTTCACACAAGAAGCGAAAGAAGACCCAGCACAAACCTTAATTAAACGGGATTTCCGATTTTTAATTGCGTATGCTGAGCAATTAGGTAATTAATTCTTTTCGTTACAGTATGCTCCATTAATCGATGGTTTTTCGAAAGGTTTTCCTGTCGTCATTTGGGTTGGATTACGAATCCGAAATCTACTCCTTCCTCACCGTAACATTTACTTCCAGCCGGATAAAATATAATGTTACGTTGCCCAGCCAACCCCCAATTAAATCAAATTTTGTTTTTGTTCCGCTGAGGATCAAATACGTTCGTTAATTTTTGATGGCGTAAGGATTTTGTAGGACTTGAACATCCAAATCGTCCAACTTTTTCGGCCGGTGTTTATATTAGAAATTTCATCAACTACGCAGCACAGCAAGGATTCCTTTCATTAGAAAACCTCTGTTAGGAATCAGCATTTTGCATTCACGCACATAGCTAGTTTCGGGCTAGTTAAAGCTAGTAATAAAATATACTTGAACGAATTTCTGAATATTTTTAGTAAAAAATGCTTGAAAATAAACTAGGTGTTCTGGCCGAACTTTGTGGAATACCATTCTAAAACAACTGAAACATTTCTTCGTATATTCTGCGATTTTTATTTTGGCGACCGGTTTCAATCTTGAGGAACATCATCATATTACATCGTCATATTACAATCAGAATTTTCTTGCTTAAAAGTAAGTGCGCTTTATCAATCGAGGATGCCGTAACCTTGTGGAACTCCATTACCATGGTTAAATATAAAATAACTTAGTATAAGATCAACTGCAGATTTAATCGTGCCACATGTTTCATCTCACAGAGACATCATCAGGCACTTCAGAGTGGTGAAACTACGTATAACTAACTAATATACTAAGTTATTTTATTTTCAACCAGAGTGTGCTTTAGCTGAAACGAGGTTTCCCGAATAGCTTAGGATAGTGGTCAGCATGTCCGAATTAAATGAAAGCGGTCCCAGGTTCGATTCCCGGTGGGATCTCACGCGCGGAATGACCTCAGCTGTCGAAGCACTTTTAACAATAATACTAACAGCTAAAACGAGTAAAAATAAAGAGCGGAATTAAAAAGTGTGCGATAATATACGACACCACCGTATATATACCGTATACACCGTATATAACGTACACCATGTATTGTTGTTAAAGTTACTCAGGCTACTCCAGCAAGATTTGTTAGCTGGTTTATGGCCTTCAGATATCCACAATGTATAATATAATGTTGCACAACCATACTCAAATATATAACTTCTCTCCACGTTTAGCATGAATACACTGGCAACAGGCGAAATTTCCCTCCCTTGTTTTAAAGCTAATATGACCTGCAGAGGGAGGTGGAGGTCGTCAGAAGAATAGCCCGGCGTAACAGCCTAATATCACTTACGGGGAGTAGTAAACCTCGCTACCATGGTAACTCTCATTCCACAGTGAGGGCGACGGGGGGAATGGTTTAACCACAAAACTTCGTGGAATGGAGATTCATCAACTCCGCAACGACATTTCACTTGCGGTAACTCGTTCTTGGTGCCACCTTCGAAGGAACTACTGTGCTTCGAGAGAATAGAGGGAAAGTCCTTTCGGAAACAACCGGAAACGAATGACTGGGCTAGATCAAAATTAGGGCCGAAAATGCAAAATTTACATTATTTCATTATTTATTCCAACCTTTGTTTCCTTCCCAATGTTTATTCCAACTTTTCTTTCCCTATACGTAATATTATTCGTCTGATATTTACCTTAGTGTTTTAGAATTTGTCAAAGGGAAATAAAAAGGGAAATATTTAAAAACGTTAAACTGCGAATCAAAAAACCTCAAAAACGGTAGTAAGTTGATAAGGATAAAGTAAAGGTGCTTTTAGGATCGTAAGTTCAAATTTTTTGGCATATTTAGTATATATAGACAGTTTTTTTTTACTACATCACGACCAAGTATGAGTGCATGAGTGAATGCTGTTTCAAATAGTTCGTTTTATCGTTTTCCCTTGCTTAACTTGAAAGATACGTTCTGAAAAAATGCCGTACAAAATATATCGTGTTTGGCAAATATTTAAAATCCTTATATATCCTATCATTGGATGAAATAATGAATTTGTAAGTAAGCGGGAAAATCGTTCGTGTTATGCGAATACGTTGAAAAACTCATGGTTACTCATGTCAATGCAAATTTCGTGTTAACTGAAATCATGTTAAGGAGTAAATCTGTAATTCATTACTATTATTTACCGTATTTTTATTAGAAGAGATTATATTACATGCGAGAGGTCTTATTATAGATAATCATAAATAAATAATATATTCATGTTAATTTTGTATAAAATTTTACTAATAAATTTTGAAAGAGCAATATAAAATACAAAAGCTACATGTCTGAGCAGGAAGTTAACCGAAAATCCGGGCCTAATATACACCCCTTCTTGTCGCATTCGGATGAGTCTAGAATGAAAGTTATCCACTCGTAGTTTCAAGGGTTGTCCATATATGTTCAGTAAGCTGCATACTTCCCAAGTGCTAATTTGCCGCCGAATTCCCAGCAGTTTGCTGCGAGACGAATTTAATTTCCAAATTCGAGAGGGCAAAGAGGGGGTCGTTTTAATTAGGTGTTGGATGGTTGCTGGTATCAAAACCCATGGCGGATAACTTCCGAAGGAATTGCAAGGAATTCGAAAATACATGGAAATCCATGAGCAACTAGGTAGTGCGAAAAATATAAATATATTATGCCTTTGCGGTAAAGTGAATAATGTTAAAAAATACGACACTTTTGTCTGAGAAGGTATGCAAACTGCATATTAGAATGATTTCTATTTCATATTTTTTAAGTAAAGTTTTAGTACATAGTGTCTTCCTCAGCTGCGAAATTTTGGTTATTTTTCACTCTACTATGAAATAATTTTCACCAGATAGACAATTAGGGAAGAGTAACGAATATTTTAACAGCAGTGGTGAGAGGGCATCACACTACACGATCTCTCCAATTCTACACTCGTAAAACACTGCAATCCATTTCTGGTTCTTTCTATATGTTTTAAAATATGAGATGTCGACGAAAGAAGAAACAGCCTTTTCTAAATGAAACTGTGAATTTTTAATTTAAAGTTCTGCTTTGATCGTGAGAAAAAAGCGATAAAGAAGATTGCACTCTATCTCAGAGTTCCTACCAGCTCCGAAAATGAGATAGAGATTGTTCTAGTTTGCAATATCTCAAATTTATTCTCATAAAACTAGTCATTACATAGAATGAATTCGCGAAGAATCATATAAGGCAAAGCGTGAGAAGACGACACAGAAGATATAAAAAAATCTGTTCTATCGAATGAAGCAAACGAATGGCTAAAGCAGTGTTGGGTTGCAGTGCATATGAAGACGAAAAATCCGCGTCTTAAGTGGGAATAAGGGTTTCTTAAGCGGTATTTTTACCATGTGTTTCGTTTGTAAGAGGCCGAGACCGGGATAAAACAGCGTATTAAGTGGGACCATGTCTTATGCGGGAGTGTCTCAAACGGGCTACATTGAACGAGTTACAGTCCTATGGCACGAATAAATCTATACTGCCGTAACGCACTTCACACGAGAGATGTGCGAGAGAAGTTGCCATAGAAACCACCTGTGGGTAAACAACGGAGGCGTACACGAAAAGGCGTGAATCCCTCGGAATCCCGTTCTCGAACTCGCGGTGAAGTCTTGTAAAAGTTGCAGAGGCGTATTTCTCGTGGCGAAGTAATTCTCCCAGTGGCAATTCCTCAGCGCCGTCGTTTCTTCGGATGATCACGACAATTCGATTTCGCAGACGGCGCCCGCGTCGCCTTAATGACCTTCTCTCGGAGGCTAATTACCAATCTCCAAGGAAAAATTGACGTCAGGAGACTGCTCCACTACCACTCGTGGTATGCGTCCGTTATTAAATTGCTTACAGCAAACATTGAACGAAGGCAGGGATGGCATAAAAAAGGGACTGAATGTAGCGTCACTCGGTGGAATACTTTCCATAGAATGTTAAATAAACATTGTGATAAATTATGTAAGCTTAAATCCACAACTAGTTTCATAACTGTGTGACATTATTAGGTGTACTGGTAGTACTTGGTGATATCATACAGCGATGATACAGGCGGATTAAAGTTTACGTGGAATTTACTATTTATTTCCTATTACTTCTACATAAAATTCAAAGCTTTCTCTTTCGATTTTATTAGAGTTTTTCCTCATAAAAGAGGTTTTGCAAGCTTCTTGTAGTTTACAGTAGGATCACTGTAAATGTTTAATGGCCTGAAAGGTCTTTATTTATTAAAAATTTCTTTTTTCATCCAATATGGATGAAAACTTATTAAAAAAAGTTATTTTATAAAAGTTTATTTTTCATCCAGCAATCCAAAACTATTTATAAAAACAGAATTTATGTGTGTGTAAATATAAATAGAATGGAAAATCTTTAGGAGAAAAAGATTATTATCTAAGGATAAAAATCTTAGTAAGAAAACTCCAACCCAACTTACGATAAAAGAAGATATAATTTTTTGAAGGTATATGCTAGTAAGGAAGAGAGTGAGATTATTTAGGCATTGTCAGTATTCATTTAGTAACGTAAACCGTTCATGATATTATAAAAATCTGAGGAACAGTTATCTAGGCTATAAGCTTGCTTTGTCACAAAAATTTTAAAATTCACTAAACATGTCAAAGTTAACAATACAAAAATACATTTAGATAAAGCTTACATTTTATAATTTTAAATCTTTCCTATCTCAATGTATTCGCTAAAATAAAAGAAGTTCCGTATCCAATATATATACGCATCTGCATATATTTGAATCTAGAGATAATTTACATTCGTATAATTTAATTCCGCATTAGGAAATACGAATGAAGTTAAGATGTGAACGTTAAAAAGCCTTCGTGTATGGATTGAAGATAATCGAGTTTCCTGTTTTTAGCCCATATTTTTCGGATGATTTCATTTGCGCCGTATATTCAGCATTCCGAACCGGGAAATCTAATTTAACTTTCAATAAAAGCTTCAAGTCAGCCAGTGATAAAGTGATGCTATAGAGAAGTGAATGATCAGAAGGATCACGAAAGCCCTCGGATAGCTTTACTATATATGCTTTACCAGCGGGAGCCCAAGTTCAAATGACCTCAGTTGTCGTGGAACATTCATAAAGTACTATTATTGATAAGGTTTGACCACGGGAGAGATATAATGAGATCAAGAGAATTGAATAGGCACTGGAAAAATTCTACAAAGTCATATCTAGAACAAGGAAAGTTGGGGTTTGGAACATATGAACGATGAGGATTTTTCTTTCAGAATTCGAATTTACCCAGTAGAACAAAAGTTAAAGCCTACTCCAAATGCATCCCTCTGGTTCACTGAAATCAGGTTTAGCTTTTATGTTTACTTTCTGAGAAAATTGCACGTCTTCTTTTCATCTTCCATATAGGTCCTCAAAAAGGGGGTCACACATGGCCTCTTTCTGAGGATGTATGTGTGGTAGGAATGTTTACGCTGAATGGACGAATTCGCATTTCCTTGTACTCACCAGAAAGCGCTCAGCGGGCTTTTTAGATGTATAATGTCAAACAAGAGGGATAGAAAAACGTTTTCGTCTAACTTAAATTATCTATTATTACTATATATTATAATAATTCATGTTAATATAACCGGGAAATTCTTTAAAAAAACCTCTTAAAATACTCTCAAAAAGAGTCTTGGGGTAAGTTGCTGCGTAAATTGATATTTTTTAATACATTATTAATTACATATTATACTGAGAGTTACAACATGAGTCAAAACACACAACTTGTAATATTCGAAATATCACTTTCTCCTCTACGGTTATCTATTTGATATTATGAGAAATGGTTACAGAATACAGGCATTTCCGTTTCATAAATATCAATGTCGATGTTGTATTAATTTATTATAACGTTTAGATATTGAATAATTCCTTATCTGTTTAGAACATTTTCAATCAATTGTCAATTCAATATCTCGTGCTTTTCCCATATTATGCCATATAAGAATAAACTATATGAAGAACAAATATAAGGCGCCAGAAATGCCGTTTTAAGTGGTTAAGAATAAATGTATTGCTATCGTGCGAGAATTTTATTCCTGCAGTCTTGATACGCGATTTTTTTGAGAATAGACATCTACATAAACTGTACGTAAATTAATGACCCATAACATTATGATTCTGTTCAATATGAGGAATTACTTCTCCAAATTGAATGGGAATACGTGATAATACTGCGTAATGGGAATGCTAGCAACTCTAAAATTCCGTTCTTTCCTAACTGATGTTCGGGTAAGACTTTTTCTAGCAGAATTTCAGTAAAAGATTTGAAAATCCGTTCAACCTATGGAGTATTTCCTCTATCATGTAGAGAATACGATATTTTGACGTTTAAAGCATGATTTTTCTTCGGCTTGTGAATTTGTAAACGACTGAAAAATCCCACGTCAATCTGTGGTGATTTGTCCTTCTCTGAGTTGTTTACCTGAGAGAGAATTTTCCTGCCGTTACAACTCTAGTACACGATTGCTGAGAACTTTTTTCCCGAGGTTTTGGCCCCATATATCACGCTGCTGAGTAACATTTTCACCAAGGACCTCAAAGCACTTTTGCGGAATGTATTGCAGCATTTTTCAGTCGGAAACTAAGTTTGCTGAATTATACGTAGGTATCCGCGTATCTGAAGGCTTCACTTCATACAGTCAGCGTTAAAAAATAACAAATCAATGCTCTCAGATCTAACTTTTCTAGACCGGGGGAAGGCAACCCTTGGCACCAATGCCCAAACGTCACACGTCGATGACTTACTTTTGGCATGAAAAAAAAGTTCTTGCGAAATTTGTTTTTAATTTTCCGGGTAAAAACCTGTCATAATATTATTTCGTTCATTCATTTTTACGTGATTTACAAAATCAGACATCAAGATGTTAAATAATTTGTTCTCAAAAAGCTTTGGTTGACGCGAGGAAAAATTTTGTGTCAAATATTTGGATGATTTTAGCACGCTCTCTCAGAAAAGTTTGCCATATTTGTCCTAGACCTAATTCATGAGATTTTTTTTTATGGAAATTTCCGATCATGTGATGGAATTCCAGTCATTTTCTAGAAAGGGCGGGGCAATAAATATATGTATGTAAACGAAGAGGAACTGATTTGGCTTTGAATACTATTTGAAATGTGGCGAATTAGATGTCACATTAATTTGGAAACTTTGGTGAAATTTTTTTGTTCGTGGTCAAATGAAAAAATTCTCATTCTGATTTACTTTTAGAAGATGATCCCAATAATGACCTATGTTCGTTATACTTGAGATAATTTTATGTATTTGATATGTAATTTATTTTATGTATTTAATATATAATTAATTTTTTATATTTGAGATACATTTTTATTTGGGAAATAAAATAGAGGACTTCTATACTCTAGAAATATCGGACGGCTTTTGACGAAGATTGTAAATACATTACCATCTAAAAATGTGCACCACTGCATAGGCAACGGACAATATTGCCAATAACGCAAAGCTAATTTATACACCACTTGAGGGGAAATTTGCACATAAAAATAACGAACTGGTGCTACTTTAATCACGAAATTCGTAATCAGCATCGTCAATAGCATCAAAAATGACGCATTTTGGTAGCGTATGAATGTAAATTTTTCTCCTGGTCGCCATTAGCAATTTGATGAGATTGAGAGTAAACACATCTTTCTCTTTGGTCTAAAAAACAAAACTCCTCTTGTTAGAACGTAGATCGCACCGTTAATTTCCCCTTCTTCCGGGTATCAGTAGTATCACGATATCTTTAAAGCATTTCCGCAGCTCGTAGCAATTTCCTAAGAGATAAATGTTCTCCAAGCGCCGACAGCGGCAACCGTCTAGGGCGATTCCCGGGAAACGGATAATCGCTTAGCGGTCACCAGTTATTCAGAATCCCTAATGCGCATTCAAAAGCAATGCTTTCATGATCACAGGGGGTCCAATGCTGAATGAGATGCAATTCTTCTTTCTTCTCGTAGCAATTTATTGAAGTATTTGGCGAGAACTACTAGTAGATCGGCGAGTACTCTTTATGTAGAAAAGGTAGCAAAAGGAAAACGAGGGATGTTTAGTGATGATTTTAAATCATATGTAATTACGGTTTTTATCGTAAGGTAAAATTACTCACAGTATGAACTATAATGAAAGAAAGAAAAAGGAACTATGCGTTCAATGAAAAAGAGACAAAGGTTTCTCCAATCGCCGGCAGCGGCCACCGTTCAGGGCAATTCTCCGGAAGACGATAATCGTCTGGCGGCAACCAGTTACTCAGAATTCCCTAATGCGCATTTCGAAAGCAATGCTTTCATGAATACAGGGGGTCCAATGCTGAATGAATGCCTTTTTTATGAACTATTATGTTTTATGCGAATAGGAATTGTTTATCAGGAGTATAAATCACGATAAAAAATAAAGAAGCACGAGAAATGCAGTGGAACTTTGGTTACTAACAGCGTTAAATAACGACGCATTTAGGCGAGTGGCTGTTAGAAAAAAATTGTCTTGAGTAATGATGCAATATTTGATTATAAACGCATGATAAACCGTATTGTATTTTAAGTTAAAATGGATTCTAAAAAAATTGAATATGTAAAACGGAAAATGTTTCTTAAAGAATGCCCACTCAGTTTTTACGAGCAAATTTTTAAGAGAAGATAGAAGCAAGGAACTCGTAAAATTTTTTCAAAGGTCCGTCTGTAAGAGAAATTTCCGGTGAAGATTTTCCGGTGTAATCCAAACCATCTCTCCTATGAAGACTGATAAATAAAAACTGGTTTCACTAAATGTTCATATATTTTTAAAATTTTATTCTTTTTAGTAAATCATATGTAACATATTTCATGGAGTTTGGAGGTGAGTTTTGCACACATAACTGTTTCTGTCATTGTGAGTGGGAGCCAGAACTAACGAACCTGTTTTAAATGATATGTTTTTGGAAATCACGCTTTAGATAACGACGGTTTCATTCGAAGACGGTAATCTGGAACAAATTAGCGTCGAAACTAAGGGTATCGCTGTATTTAGAGTAGGAATATTCTTCCTGAATAGCTTCGATGGATAGCCTAATTTTTGTAGGTAAGCAAGGATTATTTACTCTTATCTTAAGAAGTGAGGATATCCAATACTTTTCACAGTCTTCCACGCTGCATCTTACTATGCATATACTCAGTCGGTATCAGTGGATCTAAAAGCTTTTGCAAATTCTACGCAACTATGGGAGTTATTGAAGTGCCTTTTCATAGAGTGGTGTATCCCAGTTTGTAGTACATAGGAAGTGCATTTTGCTTAAAAGCCTGAGAGAATTCTTGAATTTCTAGTTGCAGGTTTCCAGCTGCCTTTGATAATATTTCAACTCTGAGAGTTAAGTTCCTAGAGAGAGTAGTTCTCCAAACAAAACTTTATTGCATCCCAATTCCTTCAGACGAGATATAATAAAATTTATCTGTGAACGATAGCTTATTCAATGAATATGTGAAAAGTATTCTAAGTGAAGCATAATTTTCAACTTTAGCTTATTATAAAATCGATGAAAATCTTAATATTTGGAATTGAATCTCGTTTAAGCGCTAATATTTTCATGTTAAAAAATCACTGTCAAAAATCTAAAAAATATCTACTGAAGCAAAAATGTAACATTTATACTCTCCAATCTCTTCTATCATGATTAATTTTTATCTCAAAATACGGTACGTGCAGCGTTAATTTGACGACATTATCTTATAAAAGGTAGAATCGTGAAGAAACGAAGGAAAATTGAGAACCATGTGGATATTCTTTGGTTATGATAACGTTTAATCAGGTATATATTTGAATTAATTAGCTTCCTATTGTATTTAAACTTAATATATTATAAACTTAATTTAAACTTAATACTTAAAACGTTTTATGATAATTTTCTTATTCATTTCATAGATCCACATATATATATTTAAAATATATATCTGAGAAGTTCCTCGTTTTCAACTAATTTATTCCTAATTACTTTTATGCAACATAGAGGATCTCACTCCATTATAAATTTCTAAGTATTAAACGTGTATATTATTTTTGAGGAAGGTTTGAATCAACTTCTTGTAGTGGATTTCATAAACAACGTATCTACCTCTAAGAAAAGAAATTTTTAGTAAATTTGGTCCACCACGAAAATGTATTTTCATATTTCGTGTAATAAAGCCAGATAAGATAAAAAAGAATAAAGTTCCAAATTTATTAGCAAAGGATATGACGCAGGAAATGCTCAACCTTGCGTCCCCTTATTATAAGAAGCAGGGGTTTTACAAAAGCTCTTAAAAGTTCACCCCTTTGCTCCACGAATAACACTTAGTAAGAGGATCTCAAAAACACCTATCTCTATTCTTTCAAACAGTAAAAAGCAGCGAGTGCGTCTTAATTATAGATAATTTTAATTCAGTAAAAAGCCTCAAGGTATTTGCTTAGGTTCTCAACGTTCCAAGGTCCACATTATGGGTAATCGTGCCTAATACTGTATCCCTTATACCTCACCTATTACTTCTATAGGCATAGAAATAATTTTGCCGGTGTATGTATCAATTCTTACCTAGAAAGTAACATGTTGCTCTTTCATGCGGTAAAAGGGAAAGAAGACCAGTTCTAATGTGCTTGAAAGTTACGCAAAGGGTGGGGATATATGAACGGATGAAGGAAACTTAATGGTGATAAATAGGAAATCTTAAGGATGAGCTAAGATCCAGAGATGAAAATTTTTGTTTCTCCTCGGTTTTTAAGGCCCACGCCTTCTCCTGCAAAGTTATACGCCATCTCTCCTCATTAATAGAATAAGAGGAAGAAAATTATAGTGTGATCAGCTGACTGGAATAGATAAAATGGATGTTTTTTTAAACTAATAAGAATAGGCTTTGTTTCTCCGACGCTTACGAAAGGTTACACGTTGTCGTGAAAGTGGGGGGTCAACTTTAACATAAGAAATCATCTTTCTTATCAATTGTATTTAATTTTTAATTCAATCTCAAATATCTGCTTCATTTATTTGGCAACAATTATTTCACGTTATTCATGTAAATGGACCACAATTACTCATAGCCTAAGAGACAAAGGTTCTCCAAGCGCCGACAGCGGCAACCGTCGAGGGCGATTCCCGGGAAACGGATAATCGCTCAGCGGTCACCAGTTATTCAGAATCCCGATGCGCATTTCGGAGACAATGATTCCATCTTCGTAGGGGGTCCAACGAGTTTTACTCATAGCCTATTGCGAGTACTACGATACTGAAACTGAAAGAGCACTTTTTGCAATAGACATTTCAAAATCATTTCCCTTCCATTTGGTAACCATATTTTCCTTCTGAGCTTTTCGATATCGATCAATGATTTTAGATGAATGTTAGTCCAGTCTATCTTCCGCTGAATGTCTTTATTTAATTATTTGTCTTTGATTTTTATTAAATCTAGTAGTAGTAAATCTGCCCCGCAGCTAAAGCCATTTTGTAAGTGAGCTCCCTCCTGGAATCGAACCCAGGACCGTTTTTACCGCAGTCGAACGCACTGCCCACTTGGCTGCCCGAGGTCTTTAAGTCTAGTAAACAAAGACTAATGGAAACACAACATACACTATTGAAGTAGTATATTATATTGTAAATTAATAATACATACATAAGAATGTAAGAAATACATACGGCTATTGAAAGATACTTTATTTACCTCAGTGGAAGAACTTGTCCCAAAAATACTGAGTCCTCTCTTTAAAGTTTAAGAAAAAGATGAACATGAGTATCGCCAACACTAACAAGACCTTTCATTATTAATGATTACGGTAGTGAAGAGAACAAGCCGAGCTCCTTTTTCACTTATTAAGAAGCCTAAAATGCGTAAGAATGATCTTCAAAGCAGACGTATAATGATCCTCAATCAATGAGAAATTATATTCTCTTTAGATGCGATTGGAAGCGTCTCGGGTATGCGCTAACCGCTCTACAGCATCCTCTTTCATCTTCATTCCCGCAGTGGGAACCACTTCATTAAATTTGAGACCGCTTATTATCCTAATTAACTATTGTATAGGAAGCACCTGTCCTTTTATAATTTGTATACTTGCCTCTGCAAGGCGATGCGATTGTAAATGGACTCTCCTATCAGTAAAAGTTATAATTTATAATGTTGGAAAGAACAGCATAATCACCATCATTTGTTGCTGGTAAAAGTACATTTTGAGCATCATTTACTTTCCTTTAATCATCAAAAGATAAAAAAAATTACTTCCTTTTAAGCGAAGTTATGAAAAGATATAATGTATCGATCAGTTGAAGAAATCCTGGTTTTAGTTGAAGCCCGTTTATGAATGAATTGAATGAAAATGTGTGCCCTAAGAGAAATTAATTGAAGCGATTTCGTGCCTGATGTTCATATTGAATCATTATTACAGTTTAATCTTTAATAGAATAGTTCCTTTAAGTATAGAACATTTTCCCTTCGACGTCATGAGATGCTTAGCTAGTTATCAAACATTATTCTTAGTTTTGAAATGCATAATTTTCAAAAAAAAACATCGAACTATAAGCTCATTATTTTAGAGATGCATCTCCAGAGATTGTGATTGTGATATGTGTGGCTGAAGAAGTAATGAGAGTGTTGATGGAAACTCGGGATGAGGAATTGAGCCAAACGTTGCGTGAAATCACGGAAATCGTGATTGGGAAACTTCTCAGTTTTCCATAATGTGAATGACATGTGACGTCTTTTCGTGCGGAATTCTGCATGTGATGATGAGACATTTATTCATGATCAAATTTGTTATCCGTTCACGTCTTTGTTAGTAGTAGGAAGGAAGAAGTTCATGGAGAATTTAGAATGAAGGCATAGATATATTTTCTTTGAACTCTATTATACTTAACTTTAATTTATTACCATTTTTTCGGTTCGGTTCATGTACATTAAACGATATTACCGCTAAAGATTGTCTTCCATCATCATTTTTAATGCCGTAAAGAGAAAGAAACATCCAAATATACAAGATTTAAGCTTAAACTTCAATCTTGCATTGGTAATGATGCCATTCCTTTAAAAATATCTCACGTATATTTCACAACGCAAAATAGCTAATCTAAGTGAGTTTTAAACGTCACAAGAATCAATGGATTTGAGGCGAGTTACCGCGTGGTGGCGCTGGTTTTGCAACGAAGACAGTTTATGGTTTATTTAAGAATTGATTCGGCACCGTTCCAATACTTTTGATTCTGCACGCTTTCATTGAAAGTCACGTTCCAGTTCGCCTTTGTTTCGTGCTCGTATGTCTTGTCTTGAGAAGGCTTTTATTAAGAAGTTTTTGCTTCTCGTTAATGAGTTGGCACAGGTTCTGTGCCATTCGAATAGCTTACAATGGAGGTCTTGAAAGATGCACCTGCTAAATTTTTGACCAAATAAGGAAGAAAATTCCAACGATTTGAGGGAAAAAATTGACATTCATATTTTCAAAAAAATTCGAAAATAGGTTACATAAACTATAGGCTCTTAGAAGAGATTCTTTCTTTATGCATGAAATACAATAAAACCCGTTAAAGGAGCTCACGTTTAATACGGTATCTTAATACGCGGATTTCTCTCGGTCCCGATGCCTTTTACACAAAATAAATGGTAAAAATACATCTTAAGACGCTTTTCTACTCACTTATAAGGTGAATCTTCCCGTCCTAAGAAGTATCCTGCTCAGTCTTCAGTCTAAAGCCAAATGTTTTCTATGGTAGGTTCATTTATTGTTTCAATGGTTTCCATCGTGAGAAATTTTGATTTCATTACCTCATTATACTTCAGTTTTAGAGCATAAATGTTTAAAATTCACAGTTTCAGGCGTTATCTTGTGGAAATATTCCATAATGAGCAAGAACAATTTGTACTTTTTCCACAAATTAGTGGAAAATAATTCGTGGGAAAAGTACAAATTGTTCTTGCTCATCATAAATGTTTAGTTAGAGATTTAAACGGTATCAGTAAGTTAATTTTCCCAGGTGCTATAGATGGTGAATTAGACACTGACGATTATTTATTGTAGAAAAGTCTGTAATTAGTTCGATTTATATAGTAGTTTGTTTAATGTATACTTGTATACGAGGATACAAGGATAAGCTGAATACAAGGATACGCTGGATGCAAGGATACAATGGATATTTCAGATGCTAAATACAAGGAAATCGGTGAAAGGGAGTACAAATGAAGTCGATTCGAAGGAAGTTACTCCGGATGAGTTGTAATGTTAACCTGAGTGAAGGAGTTTAACACAGCTGAAAAGGGGGAAGTGGTCTTTGAGAAAAGGGTTCCCGAAGAGGGAAATAGTGACTAAGGCGTATCCAAGAGACGTGGGCGCGAAACTGTGAACTGGTTTGTTGAAAATAAAGTGTTCGTAGGCGTTTGTAGGCATCTACTTGGCTTCGCTCCAAATTCAATTTGGATTCAATTGCTGTGCTCTCCCGTTAGTTCGCAGTAAAAGTCGTTGTCTCCTGAGCTCGCTAAAATCGAGATTTCTTCCAAGGACTGCTCTACACGTGAACTTTGAAAGAGGTCGATAATTAGAATGACGCGATGAATTAAGGAATAAAGCATAAGTGCTCGATTCTGTTACCTCAATAGATGTCTATGGAATTTAGGTTTAGTACATGCTTACATTCTCTACTTTTCCCTTGTCAGTTTTGATGAGGCTTGGGATTATCAATTCTGGAAAAATCACCCCGGTACATTTTGAATATACTATGGTATTTAGAACATTGGAGAGTATTAAATACCAAATGAGAGACTTTGATTACTGAAACTGTGGAATTTTTTCAGGACGATAATTTTATAAGAGTTTTTTCACTTCAGTGCACCGATGAAACTAATTTTCTGTCACACGTTGACGCAAATTTTGAAAAATTATTTCTCAGTATTTTGGTGTTATTCATCCACGATAATTACTATTATGCGGAAAATAATTCACCGCAACAAACCTTAAAATAAAAACAATACATTTTGTATTTCACAACGTAACATATTCTATAATCTGATTATCAATGCTTTATGGATGATGCATTACGTGTGACAGTTATCAGTTCGATAATGAGGTCTGGGTATGAGTGACAGTTGATATCACAACTTATTATAAATTAATTGTATGCAAAGTTGATGTTTCTCTAAAATTATAGTCAAAGATATTGCAATATAATGGTCAAACGCGTTAACTAACCAGAATCCTAATATTATCGTCTCAAAATAATAAAACTCCGAATATCTTTGAATATTTTTCGATAGAACAAAAAATAGTCGAATGAAGGAAATAGATCATAGGTAAAGGTTTTCATTCTTCTTGCGAGGAAAACACTTTAATAATTTAATATTTTCAATGTAGGATATTTAGATTTAAAACTTATCATATAGTAGCTATATGCCAGGAAAGGATGTTTCTTGAAGAAATTCTCGGTTTCTTATATTTTCTATCATGTCATCTTCAATTGACAATCCGTTTTTCCACGATCTCTACATATGCAGCGTGATTGAGGTATATGTGAAGGGAAGCTTCTCACGCGAACTAGCAATTCAAACGAAGCAATCAATGTCACATAATTAACATTGACTCAGTAATGTGCCAAAGCATTCGAAATAAGCAATCTGAATTGGATGACTACCTCGAGGGAGTTGACGCTGACCTAACTATGAAATACAAGTCGAATTCAGAACGCAGGGAATCAAGTTCTCCCTAGTGTATGCAACATGTTTTAGGAAGTAGGTAACTTCCTCGCTCCCAGTAAACATTCCTACCTCATTGCGATAGCCAACTATGAAATAGACCGCGGAATGTAATTTATCAAATGGAAACATTGGTATATCAATTCCAAAATCTATTTCCCCTTATATTTTGTATGCACCAGGTTTTTTATTTACTTGGCTTACATTTTAACTCAAATTAGTCTTATTTCAAAATCATTTGCTTGGTAATGCATTTTCGATTATTCTTTTCTTGCTATAAAATTAAATATGATTTCACTCTCTCTTAATTTTCTGTACTCATGATTGCGGGTTATATAATTCCTTTAAAGGTGCAATATTTTTATTTTCATTTCCTCTGATTCTTCGTTTTAATCCTTAGAAAGCATTTAGAAAGTAAAAGTTATGCTCTTTAAGAGATTATTATGTGTGTGAGAGGTTTTAGTTTTTACGGTTTATTTTTCTATCATTATTACGCTCATAAATTCTTACTTAGGCTCTACGTTTTGCGCATAAAAATCCTTAAAGAGGAGCAAACTGAATTGAAGAAGAATGAAACGGATACTAATACATAAGAGAACCTAGGAGAAGTTACTATAATGACTTACTCATTATCAAATAAAAATTTAAGGAAAAGGATTAAGGTATGTTTGCACACAAGGGCGTTAACCCTTTAAAAATCTCGAGGAAACTCGGGATTGAAAAAGTGACGGGAACGAGAATCGAACCAGGGACTTTGCAAAGTAAGTTCCCTGAACTGTTTGAGAAAATGTTCTGGCCGATTAGCTTAGTCCGTTAAAGCAACCTGTCGGATAGAGAAAGATCCCGGGTTAGATTCTTAGCTCCGTCAGACTTTTTTCCACTCCGTTTTTCCTTAGGAAATCAAAATTTCAAAATTTTCGGTTAGTTATAGAAAATTTAGGCGAAATAGGTTCAAAAAAACTAA
The DNA here is from genome assembly GCA_036926295.1 of Pachydiplax longipennis. NCBI lineage: Eukaryota > Metazoa > Arthropoda > Insecta > Odonata > Libellulidae > Pachydiplax > Pachydiplax longipennis. Next base: position 2,197,207 of record JAVFKF010000014.1, on the reverse strand, counting down.
ACTATAGTAGCATGATACCTTATTCTAAACTGCCTCAAATCCCCCTATTACAACAGTAGTCATGAAAATATTACTCTTACATTCGAATTTATCTCTCACATATATTTTTAACGTTTTCAAGAGTCATAGAAAAAGCTTCTCTAAACTATATATTTAATAATCATAGATATATTCGTCTAAATTTGCCCAACCAGTGTCTCTGTAGTCAGTCTCTGATTCTATCAAGTTCCGATAGTACCGAAGTCGTGCTTTCAAATCTTTTCCTCCACTCCGCTCACTTTCACTCAAAAAGCTTGAGCGTTTGCTTTCATCTCATGGACCGTAAAATCCTTTTCGGTCTTACATTTAAGGAGAATGTATCGAGAGCCATTTCATTCGTACCCAACTTGCTTCCGTCCACTTTCAGCGCAACGCTGATGTATCTGTGCGTTGACGAGTTACCTCCATTTCCGGACTGTTCTCCTAACACTCGAGGGCGATCTCGCTGTTGTAGGACAACTTAACGTCGTTCTTCCTTCGTATCCGTACTCTATGAAATTGAGTATGTGTTAAAGATGGATGTAGAACGAAAGAATTATGCCTGCTGGGAGTTTAAGAATCCAGTATCTCTAAGTAATGGAGTCTGGAGAAATTTATTCCCTTATTATACTCCGTTTGATTGAAAAAGGTGAAGTTCTTATGCGAGTAATTTTAAAGTGTATTTGATAATTTTGATGTATTTCGATTGAAAACTGGATTTTTCTATATCCAATATGGCGTTGCCTGCGGGAAGCCATAATAATATATTAAAAAAACACTTAGTGCTTTTCAAAAAAATACTTTATTGACAGCTAGTAACAGTTTTGCTAGTATAACTAACTGCCAATAGCATCCTCAAGTTATAAATTATTGACACGCTCTCGAATTTAATTTTCACTAGAGTGTGTCTTATGTGAGAGTTTGTTAACTACTTCTATTGTACAATGATATGGGTTAAAGGTGACTTCGAACATAAAGGTGTGCATATAGGAAAATCCCCAAGGGGAAAGTCTGCTAGTCAAACTTCTTGTTTGTTTCTCCTTAGAAATATACACATTTTACTTTATTAGTTGAGATGGTCTCGTTATGTCTTATTGTAATTATATATCCAGTTATTGATTATATAACTTGAGGTCAATAATGTCTAGTAGGAGGTAGGAGAGTTTATGAATATTCCATGAAGAGACACCAATCCAAGAAGAAACAACGAGTAACGTAACACAAGAGTAACGATTCGCATTCACCTTATCGATTCTCACATATTTTATACCTGCTTAAAGTGCTTTCTTATATTCAGACAAAATGTTAATATTTATTTAATATTTCTGAAATTCACAACATTCAAAACGTCAAAATTTTAGGTAATAGCTGTTTTCCTATCACCTGAATCTATATTACCATGATATAAAACTGTTCGATGATTTTTGATGTGCTATACGAAGACACAAGATTGTGTATTTGATTGTGACATATATCACCAGAATAGGAAAACCACTTCTTAAATTCTAATACAATAACTGTATTTCGTCAAGGTTTTTAACTGCTCTTTCACTTTCCTTTGCTGCCTCAGATAGCTTACTTTTATAGTAGAACTAACAACTGTGCGTAGCTGATATCTTAATCATACTTATATTTTAATTATTTGCTTTTTCTTCAATCCCATTCACAGACATATGAGCACAATACTCGGATGCAATTTCTTTTCGAAATATAGGAAATATAGAAGTGCTTATTTGGTTATGATTTGGAGTTATGGTCATTACCCACAGTTCTTTCAAATCTTCAAATAAAAGAGTGCAGGGATACGAAGAATTATAGTCATCAGTGTGGACTTCGACGACAGGACTAATATGATAATTGAATCTCAAGGAGAGGTTTGTAAATATTTGGGCACGGATCCAAGTGATCAAATCCAAAACATATTTGAAATTCTCTGCTTTCACTCCTTCAACATCCTCATAAATCAAATTTGACTTATTCATTATAATTTTTCGCGATATATGAGAATCGTCAATTCAAATAAAGTTTCATCTCCTCAGTTTAAGCAATATCGTTTTTCTCCTATGTCAGTGAGATATATTTTCTTATGCCTATAGGTTTTGAGATTTTTGTTTTCGAAAGGATAATTGGAATTTTTCATCGAGTTTCTCTATTCCATTCTGTAAATCAAACCTCTGGCGAGTGATTTAATTCGGAACAAAACGTGTTTCTGTCATCTTTCTTTCCGCTTTAATTTCGATGCGAAAACTTTTTAATGAAACATCTATGGTTTTCATTCAGTGATTCAGCGGAGCACACGGCCCCTCATCGTACGTGATCCTTTGCACATTTCCCAACTCACACCTTCACCTTTAAACGCTTTAAGCTCCGCCTACGATATACGGATAAGAGTTTAATTTTGTGAGTTATATATTTTTGGCTTTTTCAAACATAAAAGCTCTTCCCCGGGTTATTTTAAGAGAAACGTTCAAAGGGCAAGCATCCCGCAGGCTGTTCATAGAATATGAAAGTAGTCCATCGTAAAAGATAGTATTAAATGACGCTTTATCTTATAATTTGAATTCAAATTTAATAAGTTGAATTCCACCCGACTTTTTTAGTGCTTAAGTCTTTAAAGTTTTCCGTGTAATTTTAAAACGTCTATTTTTTCCCATCGTAGTTACCTTAGCCAAAAATAGTTTAAAGAAAACTTAGAAACTTCGGTAATTGTGTGTGAGGGGTTTTCATTGCTTTCTTAATGGCCCCGTCGATCATTATTCTTGAAACTGTCCCAAGAATGTAGAAGGGCAACGTCTATCAGCCTTCGTCATCCTATCGACAGTCTGGAAAGGGTTTTAGTGCTGAAAACTCCAATTAAAGTTCATGCTCATGAATTTTATCAAAACGAATTTTACCAAAACGCTACCAAAAATGTGACAATGGGAATCTTAGTCACAGATAACTTTGATTTCTAACGATTACCACTTATAACTTCTAACGATTAACTTGAATACTCCTAAAGCGAATAGAAAACCTGGAAAACGCTGGTTGAATTGTTGCGAATGAGATCATGAAACGATAATATGCATTTACGTACCTTTAAGAATGTTTAAGAAGATGTACAGATATGTAAGGGGAATATGTAGCATGTATGATATGTATATCTATTTAAAGGCTAAAGATTCAATATCGACATTACTGCAATTTAATTTCTCCATCATCGTTGTTGTTTAAACGGTATTTACTCTCCAGATTTTGATTTCCATTCATTTTCCACAACGTTTTCGAGTTTTCAATCAAATTATCACTTCTCCGAGAGAAATGAGTTAGAGCAGCAGTAGCAGATGAGCGACCCCCAACAGAGTTTACTGGAGACGAAGAGAGCAACTTTTATCCCTCTGGTGTGACTTTCACGTTATTTGTTTCGAATGATGTGGAGGAAGTCAGTGGCGACCGAGAGGTATTCAGAGCGCGACCGGTGGTGTCGTAATCGAATGAAGGGGCACCGCCGTATCCACTTTAACCGGCGGAAGATCTTCGCTCCCAGGGAAAGTAAATTCTTCCACCACACTTCGCCATCAATCCCAATTCACTCCTTTCCTTCTTTCGCCCGTTCTCTATCCCATTAACGCCCGTTCTCCCTCTTCACCCGTCTACATTCATAACTCAGGCGGATGGCTGGGCGTGTAGGTTTACCCCAATGGTTTATCCAAACTTATAAATATTTCGCTTCTAAACAGTCCGGAGGGTAAGGAGTTCGAGGCATCTTTCATTTCTGAGATCGTTTATTCCACCGGGCGGATATCCCCGCGCAATTAAATCCTTCCTGCGATTTCTGCCGATAATCCAAGAGGTATAAATTTTGTGGGGAGTTTTAATTGACTCTTCCCTGCATTTTTTATTCTCTCTCCGAGGATGCTTACTTTAGAAAATTGACTTTCATTTTTTACGCATCACACGGTGAGGAATTTTCTCCTTAAATGAGGTTTTTGTTGGGCTGTTAAAGAGAAATATTTTCTGCGAATTAAAATCTTGACAAAAAGGATTATCGAAATCCATCAACCTATGTTTCACCTTACTGTATCCTCTTCCTTATTCAGTTTTTACCTTTATTTCGGCGAAAGCAAATGAAAGCGAAAGTATTTCATTGAATTCTGGTTACGGAGAAGAATCAGCAAATTTGAATACCATCGTTATTTCAATGGGTGATTAATTACGTATGGGAGAAGTTCCGCTCCTGAGTGTAGAGTGAAGTAATAATTCAGAGGGTGAAATTTTCGATTCTTATTACTTGTAGTTAACACTGAATCTGAGCGTTTGTCAACACAAAATGGAATTTGGAAGTAAAAACCTTAAGAGATTCAACATTTTATTACTGGAGTCAATCACTCGCAAAAAATATTTCTATGATTACATAAAGAAGTATTTAAATAAAAAATGTGAGTTATATTAATTTATGGCCTATTAATTATCTTAAAAAATATGCAAAGATATCAGAATCAATGTAATTTATGTGTTGAAGTAGTGAATAACGATTATGTAAGATGGGTTGGCAACTGTATGAAAAAATTTCCGCTCTCTCTCGAAAATTATGAACATGCAAGAATTTTCCAATATAATGACAGACTTTTAGTATTCATTATTAAATATAATTCTGTTTCCTCCCCTTATAGGATACTTTTATCTTGAAAATTTTGGAATGTCATCACTGCAACTATTGCTACGTTTTTCTCAGAAAATGAATTAGAATTAAAATATTTATATAATAAAGGATTCTTGTTTACCATCAGCCACATTCCTTGGGCTAGTTTATTAAGACTATAAATGTCCTCAACGAAGTCAGTCTTGAAGCAATCTAGAAATTCCTTCCAAGAAATCGTTTTTAATAATAGAGCAAGTTAATACTTCTTGTTCCTTTCGGTGCTTTCTGGATAAACAGAGAACTTGGAAAAAAATTTTGTGTCACGAAAGCCCCGCTATATTGAAATGTAATGTCTCTTCTTATTAAATTAACATAATCTTAAATATATACATATTTTCGTTATTTGGATGATATAACAGTCACAAATTGATCTTCAACGTCATCTAAATTCCTTTATATGCTTTGAGAGATTTTTAGAATTTTATTAGAAATTCTTTTCTATGTATTTTGGAAAATTAAAACTTTTCCGATTTTTCGTCCTTGTGAAACTATTTTTACTCTGAGATATGAGGTAAATAATAGCGATATCGAACTAAGTCAGACTTCTCTATACAGTATATGCCAAATAGCTGTTTAAACAAATTTGGGAAGGCTAGGGAATTCGGAGTGGTGAAAGAATTTCTTTCAAAGACGTGAGTTCTTGCAGACAAATAAGTTTTTCTTACCGAGCCTCGTCTTTTAGTCATTCTTTGTCTCCTATACAGGGAAATATAATATTTTTCTAAAAAATTCGAAGTATTCAAATATGGAAAGAAGGTAACCCTTCTTCTTTGAGGAATCATATTTAAAATTCAGCAATTTTAGTGCAATCAAAACGCAAGACTTCGGGTATTTTGGAAAATTGAATTCGAGAACGCCAATGATATCGATAATGATTATGAGTGTGTTCCGTAATACTTTCGTGCCTGAAATTGAAATCGAATTGAAGATGGTAATCTCTACCAAAAAGCGTGCAAGTTCGAGAGAACACCAGCCACCGGGAACTAATCCGGATTAATGTTTCTCATCGTAAACTGATACTATATTCATAGGTGAAATACATTCAATAGTAGCCTCCTGCTTATAGAAAGCCTGTTTTATGCAGGTTATCGAACCGGGAAAGAACCGTTATTTTACTGGAGTGAATATCGAACCGGAACCTATGACAAAACCAATATTTATTTCATTCCGATTTTTGGTTCCAAAAACTTAACTTTTCGTAATTGGAAGAATGTTAATTGAATATGTGTAAATTCGACTTGGAACTAACTATTAAAAAATTTCATCCCAAATTTTGTGTAGTTTAGTATAGATAACAAAGGTAGAAATAATAAAACAAACATAAGAAGAATTACAGAGGAATATAGCGTTACAATGGTCTGAGCGAATTAAACCGGTTCAAACCGGTTCAACGTAACGTAACCGGAACCTAGGCAATGTTTGTTTTTGTTTTGTACGGGAGTAAAAACCATAACGGAAAATTTTACAGGATTAATATATTATATTACAATGGTCGAAGCGCCAAATACCGGTACGAACCGGTTCGATATATCGAAACCGGAAATGAAGCGATATTCGCTTTTTTGAACCGTAGCGAAAACCGGAACGAAAAATGTAACGGTATAGACGCCTTGGTTAGGTGGCTCCGTAAACATCCCCAAATTCGTAGGGATAGTAAAATATGACGAATTCATTTACGGCCCATCTCGATTTTTACAGTGGGTCTCATCATCCCTCTGCGTTCATTAAAACACGCGCGTTACGGCGTCATTTGCTCAGTAACGCTCTCTCGTACTTGTAGGAAAGTGTATTCGGGAGTAATTTTTGAGTGCGTCCGTATGGCACACAATTTTGACAAAACCTCCGCCCGCCCCCGCAAATGCCGAGTCTCGGGTCGTCGAGTCCTTTATCCCGTTGCCGTGGCTTTTTCCTTTATGTGCGATATACACCTTCAAAGTTGCCGTTGTTTGGGAAAGGGGGCGTGGAATGCCGGAATGGCGAAGAAGAGGGGAGTAATTCGATGAAAGCCCCCCCCATACCGCCTCCCTCCACCCTGATTACACCCCTGGAGGCACGAAACCGCGACGAATGCCCCTTACCGGTCTCTTCCCTTTTTTCCCTCCGCCCTACTCCTCTTCCCATTACTCCTTCCTGCTACCTGATGAACTTTTTCATCGTTCGTCTTATTTTATTTATTCTTTAAGAGTAGAAATAGGCATGGCTAGGTGGTAGTAATTCCGCTAGGGAAAATCATTCCAGGGAAAAATAAAATACCCTGCCTTGTATTCACCCTAGTCGGAAAAAAACCCCAAGTAAAACAATGAAATAAAATTATAAAAGTACAAAAAATTAACATTATAATTAATTGTAGAAGGGTTTACAATGTGGATATCCATAACAAGTAATCTAAGAAATAATAATTCACAAATACTTCTCCTCAAAAATACTGTAGAAATAGTATTTATGACTTTTTGTTTCTTAGATTACTTTTTTAACAATATTATTCAATATTATTAATTTCAAGTTACTAAATGTCTACCAGATACAAAATTATTGCATTCTTAGCAACAAAACGTCATAGGTTTAAAATATTTTACACTGTAGATGAAGGGTTCCTACATAGCCATGTGAGTAGTGCGTTCAACTTCAATGAAAGTGGTCCAGGGTTCGATTCCTGGTGGAAGCCTACGTGAGGAATGTACATGTACGTACACTTAACAATACCAATACTACTAATAGTAGTATAGATCAAGTTAGAATTACAAGCTAATTCATAACACACAGCATTCCAAATTACGAAACCCTTTTAATTCTATTAACAAATACATTACAGAAAGGGGCAGGTTTGAAAACTTCTTCAGCTCAATTGTTCCATTTTTATCATTACTTTATTCTCGGAACTGCCTTCTCATTCGTCTCCGAATTCCTCCAAACTAGTTTTTGAAGCGTTAAATCCCCAGCAAACACGCGCGTGGAGGTCAGCACAAGTCTCAGTTTTGACGGATTACGTGCGGTAGCACAGCCAAAAATCTGTTTATTTGTTTATTTCATAAAGAGGATTGCCCGTTGAAGTTCAACGGGGGAAATTTCCAAAAAAAAAACACCAAAGGGGTTGAAAGTTGTGGCGAACGAACCGTATGAGGATTTGGAGGAACAAAGAAAACATATATTTATTTGTGAGTTATTCGCTACGTAGATGTATCACGGTGATGAGTTTTCGGAATCACAGCGTCGGTACTGATAAAAATAAATAAAAAATACAGAAAAAATGAAGTAGTCCCTCGGCGTTTATCCGCCTATTACGATTCAGCTATTTTGCGAATATTTTGGCACTGGACTAAGTAAACCTGTAACTTACAGATAGCGAGTTATGTTTCTATTAGTTTAGCTTAGAAAAAGCATTGTGAAATTACAGGTAAAGAAATGCTTCCCAATACCTGTTCAGTCAACATCAATCCAAAATTATCTATATTGCTGAAAAGAAATTTTAGAATATAGAATAGTTAAATACAAGAAATTGTATTATTTCGCTGAGTATTTAAGTCATAAGCTTTTTCAGTCATAGAAGAATTCATAGTCTAAGATATAAATGTGTCATTTTCGTTTGAAATTTGGTGAAAAGTGACACGTTTGATAAGGTAGTCGCAGTAACGAATCTCATGTACTCTTTTTTTCTCAAGTATACTTCAATGAGTATTATTTTTAAGAATACTTCAATGGGGCAAATTTTATTTTACCGGTAGAATAAAATCATGAAAATCAAGCATATAAAATCTCTATGGTATTGATATTGACGATCAAAACACATCCGATAGAATTCTTAACATATACCAGTGTAAAAATATATCACGGCTCAAGGCTTGAAATATTAACGAAGACTGGCTTAAATCATCATAGAATGCCAAAAATAATATCAATACAAAGAGGTTTTACGTAGCAAAAAATGAGAAAATCTCTGAGATGCGAGAAAACAGTAAAATTAAACAAAGTGAATTAAACGCTTACTGCTCAGAAACTGTGACATGAGATGTTCTGGAAGCGGAATGTATTCTGCTGGGGATTGATTACCAAGAAAAACACGGAAAACGATGTTTTTCGGACCGAGTTACGAGGTGAGACTTTATTAAATCTTGCTACGTGTATGAGCTTATATTTGCATCCTGTCCCTTTTTCCACCGAAACGACTCTCGGCGGAATAATGAAATTATTATCTGAATGGGGCCAATTTAATTCTCGGAATTTAGGTTGGTAGTTTCTTTTGAGTTTGAACACTCCTTTACATTTCAACTGTTTCATGCCAGTGACTCGTGAGTGAGTTATCTATTCGTCCGTAGACCTTGTTTGTTTGTTGTGAAGTAGGTTGGGATCAGTAGCGTGTTTGTCTTTTCGTATAAATGGGTACCCATCGTCCATTAAACAGCTTTCACCAAAGGCCTACGCGCTACCCACTTGACTCAGGAAGCCCCTGTATATTTTTCTACATATATGGAGAAACTTTTGTCCTTTTGTATGTCCTTCATCTACGATTGGAGGTAATGCTTTCTCTACGACCTTCTCAAATTCTCTGTCAGAGGTAGTTTATTAAGGATATCACTCAAATAGCCTGAAAAAACTTTAAATCATCCCTTTGAAAGACACCAAGGCAATGATAAGTCATTTCATGGTTTATAAATTTCATGAATACCGATTTTTTTTACTACGCTTGCAGTAACGTTTTATAAGATTTTCTTCACATCTAATTGCAAAAATCTGTTCTCTCTCGTATCTTTTATGTATTAGTAAACGATGAAATGTTTCAAAGCAGCATAGGATGAGTCACATTAAACTTGGCATCCATGAGAATTTACACCTTTCATCAGATTCTTAGTACTCAATTTCGTTATTTGTTGATAGTTTATCTTCGAAAACAATTGTGAAAAAGTAGCTAAAAAATTTCTCCAGAAAGTGTTCCAATTCAGTGATAGGGATTAAAATGTCAACGTGTTAACAACTCATAGCAATACTCTTTAAAAAAAATACTGCAAATTAAGAGTCACAGTTCCAAACCACCAAACAGAGATTATATTTTCTTAAACGGTGTAAAAACCAGGGTATTTTCCCAAAATTCATGGATGTTTTCCCAAATATTAAATCACACATTGGGCAGAAGTGTATACACTTTGCAAAATTAAAATGGTTAAATATCGAGATCAAGAATTTATATAGTAGACGGTGTAATCTGGAGCTTAGGGCTTACAATCTACATTTAAAATTAACCAAAAATCTTGACAACTTTGGTCATGGTTTCTGGGTGGTATTAAAAAAAAAACTGTTTGATAGTTTGGAACTGTGACTCTTTATCTACTGTAACCATCAGCGGTAAGCTATTATTATAACACTGCAAATAAATCGAGAACAATTGTACTGCACATAAAATGAGGGAAATTAGTGTATAGAACCGGAAACCCCATAGAAATCGACTTTACGAGATGGAACTAGCAGGATTCAATCCGCTTCCACAAATATCTGCTATGAGACGGAAATACACGATCCTCTTGGTATTGTTTCTCAGCTCGCAGTAATCTTGGCCTTGGTATTAATGTATTATAGCCTCTAACGATGATACGTTGACTTCCGCGGAATGATGTTAACACTATGCAAATGCAATCAGGAGTAACGACACTTACCCGATCGAATCGTGTGCTTTCCCTTAAAGCACAGTTTTCGTATGCATCCTGAGGTTTTTCTATTGAAGATTAGCTACACCTATGTTTTTTTCTATATGGCATTCTCGCTGCCAAACGGTTCTACCATAGACCATTTTTGGCTGCGGTTTGAAAAAAGTGCCGTTTTTGAATACCTTGTTTTAAATATTTCTTCACAGTAAATTTATCCCTCAATCTATACCAGAGAAAAAAATACCATAGTAATACCAAAAGTGAATTTATAATTACCTTTAATTTGATATAAGATTAATTCTACTGTGTTGTATATTAAAATTGCGAGGAACTTATGAAGTCTAGGATCATAGGATTAAATATTCGATATTTTTATGCAGCAAAGGTGCTTCGTAAACATGTTTATTGCCGAAAGTTACTGTAAAGGAATATTAGTAGCAAATTAAGCAATTGGTGGGATTATATTGAAAAAGTTTTCAGTACGAGAATAGTATATATAAAGTATAAAGTAAATAGAGAATAGTATATAATATAGTATACAGTAGATTTTCGTAAAATAGATAGACACTTAGTGACACTTTACATTAGTGAGTTAAGGCCGATGTGGGTCCATGTGGCTCTTCCACCTAACCTCGTATGTCTTTATTTATATGTACAAATTTAAACTAAAGGAGGAAGTAAGGGTATGGTGCGGTAAAAAATCTTTACACCTACGGAAGACTGACTAAAACCCTGTATTGCGGGAAAACAACCACAGATAATGCGGGTAAAAAAATACAAAGTAAAAATTAAAAGGAAATACATAAAGAAAATAAGGAAAAATAAAAAAGGAAATGCAAATACAGAAGTATAAATCACAGATAAAAGTTTAAATTACGGTTACCTACAAACAATAAAGAATAAAATTCTTAATTCCAATGTAACAATAGTAAGATATATTAACATAAAATTATTAAATTCATAAATTACTACGCATAATATAATCACCCATGATCATATTATCAGCCAGAGAGTTTAATAAGTTCATGCAAAAGTTGAAAAATCACATCAGAAATCTTCTTCAACGCGTTTCATCTCGTAAATAACACGCCAGTCAAATAAATTGTAGCAATTGCTTAGTAACGAAAAAGTTCTGAAGAGAAAACGTTCTGAGGTGAATCTTCATTGACCTGTTTTCACCTTGAGAGCCCCTTACTTCGGAAAACCTCTCTTAATAGGAATAAAGCGGTACGTGGCGTACACGATACTTAATTTTAAAAGAAATGTTACATAAAGGTTCATTCATGGTGGAAAGAGAGGTAATCTCCTTCTATTTTCCGGTAAGGCATTTATGTAACTGTGAGTATGAGTATGAGAGTATGTGAGTATGTAACAATGAATACAATAAAAAAATTTACTTGCACACAGCAATTATTTGGACGTGGTATCTTTTATTCTACAAAGTTGCTTGTGGTCGTCTGTCATTTGGAGAAAATTACTCCGCGTCCGTTGCTCGCTGGAAACTTCGAGTGACAAATAGCAGCAAACTCGCTTGACCTTTTCAAGGTATTTACTGAATAATGGCACTCATTGTGAACTTCAAAAGTAAGTTAAGTATATTTCCCCTGTATTGCTGTTTGGAATTCTTGAGCAAAGGATAATTTGAACCAATGCCTTACATTATCGAAAAACAGTCTGTTGAACTAATTTTGAATGGAGGATATTAAACACGAAGATTTACTATATCCTTGAGTGTCGATATTTCTAAAGAAGAAAATTTGTGCAAAATAACTTGTATTATCTCCTTTAACATCAAGTTACGCTTTTTGAAAACTCGCATTCCCCAAAGAATTTTCGGATGTTTCTACAGCATATTCCTAAAATTGGTCTATATTGCCATTCTTCTCATCCCTTGAAACAATATATTCTTTATAGTTCTACTACCTAAATCGATAGACATTTCTTTTGTTTTCCGTAATTGAAGATCGAGTTTACAATATCATGCTGTCGTTACAAAACTTGGTGCTTTAAATATGACAGTAATGACGAAGAGAATAATAATATTTCTGTCAGTATATTTTCCTAAGTACTGCTATTACGATCTTACAGTGAAAGGCAAAGCTAGTTACTCATCCTCTTATCCGCTGAAGTTATAATGAGATAATTTTAAAATATGACACCAAAAGCAATTGATTAGAATTAGCTTTCGTCTAGAAAAGTAAGTAAATTCAGACAAGAGTTAGATACTAGATAATTAATGCAATCTAATCGATACAAATTCATAGCGAAACTAGTAGATAAGTAAATACTAATATATTAATAGATTGGAGATGTTTTCTAAATCCGTTTTGAAGGTATTAAATACTTGTCAAAATAGTTTTGAATAGAAATATTTAGTACGCACATAAGTATAGTTTGATTCCTTTTAGAGAAAGTTTTCGGATGAAGTTTCCATTCTTTTAACGAGGAGGAGTTGTAGAAGCTTTGATTCATTCATCCAATCAGGATTAAACAAAAATTCGTTTATGTATAATAAAGTTGGTAATGGAATACGAAAATGAACAGAAAAGCCGACGAAGAACGAAGGAACGCGAGTAATTAAGAGATATGGGACGCATGAAGTCCCACTTCCAAAATATCGGAGATAATGTAAGACGTGGTCTCAATAAAGAAACGGAAGTAAACACGAAACAAATAACCTTCCCCGCACACAGGTGTGGAGCAGAAGCTCAACAAAAACAATTTCTCAAGCAGCATCAAGGTCATTTCTTCGGTAGTACTTTCTGTGATTCCTATCCGCCACTCCATTATGTGTTTATGTTTCGTTCAGGAAACGGGGAACACTTAGCAAATCACAATGAAAAACATCGCCTGTTCACAAAGACCTACGACACGCGGGGATCGAGTCAGTTTCATTCACACAAAACTCCGGAAATTATCGAAGAAGAGATGGAACGAGTTATGAAAAAGATCTTTGCTTATGTTATACTCGTATTATGACTTCAAATATTTGCATAAATCGAGATTGAGCTGGATCCATTATCCATCGCAGTAGCCAAACACTCAAACATCATTAAAATGAAGTAATTCTGATTCCTTGCTCAAGTATGTTGATAAAGGGAGAATGGGGAGTTACGGGCCGAGATATGAAGAACATGCCGACAGCAGGGTCTTCAAACATGCAGTGTTAGCAAAGGAAATCCGGAAATCATCCAACCGAACGGGGAAAAATGTACACCGTCAACTCTGGCACGATGAAAGCAGAGGAGACCGTAATAAATAAATGCATTCTTCTGGGAAGGTGAAACAGGCATTGTGAATGAAGTTTACCCTTTCATTCCATCGTAAAACTTTGATCTTCGTGAATAATCAATCAACACTCATAACTCTCTTTACTTCTCCGTGTCTGTTTCTCTATGTCGATCCTTTTGTCCGATGTATCTCCCTTGTTTTTCATTTTTTAATGACATTCAAATTCCAGTTCTTCTCAGCTTTCTTTTCCCGTCAATGTAATCGACATATCAAATGCTACGGACACCATTCTGTTCAATTAGATGCTGCTTTAAGTCTATCACTTTTATAAGGATGTACATTCCTCAGTATAAATTCATTCTTTATCACTCCTTATATTAAACTAAATTAAATTAAATTGAAATATCAATCTTTTCTTTGTCTGATATTAAGTGCCTCACAATCCGTGTAACTTGCATAACTTGCACTCCGTATAATTTTTACGAGTAAATTTCCTAACTCATCAACTGGAATGAATTTCTTGTAGAAAAATATATATTGCCCGCAAATATGCTTACTTTACACTTCTTATCAGTCTCTTTTTCTGGTAAAAATAGAACAATAATTTGATAAAAATAAATACAAAATATCATTTATCTTCTGTCTTCATCGCAATTCCAACATTTAAGTTATAGTAATCTTTTCCTAGAAGATAATAGAAAGTACAATTTGTGTGCTCATCTTAATAAGGAAAATAAATTGACTAACTTTACGAAGACAAAGGAAATCTAAGTAATCGAACTATCGAAAAGAAATACCATATAACTGTATATATAACCATATAACCATATAACTTCTGCTCATAGATTTAAACTCAGTTTTTAAGTCGAAACTCTCTTTTCTATATTTCTAATGACGAAGACAGTTTTAGAAAGTTTTGAACTAATATTTTCTCAAAAATGTTCAATCTTTGTCCCTGTAAATCGGAAAAATACATCTTAGCGTCATCACCCCAAATAAAAATGTGAACTGCATAAGTGTTGAGAAATGAATGAACTCGGTAATTGCAGACTTCCCATTGTTTCCAGACTCTAGTCTCAACGCAGGTTTCGGGCTCCGATAAATTAGGATTTAGGAGAGTTTTAAAAGTCATCTTAGCAATAAAATTTAAATGAGCGATGTTTGACTTCCTGTTGAAGTCTTTTTGTCGCCATAGTTTGTCTTTCTAAAACGTATTTTAACAATCAGTAAATTATAATAATCAACCAAGTAAATCAACATCCTAACCGTACTTCATCTATCACGCACAAGGTTTAAGATCCATACCAGAATTGGTGCTTTTACAATAAAATGAAAATCGGTCTTGAGAGGAACGTGAAATGTACTACACGAACAGCGAAGTTTTTTTTATAGCAAACTTTTATTCTCCTTAATTCTAGAGGGTTAGAAATACTGCAATGTTTAAAGAATCGATTATAAAGCATGAAAAAGTACGGAGAAAGCAGAGTAATTGCGGCAAATGAGAAGGCTTCGTATTTCTGGTAGAATCCGAAACGGCCGACGTTTTCTCCGAGTGGAGACGGAAAAGATTTGAGAAAAAGTGGGCATTAAGGAAATGGAGGAGCGCAGTGAAATGGATGGTTAGGGAAAAAGGAGATTGTCAGGAGGAGGTGAAAATTGTGTAAGGAGAGAGAAGGGTTGAGGAAAAAAAAGGTGGCGTAAATATGCCGAATGTGATAAGAATCGAGACAAGAAATAATCATGAAGAAAAAACTATCACTTGAGGTTCGTATAGACTAATGTATCGGTATCTTCATGCTACTAATGTGTTAAAATATTCTCCCAGATAAATTACATCTATGTTTACTCGTTATTTATTATTAAGTTAGTTAATAAGTTATTCGTTATATAGTAGTACGAATTTATAAACAAGTAATTATGTATGTATTTGTAAATAATTGTATAATTGTTTTTTGTTTGTAATCGTATGTAATTGATGAAGACACTCAGCGGAATTTAACACTTTTTCCGTCGGAGAATTCAAACAGAAAAGTGTTGGAAAACAAGGAATCTCGAGGACTTAAATAGTAATGTAATAAAAAATTTTCAAGGAATGGAATAGAATGAAAAGATAAAATAGAATTCCTTGCAGCAAACACGATTGAGTAACTTATACATATAATTTCGAATAAATCGGTTGGTTGAAGTATTTCGATAATTTATGAACCATAATTTTAAGGTTTACACATTACCGAGTCCACCTTTAAATATTCTTTTATGAGACAAAAATTGTCACTATCTAATATTATCCTTTATTCTTTACTGACATATTTGTAATTGGTATCATAAGTAAAACATTATTTTGCCACAGATTTGCGCAAAGTAATCTCACTAGATATGATATTACATATAGAGGCAAAAACTATTTTCACTTCAAAGGGAAACTGTCCGAGGAGCTTTCTAGAGTAATAATTTGGAAAAATGCCAATTTGTTCAGTGGGAGTGGTGGTAAGGAAGAAGGAAAATGGTGGGGTTGCATTTGGAGTGGGAAGAAGGCAACTTGAGTCCAGGACGTCATTTCCGTAATCATCAAGCCGAGGCTGAGATAATTGGGTGCTTAGCTACAACTCCCAGCCCTCGGGCTAATCCTCTCTTCCAATACCACTTCTCGCCATTCTGACGTGCATTCGTTCACATCTAAAATATTGAAGGAAGCTTTCATTCTGTGTCTTAATCATACCCGTGCTCCTTTACAAGTAACGCGTTATTCACCGTCGAAAATTAAGTTCCGTTTACCGTTTTGCTTCATCGACACATCTGTCGATACAACACCGAAAGAGCTGTTAATAGCTTCAGGAAACATTTTCATTAGCTCACAGAGAAAAAGGTTTTTGGGCAAACTTGTTTTCAACGTGGAGCTTGTCTAGATAAGGATACTCTGGTAAGGTTAGAAATTTAGAAATGAGTGTGCTTATTGAATAGGATATCACTTAGATTTTTGTTATTAATAATTGATATTTGTTTATCTCTAAACCTATTTGACTTGTGTTATGTATCAGCATAATTCAATGAAACTGAGCCAATAAACCGATTGCTTCACCGTTCGAGTTTTTCTTGATGAGTTACAATTTATTTGAGTGTAGATTCCAATCAACTCGTAGTATAGATGAATTGATAATCATCAGTGTTTGATACGGAAATGTCGTATGTTTTACTATCACTTTTTCTCGGTATTCACATTTGGGTCCATAAAATATCGATTTATATTCTTTAATATGCGCTCATTAATGAATGAATGAATTCTTGATGAATCCACCGCAAAAAATGGAAAATGAATATGCTTAAATTTGGTCACTACGGTACGATACATTGCTTATAGAAGTCCAAGTATTTATCTTTGTGATTGCTTGCTTAAATGTATTCTTTACATAAAGAAAAGTTTTCGAAAGAGTAAATTTTGTTCCTTTAGTAAAACGTGTATTTCTTTTTGTTAACCCTTAGATAAAATCAGCCTTACTTTTAGTCTTCAATGGTAGTGATAAAGCTTAGTTTTACTGACCTTTTTTCTCACATATTTCTTTATAATTATTAATATTAAATTAGATAAAAATTCAACAAAATGCGTAACGAAACGAATGAAATTAGTCTTCAAAGAAAGGACAGTCAGAGCTACTCTTGGAAGCGATTTTTAACTTATACTAAAAAATTTCACGCTCTTAAATGAAAATCGCTCCTAAACTCCTTAAATATTACTCATGTAAATCGCGATATTTGTATTAATCCATCAGTGTTTTGAAATTTTCAAATTATTCCAATGAAACATCCGCTGGCAACATAATAAGGCTCTCGGAGATTTTTCTCAAATAGGGTTTTCAGATGACCTAGAATAAAAAACCCAAAGAGCAGTTGTAGAGATGTCTACGGATTGACCTTTGGCCTTCAGCCGTCGGTTGCGTGGACAGTGATAGCATCGTCACAACCGGAAATGTCAAGCTTTCTTGAAATGTATTTTGTCTTGGCTAGGAAGCGAGTTTTCCAAAAGTAGCCATTTATTTTCTTCAGAGAATTGATATGGAAATTTCATGCGAGTATTTCATGATAAACAGGGATACATTACTTTAACATCTTCTGGGTAAAGGTATTTAGTGATATGGAAACAATTTCGTATTTTCGAGGAATTAAATGTACTTATATAACCGGTGAGCCGTCTTTCGGAGTATGGCAAACGATGCATACACACAGTCTGTCATTCGTTTATTAATACTTTAATGTAGTTCCGTCAAAGTAGTTTAGGTTGCTTCAATAAAGATATCCTCGATTTTTACTCGCAACTTTGAGTGTATTTAAATGCTTCAACGTGACATCATGAAAGCTCTTAGAATAAAGAGTAATTATTAATAACTAGTTGCCACGAGCAAAAATTTCGCCAAACTAAATTAAAAGTCATTGATTTTTAGGTATATTTATTGTTCGTGCATTCGTTTGTATTGATTGGAACTTTTGTTGAAATTTATTTGGGTGGGGAAATAGAGTATCATTGTCCGTTTCAATGTACCTCATTTGTAGAGATAGATATCAAATCTGAAACAAAAAAATATAGATAGATATCATTGGATTTCGTTACTGGATACACATCCAGTAGCAAAACTATAGAAAAAATCAAATTTTGACTCAATTTTTGACCAATTGATTTGTTGGCCAGTTTTTAGAAGGAAGCGGGAAACTTTCTCTTTAAAATGGTGTGTCTTTATATGTTTTGATGGAGAGTGCAGGAAGAAAAGATGTATAGAAATAATATATGAAGATTATTACACGGATAATTAAACTTGCTTGAATTCCTATTCTCACATAAAAGAAGATAGGAAGATACATGTTTATGGCTACTTTTACTAGACTTCTACTTTAAATTTCTCCTCCATCCGCTTAAATTCAGCTTAAGTTTCTTTATCTGGGAGATTCACTGAGATAATTCTTTCGTAATTGGACAATTTAATTTAACTTCCGCCAAGAAGTATCGAGCCATTATATTCGAGGAATCCTTCTAAGTCTTACTTAGCCGTTTCTTTCATCCAGATTACCATTAAAAAGAGTTTTAAATTGAAATATTTTCTTTATGAAGATAATACATTTAAGATTCTTACCGAAATATTATTTGAGGTATAAAAAACCTCTAGCTAATGCAAATGCTTGCGAGAAATGGTATGCAGAAATGTTCCAGTTATCGATAAATACTCCATAAACTTAGAATAATATCAATGTGGATCATCCATTTCCTATAGATATTTGCATATTAAAATTTCTTACCTATCTTTTTTTTTGCTTTTAGTCAAAAATGGAACTCAGCTCTCTATCGGTTTTTAGCGCCGTACTTGTAAATAGGATGCAACGCTTTAAGCATATATGCTATGCGGGATGCCTATGTTTTAGGATGTGCGAATATCGTCGAAGTTGAAAACACAAGTTCCTATAATTGTAGGTTCGATTTAAGTTAAAGCATTTCAATGTACGAATGGAAAAGGAATTTAACATTAATTTACAATAACGTATTATCTGATGTCTCCAAATTTATTCTAATCGTTGTCGCTTATTTACAAAAGAGAGAAATTCAAAGCAGTCCCAATGAATTTGAATATGCGACGGAAGTCAATGCTTTAAAAATTCAGTTTAAGTTTTCTAATGAATTTCATGTCTTAAATGTTCTCTAAATATATTCTGGCACAGCATATTGGAAATCTTTCGTTTTAGATTCGTAACTTTAAATATCTATATTAAAGATGAATAACATTTCCTCGAAAATTATCGAGGATTGCAATTAAATTATTTAATTCAGGATATTTTCTACATAGTTATTATTTTCACACTTAACTATTGAATCTAAAATAATCATACATGGAATTTAATTTGTTAAGAAAAGAGAATGTTAAACTTTAATGTGATGTCCATAAGGTCTTTATTATGGCGAGATTGAGACTGAAAAGTCTCTTCTTCCATCTATGTCCATCAGATTAAATTATAAAATATAATGCTAATGCTACGGACATTAAGTAGACTGACCGTATTCCATCTGTTTGAAAACAGGATATTCCTCATCATTAGAATGTGACGTAATGGGAAAAATTATGGGATTTTTCTCGTGGATGTTTTAATTATTTCAATGCAGATGTCATCTGAAAGAATTCTTTGCTCTTTTGTTAATGGAAATTTTATCTTAACTAGAGATAAAGTACCCCCATTTCCTGAGCGAGAATGAGCTATAAAGTTCAGGAGTTTAATAAACTTTAAAGGTGAAATAGCGTCATGTCTTTAGAAGCTAACGTATTTCGATGCTACTTTAACATAGACTCTATTGATTTACTCTACAATTTAACTCTCACTTTTCTCCGACTTAAATTTTCAAATCCTTATATTTTCCTATTGAATGTAATAAAAATTGCAATTTTTGGCTTGGGCTTTAGCGGAATGAAGTCCACTTTTTGATGTTTTTCTGGAATGAAAGGGTAGGAAAAGGGACTATTCCGGTAAAAACGAGACCTATTGTCAGCCTATCCTTGTAGCTCCTAATTCGTTTTTGCATTGAGCATATTATGATACTATGCCAACTTTTTTCCTGCATTCGAAGGAAAATTAAATGAAATGGCTTTCATTTCCCCTTCTCGGAATTCAGGAGGAAGAATCAGGTATCAGTTGAAACGATATGGAAGGCGGAAAAACAAGAGGAGAGAAAAAGAGGGAGAAATTGGGATGGGACTAAAGGACAAGGATTGAAAGTGGAGAGGATGCTATTGAAGGTCATGGATTGTTACAGGGAGGGATGGTGGAGAAAGTTGGAATAGAGGAAGAGCGAGGGAGGGGAAGAAGGGTTGGATTTGGGGGAGTGAAAACGTATAGGAGAGAAATTTAATATTCGCTATTTAAATGTTTGTACCATACAACGCCTTTCCCAAAGAGTTTATCTTCCTCTACAGGATCAGCTTATATGGGTACTTACTACGCAAAACATTTCAGGTTCTTATAGTGTAATCGTAGCAATGTAATTCCTATAAGTTAATGTTTAAGGGAGGTAATCTTCCTTTTCTTTAAGTATAACAGACTAAAGTGAAAAAGTTACATATCACACGTTTTATTTATTAGGTTTAACAAAAATTAAAGGTCCCGTAAAAAGAGAAGTATCGCATATTCTATCATTCGCAGGATGGAGTCATTTATTTACCATAGGTCTTATTGCCACTTTCGTATCTCAATCATATACATTTACTTAGCAAAGGACGATGAAGATTTAGTCATTAGTTTCTAACATCTGTTCCATTATTACCTATTTTAAAATATATTTAAAAGCAGTATTTAACCTTTACGAAGGTTTCACATTTGTTGATTTTTTAATTTTTATATAATTTGAATGTTATTAAATTATCACCATGGGACTTATGTTACACTTTTGATGTTTTCTTCTTAAGATTTGTATAGTTTCCTTAAAATTTAAAAACATCTTATGGCACTGCATTAACTGGATTCTTAATATCGTCCAATAAAGACATAAAGTTAGCTAACAATAGGGAGCCAATAGGGCAGCCAGTTTATACATGTCAATATCTTTACAATAATAGCATTAAAGGCGTGGTGAAAGTTTTGCTGGTGCGACCATTTGTATTTAAAACTCTTCTTGTTTTTATTAGCCAGTCCCAATTCTAGATGGTAACAAATACACACCTTTATTTCAAAACAAAAGGAAAATCTTGAATGCTTCAAGGACTTATGCTCAGCTCAGGGGAAAGAAGTTTTATTTTCTTTAATTTTATCAAATTTCTTATAAGAAAGAATGGGAAAGAACGAAGAGATTTTGAAAGCACTGTTTTACTCACTTCAAATAAGTGGCTAAAGAAGCTTTCATGAAATTCATTTATGAAAGATATTAATTAAAAATGTGGAATGCCCGAGAAAACTTGTATAGATTAAGTGAAGAAACCTTCCCGAGGCGCGCGGTTGTCGCCAAACAAATAAAAGAGGTAATCCAGTATTTAGCTCAGCAAAAGTTTTAAGTGCTGTCTGAATTCTCAGCCTTGTTTCGCATTTTTAAAGAATGATCTTAAAAACTAATTAGCTATCTAAGAGAAGTTCTGAGGCGAAATGTATTTCGCAGAATGTTTCCTTGAGAATAAAGAGTTTCGCATTTTTAAAGAATGATCTTAAAAACTAATTAGCTATCTAAGAGAAGTTCTGAGGCGAAATGTATTTCGCAGAATGTTTCCTTGAGAATAATTATCGATCCCAGAGTCAATATCTAACAGTTTTTTGTATAAGTTTTGTTGAAGTTTGAAATTACAGCCGAAATTCAAGGAACAGCGTTTACAGATGTTGATATTAGATACTTTAGTAACGACTTTGTGGAAGGGTTGTATTGTCTTGGATCAGGAAAACATTATATTATATACTTTTATTGATATTTTTGGATGAAATGATATAATTTGCAAGTTATTATGTTTTGATATAAAGTTAACATTTCATCAATGATTAATTAATTTCATCAGTAGGTAACCCGTCTGAAAAGGGTGCATTATCAATGATTAGGCATAATTAAGAATTTTTTTACAACAGCAACAACAAATCAGCAACAGATAAAAGACGTTCATGACTAAACATCGATTATTAGGTAGTATTATGGGCTCAGAGTGATGGCTCGTAATTTTACAATTTCTACTTGTTTCGCTAATTTCATGTAGTATTAGTGAATGCTTTTCAGTGCTGGATGCATAAAACGGTCATCAAATAAAACGTATGGGTATTGAGACGTATAGCTCTTATTTATCGTTTACATTTAGATTAATGTTCTAAATATATCATAGTAGCAGTTTATCATTCTCAAAATTAGGATTTATCCTTAGTTGCTTCATTATCGTGGTCAGATTTTACACCATATAATCCTCATGTACCATATGCAGTAGGAATGAAATAGTTCCGTTTTATATTTAGCTGTATATGTAACAAAAAGATCAGAATTTTTCGTTGTGAGCTAAAAAATACCGAATAGAGATGACATCAAATTTCATGTATTTTCTAGAATTAGGCGTGACATATACATGATAGGAAAACATATTGCAAAAATAGAGATGAAGCAACATGCAATTGTAAAATTGGAACTGAAACATATTGCAACTCCATTTCTTGTTTAATGTTCTTCAGATTCGTTAAAGGAGAAGAAGTATTAAACTATTAAATACTATAGTTTATTAAAGTGATTCATCAGAAAAGTTGAAGTAATTATCTGAATAAAATTAACTCAATATTCTGCAACTAATAAACGCCCTCCGGCCTGTAGAATGGATGCAGTGTAACTTTTATTCCTAGACTGACAGACGCGTAATTTTTTAAATAAAAATGAATTATTGAATCAACAACGCTACCTAGTATATTTTCTCTTCAATTTTCTTGCAGTTTTTGATCTTTAAAGGTCGTATGAACGATATCTTATGTTTAGCATCACTTCCAAGAGTATTTGTTCTCCAAATTTTGCAACTAGCTTTCACTTAGAGACTTCATTTTCCTAACTATTCCAATACTATCTTAAAACGGATTTCGATAACACTCAGTAGCAGTTCCTATCAAAAGGTGGTGGATTTTTCTACGCTTCTAGTGAAACGCTCTTCTCGAAATTCTTATCTTCTCTTTCCTCATTAAACGCTGGTTTACAGGTTCCCATATGCTGACTAAGTTACAATTATCATAATAATTTCTTTAATGGAAACAGGAATTACTTTACCCAATTACATCCATTTTAATAATTATTGACGAACATACACGACCATTCCCAAACCAGAAAAATCCGGCTAGCAGGGACTCGAATTCTATCTATCAATTTTGAAACAAGTTCAGAGGGAACAGCCGCTAGGGGAAATTTTTTCTGCCGCGCTGTTGTGAGAGTGCTAATTAATCCAATCGTTTATGTCGTAAAAATGCGTAGGGAAGGATTTGCAGACAAGGCCTTGACGTCTGAAAGGTAACACGGGATAAATTTAAGCTGCTCCTTTATGAGGAATGAGGAAAGGAATTTATGACTTGCACTAAAGAAAAAAGAGATTAAAAAGCACTGATCTATTGTGCGTGCTGGCGTGGGCGTGGAACACAGGCTTAATAAAGAAAGACAAATAGACTACGCGTATGAGATGTGGGTGTTGCAGAGATAAGAGATTAAGTCAGGATGATGCAAAACAATTGGAAAAGGATTAAAGATGGCGGAGGAGGAAAATTATTGATCGCACAAATGAGGAAAAGAGATAGGTGAAGCTGATGGGAAAATCACGTAGTGTTCGGTTAAATTGATAGGAGAGACAAATTTTCTAGTCTATTTTTGTTAAAGATAATCTGGTAATCGAAATAGTAAAATAATCGAAATATAACTAAAAATGAAAGCTATTAACTCTGTTAATCTAACTCTATTAACTCTGTGTCTCATTAAGTAAAGCTAAATCATATTAATTGCATCTTAGTAATTTTAGTTTACCGTAGCCATCATAGGTTTGAAGACATAAGATTGAAATATCAGTAGTTAAATTATCAATTTTGATTTAATTCATATTCCAGATTGCCTTTTTATTATAGAATGTCATAAACTTTTCGGTGAGTTTTCATGTAAAGTTGTATGGAATTAGCGATCAAAGCTAGCGAACTGTCATTAAACAGGTAAAAATGAATTCTTTACGCATAAAAACATATTACTAATTGTGTTAATATTATTACCCAAATTTACAAGGTTAGATAAATTGCAGTATATTAATCCTAGTTGGATAACGTGACGTATCATAAACATGATTCAAGATTAATATTTGTATCTCTGAATGGAATTCACATAATCATTACTGCTATTTTTGCAGAATTATATGGATCTTTACATCTAATACCTTCTGGATAGTGAATTTTGTTTAGGTTGTTTTAAAATATAATAATAGATCGTATCTCAGAGAAGATACCACATTAAAGATAACAGTTCCTCTTGGAAAACGGTAAATGTCTAGTGCAGCATCAGCAATAATTATTTAGCAACTAAATCTTTAAATGTTTTCCTTTCTCGGTATTGATTGTCGAAACTCATCATATCCTGACAAAATGGTAAATTTTAAATTCATCATTTAAATTCTTTATCCACAAAAAAGTTCCTATGATGATATTTAATGATGTAGTTTGGAATGTTCCGACCTGTGAACCGAATTAACAATCGCATGGTATGGGGAATTATAGGGATAGAAATACTCCCATATGCAGTAGTTACCTTTCTGAACTCGATACTCTATTCAAACTTTTAGGTTACAAGGTCTTGCAGTAAAAGCTGCTCCTCTTAGTGCATGCAGATATTTCCATACGAATTGTTCGAGTCGTATCCTGCGATAGTACTGAAATTCTCATGTAGAGGTACGACTGCATACCAAAGGCGAGATGAGATATTTTACAAGTTTACTTTTACAAGGAACTTTGGCAATTTTCATCAGCAGCTTATATTATTTATGATCTTAGGGATCGACGTCACGAGGAAACTCAACTCCGAACTAATCAGGGAAGGAAACTTTGAAAAAGGAAACCTATTTCAGCGTTGCGAACGTCTCATCCGAAGAGAATCCGCTAATCATTTCCTCATTACCGCGTTCATTCGTACAAATCGCTCTTTCTAAAGGGCTTATTTTCGGAAATGGCGCAATTTTCTTTATTTAGTTTCTTGAAATAGATTTCTCCGGTATCACCGCAGACGTTTAGCGGATATTAATAAAAGACCTTTCTCAAAGTGATCGTAGATGTCGCTGGAAGTCCCAATGATCTTCAGTAATCCAGAATTACAGAAATTGTTAATCTATCACCGATATTCGTTTTCCATATCTTACTTTCACAGAAATTATTGGGCAACATATTTAGAGGGTAGTTTTAGTTCTTGATAATCGTTGAATTAGAGTTGTATTTTCAGAATGAAAACTCTCAGGAAGCAAAAGATTAATATGCTATGCTTTGCTACAAATTTCGTTGAATGTCTTCGCACTTCAACAAGATGAAAGATGATTTTGCAGATTTATATAATCGTTTTAAAATCTCGGAATAAATGAATATATATAACTCAATTGTAGCCTATCTGTTATAAAATATGCCCTAATGGATGGTATTATCAAATACGACTGTAGCTTAAAGAGCTAAGGCTAAATGTGTTTAGCAGACATATTTTGGATAATAACCAACGTTGGGATATAGATTTCTCTATTTCCTGATATCTTCATTTTATTCTAACAAAATTATTTATTTAAAAGAAGAAACACACAAGGAACTATTTAGAGTCAATAGGAGGAGATAGGACCGTGGTACACTTGATGCAAGAATGTCTTTATCTATCGAATACTGCGAACGATTGACTTAAGAGGCTTCAGGAGGCAGGATGGGAATCTTTAGATGAAAGAAGGCTCAATCAGAGATTTAAATTACTAGATAAATTCAGACAGAGCACGTTTATAGAAGATGTAGCCAATATTATGCGCCCTCATTGCTATATAGGCCGTTCTGATACCGCGAGAAAGATCAGAGAAATAGATGCTAGAACCAGTCGATTCAAGAATTCATTTTTTTCCGAGAACAATACGCGGAAATAATCGACTAAGAAAATAGAGTCATGGTGCTTGCACCCCCTGCCACACGCCGAAAGGCGGTTTGCCGGGTACATATGTAGATGTAGATGTAGAAGAGGATCGCAATGCATCTTGGGACAGGAAAAATATGCGTTTTACGCGGGTATCAAAATGTTTTAAGCGGTATATTTACCTTGTATTTGGTGTTAAAGGGTCCGTGGGAAAACCACTTAGCTCCTTAAACGGGTTTCACTATATTTAGAGACGAAAAATATTTCGGGTTTCCAGAAAATCAGAAAACCACTCCACAGAATGGTTTAAATTGAAAGGGCGGACAAGCGGGTCCATTGAGAGAAAGAAGAAAGCGCGCAAACGAGGGATGCGGGAAAAAGTTCTTTAGGAATGACGTCACAGATCGCGAGTATTCCCTTGAATTCTTTGCGCCGTCATTTTTGCAGCTTTAGGGGAACGTTTAATTATGTAGCCGACCACAGCACAGAGGCGGAAAAAAGAGAGCAGCTCTCATCCAGAGCAAATAGTACACGGGTCATATCCCTCTACTTTTTGGCTTAAATTTGGCGTGAAGATATCCACGGCAGAGGGAGCACACCTAAGCATTCAAGAGTTGTCGAATGCTGAGCTCAAGTCCATAGAGAGAGTCCGAGTGTTAGCTTGAGTAATCTGACATCAAGGAAGAAAAGATACGAATAGAAGATTCAAGGTTTCGTAAATTTTTTATCACCTTAACGTTTGTCGGACTCGGTTTTCATTCATCGCTTCAGAATTTATTTATTTTTTTATTTATCCAATGATTCGTATACAGTGGTGCCGCCAGTTTAAAATGAATGCCAAAAAGACAAACTAAAATAAATATATACAACAACATGAAATAAGAAAGTAAACAAATAAACACGAGAAAAATATATACATAAATACGAACTATGGAAATTATTTAAAAGAATCCTTATACAAGCATTCTTTCAAGAATGCATCAAGTGAAAATTTCTGTCTTCATTCAAAGTAGACGACCGATGCAACAGATTATGTGATTACACGTAATAACAAATTACACTTTTATTTTTTATGAAGATTATGTGTGAATATTTTAAGTATTAATGTCAAAGTAAGTTAAAAATTCCGACCTACATATTAGTGCTATGGGGAAGTAATTCTTGAATTCTTGAAAGAATCCTTATACAAGCATTCTTTCAAGAATGCATCAAGTGAAAATTTCTGTCTTCATTCAAAGTAGACGACCGATGCAACAGATTATGTGATTACACGTAATAACAAATTACACTTTTATTTTTTATGAAGATTATGTGTGAATATTTTAAGTATTAATGTCAAAGTAAGTTAAAAATTCCGACCTACATATTAGTGCTATGGGGAAGTAATTAGAGACTTCATATTACATCATGAGACGTATACTCGGAAAATATCATGATAATATTTGTCTGTAAACGTTATATAGTCAACTTTCAGCCCTATTATCATTAGTATAAAAGAAGGTAATATTTGACTCACATAGTTACTAGGATTTATAGAATCACGAAGCATTGACTTAGATTACATTCACCCAGATTTATTGAATTCTTCTTGTCACATTATGATGTGAAATTGGTTACATCATGACTTAAGACAAATCTGTTTTATTATTCAGCAATAATTATTATAATAATATAAGAAGATAATAATATAAGAAGAAGAATAATAGGTTATATTGTACTAAAGATTGTTAATACTTGAGCAAATTAATTGAAGCAGGCAAAATCTTTTTCTAAAGCATTAGAAATGTTAGTAGAAACTAAAAACAATGCTATATAAACTTATTAAGAGATATTCCTCTTGATCTCTCGTATTTAAAGAAGAGTAAACCCGGCCCCATCTGAATAGTAAGTCTTTGGTGGACTACAATCTTTTTATCAGTTTTTTAGTTCACCTCAAATCTTTGAAATTATATTTCATGTATTTGAGTTTCATTTAATTATTTTACCGATAAATCGTTTCTTAACTGTGGATAAATTTATGTGTAGTTATACAGCATGTATATTATTCCTTTATCCTTTTTTGTATTTTCCGGTTATTCATTTTATAATGTAACATTATGTGTAGGTTGTAATGGATTATTATTAACTTAATATGTATGAATAACAACGGAATACTTTTACCGTAATATTTCTGGCCAAAAGAGGCTAGGAAAGAAGATGAGCGAAAAGGGTATTCAAATGGAAAGCAAACTAGTGAAGAAGAAAATAGGCAGACTGCCACTGCATGTATTATTGATCACCAAAGAAATACGGAAATGACACCCAAATGATGTACTGCGTAGCTACGAAACTAGGTGGTGAAACATATTTCAGGCTCATTTCCCATTTGGATTCTCATGATATTCTATCTCCAAATG
Organism: Pachydiplax longipennis; assembly: GCA_036926295.1. NCBI lineage: Eukaryota > Metazoa > Arthropoda > Insecta > Odonata > Libellulidae > Pachydiplax > Pachydiplax longipennis. Next base: position 2,168,665 of record JAVFKF010000014.1, on the reverse strand, counting down.
TTGACGGAATGCGCCGGAACTTCTGTGCGAATAACATCATCATGTTATCTTTATCTTCCGAAAAAGTCATCGAAGTGATGCTTTTCAAGGAAATATGTCAAAGATTTTTAAAAATACCACGAAAACTTTTCCCTATCAAATCGGTCTCACAGAAGTCTTTGCTGTGCCAAAATAATTAGAATCGATCTGATCTTGCTATTATTTTATTCTTTGGGTATAAAGCAATGAATAAGAGAAAAAGTTTTTTCCAATCGCCGGCAGCGGCCACCGTCCAGGGCAATTCTCCGGAAGAGGATAATCGTCTGGCGGCAACCAGTTACTCAGAATTCCCTAATCATAAAGCAATGGTTTAAAAATTGATTATTTTAACGAGAGCCAAAATTTAGTAACGTTGTTAAATAATCTTTGATGATGGGAGAGATTGTCAACTGCATTAAATATACCATTATGTTTTCTCAAAAATAGCTCGCCATATTTCCAAAACTATACTGAACCAACTGAAATAAAAATGGTTATGAAAGCTATCCTTTCGAGGACTCAATGATTCCATGCATTTGTTTTAGTTTTTTTAAACAGTTCAAATTTATAACTATGAGAAAGGATTTCCATTAAAATTTATGTCAATGTGCAATAATTATCTCGAGAAAGAAAATATTCCTGAAGAAAAACGCATACTATATCATCCACGGAAATCCATGAATTTACATTTTATCTTGTCAGATGATAATGAATTTTGAGCTCAGTAAAACATAATGCTTATCATGAAAATCGGGCATTCTATTGGGCTAATTCTCACAGATTCACTTAACTGTCCTATATTTTCTCCAACTCGTAATAACAAGCGCGGAATTGCGCGGAAAAGAATATTAAAAAACAAAAGTCGCTCAAATTGACTTCTTTGTATTGATTTTTTAGTAATTTAAGTGAGAGATATTTTCAGGAAAACTAGAGCTGGAACTGTGGAAAATGTAACTATTTCTCGCCTTCGTATTCACATATTATAAGTTATAACTTTCCGATGATTGTCAGTATAAAATCCCGTTTTGATAAAGAAGTGAATCTTATTTTACTGTATTTAAAAATAAGAACAAAAGCTGATACTTTATTTCGCAAGTATAATATTATTATTCAAGAGAGAACGTGAGGGTTTAGCAAGAAAAACGTGTTCATAAATCTATTTTCCCGAGAGACGCGAATATTTGGGAAAAAGGTTACGTTTTAGCAGAGATGGAACTGAAGGAGCATTACAAAACGTGTTATCTTGGGCCGTAGCCAAAAATGGAAAGCTTTACCTAATACGCTTCAATTTTCTGCTTCTATGGGCAGTGAAATCGAATGTCGTTGCTTGAGGAGGTGTCTCTTTCGGACGTCTCAATACAATGGAAGTGCTTGCTTTGAGCGTACACAGATTCAATTTCGCGATATCTGCCGGCTGAATGGTGGAATTGTCGATACACTCTCACTTGCCCTATAGAATCTTCTTCCCACTCATCCATTCTCACCGTATTCAATCTCACTCTCTTCCGAACCCTAATCCTCCGATACTTCTCATTTTTAAGTAATAAATGCCCTGGGTTGTGGGCGGGACCGTGGAAATGAAAGTTGATGAATACGTATCGAACCAAATCTCAGAATTTATCCAATATTCGAAAATCGAAACCCCGACTCATCTCGCAGATATCTGAGGCTTTCCATAAAAGATCTAACATAAAAAATAGGGAGAATAGAATTCATGAAAAATCATTGGAAAATTTAACGCTTCCCTAGGAGTGGGACTAAAATCATGAGCATTTTCGTTTTGGATGGAAGTTTTTTTTAGAAGAATGGGTAGAATTTGCATTCAAAAATGGAAAGCTGTGAGATAAGTATATATTATAGCCCTTGTATCTTTGGATTTGATTTATGATGAAAGATGAAGTGAACCAAAAAATCCTCCCTCGGAGCGATAGAACCTGGAACTTCTCAAGTAACGTAATATTTCGCGAATAATTTTTGAAATATACTGTAACTGCTGGAACGTTCATTGGTACCAATCATGCTCATATAATGTAGTAGAAATAGAAGTAGTGATATTTATTCAGACGTTTTCTGATAGTTACATTTAAAAATTTCTCCGGAAATTAATAGGGTTGTGTTTTAGAAAAGAAAAGTCTAAAGTTTAGGGAAACAAAACGTTGCAAACAAATCTTGAAAATAGTTAATCAGGAAAAATAAGATAAGAAAAAAAAACTTTTGTAAATACATTTATATTGTTATCTCAATGTTTTTATTAAGTTTACTCATTCCTTTCTGAGAGATCTCTCATTTTCTAATCTTAATGCCCATTTAAAAATACTATTACGTAATTCATCATTGGACTTTCTTGAGAAATTTGTTTTATATTTACGAATTCGTAATTTTTACAATTTTTGATATATTCCGAGTAGAATCAGGATTTTTCCTGGGAACACGCCACCTCGTGCAAATATCACCCTAACCATTCATATTATTCTTGATATATTTAGGAATTATATATTATCGATGTAAGAAATAAGATTCGTACTCGTACACACAATTTAGGAGCTCATTGCCTCCAGAGGTAATATTCGATTCAGCCCTGATCTTTTTTAGAATTTTAAGATATGAATCTAATACGATTTTCATCACCTTCGGCCAGAATCGTTGTCTATATTAATCAATGCACTCTAAAAATCGTTAAAATCAAAATTTGAATTACAAATTTATTCGGGTCTCCAACGAAATTATAGGGAGGTGCGTATTGGGTAATATTGGAAGGGATAGAGAAAAGACAAAATGATGGAAATGATAAGAGACGGCGGACAGTGATGCCATCAATAAAATATTGCTCCGCTGCAGTCCCACTAGAATTTCGCGACTAGACCTTCAGCGTGACGTAAATAGATTACAAATGCTACGAGCAAAGCAAGATCAGCGGAGCAAAAGAATTAGAGGGGCAGAAATGTGAAATTTTTCGACATAGTTAGAAACATGGGCATAATAAATTCTATCTTCGGAACATCTGTCTACAGTTTGGAGTGAGGCAAAATTTATTTAGCACATCAACCAATTGCAGATGGTAGTTCACACGTCGGAATGTTTCATTCCTTAATAAAATAATCTTACTCTAAAAAGATAAGATATAGTATTATTTACTACATAATTCGACTTTAATTTGTTTGCAACAACATTAGTGGTTTTTTCTGTTTTTTTTTCAAAACAGTTAACAGAGTATTCCAAAAATCTTTATAGAAATTTCTTTAGTCAAATTTTGAAATTCCAAGTCAGAATCCAATATATCAGTTTTATTAAACGTTTAATTCTTACTTTTTTTTACTTTTTTTATTTATTTTGAATTTTTTTACTTATATTTTCTTAGTTCTTCATTGAACATTTTGCAATGTAATCTTTGACTCTTCAATAGCAATAATTAAAAAAGAGTAATTTATTAAGATACGTATTTGCTCGCTATTTTTCATCTTTTTGTATTTTAATCTTCATGGAAAATACATAACCTATTTACATTTTATTTTTATCCAAAAATGTTTTTAAACACGGTTTCGGCTTAATGATGTGCTCTATAATACGATTTAAAGGAGTTTTATCTTACTCCTGAAGAATGTATACGAACGATTGAGGAGATTTCTACTTCGTACTTTAGGAGAAAATGTATCAGGTGATTAATTGAGAATGCTTCCAGAAATTGTACAAGAATTAACAAAAATTTTCAGGTACTGGGTGTTACCACTTGTAAAGCGTATTTAAAATGCTGTCAGTCGGAATATTTTTCCATCTGAGTATTTAAGGCTCTTTTATAGATAACTAATATGCATCAGAGTGAAAAGATCAATTACTTGCAATTAGGCACACATTTCCTTGGAAGCTTCCATAAAGAGAGTGAATTTACGTATGTAAACGTTTTTTTATCATCTATTTTTATGAGTTAACTTTCGTTTTGGAAGGCTATCGCTGAATTTAAAAAAATAATGATGAAATAACGTATTAGAAAATAAATATGTAGAAAAATATTTCATAAACTGGTGTTTGGAACCTGGAGATCAGTACGCACCAGATTGATCTCTGTATATCAGAAATGTTTGTGATTCTTTCAGTCACAAAGCTTTAATTAGTTTCTTGCTGAAAGTAACTTACGATAAATTCCACCTCAACACCCTTTCCCAAAATTATTTTAAAACTCTCCTTACAGTAAATGTAGAATTCAGTACGCACCAGATTGATCTTTGCATATCAGAAATGATTGCGATTTTTTCAGTCACAAAACTTTAATTAGTTCCTTGCTGAAAGTAACTAAAGACAAATGCCACCTCAACACCCTTTCCCACGTTTACTTTAAAACTCCCAATAATGTAAATGTGCGAAGGTTTCATTTTATCGAAGGAAACGTAAAGCGACGCACGGCGTAGATAGCTATTTGCCACGGATGTTTGGTCGTGAAAGTGCGCCAATGTGTAAAATTCCGACTTTTGCACCACTCTTACTGCGCGGCCTTCGGGTGTTCACACAGCCGTGATGAATGCACCTTTCCGGAGAGGGAAGTGCTCCCAAAAAGACAATCCATTCCTCCGCAAAAAAGGCAGATAATGGCCATTATGAGAATGGGCAGCGGATCCCAACGCCGTTTCCTCCCCGTTGGAGCACGCTTCTCGGAGCGAAACTCCCGATTGACTGCTCGCTATAGCAGCACCAACGAATCGATAAATTTCACGAGATTGCTTCTTCGAAAGAATGTTGCCATTCACATCTCCGTGCTCGGATCCCTGAAAAAGAAGGGAAGAAAAAAGACCGGTGGTTCGAGAGAATAGAGGCATCTGCATGCAAATACACACATCCTCTCTTTGGGATTCCGTAGGATTCCGGCGATGACGCATCCGAGTTCGGGGATGGGTTAGTTTTTAACTTATTCATTCTTTCGATGGAGCGACTGTTTTATTGGATTTTTATTTTGCTTACGGAGAATATGTGGACGTGTAGTTAGCGCTCCTCCCAAATCCCGGTTCATTAAATGGGGATTAGTCTCCGTGATCCCCTGCCGTTTTTGCTTACCGATTCGCAACTCTTCAAGCAATCAACCTCTGCGAAAGGGTTCCATGCGTTTACGCGCGTTGAATGAGCTTTAAGTTACATTAGTTGGGAAGTTAGGGAGAGTAAATGTTTCAAGAATCACGTACCGGACGGTACTCGAAGTCAAAGTTGACGGAAAATATACAGGTAACTATGAGACGGTACATGGAATTTTAGCGAAAATCTGGATGAATTACGAGCAAGAAAGAGATCCCCCCAGAATAAAATTTTAATTGCTTGTACCTGTCCCAGCAAACAAATGGTTCCACGTTGAGTTTGGCACATTTTTAATATAACTGGTTGCTAACATGAAGCTGCATTATCAAGGACTCTTTGAAAAAAATAATATATCACACAATTTATTTATACTGATTTTCTTTAACTTTTAATATATAACACTTTTTATTTTTAATGATTTCCTACAAATTTGAAAGTTAGCTTTTACGATCAATATGTTTTGCAGGTTTTTCACGGCCCCATTCTTGTGGGAATTAATTGCTATGGCATTTTTGTCCTAACTACGGTCAAACCCGGTTTCAATGTTCCCACTCAAAAAACAAAAAGACAGCTTAAAACACTATTTCAACCGCTTATTAACTAATTTAATTAATTAACAAGCGGTTTTCATTAGTGATTAATACTGTGAGAACAAAATGTAGATTTCGCGAAACACAACAAACTTTTCCGCTGTCGAAGCTGATTATAGCTTCTGATTATGAATTTGAGATAGAGTCCCACTCAGTGTTCTCTGTTGGCAGAGCATTAAAGTAAAAAGTCGTTGGTGACGTTTCAGTTCGTCTCAAACCCATATGGTAAGCATATCGGATAAGCCAAAGCGTCAGTAAAATGCTTTGTGGGCTCATAAGCGCGATCTTGGAGAAATCTTGTTCTGTGACGGCTTCTCACCCCTTCATTCACAATATCTGTTATACCTCCCAAATTGTCTATCTGATAAAAATTGTTTTATTGTGGAGTAAAAATGACAAAGATAAGGTAACTGAGACGCTTTCATAGTGCGAAAAGCTGAGTATATTTTGGTAACTGAGCATTAGTTTTGGCAAAATGTTCAAAAGTACGATATTCTAGGCAAGCATCTGAAAATGCTTTCAAAAAATTTTGAAAGATAACCAGGGGTTAGGATACTATGTTTGAATTGAAGGGTTTTAACCAATGTCTATGGGCAGATATCTTACTATTGATTTAATTCAGCAAAATATGGAATATGTTTTAGCAAAATATAGCTTATAACTTTAAACTTGACTTGCCAAATGAAAATATGATCAGTTCATTGCATAAGCATAAATTCCGCAGTGAACGATTTTCGCATTTTCTTCAGATTTTTACCCTAATTATAATTCAATTGCTGTATAATTCTCTAAAAAATATAAATTTGGACGCGTTTCAACTTATTTACAAGTTTCAACGAGTTCCAAAAAAAAGGAACAAACTTAGCACAGAAATGTAATTAAAAACGTGTTAAGAATGGACATGTACATTCACGGATTTGAGCACAGGGACAAAATGTTTTCGACCGCAATATCATAATCCACTTTTCGGTGAAGGGAGTCATACATGCCGCTTTTTCAATCAAATTATCCTCAGTCGATCACGTTTTCCAGCCTGGATTCCTGCCAGTTTCTCCCTGTTTATTTAAATCGTACAGCAGGATTGCGACATTGATAATTTTGCTCCTCTAATATTTATTTTGACCTATATCCTGATTTTCATTCTATATTTGAAAAGTACTTTTTAAGCGATAAGGCGGCGATAATGTTTAATTCTAAATAATTAAGCAACTATAATCTTTGCACTCAAGCAACTTAGGATAGGCAATCCATATCAAATCGGAATGAAAATGGAACAGTTTTCATCAATAAAACAGGACAAATATTTTTGATAGAATTATCTCGAGGGATGATATTTTAAATATATCTTCTCCATTTTGCTTATGGAAATATCAGCAATAAATGAATCACCTTTAATTTCTGCACGCAAATATACTATTACATATGGGGAAGATATCAATTTTGGAGGCAATAGATTCATCATTGTAAGCTACCTTTTTTATCCGCAACATCAAAAATTTTTTTGTAAATGTTTACGATTCTTGTGATAATAGAATTTACTAGAAAATTTTTGATTTGTTACAAGATTTTAATTTTATCCTTTGTGAATTTTCAGCTATAACTATTCAATTTCATGTTAAATCACAATTTTTGGTGAAAGGAGAAACATTTGTCCCTTATTTTTTCTCGTTTGGCACAACTTTTTAAACGGGACCACGTAAATATTTGAAGATTCCAACGGGACGGAAGGTCTTAAAGCGGGAATGTCTCAAGAAAGAGGGACATTGGATCGGCTTAGTAACTTTAGTTTTAATTCCATATTAAACAAAATAGGAAGTTGAAAATCGATATTACAGGTACTATTTTTCAAAGAGATATGAATGATCTTTGAATTTGGAGTGGAAGAGCTGAAATATTCACATGTTTGGTATTGAACATGCTGCTTGTCTACTGCCATCAGAAAACATTGAAAGTGAAGGAAACACTATCCAAAGGATAACATAAAGTTTGATATTTGTACTTAAGTTTTTCTAGTAAATGATACACTCAGTCGAATCATCATAAATATACATGCAGTGTAGATTCCTTGTGTACATAGGGATGAATCTGTTAAATGATCTGTTACACATAATATAATATCCATACCATAACACAAACATCCAGATTTATTGAAGACCGCAGTTCTCAAGGTCCTACTCCTTCGCGGAAAATCCGCTTTCCAAGAAAGGCACCCGAAATGTTAGTGGAATTACGCTTTAAGATTATCGATCCTAAGAATTATAACAATTTTTTTTAATATTTGTCCATCAAACTTCAATTTAAAGACGCTTCAATTATTTTGTTGTTCTATAAAAACTTCCTGAATCGATCCATGAAATGTCGAAATCATTTTACATCACTATTCTTGGTCTGTCCTGAGTTTCTCCATGTTATCTGACGTTTATTGATAAAGAATTGGTTGTTTTCACTCTTCGTATTTATAAGTGTCAGTAAGTCTTTCATGCTTGAATGATGGGATACTCTGATATACGAGTACGTGGGTGTGTAATCTGGCAGATGAATCCTCCGATGTAATCTATACATCACTGATAGATATATGGACTTTTTTCTGCATAGTTCATCCCTTCAACTACAAATCCATGTCCGTTTCCCTCTAACAGTTTTTATTTCTCTTGGAAGAGACATCGGAAGCTTTCCTTTTTAAACCATCCTCGCTCCGACAGCTAGCAATACAACTAAATTGACTGCCATGGTGTCACTTATAAAGCGTGATTGCCTGACTGTTTTATTGATAATTCGCGTATCATATTTGTAGAATCGTTTTCTACTTTTGATTTTAATTTCAAGTAGACATAAGGTATTCCATGATAAATCACCACGTGAATGAGAATTCTCGACAATTTTCTGTCTGCAAAGTATCTCGAGGTAAGAGTTAATGAATATGAGTCTTTTATCTTAAGTTAGGTTCAACCCGTACGTAACATCCTTTCCCCTACACGTCGATAAATTTATATAACATTCAAACCTTTATAATATTCTGAATATTTTGCTAATGTCTTCCCCGTAGTATTTTCCTTTTGGTCCTACCTTCAATCAAGTACTTTCCTTGGCATTTGCTCTACTCCAAATGTTTTTTCCAAACAATATTTTCTCCTGCATTCATTTTTTTACCTGCATTCATGATAAATATTATTCTTTACCAACATTTTAGGCACTTTTTTGTTTGCGAAGCTGTGAATGCAATTTATTTTTTCCATCCTGTGCCACAACCAACTCTCGATTTCCTGCTATCTTTTCATGTCCTTTTTCGTTTAAATCCTCATTTCTCACCCATGTAGCAATATACTCCATAGAAAGGATTTCCGTGAAAGTGAAATTTTTACCCATTTTATTACGATTTCCTTTTCAAGTTCTATCATTATCATTTCGGCCAAAACCTTAGGGATTAATTTTTAATTTTGTCCACTTTTTAAGTGTTGCCTATCGAAATAAGAATTATATCTACTTACTATCGGTTGATGGGGGATTGTGCTTTATGAAACACCGCGAAAAAGTTTGGAATTATCATTCATAGCGCGATTGGAAGGTCATGGCATTGAATACCAAGATGTTAAATTTGGTGACTTTTTGCCAAAACTGCATGGAATCTAGCAATCGTAGGTTCCTAAACCTTCAGTAGTCGCGAATTGAATAGAAGGCGAATTTCCAACACCACGGCATTCGCGCGCTCATTAACGCGGCGATTCAAAGTTTCAGCCCCGCGAAGACGACGGTTATCTCATTCCAATTTGCCGAATTAGAGAAAATCGCCGGTTGAGAACTTAATTTTTCGAGGAAGAAGGGCGATTATGCGGATGGGAAGATTCAAATGCAAATGTGGAATCCGGAAGATAGACTGCGAAATAGATCAGAGGACGAATCACTCCATCGAAACCTTTTCCCTGCTTCGACCCACGTGAACCTTGAAATGGAACGAACGGATGACCTTCTGGAATCGAAGTCCCTCCGGGGGATTCGGATCCAATCCTATGGTTTCGTTGCGAACAGCATCGCTCTCATAAGTGGCTCTGAAATAGGGCTACATTTCCATCGGATTCTTTCCACGTTGGAGGACTGAGTGCACTGCGTCGAAAAGGTCTTGCTTTTGTGAGGATGAACCTCTTTCCCCGCCATTACGCGAGAATTCCCAACAATGGGTTCTAACTAGCGATGCAGTTAGGTAAGAATCTACGATACTATCTTTTAAGAAGGAAACGGTCTTTGTTGACTTCATCGGTATTCTCCTTGAACCTTCAAATAATTTGGATCGAAAATTTTATATGGGCTTTCAAGACACCAGTTTCCTCTCGGTTTACAATATTTGACCATTCTTTACAGGCTTACTGCCATAAATATTTCACAAAGCGTGCCCCTGAGATGCGACCCCCGTAAATGTGTATCCGTAAACTCAACGTTGAAATGATCTTTTATTTTTTGCGAAATTTGATCAAATTTGAATAATTCTGGAAAAATATCGGCTAATAATTGAACGAGAAGGTACAGCTAGGTTTTTTTACTGTGCATTGAATACTTTAAATAAAGAACGGTATAGAATGCTGAAAAAGTGATACAATTAAATAGATCCTATTGCACACGTCTTATTACACTAGTACAAGTTGATAAGTGTATCTATGGCAAACGTGACTTCCATGTTCTTCACAAGCAGTATTACTTTCATCCTCTTTTTTGCCTGCTCCACAAATGCAATACCTTGTCAAACGTAACTACAGTAAACATTTATGATAGATAGAAAAAAAGAAATACTGTCTTGCAGAAAATGATAAGTTAGAAAACTTTTGGGAATTCCTTATATTATACTGACTTCATTGATATTTCGTTATCGTATTAACACAATCATTCGGTAGCAGTAATTAAATACGCATAATATAGGTGAGAATATGCTAGAATGACATTCGGCTGGAATGAATGTTGGGATTGGAGAAAGAGTGAAAAAAAGTAAATTCTCTACCGCAGAAACACGAGGAGAAAGGGAAAAAACTTCACCTTAAAACTTTATGATTTCACCTCAGAGCTATAATTCCAAATACCAGATACGGATAGGTCGTATATTTCGCTAGATAAACTGCTAAGAACGGGTCCTATCTTAGTGAAAACTTCTTGATCTACTAAGGTTAGTAATTCTTAAGGACGCTGCGAAGATTTTTTCGGCCAAATTTCGGCTGAGATTCATAAAAAACTGCGAAATTTTGGTGATAAAATACGTCTCTTTCCTAGAGGAGTTGTGGCCTTGGTGGGGAAGAAGAGTTATAGGAAAGAAAGTGAGGATGTGTGGACTGGGCGAGTGAGTGTTTCTTACGTGGAGAGGATATATCGAGAGAGAAGAAGGTTGAGGCACTTTTTCCGAAGACGTCTCATACTTTGGACGGAGAACTGAAAGATATCTTCGCCTGTATTGGGATTTCGGACTGAGAGAACATTGCGTGGGTTGACACTCAGATGATCCGGATCTCTTGCTATATCTTTTCCTCTTATTCCATATATATATATATATATATATATATATATATATATATATATATATATATATATACGCGGATAGCGTTAAAACCAGTTTGTCTAATGCTGGTTACCTTACATCGTATTTTTGAAGATTGATTGACGATATTCTTCGCAAAAAGAGAGCGCGTTAGTTATTTAACTTTTGTAATTTTCACTCTATAATAATATAATTAGAAAAGAATAACGATTTTTTACAACAGTGGTGAGATGGAATCAAGATCTTTTCACTTCCTCGCGAACTCAACAGTCCACGAAATACTCCTTTTTGGCTTTTTCGATTTGTTTACTCCTTAAGATGGTGAAAACAGGAAACACTGAAAAGCGACTTTTTAATCTAAGTTCTGCGGAGAGAAAAAAGAGATAGAGAAGATTTCACTCTATCTCTGAGTTCTTATCGGTCCGACACTTGAATATGGATTTCCCTGCTTCGCGATATCATCATTATATTCACACTGATATTCCAAAGAAGAAACTCACTAGGAAACCCTTTTAATGACAAGGAGAGGAGAGAAGAGGGTGACAGATAATGAAAAAAAATTTTTTCGAATGAGGTGGAAGATTGGTATAACAGGATGCAGTGCATTTAGAGATGGGAAAAATCCGTGTATCATGCGAGTTCTAGAGTGTCTTAAGCTGTATCTGTACCAAGTAATTCATGTAAAAGTGACCGGGATCGAAAGGAAACTGCTTTTCAAGCGGGAATGTCTTGAACATTATACATTAAATCAATTTACTATATTTCTGCCTAAGTTGTTCCTTGTTGTTCCATGCTTGATCTTTTCTATCGTTGAGCTAGGTGGAATAAATTGCTTGAATAATGCCATTTTTGAGCATCAGAGTAGTCATGAAAGGGATTACTTTGAAGATTTTAAGCAAAAATAAGGCACTCAGATGTAAAAAAAGAAATTTTTACTGTGAGTTTAGGCGATTGCAATAGATTTAATAGAATTTAATCCAATAATTTTTTAGGTGTTCCGTTTACATTCATAGCTTTAGCGTCTATTATGATGGATATTTAAAATTGGAAAGCGGTTTCTCTTATTCTTATAATTCAGAAAGATCAGATGTAATGAATAATAGTTGTACATTTTCATAAGCTAAGTTTAGTTAGTTATACATAATTTTGATCGGGTAATTCACTAATAATTATTATTTTATAAAGAGAGCTTGCGTTAACTCTACGAGTACCTCGGTCCTTATATTCCCTTTCGATCTTACATCCAAATATCTGTCCATCGATGTAAGTGCGCTGTCTCATAATAATAGCTTGACTCTCCTTCCAAGAATCAACAAATTGATAATTTTGGTCGACATCCTGATGCACTTTTCTGGTTAGGCAAATTATAGTACTCGAGGGAATTTCTGAAATATGGATATTTCCTCCTGAATTTTAGCAACTCATTTCAAAACACTCGCGCTAAAGAAAATGACAACGAAACCCTTTCAGCGGCTGTGGCGTATGAGTTTCAGAAAGATTCTCGTCAGCAAGGAAATATGAGGAGGGTTACTTGCTGTTCCATACGATGGGAGATTTTTCTCGCCAATCGAAAGCTGCCGAAAACTTCTTCCATCTGAGACCCGCCTTTCTATACTCTTCATCCATCTTTTGCAATCCCATTCTAATACATCAATAGGGGAAGGTTACTTTCACACCCATAAATACTATAAATCATTATGATAGATTTAAGGTTCATCACTCTAAATGATTGTTTATTAAATTCATATTTTGATCTTCTTTTCGTAATAGTCCTTTAGGAATAAAAAAAAGTCTAATGCAATTTAAAAGCATTACCATCCTGTCAAGATAACCGTCGATCGACAGGAACTATGATGATGAATTGAGATAAATTCAAACTTGGAATACAAAATACAACAAATTAAAGCAGCTCATGGCTCATATATGAAAAGAGATACTTAAAAAAAGTGCTTCTCTTTGAGCACAAAATATAAGGCCACAATAAGTAAAAGATACAGTATGAAAATTCAAAGTAAGTGAAAATGCAAAATAAAGGAAAGGTACGAATAAAAGAGGATATTTTAAGCAAAAACAAGAAAGAAATCACATTTTCTTTAGAACGAAAATAAAACAAATCGCAAAAATTTAAGCATTAACTCATTATCTTAATAATCGTCCTTCTAATTAGCAGTTTGTGGTTAAAACAACCTTCAGATGAACAAATAATGCATTGTATATTTTTGTATATGCTAAAAAAATATGGCACAATATAATCCAGTCTATGTTTACCATGAAAATGTTTACTATGGAAATTATGATACTTAGGAACAATAAAGAAATCACTTCTTGTCGCCTCATTTTTGTTTGGTAGAATCCAATGACAACAATTCATAACAAAAATATTGATGAGAAATTGATGGTATATATGCTATAGCGGTATAGATTTAGATAAACATCTTTATTTCAGCGCGATGTAGAGACTGATTAATCTCTTCTTACATCTAACCTTATGTCTTTATGGAGTAATAAAAAGGCTTTTTAAGGAAAGAAGAAGTATAAGAAATAGAATTTTTTGACCTAAAAAATATTTCAGTAATATTTTATGGAAAACTAAAACCCAGCAGAATCCTTCTCATATTTTATATTGTTAAACGTATACATCGCCTAAGGTGAATATAATCCATTTAATTGGAGTAATAGTCCCAAATCGTTGGAGAAGTTCTTAGATCCGCCGTAGGCTAAAATCTAGATATAAATTCGAGGATCTTATCGTGTACTATTGTAATGTACTATATTATAAATAGGGGCTTTTTATGATATAACTAAGTTCAAATTCACCACCTCTGTGAATTTTATTGGGCACATCGTTGTTTATTATATTATTTGCAGAAAGATTCAGAGCATAATTGTATCTATTCCTTGACGCTTATAATCAGTGTTTTCCTGTCCTTAATTTACAGGCGTTGTATGTCTCAAAATTAATATCCTCCTAAGGGAAGCTCACCTTTAACGCACTTCATATTTAAGGGGTATCGTTTAATTCTCCGCAGTAATTTTTTGCCGTCCACGTCTCCTCGACATATTTATCTGGATGTCAGCGCGACTTCTTCTTATTAAGTTTTCGATTACATTTTATGAGTTGGACTGAAGTGGACGATCTGAAAGCGGCGCCTGTGTCCATCGAACGATGTCACCGATCGGCGGATGCGAACACACATGACGTAGATGATGTAACGTTCTATGGGATGGGGTGGGTGGAGGGATGTGCTCTTCTTATGGGGCAAGTTCGTTGCAAAGTATCGTTTCAGAGTGGTCAGTGAGGTTTTTGTACATGAGGAATTAATCGATTCTAAATATGAGAATATTTGAAAATTCACACTGAAGTGTTCACTTGTTTTGATGAATGAGCGTGGGAAAATTATGAAAAATTCGTACTCTCTATTCTAAATAATTTTTATAAGAGTAAATATTTATGATGTACGTACGTAAAGAGACTTAGATAATTTATGTGAAATTTGAAATTGACCGTTAAATTAGTAAAATGAATCTTATCGAGCGATATCTGACGGTAATTCATTTGAGAAAATCTTTTATAAACCAAGAAATGGAAAATGTAAACAATGTAAACAATAATAAAAAATAGAACGGTGACGAGTGGTGACGTACGTGAAGTTCCTCCAAGAGATCTAAGTATTTACTCTTTGGACATCGATTTAAAATAAGGAGTGAGAAATAAGACACATGGTTTAACTCATTGAAATCTGATAGCCCTGTTTTCTTGAAAATTAATACTATGCTCTTCCATACGTTTACCAAAATTTCTTCTTGAGTGCCTGATCTTCAAAATCTTCCATTCAATTCACAAGTGAATACGGTTTTGTTCAAACCCTTTCTCACTATTCCTAATTCGTTCCAAGTAACCATTTGTTGATATTTACTTTGAATCAATTGCTAAAGTACACTGAAGATTAATATCATCATCTATATTTATTTTTGGAAATCAGAGAATAAGTAACATCCAGTTTCATTAATAATGTAATTTCAAAATTAAGTTGTTTATAAGCTTGCTATCGCATTAATATGGGTTAAATGGTAGAGAAGTCGCAATTTTTTCCACTATAAAGACGAAAGTATATTATCTATCCAAGCATGCCATGAGGTTGAAGTTACACTAACGTAAATAAATTGTATTAAATATCATTAATGAAACCGTTGACTTTTCAGAGGGAACATTTTTCTTATGATTTCAATCTATCACCCCCTTCCGTTTAAGTTACGATTCTATTAACAAATTCTCTCAATAAAATTCTTATCACTTTCACCAATAAATATTCGCAGCGTTACCAAAAATTCTAATATAATCGTAAACTAATACTGCCCAAAAGGGATTATCAGAAAACTCCTCTAATTATCGAACCATACTTTTAATCTCTCCACGATGAATTCAAGCGCACACCACTTAAAGGAGCAACGCGATTTGGCGAGTGTCCCAAGTAGAACCATTTCCAAAATATCGTCACAACTTCCAACACATGAGGGGTTTGGGGAGTGGTGTCCGTCTGGATCCAGAACGTCGCAATTCGAGGTCTGCGTCCCTATTATTCGGCATCAGTGAGGAAAAGAGTTGTGTGTGTGCCTCTCACTGGTGCATCAGAGCGTGTAAGATCCGTCGCGACGTCTTCCTCCGTCTTAATTTCTCCGCCTTCATCTCATCTCCCAACACCTTAAAGACGCCCCAACACGCTCTCCGAAACATCGCCTGCCAAAGGGTTTCTTCCTCGCTACTTCATTCCTAAGGATTCTTTGAGGTCGGTCCAAAGTCAGAAGCACCAATAAAGAAAATTTCTCCTTCGTAAAGGAGAGATTGCTTTCGATTCAATGCTTCATTATGAAACGGAGGTGGTTTCTTTTTGAGTGGTGTGAATGAGCGTGAATAAAGTCTTTTATCTTTACCAGTACGTGCTGTTTAACTAAATTAGTGGCTTACTTATCTGCTGTTAGGTATGGAATTGACAATTGATTCTTTGATGAAAGAGAGTAGAACTCGGCTGTTGATGAACATTTTATTGAAGTCGTAATTTGAATGATGTTTCCTCGAAATGTTAATTTATATATATATATATATATATATATATATATATATATATATATATATATATATATATATATATATATTATTATAATATTTCCTTTTTCACATATGGAAATAGTTCTCAGTAAATATTACAAACGCTCCGACAACCGATTGTCGATACTAACTAAGGAAGGAATTTAAAGATGGAATAAGTACCGAATTATCGACATTCTAGGAATCACCAATGCTCATCCGATAGCTATGCTATCATATATAAGGGCTCGAAGCAGAATGAATTAGAAACAAGCATGGTTCTTTAAATGCGCTTTGGATGATTCATAAAATGTCGGTAATGTGGGACTTCCTGTTCCATCCTTTGGAGATTGTCCATATAGCAAAAATCGGTTGTAGGAACGTTTCTCAAACCTCTAATTGACCATTTTGTATAACTTTTCACGCATTTGGATCAGAAGGAAGAAAGTTCCGTTAATAGGCGGAATAATCATTTTAAAGGTTCTTAAAGAAATTGTGCTCCCACATTGACATTCAGCTTGGTTAAACGGAAGGTGTTTATCGAGTCCTTACCAAATTTATGCATAATGACCCACCTACGCACTTCCGCTGTGGAAGGAATAGATTAGTCGGCAGAAAATTAAAGGGAAACGGAAAAGTTAGGGAACAGCTCTGATTAGAGTTCCTTGAAATATCAACACCAACGTAAAGAGAACATTCGTGTTAATTACAGCGTATTTTGACGATTATTTTAAATAAAACTGTATACATTTTCAGAACACTTTATATAATGAAATCATTTACTTTTTGAAATGCTCGGGCTAATATAGTAATTTTTGAAGAACGTTAAGTCATTGAGAATCTGTACTTAATTAACGATTGCTTGATTTATTCTATAGTGAAACCTATATTACTCCTTGCAAACTGTTTGAAGGAATGTCAAATAGTGTCTGAATAATATGTTAGCGCAATACTTCATCATCAGAACCGATGTATTTTATTTTTAGATTTGGTCACATTACGATAAAAATTAACTTCATATTATCTGGTGCCTTGTTTAACAAGGCACCAGATCATATCTTATCTTAGAACAATCTTATCAATATCTTATAAACAACGATGATTATGTCAAACTGATGATCTTACGACTCATTGAACTTCTCACGTGAGAAATTGGGTCGTTCTTCCAACAAACGAAAAGAATAACAAGATCGAATTTACGAGAGTGTTTTAATAGTGTAGTTTTTGCATTATTTAATTGGAAAAATACGTTCCGTAGGCGCTGATGTACAGTTAGATTAAGCAAAAGAATCTTTTAATCTTCCCTTGGCGAAAATGCTGGAATATTCACATTTAAACTATCTATTCGGTAGGGTGATTTTACGTGACTGCTACCGCAAGTCAACATTACTTAGGAAAATATAACTGATTCTGAATATTACACTATTTACAAAAATATAAAACAGAATCATGAAATTATGATCTCCAAAATAAAAATCTAGCGTGTATGTAGAAGCCTATGACAGACAACGAACGACCAGGTCCATAAAATTGTGTTTTCGCAGGAAATTTTGCAGTATAGTATGATTGTCAAAAGTGCTTAGACAGCTGAGACCATTTCGCATATAGCTTCCTACTAGAATCGAACCCGGGACCGCTTTTACCAAATTCTAACGCGCCACTCACGTAGCTATCCAGGAGCTCCGAGAAAATGCTGAAGTAAATAATCTGAAATATCTCTTCATTTTACTCTGAGGTGTCCATTGGTATTCAGTGTAAAATTGTAACCCATCAGAAGAAAACAAATTGAGAGTATGCATAAATTTGTGAGCGTGAGGGAGGGCCGTTCATCGTTATCTCTCCTGAGGAACTCTCGGCACCTCTCTTTTCATTCTACGAAACAGAGCTGAATTAATTTGGAATGCAAATTATGGAACGAATTCTTTCGTTAGGAAGGTACGGAAATTCCACAAAAATCTGTTATTTTCGGGACGGATTCGATACATATTTCATGAGCGTGGAAAATAAAAGAACTGGATATGGGATTACGAGGATAAGTAAGCCTTAATCTGTTTGTTCTATTTTCCTTTCTCCATCACTTTATTGCAAGTTTTAGACATGAGCGTAACTCAGTAGTTTGTTATCTCAATTTCAGTCCATTTTCTCCAACAAGCGATGACATTTTTATCTTAAGTGGTATGATCAAGTTCTCCTGTATAGCCAAATGGGCAGCGTGTTCGACTTTGATGAAAGAGGTCTCGGGTTTGGTTCCCGGTGGTGCCCGCATTTGCGGAATTATCCTACCCGTCGAAGCATTTCTAGCAATACTACTGCCGATATCATCAACACCTTCATCACTTCTATTTAAAAGCTGACAGATAATTGGTATGCAATATGCTTTCTTCTCTAAGTATAGTATTTAAATGCTTCTAGATATTCAGGGGCTATGTTCCTACGTTGCATGCCTCCAGTTCCTACGACGCACTCTACTCAGAGGATTTAATTCTTGATAAATTTGGGAATCTCTCTGAATCCAAAGAGTCAGATATTCAGTGTATGGCAGTCAATGATAGTCAGTAAATGATAACCGTCAATGGTGGCTTGGAAGCCCAAGTTTTGATAAGGTGTCATATACAATGGAGCATTTTCATTGCTACTTGTCCCTTTTATTAAATTTACACCATCCTTAACCAATTAGTAACTTCACCTTTTCCAATTTAAGCACAGTTTACATTCTTTTATGAGTTTTCGCTGTTCATTAAAATTACTGTTTTGTACAAATTTTGTACAAATTACTGTTTTACTTCTTGACTGTATCTCTTATGGGTTTATATGGTAAAGTGGTAAAGGCAAAACAGAAAATTCTCAGTTTTATTGCTATTTTCTTTACGGAGTAGTAAAATGGAAATAAAGTAATGCTGACAATTATGGGATTATTTGAATACAGTGGGTGATTCAATATTCTCGATTTAAATTATTAAAAATAATTAATACAGGCTTTGTTCACTTTTACAGCTTCAGTCGTATGTTGAAATAAATAGCTCAGGTTAAGATAGAAAAGAATAGAGGAACAGGGATGTAAATATATAGAGGTTTGAAAACATTCCATTAGCAACCTGTAACAATATAATAAATCAAGCTAGATACTAGAGGCACCGAGAAAGGAAAAGGCCTGGATGGTCTTCTAGGAATTTAATATGGACAATTTAGAATTAATGGAAGTCGTACAGAAAAAACTTCAGACTAGGCGCCTACGAAAACATCATTACCCACCAAAACAAAGATTTATGAAAGGAGACCAAGGACCGATCCCCACTTCTGCTTTCAGCTCTCGGAAACCCTTCCGAAAAGAAGGTAGCACCATCCTCTTTCTCACCCTCCTTCATTACGTCAGGCCATAAGAAACCACTCCTTCACCCTCATTTCCGACATCAAACTGTTAAAACCCACTTCACCCTTTTTCTTTTTATTCTGCGTTGAGTCCTATTCTGAGTTGAGTATGATAGCATGGCTATCGAAATGCGCATTGGGTGATTCTTAGGAGTCGGTAATCGAGGTCATTCTCCGTACTTCCTGGTAGCCTGGAAGTACCTGGAAGACAATAGTCCGACAAACGGCTAACCGAGTGTTTTCATACTTATAATTCATTTTAACTTATATTCACAACGGAATGTCGAATAATGTCGATAATTTTTGCTTAATAATTCCATTTAGATATTCGGATTCACCCTGGGAATATTGTTTACAAATTTTTCAGTTTCTGAATTTTAACTTATATTCGCAACGGAATGTCGAAGTGATAACTTTTGCGCAATAATTTCATTCAAATATTCGAATTCACCCTGGAAAAATGTGTGCCATTTTTTCAGTTTCTGATAACTAACATTATATTCTCACTGTAGAAACATTTCTTTGAGAAAGATTGTAGATTTGAAAGAGCACTTTTGGAAGAGTGTATTCAGTAAGCAAACGCAGAACTCACAGAAACAAAGTCTGAGAATTCCTTCGATCGATATTGTTAGCGCATTTTCTTTCAGTAGCTGATGCTAAAGCATTGAGATTTGGGATCCTTGTCAGTTCGGATTGAATTGGGAAAGGTTTATCGCAGAGCATTTTGTAAAAGGCGTTTTCTGACAGCGGAATATCGAATATGATGAAGAGCCTCAGAAGGAGAGAAGATTGGAAGATGATGGGCAAGTATTTTATAAATGAAGACGGACTATTTGTCTTAATCAATATTGGGAGCAATTGCCAATTTCGGCACGATCGATGTCAGGACGAAGGAAAAATATTAAAGGTGCAACCGCAGTGGCTAAGATCAAACCCCCAGGAAATTTTTACTACATTCTACATTAATATATTACAGTAGAAAACGATGGTTTTAACTTGTTCATCGCTTAGAAACTGTACTGTGAAACCCGATGATTTGGTCCGCGATGATTCTGCCCGCAGTAAGTTAAATCTTTTGTTGATTTAGTCTCGTGCTAACTTAGTCGTTAGACAAGGATGATATTTGTAATAATTAATCATTATTGATAAATAGAATGCAGCAATTTTTGTAGTGCTTTTATCTTTTAAAAAAGTTAGAGTATGTTAAAGTTGGAGGTATGCTCTACCCGTTTCGGATAGGTAATACAGGAGAGAAACGTTTATGCAGACTTCAAGAAATGGCATCAGAATTGTTAATACTCAATTTCGAGTCTTTTGTTTGTAGAGAATGAGCCATATATGAAGATAAATGTTTGTTTCAGAGAAAAATATCGACGAGGAGAAGTCAAATTAATTTATTGGTAAAAATACTAGTGTAAAAATGGAAGCTTGACATTTTGCATGAATTCCAATCAAGAAATTATAATACTACAGAAAAATATGCATCAAAATATTTTTTCATATTCACACCCTTGGGATACATACCGGCTGTGATTTACTGTTAATATTTTATAAAAAGGCAGGCAGATATCGAAAAGGAAAACTTTCAGAGTGATAAAGTATCTACAGTTAGTTGACCAAAATTTTTCACTTTCTTTCAAGGAATGGAAGTTTTCGTCCCTTCCTCCCTTCTAAACGCATATTAAATGAAAAAAAATCTCTCTTGAGACTTCGTAAGCTCAGGTATCAACTGAAGATGAATACGATTTGAAGAAATTGGCTTTGGAAAATAATTAAATTCCTGTGTTTTTTCGAGTTCCAATTACAACTGATTTCGATGGCTTATACAAAGGAATCTGAATCCTCTTTGAACCTGATTTACATTGAAGATTGCATATTATATATTCGAAATGCTACGTCTTGGAGAGGATAAAAGTTTGTTGCCTAACACTTTGATATTTGTCCAATAAATAATATCATATACTATACACGCTCGTTATCTTAGATGATAATTATCCTATGAACTGTTATTTAGCAGAATTGTCATAGAATTAAACATTATGAAATTAAAATATAGGAACAACACGCTAGCCTATCTTGTGGGAGTGATAATAGCCTCTCAGATCTTTTTGCCACCTCAGCTTATGCACATACTCTGTTAGTTGTTTTCTTAGATATTAATTATCTTCTGATTCGTTATTTAGCAGAATTTTCATAGAATTAAGCATTACGAAAGTAAAATATACGAACAAAATGCCAGATTTCTTATGGGAGTGATAATACCTCAGCTTATGTATCTGTGTCACATCTTGAACATTCCCTTCGTTAATTCCATGATTCAGGTTGAACATTAATCACAATTGAATCGTCTTCCTGATCTTGCATGTGTGGTTTTGAATGGGTTGAGATGGACCGACAATTTCCCATTCGATTGTGATTTGGTTTCTCCCATACCTCCATAATCCCTTAATCCTCTCTCTTGACCTCGGTCCCTCGCTCATCCATCGACAGGGTCAAAGGACACTTTGAGAGGCACATATCGTTAGCGCATTAGTCCCTCTGCCTTTTGGTATCCTGCCGTTTGTGAGACCATTCCCTTAGGGGCATCAACCCTTTTGGGTGACTTCAATCCCTTTATTTTACCAAAGGCTTAGATCGCTCTTTCCTACCCACTGTTATTGTCAGTATGATTTTAGCATCTCGTTTGTTCAACTTTTCCTCGTTTACTTTACAAAATTTTGCTTTTGCTCATCTATGTTTATGAGCGATAAAATCAGGAATTTCCGTTTTCCGATTATTATGTTATTTTGGACGGTAGATTTTGGTAGCTGGAGTCACCAGCAATTTTAATATACTTGTTGGTAGGAAATATCCTCTTTTAGCCATTTGTGGGGGTTTTGTTGGACCACTTACCACATTGATGAATGAATTAGCCATGTCGTTTTGAACAGAAGAGAGAAAAATGCATCTTCCATTTTCTTCTGCATTAGTCTGCTAATGCCTCTGATAAATAATATTAAAGCTACTAAGGTAAGAATCATGCTGAATAAGGGGACTGTCTCTCCTTATGGAACTCTACCAAAATTGTTACATGTAGAATCATTATGCTTACGCAAGGTCATTGTGCGGTGACATAGACTTGTTACGCTTATAGCATTTTGGCTAGGCGAGGAAAGCAAGCTACCTCACTCCTCATCATAGTAAGCCTCATTCCCATCTCCCATTTCTTGGCAGCTAATAGTAGAGAGGATGAAGTTCCAGCCTATGGCCTCTAACAAATGGCTCAATATCTTAAAGATAGAAAGGAGGCATCGTTGTATCCTTCCTTTTCTTCAAACTAAAATTCAACGTAATAATAATTCAAAATATAAGAAATCGGAGATCAAGATGTAGGATTTTTATGTCCTTCATAGAATTGAAATAATTTCATAGAATGCCATCAGAAAATTAGCAATAAAAATATCGGAAATATTCATACAACCAAAAGTAGAAGACAGCTCAAAAAGTATATAATGGTAAATAAATAAGTAATAAATAGTAAATAAAAGTAATAAATAGTGAATAAATCCTGATACGGTAGCATAAAGCAGCTTTAAATCACCAACTCCGCGGGAAGTAATAATTTGGGAAAGAAAACACAATTACTGAACACGTCGGTTTCCTGAGAATAAAGTAATTGAAAATTAAGAGTTATATGCAGATCATTAGAGTAGGATTCCTGTATGTGCAGATATGACAAAAAGAATAAAAATGCCTACACATTATTGTAGACTTTAGGGCATGCGGAATCGAGCACTTCTTTCAGAGAATTTGACATAGACAAATACTTGTCCTTGAATTGGACGGTGAAAAATTGAAACGCCGTACCAACATGTGCATACAAGTCAGGCCAGTTTCGCCCCGAACAAACACGTGGAAACTGAGAGAGAATGCGTATAAAATGAATATCAGTGTTGGGGATGCATTACGGAGTTGCAGCGACGTGTATTTGCGCGGTATAGATCAGCAGTCAGGTGAGATTACGAGTACTGTTTCGTTGTTTGTACCGTTTTTATATTATCGAGTTTGAGATACTCATATTTCACTATTTTCTGGTGAATATTTTTATTTTTATAATTTAATGGTAATGGTTTAATACCTGATATATGGTTCTGATTTCATCATAATATTGTTTTACAGTAATAATGGTAGCAACGAAGAGGGCAAGGCAAATTGTACAAACAGGAATAGGAGAAAGTATTGAATGAAGGATAAAATAGCATGGGTGGGTGGTGTTGGTAGCATATATGTTGAACGGGAAGGTTGAAGGAAGTGGTAAGAGGGAGGAGTAGCAAAGAGAAATATTAAAGGGAAGCGTTGAGATTGGAGGGACTTATCTTAGGGTAAAATTTTAACATTGGTGATACCATTCTCATTATAGAATCAGAGCTAGGTTTAGCCGAAATACAAATTCAGATGACTGAACTTATCGTGTAAATCGTCAGACACAACTCTGAGCTAAAAACCCCAGTATTTTTATTTAATTTTCTAATATACGTAAAGAAATTTGATGAAAGTAATAGCAATGAAAGTGGCGCAATGTAATGTCAAGGAAAGAAAATAAATGATCGTCTACAGGCGTGAATCTAATTTTCTGATGGGAAGAAAAATCACTTTCGATTTATTAATTTCAAAAAATTTTGAACTACGTATTAAATACAAGAAAAGCCTTATAGTATCATAGAAAAATCAATTATTTAGTGCTTATTACGGACAAATTATTCATTTGGTTTCCACATAGTAGATACGCTTCCTAATTAAAGTACATGCTTGAATCCTAAGTATTTCTTTCATAAATCTATGGTGCGCGTTAACTCTTAACTAAAGAATGTCAGGAATGTTAGGTTTTTATAATGAACCATTAGGTTTTCCAATATTCTTAAATGAAAGAGTAAGCAAACGAAAGAAATGCGACAAGTAAAGGGACTAAGATGTAAATAATTTATTAACGATTGTAGCGTACGTAAAATCCTGTAACTTAACTCTTAATGAACAAGTAAGAAGAGCAAACTTTGTACGATATGTTTCACAGATTTCACGAAATACAGCCAAGTCAGATTAATTTTATTAACTTTTAATATCATGGAATCTCAATTTATCAACGAAAGTGGGTTACTATTACTTATCGCCTAACGGAACGAAATCTTATTTCAAAGAGAAATATTCAAATAAGACCAGGCGCATAGAAAGTCGAATCGAGTACTTTTCCACAGTATGCATCTATCGACGGAGAGTTAGTAGATTAAATTTCAAAATCAATCCCAGACTCCAATCCGAATTCAATCACAATTCCGTTATATTTCAACGTAACCCAAATGAGGACGAGCTAAAGTTGTCTTTCTCAATGAAGCTATGTCTCAAAAACAAACGAAAACTTTGGGGAAGTATCGGAGAGCGTTTCAGGCAAAGGAAGTCCACTCTTTTCTGAGGAAGATCTCGGAATTCCTACGGATATACTTTCGCCTGTTGTTGCGCCAAATATGTGCCCCAGTGATGAAGGTCTTTTCTGCCCATTGGCTCCTCCTTTCACAACCTGAAATTCCACAAATAATAAAGCAGCCAGGAATTCCTGAGGGAAAGAGCGACAAGCCGTGTGTGGTTCCCTAAGAGCGATGGCAAAAGGATAAGTCGTCTTCATATACTGCGGCGCAGATTGTAACTTTTGCGGGTAATTAGTTACTGTAGAAGAATTCTCTGATGTTTAGTTAAACCTGTGATATTTTCTTTAAGAGGATATCTTTAAAGATGAAAAATCCAAAATTAATCCACATATATATGAAGAATAAACTTAGGTATATTATTGACCGCTTCTGTTTCAGAAATTACACTTTCCCATAAGAAATCATTCTTTAATTTTGTTGCACTTTATCTTCTAACTTTTTTCATTTCCTTTTGGTAATTTCTAGGATCATAAATTTGGAATAATACCTGAATCCACACAAAGGTCATATATTTAAGCTCAATTGCAGTATGTTTGACTTTCACTGAAAGTGGTTTTTGAAAAGAATGTAAAATAATTGCCTTAATTTATTTTAAACCACCCACCAATGAGAGGTAAGAAATGCAGCAATCAACGAGTGATTGTACCTTGGCCTATATATCAGTCTCAAAATATTTTCTCAGTGAAAATAGTGAAATTTGTCTTTCTTCATTGATTTCTGAGGGACCACTCCATTCCTGATACGCCTCGAGCAATTCTTTGTTTCAATATTGATCTAATTTACGCTCTGCCAGTAACATGTAAGATTCAACCAATGTTTATACTATATAATCCAATATCTCACAAAAAATCGAACATCGAACTTCCTTGAGGATGTTGGCCCTAATAAAATAAAATAACTACGGACTTTGTTTGAAAAGGAAATTAACAGATTCTTTTCTCTTATAAGACTCAATATTTTCAGTCCTTGATGGCCTCTGGACTTTTATACTTTCTTGTACAAATGATAGAATCCTTTTTAAACATCTATTTCTATGTATTCTGGCAGAATTTGTTTTCTGTGATAATATTGAGTTTATCAAATTTGTATGTAAGAAAATTAATGGACTTACACATCCTGCTATACTCATTAATTAAGAATTCTCTCTCTCTCTCATCAATTCCTTCCTAAAATTTTAATTAGATGACCAAATTTTTAATCTTTCACAGAAATTATTTTTTCGAATCCCATTTTTGTTTATATCATCCGTTCGAAACTTCAATGCCACTCCAACGTCTTTAAAGTACTGTATCTTTAAGCGTATATTTTACAGTGATACAATTCGAGTTAATGAATTCCTTGCTCTTCCAGATAAACTTATCAGGACTTTAGAAGGATATATGTGCATTATAATGGTTAATTTAACTTAAATCGGATTGTGTTAATTATTATATTGCACTCATTTTAGTCCTTTCCAGTCTTATTTATGATGTTTTATCAGCGTTTTAAAAATTTACTTTCTATGAATTTCTTGAATTTCTGGAAGTTTATGATTTAACTTTATCTTTTTCAAGTTCCTCAGCTTGGAGTGATGGCGTAATCCAAGACTTGCCTTCATGTTTTCTGCTGTTCGTGACGTTCATGACCTTTCTGTTCTCCTGTTTTACATATAATAAGTAATTTTTAGGGGTATCCTAACGAAATTAGGTAGAATCTTAACGGAATTAGGATTATCTGCAAAACTTAAATTGATAATTTATTTTGGAAGATAAATGGTAACTTTTCATTCTATTCCGATTTGAGGGAACATAACAATTCCATTGAGTTTCGATATTTTCTCATATGTTTCTCATGAAGACAATCCGAAGGAAGTAAATCCTTAAGAAAGCAAAGATTTTCTTTCCTACTGCACCACCATCCTCGGCGACTTAAGTCTTTCAATGTTTTTCTTACTCTTTAATTTTGTTATAACGCCAATAAGCCAGTTTCTGGATGAGACTCAGTAAAGAATCATTAACCCCATACTTTTATCCCGAACGTATGAAAAACGGATTAATGACTTAAAATGAAGTAAAAAAGAACCCACAAAGTGAGTGCGTTTCAAATTTGAAGAAGTACTGTTCTTCCGTTAGGCTTGGACCCTTTGGGGCCCTCATCTCCCTTTCACTGGCATTCCTCTACGACTTTAATCTGTTCCTGAATATCAAGGGCCGAATTCTTTTCTTTTCCCACTTCAAAGTCGCGGTAAAAACTGAAATTGTGAGTGGCGGCGGATGAAATGAATAAGATTGTGCGTGGAGGCGGCGAGGAAAAATGTTTTATTCATTCTTTTCGCATTCATTTTATTCATTCTTTTCTCGGATGCACATTCACCTCTGCTCCGTGAACGCATAAAAATTTCCTCCAAACATATTTTTTTTTTCGTTATAACAAGATTCTCCCTTCACTATTGCGTTTCCTATAGAGATATGCGGTTGCGGAAAATATTGCTTACTTAATTAGATGCTAATTTCGTGATTCATTCTGCGCTACTCTTTAATATACTTGCTTACATGAATACATATTGGCGAATGAACTTTATAGTACCATCGAATCTCGTTTATAATATTATGAATATTTCATCTTCTAATTCTGCAGTTGTGAGCATTTTTGGTGAGAGTATTACTATCTCTCTTTTATACACATAAGAATATTACACGAGATTATGTGGAAGAAAGTCCACTTGGGCCTAACCTCGCTTAATAAAGGGTCCAATAATAATGTTATAATTTCAAATAATAAGTCAGAAATATTCACTCTATATTATTGTTTTTACTTTTGTAATTCTGGAGGTTTATGGATGTGATTGTGACTCCATAAGGCCAAAGGACTCTTAATATTTTCAGCGCTATCTACAACTATAACTCATATAACGTTAAATAGCATGGAATTTTTCATAAATTATGATTTTAGCGTTTTTCATCTCAGCACTCAGAAGAAATTTCTATTCTAGTTGTATTTATTTAGCACCATCCCTCATAGACAAGTATTTTTCATTCTTGAATAGAAAGCACTCTATCAATCAATTACACGCTGAAATACGTCACTTTCTGTATTCTTAAGAGAGTTAATTAGTTATTTTTTGGCTAAATGAATGATTTCCGACAGTGAAGTGGCGATCGATCATAAGCCTACTTGAGGGTTGTGTACTTTTCTCGAAATATCCTGCAAAGAATTTTGTTGACCTCGTCTTAACATGCCATTGATCTGAATTCTTAGCGAGTTTCTCCGTAAGTCTCCGAAATTCCAATGTACAGCACTTTCACTTGACTCTCATGGCATCGGTGAAATGTGATTCTTTCTCAGCTGTCTAACATTGCTCTCTTTTGCTAGCCTTATTACTCTTTCAATGGTTAAGGGGTTGAATGAGTCAACCCATCGGAATGATAATTTTCTGTGAGTGGTTTACTGAGAGATTAATCGCTGGGAGACAATTCTTGATGCTAACATCTCACTACACCAGCAAATGACAGATCTGAGATTGTAGATAAACTTATATCATGTCAAATATCCTAGATCAGGCATGCTTAACATACAAGAAGGGATGATCCGAATGTATTTGACAAAAAGCGGGCCGCTGACGAATTTCCCAATAACAAATATGTTTAGTTATATGAAGAAATATTTATTGGAACGAAAAAACCCAAATATCATACATTACAAAGACGTTATTGTGTATCAATATTTTTGTGATTTAGAATTGAATTATGAGTAAATATACTCTCCCAACAATTCAGTTTCCTTCCTCCCGACTTTAAAACCATAACACATTTTAGCAAACAGTGTTATTTTGAAACTTATTGCGGGTCACAATAGTAGATCTATCGGCCAAACGTGGTCAGAAAGCCGTATGTTATACAGCCAGATGAATGTGCCTATGTCTCGAGTTTCGTGTTCTTGCAGCACAGTATAAGAATGATTCTAGTTGAAATCAAATTTATTAAATATCACGTATTCAACTAGTACGTTTATTCTTCTACTGATATGAAATAAGCATTTCTATATGATCTTGTCTAACGTGTATTTAAATGCAGATAAGTTAAGTAAATCACAGTAGCTGAAGTGGAGTAACCATTGTATGTAATATGAAACCGTCTTAAATTTTAGGTGGCTTGTCTCCAACCTGGTTCATTTGAGCTATGCTTAATCAAGTTAATTCGTATACGCTCCGTAGACGAATTATGACTAGTAAAAAGGTTGAGCGTTCCAAGAGGACGGGGAGAACTTTAATATCGTCCCCCGAAGAAGTGGAAGGGTCGAAAGTCAGGGGTAAGTGCAATTCATTCGGTTCTACCGGTGCCTTCTCGAGATGTTTCGCCCGGAGCGCTAATTTCGCCTGTATTCTTACGAACTGGTGTCTTCATAAAACTTCCCACGCCTCAGGAAACGGGACTAAATTGCAACTCGCCTTGAGAGAAAGTTTTTATTAGTAGAATACATTCGTAAACTGTGCTTAAATTTGCATGTTATTTTACTAAGCAGTCGAAATTTTTTGGATATGGATCATTAGGTATTGATTAACTACTAGTTGACTCGTGCGAAAACTTTGTAGACGGACACTGATATTCCATTTCCTACCCAGATAAATTTCAACAAACTCACCAATAACTACAGAAGAATGCACACACATTTAAACATACCTAAAAAACATATCTTAATAGTCTGTATCAATATCGGTTTCGATATACCTCGTTTTTATCGATAGATATCGATATTTACACATCCAGTAACGAAACTCCATGGGCAAATTCAAATCTTAACTCGATTTCTTTTCCAAAATGGTGCATTCTTCATTTGTTAACCTACTCTTAGCAGGAAGGAGGAATTTTTTTCTTTAAAATGGTGTGTCATTTGTATGTTTTGGTGGATTGTGAAGAAAGAAAAGCGCTAGTTACCGAAAATGGACGTTAAGAAATAATAAATGAGAATATTTTTCCATCTGTATCTTCCAAATATTTCCCTGCTGATGGTATCTGCATCACGGTGTTGTCCTCTAGCCATACAGCTTTACATCAACATTTGAAGTAACGTAACGTCAAGATTAAGCCTCTCTCTATAAGCCGACTACATCAATGAAGTATTAGTTCTCTTTCTCGAATAGAAAGATAGGGCCGGAAAACTACTGAGCTTCTTAGAATCACCCAATGCGTTCTTTGGTGACAATGCGAGTAGTTCACAGAAACGTGCATTGTATGCGGTGATTAATTTGCCAACCCTTTCTTTTCTTCGAGGAATAGAACTGACGCTTTAATGACGTAGTCGGCTTACGAAGAGTTTTTCGACCTCTGATTCATTAACAGCCGAGTTTCAATTTCTTTTTTTTTCCTTGACGTAACGTTCATACTCTTTCTCTCTATTCAAGAAAATTGGTTGATATTTTTTAAAATTTGTAAATAAAATTAGCGATTATAATAATTAGATTATTTGTTCATGGAATTAAACAGAAAAGCGAAAACAGACAAAAATAACAAGTAATATCATTAAACTCAGTTTTGCCCTTTAAGAATTTACTGAACCACAAATGTAATGCATGACGTTATTCACAATTAGCACACAAAATATCACATTTATAATGTGTATATTAATAGTCGCTAATACGTGATTAATAGGTGGGTGAGTTTTCTTAATTTAAATAGCTATATATCCCGTCACTCAAACGCAGTTCCGCATCCAGATGACCTTTTATAATTCCTTTAACTTAATGAGAAAACTAGTGCTCCTTAATTTATTTACCTAAAATTTTTCTTCTTTATGATGACAGTAATCATCCGTTAGAGACATCTACTGTTACTTTCCTAAAAATTGTTGGCCTTTTGTAAGACCTTCGTTAAATATTATCTGAATGATTTAAGGGGAGTTTCTGTTGTTTACATTCCTACTGAAAGGTGCTTCAAAAAGATCGTCGATTGTGGTTCGTAATTTTAATCACCATATTCTGACTTGGGTAGAACGATATTTTATCGGAAAAATTTCTTTTCTGAGTAGAAATCCTGTTTAACTGTTCCATTAATCAGAATTTCCGTAAGGAAAAGAGCCAAGGGAGTACAACTACCTGTTGGAGTTTTCCACTACCATATAGTTGGTTGGTTTCACTTCGAATGCTTTTACAGGTGGCTCTCGTAAATCGTATTGAACCATCCATGAATGAAGCAATTATAACAATGAATGCCATGTTTAGTTCACGTTTTTTGCTTTGATAAAATTCGAGCTTAAGGTCTCAAGTTTTACGATTTCTTTTGTGAAAATGTGATTTTTGCTCATTTGGTTTCAAGTTTGACTCCCAAAATAATTGCGACGTGTAGCTTTAGGGTTTCATAAGCAGACGTAATTAAAAGCCAGATCAAGATAATTATTAATTAGAAGGCTTGGTTGAAGCTGAGTTTCCTGTTTATATTTCAATGGAATGTTGTATTGAAAATAAATCCATAGGTCGTTTTACTTACAAGTATTGAGGAAGTGAATTTTTTATACTCTAATTCATGGGCTACTTTGGAACTACTTTTGTCTATTAGATGAACCATTTTCTTGAACTCCTCTGAATACTTTTTAAATTTATTTAGAACTTTTTCTCTACCCTATCAGATCTGAATCACATATAAACACGAGGCGATATGTTTGATTATATTAACTTTTCAAGAGACACAATCAAGAAAATGAACTTGCCTGAGTATACAATGTAAATTAACTTAGGAGCCCCCGAATAACAAAGTGGGTAGCGTGTTTACTATTGGTGATAGCGGTCCCAGGTTCGATTCCCGATGGGAGTTCATATATTCGACGTGACCTCAGTTTTCGAAAGTTTATCAGCAATATTAATAAGTATAAAATTTACTTTTAAAAAGTATAAAATTTAATTTTTTAGCTATTTAGCGTAAGACAATGCAACACATTTTTTATACTATTATATTCAAAGAAAATTGACCCGTGGATTTGAGAAAGAATTGATGTATAGAATATAAAAAGATTTGACTCATTTGTGATTCCATTGCCTGAGAGGATTCATTGCCAATTCTGTAGCACGTGGTGATTTCTCTCCAGCTCTATAGAAGGCTCTACACGACACTCTTGGATTTAATACAAGGGAGCATTCGTAAGCTTCTTATAGACTCCTTAAGGAGGATTATTTCTGTCTCTTGCCGTCCCGACAACAATTGAAATTTCCCAGCCTCTTCTCCTTTTGCACCAGCATTAACTTCGAAACCACGGTCATTTATCCTAGCAATCCTACTTCGAAAATGTTTCTTTCTCGTTTATTTGAGAGGCTCGTGATTCTAATCCTTCTCTACATTGTAAAATCTCGTCTCACGTCAGGATTAGATACCTCTTGCTGTGTTTTCTCTTAAATTGCCATAGCCTCAAAGCTATTTTTTTCGTTCAATTTTTCTATTATACGTTTTATATGTGGTACACTCGAAATCTTTTCCAAAATTGATGCCTCTTAAGAGTTGTTGGTCTGTAGTGTTGTAGATTGTCTCCTTTATTCAAGTTTTGAGAATATATAGAAAAGTTTAATAATCATATCTCGCTTTTTTACCTCTTCCTTATGTGACGAGAAATGATCCGCTATTACTAAAAACTAATGCTTGAGTTGATAAAAATGATCGTTCCCCAATTAATTCTCTTTCGAAAAATATATTGTAATTATATATTTATATTAATCGTTCGTAGTTCTGCCTTCAATGTGAAAGTACATCTTTATATGCACCATATGGTTATAATAATAAAAGCATATTATAAAGATGTTGGGTTAAGAACTATAAAGTTGTTCTGTACATCATACTGTTATATATTACATTGTTGTCCCCATGCCTATTTGTTACTTATCTAAAAGAGATATATTGAATTCAAAGCATATCTGTAATTCTGAGGAAGGGATTGTAAACTAACTGTGGAATGGAAGAATCTCTTACAGATTATTACGAATTTCGATAAAAAATTTAAAGTATCGCTATATATTCAATAAAATTAAATTAAATAGGAACTGTAATGAAGCGCACTAGTAAAGAATATCTGGGTAGCCTGAAAAATCGTTTTATTCCTTGTCATAAAAACAATAACTTATTATCATTCAATTTTCAAAAAAATCAATGTATCTTTGTGTATATCATTATTTAATAAATGAAATGGGAGCTTTCTTGAAAGTATTTAGCGGTTTTAAATTAAATTTGTATCCAATATTTGGAGATAATTTGAAATATCCCGAAGTTCACTCAGATCTAATTACTATTTAAATTGTTTTCGTGAGTTAATTACAATGGACAAACCCTAGTAGTCTAGAATGGTTACTGTAGTGTACTCAGGGGTACGATTCAACAATATTTCGGTGATGCTGTAAGTGAGAGTTTTAGTCGCTTTATAATTTGCTTGACATAAAACTCGTGTGATTCCTTGTCATCATCAAATCCAAGAGAAAACACAATTAAAACTACAAACTCAAGCAACCACAATCATCACCGTTCAATTGTTTCTTAAAAGAATTCCATTTTTATTTCTGCTCAACTTCGTGGCGTTGTACAAACAAATGGAAAATCACAAAGACATCCATTTCGTGGCAACGTCATTCTTAACTAGAGTGTATTGGGAAATTCCAGCCTTTTCTCTTGCGACATCTCAGAGTGGATTTAATTTAACTTCTTCGATAGGTTTGGGCCGAACGCGAGTTCTCTGGGGCATTTCTCCGCAGCTCCCAACAAATCGATCTCATCTCTAATGAGATCTAAAAAATTTTAAATCGGTCCTCGTAACTTTCCAAAACTGAGTGTAGTCTCCCTGGAGATTGAAAAACAACATTCGTCACCGAATTCGTGGCAATGTAATTCTCGCCCATTTTTGCCAGAAAACTCTTCAAACTCTTCTCGAATGGTGGGAAAAGTATTTTTTCGCGAATGCAAAATGAAAACAGGAGAGATAAATCAAATCGTGACGGAACTTGAAGTCACTGTTTCGAAATAACGTGTTCTATGAATGATAGCGTTGCGTTACGTGGTCATATTTGGCGCTGTATCAGACTAGAGTAATTTTGAAATTTCTATAGGATGATACATACTTTTGTATTCGACTCCCTCTAAAACTTCGGTGTGAACGAGAAATTTCTGTTATTCTAAAAATGAATTTGTGGAGCTCTTTACTTTCTTAGTAACTTAATCAATTTAATCCACTGATGGTCGAAAACAATGACTAAAATTGCTATCATATGATAAAATAAGGCAATTGAAAATTATAGTGTAAGAATCTGTGAATTGGAAGTAATTGTTGTTAATGCTCTAGTCACTCGACAGCAAAAAAATTATTGGATTGTCTGCTCACAACAGAAAAGAGCAAAGTAATACAAAAAATAAAGCTCTAAACTAAGCTAAAATTAAAAATAGCGACTTTATCGAATACGATGAAAGATATTTTATTCATAATTAATAAAAAAGTTACATGAGAAATTAAAATAGAAGAAATCAACATCATCCGGAAAATAAATATACATTTTCTCCCTAGAATTCTCCCATCTAGAAATGGACTTCTGATAATTCACAAGGCATATGATGGAATAGAAAAAGTGAGTGATTCAAGTAGAGAAATGAGACTAATCTGGATTATTTAAGACAATAGGGACATTCGAAGAGTTAATAGTCGAAAGGCGTGATTATAAAAACATGTATACCCTCCATACAGACTTCCCATTCGGAATAAGCACCACATTATTTAGCACTAACCCCATTCGCGATACTCATCCATTCTTCCCCGTATTTCCTTGCTTACATCTTTATATCCATTACCTTTTATTCTTAAACCTATGTACATCTCTTCCACATTTGACTCTTTTCTTTGCTCTATCTTCCTCTTCCTTTTTTACCATAAGTATTCCTCACACCACAAATCTGACGTATCC
Source organism: Pachydiplax longipennis (assembly GCA_036926295.1). NCBI lineage: Eukaryota > Metazoa > Arthropoda > Insecta > Odonata > Libellulidae > Pachydiplax > Pachydiplax longipennis. The sequence continues at coordinate 2,133,672 of JAVFKF010000014.1, read as the reverse complement.
AAGATCAACTTTGTAAAAAGGAGCCACAGTAAAGGATCAAAAACAATTACTTTGTAGTTTTCGTAGAAAATAATTAAATAGGTACGACTAATGTCCTCCACAAGTAGAAAACTTCAAGATGTTATCAAAGATTTCAAATTGTGGAATGAAACTAGTCGTGTCTAATAAATTATATTCTGCAGAAAGAACTTAATGTTTTTTAGTCTTTAATCGTACACCATTCTCGACATTTCACTGCCATACATCCACCTATGCGATAATTATCATCGAAGATTTCTACTTGTGTAATGAAACGAGTCTAATAAATTATATTTTGCAGAAAATACAAAGAATTTTTTTTTACTCTTTGGTCGTACACTATGCTCGTAATTTTATGGCCATTCATCCACCTATGCGATAATTATTAATCCTCAGAAACAAAACATTACTTGAAAAAGATACGCAAATAGTGTAGGAGATAAGTGCTAGAAATGGCTCTCTACATCTGCGCTAGAAGAGGGCTCATTCTAACGGAAAAGTTGGAAACCCGAGAGCACTTCCTTCAGCCGATCCACCGGAAAAACACCCTCACGGATGGAGTCGTTTTCCGACTTCTCTCTCTGATTCGTTCGCTGATGGAAAGAGTTCTCCGCGAACGAAAACCTGATGATACAATCAGCATCCACACGCCTGCGACCTGTTTTCCAAAGCCCAGTGGTTGCGGAATAAACTTTTCCGTGAAAATGGATCGCATCTAAATATACAGCTTACGGAGATTGATTTCCTTTATGTGCATGTAGCACATCCACATATTCACGGCCATAAAAACGTTTCACGCTGCACTCCTCTGCCGGTAACTCTCTCTGTATCTTCGCTCTGCAATCCTAAATCCGGATAAGAGAAGTGAAGCCATGCATAACAACTGAAAGCAGCTTTAGTTCCCGCCACATTCATTGTGAAATGTAGTACTTTATGATTGCTCCGAATAATCTCTTTCCCGAAGAAGCGTTTCTTTCTTGAGTGCCTTTGTTTTCGCGTTAATCAGGTGGTTTTCTTTCAGTTTCTTCAAAGTTTTAATTAATGTGTATCGTGCTTCTTGTTGGATCGATATTTTATGTGTAGGATTAAGGTGAATAAGACGGCGAACCTTTTTGTACAAATGGATGTGTATTTTGTTACGTATGGTCGTTAGTATTGAGTACATTATTTCTGCGCATGGCTCATGGTACCCCTTGCCTTTTTTTCAAAGTGGTAAAATAACCAAGAAGAATGAGGATGTCGCAGAACAATGGTGGAGGAGCAAGTCAGAGGCACTCGGAAACAATTAATTATCACTGATGAATCAAGAGTTGAAGAAAGATAAGAAAAACAAATGAAATATCAGACAATAGCAATTTGCGAAGGGGTGACTTGTGAAAAGCCATTTCATCAAATGAAATACGCAATTTTCCTCACAAAGAAATGTTAGAAATTATTTTCACAGCCCTTAATCGTGTAAGCATTAAATATGCAATGAACGTAGCTCACTTGAGAAAATCACTTATCAATACAAACTCATCGCTAGGAGGTGAAATAGAATAAACATTTTTTTAAATTCTGTTTCTCCTGTAATATATTTTGTTCTAAAGCCTCTTTTTACTTTCTCAGTGTATTAACGTTGTATATGTCCTAAGAGTCTCATTTTTTATGGTCAAGCAACAACCATCTCTAAGCATTAACTGTTGGATGTCTAAAATAAACATGGTGTGAAAAAATTACGATTATCTGTGAAAAGCTTTAATATATAGATATGCATAGTAAGTAATTTCGCAAAACTAAAATTTGGTTTTATTAAAATTTATGCATCGTTTAATAATCTCCAGCTCTCAGTTATTTTGGTAATGGCTCTCTTGATATACACCAAATTATAATAATGATCACGTCTATATTAGGCGAAATTTAAAACATGGAAACGACTCTTTCCATCAAGATCTAGTTAGCTTATTATTTTACTTCAGCTAAAGGAGTTTCTTGTTACTATTTCCCATTAGAATAGAGCTCCCATCCCATTTTCTCGGTATCTCTCAGGAAGTCTTTGAACCAGATGTAAACACATTTTGTGTTCCCGCATCAAGGCGATGACGTCGGTGTCAACCACCGATTGCCCTTTGTTTGCAGACAGACAGAGCTTTATCTGAGGATTCCTCTACTTCTTGCCGCCGCTGACTTCCGTGGTTAAAATTTCGTTTCGCCGAGTTGGCGCCTCGCGCCAGTGCCGATCGATGAGCAAAGGCGCCCATTGTGGAAGGTATTTGGGATGGTGCCGACCAAGGTGATGCCTCTCTTCATGTCAGATACACTGCCAATTTTTGTTCAACCATCGAATGTTCTGCCTATTCAAACGGTGAGTGATTTTATGAAATATCACTTCTCCATTCTACAGCATTTTTTTATTTATCATATAGTTTGCAGGACATACGAGCACATATGCATTAAATGGAGTGGCCCACTCTGTATGCGAGATTACCTATCTATATCGTAACTAATTCCAACACCTGGGAATGCACCCAGATTAATCTCAGTTATACAGGACAAATTAAGCTCATTTAACTCTATAAAAGAGGAAATTGTGCGCGGTTGTTACTATAAACAGATCTTAAAAATTATTCTTGCTAAACTCGTGAAGTTGGATTTTTTTTACTTAATTGTGACGCTTGAAATCAAACTGGATGAATGGAATGATTGTCTCTTTTGGCGCAGGACGGAGTCTCTTTTAGTTTTATTTTCTAAGCTGTTTAGAGCTTGCTCTAGAATTCATGTGGTCAAGGAAATCAAGGAAAATGACAAACTAGAAAAATCTCACCCTCAGAAGATACCAATAGGTATTTCAATGGTTAAAGCGATCATCTTCTGGGGATGAAGAATACAAGAATTTCTCTTGTTAAAGAAAACTTCAGTCCGTGAAGAACACTTTAGGCCGTTCATTCAGAATATTTCAATATTAGGCTATCAATTTAGAGGTAAAACCATGCCTCACTATTTCCTGATCATGATAGCTTAGCTTCTGAAATACTAAAGTAATATGTGGGCTCTTCTTTGAACGGAGATTTACCAGAGTTTGATGGTTTCCTTGGTCTGGATTTGGGGTAGTCCCCTAACGGCCTCAGCAGTAATTAAAATTTCTATTCTCCATTCGAAATAATTGTCTGCTCCTTTCCTAAGATCCAGGGTGTTGATATTTTCTAAGCTTATATAGTACATCTGCTGATTCCTTCTCTTTCCCTATTACCTTCCACCAGTCGCTTCTTTGTCCGTATAGTAAATCTAGGACTAGCCAAGTCACAATTTTTCTCTTCTCGTACAACTTTCTTTACAACTTCCGCAATCCAATCGCAACTCCTTGACTCGTCCTCAACGTCGGATCCATTGAATTAATTGGGGGAACACGTGAATGCAAAGTTAAGATCTAGGGCAAAAGTTTCTCAGGATATTTTTCAGGAAGTACATACTCGTATATTTCCTTTAATCCGGAATCATGGTTATCTCTATAGTTCCCGATATCCTTGTCAGTTTATAAAAGACTTTTAAATACTGGTCTGATTATCTAATTGGAAGGTACGAGGGTTATATTAGTACGTGGAACTGTTTAACTGTATTCCAAAAGAAAAAAGATTAGAGCTTTAATTAAAATGAATTCACAACATTATTTAATGCATGATAAAGATACTCTACTGATCTCGCAGAAATGGGGTACGATCCAGACGTTTCATATCAAGACAACTTCGCATACATTTTATGTATACCGTGTATTACCTCGGCCTTGTAGTCTTGGTATACTTTTGTATCAAAAAGCTAAGTCTAGACACTGCCGCAGACTAATTTTAGCGGACGACCGAGGCTTTTCCTCATCCTGCGGTCGAAAAAGGTCAGTTGTAGTTGAAATCTCAGTCCTTGCTCCGTAGCTTAGGCTGCGCTAAATGAAACGGTAGAAATGAATTCGTTGATAGCAAGCCCAATTAGAACACTATTATATGCTGAAAAATATTTTCTCCTCAATTTAATACAGCTAAAATTTTAAATAAAAGTGAGATCTCTTCAAACATATAGCAAATTAAGGGGGAAATAGAGAAACTGGTAACTAGAATTTCTCGGTTTTTACTGTATTTTTGTTTATTTCATAATATTGTGTTCTTCTTTTGCCTTTAAGTGGACGTAATGTATCTGTAATACTAGAAACAAAAGGAAGATTGATAAGGTGTGGAGGCAGTAAGGAGTAACATTGTATTTAAGTGTATTGGATAACATTGTACAACTCTAAATGCATATGGTTAATGCGATATTTATTTCGAGAAATATAAATGCATGTTATTTTAATTGTACTTCGCGAAACTTTCTGAGAACTTTATTATAGCAAGAATTTATTGTACATATATAATGTCATACACATTTTATATGTTTAAAATAAATATATGTTGAAGTTTTTCGGTGACGCCGAAATGACCTACACTGCGTTCCCGAAAAACTTCAACATTGATTCTTCGTGCAGCGAAAGCCTTCATTCCAAAATAAATATATACTAAGGACGGTAGGAAAGCGTATTTCTACCAAATTTACCTTAAGATGAGAATTAGATGGATACTTTTTTAGTAATGTATGAGTACGACTTGAATGGTACTTTTGTGAAGCAAATACGGCTATGAAATTTTTGTGGAAAAAAGCCTTTCTATGAAGAAAAAACGCGAAAAATAACTTTGTTTTTTGCTCCTTGAGAATGTTTGCGTATGAAATAAGTATTTGCAGAACGTCCGTAAGTAGGGGTTCTCATTTCTTACAACAACTTGGAAACTAAGTATTCAGGTAAGAATGATGACAGCCATGTGATAGCGAAAATGCGATCAAATTCGTGAAAAGTTTGACGGTTGCATTTCCTTTGGCAACGTCTCGGTAGGAAAGTTGACGGAAATTAGAAACGCGAGCGAAGTGATACAGAATACTCTTTAGAAATGAGACTCTCCACTCACATTTTGCTATTCGAGGATCTTAACTAAGTCTCATGCAAAAGAAGGAGACAAGAGAGGAAAGATCCTTATATCATATTACTGAAAAAGTAGTAGACTTAAGGACACAAAGGATACTAATGTTACCGATTATGTAAAATAGGATGGTTTACTTTAACTAAAATAAATAGAGGATCTTTTGGGAGCAAAGAAATAAAAAATCATAGTTTTTTATCGAGTTCTTTAACTTTAAAATCTTTCTGCATTTTTTTAATTTCCCCCTTGCTACGGGCTGGTTTCCCTTCCTCGATGGAAAGTTCCAGAGAGTTCTTGTTGGGCTGGTTGTTACTCATCCATTTCAGTCGAAATCGGTTTAACAGGGGAACCAGATTTCTCTCCAGGAAATGAAGAGAAACCAGCTTATAACCTTAAGGAGTTAGACCTCCCTCAACACCGACCCTCAACATTGTTATAAGAGTTTACGCGTACAGCAAATTATGAGCGCGATTTTTAGAGATTCTTTTGGTTTTTAATTAATAATTCTAGTTGCGTTATCATCTAACATAGAGCATATTACAGTCGTCAGGGTGTCATCAGATAAACAACGTCAAGCTTTTACTTTAATCTGCAGAGCTTTTAAGGTTGTTAAAATGGCAAATTGGAACAAATTAGGACAGAATTAGCCTTTCTAAAACTCTTAGCAACAAAAAATTTAATGTAGAAATTCAAGAATGAAAGAAATGTTATTTATTTATAATACAATATGGCATAAATTTGCAAGAGGACTGCAAAAAACGTTTCTGGACAGTAAAAGATCAACGGTTTCATATCGAAGAAAGATATGGGAACGATAAAATCTAAACGGTCATTCAACATCGATAAAAAAGAAAGTTTTTGTAACTTAATGTCTACGGTGGCCGATTTAATGTGGATATCCATGTTAAACTAATCTGATGAAAAGCGATGTATACTATTCGTTTCTTTCGTTGAATATTAAAGAAATCATGAAGAATAACAAAAGTTGAACACACTATCTTTTTCCTCGTGTCACAACTTGCTACTTGACAGTGTAAAGAATAAATTCGCAAGCATTCTTACTGTTCAAGATTTACTTATAATTAATTACTTATATTTCAAGATTTACTGTTATATTAAACTGTTAAATAACTGTTCAATTATTTTTAATAAGAGAATCTAACATTTCTCGTATTAGCTCAAAGCAATGGGACACGTTATCCAATACGAAATTTTTAACCTTCAAAAATTTTCAGTATTTAGAACCGAAATCTATGATAGACGTTAAGAATATAAAACTTTTCAGAATTTTTTTTCGAACGTGAAAATAGTTCTTATGATAATTCGTTCAAGTAAATGGGATCGGTTAAATAAATCATTGAAAAGCGGCTAAATATCTTGTTTATTTTATATTGTACGTTTCCATCAAGAATTCTCTCTACTGAACTAAATTTCTTTAAAAATCCCATTGTAAATTCTTTTTTGTTACCAATATAGTAAATAATTTTCATAACGGCCAAGAATAGCTCTATCGATTGGTGTGAAATTTCATCCATAATTCCGTAAGGAAATCCCCAACCCATTATATAAACGTTATTAATATACATAAGAATATTCGCTATTTAATGAATCGGTCGTCGACAGAAGAAATTTGGCCTACCGCGTGGTGAACCAGGATCGATCAAAAGCTAACTTCCCACCAAAGGGCACTAAGGAAGTGCGAAGTGCATCTTTTTCTCTCCCTCTTCACTTTTCTTAATGAACAGAGTCAAATATTCCGAGTTTATCTTCGTTTGGATATAAATCTGAGTACGCATGAAGAGAGCACCACTTTCCGTTTTTTATCGTCATCCCGTTTGGGAACCGTTGTTTTACAGCCACTCCCCCCTTTCCTCCTCCCACGTTGTAAAAGGAGAGCTCTTCCATCGGATGCGTGGGAACCACAGCCGCTCTGCATCCCTTCTACGATCCTCCTCTTATTTCCAGAAAAACTCTCCCTAAGTATTGCTCTGACGGCATTCGGAGGAATCCACGCGGAAAGGAATTCCGGAGCCGCCTCTGTACAAATAAAACGGCAACTGGGGATGATAATATCGTCAATGGGGTTGAGATCGAAGTTGAGATTTTCCTCCGCAAGATGGGTAATTATGGGTCGACGGAAGCCAATTTTGCTTTTCTGAATGACGGATTGTATCTTCAATAGAGGCTGATATTCTTCGTATTTTTTCTTTCTGTTCTTGGGGGATTCTCTTTCTCCGTAAGCAGCACTTTACTGCAGGAGAGATGTTTTAAAAATCGTGCGAATTTAAATTAAATATTTATGAAGTCTTCAATTTGAAGAAATGAAAGTGTTTACAATAAATGGAAGGATTTGGAAGGAATTTTGGAAGGCCAAATTTGATAGGGTTGGTCACTGAATTGTAATTCCAAAATTTGCGTTGATTTTGTCACAAATAAATGCATTTATGAAGATTTTTTCCATTAGAAAACTATTTTTCTCTCATCATAAGTACATATTTTTTTATCTGCGAAGAGGCTTTAATTGCTTGTCGATTTCCGGCAGAAGTTTTTAGAAATACGAACTCTTTATACAAAACCAAAATTTCTGTACTAGAGTGTACATCATTTTATAATACTTTCATGTTATTTTTACTTAAATGGGATGGGTTTTCCTAAACTTTCAACGGTAATTCTCATTCCCAATTTCTGCTTAACTTATAATATATGGAGCAAGTTAAGGATTTTCCTTCAAAAATGGTATATTTATTATTGTAAGTAATTTATTTTCAATCATCTCTTTTCTTTCAATTATATAAAAACAGAGATTGCAAGGTAAAGGATGAAAAAGTAAATTTGCACGTAAATGTGTGCACTTTGGAAAATGAATTTGGAAAATCAAAAATGAAAGACAGGGGATAGGGAACAGATCAGGAGACAGGGACAGGTACTCGAACCCGGAGTTCCCTACAAAGTCACCCTAAACGGCATGTGTTAATTTTCTGGCTATTTCTGGAGAATAGAATATTCATGTCACCTTCCTGTCTGACTTCCTTTATATCTGTCTTTTTTTGCAAGTAGAGATTAATTTTATAGCCTGTATTATTACATACGTAATAAAAATAACTAAGTTCAATTTTTTAAATTATTTATCTTAAATCTGATGATAATAATGACAACTAATCAGTTAAACAGGTGGCTTAACTAAAATAAGAAAGCATAAGTCCTGCAGCAGTGCAAAAGACTGAAATAAAATCTCTTTTTTACGCACTTTTTCTAAGGATTTCGTTATTGTAAAGATGGAGAAATATGTCAGAATTCGTTGTCTTATGAGTGCTGATATTTATACCAGAATTTAATATTACGTTCCAAGAATAAATGCGAAAATTCTCAACTGCCTGGCACTGTCTCATGTATTTCTATTAAAGGCTTCTAAGGAATCGTTATTGGATTCGATACTATCCTGGAGAGTACGAGAATATTCTATCAGTTCTACATGTATATTCCATAAAAGCTTTCTATTGATATTTGGTGGCACATATCCATATTAACTCAAAACGTGTAGCATTCCACAATTTTTGTGGAATTGCTTTTCTTCAAATTCTACATGCAAATTACGGAATATTACTCGTGTTGTTTTCTGCTTTGTCTAAAAAATTCTATCGAATTCTGGTAAATTATTTTTCTCTTTGAAATATTTTTACAAGAGTTTCTATGAAGATTTCCCTTTTTTTTAGTAGAGTCGGGGAGTAAAATTTAGACGGATGGATTAAATTAGGAAAAGTAATACAATGTTGATCGAAAATTCGAAATGATTCAGTTTCACCCTCCTCTCTTAAAAAAGAGGCATTCTTTGTTTTTTTTTCTAAAACATAGCATAATAGCTAACTAAGATTTCCTTGTGTGGAATATTGGCTAAATCTGTTTCGATGATGCCGTATAAATTTAGCTGCATGACGTGGGAAGCCGCCTCGGAACAATTCCCATATGATAAAGGGATAGATAGACCATTTATCGGAGAGGTTAGGCCCAAAAGCTGTTTTAGGGATGGGAACATTCAGATTGGTCCTTCAAAATAGCAGAACTTCCTTGTGGGTGGTAATAGTTATCATCTTAACCGCACCATTTAGATGATTAAAATGAGTGTATAACATAAATCAGAATAGTAGCCAATCAGGATAGATGACATTTAACGAAATTACGCTCTCGTTCTCCTATTTTTAAGCAAATATAAGAAATTAAAATCTAATATCGAAACTTAAAATAAAATAAATCGGTATAATGTCAATATGAATACAGTGATACCTATTTCCTGCAGTGAATATCTATTTCCAACGAATGTTCAATTTTTATATTCGTTCCAATCATTATATATTCCACGAATTCACGTGAGGGAAAAGCACATTTCACATACAAGAAAAACTTCATTAATGCAACATAATCAGTAGATAAAGAAAGATATGGAGGTATACTAAATGGTATAGAAATAAAATAAGGATTGATTATGTCTGTGGGCTTAACAAAGAGGTACAAATAAATAAGCAAATGAAGAAAACAGAACAGATATCTTTTTTTATTAAAATTATTCTTATTATTACTTTATTTTTTTGATTTTGATTGATGATTTGAAGTGAATTGTACTACTACTTAATTCGGTTTTATAATTTTACGTATAAACAAGGTAATTGATTTAAAAGTAATTAGACGTCACTACTTACTTTAAGACATATTTCGTACTAGATTTTTTAGACGACGTGAACATTTTCACGTTTTTCGAATGTCTATTTCGCAATATAATCCTTTATATACAATATTATTAAAGATCTGTTTATGGAATAGGAAATTCTTGTGGAGGAAAGAAAATCTTCTGATGAGGACGAAACATAACTTGCGTAACTCTATACTTCCGCTTTATGATATTTTACCATTTGCATCCAAACAAAAATCCGCTGGAATGATCTAAAAACTGCACGATCATTTCTGCCATTATATTTTATGCACTAAATAGTCAGTCGCAAAAGCCAGCTATATCAAATATTCATTTTCGATATCGTACAATTGTATATTAAATTTTAAATTATTCATATTCTCTTCAAATTCGTTTATTTATTATAGCAAAACTGGGCCTTGTTACTATTTTACCGAAACGCTCTTTGGTATAATGAGCAATTAATTGCGGTTTTCAAAAATTAATTGAAAATGATATCAAAATATGTATACACAAAACACTGCCTTTTGTTCAGCGAATCATATTCCGGAGGGGAGATATTTTCTAAACGAATGATTCTTTACATTGTTAACATGCGTTATAAAAAAACAAATAACCCCGTACTATAAAATGCGAATTACAAATGTTAAGTACGGGTGCGATATTAAAGTTATCGACGTGCACCATTACACAACGATTTGATTGTTCACAACGAAACATCGCAAGAACCATCTGAAAACATGTTTCTGATCCCATGACAAGAGTAAAAGCCTTCATCACAGCACAAAAGCGCACGGAGAAGCAGTCTGAACAATTGCATAGAACTTTGAACATGCCTGCGATATACCAGATATTGCTATGTGCCAATGCGTATGCTATGGTAGACATGTTGTGGCTGAAGTTATGACCCTTTCATTTTCTATTTTATATCCATCCCAGAATCGTTGAATGATGAAAATTAAGAAGATAGGTCTGCGTCTATGAATAATTTATATGAACTTGCACGAAACTTTCGCAGACAGACACTGATACTGTATTTCCTCATCCAAATACATTTCAACAAACACTACAAACGAATATATAAACACTTAAAAATTCCTAAATATGCACACCTTTGTATTGTGTGGCAGTGTCCGTTTCGATATACTTCGTTAGTTTCGATAACTACCCATCAAGTGAAGAAACTCTACGGGAAAATCCAAATCTAGACTCGAATTTTTAACCAGATGGTGTAATTTTCATGTGTCGGTCTATTTTAAGCAAGAATCAGGAAACGTTTTCTTTAAAATGGTGTGTCGTTTATATATTTTGATGGAGTGTGAGAAAACGCTGGTCACTGAAAGAGTATGTTTAGAAATAATATATAAGGATATTGAGGAATTTTAAAATAGCCCGAGTTGATACGACTTTCAGAAAATGTTTAAATTGAGTGAACAACAAGGCAAAATTCCTCGTTCTATGAATCCGGGGTTCGCAATTCCCCGACCACTTGAATGGCAGTTGCCAGGAATAATAATATTCGGAAAAGTGGGTACAAGAATAAAATGGAAACGGAGAATTTGAGTATACAAATTCCAAAAATTTTCAATTTTACGCGTTGTTTATCGAATTCAAACGAACCATTACTTCCGTATGAATAATTCAATGAACCAATAAAGCTACTGTCAAATTTTCACAGAAATAATGAAAATATTCAGTCAAAACAATTATACAAATTCATTACAAGGTCTGACTCAATTATCACTAATTAATGAGAATTTAAATTTCCGTGAATTTGGCTAAATTAATTTAAACTCAATTTACTGGAAGGGAGGTTAACCCAATCGAAGTAATGAATAGTAGCGGGGGGAGAGTATTTTATAAGCAAGGTTAATTCAATTAAATTTTACGTAATGCATTTTTTAGGACATTCCAGCTTATTGGGCCGAGTTATGGATCTCCTTAGACGTCTTTTCATCCCTTATTTTCCCGAATACGAGTAGTTTTTCTATCTCGAATGAACGTAAAACAAGTGGTTCAGCAGTTCTGAAATGGTTGCTATCACTGTGATTGGCAGATGAAAGCGGCTTAAGTGCCATCACTCTTACTGTTTTCTGCTTTAAGGCTTAGGCATCTTATAGTTTTCTTCCCTATGTTCAACCACCTGAAAGACGCCAAAGGGTCTACCCACTCACTTCTGTCTCACGCATGAAACTTCTATATCACCGTTCTATGAAGAAATTCACTCCTGTTGGACAACATACTCTCTTCATCTCAGCCTGAAGCGAGTTTCTCGAATGTACAGGCCCTTTTCACGATGGATTCCATCTCAATCTAACTTGAAAGTTTGCTGATTCCTACGTATTTAGGAGCGTCTCGTTAGGATTCCTGTTGATACCGGATTTATACTTCCGACGCTTAGAGTGCATTGTCCATCAATGAAACCACTTTCAGTCAATTCAAGGGCTTAAGTAAAATTCCTTACGTATGAAATCAATTCCATGTTATACTGAGGTTTGAGTAGTAGGGACAGAATACACACGGGTTATAATAGTTGCACGTGTTTAAAAGTGGAGGAAATTCTGTGCATGTGGAGAATGAGTATTTATTCAAATATAGTTATTTCGTTGTAGCGTCTCCCTTTGAAAATCCTTGATGAATTTCAGAGTAAGTACGAAGAATTATTATAAAACAAACCATGTGTCAGTATACTATTTAGCTGGTCGAAAGAAATTTATATTGAGCTAAATAATGTAACATCAAACGGGAAAATCAAGAAAAATTTAAAGTGAATTAAAACTGAATAAATATAAAGAAGGCGCATCGTATTCTTCTTAAATCAATGCCAGTTTATAGTAAGCCTCATTAGAGTAGATGATTTGTTATATAGTAGTCATTAATTTACATTAGTACAATTATTGATTATATGTACCAACGTAATTTGCAACGTTTAAATTCTTTCTCATATTTAATTTACATTGTCTCACGAACTTTATTGATGTTAATCTGGGATCCTAACTTCTAGCATCTAAACATTTTCCTTCGATTTTTACAGTGGAATGAAATTTTCATGGGGAAATTTAAAATTACTAAGTAATTTATTAGGCTTAAGTTATGTGCTACTATGTAATATGAGATAAGAGAATCATAGGTCATTCTTTATTTTGGATATGAAATTAATACAGAGATTTTACACTTGGAGTCCGTTCTCTTTCAAATTTACCTCACTAAAACGTGAAAAACGGCCCGGGAAATTCTGCGTGTTCTACGTCAATTTCTACTTACCGATATGACAATTACACCATTGACAATGGAAGAGTCATTTATTATCGATTTACTGATTAAGCGCTCTCACATTATCCTCACGTGCAAGGGATGTTCCCGCGGTGCGCAATGAATTGACTAATAATTGGTTAATTGCTTTTCTTCATTCAGTTGAGAGAACTTCATTTTCACTGACACGTTGCACGGAATATACACGCCCTATACGTCTAATTTTAGCTGTAAAAATCATTTTGATGATACTCAAATTAAATAAAACTGAGAAAACCTCGGAAGTAGGTCATGCAAGTGATTCTGTAGGTGAATTTCCAGGCTTCAATTAAATACAAATAATGTCCCACTCGCTAGACTAATTTATTGTTGGATTTTTAAAGTAAAAACGTCTGGATTCGTGTTGTGAATCGTTACATTAAAGTATTCTACAATGGTTTATTTCCTATTCCCATCCGAGGCCTGACGATTTTGTAAATGAAAAACGCTAAAGATTTCTGATCGGTTCCGGAGAGTGTCATATTATGCGAGTCAAACATCCAGTAAACCTTTTCCAACTTCTTCCCTGTTAAATCTACAGTATCTTTCTTGCCGATTTTCTGAGAATATTTTTGAAATAAAATCAATGGAATTGCAAAAGAGAATGAAACTGTAGCTCCAATGCAACAGGGAAGATCTACTCTTTCCTTAAGCTAAAAGGATCCCATTAGATATTTTTCATTATCGAAATATTTTTGCCTAAATATTATTTCTATTGTACGATTTGGTTCGATTGATTTTCTAGAATCGATTTTCGAAAAAGTGCCATTTTTCGCACCCGTTTGGGTGGCCTACCCCCTTAAGCTAAAAGGATCTCATTGGATATTTTCCACCGTCAAAATATCTTTAATTTTTGCCTAAATATTATTTCTGAATTTTGAGTGTCGCACCTTATTGGTTTCATAATATTATTTTACTTTTTACTGCTCCCAACTAGTTTTTCTTTAGAATCCACCATCAAAGTTCATACCAAAATATATGTACTTAAATTTGATTCTTTCATATTAAAACTACGTTTATTTATTTAATTTCCATGTGTTTCTCCTAAAATTGTGGCCCTTGACATAGGAAGGCCGTCCAAATAAGCCAATTCTTCTTGAAACCGACTTTAAAGCTCGGACAATCATTACCATCGGTACGATCTGTCTACTTTCACAATTCAATCAAAGGGTTTTGGAATGATGTGAAAGTTTACCTTTCCGCATCAGGTAGTAGTCCTCCAGAGAGAGAGAGAGAGAGAGAGACTAGACATTTGTGGAATGTCGCGGTCTCTGCTACCGGAAATAAAAATTGATCGTTAGTCCCAATCTGGACGTCCTCTTTCGTCAGCCGTCAATTTCCTTTCCGCTCATTCATTATCCGTCCCCTTATTCCCTCATCGTGACCTTTGCAAACGTGTCTCTTGCCCTCAATTCTGTTTGTCGATATAATCACCACGGTCCATGCCCAATTTTTGCAGCTCTCTTTAAAAGTAGATTCTGTACTTTCTGAAATATACCAACCGTTGTTCTCTGACATTCATGACGCGAGGAAACTCTTATTGCTGACTCGTATGTTCTTTTGATCCAATGACGAAACGGGTGAAGTTATGAGTTTTAACCCTTAAACTGCGGGGAACGTTTAAAAACGTTTTCCTAAGCGAACTGCGGGAAAACGTTTTTAAACGTTTGACCTGCTCTTCCTTCCCCATACTTGGCCTTCCCCAATTTTATGGCCCTGCCTGTGAACGAGACGCACCCTCGCAAAATCTTTTTCATTGTCCTAAATGTGGAAAACCCTATCTATGGGATTTCCGGCCTCCGGGTAATTCCAAGATTTGCAGAAATTGAAAGTGCATACGTACTTTCATATTTCCAAATATCAATGTATCTACTAACTGTTTGATATCAAATTAATCAGCAAACAGCAACGAAAAGAAATAGGACACCAATTTTAATCAAAAATCGTTAGTAAACGATTAAATCATTGGAAGTTGCTTCTACGTTAGAGAAGCAATCAAAACAATAACCGTTGACCGCAGTCATCGGAAAAAGGTCTACCCGGATTATGGGGGTTTTCTACCTGCTGCGACTAGTCGGACACACCAGGAGAAGGGACGGTTTCTCTAACTTTCCTCCCGCACACAGTTGTCGCGAAAAAATATACTCCCGCATCTTAAGGGTTAAATAAGACGTTACCATTTGCACCAAGTGTCAATTTTGTCTAAATAAATTGAAAATTGAATTTTTACGAAAGGTGTGTTTTTTTTGGTATGTTTTAGAGTTAGAGTATTCGTTCGTAAAATGGAGTGTTAGTTGAAATTTATTTGGGTGGGGAATTAGAGTGTCGGTGTCCATTTCGATATGCCTGGTTTGTATCAGTAAATATCGATATTTACCCATCCAGTAACGAAACTCAATGTGCGAATTCAGACTTCAACTATATTTTTTGTTCAAATGACGAATTTTATGTTATTTCTATTCTAGTCTGTTTTTTGAAGGAAGCGGGAAACTTTTTCCTTAAAATGGTGTGTCATCTATGATGTGCTTTGATGGAGTATGAAGGGAGAAAACGCTGGTCACCGAAAACGGATATATAGAATTAATATATAAAGATGGTGGTTTTAGATTAACAATTAATTGAAGTATTGAATGAGTGAGTTATTCCCGGGATTTAAGTAGTGCAATGTTTCAGGATTTTTCAATTCATGAGTCGTCGAAAATTTAAAAATATATATTTTAGTAAAACACGAATAAATTTAAACTAATATTTAATGCATAATAGAAATCTTCCGGCTAAATCTAGTATAATTAATACTTATCACAGTGTAAAAGTTTAATCCTAAGAAGTATAAAAGTTTTATTTTACTTATTAAATTCTGCTTCCTTATAAAAGTTATTTATTTATGATAATTTCCACTCTTCAGAATTCAGAAATATTTATTCACAGCCTCAACTCAAACTCTCGGAATGGAAAAAAAAAATGACCGTGAAATTGCTTACTCTGGAGCTAGATTAAATAGACTGGATTTACGAAATATAGTCCTCCATTTAGTACCCATCAAATCAGAAAATACATCCCTAGAGTTAGTCTCGAATGGTAGACTTGTTACTGCGATTGTATTAGTATTATTGCAGACACTCCAGAGTTAAAATCAGCGTCATAGACCTTATATAACGTGAATGACGGGTTTTCATCGAAACGAAATCACCCAAGTACCCGTAGAAATTCCCCTTAATTACGAGATATTACTTATGTCGTGCCGTTTCCCACGCACATCGCTGCCTCTTCAGCAATTAGGAGACCATTCAGTCCACCCAGATCTCTGGGATTCATGTAGCATTTCCACTGCTTTGTCATCGTTCCAGCGAGAGATGCTCCCGCTAAAAGGATACACAAATCAACAAACGACGAGAATCTCGCAATTTGTGAGATTCGGTTAAAAAGAAAAGGTCGATACTATTTGATCCACCCAACCCGGTCTCCATTTTATGACAGAAATACATCCTTTTGAAAAAGAATGGGCAATATTTCTTGATGACTGCTATTATACCAGTTTTTATTTTTGGAGATGCCATTCATATTTCGTGCTTCACCTTCGTCCGTCCATTTTTGCCCAGCGAAATTTAATATCCGAGGCTATTATTTCTCCATAACTATAGTAATTGGTGCTCTCTAAAATTTCTTTAACGCAGCCTTTTCTGTAATCAAACTTTTATTTCATCCTGGTTCTCTCCAGGGTTCTGTTTTCTCTCTTTAAAAAATCATTCTTCTCACTGCTTATTCAATTATGAATATACAATTTCAAACATTTTTCTTTCATTCTTATTCGTTATAAGCGCCATATATTAAGTGCCTTATTAGGGTTATAATTTACAATGCATATAGATTATATACTATATCATTTTATTTTAGTCCCAATGTTGATATTCTCAAAGCCATTGTGGTGAAACACAAGGGTTAGGATGAGGATAACTTTACAAGTTAAGACCTTGGTTTATTACCTTGGAAAGACCATTACATTTCTAGGGAAGCATCATTACTTTAACATCCAGGGTAATAAGCAATCATATTCGTTACTAAAATACTTGCAATTACGCTTTAATCTTTCGATATTGCGAAAAAAATTGCTGAATATGTTTGGTATTATAAATTAAAAAAAAACTAGAACGGTCAGTTATGTATTATGGGATAGCAATAATGTGAACATGATGTAAGATCCAGGCGATGTATTGTGGAAATTATAATGGAAGGAAGTTCAGTTTCCAATGATTGAATTTCTTTTGTGTCATTATCTTTAAAAGATATCCATTGTTTAAAATTAATTGAATTTTTAAAGCATGAATTAAAAAATAATTTTAAAGAGAATATTTCGCTTGGAGCGAATGCCTCGAATATTCTTTATCCCTATATATTTATATTTTGATAAATAAAATCTTTTCATTTACATTTTCGATTGAAGGCTATTCTCTTTATTAAAGGAGCAATAATTACTCACTCCTAATATTATTTACCAATGATAAGAATTTTCACAGGTGAATACGATCTGATGTTGATCATAACTTTCATCAGGAAAACTATGTAATCACAAGAGGGAAGCGTAGTCAAAAGAGGATTATTTCTCATAAGCATGCTACTCTCGAAAAGATACATTTCCAGCAAAAAAGCTCAAAATAACTTTAATTGCGCACGGCTAATTTACCAATTTGAAGATATTTGTGAAAAATCGATGCCTGGATTTGATGACTGCAGATGAGTGCGGATGGAAAAGTTTGACAGTCAAAATGTAAGTCGTTTTCGCGGAGGACATTAATGAAGATGGATGCGAGTGGATTTTGTATAGCCACAAAATGATGCATCGATATGGGCTTCTCCTTTTAAATTGAAGCCGGAGCTGGTATCAATCTAACTAATTCATTTCAATAGGAAGAAAATGACTTATTTTTACCCATTTAAACATTTTTCATTGACCTTAAGTCGAAAACTTTAGGTAATAGAGGAATGAAGAGCTTGTCCTGTTCTTTCAAACTTCATCAAAAATTTAGGAAGGATCCTCTTTTAATAACAAGTCCAACTTAAGGTGTTTACTTATTCGTCGCTCTTCTCATAACCGCACAACGTACTTAGGCGAAAAATAGGATTTCTCCGCTCAATTTCTCACAATAAAGTTGTTTGTCTATCTGCCTGCCCATACTTCCCACGCTCATCTACTAAATGAAATATTTTCCCATCCAATGCTCTCTTCCGCCGCTAGACTTTTCTTGAATTACATCTCTGACGATGCATTCGCTTCTAAGACGCCGTACCATTCATTGAACTTTCCTCTTTCATACCACACGTTTGAGTTTATTCCTCTCCCATTCTTCGGAGCACTTCCTCATTTCTGAACTTGTCTGCCCACTTAACTTTCAGCATTCTTTTCGCTCCCGCATCTCGAGATTTTCCCCTCACAGTTCACGTCCCTATTTCTTGTAGCTCACGCTTTGCTTCTTCCTTTGCTTTTCTTGATTCTATCAGTTCCAGAGATTTCGACCATTTCTTTCTACAAAGTGATTGGTCTTTGAACAATGGCTATCACTGGAAAACAAGTGGCAATGAAAAGATGTTCGTTAAGTACTCCCATCACTCAAGATTCACCCAATGAAATCCATAGAAACTGGAAACGTACTCTTGAGGGAGCATTAAAGATTAAAGTAAGGGAGTTCATACGCGCTCAGGGTATACAAGGAATGCAGAATCAAGAGAAAATAAATAAATGTAATGAATGCACTTTCGGTAAACGTTGCCTGAGAGTGTAACTAACTTATTTATTTTGGTTTCGTGTATTTTTATGACTAATATTTCTACTACTTGCATTTCAAATAATGTTATATGTTTTACCTTACTGATTGCGATGAAAACCTTATGAATAGGGCCCTATTTTAGGAAAATCATTTATGGAAAACAAGTGGACATTAAGAAAAGTTTCAAAATTTGATTGACTTAAAGTTTTATGTCTTAATTTAGATACTTTAATGTAGAATTAGTTAAAAATTCCTTTTTACGAGTACAAACAGATTGCTATTCCCGAATCACAAAATAAATGGGGAGAATTTAATGTAATGACAGGGTTCAATAGAATTAAACTCAATCAAGCAACTCATTGATCACATAAATATGTGAATATTTGAATATTACAGTACGTTTCTTGTGGTGGGTGAACTCGTTTTTTGTCCTCACATCCACGGAAACGATGATAGAATTGGAGTTTTTTTATCTAGAGAATCTTTCGGTGAATTTGAAAACCTTATAGACTTAAAAATTCAAACTCGTGGAATATCAATCTAAGCTTGAAAGGTAAAAATTCATTTGCTTCCTTTGATTGCATTTTCAGAATGAAGATGATGGGAATCTTTGGCGGAACTCAGTTCCTTTTCATTTCATCCGAACGAAAGCAATGCCTTTATCCTTTTTGGCTTCCCGTGGAAATGAAAACCCAAAAATTGATTTTGAACATATTTCTAAAAAACCGGAGAAATGATTTTTCACATCATAACGTCTTTGTACATACAAGGGTTCGGCTTTTCTTCTCTTACACTTAACGGAAAATGAGAACAGTTTAACCCATATTTTAAAACTGAAATCTGACGTAATATCAGAAAATTCTTTCTTGTCATTCTACTCAGAAACATTTCAATACTTTTTATTGTATACTTTACTGTTCAGAAAAATCCTAATTAATCGTATTTCATTATCTAGTTGATTGAATAAAAATGTACAGATGATTATATTTTCCTTTATTTATAATCTCCCCTTCTGTGGGTGTCATCCTTGTGATGTCACTGCATATTCCAGAATAAAAGCTTAAACACTTAGGAATTAATAACAGATTAACTTGTGTAAATCATAAGAGAAGGTAGTAATTATTTAATATTTTTCCAGTATTTTTAAAGGGAAACCTCTTGGAAGTCCTTCAAATAAGGAATATTTTTATTGAGTATGCATCCAATGAGTTTCTTTTGCAGGCTCATTTTATAAAATTTGTCTGATTTTATCATGGTTTAAATCATTTACTCCGTATCGAAGATGTAGGTTTGAGATTTTGTAATATATCTCTTTATATCTATATTGTATACCTTTAAGATTTTAATTACGCATTCAGGACTTATTACATTCATTTATCGGGGGAAGAAGGAAGACGTAGCTATGCAATTCATTAAGACATTAAAGAAACAGGATTTTCCTCGAAAAAATTATTGATTATCCCAGCCGGATTGCTTTCTTTTGTCTTCATCTAGAAATACAGCTTCTATTTTAAGGAGCAGATATATTATACAGTCTTAAAGCAAAAATAATAATGACCCATTTTACTCTACGTTTTAGATAAAAATAAATATTTAAGAGAGACTATAATCCTTTTATTTGCAATCTTCATTGCGGAAGTAAATTTTTCGGAAGCTGGCGGGAAAACAGCCGAATAAAGAATAATAATAAAAATTATTTTTATTTAATTTGAGCTCTATTGAGATTAATTCTTCTTGTAATTGTAAATGGATTGTTTAAATGTGTAATATCTGTTTATATATATATATATATATTTTTTAATAATATAAGTTACCACCGGACAATTGTCCACCTGTAACTATATTGTAATTAAAATTAAAATTAAATTAATTAATTTAAATCCGTGGAAGCTCGAAATTAGTATTCATCTGTTCCGGAATGCTTATAAGTTGTTTACATGAAATATAAGTATTTTTCAAATATACAAGGAATAAATCAAAATTGCTGACGCTCTTTTCTTCATTCGAATATCTTTAGTCTACGTGATTTATCATAAATGAGAATCGCATTGAAAAAGATACCTCGCACGACGATCCCTCATTCTAACGCACTCGTATTGACGCTTTACCATTATTTTAGCCCGTTTTCTGTTACCATTAAGTGGTTCTTTCACTCAGTCCCTTTATTGTTCGGGCTCTCCGTTGGATTTTTCGGATCGGGGGGATTACTATACGTTTTTGAGGAATCCATCCTGCTTTTTAGTTGTGTAAGTTTCATCCGCTCAGTTCCTTGCGTGGATGATTGACGATTATATAGCGAAGACGCTTATTTTTGTTTCTCTCCGCGGAATACGTTATCAATCAAGAGATCGATCAATCAGTCACTCGCAAACTTGCCACTCGACAAGTGCTGGCGTTTTCTGCTCCTCTACACCCACAGAAATGAGCGCCGTCCCACGATTAAAGGTTACGCCGCTTCGACCATATTCATTCCCATCGTTCTGTGCTTCCCAACCCACAAAACCCCATATCCCAGCCCTCACTACTCCCTCCCTCCTTTTAATCTATCCTTTCACAAGATACAGACCTAAATCTCTGATCGTTGAACTAATATTTACAGAATTTCTCTATCTTCTTTCATCTCATCCTGGGTAAACACACACGCAACCACTCAGAAAGGGTGTGTTCTGGGGAAAGGAGATGTGGTACCCTTTAAAAAGAACTTCCAAGTCTATGAAAGAAAAATAGCCGACTTAATCCTTCGCGCATATGTTAGATCCGTTCTTGCAATCTTCGTCTACACGCTTATTCCCTCTGCCTTTTCCGCTAAGCCTTTGTATCCTTACCAATTAAGTTAGCCGTTCTGGCGTGTTTTCTAATATTCGTGCTTCTGTGTCCTATGTACCCGTTTATGACAATGTGGAAAGTGAAATTGGGATATTAATATGGTGAAAGCGGATCCTTTGCCTGACTGATACCATCTTTAAACGTTATGATGTTCCTTAAGTGAAATCCAACACAGCTTTGAGATAAGGGTATACATTTCTCAAACACTAATTTTCTACATTCCTCAAGTTAACGTCTTAAATTATTTCCGATTGTTTCAGGACAATAGCATTTCTTTGGTGGCAGTTTCTGAAGGCAGGAAAAATTAAATAACCCTTACATCATTTCCTTTATACGTTATTTTCAATTTTTTTTTTTACACATGACGGATTGAGGTGAGATATGGTGGAACTCCTTCATGATCACACATAAGAAAACTCACTTGGTAGAGTCCACAAAAAACTTTGTTTATTAAAACGACCTAGGATTCATTACGGAGAGACATCTTCAGGTGAAATTACCAGAAACAGACCGAATTATGATTAATATTATGATCATAATGGGCCTGTTTCTGGTAATATCACCTACTCCGTAATGAAACCTAGGTAATTTTAATACAAAATGTTTTTGTGGACTCTACCAAGTGAGTTTTTCTTTAACAGTGATTTTTACTTTAATATTCATTTTTAACTTACTACTATCAATAATAATTTACTTGATGAGTTTCATTATTCTCCTCGCTAGTATCAAACATGAAAGAGAATACATCCCATCTCTGAAGAACAGAAGTTTTATAATACGTAGCATCATTACCTCAGGAATACTTGTAAAGCATAAGATAAAGGCTATAGAGAGAACATAAACGGGAGATCTGCACATGGAGATAAAGCACATGATATAGGGTCAGGTAAAGTGAGTGGAGTGGATTTTATAGGTTGTAGGATTTACAGGTCACTGTCATAGGTCACAAATCTCGGTCACTGATTTCACGTGAAACAAAGTGCCCGTTTACAGGTGCGTGTGACTCCATGAGGTCCCCTATAAAATTTGTTACATGTGAAGTTATTCCACATTTAGTAGATAAGACGAAAGTTCTCAAAACCACAAAAGATGTGTGTTTCAATAAAAATTAATGGAGGGCTGAGATGAAATTATAATTCTTAAATTTATTAGGGGGAAGAAGGAATAAAATTTTTGCTTTCCTTAGTAAATATGTAACCGTCAAACTCGTCGCTCAATATGAATTCAAAGAGAGAAAATTTGATTAACGTCAATTTAAGATTAAAAATTAAAATTATCTACTCACTTACGATTACTTAAAAATTACATAAAATAAGTTAGTGTTATCAACCGCAATGAGTGCAAGAAATCAATAAAACACGCCGAAACGCGGCTTGCAGACTTTCAACGTAGATGTAGATACAAGCTAGGTACTCTTTTCATCTGAATGATCTTCCTATTTTTTTTTGCCAAGGGTATCATGTTGTAACGGAGATATGGATAGCTTAAGGCTGCCGTGTGTGTGAGAAAAAATCGATTTCGTAAGACTCCGGCTTTTAATCAAAAACTTTCCCTGAGGACTGCGAAAAAAAACAGGCTTTTTGAGGTAACCTTCTCTTCTCTATACCTGTTCATATGGTTTGCACTCAATTTTGATCATTGATAATGTACATGAAATGTAAAATGGGTATTTTTATAACTTATGAATGCTCTCCCAACGATTAACAGGTATAAAATTCATTGTAATGTAGTATCAGGGCCTGCCATTTACCGAAAGTGGTCAGGATTCAAATTTTTGAAATTTCCTCCTTCTCTACTTCCACAGCCTAAGAGATAGGTTACAGTAAATAGGTATAATAATACCTAATTAATAGGTATATAATAGGTGTAATAATTCCATTATGGATCTCATCCAAAGCAAATCTTCCGAGATCGATTTCATGAATTAGTCAAGGATATGATACATGGGAGAGCCAACTTTCTTAGAGAAATATTTTGCTCCCTGGAAAACAAGGAAGTTGCCCCTTCAAAAATATTGCTCACATCGAACCGGAATCCAAACTTCCAAGCATCAACAACCCGTCTCTTGATCAGATTTGTGTTAGATAATTTTTGGTATAATTGTAAGTCAATTTCGGTGTTAAAATAATTTTATGTCAAGTATTTGAATGCCAATCACTTCATCTCCGTCGAGCTACTTATTTGCATTTAATAATAAAAACAGCTGAGAGGCATGAGCGCCTTCCGCTTTACGGAAGGACTTAGGGGAGACGCTTCCAAGACAAAAGGTTAAGGAAACACACGGAATCGCCGTCCATCGAATAATTTCCTCGTCCAGAACGAATTCAACATTGCGCAAAACTATCAGAAACGAAAAACAATGAGCCAAACGCAAAGGGACGAAAAAAATCACTGAGACGAAATAACGTGAGTTTCAAGTTTGGAAAGAAGACTTAAAATCATTCGATCGAACTCTGCCGCTGTTGCGAACTTATTCGACCAGGAAGATAATTTCGAGAGAAAAGTTGGGAGTTAGTTATAACGAGAATGAAGAATTACGAAGAAAATGGGAGGAGAGGGGATTAACGGGCAAGGAAACAAAGGGACGGCGGGGGATGATTGGGAGCAGGGCTCATATAAAGACTTAAAAGGGCGTTGAAAGTTCGACTGAGAGAGTAAAAACTTATGTACGCAAACTTTTCCAATAATAAGAACATTAATTGAAAAATCTTCCGTACGAATGAGGGGTTGGAATAAGTACACCTTTGGAGTGTATGGAATTCGTATAAGTCAGGAAAGAATTTGAAATGTATAAGAGAGGGAAAAGGAAGTGTCAGAATTGTGAGAAAGGAAGATTGTGACAAAGTGCCTTAAGATGGACGAGGAAAAGAAAGTGATGGGAGAGAGGACGAGAAAAGTGGAACGGAGATGAAAAGATAACAAAGGACGAAAGCTTTGGTGAATGGAATACAAAGAAGGGTAAGCGGAAGTGGGAATAGAAACAGCATTGTCTTCATTTATCCTCTGATATTCATTCACATGACAGCTATGGCTTTGGCCTTAGTTCAGTAAAAAGATGTTGACGTTATCAAGCAAAGAAGGATGGAAGAAAGATCTGGCAGAACGAAGATGTGTTATGCTCCATTTTAAGGACAATTAAACTTTTCGACGTATATAGAATTAATGCTATAATCGTAAATATAAAATTGGCGTTATCATCGTAGTTTATCCTAGATTTACGTATCCTTAAACGAATACTTCAACACTTAAAATATTAGTTCATAATACTCTATAACATTAAAAACTAAATATTTATACCCTCAATAACATTTTTATTATCTGAAATGTTCTGATTTCATTCTATTAATAATCTTAAATAGGAACATTTCTGAGTAATAATTTTTCTATGGCTTTTCCAATAAATTCTGCGGTTGTTCAAAATCTCGTGAGTTGTCCGTTTCTAATCAAGCAACGCTGTTAGAACTTCATGGATGAGTTATTTTTACCAATCACATTAATAATATTTAATTATTTATTCAGAATAAAAGTGGTTAAAGTTCTCTAAAGTTCCCCATATGGTGAAATAAAAACAAAATTCTAATAAGCGTGAATTTGGGATGTGATATCCTGGAAACACGCAACCCGCAAAGCCACGTATGAAATGCGGGATGCCTGCATACCAGGATACACAATTTTGTTGTCTGTGAAGCGGAGCTGTCACGTACAAAATTCTGAGATCGTGTAGACGTAGGCAAATATGTAACCTGCACCGGAGTAAGGATGGGACTAAGAGGGTGAGGATGAGGGTGTTAGCGGAACCAAGATAAGTATGGAAAAGTACCATAGGAAGCGTGAAGCATGGGAGAAGTGGTGGGGCAGCAGGAAACAGATATGAGAGTAGAGGAAAGCATTTTACTTTCATATAAGTTGACCTGCAGACCAGTATTTCCTGGAGGTTCCATTCGGGCAGCATTTTTTCGCAATATGAGGCGATTCCTTTATGAATCCTGGTGCATACAAACCCGTATTTTTCGCTGGGAGTGTGAATAGTATATCCTTATCTTTCGCAAGCGCAGGAATGTAAATTCATACTCTAGTCTGGTGTTTGCCTAGCGAAAATTTAAAATACGGCTATTTATGTATCTATTTCATTAATCCGCATCATTTACTCAGATCTAATATTTGACACCTTTGTCGAGATGAAGTATCGACACGTAATTTCCTAAAATCGATAAATCATCAGACGTTACGACGTGTTAAATAATTAATTTCGATATAAAACAGTATTTCCGTGTAATAATTTTCCAAAAGGTAGTAAGACTGGAAAATGTATCTAGCTGGTCACTTTTAATGTAATATTTACAATCAATTGGTTATGGTTATTGAAATTAGTATGATCTTGTACGAGTCGACAGTATATGAGTGTGAATGTTAGGCATAAGGTTACGTGAACATATGTTAAAATAATACATAGAAAACTTTTCACGGAGAAAGTTGTTTATCGATTAATTTTACATTGAGCTGCGGTATGAATTATAGAATTCGCTGAATGAAGAAGAAATCATTTCACTTTTTCCCTCCTTAAATGCATTTGGTTGTATTCTTCATATTCTGAATTCTCATGACATGAACATATTGATTAAACAGACTTTAGTTAGAGGAAAAATAAACGTGCTTTCCTCCGTCACACCATACTATTCCTTTTTTCAATCCAATTCTCATGTTATATCCCTAAAATTGTGTGAGAGCGTCGGTGTTTTTCCGTTCCTCCATTTTTCTCTTCCATATGAATATCGCGTTAGAGTGATGCTACGTTATTCGTGTAAGAGTGTTGCGTCACCTTGATTTAAATTTTTAAAGAATATCATGCTCTTTTGGCAGATGGTAGGCAGTTCATTACATTTCAAAATACATCCAGCATATAAACTACGAGTGTCAGGTGGGTGTTCTCGCAAATCTTTATCAAAAATGTACATGTCTCCCAACTTTCATTCTGATGTGAGACAAAAAGTTTCCCTTTCAACGAAAATAAATCGAGAAAAATGATGGAAATAGGAGGATGCTAAGTGAAACTTCGTTTATATTGCCTTCAAAGCAGATCAATTGAATTAATATGCTACAGCGTAATTCACTTTTAAAATGCAAAGTTTTAGAAATCACAATATTTTTTACATCAGTCGTATAAATTATAGAAGACCAATAATGAAACCGAAATTTTGGTTTTAGATAATTATCTCATTTAAAGTAATCGATAGTTTTTTTAATTGTAGTCCAAACATCCCGACCATTTTCTGTGGAGAAATATTGATTTCAAAATTAAAATGATACATATGTAGCATCACGTCTTATCATTCACCTGGAATCGAAGAAATAATGCAACTGAGAAATAGAGATTTATTTCTGTAATTAATTTATGATTTAAAATATTTGGTTATGTACGCAAATTTTTAATCATAGACTTAGCCTTTTTTTCACGTTTTTAAAATTTCCTGCGGGATAAATAAATGAAAAGAATCTCCACAATAGTTGATATGATCATGTAAGCTCTGACATATCAAGACTGAAAAATGTATCTAGCTGGATACCTTTTAAACTTCAACGTAATGACTGGAGAAAGATACTAGATATTTTCCCGTGACCGAAGAACAATAGTTTTGTCATTTCCTCTGTTTCCATATTTCTCGACAGATTTTTATCAGGCTTCACTGTCCCTCCCATTGTCCTTCTCTATATTTTCTCTACATATCTCCTACGCAGCCCCGATTACTTTTTCGCCTATATTTCACCTTTGAAACCATTTTCTTCCCTTCAACATTCATATGAGTCCCTGTCAGTAATTCTCGGTACGCCTAAGACTGAATGGCCTTTCATATCATTTTTTCCCTTTAATGTAAGCGAGCCATGAAAATTGTTTAACATGCAATTATTTTTAATAGAATCTATGTGATAACTTCATCAGTACTCCCCGTGAGTAGCCCATTCTGTCGACATGACTCCTATTGTTTATTTATGTTTCCCACATATTCAATGGAATCATACTTCTATTATTAAATACTATTTGTCTTATTCTCCCGTATTTTGATAATATTACTGAATTTTGGAATTTCGTTCCCGTATTACTTGAGAATTATCTTCCTATAATGCAATGGACGGATTCAATCTTGCTGTTTTCACGGAACATTAATAGTGATTCTTCTGAAGTTAATCAAAAAATGAGACATTTGTTTCAATTTGAAGTAAATAAGAAACACTACAAACAGGTCCATTTCTTTAAGATGACACCACATCTGGTGGAGGAAACGTATGTTTATTTGGTCTATAATCGGTCTTAATAGTAATGTAATTTTTATGATAGTGAAGAATACCACGCAGAAAAACCTTATTTTATTGAGCGTTCTCGTTGATGAGTTACTTGAATTAATTTTCTTTACAATTTACTATTTATCTTTACCGTATAAATTTACTTCTTTGGAAAAGCAAGCCAAAAGAAAATGTTTTCATTATTTCATGCTCTGTCCATGAAGTAGAATTCAATTCACTCTTATCTTCATATTTTCATTCTTGGCCAAGTATTGGAAATGGAATTTGACACGTTGTCGATTTATTTTTCCTCCTCTTTTTCATATTTATTTTTAACCATCAAGTACAATCTAACAAATGATTCATTTATCAGTATTTTTAATAATAAATACTTATATTTAGAGAACTCAGGTAAATCTTAGGAAGCGTAATTTCTTAAGATGACACCAGGAACAAAAATTGATAAAACGTTTTGTTTTTTTAAGAATTGCAGCTGCATTGAAAAATGGCATACAATTCCCCTATTCCTATATTTACCGTCGTCCTTTTGAAGTCGGTGTACAATTTGCGTTTGATCTACTCTTTAATAGAGAGCTAAGCACAAATCGATGTATCTTTCCTGTTACCCTTTAACTCGACGTTTTGCTAGTAATCAATGACATGTCCTTCATTTTGTGGCCGAATGAGTACTCCCGTAGACTCGTCTTTCCTTTGTATGAGGAAATTGGTCATTTCATTTGTGTCCATTTCCACCATTTTTGCGATCTCCGCTGCACAATTTTATGATTCTTACACGGAAAACTTTAGCTTCTACCTATAATCGTGGACCTAGATTAAATAATCTCAATTGTGACTTAATCACAAGGCAAACTGAAGCTGGCTTGTATTTTTACGCCCTCACAAATGAAGCCGCGTAGTTTACTGAACTATTCATTTATTATATTTGAATTAAATGTACTAAATTTAATAACTGAATAATTGATATAATATACCCCATAGTAGATTTTTTATTAATTAAATGCTCAATTAAACTTATACATTAATAATTGGGATTTACTTATCCGATACAAAAAAGGAAAGCTACCATTGTTGGATGGAAAAATCAATAAACGAATGTGCTGATAAGTTTTTCTTTGATTGGGAGCTTATGTGTAGCAATAACAGGTGGAAAAACGTCAAAGAAACAGGTTAATCAGCGATATTGGTGTTGCGTTAGCCCTTTTAGCTCCTTCGATTAACTGGTCCGATTCTTTTCTGTCGACAGTTCCGAGATTAATTTCACATTTGTCACACTCGCGTGTTTTGCTGATTCCAATCCTTTCTCTTATCGCTTCCAATGTCTTAAAATCATCCGTACACAGAATACAATAACTTATAAAAGAAAGGAAAAGGATTTTCTTCAACTCAATAGGTTATCTTGTGTAATACGGGTTTTATATTTTGGGATGAATTTAAACGTAGATTCTTGTGATTCATATCGATGACCGATATTGTAATTTAAAGATTTTAAGCTTAATGTATATTTTAGCAAAAATCATTTCCTTTCGTTTTAGCCTTCAGGTTTTCAAAAATTATTGAGATAATCGCAGTTAGGGATATAGAAAAACTTCTGTTATTCTGACATGGGAAGTATAAGTTTAAACTTCCTCAAAAAAAGTATTTAATAGCACCACTGAGAAATGGGATTTTTAACGCTCAGATTTTTAAAGAAAGACGGAATGGATGGGCCTTTGATAACGCCTGTAAATTTTGAAAATAATTTTTGAAAGATTTTTATCTTAGTGAAATAGGTTTTGACAAAATTGAATACTTATGTGGCTAAATCAGCCGAATTACGTTTCAGTTACCGCTAAAGCAGCTCATATATATAATGTATTTTATAATAAAAACATTTAAGGTATAGTATTAAACATACTGATATGTATAGCTTATATGATATAAGTTGTATAATGCTAAACATACTGTTGACGTTGGCTGTATTTGCGTTAACATTTTAAATTTTCTGCTGATGTTTCGAACGGCATTGAATTCCGATCGTTGACTCGCTACTCATTGCTTTTTCACTAAATCTAAATTATATAAGTAGCTGAATTTTTCCTGTTTATTCATTTATAAGTCTTCCTTTGAAGTTATTTACAAGGGTCCCGAACGGTAGCCCTGAATCGGGCGCCCCTGATTGGCAACTTAAATATGCAAAAGCTGCGTAATTCATGCAAATTTCTCTCGCGAATTTATTTCCGAAATTATTTTTTTTCGCGTTGACGGCGAAGTGAAACATTCGCTTCCTTCGGCTCTCGTCGTAAAAGCTGTAATCACCGGAATGAGGCCGTAGTCCGAGATCAGTCCGCAGCGCGTCGCTTCATTCGCCTTCGCCGCGCAGGGATTTAGAGAGGGCGTTCCGATGACACGATTTGCATGTCAATCGAAAAATTCATTATATCATTATACAGCCTCAATCCCGCGGAAAATTCTCTCTCTCCCTTTCACCTCGCCCTCTTTCCATTACGCTTCATCAGTTACAGAAAATTAATACACAAAAACCCTCGCGAAAGATGAATTGGGAAATGTTTTTTTTCTGAAAAATGTTTTTTTAATTTTAAGTACATCCTTCAATATCAGTCGATTCTATTTCAAAATTCTTCACTAGAGCAATCCCTCAAACTAATTATCGGTTGTCAGTTGTACAATTTAAACGGCAATATCTGATTAAGATGCTTCTCAGGGAATCGAGTTATGACTGCATTTCTAGTGTAATAGAGTTTGAACCAAAATAGTACGATTTTTCATTTCTCTTACATTAGAAAACTATATGAATGGATCTCAATTGCCTCTTTAATTTTAAATTGAGTTATTCACCCTTTTATTACGAAAAAGAATCTCATTCAGTTTACTTTAATACTTAGCACAGCTTTAGATATCCAGAGAATCTGCTAAGTATTGTATGTAATACTGCTTGTCGTTTCGTCAATTTTTCAAAAGAGATTTTCCCTTCTCCTATAGAGAGATTGACCTCGTTTTCTACTTAATTTTGGTCAATTTTGCTTTAAGATGAACAGATATATTAGATATCAAGAGGCCATCACAGAGTACACTCTCTAAAAGACTTTGCTTAACAGCCTAATAAACAGTGCAGTACCACTCTGGTTTCTTCGATGTGATTAAAAGTGAAATTGCAAAGAAAGGAAATATCTCTAAGCAACCTGTTAACCTTTCATTCATGAGACAAATCTGATGGGGAAATTCTCACCCTACCTCAGATCTAGTATCAGCTCCGACAGTTAAAGGGGTAAAGATTCCCAAGGAGAAACGGATCTGTAAGTTACATTTACCCATTCCGGGGTAAAGATTGTCCTGCTTCGTGTCTTCATTTTCTTCGCACAGAATAATTAATCACAAAAAATAGATTAAAAAGGAATCTCCATAGAGGCAGAATAGGGGAGAGGACGGTAATGTAGATACTGTGAATTTTAGACGTATCGACTAAGGCGAAGGATTGGCTATAGCTGATTGTAGTGCATCTGGGATAAGTAAAAATCCGCCTCATAAGCGGGTAGCAGGGCGTCTTAATAGTTAGCGTTTCCAAAAGCTTGGTGTGAAGGAATCGGGACTGAGAGAAAACCACATATTAAGTGAGATATCGTCTTAATCATGTGCGGTTGAAACTGGTTTTACTGTAGGTTGCTAATTTCTCCCTTATCTCCTTGAAAAAATCTTTGTGTATCATCTTTCTTATTGAAGTGCCTATTTCTCTAATATTCATTTTTGGTTAGATATTTCCTGTATTTTTGCTTATACATTTATAGGCTACTGAACATTACAATAATTATTTTAATTACTCGTAAAAGACTCACCCAATTCTAGTCCCCTTTATTCTGAATCGATTATAATAGACTCATGGTGATTGCTTTTTTATACCGTCAAACCGTAGCAAATTTTTAATATAATTACATTAGTATTAAATTATTTACTCAGAGGAGGAAATAGGCTGAAGGTAAATTGGAAATAGGCCTGAAAGTAATAAGTCGGGTTAATGGCATTGTTTTAGCCTCCTATAATCAATATACAGTCCAGCCACAGATTCCATTTTGCAATCGATGATATAATCGGAATTTTTCTTCATCGCTTTTATTTTTTCCTTTCTCTCTTTTATTCTCCTCTCCCAATTCTTGCTTCGTCCATCAACCTCTGCGTCCGAAACTCTCCTCTCAACATTCATTGATGAAATCCATTCATTTTCTCATTTGATGAAAAACCATTCATCGCCTCAGCCACAAAGACCAACTCGTTACCATTTGTGAGCCAATCTGCGAAATATTGCCAATTTCAACTTTTGATTCTCGAATTTTATCATAATCAACGTTAATCTGAACGCGCGCTCTTTATTTTCTCTTAACGAGAGATCGAATCGTCTCGCATTTCCGTTTAAACTAAAATCAATCAATATATCTAGTGTATTATAGTAACTTATTGTAGTATTAATTTAATAACTATTATAGCGTTTCTTTTTCGGAATATTTGCTTTAATTCACCAGATAATGGCAATAGCAACAGAGTAGCGAAAAGAATTTTTGCACAGTCACAAATGTATCTATATGCTATTACGAGTTAAATACTTAATTGCAACACATCTTATAAACTAAGGTGACAAATAATTATTCAGGTGAAGTAAAATAAATCTTATCCTAACTAACGTAAGCGTCGAAGACGGTGCTGTCATTAGGATTGCAATGTGATGCAGATAATCTTACCAAGGATGAAAAATTATGCATACTTTTATGTATATGAATATATTAATATTATTAATGTACATTAATTAGCTGTTAATTCTGATAGCATTAATGCTACCATGAATTCGCATTGATATTCTGCTGTATCGTCAGCTAAATATCACAGCCATGCTTTTATTTAAATTATCTTAATGTGGAGAGCAATTAATTTTATTTTGCTTGCAATTTTAGCCATTTATGATTTTTATCTCAGCGATTCACTCATCAGTTGAATATGTATTATGTGCTTTTGTATTTTAAAGAACAATTTACGTAGATGGATTCATTTACCAATCGCCTGCACAAGTCAAGTAGACTATCACATTGTATTCAATGTAGCAGACCCGGTCACTTACTCGAGAATGATCAGCTGAAATTATTATAATGCTAATAATTTTTCTTTCCGAATTTATACCATGAGGTAATATTTAATAAACTCATCTTGAGTACTAAATTTCACATTAAAAATTCATCTAGAAAGAAATATATTATATAAGAAGTATTGATATCATTAAAGACATTTTTATGCTGTTATTGTAGTTATTAACTGATATTGTTGATTGATGAATTGAGAGATGTTATGTATATGAGGGGAGCAGCCGTCACCAGAATTTCCTCTAAATGCGGCGGAATTTTGTAAATAAATAAACAAGTAAATATCAAGGTATCATTGTCCAATACAAAAATGGCATTTTCGATATATACGCTAAACAGTTCCACTGGAGGTTTTGTTATTGATCTACCTTGTAATGATTTATTCATAAGTTTGAGATGAAATGACAATAAACATTCCCGCAAAGATATTTCAGCATATTAACGTTTGTGGAATCCATCAGTTTAATTAATAGTTTGCCCTTGATATTTAAATTAAAAATGCGATTAGCTCTATTGTCATCTCTCTTCCGTATAGTGACCATCATTCTATTACTTTAGTGGGACAGTTTATATTTATAGTGACCAGAAAGCTTACGACATTTTCTTTTGTTTAAAAATTTTATGGCTGGACCAGTTCACTGCCTTCACTTATATTTGGAAAATTTTGCTCCCACCTGGATCGAACCCAATGTCGCTACCACCCAAGGTGGAATCGGCTTGCATTAGGTCATGAGGGAACCAATATTTTATATCGATTAAATGCAGTATTTATGTTTCAACCCAATCTCTTGGATACAATCGCAAATTATGGTTACAAGACGTCGACGTTAGCATTTTTCTGTTTACGTAAAATATCTCCTAAATTTTTAGCTTCGCATCGAAAATTTACTCTCGATTGCGTAGGACCAGCTACCCTTCCCAACACTGCATTTACAACTAATAGACAAAGGTTCTCCAATCGCCGACTGCGGCCACCGTCTAGGGCGATTCCCGGGAAACGGATAATCGCTCAGCGGTCACCAGTTATATCAATGGGATCCTGAATAACGGTTTCCGCTGTCGGCGCTTGGAGAACCTTTGTCTCTTAGTTCATTGAACGCCGAGTTCCTTTTTTCTTTCTTCTAACTGCATTTACACACAAGTAAATACTGATAAATCACTGAGCATTATTTATTTTGAAGAAACTTCCATTTCTTAGAAATTCTTTGAAAGATTCTTTCATTACATTATATCGTTTAAGAAGAAACATTATTAAAATTTAATAAGCTCTCTTTTAGGGAAAATATAATTAATGATATCGTAATAATTGATTCTAATAATTCGTAATAACTGTCGGCCGTGGTGGCGGAGCGATTAGCCCTATTGTTCCGGGTTCGAGTCCTAGCTAATCAGATATTTCTGCTCATAAAATGATTTTCTGTGTTCGACAAGAATATTAACTAATAAAATGGATGTAATTGTGTCCTTTTTCAATAATAGAAGTTATTATCACTATCCGTCTATTAAAATAAGATATTTGAGATTTTAATGAATACTTTTTCTGTAAGTATATTCCGATTTTAAACACGAATGCAAGGAAGAGGTTTAGGGTAAACTTGCATATAAGGGCAACCAGTTCGCACCCAGGAAAAAATTCTAAGGAAAAATGGACTAGAGGAAAGTCTGATGGGACCGGGAATCGAACCCGGGATCTTCCTTTTTCCGGAAAAATACGGTTTGAAAAAAGAGACAAAGGTTCTTCAAGCGCCGACAGCGGCAACAGTCTAGGGCGATTCCCGGGAAACGGATAATCGTTTAGCGGTCACCAGTTATTCAGAATCCCTGATGCGCATTTCGGAAACAATGCTTCCATCTTCATAGGGGGTCCAATGCTGAATGAAGAGATGGAAGCATTGTTTCCGAAATGCGCATCAGGGATTCTGAATAACGACCTGTCTCTTAGTACATTGAACGCCGAGTTCCTTTTTTCTTTCTTTTACGGTTTGAAAAGATGAATTGCCTGATAGCTTAGTTTGATAAAATGACCTCTCGGATAGAGATCCCGGGTTCGATTCCCTGTCCTTTCAGGCTATTTAGAAGACCGCTTTTCCTTGGAATTTTATAAGGCACGAAATGTTTCCTTTCTATCTATCGAAACTGAATACGTCGACTGAATGAAGCTTGGTCCCCCGTTTTGGGAAACATGCGTAGGGAACTCATTCAGCAAAAGGAAGGAAAAGGAATCACAAAATTCGACGATAGTTATTGAGGGGGGAGAATGGGGTATGAATTACATAATGCGGAGAATTCATGTGAATGGGATTAGAGGAATGATTTGACGAGCCATGCGGGACATATTAACCACTGAGAAGGAGGAAGAGTGACGTTGTGAATCTAAGAAATTACTCCCTGTGAAGCGGAGGTCTGCTGAAGTCGCTCGATTTATTTAGGACGTGATATGAATTCCTCAAATCTTACCCTCCCTCCGAATACTGACTCCAGAAACTCCTTCTTGACCAAGGCCACCCGTTTCTCTGCTGTGACTTCCCCATTTTTGGCTATTCCCATCGGAAATCATCCTCATGAAGTAGCCACGTTCTCCGTACGTGCCGGTGCGCGATTAAGTCTCGGTACGTCCGATATAAAATTATGGAACGAAGAAGTACATAAATAACACGCCTGGCACGTGGAGTTTGAGTTGAAAAATTAATTTCTCTCGTTATAGATGCACGGAAACGTTTTAAAAGACTGAAATACTCGGGTTTTATGACGGTAATATGGAACCAAGTGCTATTTTATTTATTATCCCACGGAAACCTTCAGTTCTCTAAAGTTATCTCAAGGGAAGATTTTTAAGAGGACAGCATTTCACGGAAATTGTTGGAATTCTTTTTTTTCTATGGCTACGTTTTGCTATATAAATTATTAGCGGATGATACTGCTGCTTACTAATTAACCAACACTGAATTCCTCAAAATAAATACTATATATTTATACGATGCGTTGACAAAATTATCTCATAATATTTATCCTATATTTTTGATGCTTTATCGGGGTGAATTTTCGCTATTTACTATTTTACCCATATAATATTTTTGTTATTTAATATTTTACCCATGTACTATTTTTGCTATTTACTGTTTACCCATTTTTTAATTTCAAAACTGCTTATCACCTCTTTAACGGCAATTTGATACATTAAGAAAATAAGGAATGAGGAGTTGAAGGAAGAATTTATAGAAGGGAGAAAACGATTTCTTGTGCGAAGGGAACTAAGTAAAGATGCTGAAAAATCTGCCAAATTTTCTTTATGATGAAACGTAAAAATTTCCCGCGGCTATTTCCAGTTAAGGAGTATCCTCTATTATAAGGAATAAAATTTAATTTTTCAGTCTAAATTACAAATAGAAAATTTAATATCGAAAGTCAAACTTTACTGCACGAACATAATTTTGCAGGTTTTCAACGAATATTTTCTATGGTTTGTTAGAGTATCGCTGAGTCGCATGGAAAGTTAAGGATTACGCTTTAGCAAAATTACAAATCATAATTGATTAAGTCTTTTCGTCATACCTGAGGGAAATTGCGATATTTTGGTGGTACCTCTACAATTGATATATAATCTGGAAACCTTTTTATCTTGATTTATTTGAGCACAAACTTTATTCATTTGCCTACTAAGACTTAAGTCCTTCTGAATGGTCGCCAAAAATACTGAATCATTAAAGCATCCTTAAAACTCGAAAATTTTTGTAATAAAAACATCGAATGGTATCAAACACTCAAAATGTTTTATCTCTTCGCTAATGACTGTACGAAAAGTTTCGTAAAAATCATTATGTCCGCTGTCACCCTTTCAATTTTCAACCACAAACATTTTAGATAGCGAATTTAAGGAAAATCTTCATAAAGAAAGAAAAATAGCGGCTTGTCTCTTCGCCGTTATTAAGCGGTTCGCATTGATTTACATTGGGTATATCGTGCAACACTTTGTGTAGACCGTCTCTTAGTGGTTTTCTGCGATCTCACATCATTCCTCATACCTTTCCTCCTCTTCTCCTTTATTTCTTGCATCGCTTCCTCATTCTTACTCTGCCATCCATTCATTCTCTGTTTAAACGGCGCTGTTTTCACAAACGTGTTTTGTTCCTTACAAATATCTGTGGGGCGTTCATCAAAAAGGATTACCATTTACTGTATCTGTAGACACAAGGTCTAAATTCCAGTTTCATCTTCGTCCCATTCTGGGAAATCAAGATAAGACTCAAAACTATATATTGACTTTCAAAAAATTGACTTTCCTTGGAATGTGCGATTGTTGATAATCAGCACGGTGATTACAACTTAAATATCAAACTAACTACGATCGAGTTTTTACTGAAAGTCTTAGTTAAAATTCAAAATGTTCTTTTATAGAATAAGGCGATGTAAGGTGCAAATCCATGATGGAAAGAAACCTATAAAATTTTACTTTTTTTAATGCGTTTAATTTTATCATCTACGAGTAATAGATAAAAACGATAACTCGTTGAAACTGGTAATGCGTCATTTTCTTGAATGTTTCTATTTGTCCACTTAAACTGAGATTTGAAGCGCTAAATGTTGTTCAATAAATCCCTTATAACAATGAAAACTACTCATTTAAATATATGATAAAAGTACAGTGCATTAAAATTATAATTTTCATCTTAGTAATTAGTACTTTTCAAAAATCTGAGATAAAATTCAGAACAAAATATTGAAATCATCTGCAAATAGAGAGTATATATTCGAGTAGATACAACTTTGAGGATGGAATACTAGAAATTTGATTCGAAATTGATTTCTATGGAAATTTAATTTCTAAAAAACACAAAATGGTGCTTTTATACTTCATAAGATTCGATGGTATTAAGTAACCATTTTATATCATTGTAAGAGATTTTAGAGTAACCTAATCCCTAAATCAATGGATAGGATATATCCTGATCTGCATGCTGAATTCAAGGCCATAGTCAGAATGATAATTTTTGAAGTGTATCGTGGGACAAAAAATATTTCCCAAAAAGTGCTTGTTTCCTTCAAAACCCTTATCATGATGCAAGTAATATTCAATAGTTGCACTATCATTACACCGTTGTTATATAGAAATAAATTAATATCTTTTTACGCTCACGCCATTCGCGAGTAAGATATAATTTCAGGATTTTCGTAGAGTTAAATCGAGACAAATTTTAATTGAAGAAAATCTAAATTTACAATAAAGTAATCCAATAATCATCTTATTAAAAATTAGCTCTTCATTTGCAGTGAATGAACGAAGATATCAAGTTTACATAAGCCCATTCCTAAGGAAAGGGAAGGAGGAAATGAACGCGTCAAATAGTTTTTATTCCCTTGTATAACCACTGCTTTTTGTTTGATATTCATCATAGATATTATTCTAGGATGAGGTGAACTACAGCTAAAACTGACCTTTTTGGGAATTTTTTCTTCCATCACCGATATTTTAAGTCAAAAAAGTTTCCAATTAAATCCTGCTCGGTTACATCGAAGGGATCGATAGACTTTTTGCAACCTTCGATCCTTATTCACGTTCAAAACGCATCAGAATACTCAATACACGATATTGATTTTTAAGCAGAATTTAATAGTATATTATTTATTTTCTAATTAATTCTCTTCCATTGATGTCCGGGAGACAGAGCTCTTGGTTTATAAATGTTGAAGTATCATGGGCGGAAAAAATTCCTTCATGATTAAAAAAATGTATCATTATCGTGAATAAATTGTACATCATTTCATCCAGATGTTCCTCTTTAACCAAGCCCAATAACTTTCTCGACGATCTGCAGTCTAAATCATGGATTAGATCTTATCTTGTATTAACCAAGTACTCATGAGGGGCTTCTAACTTATCTTTGGTAATCTAGTCTGAATTCCCCTTATGACACATCTGTTATCAACATTACATGTATCTGCTATGCCGTCGGTTTCAGTTTCGCTCTCTTTTCACTGTTATTCTCCCATATTCTATGCGTTATACGTTATTTCCTATTCCCCTCTATCACGCTCTTTTTGCGACCTTTCATGAGAATTTCTCTGCCCCACAACTCCTACCGCTACTCCTCCAGAAGCGTGGTCTCTCACTGCGGTTTGAGGTTTTGTTCGAACAAATGCCAAAGGACCCAAAAGCGCTCCGTTTTTATCGGTTCGTTCAGTCCAAACAATGTTAATTACTTTTTTCTTCGATATATCACCGCTGTATTGAAATGGTAAAAGGCATTCACGTGCGTTTAATTAACTATACGGAGGGCACAATTCTGGGGTTATATTTAACATTTGTTCAATTACTGATTTAGCGGATGCTCGTATTACTAATTTGAGAAGTTTATATTTTTTTCAAAGAACGCCCTATGGTTTGGAGAAAGATTTCGTTTCGAGTGTCTACGGTATGAATGCATCAAGTGTCCTCGTCGAGTATGTAATGAAGAGACAAATGTTGACATTTATTTATACAGAAGCTCCAAAAGGTCGATCCGAACTTCAACTAAAATAAAAATCGGTACCGTTTACCGTTACTATGCTTGGAAATGTTACCTTTTTAATTGGTTTGAGTCCATACTTCAATTTAAGTGCTTTTTATTATATTCTAATTTTGATATAGCATCGGGAAAAGCTAAGTACTTTCTATCTCTTTTCAAGTTTTTCTTCGCAGTAAAATGTAAGAATCAACCGCGATGGACCAGCGTTAACCGGAAAGCAATTTAATACCATTTATTCCATTTTGTAATGCTAATGTTCGTATCCTTCTGTTTCTATGTTCAATTAGTTAATTGTGAATGTAAAATCGTACAATTAAGATTCTTTCTTATTTTCGTATGGATCGTAAAAAAGAAATATGAAATTTACTACCCACAATATTCCCTAGAATTACTTGAAGTTGTTTATGGATACCTGATTTACGGTACATGTAAAGTGCATCTTTAGGAAAGTATTAGAATCATAATTCCAGATTCAAAGATGGTTTTAAGGCACTCTCAGGAGGCAAACAATACCGTTTATAATCTTTCAACATTGATATTTTTAAGCTCTATCTTATTTCCACGATATAGCTCGGCTATAGTAACTACGGCTTATTCAGACTTTAGCATTATGATAAAATATAAGTTGAGGCGTAAATATATCCAAAACAAGTAATTATATTGGAAAATATCCCAAGATTAATTAAATTCCTCTCGCACCTTTCATCAAAACAAAATACTCTTAATATACTTAAATGTGAATGATTTCCTACTGGTCATTTCCTTGTACATTAGATGATTTAACAAGATAATTGTCAAAAGTAGGAAACTATTTTTTGTATTTTATGGAAAAATTCACTCCCGATGAGTTTTTACGCTTATTAAATAGGTTTCGCTATAGCAGTCTAATCGCCTAAGTCCAGGATGGCCAAGCTATGACGCAACCACTAAAAGCAGCAATTACGTGATAAACGACATTACATTCAGCGAAACATTAAAAATAAATTTCTCACACAATTTATCTACATATATACTCAAAATAGAAATACGTACGGATAAAGAATAACTTTCCGATAAAACCTAGAGAGTGCATTTGTCATAGTTTTATAGATATTTTTTGGGACGCTAGTACAATTTGTGGCGCATAATAGTCGTTTGACGCATCTCAACCAAAAATAAAATAATAGCGTATGAACTGTAAATATTGGCCACCTCTAGTATATGTAAACAACGAAGAAAAATGGGACCATGAATCGTGGATTTATTGCTCACGTCAAATAGTAAATGGATTTCTTTGATGAAAGAGGTGAAAACATGGAAAATATATATCTTTGAGAATTCAAAGATATATTAATATGTCCAGAGTGTGTAGATATATGTTTTAGTTGCTTTTATAAACTTTTTCGTTGTTTAAAAAAGTCATAAAGTCTCACTGCGGTTTCGTTTTTCCTTTACGTTGAACTGAATGCGTTGTTAGCCGCGTTGAAGGCTTTGCATCTATCGGAAACCTGAATCTACTTGCTCAAGATTGATCCTATGTTACTACACGAGCTATCAAGTGATAAAGAAATTTTCGCATTGAATAAGTACTCACCGTAAGGAGAGGATTCACTAGCGGTGAAGATAGTCCTCGCCTTTCTACTCGATCTGCAAAAAGAGATTCCAGATTAGCAGATTGCCTCCAGCGTTGGATGCAAAATGCCTATGTCGAAAATGGGAATCGAAAGGGAGATTACAGCGAAGAAGGGCGAAAGAAGCTTTCACTAGGTAGGAAAACTTTAAAAAAGCAGAAGGGCCATATAGCGCTTGTTTATTGAAGAAATTATCCATTATAAAACTTAATCGAATAACAGAAGCTTGACATTTTGGCGATTTATCTTTATAATTGTAGCTTTCCGTGACTGGCTGGTGATGGTATAAAAATGAGGCATCCGTGGAACGCTAAAACTCTGTGGAAAGATGAAAAACAGCAAAATAATCATAATAAATTCTTTTTGCTGCAAGAATTGCTGCAATTGCAAAAATAATTCTCATGTGAAAAAATAAATCTTGAATTCTGATTGTGAATTTACTAGCTCTATTATTAGTATCCACTTAAGGTATGTACCAGGAAGAACAGCACAAACTTCTCTCACTGATGAATCAATGGTAATTAAGTACTTCTGAATAGTAATCTGAGATGAAATGCATTCAGCGTTTTTTAAAATGTTTCCTAAATACTTTTTACTTTGGTCGCCTACCTTCATGGGTCTACATTTTTAATAATCTAATATTTCATATTTCCGTTGTAATTCCAGGAGCCTCCTAAAATTCATTTTACATTAAGATGATTTTATATGAGATAAATTAATTAAATTCTAGCATTTTTCTAAACGTTAGTATTATTCGAAAAAATTTCGATGCAAATTAATTCGATTAGATATGACAGGGGTGTCAATATTATATTCTGCTACGATTATCTTCATTACTACTAATTTAATTGACTGCTAATCATACTTCAGAAAGGAAGTTAGGGGTTTACTGGAATGAAAATATTTATCAGTCGTATTTCCTTGTTTCAGCGACTCGTTTTGAATTTCTGTCCCACCTACGGGAATCATCAATTCAATCACACGTGGATACGCAATGAATATGGTGCTTGATAAGTACTTGAATCTGGTGGTTAAATGACGGAAATGTTCTCCACTATCAGTCGCAATCGACCTATTGGTAATTCCTAAAATATGACATTGGGTACGTGACCGCAGTACATTTAAACTAGAATGACAAGTTATTTCTGTGAAGGTATTCTTCCTTTCTCCTTTGCATTCGAGTATATAGTCACTATACTCATAGCATCAGTATTCATTCATTTGAAATATTTGCAGTAATGTACTAATCAAGACGTTGCGTCGTGAAAATTCTCTCTTATCGTCTCAATTAAAAATTTCTTCGATCGACGACGATTATATTTTACGCATCAATTCAAATTTATGTTGTCATTCGCGTATATGCCAAAGCACATTTTATGAATATAACAAGAAAGAGCGAGAATTGACTGATGAATTTTGAAATAAATATCAATTTGATGACTTTTCGAGCCGCAACATGTCAGAATAAAAAAATAAAATAGACTACATGCCACTTTTGAATGTACCAATTAAGTTGTAAATACGTCTCATTCGCTTATTTTAGTGTAGAGAGGAATAAAGTTTAGCACTCTATTTTGCTTATAAACTCTCCTTTACTCCATAATTTCGTTGATTCTCCATGTAGTTTTGTTGAATTATTGCCGAGCTTTTAAATTAATTATTTACTTATTTATTACGTTTTTTCTTATTAAACCCCGCTTTTGATTGATCACACATCTTTTTTCCAAATAATTACATTCTACCAAGACCAGTCATTCGTAATGGAATCGCTTTATAACTTATCTTTAACTTCACTAGTATTTTTTAAAATTACTTTTCCCAAGAAGTAGCCCATGACCTAAGGTAATGAGAATATCGTGCTATTGAAAA
Organism: Pachydiplax longipennis; assembly: GCA_036926295.1. Classification (NCBI taxonomy): domain Eukaryota; kingdom Metazoa; phylum Arthropoda; class Insecta; order Odonata; family Libellulidae; genus Pachydiplax; species Pachydiplax longipennis. The sequence goes on along the minus strand of JAVFKF010000014.1, from coordinate 2,090,716 downwards.
TTTTGGACTGTTAAATGTATCAATTCTTCTAATCAAGGGTTAGATGTAAGAAGAGACTTTTCAGTCTCAATCTCGCCCGAATAAAGACGATTTATTATTATTATTCTTTTGCTTAGGCAATGAAAAATCTTCCTTTTAAGTCACTCACTGAAACGTTTCTCTGTCGCTCGTATTTTTACGTACCACCCGCTTAAGATTCACGAGAGACAATCTGGTCAACAGATATGGTCTGTGTTCTGCTAATGTTCCACTACAAAGGCTACTTTTAGAAACAATGGGCATCTCTCGCAGCGTTTTTGCTAAAATCTTCGCTCAGATTTAGAGAATTTGCTCTCATCAACTTACGTAATCTGGCTATTTCAGTGTTGCGAGAAAAACTCTAGTTCTTCAGATCTCTCTTAGCAAAAACTCACGTAATCGGCCCAAAATAAAAATTATTCTACTGAAAAGATCCGTTTGTGATGTAAATTAGTAGCTTACTTGCTCTTAATTTACTATCTCTTCAAATTATAATTTAACGCTGGGTTAAATAAAATAGCCGGAATAATCAACATTAAATTTTCGGCCGAAATATTGGAGCTAAAAAGCTATTTTTTCTAACGGAAAAGCTGGTGAAGTGCCCTTTTGGTAGTTATGAGTTACCGTAATAGCCAGTTGTCCATGGAATATAATACAAGGAAACTTGTTAAAAATTACAAAGTTTAAGTATTACCTTCATTTTAACTGAAGTGTTCCCTAATGAGTGAGTTAAATATAACTAATGATGTTGTAGATTCCGTGTATCGCCTTTCACACTAATTTCTGGTGAAAAATTAATTCACAGTTATAAAGATTCAGAGCTTCGGTAAGTCGTTGTATCTTTTATTCAACGTTTAACGAAAAGCGAAAACTCCAAATTATACTATTTCCTATATTAATTGCATGCTACTTTTTAATATTTTAATTCAGCAACCTTTTCATGAATGCGGTAGTGTTTAGGATTGTCGACACGAATGAAAATATTTAGAACTTTCGCAGAAAATTTCAATAGTGAGAGGGTATTTTTCACATCTCAATATAATTACACGACAAGGGCGTAGGAGTTGGAGAACTCGAGGCTTGAAAACGATTTAATGCAATGTTCATGCTTTCCTTGTTAACAAGAAGCGACACGATGAAATACTTTACAACGCAAATCGCCCGAAAGCGGATTGGTGTTGAAAAATTTATAGGGAACATAGGATTGGGCCTATTATAGTAGTGCTATTCTGCAAGCATCCTTGGAGGACCACTTCTATTAATACTATCTAATCCCAGTTTAATGCGTGAGTGAACGTGAAAACTGTTTTCAATCAAATTATAAAATTATATTTGTTATCCTAAACATTTAAAGAAACATTGATGACTCCGTACCTTTCTTACATGGATAGGAGTCTCTTTAAGCCGGAGAGGAAAAATTAATTCGGTGTTTTACTACTAATTTTAAGTTGTACACGGAGTACCATATTATATCCAGTTAAGAAGACTTCTTTATTGGAATAAAATGAAGTGTTTCATTGGTAGCAAATTCGGAATTTATAACGTTCTTCAGCAAAATAATTATCTGCTTACTGCAAAGAGCTGTGATACATTTGCGTATGAAGATATTTTCATTCCAAGAATATTCAGAAACAGAATACATAAAAGTGAGGATGGAGGAAGTATTCCGCGTAAGAAGACGCAAACATTATAATAGCAGAGGTTTTTCTTTTAACTGGGACGCAAACTTAGAAGTTAGACTCTGAGAGAGCTGATTTCTCAAATTTGATACGTCATTTAAAGTTCTGAAACAATTTCTGCATTTACTTGATCTTACATCGTTAGAATCGCATATTAAATATCCTTCAAAGCGATGGAAATGATATGGGAGTGACAAGGACGAAATTTATGTCATCGTACCATTGCTCATCGTTTTGCAGTTCGTAATGCTTACAAAAGTTTTAATATATAGGTAACGCTCTAGTTTTAAGACGATAGATTTATTTTAACGCTCTTCCTCATAAGGAGTAGTTTGCTACTGGTTCTAGGAATAATTTGTCCGGATTACAAATAGAGTAAAACAAAATAAATGTAAATGTAAATCATAAAATGAGTTTACAATTCCATGGATATGAATGTCGAGTTTAGGGTTAAAATTTCAATAAATAGATTAAGTGGCAACCTAGGTTAAATTATCATAGACTTTTATAAAAACGGTTTTATATGAAACTATTTCTTTGTGTGACTTTTATAAACATGAATCTACTATCATTGAAAGTTTTGCTTTTATGGTTTAAGGTTAAGCTGCCGTGGCCTGGTGGTAACCACTTGATGTATGTACTGTTATCTTCACTCATTGATATGACAAACACATCTATCTAGTTATTCAATTTACATTAATCATAATCAAGTCGATACCAAAGCTTTAAGGATAATTATATTTAAGGAGATATTAAATTCTGGTCTACAGAGTTCCTCAGACGAAAACCTGAATACATTACGTTTTTCAATGTGACAATTAGTACGAGTACATACATTTCGTGTGTTTTGATCAGAGATATTCTAACTGGTCGTGATTTCGTCAGTTTGGAATCAAGAAGAAGGGAAAAATCGCCATCACAACTGTGCAGAAACTAATATTTGGATTTTCACGGTATTCTATTTCAGTGTACCCTACTTAATAGGATATAAAAATGCTTGTGTAAACAGGGTCACTAATGAGAGATATTCAGAAGGTTCCTCGTAGTATACTTGATAATATAATGGATGGAATTTTCAAAAGCACTACACTTAATCACATGTCCTTTAAACGCTTCTATTTTAAACTGATATAATCGCGCCTTTGCCACGCTAATCTATGCCACACAATGATCAATTGAATCATGTTTGATCAAATGATCTAATGTTTACTCTACAATAATTTATGTACAGATATATTAAGCGTGAAGTCCTTTTATTGGATTTCTAACGAATCAGAGTAAACTGGCAGAGTTTGCGAATATTTCCTCATCCTCGACAATGAATGAATTACGTTCAACATCCGAAGTGAGTTTGTTCCCGCAATATGATACAGATTGCTGCAACTCAGTAATGTATTCCCACCGGTGCCCACCAACCTTTAAATATTATTTCTAAACATCCGTTTTAGATGATCAGAGCTTTTCTCTCATCACAATCCATCAAAACTTAAATGACACACCATTTTGAAGAGAAAGTTTCCCGGTTTCTGCTAAAAATAGATCGATAAATAAAACTGCACCATTTGATCAAAAAATCAAGTTAAAATTTGAACGTTTTAGGTTTCGTTATTGGATGTATAGATATCGATATTTATCGATACAATCGAGATAAATCGAACCTTTCCCTTCCCAAATGCGTTTAGACAAACACTCCAATCAGCGCAAATGAATACACAATCATTTAAGCATGCCCAAAACACATTTTCGCGTAACAATCAATTACATTCCATTTATTTCAATTCAAAATTTTCGCGTGGGGTAACGAGTATCTATATCAGCGGTAGTCCTAAACGAGATATATCTATTAATGACGTATATGATGGAAATTTCAGCTATTGTCAATTACTTTGGAGATGACTTTTCCCAGTTCTTTACTGAAATCAAAGAGAGCGCGTGATGTTTTGCGTCGAAATATGAAGCGCTAATTCGAGGAACTCCTTTAATTGCTCATTTGACGAATTTTCTCATAATTCTCTAGCATATGCTAGTCAGGAGCAGTTTCGGGTTGAGCTGCAGAGAATTAATGGGGAAGCGGTGTAACGTGAGGGACAGTGGCTGCATTCCCGAAGGAGTGGAAGACGGCAAAATTCACACCGTTATTTAATGAAATAATGAATGAGGATCCAGCGCACTCCAATTCTGTCTCGTTGGAGTTATCTTCCGCTAAAATGATGGGAAATATAGTTGTGAGTTTGTTAATGGGATTTCTACTCATCGCTAACTTATTAACGAGTTATGAAGAGAAGATCTCGTGTGAAACTCTATTCTTGCCTAACGTACACGTCATAATGGAAAAGTGAGGAGGTTTTAGGTGCTTTCTTAGGTTTCAAAGGATCTTTTAAATGGGTTTTTTTCTCAATTTACTCGTAGGAAATGATCGGTGTATCTTCAATCGGTATAGCTTGAACTTAATTAATAACCAACGTAACTAATACGCTAATAATTTTTACAAATAACAAAATGATATACCCGAAAAAAAAATCCAGGCAAATTTTAAGTTATAGCAATTTCGAAAATTTAAAAAATGAGGATAGTTCAGCTTTGAAATTCTTGGGTTTTAGAAGAATATATAAGTTTCAGCAAGCTCGAAAATTTATAATAAGAAAATATATAATAATATAAAAATAATAATAAAAAATGATAAAATAATAATATGTATAATATTAGGAAATATACGAATTATTTGGTTGTGACCATAGAAAAATGACTAAACTAAGAAAAATGCTGAGGAAAGACAGACACGTAAATGTGTGACAGGACCGATACTTGAGCCAGGGTCTTACTCCTACCGGACGAATAGCTCCAACCGTAGCTCTATCTTGCCATCTTTTCGTTAGAGAGGCTTCTTGGGAAAGAAATCGGAGGAGACGGGGTTTGTTTTGAACTTTTTTCATGCCCGTATTTTCGTTAGGAAGCTTCCTGTGTATGCACCTTTACGTACAAAATCATCTATCACTGTTTCCATGACAAAACTATTTATCCTCAATGAATTTTGCGTTCAAAAGAAAGTTTAAAAACGCTTCGTTTAAGGATTAAAAAGCAAAACTATAGCTCACACATGAAGAAGGAAAACGTGGACGACGACATAAAAAAACAGGAAAGCAGAAAGTTGAGAGATGGAGAAGAAAAGGGGAATGACGTAAAAAAGAGGTCATTTACGAAACAAAGATGTGAACAATTTTTTTTAATAGTAGAGTTTCTATGAAAGAAAGAAGGAAATTAAACAGAAAGCCATTTAGAAGAGAGAGACAGAGAGATTTCCAGTACAAGCTTTAAATTATCAGTGTAAGGGTGGAGAAGCAGAGGAAGAAATAGTAAGAGACTTGTACCACAGCACGCTGTGGTGTGGGGAAAAAAATGGTCGGCTGAGTTAGATGATATACAGTTAGTCCCGGAAATATCTCTTTGCAGCGGAAAACAGTAAGATGCTGCTTTTCATCAAATTAAGTTTATGAGATTAACTATTAGCTTACTCAAGTGAATCCCTATCCATTAACTACCGTCCTATTGTATTGAAAAGTTCTAGTTGAAAATTTTTAAGATTACTAAGTATTAAGAAGGTTTTTAAACTTAAAATATTCTTCTGTGATTCCGCTGTAAAAATTTCATTCATTTATATTTTCAACAAAGAATTATTCTCTTCATAAATTTACCTTGAAACTATTCGAAAAGGCACTTTATAAAAATATGAAACAGATAAGAAAAAAGACCACAGTCTGTTTGATGGACTCACCTATTTGCTTCGTGAAATCCAATAATTCATTCTAGTTCGGCTAATTATACCGTAGCATAAATTTTTATCATTACGTTTGTCATGGTAATATTTACTACTCTCAGGTATGTTCAGGATTAGAAGGACTAATCAAAAACCGTTTCATTAATATTACCTAAACGTTACAATTGGATGTATCACAGAAATGTTTCATATTTTCTCTTTAACTATTTTATTCTATCGAGATCGACATTCTTGTGGAAATTCTTTAACGTTTCTTGTTCCTTCTTTACGTTTTTCTTGTCTATAATTTAGGCGCAACAATTTTTATTACTCTTTAACATAGAATAACATAACATAGAATAGAGGATTGCGTTTTTATTAAATTATAAATTCTCTTCGTCTTCCTGTTATCTGAAGCCCAATTTCACCACAGTTTTAAGTTATTCGAATGCAAATACATACATTTACTAAAGGTGAACCCTCAAACAAAATTGTTACCCCGAACTTTGCATTTCATAAGCCTTTTCAGATACGGGAGCAATCCGTATTACCATGATTTCAGTAGGATCTTTTTCTGGAAGCTGCCTCAAAAAATATATTCATTCTAGAATTTGCTCAATTGGAGCTCAGTCTCTCAGAGAAATCGGTATATTCAGTAAATTCTGTTAGCAGATTAGGTGGCCGAGAATTCTGTATCTTGAATTTCACATTTCCGAGCTATTTCACGCAATTTCTCTTGAATAATTCAGTTATGACTGAAATTCTCTTCGGCCGTATCGATGCCCTACGTTCAAAGCGTTGGAAAAAGTCGAATAATTTTGTACCCTTGCCTTCTTGATAGAATCCCATGAAAGTGCTTTCTATAAGATAAAGCTTATGAGGAATTTTCTTGTATTAACGTGTGCCATCCCACAACACATAGTTGTATTTATTATTCAATAATTAATTTTTCACTTTTAATTTGTACTGCACATACGTTAAGAGGAAAAATGTACTTTATAGGAATGTGCATGGTTAAAGAATTCAGATTTTTCTCTAGATAAACTTCACATTAAAAGATCGAGAAAAATTGGAAGGACTAAGTATTCCAATTCGGACTCTGAAATATGAATAGCTAACTACATGTGTTTATAATTTATTTATCTCCAAAATTTGCCAATCTTTCTAATTTATTTAAAATTTTCACGCTTTTTATTTCTTTTTCACAACATTGTCTACGTGTCACGAAGTACCGGAAGATATACATAACCGAAAGAATTAGTTACTTGTTCATTCGACTACTTAAATGTATTTCCAGCTACAAGTATTATAAAGCTTTTTGGATAACTTATCTTGCTTCAGAGTCGTTGCTTCCTTCGTTTACAGAGAATCTTTGCAAATCCTCTACGTCTTACTATACAGTTGTTGTACACAAACATGTATAATGGTAATTTGATAACTTCCTTTCAAAATTTCATCGTCTACTATGTCAAGATCGTCTAGGTCTAATTATAACCACATAAATAAAAAAATCTGCTGTAAAATTTTTTTGTAAAATACCGTTAGTTACAATCATATCTATGTACAGAAATACAAATGAGTAACCAAATTAAAACCTTTTCGCATGCATTCATTCTGTCTTACCTCTATTTCAGATTGTAAATGTTTTAAGATTTGGTTCCTAGAAGGATGTGTTACAAAAGGTATGAAAGGATACTTTAAAAGTCTACGCACATATTTACGTAAGGCACATGCATAGAAGATCGATTCCACTTTGAACGGAAGGTTGGCTTGAATTCTGAAAGGAGCGAAGCCATGAATTTGAAGGGTTTGTGAAAATGCATTTGTCGAATTTGGGGAATTCCATTGAGACTCGTATCGAATGCTGAAGGACGGCATGAATCGTTCCAAACAAATGGATCCGGAAAATGGGGTTTTGCCCTCTGCTGTGTAGAAAAGGAAACGCTGGCATCCTTAGATGATACTGGCTTTATCATATGCCGATGAGAAGTTCATTGCCAATCAAGTATGACTCAATCATTTGTTATGGGTTAAAAAATTACCTTTGGGATAATCCATTAAGTGATTTTCATGAACCTATGGGTGGATAAATTATACACAATAGTTTAGGTGATCGTCTTCTTTAAAAAAATCTCATTTTTCCGAAAGTATAATAGTCCATCTACAGCATACAGGCTGCTATTATTTTTCAAACTAACGCTATAGCAGGGATGGGGAATCTTTTCCATTAGCATTCGGTCTCATAAGAAACTATCAGGCCACTCTTGCGTTACATTTGCAACACGTAAATAGTAGTTCATTCAGATAGTTAGTCATCGAAATTCTATATGAAAACATGAATTCATTCATTGAGTAAACTATAAGACAACTAGTTCTCGCTAAACTTTTATCGTGGCGTCATTGTTCAATAGGAAAAATATTTAATGTAGCATTTGTCTTAGGGGGTGACTAAAAGGCAGCAGTGAACGCCCAAAACAAAAGATATAAAGGCTGCAGTTTCCTATCCTCTGCATTATTGTAATGATATTCTTGCAAAGAAGAAACAAAATATACCAGTTTTACTCTATTAGCCTTTACATCGAATATTTTTCTGTAATTACATAGCGATTAAATCTCTACAAATATACTTTTCAATATCTATTTAATTCTATCTTTGTTGTTTCCATAATCCATTATGTTTTTGCAAATAAGTGGAGCGATTTATACCACTTTTACTCAATTAGCCTTTACATCGCATATCTTAAAGTATTTCAAACACGCAGTGGTTTAATCTCTACAAATATACTTCTTTATGACCATTTAATTTTAGCTTTGCTGTACCCATAATCCAAGAATTTTTACCTGTGTATTGTTTTAAAACCCATTCATCCCATTAAAATCATCCTTAAAATTTGGAAGTAAGAAGATCTGGCTATGCATGATGTTCTAATAATAATTCCATATAGACCCCTTGAATTTCCTGCGAGATCGGTTTTCTGCGAAAGTCCTTTTTGATCAGCGATAAAAGAAAGAAATGTTATCAAAGGCCCTTTCGTTTGCAATGATTCAGAGATGAAAAAGGTCTTCGAGAGGACATTGCTTAGGAAATCTGAATTAGGCGAGGGTAGCTTTCCCTAGGGTTACGAGGAAGTCACGTATTCACTTTCATTGAACAGCCCTCACCGAATCCGAAAGGGACCATCTTCAAGGATGGCTATATCAAATTGTGCAAATAGAGTCATGTTTATGGAACGAAAATATAAGGCACATGATCTCATGCTTCTATAGCTCTGGTTGGGAAAAAATGGTTATTGAAAATGATCATTTTGAGAGAAAATTTCGTGAATATATCGAGAAGGATTCAAGATTCAATGATTTTCGTAGTCCAACCAATTAATAACCGTTTAAAAATCGACATAATGTATGTATCAAATACTTTCTATTCCCTTTCCTTATAAGCAAGCTTCCTCTTGGAGCTGAATCTAATATAAAACAATGGAGAAAACTAAAATTTTCAGAGAAATTGATTCCCTGATTTTTTGTGATAATTTCCATTCAAATGACAAAGAAACAGTATATGATTACTGAACACAGATTTTTATTTTCCTCAAAAATTCTTTTATTCAGGAACTACCGGTTTTTGTGTACTACCATCGTCAGGTTCAAAAAAATAAAAGTTTGTTTGAATCTGACGATGGTAATATACCGAAACCGGTAGTTCCTGAATAAAAAAATTTTTGTGGAAAAGTAAAAATCTGTGTTCAGTTATGTATTTCCACCACATCTCGGCAGAATCGATAGATTATATAGTATATGATTAATTATTCAAATTTTTTAACACGTTGACGGTCTAGAAATCAGTATCATAATAGAAAGCAGTAATTCATTCTATTAATATCTTCAAATATTATGTCATTATATTTAACGAGAAAAGTCCCTTCCTACTTAAATAACTAAGTTCTCATTCATTATTAATTATCGTCCACTTATCCAACTGCGGCAGTTATATTTTTTTCCACTTTATTCCAGCATCTGTAGCTATTCTTCGAACAATTCTATCTTGAATAATCTCTCTCTAACCTTTACCAAATTGAAGAGAGGTTTTAAAAATATTGCATGTCCTCTATAAAGTCTTTTGTTTCGTTCGCTCTCGAATGGCATTACGACAAGTGGAAAACTTGAGCAATGAACGACCTACTCAGGCCCCTTTGTTTTCTGCGATTGCTCATTGTTTCGAATACACTGAGTTGGTCTTAGTAATTGTAAGTTTCATAGAAACCTGAGAACTGTGAGTCGATATCAACTTTCCACTAAAGACTTTTAAAGTCGCTTGCTTGCATGCTCAACAGGAAGGATCGGATAGAAAACTCAAGGATTTTTATTGCAAGTCCTTCTCCTGGCACAAATTTATTTGTTGACATGAAGTATCAGACCTACGATATCTCTAAACTTAGGCTAAAAATAAGATGAGGGCTTGATTTCCTGCAGAACGGGAAATTTAACGCTTATGGGAAGCGTTTTGTTCGGCGCTTACGCATGACAGTGTGATAGATCAAACTTCGTGTACAAAGTGGACATTTGAGATAACAGTGTTCAAAAAGCTTACTTCCTCGTTTTAAGCACACTGAACATAAAACAGATGAAGTCTTTCCTACAAATTTATCGGATAATGTGAGAGAAAAGCATAATTGGTGGCATACGTTTTAGTGGTGTGGAGCTAATTGGAAAACCTAAATAAATCGCAAAATTCCATCTTTGTCAATATTTCAAATCAATTATTAAAATTTAATCGATTAAACGGATCTTCTTATTAAACTATCTTGTTTACTTGATATGAATTTGCATACGAATTTGTAGCATTTTATAGTAATAATAAAAAAATACAAATCTCACATTCATGATATGAGGGTTTCCGTAAATCATTGAGTGTTTCATCAATCATTCCGTGAATGATTGATGAAAAATGATATGAAAAATAAAATTAATTTTTGGCGAATTTTTTATCATACTAATAACATTTATTCTCCTTTTTTAGAGATGTTATTGAACCTTTTTTTCGCGATTAGGGTAAACTAATTTGAATTATTATTCCCTTTAATAACTGCTCTCCAAATTCAAACTTGAAATATTCCTTATTTTTCTGCACATTTTCCCCTTTGAGTGATGGTTCCATATTCCTTAATCACCATTTGATATATAATTAAAGATGAAACACTCCTCATTTCAAGAATATCTACATTGGGAAATTAAAGGAATACATTTAAGAATAACGAAGTCGCTAAAGAACTCTATACCCATCTTTTCATGTCTAATTTGAGCCCCCAAAAGTTCGAATTAGTTGATTACCGCTGCTTCCCTCATTAAATGATTTTATTCTTAATATTCTCAAAAGTCCCATTCTAATGAGATTTCGTTACTAAATTGGTCTAATTAATGATCGAGAATACGATTTTGATTAATATCAACACAATATTATTATGTCAATAATAATAATAACTTGAATAATTACTTGTAAAGCAAAATATGGGTAAAAAATCCAGGATAGCCAAGTGGGCAGCGCTTTCGACTTTGCTAAAACTTTGATTCTTGGTGAGAGTCCACGTGCGAAATGACCTAAGCTATCGAATCGCTTTAATAATACAACTACTTGAACAATTATAATAGCATATAAAACGGCTTTTAGAATTATTTAACTATTACAGTATTCCAGCGAGATAACTACAGCATTTTGGCCTCCTTTTTTTAATACTTAATCATGATTTCATTAGCAGAAACCTAACAAAGGCTGCTCTCGTAATGAAATTATTGATTTGCTAATAGAAACATATCGAGATTTCAATCCTATTTCTCTTCATTTTAGTGGGACTGATTGCAATAGTAGCAGAAAAGAATATACGCAGTGAAAACAAAATTATATCGCTTTAAACAATGTATTCGCGTACTCTCTCTTTCTCTCTTGCATTCATAACGCGTGTCGTATCTGCGCTAGCGTACCAAAAGAAAGCGAAGCAGTGGACACTTGAGCGTATTTTAGCCATAAATTTTTCGGGAAATTATTCGAATTTAATCCCGATTTTATCCAATGCTACGTCACCCAACATTGAACTCGGGAGTTTGAGTGGATCGAGGACTCCCAATTTCCGAAAAAAAAATAATTTTGGGGGAAAATATGATGATTGAGTGGAAGTCCGTGGAATGGGGAAGACAGCATACAATTCCCTGAGCATCGTCGGCGGGAATCGCGGGTTGTGTGAGCGGCGCTCAGTCACGCCGGATATCTAATCTGCGGACGCATTTTTCGCGAGAGAAGGCTAATAAAACCGACGGAATCTGAGGCGGCATTTCGTAAAAAAAGGTAACAGGTTTAATTCAGCGTGACTAGCAAACCAGAGAGGATGGGGCATTAGAGTCAGTCGAGTTTGTTCGTAACTCACTTCAATCCGCTTCAGAATCGAATAGCTTAGGGAACTCTTCAATATGGGAAACGCTTCTCTAGGCGCCCACGCATTCTCTATGCTAGATATTTTTATGGGTACTTTTTCCGCTGCTAAACGAATTCACTTTAACTTCACCTTTAAAACATAAATGTGCGATTTATAGGTTCGACATTTTAAACCTGGGAAATTTCGACGTTTTCCAGATATTATAATTATATTTTAACTATAACGCTTAAAATTTTATTTACTCTCAAAAGCAGAACACCTGCATTTTTGCTTATACATGGGAAGCTTGGCTCTCATTTACTGAATTTTATATTTTCTCTCTTATGCGATTCATCTATACATCTCACGGTCACTTGAAAGAAGATAAAAATCCCGATCTAAAATTTTTGGAAAAAAAACGACGAATTCCTTTGTCAATCCGGAGCCACTTCATCGCATCGATTTCACCCACCTTTCCAACAGTTGGCTTTTACTTAAATTATAAAATATATTGAGACTAAAGCTGACTTCATTGAGCATTATTGGTTAGAATAAATTTGGCTACTTCTTCTACATTTACCTTCAAAAATCATCATCTACAATTGTTGATATAAAGAAATTAGAGAAAATTGGCGTAACAAATACAGGTAATCAGAGGAGGAATTCTTGATGTTCGGATAAATTCAAAACTTTTCGGCGTTACTTCGTGGAAAGCCATATATAAATGGAGGAAAAGAAAAAATTGTAATTTTCCACAGGATTATTTTATCGCGCGGCCGGTTTCGCTAGATTCTGTCATCTAAGTAAGAGAGTAGAAATTTTCAAGTAAAAGCTGTGGTCTGAACTCTAAATAAGCACTTCATAAGCTGTCTCATAAGAAAATAAAATTATATGTGATGGCACTTAATGTGCGTTAGTTATCTATTGAAAATTCTATGTAAATTAATTTAAAATAAAAATAAAGAGATTTCAAATTCAAGATGGCTTTAAACTATCGTCTTCCTCTAGTTTTTGAAACCTCATGCTGAGCATGTTCCTTCTCTTAGTATCATACTGTATGATGAAGAACGTAACAAAATCGGAATGTATGAAAGAGGGAGATATGAGTTTCTGGAATGCTATAAAGAACTTCCACTCTTACTTCCTCAATAACGCCCATGAATGTAAATTCCAATCGGATTCCAGATATACTGACATAGTATCGTGTTGAGTCGAGTTAAAGACATAACTTAATCATAGACTTTTCCTTTGTAAGCTGGGAGAGGGATGAATTTATGATTACTAAAGAAATTCATACCAATTTTCATATCAATCCGTCATCTACGTGAGGATTATTATCAAAAAAATTTATCATAAAGCTTAGAAGATCTAGTAACTGGTATCAAACCTAAAAATTACAGAGACTAACAAGCTCAGCATATGAAGAGAACGATTGGATTTTAATAATTTTAACCTGATGATAATTTCGAATTCTTCCATTAAGCACTTCAATAAGAATTTTACCTTTAGTACATAGGATTAACAGTATCACCATCAACCTAAAATACGCTTTAGTCAGAGAAAAGTGACGAAAAAGATGTAGATGACGGGTCGTTATTACTTTCATCTTTTGATATTTAATTGCGACTGATTGACGGAAGAATAATCTGAATATTTGATTAATTATAAGAATTTCTTGAAGCTATTATTTTAATTTTCCTTATTCCACTGATTAAAATTTTCATCATTGTTAAAAACTTTTCACGTCAAGCGTACAGAGAGGTTAAATTCTAAAATTATCATTATGTCATTATTCAAAAGCTAGAGAAATAAATATGAACCGATAGAAAATTGATATATCAACTTGATGCGAGTGAAATTTCATCCAAAAGATGTGAAGCAAAATTAATGATGTCGTGATAGAATAGCAGTATTTCCAGAATAGGAAAACGGCATTGGATACATAACGATGTTATGGCTACATATAAAGCTCGTAAGCTTGAAAGGCAAATTGATTTGAGATGTCTCCAAACATGCAATAGATAAGAAAGGAATATTCTCAGAAATTCAGTTGAATTTTATTTCCATACCGGAATCGTTATGATAAATACACTATCCATTTATTAAATTTATGAACATAATAGCATTGTAACTAAACTTGGACCGATAGTTCCAAGTATTCTCAAAATAATTCGCAAAATAATGCAAGTTAAACATGTTTGTTGTTAAGACTCTCGTAATAATTGTAGAATGCGTACCAATATAAAGGTGGAGTAATTACATAATTATTAAAATGTAAATTATTAGCTTTAGTTATTCTGAGTAATAAAGATGCTCGCAACCTTAAACTTTCACAGTTATACAATTATTTGGAAGACTTATTTCAAGTTAATCCACGAGCGTGATTTACTTGTCAAACCTATATAATTATACTTTTGATACATGTAACCTTAAACTTTCACAGTCATCGAGTTCTTCGGATAAGTTATTTCAAGCTAATCCACGAGTGATTTACTTTCATACCTACATAATTATTAAAATATGATTTACTTGCTTTAGTTATTCCAAATAATAGAAATTTTCGCATCCTTAAACTTTCACCGTTATCGAGTCATTCGGAAGAATGTTTTCAAGTTAATCTACGAGCCTGATTTACTTTCATACCTACATAATTATTAAAATATACTTTATTTGCTTTAGTTATTCCAAATAATTAAAATGTTCGCATCCTTAAACTTTCACCGTTATCGAGTCATTCGGAAGAATGTTTTCAAGTTAATCTACGAGCCTGATTTACTTTCATACCTACATAATTATTAAAGTATGATTTAATTGCTTCAGTTACTCCAAATAATTAAAATGTTCGCAACCTCAAACTTCCACAATCATCAAGTGATTCAGAAGAATTACTTTAAACCAATTCACGAGCCTGATTTACTCGCAAACCTTCCACTATTCTCATCCTAAAATAATCCCCTAACACTTTTCCCTTTGAAATTTCTCCCAATTCGTTCGAACCCCTATTCTTCCAATCCGTAAAGTATACGAGTTTCCCACCCGCGAGAAGAATCATCTCGTGAGAAGGGTATAAGAGCGTCCTTACCTCGAGAACGTTGTTCTTGCGCCGCTCCTCTGCGATGCGGCTGTTGGTACGATGCTTCTGGGCAACAGGTGCCACTCGGAATGCGGTTGAGGGAAGCTGCAGCAAGGCGGCAGGCTCGGAGGGGAAGGGGGCGGAGCATCGAGGGTGCGTAGGGGAGGTGCACGTGGGCAAAGTAAACGAACGCCATGTTCCAAGGCGCGCGGATTTGAGGCCGAATTATCACTCACGCAAGTGTTACAGTTCCGGAGAACGATGTCCCTCCGGGGCATAAATTGTTGGCGTTTACAGTCGCCACGATATAACTTCACACATGTTCCCGTCCGGTCTCCTTCCGCTGCGGAATCGAGTGGAATCGGCGACAGATTCTCCGATCGCGCTAAACGTTCGAATATGATTCGTTCGAGAGGCGATTAATTTTGATACTTTACCTCTATATCGGCTGGGTTCTAGTAAGCTTGTTCGTGTTATATACATCTGTTTAAGGTGGATGTTTTCCCTCTGAATCTCTGTAATTCAGTGTTTTGCAACATTTTGTCTTCCACGGCACACTTATATATCATCTCGAATTCCGCGACCCACTGAGCCTAGCGTTCGTAAGTTTAAGTAAACACTGACTGGAGGGTAAAATATTTCATTTTATCATTAGGATTCCCTATTAAAGGAAAAAAATATCCCAAATATAGCGCATAAGATGTGCACATTTAGACGTATATATCATGTTCGCATATTAAGCGGTACACCAAGAGCTTAATCATGGTATACCTTAGTACACCGACGCACCGGTTGGGAAACAATTCAGATCAGGGGTACAATACAACCGCGTAAACCTACTGATAGTGAATAATTTCAATTGTAGAACTGTAAACAAAAGTTAGATCAAGTAGATAATTATAAACATTGCCATAGTTAAATTCAATTGCGAAGGTTTTGCCGTGATAAAATCCATAATGATGCATGGAAAATTTATACCTTACGATTTTTTTCCACAGAACTTTTATTACTTCATTAATATTATCCCGTGCAAAAACTATAAAGTTTAATATTTTCCCTGAATCTATCTCAATACTTCACCAAGAAAAAATAATAGAATTTATAATGATTATTTGAAATATTTGAAACTCATTTTAGGAAAAAGTTACTTTAATGTAATCAAAGGCTAAATTTCTGTAAAAGCTTAAGTTGCGTAAAAGAGAAAATGAATGAATGCTTAAACTGCGGAATTTGGTTAGCAAAGAACCTACGTATAATGATTTTTTCTAAACTTAAACTTTAAAATAAAGCTCCCCTACATAAATTTTCAGGCTAAAAGGTTCACAATGCAATCCTTAATAATACCTTAATTTCGCTAAAACTTTTTCTTTTATGGGATTTGTTTCTTTGACTCGAAAACATAACTATGTAGATGGATTCAAATTAGGAGACGAATGAATTAAGATTGGAATTACGGGTAAACCTGGAATCGGTAAGGGGATTTGTTTAGGTCATTGAATATTTTCGTTTCCTGTATCTCTTTCGGATTACAGATAATTGTTTTCAGTAATTGACCAGAAAACTGAGAAAGAGAGCTTAGAAAATGTTTGAATCGAACCTGACTGAAAACAACTAAGGATAAATAAATGGAAAGATGATTCTATAAAGTATTTTTTAATGTACTCCGGAAATAAGTTCAACGAAAAAGAACTGAAAGAGAGTTATTGAGAAAAACTAAGATTTTATGACGCTTAATCGTTCTTCAATAATACTATCAATTGATTCTGGCAAGAATTTGTGCTAGGAAATCATGACTGATAGGATAGGACCTATGTGCTACGGTTAAAGATCTATTTTCATTTGTGTCAGTCATTCTTCCATATTAATATCAATTATAAAATAGAGTGTAGAACGAAGAGCAGCGTTGTACTTTTTCCACAAAATACTTTCATTCTTCTTTAATGAAGAAATACGACCAGGTTTCATTTCTACGTCACGTGATAGTGACTTCTAGCCGTCAAAACCTGGTCGTGTATATTCATTAAAGAATAGTTTATTGCGAAAATAGTTTATTGTGAAAAAGTCACGGTGTAGCTTTAAATCCCAAATGATGGAAATCCACAACATCTCGCCTCTTACTATGAATTTTATCTAAACCAGAATAAATATCCACTAGCTACTATTTATTTATTATATTTAAGATTGTCAAATGAAATGATGACGGTAACAAAAATAATATGAATGACAAGATATGACTGAATAATCGAAACACAATGAAGATAAGAATAGAAAAGAGTTCAAAAGTAGATGTTGTAGTCTAATTAAATAAGTGAAGAGAGAATTTTTGTTTTGTATTATTTGTACATCTGTAAAAGTGACGATCTGAAAACGATTAAGTGACAATTTGAACTGAAAAGAATTCTAGACTGTGACAGTGAACTGTAGTTTTTTTTATTTGAGGATATATGTGGTGTAAATGTTTTGGTGGGGAGACAAGGAGAGGTGTGTAAATTAAGTCTTGATGTAGTGTAGTGGTGTACTGTACTCTGAGGGTAGTGCCGTTAATTGTGGAATATTTATCTGTGTAACGTCTGGTGTAGGGATTTGGGGTTTTAATTGTGATGCTTATATATAATGGTTGGGGGTGCCACCAGAAGTAATTCTACTCGCAGCACACTTTCTAATAAATAAATAAATTTCTTAAAGAACAAGGAAAAATGTAATGGAAGCAATGTCACCATGCAGTAAACCTTGCGTAATAACACAGAATACGTGAAGGAGAAAGTAAGATGACGATGAGAAAATATTCAGTGCTTATTTACCGGAGAAAAAGCAAGTCAATATTTGTGCGGAAGAGAATTCTGGCCGCAATATTTCAGTGCTTCCAAAAGAGTGGAATTATTGGATTGGCTCCGTTGCTGGAAGAAATGAGTAGGGCCGGACTCCCTTTGTAATCAAATGAATTCTAATGAGCAAAAAGTGACTGAGGTGGAGACTGAAAGGATGAATGAGACTGGGATATTGAAAAATTACAACACAGAGTGGGCGAGTCGAAAGAACCTTTCTCAGTAAATTGATGGATGACCACAATGACTTTCATCTATTTCTAACTTTAGGTCCGTGACGCGGGTGTTTATTTATAATCGAGATAAAAGGGAAAGTGGAAGCCAAGAATATCTTCAAATTCAAGTCCATCAGGTCTCAAATACAATAAATAGTCTCTCTATATCTATATATAAAGAAAACCCAATAATGTTCCATTGACGGATTTCTTAAAAGCAGGATTGCGATCAGTAGTGCTTCGTGGAGCCAGTGTTTTAATTTTTACTTTCAGGTGGTGATTAATTTGGAACTAATTGCTGATATAAAAATGAGCCATATATTATTTTGAGGATGCAATAAAATATTACATTTTTTCTTGCGAATCACACATTACTATATATTTAAGCAAAAGTAGGATTTTTGAGCGTTCAATTGATCGAAACCACTAATTAATGCAAAGTATCACTGGAAGGAGATGTAGTAACCTTCAATCATTCATTAATATACATATCTCAATTTGGATAACAGTTTTTCAGAGACCTTTTATGGTATATTTTAATCATTTCATTGATCTAGCTTGATTAGGAGGGAATGATAGGATATTGAATCGTTAATCGCTATAAATATATTTTCTTGTCCTCAAAAATTGATCATAACATAAAAGCAAAATAGAACTGAAAATATTTTCATACTCATTATCAACAAAAAATTATAGGGAATTGAATCGTTAATGGCTGTACAAATATTTTCCCCCAAAGCAATTGATCGTAGTATAAAAAAAATAGAATTGAAAATAATTTCATAGTAATTAATGGTTCAATTACGTATCATTTCCTGTTGATTAAGCTGTAATGATGAAATGTTTTAAACATTCCGTCAATCGTCTCTGAAATATCCTTTTCAAATTGATGGACATACATACATAGCTGAATGTTCGAAGGTGAATGAGTTACTTTCACATGATAGTTGGAATGAATTACCTTCACATCCAGCGATATTTCGTATCAATTGGTGGTTTCATTTTCCGAGGATATTTGCTAGAAAACGGCCTCCAAATCCACGGAAGGTTTGAACAACAGAAATAGCGGATGACATTCAAAGGAAACGTGGTACGCGATGAATTAAATGGAACACATGCCATTCAGTAGGACTCCCAACGCAATTCTCTCTAAAGAACTTGAAAGTTATCTCCGCTAGCATTCTTCCTTTCCCCGCATTTCGAAACGTCTTACCAAAGAAAATTATTCCTCGAGATCGGTTCCAGAAATAATCATGCATTTCTAAGGACTAATGGAAAACCTTCCAAAACAGTTCGAGTTTGATCGGCTGCTGAAATTCTACATCCATTGTCTGGGGACGTTGGTTTCCTTCTCACTTTCTGCCTTCCCAAATCCTAATCATCTTTAGCTGAATTGAGCTGCCATTTACGTATACCTTTCACCAGCCCTTCTCTAGACTCGTGGAGCCACTCGCACGACACCTTTGGGGAGGATTCACGCGAAATCTGCCTAACGGAAGTCCCTTTGTTTCTGGTGTAAACGTTTGGGCAACTGCGATAAGAAACACTGGGAATGATCTCGCTTCATAGGCGTGTATCGCTCATCCTGTGTTCTACAGCGGTGGTTTCTGTCGTAGCTATTCTATTCGTATTTAAATATTACGCAAATAATAACACTGCCTATGAATTTTTTGTTCCTCACCCAAAGAAAGAATACTCTTTCGTCAGCTAAAGAGATGGCTTTTTTGCAAAAGAATGTAGAAGCTTATTAAAAATAAATATACTATTTATTCTTTCATTTTTGTGCTCTATTTCTTACGAGCTCTCGTATGCTCACTATATCCTACGTACTTATTCTGTTCCGTTAATCATTTTCCATATTTTTTTAACATACGTAATTACGAAAAGTTGTATCGTTATTGAGTGATGAAAACCCCTATATGAGGTTTATACATGGCGGAAATTAGGGTATTAATGTAAATGTAAAGTAAATGTTTTTCTTCTTGGATGTCTATACTCACTATTTGTGTGTTCTCTTAAATTTTTATTTATTTATTAAAGAAATACATTAATATATGGAATAAAGCGTCATTAAGTACTCATTCACCAATTCCGTAGGATCTCTACAAATAGCAAGATATACTCGTACTGGAATTTCCTCAAACAATTTCTCTTATTGTTAGTCTAATTCCAACATAACAAAATACAAAGATAAAGGAAACGAAACAGGTCAAGTATTTCTGCTATATATTTGTCGAATGAGATTCTCAAAGTCATCCTCAATCATCTATTTGATTTTAATCATATTTCTATACGAAAAATTTCATGAAAGAAAAAAATAATAAAAGTAAGGCGTGAATATTTTTGAAACAAAAATGCAAACGTATTTTAGTAAGTAGTTTCTGTAAAAAATTCTTGTGCTTATATTTATAAATGTCACTCTTTCGGTGTTTCTATTTGCTTTTGCATGATTTGAAAATACAATGGTGTTGATAATAATTGAAATCACCTTTAGTTCGGAAAAAATACCTGTTTAGAAATAGAAAATTTTGTTGCATGTTTGGGGAGAAACTCAGCTGCAACTCAAAGCAATTTTTTGTTTTCGACATGAATTTCCAGACCATTAAAATTAATAGTCCTCAACGATACTTTTACCCAACATTTCGATGGATTGAAACTGCGCTATCAGTTCTTATTGTGCCATATTTTTTTTGTTCTAACCTTTTGATTGTATGCATACATGCTCTTTCCTATATCCATTTTGAAACCATATAGTCTATTTCAATGCATCAATTCCATTATTTCGGCAAATTTTACATCCAGAACGTTAACGTTAATGAAACAGCGTTTCACTGGATTCCAATTATAGGGCAAAAGTCTTTAATTTTGCAACGTGAATATCGTGTTACCGATTGAAGTTGTTATTCTAATGCTTTTTCCTGGTCCAAAAGCACTCGATCCTTGATAAGAACTTTATATTGGGTTCAATTAGTACATACTAAATACGTTTGGGCTTTGTGTGCAATCATAGAAAAATGTAACTATAAAAGCAGTCGCCTAGTTGGAAAAAGACTCGAATGCAAGCTCCATTATTCTGAACTATCGCAAACTTTTTCTGATATAATTGCATTGAATCTTGAACTCAATCATGTGAACTTTGATCTATTTTCCCAATCACCATTCACACATCCATTGTTTTGCATTCATAATAAATCTATATTATCATTGTATAATTTTAGACTGGCATATTTTTTACTAAGATTGACATTTTAGTAACACAGCTTACACGATTTCCCTAACAATGCCTTTCGATATGCTTTGAATGACAAAGGTTAGGGTAAGATTTCTTCGTATTTCTTTCAAATAATTCAATATTTTCATTGGCCGACGTTATATATATTTCAAATGTAAAACTCTGTTCAGTTCAGTCGCAGGAATTTATTATATTATAAGGATTCAATGGATGATTTGATAATTGTAAAAAAGTTCAACAGTCTTTATACCTCTTCCTATTAAAGTGCGATTTTATGATAAACATTAAAATACAGTTTAGACGTTTGGTATATTTTTTAAATAGAAGATGAAGTATGCTTTATTAATATTTATCATAGCTCCTGAAGAGGTGTTATAATTTCAAATCTTTCAGTAAATCATACTTCATCATGCTATTTTATGAGAATATAGCAGGATCTGTTGATATCTTTATGGATTTTATCGTAGTATTTATCCGATATTTTAGCTCATGTACCATCTACTAATCTTGGGTAGATATGTCTAGGTTTGGGGTAGGCAACCTTTTTGGGAGCGCGTGCCAAAATCGTCCAAATCTGTGACACGCAAAATGTTTCCACGTGGAAAACAAAAGTTTTTAAGATATCATCCTAACTTATATTCGATTTTATTTCCTACTGAGAACTTGACTTTGCTTTTTCGTTTTTTTATTGCTTTTTATTTTTTCAGAGGAAGGATGGCTTGCACACTACGGGACTATTTTTTTCTCTACTATAAAGAGTCTCAAAGATTGAAATTATATTTGGCAAAGACTTGTTTGCGTGAGAGAAGAAAGTCATCGAAAACTACCCTGAGTGGTTTTTATACCAATGGTTGTCAGCCCCTGTTCTAGGTAATCCTAAAGTTTTATCGCTATTTTCTTAATAAGAGAGACTAAAACTTAAATTAAATCTACGAGTAATCCGTCCCATGGTCGTTAATCTCTTCATTCTCTTCTGAAATGGTTCTTGCCTATTTGATAAAGCCTTCTCTCATACTACGAAGGAAAGGATTCCACCTCTGAAATGAGTTTTGACAAGAAAAGCATTTATATCTATTGTGCATTCGACCTATGGTACGAAAACCGTTGGATAAAGTATGCATCCAAACTATCCTTATTGCTGAAAACTCAATGTTTTTATTGCACACTATACTCATTTATACTTATAAACAATTGCCCAGATGATAAAGTAGATTACCGAAAGAAAATATCTCATATTAAGTAAGGTGTGAGCTCCATTTATTTATCTATACAATCTGTTTTAGATCGTTAAAAAGGGCAGTCTTTGGCGTTAGATTTTCGATTCGGGATCCATTGTTTAATTTGCTGCCTTCCGATCCTCCCTTTATTCCTTTAACCCCCGTTTTTTCCCTTCCTCATCTCAAATCCACTCCCTCGCCTTCACTCTCGGCGAGGTCGGCCGTAAAGAAGTTATGGATGGACAGTAAACGTCTCTCTTCGATTGCTTTCGCACTGAATGTTCTCTTATGTGTGATCTCACGGCGATATTCCCGAAATAGAACGCTCTCTTCAACTCTCACTCAATTATAATTAGCGATACGGTGGCTTCCCTATCTAAATATACTCTCTTGATGCTGAAATTTGATGCAAAAGGGATTATGTAGTTTTTGCGTGATTTTGAAATATAATCTTATGTATGATAGTTGAAATCGCCTTTATCATTCGGAAAATTATGTATTTTATATAATATTTTACTTCATATTTGGAGATTAATCCCTCTTCTTTTTCATGAATTGTCGAAGTTATGATTTTTATGAAGAAGAGTTTGAATAAACAGCGTACTTACTAGGATTCTTCATTAATATGATTACCTATTAGAAGTTTTTTAAAGACATGTGATGAAGAACATTAACTTATACTTTGTTACGCAGATGAAGTGGCAAATAAAATACGTCTTCAGATCTAACTAAAAGTAGTATCACCTGAAATTGTCTGTAATAAATTATTTTCTTTACATTCCATGAATATATTTTAAATTAAATACCAAATATCCTATAGTGAACAATGTATACTATAAATAATATAGTAATTCTATAATACATTATGTGTAAAAGGTATTTATATGTATACTCCATTGATCAAAACGTAGCATACTAAACGCAAAGAAAATCATTGGGAAAGCTAACTAAGATATTTCTCTCAGATTTCCTGAGCTACAGATACATGATATGCTTTGGTGTTATAATCATCCTAAACTCTTTTTCGCATGTTTAAGAAAAGTTTAGAATGTTCTCACCTAGATGTCTCACCTCCATTTTAAACATTCTTTTGGATGGAATGAAGGTGATCTGCTTCATAACTCAAAATTTTTATGATATTCCTCACTTACCAGTTATGTTTGAAGTAACATACTTATAGTGAAAGAGATTCTTTTATGGAATATAAGTAGTATTTATAATTTTGTATCTACGAACAGTGGAATGATAATTTTACAGAGACAAGATAGGGCTCTATCCTTTAGATATGCAGCCCGCAAGTGGTATGACTACTGCGGGTTGTGGGTATACTAGGCGTCACGAAATGGAAAGATTTAGACTTACAGAAAATGCCTTTAACTTGAAGTTTGAAGTGAAAAAATGGTATTAATATGATCTTATATTTGTGTATACATACACAGGATGCCAAAGATTGAGAGAGCTATCTTGAATTTCATTTATGTTTGAATTTATTTTATGCAGTGGTAATGATTTTAATCAATCCTAATTTCCACGCATTTCCTTAACGTTCGATTAAACTGTATGTTTTCTTCCTTACACAGAGATAATTAGAATAAATAAGTTGCTTTTGTTCATTTATAAAACCATATGTGATTATCATTGCGGAGAGTGAATGTCTTCGAATATTGCTGTGGTTATCGAAAGGTACGATTGAACAATGATGGTAAATTCTTCTAATTTGGCAATATACGCTTCATAAAATTTGGATTTTTTTTAGCTGAAAGTGTTATATTTAAGACTTAACATAATTTCATAAATTCCTTCATATTAAGAAAGCAATATATTAGAGTGACCTATGATTACCATTAAAAGAAGAAAGCCTGAAATTCATTTGGTAATTATAATATGGCATGCCATTTAATTATAATTAGCAAATACTACAAATTCCAATAATATATACTAAATAACGATTCTCTAGTCCTTGATGTAACAAGAAAACCCCTCCTTTATATTATGGGTACTCTGGATCGATGTGTAGGTATTTCCTTCCTGCCGTAAAAATCAACAAGTTATAGCTATGGCTACGCCAATTAGCAATTTAATATTATTGGACGGTTAGTGGTACCTCAGGAAATTCCGAAATACTATTTACTGTATAGTTATTATCTGTATAGTTATAAGATTCTTAATGTTTTAAATGTACGAAATATGATCAATAGTGATAAGTAAAAATTATAACCTGCTAATAGATAAGCTGTTTCCATCTACATAAATTAAAAATAGGGTGATTATCCCTGAATGCTGTGAATTAAACTGACATAATTTACAGATCTTTTTGAAAGCTTAACCAAATTATAAATAAATCGAAAGGCAGTTTACCATTTCTTCAATTCTAGACGTTTATTTACGTTTGATAGATCTACAGAGTGAAACTTCTTCATTATTTACGCATGCCCAGGAAAAAATTAATCATGTAAACAGAAATCTAAAAGAAAACAGGCAGTCTTCAAATAATAAAATTTTGATGCAATTGCTCTTATTATGAAATCGAGACTACTTTGCTTTTGAACCGATCTTTTGCTCTATTAGAATATCTTCTAGAAGATATATATTAAACTGTTCCTTATGTTTTAGACATACTGAAAATGATCTTTAAATGCCGCATTATAATTCCTAATTTATTATGATGATGCTTATCAGAAATAACAAAGGTTAATCATGAATGAAACTCAACTCTTCTTAATCAGCCGTATATCACTGACCTGGCGGAAATCCTTGACATAAAACCTTCCACCTCTGTCTCTTTTATCAAAGAGCTAAATCTGTACCTTTTTTGTTCTTTTTTCTACCCATTTTTGGTCCTTTTGTTCTCCTTTAAGAATCTTTTCTTTCTGAAGGATTTGTCCCTCCCACAGATTCTTTCGTTCTTATTTGTTCAATGTGACCCCTTTATTTCCGCGAGACATTTGATACTTCATCGTTTATTTTCCCCATTATCTGGCTTAGTTTTCCCAATATATGAGGCATCCAGGTCTTAACAACCTAAATTGTTTCCATATTTTTTCCTTATGTGCTAAAAGTTCAAGTTTCAAACGTACACGATTGGCCTATTCACACTAAAACATGCACCGGCTTCTCATTAATGATCGAATCAATATTTTTCTTTTATACTCATTTCGTTAGAGAAATTTTCACATTACCTGTTGATATTTCTGAAAATAAAACATTCTTATGAAATCTATATGTTCAGGCGGTACCTTGTGGAAAGCCATTAGAGTAATGAAAAAGTAAACTTTTAATTTTCTACACTATTTTTTATTAACGACCGGTTTCGTTACCCGAAGTAGCATCTTCTGGTACAGAAAATAATTTTCAGCAGTTTAAATATCCTGAAGATTCCCCTCCAACCCTTCATGACATTTAAACTGCTGAAAATTATTTCCTGTACCAGAAGATGCTACTCCTGGTAGCGAAACCGGTCGTTAATAAAAAATAGTGTGAAAATTTACGAATTTACTTCTTCATTATTGCAAAACATTCTTGTGTATTAAAAATAATCATTCAGTTTTTTCTATGGTCTCTATTGCGATTCACTATTCGCTAATATGCCCATGTAATAGTACAACGTTTACATGTCCTTCATCAACACAAGGTGATAAAAGAAAAAAAAGGTGACATCTTTAGGATATAAAGTTTTATTAACGACAAAATAGGGAGAGAGAGAATTTGAAAAGTTGCTCTCCTGAGTTTCATTATCAGATTGTAAGAATTTTGTCATTTCCTCTGCTCGGTATGATTATAAAATTCGCCCAGTTAAGACGAAATTGATCGATGTAAATGAATGATCTTTAAATATTTGAAAGGAAATGAAACTGATGTATTATTAAGTACTGTTTGTTAAATGTTAAGTATGATTTGTCAAGATTCGGTTATATTTAAGTTAGAACATAATATTTTTAGTGCTTAATGGCTTAGTTGCAATTTATAATATGAAAAGATTGAGAAATAATCAGTTAGTATGCTAGTTAAATACTTATTAACTACTGAAAGGTTTTCTCTCTTTTATCGCAGTGCGATTTTTATTTCTCATTGTTTAAATACAAACATAGGTGAATCAAATCACGTCTATTTAGATGGCATTTTTACGAGCGATAAAAATATCAAAAAATTAGGAAATAGTAAAAGAAGGAGTGAATAGCCCATGAAAGCTCTACAGGTACTTCAATCCTGCCATAAAAATCATCAAGGAGCAAAGAGTCGGCTCTAGGAGATGGATGAATTCGGAAAAGCTTTCCTTAATTTAGATATACTGCTTCCACATTCCTATCATTCCATCGAAACTAAAAAACGAGCTTTTTACAGCTCGGATCCGCCATTAAAGCTATTCCCTTTTCTATTGGATAATCGTTGCCCTCGCGAAATAGCCTCAGCTCTCCCTTTACGTGGGTTTAATGTTGTGCCGCGCGGAACTTCATTTCTTTTCCCGTTTCCATCCCTTTGCTCGATCCAATCCACGCACCCGTTCCTTTTCATTCTATTGACAATGTCCTATTTCGTTACGAAAATGGTCAGCGCCCTCCCACGCCCAACGCTTTTCTCAGAAGATACTCTTCGAAGGAATCTCGCAAGGGGTTCCCTCACAAAATACGAGACCCGTCCTTCCTCTTCTCTTACGTTGACCTCTAAGGACCCTCGCATCCGTCTCTTGTGTCCCCGTCACTTGCCCATGCTCTTTTGAAAGCAAACTCTTTCTCATTTTTATTTCTGTTTGTCGTGTGCCATCGATGGTCATTTTCTAACGTTTCGATGCGGAAGTTTTCGCGATCTCAGATTTTGTTCAGAAACGTGACCTTTTATGCTCAGTCCTCGTTACCGCTTTTCACTATTCCAGCCGTTTGAAATGTCAATTTTTGGTGTAAGTTTTCGCAGTTCGCTTTACACTATTATTCTTTGTTTGAGTATTCTAGGAGAGTAACCTTTGGATTTGATCAAGGATGGGGAACCTTTTTACATTGGAAGGATATTCACCATTCGGCTGCGTAAGATAGGCTAGTCCTGAATAGCGTGTTGCCTACATTTAAATAAAATATAAAGAATAATAGACATAATGTTTTAATTTATTCACGACCACAAAATACTTACACACACAGTGTATGTATTTGTGTGTGTTTATTTTATGGTTGTGTATAAATTAACAGATATTAGATCTATTATTCTTTTTATTTTTATCATAATCTTCTTCAAGTGAAGGCCGAAACCATCAACGCTGCGTTTAAATAGTTTAACAACGAAATTGTCAATGAAGCCTAGGTTCTCATCCTACAGTAGAGGAAGAAAGAACGCGAATTGGGGTGATTATTTAATGAACAGTAATCCACTATTTCTTTATTCGAGGAAAAGAAACTCAACTCACTTTTCATTAGTGCTAAGCATATACTCGTACATTGGGCAAATGACAGAGATAACGGATATCTAGAATATGGTGACAAATCTTTAAAGGTCTTTATGTAGACAAGTTTGAGGCTGAAAAGTCATCCTTCGTCCAAACTGTCTTCAATGATATTGATAAAACATATATAATGTATAGTTAAATAGGAAGACGGTAAAAAATTGAGAAAGAGAATATAAATTCTTTTTGGATGTATTTCTTTCTCAATAGGTAAACTTATTCCTATAAAATGAATCTATCATTGTGATATATGGCGGTAATCCATTCTAAATTTCAATAAAAAACAACAAAGGAATGATTTTTATATCACAAAATAATTATGGTTTTACTTTACTTTATTATTTTTTATCATGTGGTATAGTACAAATGATCCTTGGTTTTCTTTTATTCAAGTTTTCTTTCGAATATTTTAAATTTTATATGAAGTGATTCGCAACTTATCCGGTCAAATTTAACTTCATACTTCTAGTGAACAAGCTGAAAAGAGGATATCCTTATCACTCTAATCGTCATTCAACCTCTTTATCCTTCAACTCTAATTGGAAAATTCGGAAATGCAACTTCAACACTTCACTAGTTTCCGCTCCAGTTCTCCAATTGCCGTTAGGAAGTTTGAATGAGAGAGTCACAGGATTTCGAATCCTTTAATTAAAAAGAGTTAGAGGTGACGGAAGAGTCAGCTGGTATAGTAGTCAATTGCGTTTACGTATTCCGCCACTAGTGGCATCACTAATTAGGCCTACCAGGAAAACCACAATCAAGCGAGATTAATCACGTATGAGCTGATATCTAACGGTTGCAGTTACTTGCGCATTGCTTCATATTGATTCTCGTAAGATATTCACGTAATACTATTTTATATCGCTCAAGAAACAAATCATCATTTACTGACTACTCTGTGGAACTATAATTAGATAAAGATACTTCTTTGTTCGACAGACAATTTTAACTCTAACTAGAACATCTATAATTTCGGAGCGTTAGTGATTCCTCTCTTAATCAACGAATTTTTCTGCATTTTACCCTGTTGCTGTTCATCATTCTTCCTAAAAGGGCTAATATTTTTGTCTTTCTCTACTACTATAAAATACTTCTGAAAGATATTTGTTTTCAGACATTTTAATTACCATCATCACGAAGTTAGCTACCTCTACTTCATAATATATGCAATCTGAATACGACTAACTAATATTACTTAAGTAATATGACTAACTATTCATTACCGCACAATCTCCTAAATTTTTACAAACATTTTTTTGTAATTTATAGTTGAAGACCAAGATACAAGTCTTTAATGCATTCCATCCTATCCATAAGTATAATTATTATTTTTCTAATATCGAAACCACGTTTTCTTTATCTTCAAATTTACTAATTCTATCTATTTTCTCTTTGTCTATCTTACTAATGAGGTTATTCACTGATGCGTCATCAAATTTCAGTTCACATATGTAAGTATCGCACGATAAAATTACCAGACGGCCAACCTGTAGCGCGATAAGCAATATATCGCTGGCGATGAGTTGCGAGGTTCCTCCAGTATGAACTTTTATATCATTCCTGTATTGCTGTCTTATTTCGCTGTCGTGTATCGCTTATTATATATCGCTTATCGCCTTAGAGCTGAACACTGCCTAAAAGGTCAATTATAAGATTGGTCACCCTAGACAAAAAAAACTTCCAATAAATGCGAGATTAATGGTGACCTTACAACTTTCACCGAATTAAAGAGCATTTAAAAAAAATTGTCTTTTAATTCAGAAACTGATATTTTTGGGAGGTAAAAATCGCAGCTATATTTAACATCAAATATGAATCGATAATCAACTATCGCACGTGACACCATGTTAAGGTAGTAAATCATTGCTTTGAAGACCACCAAGTATGTATACTCTTTCATAACCAATTTGGATATAAATTTAGTCTTTTGTCCTCCACATTTTTCCCTGATGAAGTGCAAAGTAAATTAGTTCCTATTCAGACACGATTAATTTCTTGCCCTTCATCAGAGCCTCGGAACTTATGTAGTATTCTCTATGGAATATCTCACTTGAGATATTTGGGATTATGCAATATCTCATTTGAGATATATATCATCTTGAACACATCGCAGATGAGTAAACCTGACACTTGATGTTCTCCTAAGTTTAAGTTTTAACTATCATCACATCGAAGTTTCGTAAGTCAGGTATTGTATTTCAGCTAAACTATTTTTTAATTTTTTTCTTTTTGAAATTTTTACGAAGACTTTCTATCGTATCATTGTAAATTATTATATCTTATTATTCAGTATTATTATACATTATTCATATCTTAAGTAAGAGCTCCTCTTTATTTTGGAATTATAGTAATAATTTTAGGATTTAAATACAGAATTAGTTTTACAGATGAAGGGTGTTGGATTATGGTAGTATCTCCACTGAATTTATATGCGCGATATTTGACCAATTTAATTTTGATGTCCAAAATCTAAGCAGTTGTGAAGAGTGGTGAAGAGAATGAAGCTTTGGGATTTGTAATCCTTTTCATGAAAATATGAACCAATAACCTTAGAAAAACTAAGGCTTAGTGAGAAGTGGTATAAAAGTTATTGGAAAATGAGGGCTGTTGTCATGTTTGGTATTATAGAAACGACTTAAAAGAAAGGTCGCTTCATTAAGTACCTTTGCTTTTTCAAATTACGGAAGTATTTCTTGGAAGTTAGGAGGAAGAAAAATTACGATGAAAATGTCAGAGAGGGTTAATTTCAACCTACTCGAGAAAACTTTATCGGAAATCTTTCTAAGAAAAGTGACAAAGTTTCTGATTTTGAAAGTTGAGACCTTTTATTCGTAAACCGCTGCTTGAGCTCCTCTGGCGAATTGTTGCTTGTTTATATAACCGAAGTTTAACACTCTCTGTAAATATGGCTAACATCTCACAGTTTAGGTTGGTTTTTGATTTTTTCTTTTCTGGGAAATATCCCGCAGCAAATTAGTGCGGTAAGTCATTCCTGACATTTCCAATTAAGATTTTGAATTTAGCACATTAGCTTTGGGATGAAATTAAGGTCACCATTTCACCTTAGATTGAAGTTCACATCTTTACAGGATATTAAGAAAATATATTTTACCCTCATTGTTTGTTCAATCAAGAATATTTTTCATTGAACAACTGAGATCGCCGATCTAATGAATGTATTATAAAGAGACTGATGCCATTTGGTTGTTCTGAGAGAGACATTTCCAGTGAGCCTACTTCAAAGGATACATATATTATAGGCAATAAAACTTTTAGGCATAAAAGAGGTGAGATAAAGCTCGATTGGTTTAATATAAAACCTCGCATTGCCCTTAGTTTTATTTGATCGTCCATTTTAAGACAATCACCATATTTATTTTCGGTTCCGGAAAATGTAAGGCGTATTTTGTTTGTCACATAAACCCCGGCAGATCTGCGTTCAGTTCTAAAATAGCCAGACATTTTTTCAGATTTTTCCTCCATGAATGTGTTGTATCTAACTGAGTTAGACACAAGTTTTTTTTTACCCTTAGAGCGATATCATACTTTGCGTCTATTCTCTCTGTCGTAAATTACAAGCCATTGTGGCAAAGCGGTCGTTATTGTATCGTTATATAAAATACGAGAAATGTATACCTATAACGTGTATCACTTTAATATGACGCTCTCTTCCAAGAAATATATTTACGTGGGATGTATTTTTATCGTTTTTCCGCAATAAAGATCTCAATAGAAGCTTTTACAATCCTCTGGAATGGGGAATATTTTGCGTGGGAAATTTATTCCGTTATTTCCCTTCCTTCTAACTTTTGAGTCACTTTAAGAGTTTCTTTAGCTCACTCAAAGTTTTCGCAGTAGCGTAATATTCTAGTGACTGCAAATGAGAGGAACTGGATTCCGTGACATCCTTCTTCGGGCCTCGAATATTTAGCTAGCAACTGCGCATTAAAAGTTACATTCCAGGAAAGGTGGAGGAATCAGCCATCGCATTTTCCTCTCGGCTATTTCACCTTTGTTTCATTCTCTCTCTGTAAACTCAGCGGGGGTGGAATTTGATTTCATTCACTTCAACTCTTTGGAAGTTTTTAAAACTTTCCAGACCACATCGTCTTTAATCCGATCAATGGTACGGCTCGCTCCACGTCCTTTGCCCCAATACAAACAAAACTTTTCGATTTGATAGAAAAAGTTGGTCATTTCTTTGCAGTTTCGCGTGAGCGATTGGTCAGCCCAACGGAGCAAAGTGGATTCCTCGAACGAGCTTTGTGAGCGTTGACCGAAAAATTTCCCTCTCCGGCAAATACAACGCCAGCCGCGCTCCATTGCTCCTCTTTGATGACGTCTCTTTCGCCGGTTATTAAACTCCGAAAGCTATATCGAGACATGGCCACTAATAGCCATTTGTTCTCGGTCGCGAAACAAATCGCTTTTCTATGCAATTTTACCCCGGCATCAGCCCGCATAAACGAATATCACCAGGAATCATCTTCGGTGCATGTAGGCATCCTTACAGGTACTCGCGACTTCAATTCTTTCACATCGATGCGTTTATGGGTCTTTTCCTGATGCGTTTGAGTCGGCGGTGCAAAAATCATTTACATTTACATTTACATAAAGACCCTGCTAACCGCCACTGGCGCATGGCAGGGGGTGTGAAACACCGAAAACCCTATCTACCTATGACTGCTGTTGGCTTCTCTAATACTTCGCGGAAAAAATGACCAAAAATAACTATCTGTCCTGGTAACTATTTCCCTGTAACGCTTCGTCGTTTTGTCTCGAAGATCACGTATGCTACTAACTGGTATAACAATATCAACTATCTCCTCCCCGAGATCCGTAGTGGTAAATTTATGAAAAAGCTTCCTACGGTAATCAAGTCTTCTATCACTAAGCGAATCCCAACCGAGGGATTCTATCATAGCTGAAACACTGCTGTTAAATCTGAAATCTCCCTTAACAAATCTAGCTGCCCTACACAAATCTAGCTGCCCTACTGCAAATCTCTTGCATGTACACTTTTACTCAGCGCTGCCATACATTTTTCGGAATGTAACAGATCAGGGATCAGGGAATGTAACAGATCAGCGAACCCCTAGGCGTTTCATGTGATTATGAGTCACACGATTAATAATTAAGGTGGCGACTTGCATTGTGATTAAACGAAAAATTAATATCATATGCATATTTTACATCTTTGTGTACGAATACATATCTGCAAACATTAAGGGATTGAAAAAATCTCCTAATTAGTATCCTTGAGAATTTTCCTAATCATTTTAGGGAAAATGAATAAAGACTGAACCAATTTTTTTTGTCTTCAGTTTTATTTTTTACCAACTGAAATGCTCGTTGATTTTCAACGGGGAAATTCAATGTGAAAAATTTTTATGGGTGTTTTCCTGATGCGTTTGGGTCGACGTTGCAAAAATCTCTTGCATGTACTTTTACTCGGCGGTAATGTGCAATTTTCGGTGTCTGACAGATCAGGGATAGCCAACCTATTCACGTAATCATAAGTGGCGCATTTTATTCAGAGAATATATGAAAGACGAATCATTTCACGTTTTTGCATACAAATACACATATCTAAGTACATTAAGGGACTAAGATTCTCTCAATTTCTATCATTGAGCCATCTCTAATAATTGTATGGAAGTGGAGAAAATTTGAACTAATTTTTGATTCTTATACATACTCCCAGTTTTCTCATCACAGTCTCTTTCATTCTTTACCTCTCTGTCCAACCCTAAATCTTCTTTCAACGTTATATCTTACCTCGCAATTAATTTCCCTTACTCTTCTCCCACCAATCATCTCTTCCCTTCTAGTTTTTCATATTGATGATTATCACTATTGGAATTTAAACCCTATCAAATATTCTGGGAAGCTAAATTATCTTTTTGATTTTATTTCGAAACATCAAGTTGACATTCACATTCAATAGTTATTACACGTATCGTTATGCTACATCCATGGGTAATTTACACAACCTGGATATAATGAGCTCTTATATGAGAGAATGAAAGTTTTTTAAACCAAAACATACTTACTAAGAGACAAAGGTTCTCCAAGCGCCGACAGCGGTGCTTGGGGGGTCCAATGCTCATTCATCATTGGACCCCCCATGAAGATGGAAGCATTTTTTCCGAAATGCGCACCGGGATTCTGAATAACTGGTGACCGCTAAGCGGTTATCCGTTTCCCGGGAATCGCCCTAGACGGTTGCCGCTGTCGGCGCTTGGAGAACCTTTGTCTCTTAGTTCATTGAACGCCGAGTTCCTTTTTCTTTCTTCTACCAAAACCTACTTAGTTAATGTAAATTTCCTTTTACCCTGGTTTCTTCTCTATGTTGGAACAGTTTGTACTTATATTCCTGAAGGCTATCAAGGTAGCAAA
The DNA here is from genome assembly GCA_036926295.1 of Pachydiplax longipennis. NCBI lineage: Eukaryota > Metazoa > Arthropoda > Insecta > Odonata > Libellulidae > Pachydiplax > Pachydiplax longipennis. The sequence continues at coordinate 2,056,475 of JAVFKF010000014.1, read as the reverse complement.
AGCGGTTGCTTTGAAATTATTTTTGGAGAAAGTTATTAGTAATTATAATTGTATACATTTTATTTTCAAGTAATACCGATACATTTCTATTCGTATCAAAATGACAGTTTGCGGCGAAAGAATAAGTATCATGAAAACTATTTAAAAGAAAGTAAATGTTAGAAGAAAGAAAAAAAGAACTCGGCGTTCAATGAACTAAGAGACAAAGGTTCTCCAAGCGCCGACAGCGGCAACCGTCTAGGGCGATTCCCGGGAAACGGATAATCGCTTAGCGGTCACCAGTTAAGCGATTATCCGTTTCCCGGGAATCGCTCTAGACGGTAGCCGCTGTCGGCGCTTGGAGAACCTTTGTCTCTTAGTAAAGTAATTTTTGTTTACTTTTGGGCGACTGTCGTTTGGAGAAATGTGTTTTTAGTTCGGAAATTAAAATCGTAATTTACATCTCTAACAGCTTTGACCCAGAAATTCATACTACTACGTGTATTAAAAACGTACGATATGTGACCATACTTGTGACGTTAAAACCGCAGCAAGTGACGGATCATCTTCAGAAGAAATAAATAATTCCTATGAAATTTGGAAGGATATTTTAGACTGCTCGTAAGATTCAACCATCTTGAAAAAAAAATCAATTCGTAACTATCACAGGAGATTTTTTTATTTCAGATGTTTCGTCAACCTGTTGACATCTTCACGTCAATACCTTAAGGTCATGAAAACAACATAGCAAAGAGTCAACACTTTGACGAAACATATCAATCCCAAGGAAGAATAGACTTTAAAAAAGTCCGACGGGACCGGGAATCGAACCCGGATCTCCCAATTGCCAGTCGGGTGCTCTGTCCGTTGAGCTATTTCGCCGGAACATTCTCTCAAGCCATTCGGGAGACTTTGTGGGCAAGGAAACATATCAAATTAAAAAATCTACGAAGTGTTTTTCTATTCCAGACATTTCCTGTGAAATTCTTCGCAGTAATGATTGAAAATACTGATTGCATTCTTAATAATCATAAGTAGCGTAGTTACCATATCGAGTAATTCAAATGTCTTCAGAAAGCTAGATTTAATTATTAAGATTCAATATTAAGGAAAAAGTACGAGGAACTGACTTTCGGTTCTGCCATATCAGACCTGCTATTCGTTATCTTGGGTAGTTCACGGATACATTAGGTCACAGTCCTTCCCAGCGGTTGCAGAGACTGGGGCATCTCACTCTGCAGGGGGCGCACATGTATGGTTTGCGGTCTCAAAGCACCAAAATCGATCTTTTTTGCCTCTGAAACTCTTTAAAAACTAGGACCATTCGGTATAAATTGCCTTGTCTGCCGGCAGACACTTGAATTCCTCGTCCCACGCCCTATCCCACGTCTCCGCCCACTCCTTTTCCATATTGCTCAACGGCTGGCGCCAAACGCACTTCCCATCGCCGGGCGATCGCGCGTGAAACGTCAACTCACTCTAACACGCATACTTCACGGGACGTTTTTCCTCCAATTGGTTCCCAGCGTCTTTCGAATCTGGATTGCGGATTATTAAGATTATACTGTGTCTCCGATGAGCCGATTATGGTTCTCGCAACGGCTTTTGGGATCATGATTTCCGTCCCGTTAAATCCCACTGGGAAAACAGTGGCTCCCGATGAATTGGTTATTTCATGATGGAGTACGACTGTAAGTGTAACAGAAGTGGTTATTTCAGTATTCATTATCGATGGCATTCTTGTAGTGAATATTTATTTGAAGCCATTTACGAAAGTGGTTTATTTTTAAGTTAAGTTTCTTTCTATCAGGCCCGTCTGAAGCTATTATTCGTTTACATCATATCTCAATAAACTACATTGAATAATGTTCTGTACGTATAGTATTTTTTCAACGTAATGAAAACTGTAACCTTTTCCACAATCATTTTTAATTTCTTCAATTTTTAATTTATTATTTTTAATTTCTTTTTTTAAGTTTCTTATTTTTAATTTCTTTCATTTTTCAATTTTAATGCATCCTACTGGGGTCCCTGGATAGCCAAGGTAGCAGCACTTTCGACTTTTGAGAAAGCGGACCCGGGTTCGATTCCCGGTGCCATATATGCGGATTGCCTCATCTATCGAAGCCCTTTTAACAATACTACTACAGTTTCTAATTTAATTCTGAGATATGAACGAAAATTCATTCACTGATACTGATTGTGTCTGTAGCTGACCATAATTATATTGACTGCTTAGCTAAAACTAATGATAATCTTTGGAGCTTCATTGGTAAGAATATATTAAATCATAATTCACTACAATTACTCAGACGGTGCGAGAAAAGATTCTATTTTGAATAAGATCTTATCTGCTACAGAAGGCTATGCTACTCGCATTTATTTACATTAGTTTTATAATGAAGCAATTGATTCTGAAGTAATTTACCGTCATGTTTAAGCAAGAATTGAATAAATTGTTCTATTTCGCAGTGCGGATACCTCATGTTTATGACCACAAATCAACATTACCCTCCAATATCCAATATTCACCGTCTGTGCGGCACGATTATATTAAAAACCATCTTTCACGCGCCTCTGGCATCAAATAAACGTTGCAGGAAGATAAGCACGAATACCCTCCACAGTCCAATCATACCATCTCTGAAATACGGCCACTCCTACCATATATGCGCTGCCCTAGGTTACGCAAAGGCACCACGAAATGCTTTATTACGCATCGAGTCCTTCTACCGCTAATTTGCCTACTATGAAATCCTTCGTGCTGAAATGATTTCCATAAGGAAAACGTCGCAAAATTATTGAACTAGAATAATACTAAATACAGTCAATTTTCAGCCGTTTATTTTTTCATCCGATTGTCAAATTTTTAGCTTTGTGTCCAAAGCTATAGAAATTTAATTCGAAAATTTTTGGTAATAATTCACACTTCACGCTTCGCAAGGAAATAAAACGAAATAAAGATTGATTTCCCTTCATTTTCATACGTCAAAAAGACTGACGTATTGTAAAGAATTTCAATCGGAGGAGTGTCAGAGTTAATTAGAGTCATATGAGATTACGCTCGCTCAGAGCTGAAAGAACGATTTTCTCCATGTATGGCTCCTGATTGGCCATCCGTTCAACCGAGCGTGACGTACTTGCAAAATCTACTCATCTTCGAAATATTCAAGGCAATGAATTGAAATCCTGCCGATTCCTAGTTTCCGAAGGAACGTGATGGAAACCATTGGCCCATAAATAATAAGGCAGGTCCGCCCACCAGCGATCACGTGACAGAGGCCTCAAATTCGCGTCAAAATCACCAAGAACCATCGCGCACGTACTGCGAAAATATTGGACTGGACGACCTTTAGGAGTATTTCCAATTTGAAATCTTTCTGACTGATTACTTAAAAAAATAATAGTAATGTAAGTAAGAGGTTTAATAACTACCTGATTTATTTATTTCTCATACTATTTTTTATTTTATTCAAATGCTTAAAATCTGAATTTATGTAAGCATGTATTTAGTATCATATTCTGACGAGGATTAAATGGAAGATGGGAGTATCTATTCCCTATTTCGCCCGATGATAAAAATGAATGGAATTGAATTGAATCCTTTGTAAATATACTGTAATCGAACTTCTGCTCCTAACGAAATACTACTACACTGTAAAGAAATTCCATTTTGTCAACTGCAAAGAAAGAAACGGAATGGAAAAATAAGAAATTAAACTTTAGGCATTGAATTTATATCTATTTTTATGCCACGAGGCTATTTATATACACTCATTTTTCTATTATAATCATTATTATAAATTATTGTATAGTATGTTAATTCGCATATTTAACTTCCATTGCCCATATCCCATTTTCTTCACTTCCACTCTTATCAGATTTTTGTATTCTTTCTCTTACGTATCATTAGTAAGGCGTTGTTAAACATCGCAACTTTAGCGCCAATCTTTTAATTTATACTAAACATTCACAATCGTGCTTCATAGAAATTTTCTAGATAATCTTGATTTAACCTTGATTCTGCAACCTTAACTTCAGGCTGTAAACTGTTTTCTTTTCCTTCTTAGAGTCATTTTTAAGCATTCACTTTATCTGTTTTTATATCATATCCTAAAAGACATTTTTCCTTCGATCTTCCCCAAAACTGCTTAGTTTTTTACTATTACTCTACCAAACTTGAGAAAAAAACATACAAATCCTTACTATATATGAATTATGAATAAGTCATAGCTTTATACGTTTTGTAAATGAAAAGAAACAAGCAAAAGAGTATCGCTGTGGATGGATATTTATTTAAAATGTTTACAGTTCCAGGATTCCATATGTAACGCCGTATGAAATGCAATTCAATATCGGTTCATCAAATCAGATTATAGATACAGATGAAACGAGATCCCAGTAGTAGTATTGTTATAAGTGCTTCGACATCTGAAGTCATTTCACATGTGAGCATTCACCGGGAATCGAACCCAGGGCCGCTTTCACCAAAGTCGAATGCGTTGCCCTTTTGGCTGTCTATAGCCCCAAACGAGATTCCAGTTTTAATTTCAAATACTAAAGAGGTATTGCATGAATTTTCTTGATGTATTAATTTATTCATACGCTGTAAGAAATATTGATTGATATTAGCTCCTTTGATCACATCTTTACATCCTATGTATTTGATGTTCTCTATTTTTATCTATTTCTCAGCATGTTTCAAAGGTACCTAACCATAACGATATATCATTTTGATAGTAAAAATATCAAATACAGTGTATGAATTTGATAAAGAGAACTCTGTTTCCTACACCAATGGAAATCAAGCAAAATCTAAATACAATAGTTCACAAAGTATTTATTTTGTTTCTTTAAATATACCCAATCTCATCAATGAATTCTTCATATGAGTTCCTATTTACAAAGGTTCGAATTACTTACTTGTAAAGCTTTGATGTCTTGTTAATTGCTGGGATAAACCTTTAGAGTATTTTTAGGGCGGTCATATGGCTTCAATCAAAAACATAGGTTAACCAATGACATTTTTGCGAGAAGGCAAAGGGCATTAATTTAGCTCCATTTCTCATTTTATGCGACTTATTTCCTGTAATCCACTCCCCCTCTCACAATTTCCCACAGTATTTGCCATTTTACAACGAATTGCTAGAAGAGTGACAGATTCGAAATTTATTATCGAATAAAACTGGAAAGACTGCCTTTCAACTGTCAAAATAGCCCGATGCTTCATCACGAACTTCACTCAGCCCATCCCACATAGCCTTTCCACTTTCGTAGTTTGATCGCATTCTTTTCCGGATTTATAAGCCACTGTTGCTCTTCAAATGAGACGACGCATCACTTCACAGCGATTGTGGAATAAAATCTCTCAAACTTTAACCAAATCGTTTCATCAAATGGAAGAATTTAGGTCGAAAAAATCGGTATAATTCTCACGCATTTTCTGAAATGCTTCTGTTAGGAGTGTGGAAAATGCTCATGAAAACCAAGGGATAAATATCCATACTATATCAATATTAGGAGACCTTTACGGTTGTATTTTCAAATAAAATTACAAGGACGTTTTACTTGGTTCTTTCCTGGAGTATGGAATGAAGGTAATTCTCTGGGGATTTCAGCCAGATGACTTGGGTGATATTCACAGTTTTTTATTCATTTTTAAATCTAATAATTAGAAATATTAGAGAACAATACGACCCAAAAAAATTGTGTTTGGAAAGATGACATCAGTGGTAATTATTGTTATTGCTGTAACATCGCGAACTAAACCTTTGTAATTAACACATTTTTCCTGGCTTTAAAACAAATATTTTTGTGACCTCTTTATTTAATGGGTTTATCCCTCGGCTAGAGTCCCGAGAAAATTTTCTGAAAGCAAGTAAATTTATAAATATCAGCAAGATTCTGAACCAAATTACTACGCATCCGTAAATTAAAAGTCCTATTTTCGAAATAAATATAAGAGTGAAATGAAAAGAGAACAATAGTATCTTGAAAGAGATTTTATCCAATAACTTAGATAGCAGATATTTAAGAGAGTCCATCTAAGAAGAAGATGATCGTGAAAATAACCGTGACTACTATCCGCGCAAATAGTTTCATTCCGAGAATTGTTTCCGCAAGGAAATGCAGTCACTTGGCGTCCGTTCGCCACTTTCAATTGCCTCTCAAGAGTGTGATCGCAGGCCATTGTACGTGGAGGCGATTCTAACGCACGAAGTTCTTTAGTAATTTACTATCCCGAGCAGAGGTAGGAGTACACCCCGTAGAGGAAGAAACAGATGGATAGGATATGTCCTGATGCACTCCGGCTGATGAAGGCTAGTGCGAGAAAATAAGGACGCTTGAATGGTACCTTCAGCGACAAATTAAGTTCCTCCAGAAAGTACAAGTAAGATAAACGAACCGTATGGCGACGTAAAATGCGCGGAAAATAAAGTATGGATAGGGAATGAGGAAAGTATAGATTAAGAGGCGTTTTTATTAGGAGATCCTCTTCCATGCAACACAAGCTCCTGCCGTTCCTATCCAAAGGAAATGCTTGAGCGAGAGTACCAGTGTTCAGGATGAGTTAAATTGGAAAAATTGAATGGCTGTTTCTTTTTCTTTCCGACTCCTGAAGATGAACGGAAATGGATGTGCAAAATTGATCGAAGAACAATCTTTGTGATATGCATCTCGTATCTAGTGTAAAACCTTCATCTTGTATGTTAAACACAGATTTTTTATTACTATGCATCGGATGTTAGTAAGTAATCTCCGTAAGAAATGCACGGAAGCATTTCTAAAGATGAAGCTAACGCACATCCCAACAAGCCTAAATATGAATTTATGGATTTCCTAGAGGGTCAATGGGCTATTATATATCTGTATTATTTCACAAAAAGTATCTTGGGTTTAACTCCGAATGACTCGAAAATTCACTCGTGAGGAATACACGTAAAATTATTTTTTTACCGTTCGTAGGATTCATTTCATCTAGAAAATTAAACTAGAAATAATAGTTTAACGGAATCAAGATAAAATCAAAAGAATGACAATTTAATGAAAAGATATATATTGGTATTGGAATATTGTTTTCGATTCGAATGTGCGAGGGTTATGAAGAAAAAGACGAACTTTTAGTGAGATTTTATTATTGTAAACAAGCCATCCCCTTGACGACTAACAGGGTGGTTAAATCCGATTCAAACTTCATACAAGGATCTTAAAGCGCAAGTATAAAAGTACATACACTATTAAATAAATTTAGTTAAATTTCGTCAATATTGCGGGAAAATACCAGAAATATGATAATAAATAATTTTAAATAAATATTTATTACTTTGGTGCCGTTTGGAAATTCTACATTTATTCTCATCAGTATATTTACATTATATATACATTTTCCACTCCTTAAAGACGATTTAAATGGATTTTTTACATCCATAACTATTTATAATTCATCAAAACGCTTAATTTATCTGATTAGAATCTACTAGGAAGATATTGGTCCACAAATCCACAGATTTTAAATCCATAACTATCACATCTCAGAAATAAAGCGGTATCGCGCAAACAGTTACACGCTGCACATCTCAACAAATTTATTTAAATTCCGTGGGCTATAAAATTAGTCTACCTCCCTCTGTGTTCTTCTGCTACGCTGATTTCAACTTAAATGAGGTCAGCTATTTCCCAAGAATGCCATTTCAGTCGGTGGGTCGCTATTCCGAGCTCAATTCAAAAGGTAAGAATGAATGAATATTGTAATTAACCATTACGCGTCGACAGCCTTTTAGCAGTGCCGAAATAGGGAAAAAATAGATTTTTTATGTTTTATTTGCTGCCGGAATATATATTTCGTTTCTAGTCTGGCGTTTTCAGGAATGACATTGTATTTAGTTTTTCTTATTTGTCAACTAGAAACGGATCATTGATACATAAATTGAGGTTGCCGTATATTCAATCTAAAGCCAAACATTTTTCGTTCAAAATATGTTGACAAAATTTTTCCTCTAATTTTTCGTATGAAAACCTCCCTGTAAATTCTTGTATAAAGAATATCGTCTGCAAAAAGTTGTAACTCTTTTGATTGATTTGTGTTGATAAGGAGGAATAAAGTAAGAAAAACACCGAAGTATGCAAAAAAATCTTTAATTCTAAGAATACTATTTCTAATTCTAAGAAGTACTTACTAATAAGAAAGACGAAATTTTAAACGAATTTGGAAAAGTAATCAGGAAGTATTGCGGAACCAAACAGCGAAATAATAGTTCAGAGTTATAATTGAATATAATTTTATAATTTTTCTGCATTGAGAGAAAAATCAACTTTTGTGGTTAACTTATCAAGTCGTATCGAAGATGATGTTGATAACTTTAGGCGCTCTCTGCTACAGTTCCTCGGAAGTAAGACCTTTCCTCCAGTTTTATAATTAATAAGTGTTCATCAGAGGCTAATCATAGCAGATGAGGGTTCGCTGGCATCTTAATGAGCCCTAAAGTTCATCTCCGCATTTAGATCGGTGAATGAAATTGGGCTCTCTTCTAAATTCATGAAGTTACTAAAAACGAATAATTTTAAATGAACAAAAACACCAAGAATGAAATGTACAGATATTTTACTTTTGTCTTACCCTTTGTAATGTAAAAGACCAGTCAGAAAATGTCACGTTTATAATGTAACGCTCTATTATTTAGAGAACGAGAAGTTACATGCCTGTGAGACTTCGTAAATCATCATATGTCGTCAAACAACGGGGCTACCTTTTTCGCCTGTATTTACCGGGTTCCACATGACGCAATTTTATATTTTTCCGTAATTATAGATTATTATAATTATATTGTATTATATTATAGATACGTTTTTAACATGCGCTTTTTTGTATGAAACTTTAATTATTATATATTAATTAACAAAAACCAAATCTAAGCCACAAGTTAAAGATAACATTTAAAAACCTAATTCACATAATGTATTTGAAGTGTGAATTTCTGTTTTAATAAAAAACCTTCGAAAGAAAGTACGTAACATAAATTTTGCAGTTAAAAATGTATTCGACCAAAGTCATTCTTTAAATTGACCGTTGCAAGATTTGATAGGAAACATACGTATATAATTTTAAAAAAGTGGCTACGTTCCACGAAAAAACATTGCTAAACATAGGTAAATCAATTAGAAATTGTCATTTATCTTCTTCATTAATTTTTTAATTCATCCTAATTATTATAATATATACGATATTTTTGCTTCTTTTTCTTTTATCTTCCTTCTTTATTTTTTTTCATATATGACGACTTATGCTGTAACAATTGAGTAATTATATAGAGCGTATTAAGAGTAATTATGTAGCACAAATTGTGTCAAATGATGAGGCTTCTGTTATTTGGCCGGTCAGTCAAATTTTCAAATCGATTGTAATGATCTCCTTAATTTGATCACGAAAAATATTCATGATCGTATGTCATTAAATTTTCCATCCATAAGATTTTTTTCAAATCATCACACTATGCAAGACTTTTCAGCTCTAACTTAAGGAATGAGGCTAATGAATGTTGGCCTGTAGTTATGGTCAGCAGCGTTGTAAAGTCATTTCATTGTAGTCTTTAAAATATATCTTATTTATCTCTCTAAGTCAAGCATAAATTGCACAGTGTTATCTCTTAATTCAGATTGGGAAAAAGTAAAAGTTGACCGGGGACATACTCGCACCTCGGGATTGTCCAGCATCTTACGGGACGTATGGTAAAGTTACACATGTTAAATTCGGATGCGAAATCAAAATAATGAGACGACTAAATGTTTTTTTCGTTATCAAACTATTTGTCTCCTTTTTCTGTTAATTATTACTCTAGCATGTGTAGCATGTACAAATTCTTATTTTCCCGTTGAAATCAACAGGTATTTCGGTAATTATCGAAATAAGAAAGATATTAACGTGCTGAATACCTTCATTTTCATCAACCGTAAGATATACGGCAAGGCAATATATATAATTTATAACTAAAGCAGAAGACTATATTGAAAAAGTCCATAACTTACCAGGTTGTGAATTCAATATATCTTGAATTTAGAAGAGAAATTTAAAGGAATATACAAATACTAGAATCACGAAAACTCCCAGAACGCAGTTATAAAGAATTATATTGAATCATTGCCTCATGTTCTATGAGGTTCTCGAATTTTCTTCATGACTTTTATACGGCTATAATTCATACATAGTTCTCAATGCGTTCTCACGTGAATTTGTATAACATATCCAACAATCGAATATATCATCAGATTGGCGGAGTCTTTAACTCCACTGATTTTTACAAAAATGTTAACTAATTACGTCAAGAGTTTCGCAATTTTAAATGAAAAAAGATTCATTGTGGTTTATTTATTTATTTATTGGACCCTTTATTAGGCGAGGTTAGGCCCGAGTGGGTCTCTCTTACACCTAACCTCGTATGAAGATACATGGTTATAAAGATGTAAAATAATACTAAGAGAATAAAAAAGAGAAAGAAAAAAGGAAAAAGAAAGATTTGATTTGTGGGAAAAAAATCTCCATAACTGAAGGTTGATAGAGAAAAAACCTCCAGTGCGGGAAAACACCCACATAAGAAGGGGGGCGAAAAAAAACCGCGAAAACATAGTGAAAACATATAATAAATAAAATAATTTTAAAATTCAAAAATCATGGAGAAAAGTACAAAAATTAAAGTAAAAAATATATAAGTAAAAATACAAAAAAAATAAAAATTAATAATAAAAAATTTTAAAAGTATATGGACATCGAAGAAGAAAATGCAACTCCAATTCTTATTGTAACTGAAAACAAATCTGAAAAATTGATCGCCATAAAGTCTAAATCTGGTGATTGGCGCGGAAAATTGGATGTATCTCTCTATCATTAAAAGTTCTTAATCTCAGATTTAATATCCAATCCGGTTTAGTGTTTCAATTTCAAAAATTTATCGTCAAATTATTAATACTTTAAGAATTCTCTCCTTCGATTGTAATTTAAAAGATTCGTAAATACAAAAATCGGAAGAAATTTAATACCATAGTAAAGATAATTGTATTCCTAGCTAACTGTTCATTAATCGTTCGAAAACCTCCTGGTTGTTCTCACACGCTCCATACTTAAACCAACACCAAACTTACTCCTGGACGCAGCACACCGTCGCTCCGATGACTCTGCTGATGAGGGAGGGAAGGGGGGGAATTGGGGGGGAATGGCCCTATAGCCTGGCGAGGGGACCGCCCCTTGTCGTTGTGACGTGCTATAAGGTTCACCTCTATGCCTAGAGGGCCCTCTGCCACAACTTCAAGGAGAAGCTCCGACCTCATAGACAGAAAGAACGAGCAGGTGAGAAGTGAGTGCTTAGTTACCTCACCCCTGCAGAAGAAGGTGAAAGAAAGGCCCCTGAAATAGATGCCTGCCTCAGTAGGCCCAAGAAAGGGCTAGGTTTGTGAGGAATGCCTTCCCCACGCCCCCTACAGAGCAGGTCGTTAGTACATTTATGGTGCACTTCTTGAGAAAACTACGGCTAACTTTTGATAAATTCATTGCAGCATTCAGTCATTATTTAGCCGCAAGAAACAACCGTTCATTAAAAAGAGTTAAAGAAGTTATTGAACTTAAAATTTTAATAGTTAGGTTGATGGCTAAATCCTCGAATTATTATCTAATGCAGAGAATATTTAAATCAATTATTGAAAACTAGCCCTTCGGTTAAGGATAGAGGTAACTATTATTGTATGCGCAATATTTGCGTTAGTATTCTCTTAAATAATGATTTTTATGAACTTAAGTTAATTTAGCCTGCTATCCCCTGAGTAGAAAAGAAAGTGAGTACTCACGTCTACTTCAGGAGTTGATGATGCTGAATTTACCTGTAGGAAAAAGAGAAGAAATTCAGTAATTCGTAGAGTCCCTCTTATATATTCATGAATCTATAAAATTTTAATCCCCATTTATAAAAGTGTGGTAAGTTTTAATTATTATTATCAATTAGCAATAAATAGATGCTATACGAAAATTTCTGTTGATATCCTCAGGGACACACAGCTCAAAAGAAACTAAACTGCGGTGCACGATTTCTTGAATTGCACAACTACTTTTTGTCTGTCTCATTTTTGAGAGATAGGAAAATTGCCTAAAATCAAAATCAATACCAAATCAACGTCACAAAAATTGAAATAGTTAGATTTTAGTGTCAGAAATAAGTTTTTAATGTTATCGTTATCTGTTTAGTTGTTCAATGTTTTACAAGCGACTATTCTAACTGAACGCCAGAATATCACTGTATCGAAAATGAAAGATAAAATCTTTATATTCTAAGTGTGGAACATTAAAGGAATTTTTGTTTTATAATTTGAACACGAAATCGAGAGCTCCCTGTTCAAGTCGTATGTAGGATTACACACATTGCCTCCAATACAGGTTTAAATTCTCCAGCTAGATACAGTTTTGCTGTTGATTATCTAGTTAATTAAATTGAATATCTTACGTCATTAGGTGTGAGTCGTTAATGAAATTACTCTATTCTGAAGGACAAATAATTGCTACAAAATATCCTCACTCTCTTGTGTGAGAAAAGTATGGAGCTTTAATAGAAGGCTGTAAATCTAATCATAGGTATTAATAAAATTTTTGCGGAATATTTCATTTAGGAAAGCTACTTCCTAACACTTGTTTACTCATGAAAATTACTGCAATTGCGAAAATTTGTCTAATCTAAATATCTTCTTATTGTGAATTTGAAAAAGTATGTAGCAGATGACAGAGAAAAGACGACGTAAATCCAAACACCTGTTTATGAAATTTATGAGTAGTAAACAGAAAATGCATATCATGTTCCGAATCGGATATAAATCACTTTTATTTGAATTCTTTTGGAAGTGACATAACATCGTTAGAAAATCGCAAAAAGGGTACATTGACGTGTAAAAAACATTAAAATCTTTAAATATTGATATACAGACACTATACTGCATTTTTAAGCATATTGCAAATGATAACTGAGCGAAATTAAGGTTACACCAAAAATGGTTTATGGAAAGACTAGAAGAGAAATTAGGAATAGAATAAACTGTTTACCTTTTCTGTTTACGAAAGTGAGTGTTCTCTATTATATAGGCGAAGGTCGGTGAAAACAAGGCTATTTCAGTTTCTGATATCTCAACAGTGAAAGCAACAGAGAACCATCTGTCCTTGGGATAATAACGAAGTCATTTCCCTAAATTACCGACATACGCTTCACGAACCTCTCACTCTCATTGAATGTAAACAAAAGCGAAAAGGAAAGTGTTTCGGTTCTAACAGGAAGTGAATAAAGGTAAACGTAACGTGTACCAAAAGCGAACAAAAGAAACCAAAGGAAAGTAGAATTGATGCCAAAACCGTTGCCGCGTTTAAAAAAATCTCCATAACAGGAAAATCAGAAGTAATATTATAAAGTTATAATAATTATAAATTTAATAATTCCTAGATCTATCAATATTAAGCCATTATTTTCCAAAAAGTAATCTAATGAAAAGAACACATTTTTGCATCGGTGCAGAAGTTGGTTTTTCACGTGTCTTTATTTTTAAATATAAGTCCTGGTAGGATAGATGTGTTTAACGTAATTCATTATAAAGAGGTTTCAAGTCAATATTGATGGAATTCATTTGAAGACTGAACTCATAAATGATGGTAATAATATAATTGAGAAATGATGAAAAATTAAACGATATTTAATTACGGAGTTTACTTGTGGATTAAAATCCCAGCGGTTATGCATTTCTTCTGGGGAGTAATCAACAAAAATTAATTTATTTTAGTAAATATTTTATTTAGGATTATATTCCTTGTTGTCTAGAAGCCATTTCCTTGTTAACGTTCTCCCTTCTCAATCACATCGCCTCGAACGAATCATTATTCATTGAAAGTTATTGGAGATACAAGAGATCAATGGAACGATCGGTTTTCTCAGATTTAAGGTTTAAGATTATTATTACTTATGGTTTGTAAGATTTAACTTTCATCAACCTTTATTCACCCTGCTCAAATTTTCTAATTTTATTGTATACCGGACATAATTGATATAATTAATTTTTTAATTAATTATTGTTAATTATTTTCGAACTACTCACCACTGGATGTCCTCCGATTATCCTTGATCTCGTCAGTGCCCTCCAGCGATGACAGAGTAGAATCTCAAAGGTAATTCCGAGAATGGATGAAAGTCACAAACTGGAAAAAAGAAACTCCATATTAAAAAAGTGAATATAAATTGTAGTAATATTATATTCTAGATATATAAGAGCAAGCAGTTGCCATTTATGATGATTCAGGTTAGAATTTATCTTAGGAAAATGTTAAAAAATATTCTATTCTACATCGTTAATAGTACTGTATATTTTTTCATGTTTTATTTCATTGATTAATAAACACAAAAGATAGTAATGCTTGAAACATATGTTACAGCTACTGGAAATTTTAACTTAAAATTAGTATGAAAAGTCAATCAAAAAGTGCATGAAGGTTTAATAGGAACCGAACAGTATATAAAGGAAGAATTTCGTTCGAAAAATAATCATTATTTAATTAATAATTTGAAATTCAATACCCGAAACCCGTAAAGGGTATCATTAATTACTGAGTTACATCGTGAAAAATACAATAGTATTAGAAATTTAGAGATTCGGGTTCAAGACCTTCCTGAAACAGTCTTTCCTTCCATTTCTTTCATATCTACGGAAATCGTCTACCATGAAGACTTATTACTCATCGATGATAAGAATGTGTATAACAAAAATTCGAAATTGGTCATTCTTAGATGTTAAGTTGCAATTAAATTTATAATTAATTACAATGATTTCCCGACCGAAATTAAATGCAGAATACGGATTGACTCCAAATCCGATTTGGATAGGTGGATGAATATTGAATTTGGGTTAATTAATAAATAACTCCAAAGTAGATCTTAAATTCAAATGTAGATTTCCGTTACGATAGCGGTTGGCCGTGTCTTTTACTCCACCTTGGAAGAATATTGTCGAAAATTGTTCTGCATCTTAATACAACGAATATATTAACAGTTAAAGTGGTATCGGAAAGGATTGGAATCATTATTTGGGGCTCTCGTCCGATACCGCCTTCAGATATTAAGATTAGTTGTTTTTTTATAAATACCAATCTTGGAAAGGAAAAGAAAAACGATACACGTACTTAAGTGGAAATCAACGGGTAGTAAGTAGCAGTAAGATAATCACTTTAAAGATGAGTCATTTAGGGTTCAGTTTCAATGCTGTTCACCAGAGTCTTACGTAACGAAAAAATACCTTTACCAACGACAGTCACATAAATAGAAACTTAATACCGTTAACATCAATGAACGTTTTAAACTCAGAAGTAACTCAAATAACTTAAATAATATTAACTTATAATACTTACCAAAATTGAATAAATCCCAAAGATGCACCATGGATGTCTTGACGCCACAATTAGAGTTACTTTCCGTTAATTTACCTATTAATCACGTTATGATTTTTAAAAGTTACAAATTAATTTCGTTACACATAAAGTAATCGTCATGATTACGCAATTTCGAAACTTCCGCACTTCGAAAGATTCAAATTCTAACCGCTTTCTGGAAAATTCTTCAAGATGTCTGCCCCTGCCGAAGTTTCTACATTAACTAAGGATTTTCCCTCCAAAATCAACGTTTCATCAAAACGGTGAGATCTGATTGGTTCTTGGTTGCTGTTAGTATTTCGGTCATCCCCCTACCGGTAAAAATTGTTATCTCCTTCGTGATTATTTATTAGCATTAAATAAAGAATTCATGGTTATAAACTAATGATAAATTGATTTCATACCTTATCGACTAATTAATTACTTCAACTCTCCTTTTTTATTAAAAATACATTTCGCGGATCCCCAGATTTGGTACGATTCCCAGTAGGACTCTTGTTTTATTACTATCTATTTAACAGAATCATAAAGAAATACCTTTAATTCACTATCAATGTTATATGAAGAAAACTAATGAAGGATAAAAATTATTGAAAACGTTACAATACGTGCGTCCACGTTACGTACATGGTATATTTTTGGGGTATGTAGATCCTTAACTTAACGAGAATATCTCAAGAACGATAATAGGGAATTGGGTTGTTTAGTTTTTACGTCATATGGTAACAATAAATTGAATCAAACATGTAATTATCGTTACAACCAAGCCAGTACTCTGATTATTTCTATTCATTGTCTAGAAAAGCTGCAACTCTATCATATTCGTTTTATAAATTTTGTGACATATCTCTTAGCCGAAGCTTACAAATTTCAAGAGATATCGTGAACGTAGTAAACAATTTATCTTCTCGAATATAAAAAACGAAATTTAAAATACATTTCCGTATACGAAGCTACGAAATTTAAATGCATTGCTTCAATTACTTTAACACTGGAAACAAGAATGAATCCTACATATTTTATAATGCAAACGCTTTATGTGAGGAGACGAAAATAATACTTTTGTATTTAGATTATCTTTCCCCTTTCGTCTGTAGTTTGAGTATTCAGAAAAAGGCCCTTTTGAAAATAGAGTCAAGCATGCAAGGAAAAATGACAAGAGAGGTTGTTATCTTTCTTTCCTCGGTGAGCGAGATAACGTCCACGCTGAGACCTTGTGAAGCACATCTACAAAAATACGCTTGAAGCCACCTTTCGGCGTTTGGTAGAGAATGTAAATTTTATCCACTGGCACTCATTACTCCATTTAGAGTACAAAGAGATAAATAAATATCATATCAACATTACTGTTAAATGATAAGTAGCATTTAATAAAATAAAACTTAAGTATTACAGTATCAATATTTTACAGTAGTACATACTCAATGTAACATACATAGGCCTTAATATTGATAACTATAAAGAGCTTTGTATAAGTTGTGTGAAAGAATCATAGGAATGAGGTATTCCTTTGCTTTCCTCATTCAACCAGAATGTTACTATTGTCAGTATTAAATAGAACAATCGTAATATGAAAAACCCTGCTCATATTATTGAAATAGACAATGTATTCAAAATTACACATACCTCAAAAGATAACATTTCATCACCGCCTGGTCAAGACAAGTAATGGTAAATAGTTAATGGGGATACATTTTCTCTATGAAATTTCAAAATACACACAATTGCTATGACTAATGGATAGCATTACTTTATTATAAAGTAAATCTTGTTGACTAGCAAGCGATTTCTGTGTGCTGCAGTATACTTTCATGGACACTTATAGTATTCTGGCTAGATGAGAAAAGGAACAAAAAGCAACCTTATCCCTCATTTAGCCTGGTAAGCCTCATTTATTCTCCATAGAATTGCGTAACGTAGGTATAAGTTCTAACTTAAAAATTTGAAGTAACTGAGGGACCTCAATGCTATACATTTACTAATAAGGTGAAAGAAATGTGTTATCAAAAGATTCGTAAACAACCATTCACACTGTGCCTTTATAATTTGCTTACAATTACATACATAAAGATTTCTAAGCTGAAGTTAAAATTTAGAAATAGATCAATCGGGTCACGATTCAATTCAGATCGACATACTCCGTCCATTACCCAGCTCAGATTAAAAGTGAAATAAATCACAATACTCATATACCTCCCTGTCAGAGCAATCATGCTTACCTTCATATCCTATATAATGCAAGCTTGATATGTTAAAATACACGAAGAATCCGTATCCCTTATTTTCAAACAGAAATCCATCCATTTTGCTCACTATGGCATCTCAGCACTATTGAGTTACAGACTTAGAATTTCACTGAAATATTGCAGATTCGTGCAACACCTGCATTCATTAGAACTCCAAAAAAATGTGAAATTAAAATATTCACAGATTACCATTTATTCTTCAACCGAAGACTGTATTCACTGCTAAATTGTGACGCACTCTTCGAAATATCACCATTTAAGAATCTGAGTTTTCAATGCATTAACACACCATCATGATATTCCACCAATACTCACAGTCAAGTTAAACATGCTACGATTGATTTTACACCAGAAAACACTTTCCAAAGACTTGAAACTTCTTCTTACCGGGGAAAATAATTAAGATATGAAGTTCTTAGAAGCATGGGAAATCTCTTCTTGAGTTTGTCACGAGACCTTCACATGTTTCGGCCTTTTCAAAAGGAATTATGGTATACAAAATACTGACTATCGAAACTTGTTTTTCACGCCACATGGCCTTCGTATACTCCGTGCTTTGTCTTGCTGATTGGATTGTGTTCAAGATGGTGCAATTTACATTTTCCGGCGATTTTAAGATGTAACCAAGAGTGAAATAGAGTTTGAATAGTATAAAATCAGCCTTTCATTCAGTGATTTCCTTGATAAAAGCGTGAGTTGTATTCGAAGTATTATGGTGCCTGTAGTGTAACACTTTTCAAAGTATATACCAATTGTGATGGTGACAGTGAGACGAAATTGTTCTTCAGCAACTTGAAAATTGTTTGTTTGAGAAGCTAATAAGTCCGAGACATCGTTGAGAAGCTTTAATAGGGGATTTCTTCGCAGTTGGACAATTAACGTAAGCTTTACGACCGTGTGAAGGTGAGTAAGAAGGAATTATGAATTTATTTTCAATCATTATGTGTGTAAAGGAAATGAGATTAGTTGATTTCGATAACAACGGTAGAAGGTTATAATTTATGTCAAAATCCGTTTCTTTGCAATCTTAAGTGAAATGAATAGGATTGAAGACTTTTTAAATAGTGTTCCATCGTATTCGGCAGTGGTGGCCGAGTTGGTAGCGTGCTTTCGTGCTAGCGCTTCAACGCAAGGGAATCTGGTTCGAATCTTGGATAACCGGATTTTTTGGTTAAGGAATGATCGCATATGTTCGTTTACTGTTAACTCCCCTTTTTTATTCTCTGTAAGAGGAAATTTATGGGTAACATAGGTATAGGTAAAACAACACTTTAATTGATTCGTAAAGATATGACAGTTCGAATTTCTTTGGCATTTATAAATTCTCATTAACTGATAGGTATGTCTATCATATGAAAAGGAAAATATTAGAATACAAGAAGCCAGAAAATCTTTAATATATATTTAAGAAACGTAGTTATTATTTCATTAATAATTTGGAAAATTCCATGGCGTCTTTTCATGAATGCTTAAAATGTATTCTGAACGTACGTCATAATTACGTCATACAGAACTATTACATACTTAGCATGGAGTTTATGTACAAAAGAAAGAAGATGATAAGCAATATATTTATTTCTATAACAATAATGATACTTAATATTTCCAATAAATTTAAATGTAATATTGGATTGTTTTGAGTAAGAAATATTTAATTTAATGATAATAAATAATTAAAGTAAATAACAATTTTCTACGGTAGGGGGATAAGAGGGGGGTTGACCGAAAGAGTAACGGCAGCCAAGAACCAATCAGATCTCACCGTTTTGATGAAATGTTAATTTTGGAGGGAAAATCTTTAGATAATCTAGAAACTTCGGCAGGGGTAGACATCTTGAAGAATTTTCCAGAAAGCGGTTAGAATTTGAATCTCTCGAAGTGCGGAAGTTTCGAAATTGCGTAATCATGACGATTACTTTATGTGTAACGAAATCAATTTGCAACTTTTAAATATCATAACGTGATTAATAGGTAAATTAACGGAAATTAACTCTAATTGTGGCGTCAAGACATCCATGGTGCATCTTTGGGATTTCTTCAATTTTGGTAAGTAGAATAAGTTAATAGTATTTAAGTTATTTGATTTACTACTGAGTTTAAAACGTTCATTGATGTTAACGGTATTAAGTTTCCATTTATGTGACTATCGTTGGTAAAGGTATTTTTTCGTTACGTAAGACTCTTGTGAATAGCTATGAAACTGAATCCTAGATGACTCATCTTTCAGTTATCTTACTGCTACTTACTGCCCGTTAATTTCCACTTAAGTACGTCTATTCTTATTCTTTTTCTTTCCAAGACTGATATTTAAGAAACGTAAGAACGACTCTTATGATTTGAAGGCGGTATCTGACGAGAGCCCCAAATAATGATTCCAATCCTTTCCGACGCCACTTTAACTGTTGATATACGCTATTTGCCGATGAATTAATTTGTTGTTTCTATTTTTCCAGATTGTAACATCCTTCCCTTATCGGCTATCCTGTTACTTGGGAATCCCTCGTGTGGGATAGCGGAAGAGCACTGAAGAGGAATATGCAGGACCAAGGCTACCCGGAGAACAGCATGTGGTAAGCAGTTAAGAATGTTTTCTCTATTGTGTTTCATCTATCGATAGATCAGTATTATTGCTGGAACTTGTAGCTCAGCTCGATGTATTTCCGTTGTTAATTAAGGTGAACAATATAGATGAAACTGACTGAAATTAAAACGAGTAACACGAAATCTCGGCTGGCACGAAATACATTATTGCTACGTTCATCATCGTATAACAGTCAAAGAATATAAATTCGTTTCAGAGAAAACACTTGATGTGAAAGAACTCTATATTGAAAAAGATTTTTCCGCTCAAATTATATTTCCATTGTATTCTTCCGATGAAAATAATGGTATTTACTGTGCGTATTCAGCCCTCTTTTAAAATATTTATCGTATAGCATATCAGACCGGATAGCACAATACGGCATTCCCATTCAATTTACATTTAAGAATAATCAATTCGTATTTTCAGTAGTATTCTTATTTTTTAACTATCACTTTCCAGGACGGAAAATTATAACCATTTATCAATTAACTGGTTGAAAGTATAATCATTACATACACTAATCGCATTTTCAAATTATTCGCTAAATACGAAATTACCCCGATTATCTTAGATGGGACCACCAGATTGCATCGATTTCAAAACTCTTGCTCGTTATAAAGTAGGAGACTGTTATTGTAAAGAATGGTTCTACAAATTCTGTGCATAAAACCTTAAACACTTAAAGTATCGGAGCACCTGTTGTAGCCATCAAAATTTCAAAGCATTCACTACATTTTCACTTAATTTTTCTTAACTTTTATCAATATTTTAGTATTATCATTTTGCTCTAAAATACCGCTTGAGGATATTAATCAGGATCTGCTTATATTTCCCACTTTAAATGACTCTCACCCGATTTCGCCAAACTCTAATTTTTAGTAAAGATCATCCAAAATACTTAAGTCTGCACCGATGAAAGATATGCGCTCGTTGATTCAATCTTCTCTTATAAAGTAAAAACATAAGATGGATAAATCTACCATATTTTTAAATGTATAAAAATATACGAGTATTTCTACGAAGGATGCCTTCCTATTTCATTTCTATTTCTTCCTCTATTTCCTTCACAAGTTTATATACGTAAGTTTTTAAAAGCGATAACTGTTTCAGCCTCATTTCCTAACCCTTCTTATGGATTCTTTCGCTCGCTTTTGGTACATCTTGCCAGTCACTTTTACCCCTATTCGCTTCCTCTTAGGCTTGAGGCACTTTCCTTTTCGTCTTTGTTTACATACAATGCTAATGAGAAGTTCGGGAAGCGTACATCGATAATTTAGGAAAACGACTTGGTTATTACCCCAAGGACAGATGGCTCATCGTTGCTTTCACTGCTGAGGTATTAGCTTCTGAAATAGCCTTGTTTATATTGACCTTCGCCTATATGGTAGAGCAGAAATTCCTCTTATTTTCGTAATCAGAAAAGGTAAACATTATATTTATTCTTATCCTAATTTCCCTCCAATCTGTCCATACACCATTATTTGGGTGTGAGCCTTAATTACACTCACTAATCATTTGCAACATGCTTAAAAACGCTGTAGAGAGTAGGTAGATCAATATTTAAAAATATGAAGGAGGTACATACGTAAGTGTGCCGTGTCTAAGTCGAATTTAATTACGGTGATTTTTCACTTCCAATAGAATTCAAATCAAAGTGACTTACTATATTCGATTCGGAACACGATATGCATTCTCCGTTTGCTACTCGTAAAATTCATAAACAGGAGTTTGTGTTTCTTTCGTCTCTTCGATATCATCGTCATATGCTGCATACATTTTCAAATTCATAATTAGAAAATGTTTAGATTAGATACATTTTCGTAATTGCAGTCATTTGCAAGAGAAAGTAACTTTGGGTAGTTTTCCTACATTTAATGTGCCCCAAAAATTTCATTACAATTTATAATTAGATTTACAGCGTACTTTAGTTAAAGCTCAGCACTTTGATAGAAAAAGAGAGCTAAGGAATTTCGTAGCAATATTTTGTCTTTCAAAAGAGTATATTTTCTTTAAGGACTCTAATATTGTTTTAGTGACATTAACTAAATATATTTTCGCCAAATGTGTTTTGCTGGAAAAATTAAAACTTGTGTTTTGAACCAATGTGTGTAGTATTACATGGGCCTTTGATACCGTATGCCTTTAGTACTTCATGTGACTTTAAGCATGAAATCGTATTATAATTGATTGTAAACTAAAATTCCCTTGATGCTCCTCACTAGGAATATTAAAATTCTCATTTTTGACACAGTGGTATTCTGGCTTTCAGTTAGAATGGTAGCTTGTAAATCACTGAAAAATGAAACAGAAAATAATATCCTTAAAGGTTAATTTCCAACACTAAAATCTGTATATGTATACATTTGAAAGACGTTGACATGGTATTGATGGGGATTTAAGGCAGTTACGCAATCTGTTAATCTAATTTGTAGACAGAAAGGAATTGTTCAACTAAAAGAATCTCTCAGCACAGTTGAGTTTCTCTTGAGCTGTGTATCCCACAGGATATGCTCAGAAATTTTCGTATAGCATCTGTTTATTGCTAATTGATACTAATAGTTAAAACTTACCACACTTTTATAAATGTATATTAAAGTGTTATAGATTCATGGATATATAAGAGAGATTCTATGAATTACTGAATTTCTTCTCTTTTTCCTACAGGTAAATTCAGCATCATCAACTCCTGAACTAGTGAGTACTCACTTTCTTTTCTGCTCAGGGGATAGCAGGCTAAATTAACTTAAGTTCATAAAAATCATTATTTAAGAGAATACTAACGCAAATATTGCGCATACAATAATAGTTACCTCTATCCTTAACCGAAGGACTAGTTTTCAATCATTGATTTAAATATTCTCTGCATTAGATAATAATTCGAGGATTTAGCCATCAACCCAACTATTAAAATTTTAACTTCAATAACTTCTTTAACTCTTTTTAATGAACGGTTGTTTCTTGCGGCTAAATAATGACTGAATGCTGCAATGAATTTATCAAAAGTTAGCCGTAGTTTTCTCAAGAAGTGCACCATAAATGTACTAACGACCTGCTCTGTAGGGGGCGTGGGGAAGGCATTCCTCACAAACCTAGCCTTTTCTTGGGCCTACTGAGGCAGGCATCTATTTCAGGGGCCTTTCTTTCACCTTCTTCTGCAGGGGTGAGGTAACTAAGCACTCACTTCTCACCTGCTCGTTCTTTCTGTCTATGAGGTCGGAGCTTCTCCTTGAAGTTGTGGCAGAGGGCCCTCTAGGCATAGAGGTGAACCTTATAGCACGTCACAACGACAAGGGGCGGTCCCCTCGCCAGGCTATAGGGCCATTCCCCCCCAATTCCCCCCCTTCCCTCCCTCATCAGCGGAGTCATCGGAGCGACGGTGTGCTGCGTCCAGGAGTAAGCTTGTTGTTGGTTAAAGTATGGAGCGTGTGAGAACAACCAGGAGGTTTTCGAACGATTAATGAACAGTTAGCTAGGAATACAATTATCTTTACGATGGTATTAAATTTCTTTAATCTAATACCATAGAAATAGGCTTAATGTAGTATGTGCGCGACGCAGACTGGGAAATGAGAAAATTTCGCGAAAGTCACCATTTCATCAGTTCGTCGGCATAATTTATTGGTAAATGAAATTGTTAAGTTAAATTCATTGAGTACTTGTTTTCGTTTCGGTAATTATTTAAATAATCTCTTACTCCTATGACATCGGTATTTGAATTTGTCAATTTCATAGCCGTTAGAAAGAAAATTTTAAGAAATGTCATCTTACGACTATCAGTTTCTTTCGGCACCTGCTGCTAACGAGTGCGAAATGTCGATCCTAAACACACGAGCTCCTAAATAGTGAGTGCGTCATTTTTGCCGGTGCCGTGCCGGTGGGTCGTACCATGCGGACATGGTGCGTTTCTACGTCACATAGCGCTTCTCTTTTTAAAATTAAATTAAATGTTCAACACAAAAAACTGCCTAAAAATACAAACTTAAGATAATGATAAAATATTTATATTTCTTTCGGAAAGATTTTCTCTGAATTAGGAATTGATTAGTTATAGTGTGAAACAGTGTTACTCTTTCTTCCATAAAACGAATGGTCGCGGAAAGAGTGAACTAAGGAAATTTACAAACATAGAAATATTTTCTTTAGGAAGATAATCTGCGATTCTACCAAACTGTTTCTCATTATTCGTTACCAAGGCGTACAATCCAATATAAATCAGTTTTAACTAAATTTTGGAATCTATTTTCATTATCTTCATCGATTAATTATTCCATAATACATTTGACCTTTGGGTTTGTTAGTAACAGGATTCTAAGAATAGAGTGTAAGATAATTAGTATTTCGCATCAAAATTTTAGATTCCTCTTCATCAAACGGGCACTTGCGAGAGGAGTGAAGTCTTCAGAGACATCTTGTCTAGACTGACATGGCCATTCTCTAATTCATCACAAGTAGAAGAGCTTAAATCATCATTTTCCAAGATTGATTACACTTCCCCTCTCCCAGAATCTGGCGGCGACTTCAATATCTCGCTTATTGCTGATTTTTAAACGACATTGGTTTCCCATTTCCTATACATTTCCCTTTCGTAGTAACTCTCGCTTTTGTTCAAGAGAATATAAAGTACACCGTAGCTTATGTGATGAAAATAAAAAGCTGAGAAATCGCTGATTACGTGTTCATTATAGCTTAGCTAATCTTGAAGAATTTTCCCATGTTTACTCAAGGAAAAAACCTCCTATATACTGGTTTAGCTTTCTAAATGAGATATCATCCAAAGTGGATCATTAATAATGATACTCTCTAGTAAGAGGGAGAAGTAATTTGATGTAGCTTTTCATTCACCAACTTCTTTTATAATTGCTTTCAATGACGATAGAGATTCGTTTTAGAGATTTTATATTCATAAAAGCAAATATCCGATTTCGAATGTATTTCGGTAAAATGTTTTTAGAATTATATATAACTGGATGTTTTAAAACGGAAATTTCCAACGTCGTTCTTGAAATTTCATCTTTTCTAACGATATCTCAATTTTCTATCGTTCCGAGAAATACTTAAAAAGACTACAAAATTCCTCAGTGCCAGTTAATTGAAACGTTGAAATAACTGAAAATAATTAGAACAGACACAGTTATTTCCACAAAATTTTAGTTTTATTTATTAGTCAAATTATTTTATATTATATATAATTATATATTATTTTTAGTCAAATCCCAGACAGGAAGTTAGTGCTTAATGATTATCGGTGATATAAATAGAGATCGTTATTTTATTTTACGTGTTAAGAATCATAGTTTTCTTTTAGTAGTATTGATATCAGTGCAAAATTTGAGACTGTATCCGTGGAAACTCAATACTGATGCGATTATAACCTATATCCTTAAGTTAAGAATCCGAAAAAGCGGTGATACGAGAGAAGCAATTAAAATTTTGGACATTTTGTATGGGAATTTTGCGATTAAAATTCGTTTATATCGCGATGGAATGTAGTGAATTCCATTTAAGAGTCGTTTTATTAATTACGTTCCATTAATTCCCCTTGCAATTTCAGGGAAGAGATTGGATATTGGCATTTTTAATACATCCATTTAAATAAGTCTAAAATCCTTTTTGCGAAATCAGATATTTGCTTCCATGAATTTAAAATCTAGATGAACGTTGGTGATAGCCGAAACGAGTCTCTATCATCATTAAAAGCAATTATAAAAGTAGTTAGTGAGTGAAATGCTACTTCAAATTACATCTCCCATTTAATAGAGAGTATTAATATTAATAATCCACTTTGCATGATCTCTCATACTAACTCAATGATTACGAAAAAACTTGCACAATTCCACAATTGTTTTCTAATTTATGTGGAATTGTGCAAGTTTTTCCGTAATTATCGAGTTAGTAAAGATGGAATTCTACCAAATAACGCTAAAACGTATTCATATGATCTCTCGTGTTCAATAACTTCTTTATCTTTAGACAGAACGCCTCTTTTCCTGTTATTTTAACAGTAGCCTCTGGATCAAAATCATTCCATTCCGATTTCAGTCATCAAATTTGAAAAATTATTTCATTAGCTGTTGAATGAAGTACATTTCATGAAGATGCGACGTTTCGTTTCCGGCATACGCAGGTAGACGAAATCCGATATGCTCTTCATAGAAGTCCTTATCCCGAAAAACTAAACCTATGATTCAAAAACGAAAGGATCTGTAGAAATCTCCGATAGCATAGCAAAGTCTTAATTAGGATGATTGGTTTGGCGCACTGTAGTTGAGGGAGACGGAGAGAGGGGCCGGACGAGAGAGAAATTGGCGAGGGAAGATTTGCAGACTAATGCTCTTAAAGCAATGAGGGATCGAAATCGAAATCTCTTACCTTTAAGACCAAAGCTTAACGGTGTTGCCGAGGGAATTGAAAGGGATTTGTAAGCGGAATCAAGTAAATGAGAGCGAATCGAAATTTAGAGTGATAACAGATAGGCCATTTATTGGCGGGGTTTGGTCCAAGTGATCCTCTCTTCCACTTAATCTCGTATTTCGTTATAATATACAATCATGAATTAAAAACTTTCTTTTGGAATAAAGATAAAAAATCTTTGGAACTAAAGGTTAGCGAAAAATCCACGTTGTGGGAATATAAAAACCCACAGAGAAGGGTGTAAATGAAATCTTCAAAAACACAGTTCATACATATAAAAAGGCAGTATAACATAAAAAATTTTAAAAAGTATTGAAAAGTCAAATAGAACGGAAAAATAAAAATTCATAATGAGAAATATGAATCACAGAATTAGATATGCTTATTAATTCACACACACACTATAGAATGACTATAGTAACATAAACGTGGACCAAATAACATTATTAATTCGTATTAATTAAAATTATGAAATAATTCAACCAATTATGATGGTTCCGGACAGAGGCATTCGTTTAATAATTACGCATATCAGAAATCGTCATTATTTTTCGTCTCATAATTCCTTACCGGTGATAGAAGGTTAATAATATATATTATGATAAATGAAATAAATATTCATATCAATTCGTCATTATAACAAAAGAGAACTAAAGGCCAATTATCAGACATACCTTGAGGCATAACAGGAAGGAGTATTGGCAAAGAGCATTAAGGAATAAATTATCTAAATGAGCTAATTTGCCTGTTTTTTACTATAATCTATCTCTAAATCTCCGTCGATCCTTTTATTTTAGACTCCTAATAAAATTATCCTACTTACTACAACGAAATGAAACATTGCAAGTAAAGAAATATTTAGTAATTATATAATGTCCATGCAGAACTCCAATCGCTAACATTGGTCGGAGCTATATAGAGTTAATGATTTATTATTGAAAATGTCCCTGGATGTACCCTGAAAAGTAACTAAAAGTCTCTAAACTCAGAAAAAGCTTCGCTAAAACTAAATTAAGATAACCTTAAGAGCGCTTTCAGAAATCATGTATTAGTTCAGATACTGTACGAATTAAACGTATAATATGAATTCTTATCTTTATTATGTCTTTATCAAGTGAGCGTAATGATATTTTGATCTTAAAATTAGTCATTTGCGTTATGAGTCCGTACTTGAGGCTCTACGCAACAGAATACGCTCCATAGAGCCAAAAAGAACAGAAGAAAATCGCTAAAATAAATGAAATCGCTGGATCTGACGACAAAATCGCTATATCGGCAACTTAGTAGAAGTACTGAGATAACGGTGCGAGGACGCTATAAAATGGTTCGTCTATATCGTTGGAAATTCTTGATGTATTCTTTTACATTGCACTTAACTATATTCTTGATGCATTTCTCTCATAAGCCCAAAACGTCGAATCTCAATCGTTAGTATTTTGTTTTAAGTACGGAATAGAATCTCTTATTATATGGTAGGTAAGGATACTGTATGTAATACAACCTTGGCTTCAAGTTAGTGCGCCACCAGGGAATTTGAAACCCACTGTCTTGTATTCCTTCCCACGATTTTTATTTTAAGACTTCCTTGTCATCACCAGTAAAAATTGTAGTAATTAGTACAAGACATTATATTTTATTTCGAGTTCTATACAGTTCACAATGGTCCTAATATAATGTTGCGATCTTCTTCCTATCATCTCATGCTTCATCACTAATAGGGAAGGGAATGAAAGAAACATTGAGAAAAATCTCACAATCAGATTAAAAGTAACTCCTTCAGTTTTCTCAAGAGCAGCAATGCTTAATTAAGGAAGAAAATAAATCGCATAAGCCCTGCATCACGGTCCTCAATTAAAGCAGGATTAATAATAGGGTCCGGTGTCAAGTCAAAGCGTGGGCTGACCCAATTTAATCTGGAATCTTGTTTCAATGATGACTTTTTCTGGGAAATGAACAATCGTAAAAAATATTGATTGGTGCTACATATCCACTTAAGAAGTACATCGGTCCATATGACACGCTTTTAGAAATTTTTGCTGCGTAGTAATTTTTTTAAAAAGGGCGGCCAAAAATGAAATGTCGTCCAAGATCTTACTAAAGATCCCTTGATATTTATTCTGTCGAAAATATGTACAAAATTAATACCATGATATTTGGGGAAGTTAATATAAAAAAGTTTCAATTTTCTCTAGCTTTTCTGTTTTTCCATACGAAGTGTTTGAAAATATATATTTGTATAGTAAATAACTGATTCTTACCAACATTTATACATATCGTCAAAATGCAACGCAATACATGCAAGTTTGTGTTTTGTAATATAAAACAGAGAGAATCTTTATTACTGAAAGATTTCAAAGAAAAAATTGATAGAACGAGTAAATGCGGAAGGATTAAATATATATATATCCAATACTACGAATGTTACTTAGACTGACGAAAGAAATACTTAATTATATGGAAACGAGGCCTATTTTCATGGAAATATGCATTATTTCCAGTCTGTCAAGATCCGATGATGTCAGTCTAGGAGTGGGTTATGATAGGAGTTCCAAGATCTGGAAGAATATATACAGTCCCATCATTTAGATATAAAAGACAATCGGTTATTTCATAGGAGTTCGAGGATCCATTTAAATTTACAATAGACTAAACTACGAAATGCATGCATAGATACTCAATCCGAAATCGAACAGTCGTTGTTTCGGTCACATAAGATTTTCGAATTTAGGTGGTGAGAAAGGCGTTGCAGACAAGGTGGGGAGAGGAGTCCGGGAGTTAATAGGCGTAGATGATCAGGGTCCCGAAGGGGTCGCAGGGTTCAGTAGATGAAGTTAATTAGGGAGAGATGGAGTTATAACGAGGTGGAAGAGGAGGAAGGCACGGGAAGAGTCCCTTCCCGAACAATCTAGCACTTTGATTGGGTAGAAGGAATCGCACAATAGCGCATGTAATGAGAGTGGAAATTAATAAAAGCTTTTGGGAAGTTTTCCCTCTTCCCTCTCGGATGGTGATTAGCCTCTGACAACGTCATTGATTAGAGTTTTATAATTGACGCATTACGAGTCTCCATCTTCACTTGGGATGGAAACATCTTTCGCAAACTGAGGATTCTTGAAAACATTTTCTGCACTACTTTTTACTATTAGCTACATTGGAAAGGATTGCATTCAATATTGCTAAATGTTCTTCAAATATCATATTTTTATTGAAAAAAGCAACGTAGAAGAGGACCCTATTAACTAATCAATAGGCATTATGAGCCTATAATATGTTTTAGTTAGATATTTGTTTAAACACATATTGAACTAATTAAGACAAATAATCGTCATTAGTTTGTGCTTATCGATCTGCACTTATAAATTTTGAAATGAAGAAATTTGTACTGTTATAGCAAATCCTAATCCAATCACGAAATTTAACAAAATTCTTCTCGCAGTAACCTACTATAATATATGCTCGGAAAGAAAATGAGATAGAGTAAAATTGATGTAAACATTCATTTCACAATTTTTTCCATGTAATCTATTGAATCAAACGTTGCATAAGAAGAATATCATGTTAATTTTTTCTTGTATTTTCGGAATCCCTTTCCTAGAAAGTCTCATGGTTATAATATGTAATGATTTTATAGTAAAAGGAAATCTGCGTTTTGAAAAATTAAGGAATTCAAGACACTCTTCTGCTATCAAATTGTTGATATATGAATTCCCAGATCATGAATTGGGATGATGAGGATTGCCAAAATAAAAATTATCAAATAAAAATTTCTATGGGAAGATCCCTAAATTGAGTTATCATTGTTCAGTGTCAGACGTCCAGAAAATATCTCACTTTTATCACTGCAAATTGAAGTTTTCTTAAGATTACTAGCCCCATGTTTTGGTGAGGAAATGAAATACAATCTTAGTTATTTTATGATCATATTTCCCCATTTTCCCTGAATAATAATCATCAGCTACCATTCTCTATTTTTTTCAGAGTAAAGAATTAGTCCTCTAGAAATCTCCATGGATTCAATTCCCAATTCCACAACAAAACCCTAGTCCATCCCTCTTTCCTATCCCATTCCTTCCCTGTGACCTCATCATCCTTCAAATTCCACATTCATACCAATCTCCCTCTACCCCTCCAACTTCCACTCTGACTGGACAATATCTCTTCCACTCATTTCCCCTCCACCTGCCTTCAATTTCACCACCTGCTATTACTTTTTCTGATTCATATCTTCTTCAGCCTACAAAATTATGATCTGAACATTACTCTCAAGGAAGGGATAAGAAAGATGATGTATGATAAGTTATGCACCTAGGAATACTCCCAATGAGAAATGGATGCAAAAGAATCTGATGAGACTGGGACTCAAACCCAGATCTTTCATTTTCCTTGTGCTATCTTTAACTGGGTCCTTCTATACATCACTTTGTTAAGCCAGTGCCTTAAAGAGGACATTGGCTGTGAGTATGAACAATTCATACCTGTCTAAAATGGTGTCTGAATGTTCTGCAAGAGTCCTTGTATTGATTAAAGCAACTCTACACCAAGGGGAATACCTGGGTCCAAGTCCTGATCATGCAGGCTTTTTGCACATCCATTTCTTCTTGGGAATGTTCCTAGTCCTTTATTTAATTGCCACAGTTTTTAGAGAATGATTTTAGTTGTCATTACACAAAACCAGAAGGAACTGAAATCATCAGGGTCAATACATGATAAATTCTTACAAGATTATGCATACATGTTTAGGTGACGGTCTCATGGATAAAGAACTCTAGAAGAAACTTTCAAGATCTTTGATAATTAATTTAACATTATGGACTTGAAAATTACTAAGTGCTTACTAAACATAAAGCCTATAAAGACAGCGGAAACACCCACATGCAGGTAGTAAATTGAGTTTTAGAAATAGATGCAATAAAATTGCTACCTTCTTTAGGAGATATGATTGTCATCATGAAATTGAAATTCAGAGTGTGAAGTTAGCATTAAACACCCAGTTAACTTACTGCCACCTCTGATTAGTAATTAAATAAAAAATTAGTAATAATGAAAGACGGTATGCTTTGCTTGTATGAATTCATCAAAACCATCCCTGTCAAGTAAGAATCTGAAAATAAAATTCTAGAGAGCATTCAAACAAACAGTCATGAGATAATGGCTGAAACATGGACTATATCAGCTACCAATGGTACAACATTACACATTCTTGAAGTAATAATATATATTTGGATTAATGAAAGAAGATATGTGGGGAATAAAGATGAATAGATGATTAGTCAGGCTTCTTAAGCGTGTTTTTTTTTTAAGGTAGCAGTTGTACTTGGCTAATATGTTATAATATGAAAATGGAGAACAAATGATTCTTAAGAAATTTAAAAAAAATTCCAAATGAGGTGATAGGATTGTAAGTAACAGATTAAGAGAGATGTAAGGGTATATTACTGTCATTAGGGAGCTCAGCTAGAAAGAAATTACATCAAGTATAGGTACAGTAAGTTAAGATGTATATTTAAACTGATCATTGGAACTAACATCAACTGATATATTACTAGAATTCCTATAAATTTTCCTGAATATCTCAAAAAGACATTATCATATTAGTGACAGTATTGAAACATTGTAATATCATTAAGTAAATCTTTGAAAGAGTTCTGTTATAAGGGTTATTGGATCATCTGGAAAGATTTACAGTTTTCTTTAATAAGAAATATAATTAAACCTATTAAAAATGCTTAAAGATTTATCCAGTAAAGTACCTTTTATTTGGATTGATCCCATATTGCCTATATTCAGGCAATTGGAATTGTTGTCAGCAAAACCTCATAATTTTAAGAAAATGTATGTTATCTTGTCCACTACTAATTCAACTATTCTGCAAAATCATATGATATCAAACAATACTCTCCAGCTACCCATTTCTTATTCACCAATACAATTCCAATGTTGAAACAAATTGAGTAATTATTAACAAAGAATATTATTTTTATCAGGAGTAGGAAAAAATAATGTTAAGATTATCAGTAGAGCATATGGATCAAAAGCAGTTTTTTGCTAGTTTTCCCGACTATTTCTTTTTATGAACACCTACAAAACTGCAAAATCTAACCTTTGCTGGTAATTGGCAAGTACATGGGTGGTCTGAAAAGTTTCCGACATTTTGCCTTTTCTCGACATGTTTTCTGAAGATTAATTAATTAAAGAAGAATAATCTGGGGTCAGAAACTTTTCAGACTACCCTCATATGTCTATCTCAATAATAAGAAGATAAGTATCATATATATAGAAACACCATGTCATAACCTTGAATATTTTTATTGGCTCTGAAATTAGGAGGATTACTTAAAATAAATTTTTCCATCATCCTCTACATAGTTCGACCATTTACAGTTGAGACTTTCAATTCAAATTTCATAAGTCATTTTTGAGATATTTTAATAAAAATGACCAACATAATTAAAAAAAGATCTAACAATTCTAAATCATTGTTTTCTACTTATAATATCTTAATATAAAAACATCCTCTTTGGCTAGAAAATCTTTTTTTTTATCAGAGATAGAAGCCATCTAACATTCTTCTTTTCACTGACTCACAGCTGTAACACAATCATTCATGAAGTAGTAAAACAACTGGTCTTAAAGTCTTCTGTGAAATTGAAGCACTAATTCACAGTGAGTGGTATGAGGAAACATGTCAACAGGCACTGCATTTTTAAGGATAAAAGGCAACCCCCCTTTGGGCCATCTTTTCCCCACTCCTTCACTAGGTGCACATAACTGCACAAAGTTCTTCATTGCTGGTCCACTGGCATTACATGAGACATACACCACCTTTTCTATCTGCTTGCACTCCCTAACAGCTTGGATGACCTTCTTATCTGTTGAGATAAAATTCATCAATTTTTACTCTACTAAGGGTTTTAGTAGTAAATGAGTTGCTTTTTATGATATGAACTTTTCTTTTCCAAAGACTGTAGATGAATTCTTAAAGGTTTTTCATCAAATTTATTTCTTGATTATAATATTCTAATTCTAGTAATACTAGTAGTAATTTTACAGGTGATTTGATAGCTGAAGTCATTTAGCAAGTGAAACCCACCAACTGGACTGTTAGGATGCCCAGTGTCCAATTCTAAGGAAGCTTTTTTCATACACTCTTTACTCTAAGTCTTGGCTTTCTTTTCTTCACCACCAGGCAATTGCTATACTCATCACACTAGGGCCTTTTTTACATCATTATCAAGTATTAAGTTTTCGTATATCATGATTATTGGCAAAAGTAGACCAGATTGTCTCTCCTTGACTTCCCAAGTATCAAACGTGAAATAATGTGAGACCATTACTCACATCAGCTGACCAAATGGAGTGCACATAACTTTGTAAATGCCTCATTGGGGAACAGACATTGTGTACTACATTTTGTATATCAACCAAACTAGGCATACTTACCAAGAACCAGAATCCAGTTCATAGGACTTAGCAATACTTCATCGAATGTTGAAAAAAGGAGTGCATAACCTCCCTATTATAATTATGCTTATGCATATCAAGCTTGAGGATTAGTTTCTTTATCCATTGAAATTTAAGTCTAACCAAAGAACTTTTGTTCCAATAGCAGTTTGCGGTTAAATACCAATACATGTTAATTTTCAAATTTCAGTAATTATTGGGGATATTTTTTAATTTTGTAAATATACTAGCTAATATTTTATTTTCTCGAATATGATCTTGTTCTTACCTACTCCACTCCTTCCTGGATTAATCACTGCTACAATATCAGGGGCCAAAGACAACTCATCTATAATTTTTGGCAATTTCTGGAAAAACACAGCAAAAAGTGACATGAATGAAAATCTGCTACTTAAATTTTCATAAGATGACATGGTATATACTCAGTTGATTGTCTGATTGATTTTATCTGATATTGATAAATAGTGATGAAAAATTGAGAGGTTAAAGAACAATCATAGGAACCATGTAAATTTTCATACCCCGTAATGAACTTTTGAGATTTATTGAGAAAATTCAAATTACTCAGGTAAATAACTAACAAAATTTTCAACAAAACCTTGATTCTATGCTAGTATCAGCATATCTGTCATTATTTAATTCTGGAATGGTGCAGCAATTTTAATAGTTTCTTATGAAAAATTCATTCGCTTCATAAAAAATCACAACAAAATTAATAAATATGATGTATATATTACAATTCATATCTTTGTGCATTTAAACTAAAAACAGTTTCAATGGAAAGAATATTTGGAAAATCTAGTGACTAATAGAAAATGAATGGCAAAATGATCAAAGAGTAATATACTGTATAGTGGATAAAGATAAGAAAGGAAACCTTATTCAATTAGCAAAATTTGAAGCTTTGTTGAAAGACTTGAAGGCTAGTAAGTTCCTGGAAGTTGACAATACACAAGCAGAAGTAGTATATAAAGTCTTTAAAATAGCACTCTAAGTTAATAGCATAAACCCTTCTCTGATATTTTTAGAAAAGGAAAAGTACTAATGGATTTTCTAGGAATATAATCCCTGCACTAAAACCTCAGAAAACTTCTTCTGGTGTGATCCTCTTTCAGGATGAAAGGCTTTCTTTATGAAAATGCTTTCAAGATATTATACTGAAGAGGAAGAATGCAAAACTTTGTTTGAGTTTTTATAAATAATTCAAAAATATATTAACAGCTGAGAAAATACCTTAAGCTGCACTCTTTCACAAATACAAAAATATTAAAGAAAAGTTACCATTGAATTTCTCTATCAGAAATATGAATTCTTGATTTAAAAAGAGTTATCAAAGAAACTTCTAGCTTCAGGACTGCATTAGCAAAAAAATTCAAATAAGATTTTACCACATAAGTATTTTATGCACTAATGATTTATTTTATAAAGTTCCTAAGATATATATAATCATATAAAATGATAAAACAAACCCTTTCAGCTAAGCCTGGTATTATTTCAATATTTGAACAATTATTTGAAGCTGCATTTGCCCGAGCATCCCTTACTGCACTGTAAATGGATTCTATTCCAACTACACCACGTACTTTTGGAGATACAATAGTGGCAAAAGTTCCTGGGGAGAAAAGATAAAGTCAATGTTTATTAATGATATCTATCTGTGAAGGATATAACTAATAGTAATTAATCCTAATAAATCAATTTGACGAGAGAAAGCCCTCTATTGAGACAGAGATTCTTCTGGTGCTCCTTTGATATGATTTCATTTTTAATGCTGAACGTGGCAACATAATCTTTACATTGCATCTCTACATTGTCTTTTTTTCCTCAATTTTTGGCATTACTGAGTAACTTGTAAAGGTTTGTGGTAGGATAACACCTCTTTCTAACAGTCATTAGGGCACACCAGTGAGGTGACTTTGCTTTTTATGATATTTTGATCCTTAGGCAACTTTAAGACTTTGACATTAGGTGACACTAATATCAAATTATGAACTAGCCTACTTTTGATTTAAGTGAATGGCAAAGGGTTATGATGAAAGCGATTCAAATTTAGGAAATGGTGCAGTAGATGATAAAAATCAACACACGAAAAATAAGAATTTTATTTTAATGGTATTCAAGTGATTCCAAAAAGCAAGAACATATGGGCTGAATGTACTGGGAACTGTGTAAAGAAATGTTATCCTTATCGATTACTTCTGTTTCATAATAAATCAGGGAAAATATTCAAGAGTTTCACTTTGGTTATTTTCTTACAATAAGAAAAGGTTAAAAAGTCCATTAAATTATTTTATAGAGCAGGACTAGACTATATACTAGAGCAGGGACTATACTAGAAAGTTGCAAATTTATTCTATATCAAAGAAAATTAAATTATTATTATTTTCAATTGTTATTATTCAGAAATCTGTGGAAATTTACAGTTTTGCTATTGTTAACAAATAGCATTCCTGAGGTTTTCCCTGAGTCACCTCTTTCTAATTAATTAATGTGACCAGTTAGGTTTAAAGAGATCATTGATATAATGCTTCAATACTTGAATGAATTTATAGACCAACTTCAACAAATCCATCTTTGGATTGACCTTGATTGACTTGGATGTCTGATATGAAACACAACACAAATACTATGAGGTAGTAAGTAGTGAGTAAGAAATTTAAATCTCTCTACCTAATGGATTTGAGTTTTCGATCATTTGGGTTAACCATTCTTGACATATAAATTACTATCAACAAAAGAAAGAGGTCTTGGAAAGCTGAATATGGCGGTTCGGGAGTCAATTCATTGACCATGCGTTATCCATAGTGAATGCTACTTGGCTAGGCCTAATCCCTTGAATGCACTGAAGACTTTTTTATCATTAAAAGACGTACAACCATGTCTTCCCAAAAAGGAGAAAATTCTCATAGATGCCGAATTCTTTATTTAAAAAATCAATCGATTGTTTATCAAGTTTAAGTGATCTTATTAACAAAGCACATATAAATATATAGAGGAAACCAATGGGTGGGAAATTGATATGGACTTTATCATTCATTTTAAACATTACTTCATGATGACCATAAATGTGTATATTTTGATATGTTCCTCTATTTTACTGCATAACTAGAATGCACGTGTAAACTGATATTTTGGAATGAATCAATGATTTCATATAACAATATAATTTCACATTAATGCAACCTTAGCATTTGAAAATTTTGTTTATAATTACCAACTCCACAGCATACATCCAGGATAGTGGTCATAAAAGCTGGATCAGCCAACTGAAACACTGTTTCATATAGTAACTCTGCTGCTTGAGTATTGACCTGAAATTCAGAGTTATTCAATGTACAAGCAGTACATATTACCCCCGTTTTATTTTAAGAAAGTATATCCATAAGAAATCAACTGATTATTTCATAATTCAATATTTTGCTAATTAAATTTATTTATCATATTAAAGCTTAGAGCATAGTAAGTTGTTAAGCATACTTCATTAAGTACTTTGCTTGAAATTTAGTAACCTCCTGCAGTGCAGGGACACAAAATTAAAACTCAATTTAAAAAAATTCCACTCCTAGCTGTTTCTTTTTTATAATAAAAAATGGTGTAAATAGTCATTGATTTCATAGAAACCAAATTTTATAGCACTATGAAATTCACAAGGTAAAAATTATACACAGATGGCATCATCAAGTAAAAATACAGGAATTGCAACAAAATATTTGCACTTTGTATTCAATAATTTTGGATTCATTTCAATTATGGCATGAAACTAGGTGAAAGCTTTAAGATATATCTATTGGTCATAAACGTCTAAAGCACACAAAGAAATAAAACTTTTTCACAGTGATACAAGAAAAGATTGCAACTTTAACATCTGAAATCAAATATTATCATTTAGGCACTATATTATGGGTAACTTCAATTATGAATTATGTAATTTCTACATAAACACAATCCAGGTTTTTACCTGAAAAAATGAATCTGGAGACAAGCGAATCTTTTGACCCAGACATTGCTCCTCTAGAAAGGGTTTCCCCAACAGCAACTGGAAGGGTGCTTGATCATGAGTGCACCTTGTGTGAGGACTGAAAACAATGAAATTCATTTAGAGTGAAATATAGCTAAATAAATACGTATTATCATTGATAATCTTAACTGAAGCATTAGGATCTTTTATTTGCTTTCCACTATGGCAAGGATATAGTTTGCAATTACAGAGCCAAGAAACTTCCACTTAAATACTTAGAAAGAAAGATAAGATCATTTCTGTATTCAAATTGAGATTGATTATGAAACTTTACGTGGTTATAATAGGAATAAGTAAGCAAATTATGGAATTATTGGTGCTTTTTCAGTAATATCTGCCCTCTTACAACAGCTATCTTGGAATTTTGCCTTGTGAAATTAGGCCATGAAAATGTTGAAGATTAATCAGTTGGAAATGTAACATTTTCTAAATCTTAGTAGGGGAAAATACACTGAATTATTCAAGAATGTCTGTCTCATATTCAATTGAAAGACAGGCAATGTTCCTTTGTTGTTCATAAAGGTATATTACTTGAAAAAAGCTTGGATTAGATTATAAATTAAAATTTTTCAATTATTTTGTAAGCTAACTGAAAATGCTAAATGGGGCACCGAAATCTCATCTGATCTGATCTCATACTGAAATGAAACTTCCTAGGTAGAGCATAGAGAGGAAAAGCACTAATGATCCAGCAAGGACCTTCTACTTAGATAGAATAATTCAAATTAGGTGAAAGCCAGTAAAATTTTCATTTCTTACCATGCTTGAAAGTAAAGAGATGAGAGGTTAGCTTCTTTCCCATCTCCTTCTAAGAAGAATGTAGCTAAAGATTTAGTCAGTTCATACTGATCTTCAGCACTCATAGTCTGAGGATGTATTACAACTATTGCCATTAGCTCTCCGGCTGAATTAGATCTCACAATCAAATTCCTCCAATGTCCTCCATCTTTAAAATGATGGCATGCAGGAACAGGTGATGAGGCTATGTACTGCTCAAACAACTAGAAGAAAGAAATAATGTGAACAGAGTGATTAGATGATACAGGAAATTTGTGAAATTGATGAAAGATTTAGTTAGAAATAAATTTGTGACGACCGAAAGGTAGATAAAATTGATTAACATAGAATAAGTTACAAGATTATTATTCTACTTAAAACACATGATTTTATTAGGTATTTTCATTTGAGTGAAACTCAATTCTATTGTTCCATCAATAATCAGTATTGTTATTTTAGAAGTACTTTGAAAGTTGAGGTAATTTCACACACATGGGCCCCCACAGGGAATTGAACCTGGGATTGCTTTCATAAAAGGTGGATACACAACCCACTTGGCTATCCGTTGCTTTATTACATGATACTTTACATTCACAATATACAAAATGATTCAAATTTACAATGATACAAAAAAGGATAAAATAGTAAAATTGTTTAAGGTCATGCATGAATAGTTAATAAAAACTGTGAGAGCACTATAATATCATGGTTGAATTAGGAATTGAGAGGACTTTTCTAGACTGCTAAATACTGGTGACATGGTTTTAACTTGTAAAACAGAACTTTTGAAAAATATAAACAAAATATCTGAAAATAGCATCTTCAATAACGAGTGCTTAAAAATTTTGGTATACAGGTATTATCATTTTTGATAAAATAAATAAGATATTAATAATAAAATGTTAATGCTGTGATGAAAGTAGATGATTAGATTGGTTTTTTTCTTTCTTTGCAATCAATAAGTAAGAAAAAATTATTTTCTACCCCTTTGTTTTAAGAGAAAAAAGGATTCATTTTATAAATGTAAGCAAAGTACCAAACTTGGCATAATCTACACACATAATTACATTTATCAGTGTTTGAATGAGGTCATCTAGCATAAACATTCAAAAAAATTCTTACCTTTTATCTTTAAGGTTGTTCTACAGTTTTCAAACCTAATTACAAATTGTGAAATCTTACAATACAAAATCTTACATCTCACAATACCTGCATGCACTCTTTTCCTCTATGTTTCTCTATGCATGTATGTACAAACATCAATCAAGTTAATTCTTAAATAAAATGAATCTTACTGAAAGATAACTAGTTGTAATACTTTTAAGAAATTTTGATTAAACAAGGAATGGATGATGTGCAATATCATGATAATAAAATTAGCAACTAGAAAACTTCAATGTCAGGCTTAATATTTTGTGTGGACACTTTCTGAACCAAATTTTACTTAAGAGAATTTTCCTTATGCAAAATTTCTTCCAAAAAGCAAAATTTTTAGGGAAAAGAAAATTATGAGGTGATTTACTCAAAATGTACTGGGAATTTAGTAATTATCCTGCTGATAACACTGTCTCATTGGAACTGGTTGCTTACTTTATTTTTGCAGAATTTTACATTATCCATTCCTTATTTTCTTTAAGTCTTTAACTCTTATTTTATTTGTTACAACTATTTCTAACTTATACTCAAAATTAAATAATTTACATGTGGCTTTGTAAAGAACTGTCTTATGATTGGGCTTGTCTAGAACAGTAGAAAGTTAAAAATACATATAATCTTCTAAGCTTACCTGAGCTACTCTTTTGTGAGAGTCTTTCATATTAATCAGTCTATCACTCCTAACACAGACAAGGTTACTTTTTGCTGCTGAACCAATATAGAAACCCACAGTTTTTGGGTTTCTGTCAAGACCAAAATGGACACAAAATTCATCCTTATTCCTATATTGTTCAGTAATTGGCTGAAATATTCAGTAGAGTTCATTAGAAGAAAGAAAAACAAATTAACGATTACTTTGTAAATAAAATTCATCTTCCTGCTAAAAAATTTTTCTTTAAGCAAAATTTCTGTAGCAAAGCACAATTTTCATGGCATAGTAAAATTATGATGTAACTTACTTGAAATATATTAAGAAATTAATAATATAATAATAAGAATAGCTTTTAAAGGCTGCATCAATAATGTATATAACTAAAATCTTACCTAGTATCAACTAAAATTACTCTACATATGGATTAGAATTAACTGAATTCATCATAGGAATAAATTTTCTCCCGAAACAAAAAAATAGTGTATTTATGACATGGAAAAAACTTTCTAATTGAAATCAATGTAATTTATGGACCGAGAATAATCTTTTCAGTTCATTGAAAATCACTTTTGAAGTTCCTCATGGAAAATGAAATCTAAACTAGCAAACAATATAAGGGAACATGATTATTTTGTTGACAATCAAGAATCTTCACAGGCAATGAACCATTTGTTTTCTCATCTGATTATAAAAGTTCAAAATAATTTCAAATTAAGATGAATTTATCAACTTACCGATGGAATGACTTCATGAAAAACTCTATTTATATCAAACTTTTGCCTAGATCCTTCCTTCTTGAGCTCATCCTGAAATCTTTTTAATACAAATCTCGCCCATTTGCCTTTAAGAGCCAATTGCTCTTGATAAGGTATATTAGCTAATGGGGTGACAACTTGAGCAAGACAGTCATACTGATTTTCGGCGGTGACCACATCAGGAATCTGAATTTGGAACGGCAAGAACTGGAAAAAAAATTAAATAATAAAGTGTTATTTTATCCGAAACTAAATATGAACATGGATATGTTATACAAATAAATGTAATTATATTTTCCTCATACAGATTTTTCGCTAAGTTTCACTCATGAACCGCCATAAAGTTCTATTTTCTCCATTCGTGTCAACAAATGATTATTTATGGGTACTTTATATTTATTTTGGCGGATGAGATCATAGCAACTGAGCAGATGGAAAAAATGAGCTTAGTTGAAATCGCAAAAGTAATAATATAATGTAAAATTTACATTTCTAAGTTATACTTACTTCTTCTTGCTTTTTCTGTTTTGCTGAAACTTTAGATAGGTCATCGGTTGGACTATCCTCAACTACTTCATCGGCAGGTACGGTTTTCTCCTTACGAACACTATCGATATACCAAAAATAAAAAAAATATATACATAACAGGTAATAGATTTATCTCTTTGGTATCATGCTGTTCGTGCAATGGAATGCTTTCATAGAGTATCATTCCATTGGTTTTACATAATAGTTATAATTGATACGCAATATGTGAATTACTTGCGGGCTAGGGTGCGCAGCAGCCGTCGATTAAGATATTTACAGTAAAGAGACTCGAACGTACGATTATAATTAACGGGAAGGGAAGTTAAAACACCATAAAGGTTGGTACAAGTTTTGCGCCCAGCCATTTTCGTGAACAATTGAAATAAGAAATATGATTTTGACGAACAGCTGATCCATGATGCTGAGGTGATCTATGATGAGTTTTATATTCAATTTTATTAGGAGGTTTTTTCAGAGGATGCTACAGCTGTTGTCTTTTGGACGCCGCTCCGTGGGCAGTTCTCTTAGTATATATGTGAAAACAAATGTTGGCAATACATTATCCATCGATCTTGATCCGAAATGGGAAGTGAAAAATGTGAAGGAGATTGTTGCTTCTCAGTTAGGTTTAAAGCCAGAGGAAGTTAAGATAATATTTGCTGGGAAGGAACTACACGACTCAACTACAATAGAAGTAAGAATTAACTTATTTATGGCGTTCTTTTATTTTGCCCTATTTTAACACTATGTATTACAGGAATGTGATCTGGGAGAACAAAGTTTTCTACATGCTGTGAAAAGAAAGCCTATAAAGAGAAGGACTGATCATCGAGTAAGCACCGTTGAAGAAGAAGTTAGCCAAAGTGCTGAAGGTTTTAAGCCATTGTCCGAAATGTTAATGGACCTACAACTCTCAGAGATGGAGAGAAACGAGACTCACACCAAAGAAGGTACCATTTACGTTTTATAGATATAATAGCGAGAATATCACATTTCATATGAACACTGTCATTTCAAGAGAATCACAATGAATTTTTTATTTCAATTTCAGCAAGAGATCGCAACAGGGCCCATTTTTTCGTTTACTGCGGTGTTTGCAAAGGAATACGTACTGGGAAGCTACGTGTTCGTTGCTCTGCTTGTAAAGAAGGTGCCTTCACAGTCGAAAGGGATCCCTGTTGTTGGGAAGATGTTCTCGATAAAAGGAATGGAGATCCAAATTTTAAACCAATAGGTGGGCAGTGTGAAACTAGGGATTGTGCAGGTGGAGGTCATGCTGAATTTTACTTCAAATGCGCTGAGCATACCCCTGCACCACCACCAGAAGTTGCTCAAAAGGCATCAGAATATGCCGTACCACTTTTTCTAATCAAGCCGAACTTGCGTGACATTCCATGCCTGGCATGTACTGAAATCAGGTAATGCTATTTTATCTCTCATAGTATATGTTTTCTTGTAAAGTAATATCGTGAGCATTTGCATAAATTTATGCTTTTTGAATCATGCTATTGCTGTCGCTTAGTTCGATTCTTGATTTTTTTGGAGTTTATTTCTCTGGACTAACATCACTGCAGAAAAAATATCTGGCCTCTGGCTTTCAGTCTCCATTAATGCAACTAAGTTTTGTTTGTTGTTGTAAAGTTCTCATATTTACGCACATAAGACAGTATATTGTTCAGTCTTTATTTTCTCTTGGATTGTATATTTGTTTATTGGTATAATGATATACTAATGAGTAAAATGATAAATTTAAAAATTATGATTTTTTTTGTAATAATTAATATACAAATTCATTATGTATATTTTTATTTCTGCCAATAATGAATTGCAAGTTTCTACATCTGACCATGCTTCAAGGTTTGATTGCTTGTTCCACATTTCTTGTGTCTGTGATTCAGTTTGTTGCCAATGCTTCTATGTATGCCATAGCAAGAAAATCAACTAATAAGTAAAGTGGTTCTATTATTCTGATTTTAAAAATATTTTTTTCTTTTCAGAGGAATTCATAAAGTGCTTTATATTTCAGCGACACT
This sequence comes from Pachydiplax longipennis, assembly GCA_036926295.1. Taxonomy (NCBI): domain Eukaryota; kingdom Metazoa; phylum Arthropoda; class Insecta; order Odonata; family Libellulidae; genus Pachydiplax; species Pachydiplax longipennis. The sequence goes on along the minus strand of JAVFKF010000014.1, from coordinate 2,012,443 downwards.
GTTTTAGTTTTTCCTTGTGAGGAGGGTCATGTCACGTGCTTAGATTGTTTCCATAATTACTGCATATCTCGTCTGAAAGAGCGTCGTTTTGTATTCCACCCATCTGATGGTTATTACACCCTCTCATGTCCTGCTGGATGTCCTGATTCTCTGATCACTGAAGCTCATCATTTCCGAATACTGTCAGAAAGTGAGGTACATAATGAACACAGCAGATTTGTTTTCAACTTACAGGATAGGGATGAATCCTTTTTTGCAAAATAAAATTAGTCTCATTCTTTTTCCTGATGTTTTGTAAATTAATCTTGAAAAAGTTACTCTGAGTTTAAACAGTTCTAGTTTATCTTAAATTGCTCATGCTTTTTTCTCTCTTTAGTTGACATGAGTTAGTTAATATGTTCATTGGTATATATAATTGGTTTCAATTTCTGTTAATTATAATGTTTTGTATCTTACATTCTAATAATTATTGCAGTGGTGATATGCATGACTCAATCATACCTCCAAAAATCTTAGTCACATTACTTATTTAGCTGTACTACTGAATTTTAAAAATGTCTTAGAACTTTTTAACTATATTGTTATTGATTTTCTGATAAATGGAATTTATTCAAATATTTTCTTTTCATTAAAAAATTCTTTTGAGATGCCGGTATATATGTATATTGAAGAATTGTTGTAGAAACATGCAATTTGCCATGAAAACAAATGGTGGTCATTTAAATGACATATTGTCATTGTTTATGACTTTTCATATTTTGTGATAGTAGCAATGTTGAGAGATCCATTATTACACTTGTAGATTCATATAAATTAGAGATTAGACTTGTCTCAATGTTTCTTTAAGTGAAGTAATTAGAATGTAAATGTATCTCTCTATGATCATCTTAAATTGCAGAAATTCATTCATTTTAGTTGAATTTAATTCAATCTTTTCTAGTATGCTCAGTACCAGCGATTTGGAGCTGAAGAATATGTCTTGCAGTCTGGAGGAGTACTTTGTCCACAACCAGGCTGTGGAATGGGAATCATTGCTGACCCAGAGTGCAGAAGAATCCAATGCATTGGTGGTTGTGGGGTAAGTTGGTATTTCCTTCCTTTCACCAGACATATTTATTTTCACTAAGAAACTTACTTTTATAGGGACATATCAGTCTCTGTGTTATTATTATATGGGCACCTAAAATTCTGAAGTATGATTCAGATTATATGTTTCTTAGAAATGACAAAACTAAAAAGATGTAAAATGTGTGTGTGTGAACTGTATTTATGTTATTTAGTGACTGCTTTGCAAGTTAATCATAGCAATATCTAATAATAAATGAAAAATTCAGATGTCTGGGAGACTTTCCCTTCTTTTTCTCCTTGTATTTTTAACATATGCTGTAGTACATATTTATTACAAAAGAAATATTTTAGGTAGTCAAATTTCATGCTATTGTGCCTTTTTTCATCTTGGTATTTTTATGCCATAGATGGACTCAGTGGTCAATGTTTTTATATTCAAGACATGAATGTACCCATTAGTGGATTTCTGCTTTCAGCTAATATTAAGAATTTTGTAGTGGTTTTATTGACATTTCTGAAAAATTTGTAGGAGATTGCTCATTTCTGTATCTTTTCTTTTCAGTTTGTTTTCTGTAGGAACTGTCTCCAAGGTTATCATATAGGTGAATGCACGGAAGGTACTGCTGCAGAAAGTGCAAATGGAGGTTTTGAATACAATATTGATCCTGAAAGAGCTGCTCAGGTGACATATATAATTTCATAGGGTTTCCTTAGTTATTATTTAAGAATATTGTAATAATTGGATAGTTCCTTTGATTTCAGGCTCGTTGGGATGAAGCCAGCAAGGTAGCTATTAAGGTCACTACTAAGCCATGTCCAAAGTGCCGTACCCCTACTGAGCGTGATGGTAAGGGTGACTACTTTACTGAAATTTTTTATTTGCTTCTTTTTCCTTAAATATCTCACAGTTTGGATTTTGAACATGTAAATAAGCCTAAATAAGGTAAGTGAGTGTTGAATACAAGTTGTCAGGGCCAACTTCAGACCATAAACAGGGGATATTGAATGTAGAATGTGATTCCCAACTTAGGGTTCTCAGTTTTTCTTTTACTATTAACTTAACTGGTGCAGAGTGATCCGGATGGGGGTGATTGCATAATTTTCCACTTGGGCCCTCACAACTGAGAGCTGGCCTTACTTAATGTGTTTTATTCAACAAAATAAATAGCAAAAAAATTTTTTCAGAAAATTATATAGTTTCTCGCACTGTTGGTAATGTTAGAATTCTTTTTAGATAAGCTCTTTTGAGATAGATTAAAGATGGTGCTCATAATATTATGATGAAAATCTTCTATGACTTTCTTCCTAAGTATCAGCATAAAGGTCTTTGAGAATTCATGTAAAAGATATTCAGTTCTTTATTTTTAAAGTTCATTAAAGATGTGAAGAGATGAAAATAAGAAATATTTGAGCTTTGCTAGTGGAATTCTAGAGAGGAGGATACAAATATCTGTCAGGTTGTATTAGAAAGATGAGGGAAGCTCCATTACATCAACCATATGGTGAATGAGGGTAAAATGACCCAAAATAACTGATTTTGGAGATTCAACCTTAATGCTCTTCTTTCAGTTGTAAGACTGATTCAGTAAAAAGGCTTAAGGGAAGCTCTGTTTTCACTTAATCAAGCATTAATGAGCCAAATCTTTGCTTTTAGTTAGGTATATTATAATCCCTCTCAATTTTAGGAAGTTTTTATTGAATTTATTAGATTTCCATATGGCACAAATCTTGTGATATTGAGGTAAAATATTGTTATGTAAGTTGTTGCATCTAAAGTTGCTTGCATATAAATGCAAACATTTATTTATTAGTTTCATAGGAATAATTATTTTTACTTAAGAATTAACATGAATATTGTTATGTAAGTTGTTGCATCTAAAGTTGCTTGCATATAAATGCAAACATTTATTTTATTAGCTTCATAGGAATAATTATTTTTACTTAAGAATTAACTTTATCCATGATTGCTTAAGTGAATTATTTATGTGTCTAGAAAACTTTTAATTGCATAAAAGTTGTCAATGTTCACTGTGGGGTGAGGATCTTCCAAAACTAATGCAAAGTAAAAATCATAATTGATTAAATAATGGTTTTATGTTCAGGTTAATGAAATAATTTTTAATATCTTTTCATTGGAAATAAAACCACCTGGTTTGGTTTCACTGCCTTCCTGGAGCTAATCCTAGATCCTCCACTTGTCTTGTAGAAAATAAATTTGGTACTACTAAGTATGATTTTTACCAAGGATTTGTGAGTTCTCCTTCATTCCTACTCAAGATTTTTGAGTATAAACCACAAATTAGTTGTGTAAATAGGTGTGGGTGAAAATAGCAAAGTATGACACATGAAGGTCCTAAGTAAATGCCTAGATGCAGAATAATAGCATCTATGACATCATCTAATTGTTGAACCTAATAAAGTCAAATCAAACACCTCAGTTATTTGCAGATGTATGAATCATCACCCAAATATGACCCATTTTGAATACATTGTGACTAAACAGTTTATTTAAATTGGAATAATTAACAGGAAAAATCTTAGATCTGTATTAAATAATGACAGGAGCAATAGGAAGGGAAAACAGTTTGTACCAATATTGTATCATACTATATCTAAGATTACAGGTACAAAAGTAGGGCCATGTTTAGTAGTATTGTGAAAGGTGCTATCACAGTTGAGGCCATTTTGTACATATGGGCTCCCACTGCCAATTGAACTTGGGCCTGCTTTCATTATAGGTGAATACTACCCACTTGGCTATCTGGTAGCCCCAGGTAGAAGCATAAAGTGTGATAGAAATTATGATGTATAGTAGCACCATAATTTGCCATCCAACTTTATGTTCAATGTTAGCTTGTCTCATATCAGTTAATTTATGTTTTTTGATTGAAAAAAACCTATTTGAAAAAGAGATATTCCATAATTATAAAGTTGGCTAGAATACATTTGGCAATAAAAGAAGCATATGTGAAGTACTAAGATTGTCTTGACATAGGACAGCAAATAGCTAAGCTACCATGGCTTGCCATAACTACCTCTTGTTTTGCCAAATATTTTCTCATCCATTTTTCTTTGGTTCATTAAGAATTGAATGAGTGGGAAAATGATTATTAGTAAATAGGATAATCAGAAAGAAAAGACCATTTCTATGAATCAGCTCTGATACCATTGATAGGAAGAAATCCTTTCTATAAAGTCCGTGGAGGCAGCCAAGATGTTGTGGGAATTGAACTTCACAATGAAGGACAAGAGATATATACTTTTCCACTGTAATTTATTCAGAGATTACTGGTTTCTGCTACTTACCATCATCAGATCTCAATCTGAGATGGTATGCAGCCTCTTGTCCTTCATTACAAAATTCTTCCTTTTAGAATATCTGAAGTAATTTGCTAATAATATCTGAATTACATTACTGTGCATTACTATGCAGAAATGTGATTGTGAGTTTGCTCTTCTTCTAAAGAAATAAAGTAATTGCATGAAAATTGCTTAACTTGATGTTTTACCTCCATGTTAGATTTTAATTGCTCTACTCTCAAAATCAGTGTGACTTTGGTATTTTACTTAATATTTGTGAAGCATGTTTAATATGTAGTTCAAGCTTTATGGGTAGCATGAAAATACCTGAAGTAATATTTTATAGTATATAAATATACTCAAGTATAAGTTGACATTTAATGCAAAATTTGAGATTGTTGACCTATACAAAGGAGAGATATCCTTGTGAGCTAAATGAAAGACATTAATTTAGTTATATGCAAAATTTCTATGAAATATTTTTTATAAGTCAATAATATTTATTTTATATATATAAATTTTTATAATAACTTACATAGAAAGAAATATCAATTGTATACTGCTTGATAGTAATGGTAATTTGCGAGACTGAGATATATAAGAAAGGAAGTAAAAATTCAAGAGTTGACCTATACACAAGTATAAACAGTAATTCTCTCATTTTGCCTTGTAATTAATTTTATCTGTAGTCTATCTTTTGCAGAAGAAGGTAATTTTAAGTTTGTATGATAACCATATTTAAACACTTCTAACTTTTGGCTTTTAGTTATGCTAATAAAGGATTGATGTTAAATAAAAATGATAGTCTAATACTATTAATTTCAAATATAAGTAAACATAAAATTCTTAGTTGTATTTGTTTTAAATCTTGCATTGTTATCATTGCTATTCAAAACTTGTAGACTGCTAAAAGTATTCGATCAACTTTCAATCTGCCAATTGCTGCTTTAGAATCACTGCCATAGAGCTGTACTTGTTTATCAAGCATCATGTCTCAAGAGATTGGTTTAGTGACTTTGATAAATTTATTAAACATATACCTCTTTATTCTTTTAAAACTCACATTGTTACAATCCATATGGTTTCTAGACATTTGAAAAGTTCATCTTCTGAACTCTCCCAGCATTCAAATTTCAATCAAAATTGTCTTGTAGCTCAAATTTGATTGTTATTTTGAAATGATAAGTTAATAAAAATCAATATAGGCTACAATAAAGCACTGTGAATGAAAGAAGTAGACTTCTGTAGAGATCCACACTATATTAATTAAATTTTATTCAGGCTCTTGTATTGACTGCTTTTTTATGAATAAAATGTATATAAGTGCAGCTGAACCTTTACTGAAAATGAGGCACCTGAATTTCAAGATTAGATTACCAAATTGAACGTACTGAACAAAATTGATTGTATGATTACAGCCAGATGAAGGTTTTTGAAATAGCTGAATCTAAATGCATCTCCTTGGAGCCAATGCAAAGCGTCCAGCCAAAACTAACTTAAAGTATAAGAGCTGGGTGTATAACAGGGAAATTATCCAAATATCTCTAAATCAATAGAAATGGCGTCAAAAAACTTTTCAAGCTGTTTTTTATGATGTATAATGATGTGTGTCATTGGGACTTTGGGAATGAAACCTATGGATGATAAGTGGATTCATCCCTATACTACTTAGATAAAGGAACAGCCAATGTACAAGATTGTGTCAAATGAAAAGTGCTGAGAAAAGCAAAGATGGTCTTTGAGCCTGGAGAAGTGATGACTACAGTATATGGGATTCACAAAGGATAATTATGACTTACTGCTTGCAAGTGAAGAAGAAATCTTATACTTCATTGATGTAAAAGAAAAAAGACATTATTAGCATACAAAGAAGCATAAGCCAGAAAGAGGAAAAGGATGACAGAAAGAAAGATGCATATAGGGAAAAGAATAGCAATAAAATCATTACTTATTTCTGTGGATAACAAAATACAGAAAACTGATTTAACAGTTACGCAGGAGTAAAAATTTGGAAATTATACCACCAATATATATAGTGGGAAGAATTTCTTGGCAAGGACAAATGGAAATGTGTGGTAGAAATATACCTAACACATCCAAAAATTCTTGCATGCATGTCATCAGGGAACTATTTAATTCTTAAGTTTCTCCAGTAGATATCTCTTTCAAGATTTTACCTCTGCCTTTTTACCTTTGCAAATTAACTCCTACAGGAAAATCCTGTGATAGATATATTAGTAAGGTTACTTGTATTGTTTTATCATAAGGGTGTATTTTAGGGAGATTCATTGGAAGTGATTATATGCTTTTGCTGAAAACATGAGCCCATCAAGATTCAAGCATTTGAATTTTTCATTTTTGTATAAGCATGAATTGACTTTCTGCATGTAGGTTGTTTTTTGCAATAAAAATTGCTCTTTTTTCCTCAGTAGACCTTTTTCACAAGCACTACTTAAGTTTCTATTAAATTTAATCATTTACATACCTTTTGTTCAGATGCATTGTTTCTTGATCACTTAGGGTGTTGATCTTGGATTTGGTAACTTTTGACATCTTTATGAGACTTTTTGTCTTGGTTGTGCAGTAATGAAAACTAAACTGTCTTTTCTTAATAATTCAAAAAATAAGATCTCATCAGGTTTTCAAATATGACCATGCATATTTATGGAGAATACTAAGAAACAATCAAAAATTGTTTATATAATTTCTCATGACAAGGATAAATGTTGAAGCTGAAAAAATATTTTGATAGGAACAAAGACTACAGAGACAATGAACATAACAGCAATATGACTTTATATGGTTGAATAATTTCCACAGCTAATTTGGCTGATATGGATATTAATGTATCAATTGGCGCATATTTATTAACTTGGACCTACCATGAGCTTCCAAATCCTTTGATGCCATTTTGTCTGAACCTCTAAGCAGCATGTTATCTTCTCATCAATCTCCAATTTGTTAGCTTATTAGTTTCATTTCCACGAAAATTGCAAATAAATTCCAGTGCTCCAATAATTGAGAGATGTAATTCATCTGAAACCTTACTATTGATGAATACTAGTGTTATTTACCACTAATTAGGCCTACAGTCAACAGACAAAGGAGCCTTCTGTCATTGTATGATTCATGTTTAAGCTCAGGCACTGACTGTTATCACGTGTGGTGTTACATTTTAGAAAAAGATTAATAAAAATGAGTGAAATTCCATGTGGTTAGACTAAATGAAACAACCAGTTACAACTTACTAGATAGTCAATATCAGGCTGTATGGAAGTGGAAGTAGATTGTCTATTTTATTAAACCATGTGGACTCTTACAAAGCATATTTATTCTTTATCAGAATGTGGAATTTTTCATGGCAATTGGTTGATTATATCACATTGAGGTTCTAACTATCACTGTATTTAAACGAATCAAAATGACTTGTATGCAAAAACATTACTTTTTCCTTATTTTAGTTATATTACATAATTAGTGTAATCCTGTATTTTCTTAAGACATTTGACTGAATGGTTATTGCATTTATTCTCTTTTGGAATCCAGGTATCATAACTGAATCATTATTATTGATGGTAAATCTTAATGCTAAGATGAAGTGTAGGAACTTTGAGAGGATTTATGCTCATTAGTTATTATAATATATATCTTACCCATTGATTATATTTAGTATTATCTGAATCTCTCTAGTAACTCGTATGGAACAGAATTAGTAACCTGGAGCCACAGCTTCCATCTTATTGTAATTTTGATGTTTACGATACTTTCTGTAACCTTACATTTTAACACTGAAGCTATTAATGTTAAAGGTGATCGTCATACTTCATTGTTAATTTTGTCTTTTAGGTGGCTGTATGCACATGATTTGTACAAGGTCCCAGTGTGGTTTCCACTGGTGCTGGGTTTGTCAAACAGAATGGACAAGAGAATGTATGGGGAATCATTGGTTTGGCTAAGATCTTATAACTTTCTACGACCGAACGATAAAAGTTTTTTTACATGATTGTGTAAATTTTCATGTATATTGCTTATCATGATAAAATTTTTGTAAAAGACAATTTTTGGTTGAAATATTTTAAATAAAAATATTGTGAATATCTAGTTCTCCATGTTACAGTGAGACAGAGTACAACTGACTCATTAACACATCTTCATAAATATGAATCATGGGAGTCTTACAGGAAAACAATAGTTTATTTATCTACAGGTATTTTCCATATGTTGTCGCCTTTCTACAACATTGCCCATAAAGCCATGAATCTTCATAGTTACATTTGATGATTTGATAGTAATTCAAAACAACTTTCTTTCCTTTACATGAGGCTTTGGTCATGCGTGTATAGGGAAGGCTTCTGAATACTTACTGAACCTCTGCAAAACATTCACAAGCTTTTCCTCTCAAATCACAAATACCCCACTGTATAGCTAAAAGGGTTTTCCCTTTAAATGACTTCGAATGTGTTCTTATAGATGATCTTTACTCGCAAGCCTTCACAAGAGCTTCACCAACTTCCACAGCAATGGCAGCCTCTGCTTTTGCTTCATCGGTGGAAGCTGAAGACAATTCGCTTTGCGCCCTGCTCAAAACTTCCCTCGCTGCAGAACTGTCCAATTGTTCGACCGGTACTGCTTCTTCAGCGATTATTTGAACGGAAGAATCGTCATTAATGGTGACTGATCCACTGGATACAAAGAATCGCTTTGTACTGCCACCTTCTTCGAAAACGGTAACAACGCCGGGTTTCAATACAGCTAGAGTTGGGACGTGGTTAGGTAAAATACCAAAAGCACCACTAAATGATGGGACATCCACCTGGCGAACGTGCTGATTGTTATAGAACACCTAAATAGAAAAAATATAGATTAGCCACGTTACTTAATGACCATGTCTTCAAATATCACGAAACATCTTGTAAGAAATCTCTTGAAAGACACATGCACTCAAATTTTACTTAATTTACCTGATTTCCTGCAGCAAAAGTGAAACCCATCTGATTGGTGTCTGCTGCATATCCTCTTCTCAAAGCAAGAGATAACCCTCGCAAGGTTGACCGAGTAGATCGAGCAAGAAAAGCCATTGCTATTTACTGTAAAGAAATATAGTAAACTGATAAGCTGTTCCAGTTGATATCTTTTTATATACTTCAAAAAGTTGAACTAATTGGCAAATTAATTTATGCCGTATGTGCTTCTAATGCTCAGCCGGGAATATGTAATTAAGTATACCGTCAGATTACCTGAATTTTACAATTTTCTTTCCTGAAAAACTCGTACGTAATTTGAACAATTATGTTAAATGTTCAATACTAATTATAAACCGATTTAGAAACAAAATAATACATTACCAGTACTTCTTCCAACGATTCAGGAGTACTACAACACCAGAAAGGGACCAATTCCAGACGGTTCCGAAAGAGGGCAGGCTTAGCGCCGTTAAACGATGACAATCGAAACTCCAGTGGTCTGCTAAACTTGTACTTTGTTATAAACAAAGAGAAAGAAAGATTATTTCATTGAAAAATCACAGAGAATTGATTTATTTTCTTTTAACATAATTTTAACCAGCATTACTTTGAAGGTTGCCTCTTAATAAACTTTTTTTTACCGTGTTGAGTATTTGGTTTCGCATTATGCCACTCATTCGTTTTGTGCGCTCTTCCCTCACTTCCACAAGTACACAGCGGTCCGATCACAGTTTCGAAGTGGTTGGCGACCTGTGTAGTGTGAAAATATGGCGGTCTGTGGGGTTGTGTCTCGTTGTAAGGTCCTGTTTGTCTTAGATTTAAATCGTGCATTCAACGTGACATGTCTTGCCGCTGCTGGAGCCCGCAATAAGGTAAGAATAATTATTTGGGAGCAGGAAAAAAATGTTATGATTTTATTTTTTATACCCAAATTCTAAGTTTACATACTTGAAAATAATGAAAAAAGTGAGCGAAACAAATTCTAAACTACAATAACGGCTTTATAAATAGTTTAAGCTATTCACAGTTAGCTTTTGTTTACGCGGAATATTATCATGCAAGTGTCATTGGCCTTGCTTTTGTTTCCAAAAATATTTATATATTATAAAATTCTACAGGAATTAATTTTTATGGTTATAGAAATTTTGCGAGCGTTTGGAAACAGAATCTGTGATATTGCCGCTGGTTGATGTTTGTGCGCATGAAGCTCAGCCTTATATTTTATCCAGAAAAGTATGCGGCTTGCTTCGTTTTACTCTTTTGGCCGCTAATAGCTATAAAATTTATTCTCTAACATAAAAAGCGCTGATAAGTGGTTCTCAGATGTAGTTCCAACACTTATTTCTGTTATGACCGCTTCTACTACACTACTTACGAAAGGCGCCAAAGATTGGCTAATTTCATCTGGCATTTTTTATAAACAACTGTGCTAACACAGGCACTCTTCTCGTATCGATCTCGATTTTGTAATCTCAATTTTTTTCTCTATTCCTAGAGTTTGCTTCGAGCGCACCTTCGCTCGATGTAAATATTCGCACTCGAAATTTTTCGACGCCGCCGGATTGAGAAATTACGTCGATGATGGGTCCGGGTGCCATGAAAATCGTGTGTGCATCACGTCGGTTGCGTGTTGATTGTCCGACGATAGTATTCCACCGAATTTTGATGGAATGTTTACCAAGTACGCTACGCATTAGCTCTCACATGCCCGAAAGACTCAGTAAGTGACCGATCGCCACACCCACCGGGCTGCTGCCGGCTTGCCGCTCCATAGTCCGATCCTGTAAGCTTGCCCTCCCACGGCATGACCTTGCCTCGTCGCCGCACGCTGTTCTCGCGTAGTGGCGCTCGTGCTGCGTGACCTTACCTTTCCGAAAACTCACGCGCTCATGCCGGCTCGGATGAATCCTTCGCACAAGACGAATGGAACCGGTTCCTATCCGAAGGCATTGTCGGCCTTCGGAGGAAGCTCTTGGCTGTATTTCCACCTGGCGCGGTGCGAACATACTTTCAAACTGATTTCCGAGTTTTGATGTATGAGGACATTCGTCGTGGGCCACTGAGATGAGTGTATTTCACTGCTGGCGGAACTGGATGCGGAGTGTACCTCGGTGTTTCTCAACTCATGGATATACTCGAATTGGGGAAAGGTTTTTGAGTATATTTCCCAGGACAGACAGGCTATTAGAGGAAAGACGGACTATTAGAGAAGCAAATAGGGTCGATTAGTAAACGATGATGGTGTCATTACACCCCCTGCCATACGCCACTGGCGGTTTGCGGGGTACCAATCTAAATCTTAAAATTCCTTGATTTCCAGAATATATATATAAGAATACTCACAGAACCTGGATTTTTTATTTATGCGGGAGGTTGATTTAGCTAACTAAGCTATTCGGCTTTCTTCGTACTGTTTTTTAGAACCTCTATCAATGAATGAACAATGTTTTTCTGGCAAGATAGATAGAAAAAAATAGTTTAATTTAGGTATTTGCACATACATTTATTCATTATAACTAATCTTTGACTGTACGAAGTAATTTCATTTAGCGTTGTAAACCGGTTTCGATTTTAAGTCTCAAGTCCGAATAATTAATGACATAATGAGGGGAAGACCTTCGTCGGAACCGGCTTCAAGAATGATCGAAAGTGAAAGCGAAAATCAAGAGATGGCTTTTGAATCTAATGTGGGAAGAGCGTCAACGGAAAGACTTTAATATGTGACCCAGAGCGTGACCAGAGATAAGCTGCAATCGAACCGAGCGATTGAGGCGCTTATCCTAGGATTTAATACGTAAACGTTAGATTCATTCACCCGCTATACTCAAAGCGATATAGGGACACGTGAATATCTAACATATATTGTTAATATAGAGTCTTGTGTTCAAAAAGTCAGCTTTTCGTGGAATGATTGTGGAATATGGTGGTTGTAAAATGGAGCAATGGTGTATGATCCCGCCCTAAATATACAGATGTGCGTAAAGGATTTCGAAGCATTCCATAATATATTAAGTTAACGATAAACTGTCTTTTGTTTTACCGTCCCATTACCTATCAGTGTGTTTGGTTTTCTAAGGAATTAAAATAAAATAATTATTGGCTGATTCGTTTAATTGTAGATTTTCCTCCGCGAAGTCTTGAAATAAGTTCATTTTGTTTAGTATTAGATTTTTCTGCTCAGTGTAATGTGCTAACTCTATAGAAAAATATGCAGTTCTTTGAAGTGGCAAATTATAAAAGTGAATATTCAACGTGTAAAGGTTGACTCATAAGAGGATTACTTTAGAGAATTTAATTATATCATATATATTTCAATCGTTCAAGTGTGATGTGTTAACTCTGTAGAAAAATATAGAGTTCTTTGAAGTGGCAATATGTAAAAATGGAGATTCGATGCGTAAAGGTTGACTCATTAGAAGATTATTTAAGAGGATTTAATTATATCATATAAATTTAACTTTGTGATGCTCGAAACATCAATGTGAGAGATGAAGTTTCATTTTTAAGGTTGAGATCAGACTTTGGTTCAGTTGTAAATTTCTCAGACAAGGGATAATGGATGAATATATAAACCACTACACGCATAGCCATGCATATTTTAGATAATAAAATTGACCGAAGTTGTCCTATTTTTTATTGAATTTTATTATTTTCCCCTTGTGTTAAAAATACGAATCTCATTTACTCATCTCGGATTTATTTATTGGTTCCATTAACGGCATATTCCTTCCATTTAGTATGATTTTATGTTCCAGTATATGTTCAAAGTGCATGCTAATGAGTATTTCTTTGGACTTAAAGTGTTCTGCGAACTAACAGTTAACTATATAGAGGTCACTGTGTGATACTCATTTGTCATTTTTGACAAGTTACCACGCTACACCTTAAGATTAAGAAATGTACGTATTTGGTATTCTCCCTGGATATTCTACTGGTGATTTTAATGTAGGGACGGTCAGGTACTAAGCTGAACGAACGTATTACATCTAAGATCAGTTGGTGCGCTCAATGTATGCTTCAAATTTGCGCACCCTTCACGTTGAAGCAGTATAGTATTCTAGAACCTCTGCAATACTATAATATGCAATGATATAATACACAAGATAACTAATGGACTATATCGGATATAAGAAACTTCGCCTTGATAAAGACTGCGTCGCCCTCCTCACCACTAATTCAATTTTTGTTTTCCCTCTCTTTCGCCAGAAGATGATATCTTATCGGACTTCACCAACTTCAAGGCTCATTTGAATACTATCGTCACTTCCTGTAGAAAAAAGTCTTTAAGTTCTTTATCTACACTTTCAAATCAATGTCTGATGCGCCAAAATTCGATTGTTGTTTCTCTTTAAAAGGAAATTTCGGGAATATATCCGATTCTCATTTTGTGATACCGCTAAATGAGTTTCATTTATTCCCTTTATTTGCTGATGGGAAGATGAAGGATAATCATTGGTTGTTATACAACTTTAATTTCCCACATTTGCAAATGTGTAAAGATTTTCATTACGGACAAATTAGTGTTACATATAGTACAAGTAAACTTTATATTATACTTTTGAATTCGAAATTACTTAGCGAATTCATTTATTTAAAATATTATTGACATATGCAATGACATAGGTTGATATTAGAGCTTATTTGTGATTGGATAGGATACAAAAGTGGAGGGAATTCTCTGCCATTTTATGAATTGTCACAGGAATTTTAATGCCTATCGTTTTAAAAGTGATAAAATATTTATTTGAAATCTTCCCTAGGAAATTAAAAGAATAATTTCCACACAATGCTCTAATAGGTGGAGTAAATAAATGACTTATGTTAAATAGACGTTTATAAATTTCTCTTGGGCTGTCTCAACAAAATATTCTTAGAGATCTGGGTTGCATGCTCCACCTTAAAATTCTCCCCGTTTCTGAGCAGAATAATATGTGGGTTAGTTGGTCGCATTGTGTTTATTAATATAATGCAGAAGAAACTGATCTCCCTTTACATAAATTTGAAAAGAAGATCAGCGATTGAAAATGACAGAGCTGATCGCAAATCAGAAGTTCCAATGGATATTCCCAATAATTACCAGTCTTCCTGTAACCCAATTTCAGGAAGTGTTGTCTTGTTCTTTCTGAGGTAGTTTAATCTGAGATTCATCGCCAAAGAAGTCCGCTTTAAAGTAATTATCCACATCTGGTTCCAGAAACATTTTGCAGATTTAGCAGAAAGTCGAATCATTAATCCCTGTCGGGAGCTGAGCGCTGAAACCATCTGCGCGGAAGTTGATCGTCTTCACAGGGATTCTAATTCCTCGAGTTTAAAATTATACGTTAATCATTAATCAGGTTCCTCAAGTTTCCAAAATGGATGTCTTCATTTCTTCCCATAAAAGTCTTCTCTTTTCCCTTTTCACGCAGATTAAACGCAAGCAATACGAATGGTAGCAATACACGCAAACAACATTTGCCCCTTGGCACATTCTCATGGTGATTAGAATATGTTAATTTTATTGACGGATTTTATCAGATTTTCCTAGAGTAGATATATTATGTTAGGTTAAGGTTAAGCCTTGTTATAATTGATATAAAATCGATAAAGATGGTTAACGAATTCTACTGTTTTATTTCCTGCATTAACTGTCTTCAAAAACGAATCTGTTTGAGAAATTTTACCGTAATCACGTAAAATCATTCAGTCTAATGACTAATAATGATAATTTACGCGTGTGCTATTTTTCATTTAATTTATATAGTCATCAGGATAATATCTTCCTCGAAGTTTTTAATTATTCCGATTACTCAAGCAAGAGGTCGTTGTGAAATTTTCGAAACAATCAGCTAATGGCAGAGATTAAGTTCAAGTACTAGTTGTAAGGAAGAGGTTTCCAATCTTTGTATTAGTCTTTATTCTCTCCATAACACTCGTACTTGTGGAATCATACCCGGGTACTTAATTCTCTTCACTTTGAATGTTTTTATATAGTACGTTCATTTCGAATTTCATGAGTGAGGTTTTCTGGCATCTAAAATATCATCCGAGAATTTCTCTCATCAATAAAATATTCTTTAACGATTCTAGAGTTAATAGGTATCTAAACCCAAAGTTCTCTTAAAAAAATCCCCGTGACCCGTTTACCATCACCTTTCTTTATTAGTGTGAGATTTTCGTAGTTAATCACCATATTTAATTCAACGCAAAAATCATAATTTACTAGATTGAGATCAAATAAAATATTGGTGGGTAAATGAGGAAATACAATATATATTGGATAAATATTGAAGAAATCAATACAATTAACCAATTTCCTTTTCTCTCATTAAAAACTGTTCGTTTTACAATCTAAAATCTTGGTAGTTTCTTTCGTTTTATGTTGTATAAATTATAGTTTCAGGCTTACCGGAAATATTTAGAATTTTTTGGATTTTATGATGTGCTCATTACAAATAGATTTGCAGCACGTGCAGCACACTATTCTTTGATTTATTGTTATAGAGCGTAGAAAAGGCATTCCCACAGCTGTGAGGCGACCTGATGAGACTCTTGCTTTCTTTCTGTTGAGGCTTGGAATTTCCTAATGGTCTTCCAAGCATACCATCGATCTAAGATCTGCAGCCGAAGTTTTAAAAATGGATAACTGCCTCCATAGAAAACTCCTTTCTCAGGTCATTCTTTATAGATTTTGGCCGTTTGTTTTCCATATAAATTCTCTATGCTGCCAAGCAGGCTATATCAATATTATTGTGGAAAACGACCACCGACCATCGATTTGTCTTCTATTTGACGCTGTACTGACGTAACAATTTATCCATGGTGTGAACCTTTTCCGAAATTATAATTATGTTAATCTTGGGTAGTGCGTTGGTCATATATATAGTGCGTCTATTACAGCTTCTCTTCATTTTTTTAACGTAACCTTAGTGATCTTGTCATCTGTAAAACCGAAACGATCTCATGTATATTTTGGGACTACCCGGCGTAAACATGCCTATTGAAAAGATATAAATTATTTTATTCACATATCCACCATATTTTATTCCATATTTGGCTGGTTTTGGTGGAATGTGCTGAGCAAACCTTGTCCTTCCTTGAAATGGATGTGAATGTTCGTTTACTGTTACGCATATTGATGGCACATAATTTGAGTCTCTCTTGTCAGGAGTCAAGGCCTACAGGTATAAGTGCTACTTCGCCAGTCTTCAATATTTCGGTTCTTATGCTTGGGAAGAAATCGTTGAATGAATGGAAAACGGATTTGCATAATATGTCCATAGTTCATGCACAGCTTCCTGGTTTGAATGGTGAAGTTTATAAGTATTCCGAAGGAACCTTCGAACTCTTCGAACAGACATTTACTTCCAAAACTTGTGATTTTTATTCGGATTGATTAAATTATATTTCGTGTAGGCTTTTCCGTTTATTTCCCTCACTGTAATGTCTTATCTCCGGATTAAATTTTTTTGAATAAATATGTTGCTTAATAACTAAATAATGAAAGAAATTTTGGCGACACAAGAGAGGGAGCAAGTGGAGGAAATCCACCAGTATACCCGGCCGGATTTCAATCCTAACTATTTATTAACACCGCTACCTTATGTACGAGGTGGTCTGAAAAGTTTCCGACCCCAGATTTTTCAGAAATTTTCAGAAAACATGTCGAAAAATGGCGAAATTTCGGAAACTTTTCAGACTACCCATGTATATTGTACCTCATATATTTGTCTTTTATGTTTATCTTGTTATATATCCTTATGTTATCAAGAGTATACTGTAAATTTATGTACGTATTCATGTTGTATATAGATGGGCTACTGGGTGAAACAATTAATCCTACAATAAATTTGAGAAAAACAACAAATCTTTGCCTGAGGTATAACAAATTACAATGACAAGAAATCAACTTTGGAATGGTTTTTCTGGAATAAATCATCGGTAGAAATATCTAGGAACAATAATATAACCTTTCACTTATCCTTTCTCATGTGGAGAAGTATAAAAAACAATTATTTAATTCAAAATTTGTATTCATTGTGAGAAAAATAAATAAGAAGTACTTTGCTAGAACGCCACAAATATCAGAAGAATATATCTCCCTCTGTAAGGAGGCTGAACTTTGAGGAAGGCAGTAATTTCATTTGCATGAACCGTTCACCTTAAATTAATAGATTAACATTTCTTTAATTTTTTTTTCTTTGTGATGATTAACTTGGATTTTCATGCTAATCATTACTTATTGACTTTGTACTATCACCCCTCCACTGACCTATATATTTATGGTCTTATGTTTTCTCTGCATTCGAAGATGCAAGCAGACTTTCGAAGCCGGTCGTGTATCAAGTTACTGTAGAAAAATTAGTCTTGAATTTTGGTATTGAATTTTCACGAAGTCACGCCTTACAATATCTGTTTCGTACATCGACTTTATTTTGCGTATTCGGAGATCTAATCCATTTCATATTATTCTCATCCCATTCCCTGTTAAACACAACTAGGTGGTACATTTCTAGATTTAGGCTACTCCCAACGCAGCCACTTACCAGCCCGTCAATGCTCACACGACTTCCATGTAGCTTCGGTTCGTTTGTTTTATTAAGCGAATACAATGCTTTACATTCCGGAATCGCCTACGTTACGTCAGCATAAGGCCGTTCACGCGTGCATCCGGACTGCCTTCCTCTCCTCATCTCTCGCCTTCTGGGATTTATCTGTTTACTCACTTTCAGTCGACGTTTCCCCGTCGCGGAGGTGCCGCTTTGGCTTCGGTTGCCGTCACGTTTCCCAGGGCATGTCATTCTCTGTTTTAACGAGCAGCCAGAAGAACTTTCGTCATATTTTTCCTTGTCTTGCATATATGGTATCGTTTCATCGTGGTGGAGGTCGGTTATGGATTTGTATTCCGTCGTCATACGTTGTTAATCATCGTACTGACATTTTTGGGTGAGATGAGAAAATAAATCTTCGTGTTTCTATATTTCAAGTTTTATAGCTACCTATTCAAGTTTAACCTACCCCAAATCCCTTGTATTGTTTACCCAATATTCTGAATGAGTGAATCAGCACAAGATAGAATTTAAATAATTACAAAATGTGTGATCATTTAAACGATTCGTAAGCCATTACTCTTTGCTTTTGCACGCTAACGGATAATAAAGTGATGATTTCTATTTTCATTTTAATTTTAATGTTTTTTGTTTTTTGGAAATGTATTTTACTTGACTTTTATGCCAGTTTTCTCACTATTTTATCGATGTACTTCGGCAGCTGAGATTATTAGCTTATGGACCCCCACCGGGAGTTGAAACTGGAACCGCTTTCACAAAGGCAAACCTACTTGGCTGTTCGAGGGCATCTGAGGAGCATAGGATCAAAATGTAGTTTTTCCGAAAAATCCAAAATATGTGATATAGATAAATATAGGTATTTATTGCAGTATAGATGTGGGAATGAGCATCGTAGTAATATCTATAACACAAGTTTTGAATTTTGGACAAACCGCGTTTAGATCCTAAGCTCCTCATTTCTTTCCGTTTGTAGTGTAAATAAGAAGTAAAAGAGTAATTCCATAGAGCGTCATCCCTTTGAGGGGTATGACCTAACGAAGAGGCATGACAGTGAGTTACACGTGGTCAGCGCATCGACTCCCACGTCGCCGTATTGGGCTTTTCTGGACCATATCTGTTATTCACTACGATGCTGGGTGAACACTGATACACTGATGGGTGCCTAAGCCGGGAATCGAACCCTGGACCGCCTTCCCCGACGACGAACACACTACCTATTTTGCTATCCTAGAGCTACCACTTGTAGTAAATATGAATAACATTTCAATACAGGTAAATACCTCAAAACCATAAAAGTTGTGATCTAAATACATTTGGTGTCTCGGATTTCAATTATATTTCATTCTTAAATTGCATTCGTTCTCGGAAAGCTGGAATTTTCGTCAGCCGGAATTGCTATCTCCTATAATTGTTGTCAGTTTCTGAATCACACTCAAGTTGCTAAAGAGAAAAACATTTTACCAATAAGGAAAATCGGACTGCAACCTTTTTGTTTTGGTTATGAGTGACCTTTTTATACTTAAGTAATTTCGAGTATATCATTGACCGTTAAAAAAATTTCTATCGGAGCCGAAAAATTCAATGGCTGGGTTACTCGTTAGCGGAATTGACTTTGTATTAAAAATTCTGATGATTCTTTTAAAGCAGTTGGCGATTAACTCATCATTTTTATCTACTACTCCGTGGTTATTAATTTCAATTTCGACTGGCTCCCGATTCATCTTCAGAGGTAGATACTACATCTAAAAATGCTTTAGATGGGCTTACTGTGTGGCTAGTGGGACACTTTTACTACTGCAGTTACCTAATTAAAAGATAATGTATTCATCTCCTTTGAAATATCGCATTTAAATCGTATTACGCGAAATTGTTTCAGTATTTGCCATCTATATTTCAAAGTGCTCTCTTTATGGAGGTCACGGAATCAATCAAATTTTAACGAGATGTCACAGGGCTCTGGGCTGCATATGCGGTTAATGTCTTTCATTATAATCGCCATTTTCGTTAAAAAACCGCTTTGTCGGGTAGCGACCCGTCCTAAGCCATAAAATTCAATCCCAAAGTGGGCCGACGGGTTGACCAAGTTAATTTTATCGCTCGCCTCAAAGTGTCTTTGATATCAAATTTTTCGGAAAATGGTCAGATGGATCGATTCTTTCCTCTTTTTACTAAACATCCGGAGAATTATGAGCCGTTTCCAAAGAAACGTTATTCGGGTCTGAAAACTCCCCAGCCGAATGCAGATAAACATTTGCCTTATTAATCTCGCTTTGGCTCAAGGTCAAACGCGCAAATTGCTCTCCCATCAGCTGTACGAGCTTTCTAAATTTTCATTTATTTTTCAGTTCTCTCTTTCAAGTTCTCTCGTTCTTGTTTAAATTTTCATTCAGAGGAAGGAAATGAAATCATTATCATGTCAGGGAGTTCATCGACACTCTATGTAATATTATTCGATGAAATATCTTGTTTGTTGGAGGTTTTATTTTATAAACTCAAAGCTCGTGTACTTCGAAAGAATTGATGTTAGGAAAGTTTGTGTACGTTAGGTTAGAAAAGCGGAATTTTAAATCAGGATTTATTTAGTTCGTAGAATTTCAAACGAACTAATACTATCACGATGTTTTTGATGTAACAACCTCCATCTTAAAAAAATATGGAAAAAGTGTCTTTACCAAGTTCGTTCCCTTTCGTGGATGAATACGTTATGAGCAAGCGGATATCTAAATTTAAGTACATACTATAATTTCATCTCGTCTTTTACTGTTTATTCTTTCCCATCTACCTCCTTCGAATAACGTTTTCTACCCAGTGTGCCATAATGGCTTACTCAAAATCGTTTCCCAAAGAGACTTGTCCTGTTTGAGTAACCCTCCTTTGTTCCATATTTATGCTTTAAGAATGAACTGAATTTTTAACTCAAAGATTATGAATCTCTGTAGGAGGAATATCTTTGTCTTTGAGTAATACTATTTAGCTGGAAAATGAGTAAAGTAGAGAAAAAATGAAAAAGAACCTCCTCTAGTTCAGTTAACGATGAAATTGCTTCTCCAACATACAATGACGAGAGCGGAAGACTGATGTAGAAGAAAATAATAGAAATATTCTACAGTTCATTTAATTTTGTACATTTATTTTACCTCATATACTGCATTTTTTAGTTTCGGGGTCATTTCAGGCAAAAAAAAACAATTATTATGATTATTATTTTCTAGGAGGCTAGATTTATTTTGTTGCATAAATCTGTAAATTACAAATATCTTTAATATGGCATCTACAAAGAACCTCTATTAATAATTTTGATGCGCTTTATTCGAAATATTTACCATTTCTTTCTCTTACACACACACGCTCAGTGCAACGCATTCATTTTGCTGTCAGATGAAATCATCCAAAGCCTAAAAAAGATGGGAGTTAGCTCAAGACCATGTGTTGCAGGCGATTTTTCAAGAGCGTCTGACTATAGAAATCGTAAAAGCTATCAGCTTCTTCTCTGGGATATGGGAAACGTTTTATTTATAGAAAATAAGAAATAGCTGGAATACTATTTTGGTTGAAAAATAGGGATTAAAATTTTTTATTTTGGAGATTATATGGTTGAGAATTACTCATTGAATAGCTAACATGTTGATACAAATCATGAATATTGATCGCAATGCTAGGAACAAATATGAAGTTGAAATGGGTGTGTATGGGTGAATGAATACATTATTAGGTCACATAACATTCAAGATAAGAGGATAAGATATATTTCATATGCATTAAAGTTAGATCCATGGCGCAACAGCCCTTTCAGGGCCAAGTCCAAAGCGGAATATATAGAGGGTGACACTTGGTCAGAGCATCGATTCCCGTGCCAGCAAATTAGCTTTTCTAGTCCCATTTCCTACAGGTACGTCCCTAATTTCTTACGATGCTGTCTGGATGGCTCCCATTGGGATTGGAGCTCGGGTCTGTTTTCACCAATGGCGAACACGCTGCCCTTGCTGTTGATCTCTGGGGGCCTTTTCTGTAAACGAAGTAAGGAAATGTAGAAAACAAAATGAGTGAAGGAATTATTAAATGCACTATAAGAGAACTTGATATTAAGAATGATTCCGATACGTGGAAGAAATGTGTGGTTTATGAGATTTCAGCGACAATGAGCATATAAAGAGCTATTGAGATAAATTTTCACGAAGAAGTAAGCTATGATATCTACTATTTTCACAATGCAATATTGCTGATTTTTGGAACTTTCAACACTTTCCAAACTTTCTTGCCATGCAAGGATAAGAGCTGACATATGAGGGCTTCCGGATAGCCATGTGGGTATCGCGTTCGGCTTTGATAAAAGCGGTCCCGGGTTCGATTCCCGATGGTAGCCCACGTGCGAAATGACCTCAGCTGTCGAATTAGTTTTAACAGTACTACTACTACTGACATCAGTGCTCTCTTTGGCAGGTTACTTTTCAAAGTACAAATTTATTGCTGTGTTGGAGATGCTTAAATTTTGTGCCATTTATCGAATGATTATACATGTTTTGACTTGAGCTTTTATTTTATAGCATTAGTTATTATTACTTCTTAGTCTGTTTCACTCGGATTTTCTTCGAGGTACGCGTATATTTTAAAAATTTACCTCTGAAGTCAAATAGTTGGAATGTGACGGAGAGAAAAGATAAGGCAATCTCAATTTCGACCATTCCTATCTTATTTTTTTAAGCGCTCGCCGTGTACCCCACTTCCGCCTTCAACCACAGGAAAGAGGTGGTTTTCTTAATGTAGAAGTTCTCATGGTGAATTCGTAAGCAAGCTTCAGAGAACTTAAATAATAGCGGTAGTATGTTGTGTTTCGTTGGTTATTGATACTGTATTTTACTTCTCCCAATGAGAAAGGACTCTTTGTTAGTTCCCTCAAAAAGATGAACAAGTCTTAGAAATTGATTATCAGGTTGAGACTTGGCTTGAGTATAAAATCTATTTGTCTTACATTAGGCATACTGTCAATACTTTAACTAAAACTCTGTCCGTACTATATGAATGTTTGATCGAAATGTTAGATTCGTAACTTTCTATTTCTGTGATAGCTTTCTATAGCATTTTCTAGCTCTAACCTCTTTTACTCTCTCGTACAATCTTTTTCAACAACTTACAGACTTGAACAAATGAGATCTAACTGGTTTTTAGATGGCATCTGACGTATTTTATGGAATCCTCATAAATCACTATAAACTAAAATAGATGAAGAAATTAAGTCAAGACTTTTTCTTCTTAATTTCTTCATCCAGCTCTAAGCATAATTGTCATCTGTTTTTCATCTATCACACAAAATATTATTTCTATTCATCTTTTCATACTACTTTTGCTCATATAATTTGAACTCTACATACCAGAGGAGGTTTACCGATATTGCACATTAATTCCTCTAATTCTTTATCTGTCCTTAAGAATATAAGAGATAATACAATTGAGATCCCAGGTTGTTACCCCTCTCAAATCCTCCGAGTACTTGTCATATGTCGGGCGCAATTCGGAGATATTATATGCTTACCCAACTCCAGACGATTGCTTTTTATCTCGTAGGCGCCGTTGTAAAGGGATTTACTTAAAGTGGCGGTTGTCGTCTTTTATCTGTTACGCTAAAAATCACGGTTCTGCTTATGCGCGTCTTAACGTCTCGAGAACGATATTCATACAAGCAGCGCTATCCTATTAGCGAGTGACACAAATTGGCTTGTTTGCTCTACTGCTGTCAACGGAAATATATAGCCTTTTATTCCCTTTTACTTCGTATGTATACCGATTGATTGCGAAATCGTTCGCATTCGATATTCCGGTATAGATTTCTGCAGGTCTTTATTTTCGCTAATAAATTTTGAAAGCTGTTCTGAGAAATAGATGGCATTGATGATATAAGTAATTCCTTTGGAAATCTTGAAAATCACCAATGTACGTAAAACTTCCTCGGAACTAAGTTTAGGACTTCTAAATATGAACTCGGAAAGCATTACACTGCTATTTAATGAATGATTCAGTTTCCTTGTGTTTATCAAGCCGGAAGCAGAAACTGAATGAATAACTTACTTTCTTGAAAGATATCTATAAATAGATCACTGAACTAAGTACTTTCTCGTGGCTTTTCCTTCCGCTAAATTCTTATTTTTTTAAATAAGAATTTATTTATTTTACTTTTTTATAAAATACAAAATTAAAAAATTACCAGTCACAAAACGTTAATAAAAAGAAGAAAAACTTCATTGTAATCTTTAAGGTCCCCCTGAGCCAGACAAAGACTCGTCAGGAGGTGCCAGGTTTAGAAAAGAAAAATTTTAAGTATGTACATTCACAGTCGTACATTATGTATAGAATAGTTTTTAAAGTGTTACACTATTCAATTAATAAAAATATATAATGTAACACATTTACCATTAATAAGGTATACAATAAGAAAACACAAAAATTATAAATGTTATAAAAGATACAAGAATTAACCGTCTACATTTATAACTAACCAATTAAATCATTCAATTATCTCAATACTGCAATACAAGATCCTTATCACAATTACAATAGCAATAAAATTACAATTAATAACAGTGCAATAATGTTACAATAGTATTATAATAATATTATATAATATTAAAATAAAATCACAATCAAATTTTAAGTTCTTTGTTGTTGAGAGATCGACTTTGACATTATTGGTTTGTCCAATTTGTCACTAGTTTGCTTAATATTTTAGTGCATTAATAGTACAAGGAAATAAAATTATAAAAATGTTAACAATTAAAGTATACATTGAATAAACTTAAAGTCAGTACAAGAAATTGTTTAATATAATTAATAATTGTACTTTCTCTCTGAGCTCTTACATAAAAATTCCATGTATAAAAATTGTATTTTACTGGTGACTAAGACTTACAATTAAAACATGCAATTTAATATTTCTTTAAATATGGAAACATATTGCTTTAGATGCCTTTAATATAAAAATACGCGTATATGTTCATTATTCCCATCTGCCTTAAAATATCACTGCTACTTTTAGTTACTTTATAATTTAGAATCCATATTTTATATCGCATTTAATTGGTAGTTCTATTAAGGTATGTTCTACTAAGGTACTATGAGATTGATCATTTTTCTCGACAGATACTTCTGGGTACTTTGATTTGAAATCTTCACATTCATTCAAGACGTTAGTTAAATTATTCATCCCATCACTTACTTATCTTCAATATTAATAATCAGGACCGAATTATTATATGTATATTTTTTCCATTTATGTCGTATTTACTACTATCATCTGTTTCTCGATTATATTGAAGTGGGTGATGTGGAATGAGAACTGGTTATTCGTCAAGAGTAGATAAGCTTTTCAGAATGGAAATAAAACGCCACACTGAGGTTTTTACAATCTTTCATCGCAGTAATCTCCTTTCTTATGCATTAGAGGAACTGCTTTCATCCGGAAAATGACTCACCGAATGAAAGATAGATAAACTTTGTATTCTTCCCGGAATACGGATGCACCTCTATAATCAACACCTTCATCTCAACTTTTCATTCCTCCATATTTACTTTCACTTTCCGAGATAGTGTACTGTTTATCTTCTCCGTTTCGGAGTTGGAATTAATCAACAAAAAATTACACCTCTGAAAACACCTAGGAGGTTTTTACCTTCAACAAGAGATACATTTGCTATAATTTCTTTGGGAATAATCGGATTACCAACAGATTTTCAATGTTCTTTTGTTCTGTCAAATTTTATAACTTCGTATATATTGCGTTTTTTTATGTTGCGTGGTGCTTTTTTTAGAATGATCTGCGTTCTATGGTGTTCAAATATTTGTTTTGTGCTTAGTAGGTCAGAGGAGGGGAACCTGCCTCCTTCTCTGATATTCAGGAATGGAATTATAAATGGGCGGTAGCTGAGGGTCTTATTCATAATACTACAATTAAAAAAAAATTGGGAAAGAATTTAGTGTGGAGTAAGTCTATATAATACTCTATATATTATAAAAAATTAGAGTCTACATATTATAAAATATAAAATCTTAAAACAATGTTTAGTACATCTATAATTCATAGTAATTTATTGAAATGCTTCTTATAATTTAATATATTGTTTATTATTGCCAAAGTGAAGAAAATGAGTTTTCTGTCGCGTGTATTTTGTTTTATTATGATAGAAATCGAATTTTATTTTATTTCGATTTCACTCTTCTAATTCATAGTGGGGTCCTCGGTCTGATCTTTACGCTTAGGACTTCTGATAGCTTAAATCCCTTTCCTGCTGACGTTTTCCCTTTATTTTTTTTAACGAACGGAGGCAATTATATCATTTTTCCTTTTCATTGCCAATCATCACTTCACGTGGAAATGATACAAAATATAATTTCCTTTACGGAGGAATGAAAATGGTTTCACGCATATCATGTCAACGTCGGGCTTTGAAAATCTTGGCACCTATCAACTCAAGTTTGGCCTTCTAGTTTCACAAAATGAATTTGTTCGTGAAATATATCTCCTTATATATCCAGGGCTTAAGCTACGTCCTACAGCATCGAGATACGGAGTCAATTTTATGGTATCAAAACTAATAACCTAATAAAAGACAAAATAAATATACTAAATTTAATTATTAAAGCTTCCATCGCGTTTCACTGTATTGTGAGCTCTTCAAGGTTAATAGTAATTTACACCGAACTGGGCTCCCGGGTATGTGGGCAGCGCGTTCGACTTCAGCCATCCCGGATTCGATTCCCAGTGGTAAATGATCTCAGCTATCAAAGCACTTTAAACAATACAACTAATCCTACTACTCATAGTGAACTTCGGGGATTATAAGGTGCAGGACCAGACAGTCAGCTTGAGGATCATCCGGTGTTATCTTGACATTGTGATAGTGAAAATACCTAACAAGATAGTATGCTAACCACTCAGCCACCGCAGACAATCAACGTTATCGTTTAAAAATCAGTAAATCTCTCTCCGTTAATGTTTAATTCTCATTAAAATTAGGCCTTATTCTAGAATAGTTTCTGATAGGTTTAAATAGTAAAGTCGCCCATCTCACTTTCACCAATATAGATATTTCTGCAAATTTTATTAGGTTTGGGTAGCTTGTGAATCCTGTGAAGATCAATGTGTTGAAAGCGAACTTGGGGTAGTAGTAGTGCCTTTGCACAAGCGGTCCTGGCGTATTTATGGTGAACTATCCGGGTCAAAGTCGTTATGATGTCACAGGGAAACCCTTGGAATTCGGAAACGTAAAGCATTAGATCGAAATCCAGGGAATAGAGTCAGCGTGGGCCGTAAACGTTGTCTGAAGATTGAGAGTTACGATAACTGTTTAAGATGAAATTTTTGTCGAAGATTTGGTGAAAATTAAATTTAGTTCGTGTAATTGGGAGGTGTTGCTACTACTAATATAAAATTATTTCAAAAGAAAAGGAAATCATGACCGATCTTCTGATAATATCCAATGTTAGGAATTGACGGATATATCCCGCCCAAGTTCTAGTATTTCCAACGATTTTTAAATTTTTGAAAATTAATTTTAGTTCGTGTAATTGCTACTACTATAAAAATTATTTTAAAAGAAAAATCTTGACCGTTCCTCAGAAGATAAAGAATTTTAGGAATCGACGGATATATCCAACCCAGGTTGAAGTATTTCCAACGATTTTTAAAAATTTGAAAATTAATTTTAGTCCGTGTAATTGGTAGGTGTTGCTACCACTACAAAAATTATTTCAAAGGAAAAGGAAATCATGGTATATCCTTTGAAGATATCCTATATAAGGAATCGATGGATTTTTTCCGCCCAGGTTAAAGCGGTTCCTAAGATCGTTTCACGAACTTAAGGAGTTAGAACAAGCATATCTGAGTGGTCATTTGTTAGGCAGTCTTATCTTTGGTTCACTGACCTTGGAGATGTGGGACCAACCTCGAGGTACATATTTATCTTGAATACTCAAGCATTTCGTGTGTCTCACAATGGTTTTATGTTTCACGAAGATTATTGTAAAGAGTATTGTTGGAGAATAATTAAATTTTCATTGATAATGTAGTGAAGAATGACCAAATGTGAGATATATATGGTCAATTTTTTAGCCAATATGTATGTAAATTTAATGAGTATATTTCTTTTACTTTTGTGATAATTATTTTTATAATGATATACTTATGATTAAGGAATCCGTTTGGAATCCATTAATTTCAAAATCATAAAATGATCCATTATTATTTTGAAGAGTGTGGGTTGTACTTAATGTTAATTAGTCTGCATTCCTCGAGATAATACCAAAGCATTATGATGCAGTACGATTAGGAGATAATTCTAGACTCTAGTAATGCTACACGGCTTAGATTTTATTAATATTAATACCTAGTATTTTTTGCGTGTCATGAAGTAAGCAAAAAATTTTGCCTAGTTGTAATAATTTATCGACTATTTATCCCAGAAAATAATCACCTACTATTGGTTCTGAGCTGTGAGCTATGGCATCGAGCTTTTAATAACAAGTTCCTCTTACAGTATCGTTCTCGTCACTTCACCAAAATAGCCTTCAGATTCTCTCTTTGTATCCATCGTTTTTTTCCTCTTTTATATTCCGTGCCACATTATTTGCCCAAAGATGGCAGCACCATGTAGCACGACAAGGAAACCTCGTTTCATTAGTTCTGGTTTTCGCCGGAAGTACTTATCGAGTTATCTTGGGTTGAAATTTCTGCGCTTTGTGTTGTATCCAAATTTCCTCGTCGGCCATTCTCGCTTGTTCTATGTTTGCCGTGAAACACATTGGCATACTTCCATTTTTTTCTTCATAAGCTATTGGCAATTTTAGAATACATAATTACGTAAAAGTTTTTCGCTATACACTGAAAATTGGATGTACTTATATTACTATTAATGTGTATGATTAGTTATATAATATATTATCTCGTACATTGCGAGGAATAGATGAAGATTTGCTTTGACAGTATTTTTTTATAATGTTGCATAAAGTAATATAAATGCATAA
Organism: Pachydiplax longipennis; assembly: GCA_036926295.1. Classification (NCBI taxonomy): domain Eukaryota; kingdom Metazoa; phylum Arthropoda; class Insecta; order Odonata; family Libellulidae; genus Pachydiplax; species Pachydiplax longipennis. Next base: position 1,983,552 of record JAVFKF010000014.1, on the reverse strand, counting down.
AAATTTGTGGGTTTTCGCCTCAAATCAACATTTGCATTTAATATCATCAACTGAGATGAATAATTTTATATGATCATTGCATTTTTCACGCTTTTATTAATATTTGAATGAATGAATCATTCACTCATTTATAAAAGCAGACTTTGCTTTTACTCTAAGTAAATTACTTCACTTGCTCTCAAATGTGTATTGCTTCTCCCTTAGTATTGATAACGTAACGTTTTCTTATACGAGGGTCATCCGGAAAGTAGTACCCGTTCGTGAAATAAAGACACAAAAGTAAATATTAACAAACATAAAAAATTTTATTTGAAAGAGGATACTTCAAACTACTTCTCAACATAATCTCCAAGCAAATTAAGGCATTTGTCATAACGTGTGACAAGTTTCTGTATTCCTGCTGCATAGTCCTCCGCCGCCAGCTCATTGAGATACAGGGTCACTCCTTCTTTAAGTTCTTCATCGCTGTCAAATCTTTTCCCCGCCAAAAAGTCTTTAAGCTTTGTAAAGAGATGAAAATCTGAAGGGGCCAAGTCCGGGCTATACGGTGGATGGTCGAAAGTTTCCCATTTGAATTGCTGCAAAAGTCTTTGTGTTATCCCAGCTGCATGAGGCCTGGCATTGTCATGAACGAGAATGACACCAGTAGACAATAGACCTCGCCGCCGATTTTGTATTGCCCGCCGTAATTTCTTTACTGTTTCACAATACGCATTGGCATTAATAGTGTCTCCACGGGCCATAAAATCAATAAGCAATACACCTCGTCGATCCCAGAAAATGGTTGCCATGAGTTTCCTGGTGGACAGAACTGTCTTGAATTTTTTTGGTTTGTTTGGTGAATGAGCATGATGCCACTCGATTGACTGTCGTTTACTCTCAGGTGATGCATAACAAACCCATGTTTCGTCACCAGTAATTATGCGAGTCAAGAAAGAGTCTCCTTCATCAGAATAACGTCCCAAAAACGTCAGTGCTGCAGCCATACGCTTGGTTTTGTGCTCATCTGTAAGCATGCGAGGGACCCATCTTGCACAAATTTTTGCATAGTGCAGATGGTCTTTAACAATTTCATGAACAATTGTTCGAGAAACATTGGGAAAATGCTCACAGATGTCATCAATTGTGACGCGCCGATCGTTCCTCACGAATTCTTCAACTGAGCTCACCAGTTGGTCTGTAATGACAGACGGTCTCCCCGAACGCTCATCGTCGTGTGTGTTCCCCCTCCCCATGTTGAACTTGCGACACCACCGCCGAACAGACGACTCGTCCATTACATTGTCTCCATACACCTCCTTTAATTGGCGATGAATATCACATGGGCGAACGTTTCTTGCATTGAGGAATTTAATCACTGCCCTCACTTCACAACTGGCGGCGTTCTCAATTTTTTTAAACATTGTAAACAATCACAGAAACAACACAGGCAATGCTAGCGTCACGCAACTTGGCTCAGAGAAGGCAGACAAGCCACTGAAGCTATCTGACCTTGTCCAGCGGCTACTCGCGTCGTCAGCACTTCATGCGGCACTAACGGGTACTACTTTCCGGATGACCCTCGTAGTTCAGTCTTAATTTTCCATCGCTTGTATGTTCCGAACAGCTCTCGGAACATAAAATTCATTTATTTTTTAAAATCTAATATTATCACTTTGTCATTTGCATATCTGACGGAGTATATTGTTTTGGTATATTCTTATATTTCTTTTGTTTTACCTTTCTTTATTTCAGTACCTTCTTCACTGCATATATCAAATAAATATGTGGATAGGGGACATCCCTGTGGTACTCCTTTATATTAATAATTATCTCCTGTAAATTTTTTACAGCAAATTTCAGATATATTTCATTCTCACATCATGCCATTTTAAAGCTTGCTCTTCTAAATGATAATTTATGCTTGAATTGAGGCTTTGATACTCTCATTTTTCAAAATAGTATATTTTGTTGAAATTTTTCTCTCTATCCTATCGAAGATAATAATAATAGCTATAACTTCTTGAATGGAAACAGGAAGAACCCTATCACACCCATTTTAATAATTGACAAACACACAACCATTACCTAACCAAGAACTCTGATTAGCCGGGACTCGAACCCGGAACCTTGGGGTTAGCTATCAATTTAACCACGCCTCCAACTCTGCTGGAAAAAAGCGATTAAAGGTCTGTTCATCGTCATGAAAAAGCTCGTAATTAGAACACTCGCCACCAGTAAATAGACCAATTTTCTTTCATCCATATAAATTCTTACCAAAAATTAAACTTCGCAGGTAGCCCTTTTAAATTCTCGAACCTCATACGTCCATTTTTCCCTCCAATTAAGTTGCCTTTTGTAAGTCGCAACTTAGCAGGCTTGTCATTAGCACCAGCGTTCTCCACGTTATCTTCCCCTAAAATATTTCCCTGCAATTCCTCCATCACTTCTTTCCCCGCTCCTTATTCATTTTCCTTCTCGACTTTTCTTATCTCATCAACATCTCGTATGATTGGCAGCGGTTTGCTCAAGGGAAGGGGAGAGCGTTGTCTTGGAAACCAGCGGCTGTTGATAAGGGCCGCGGCGGTTAAGCTCTCGGGGACCCTCGTGGGCCTCCAATCGCCCCTTGATAGCGTTTTAATGAGCAGTCGAAGGCCTTTTAACAGCCTCTCAAACCTGCTCCGTGGGGCACCGCGTGGAGTTTCAAAGGAAGAGATGTTAGCGATACTCGTTGCATACTCGAGGACTCTTGATTCGCCCACGTATCGACAGAAGGAGCCACTTAGCCTTTTTAGTTTAAGTTTGCCGACTTGAGAGTTGAGCTTTTACGTTAGAGACTTTAGTTTAGGTGGGTGGATGCGTTGTTGTGTAGCGTATACAGGTTATAATCACGTTCCTACAAGCGTATCGATTGCGGTTAAATCATTGTGGTCGTCACCACGGTAGTATTGTGGTTTGATCGTTGACGTACAACTGCGTATATACGTACAATCTCGGTTTCTTCGTATTCGATCTCTCGGTAGGTTTGCGTGCCCTAGATTTCCTGCTTAATAGAATCTATCTATCCTATATATATTATTTTAAAACATCCTTTTTAGTAAAAGAAATATGCTCTGGCGTAACTTTATGGAAAGCCATAATAAATTAAATAACTTAGTAATTTTCCACAGATTTTATTTCGTGACCGGTTTCGTAAGACGTTTTTACATCTTCAGGCCTTAAGATGTAAGAACGTCTTGCGAAACCGGTCGCGAAATAAATTCCATGTAAAATTACTAAGTTATTTAATTCATCCTTTTTAGGTTACCGGGGCTTTTCTCCCTCCACACTCCGTCAAAACGTATAAATTACACTCTATTTAATGGAAAAAGTTTCCTGCTATAAAAATATCAACGAATGAAAATTGCATCATTTGGTCAAAAGTCGAGTTAAAATTTGGATTTGCCGTAGAATTTCATTACTGGATGTGTATATATCGACATCTGTTAATATGAACGAGGTATATCGAAACGGACTCTGATGCAGAATACGAATGGTATGTTTTAGTGTTTGTGTATTCGTTTGCAGTGATTGGAGTTCCTTGAAATGTATTTGGTTGGGAAAGAGAGTATCAGCGTCCGTCTGCAAAATTTTCGCACGGGACATCTAGTTTTCTTTATTTTCAAACTAGTTGCCCCATACAAAAATTTCGTCCATCTAACGGGAATGTAATTGATTTATACGCAAAGGTGTGTTTTTAAGGTATGGTTCAGTGTTTGTGTATTCGTTTGTAATGATTGGAGTGCTCGTTTAAATGCATCTGTGCGGGGAAGTAAAGAATCAGTGTCCGTTTAGATATACATAACTTTTTATTGATAGATATCAATCTCTACACATCCAGCAACGAAAATCTTTGACCAAATTCAAATTTTGACTCGATATTTTGACCAAATGGTGCATTTTTCATTTGTTAGTCTTTTTTAAGAGGAATCGGAGAACTTTCTATTTAAAAGGGTCTGTCATTTATCTGATTTGATGGGGTATGAAGGTAGAAAAGCTCTGGTCACCAAAAATAGATCTTTAGAAGTAATATATAAAGTTGTTCTTTCTCGTATCATTTGTTATTTTCCATCTTTTTCCATAGCATCTTTCCCTAATTGTTCTCTTCGGCACTCAATCCATCCTGAGTCGGATCCGCCCACTTCTGTTTATCCACTTTTATCTCATCAGTCAAAACCTTTTTCTCTCCCATTACACCCAACTCTTTTTTTCTTGATACGATTCACTCCTCTTGGAACATCCCTCTAGTCTTCTAACCTCTCAAGCAGGATAATAATTCTTAGAAATGTACTCAACCGGAAAGTACCCGAAGCGATTCACGTGGCTGATCTCTGAGTAAATAGAAATATAATTTAGGGTGATGATATGATTTGTCAAATTGATACAAGATGTCATAAGTACATTTTAAAGAAGTAGTATCGTTGAAAGTGCTTCAAGCTTCGGCTATTTTACACATATGAGCCCCTCTGGGAACTGAACCTGAGACCGCTAACACCAAAGGCGAACATGCTGCCCACTTGGCTGTCCGGAAACATCGCCAAGAAAAAATTGTTAGTATAATATATATCTATGTTATTGATAAACGGTTAAAATGAGTCTTTAAGCATTTAGTTCATGTTTAATTAAAATTTTTCAGAATGAATGGAAAGTAGCTATGGAAAATATTGTCGAGTAGCAACTGTGTGCATTATTCGAAGCAGCAACTTTTAGACCTTTTGTTATGGCATACTTTTTAGTTAAATCAATAACATAACCTTTCCGTAAAGGTTTTTTCTGTCGATTATGGAATAAAAATCCATCTATCCGTGACTCGTTGGCTAGGTATTTTTAGTTCGGCTGATTACACATTATCGATTGACGTGTGGAATAATAACTGCGGCTATTAAAGAAGATAATCCTATGAACTAGGATATTGGAGTACGCGAAATCTAAATGTGTTATTCATATGCCTGTCATGAGGCATGAGATGTAAAGTTCAAATCTTCTCGGAATCAGAGTGACTCGTTCGTATAGTGAAGTGCATCGTTAATAATAAACTAGCTTCGGAGACGTTTACGATTCGACGTGACTGTAATCTGCGTCCTCATCCTCCGGAGCCAACCTCGTATTCTTTTAATGCCCCAACGGTGCGAAGCGTGCAAAAGCACGATTTATTTACGGCAGATATTTGCGTCATTTCCCGTGTTTTCGGAATGCCTCTTGAGCTCCATCTATGGAAGTTTTTCCTCGATTGTGCCATTTGGAAAAGCTCGTGTATGTTGAACGGAATTTTGGTATCAAAGGTCTTCAAGACTCACTGGATGTTTATTTATTTATATATTATAACAATCATTTTCTGCTGAAGTCCTTATTTCATCGTCGTCCTTTGCCGTTTATAACTATAATATTTTCTTAACTTTAAATTCGCTAGGGTTATTTTTAATTTTGGTTTCGCATCGGCATGAGTGTATGATGTTTTGTCTTTCTGAGGGTGGAATGACATTTAGTGAGCCTCTACTTAAAAAAATTCAGCATACTTAAATCATTTTGGAACAAAGTATTGAATCTTCAGAAATGTTTCCTCAGTCATTTTCCATCCAGTTTAAGTTCATTTTTGCAATGCCCATCTATACTTAAACTAAAGCTCTGATTTCCTTGGATTTTTCTCAGTCATAATTGGCTGATGTTGGTTGAGAAAAGTACCGTGTTGAAGTATGAACTAAGAGCTAAAAGTAGAATATATGAATTTTTTAAATCTCAGAATTAGATAGCATTGAATTATCATTAAAATCACCGAAGTTCCAGATAAAATGATAGAGATACTGCAAATTAAATGACTAAAATTAAAAAATGATCCCTCAAAGCTTCTGCTGTAAAAGCAGAGAATTAAGTTTTTGATTAACTGAATATGTTTTAATGTTATTTTTCAAAGTAATATAATAATAAAAAATAGAAAGAATCTTAACGCAGTGATTTCGACGAGAAGAGGGTGTCTCTAGAAGCTTCTCTACATCTTTTGGATCTCTTCGATTCATTGTGGTGCTGCTTGACTGAAATGGGATAGAATGTAGCAGTTCTCAAACTCGGGAATTTGATGACCAATTCAAATGAAACAATGCTATTGAGAGGGAGAGACATATATGGGAACAAAGGAATGGCTTGATTTTGGAAGGGCGATCCCCCGTAAACCATGTACGAAAATGAGAAATACAAAAGATCCAGCTTTTATGCTTTGGGTTATTCCGGGAGAAATGATCTACTCAAAAATAAAACAGCATAGTTTAAGAGATATTTCACCAAAGAAGGGAACTTTGGTTAAGAAAGCAAAGCGGTGTTTAAGTTTCTGTGAAAAATACTTAATTTTCAAAAAATCATTTCTTCCTACCCATTTTAGCATACTAACAAAATATACGTTTTGATCACCTCTCTCGGCCTTCCCGATGAGATGCCTCAATGACGAATATTATAGGTAAAAAATCTATGAAGCATTGGTCTATGAATAAATACATATTTACTGTCTCTTCGTAAACTCATCTACATGCTATATAAATATATCATACATATTTATCATTAATAAAGATTTGTTTTTCCTCTCCCATAAGTATTTTATTATTCTACTCACAAAGAGTAAGTGTTATTATTATTGATATCATCGGTATTTTCCGTGCAATATGTATGCATGAATTCCAAAAGAAAAAAAATGTAGACATGTCATCTCACTTGATATCAATATTGTGAGGCAGCCTTTATTTTACTCCGGGAGAAATATCTCAGTGAACCATTTCCTGCTTTAACAATCTACATGGTTGTAAGCGACATGAAGTCCTGAAATATGCAAATATTTTGTTTTAACAAGAATATCACTAATTCATAAACTTGATTAGATTTCCAAGTTATTTCCTAACACTACAGTACAATACAATTGACGATGAAAATTAGCCAAGATTACCGCTTTTTAATTAAAAAGCGTTTACTTAACAAGATATGTTTTTGTTTCATCGCAAGCCTTCATCAGCAGGAATGACCTGAAGGGGTCCTGACCCCAAAATGCAGTTATTAACATATAAATTACGACGACTGGGTCATATGCCCCAAAGGGGCATCCCTCCCGGATTACCCTATACAACATGTATTTATTCCCTTCTCTGATTTACAATCCCCCCGTAGCGTTTGGAAATTTGTTTGTACTCGAACATAATAATCTCGAGAGCGAACACTGCATTGCTTAAGCCTAAGGATATATAATGCGCAGCTTCTAACTAATTAAAATTAAACTAATTTAGCTACTTATTTTTAGCGGATCTAAAATTAGGGATGTCATAACCGAGAGTTCGTATTATCTATTAAGCTGCATTGTATGGCAGTCGTACCTAATTAGTCGGATATCCACATTATAGATTTAATTAATCGCTATGAAAAATCAAGTAGTCAATCCTTAACAATTCTTACTTCGTATAAGTATTTTATATGTAGTATGTCATAAGTATATTATAAGTGCTTTGTATTTTCGTATTCATAATAGTTTTATACTGAACCCGTTTATACAAAGAAAAATATGCGAGATATATATTGCAGGTATGTCCTCAAGATTATCCATGCAGACAAATGAACATACGCTGAAAATAAAAAAGGTTAAAACACTTCGTTCCTTATTCCTTTTTTTAAATAAAATACGTCTCATCGATGTTTTGACGGTCTTTTTTACATTTTACTTTTATCTTGGCTAAAAATATGGACTTATTATGCTCAGCCTCTGTATTTAACCTTCTGAATATAACATCATAAGTTGTTAGGAAAGGTAATGCAGAAAGTTTTTTTTTTAACTATATAAGTACTCCTTTGATTTCAGATTGCATTATTTACTTGCGTGGTGTTTGAATATATTTATACAAATAAAATTCAAGTTTATAAAAAGTTGGAAAATAAAAGACTTCAACTGCAGTTCGAGAAGCTCATTTCAGTCAACTAAAAAGAATTAAAGAAGATAGATTCGATATGCTGGCTATATAAAGCAAAATAATAGAGTTTAAAAAGGTAGAGAATTAGAGAAAGTTAAAGGGCCGTAAATTACTTTATAATGTACGTCCTTCGTATATCTTTTTCCAGGGCTCTATTAGTATAGATTAAACTTTTGAAACAAGGCTGAGGCTTCGCACACATCTGCAATTCTTTAGAAAGTTGGCCGACATTCATTATATTCGGATATTTCTCTTAATCCGAAGCAATTTATTTCTCGATAAAACCGCACGAACTGTCCGTCTCGACAGCTCTGCGGGATTTGGGTATTATACGATTCGAATGCAGGGGCTGAAAAAATGGTCTTCGAAACGTAATTGCATTAGAGTTTTATCTGAAGGTGGACCATGAATGTCCGGCGCGTGATTAACGTCGGAATAAAAAATGAATTTCTCAGATACAAAACGAGACTCGCGTCGCTCTATTGAATAAATGAACAAAAGCTTTTAAAAATATTGGAAGCGCACACTATCCTTCAACGTCCATCGATCCCACCTCGGGCAACTAAGTTTTTTCTCCCTTTGTGTCAAATGGAAACTTTTGAAAGCCTTCGAGAAGGTTCAAATCTTCCATGATTAGTTACAGTAAAACCCGTTATAAACGCTGTACCGCTTAATGCGCGATTTTCTCCGAGTATCCTTTTTACACGTAACAAATGGTAAACCCACCCCTAATTCTAACCTTCTTTTTACACCTCGTTTAATTAATAACGTCTTATTCCTTATAGTATCCCTTATATCAGACAGAAGAAGAAAAAAAGATTTAAAAAACGTCTTTTTCCAATACCATTAGTAATATGAAACAAATGAAGCCGAAATGCGCTATTAATAACGTCTTATTTCATATAGTATCCCTTATATCAAACAGAAGAAGAAAAAAAGATTTAAAAAACGTCTTTTTCCAATACCATTAGTAATATAAAACAAATGAAGCCGAAATGCGCTATTTATAACGTCTTATTCCCTATAGTATCCCTTATATCAAACAAAAGAAGAAAAAAAGATTTAAAAAACGTCTTTTTTCCAATACTATTAGTAATATGAAACAAATGAAGCCGAAATGCGTTATTAATAACGTACCTGGTTTCTGTTTTTCCATCTTTCAAAGATCCATTTTCTATCACTTGCCAAAAATTTAATTTTCTTTTGTCTCTGAACCCTTATTTTGACATATTTCCCCCCTATTAATTTACTCCTTTCTTCCATTAATTAATCTCTGGTCTGTAGCTTATTTAATTTTTGATTTTTTAAAAATTTTTTGTTACATCACCGTGTTTCTTCTTAAGATGCTCTGCTTTTTGCTTTAGACGCTGATTTTTCCCGGCCCACGATATTCTGAAACCCACTTTAGCCAATCGTTCGCCTCATTTGATGGACCAAATTTTTTTACATTATAAGTGTCGTCTTCTCACGCTACCCCTTATCTCTAGAATGGTTTTCTATGAATTTTTTCTTTGGAATTACTTTCAAACAGTACAGTCTCCATCCCATTGTCAGAGCTATTCGAACTCTGTATGAGTGAGTGATCTTCTTTGTCACTTTTTCTCAGAGCAGCACGTTAGGTGGAGAATTTGCTTGACTGTGTTCTCTTTCGTCTGCTTTTCTAGTTGTGAAACATAATTGAAAAACACAAGAAAAAACATAAAGAAAACCAGAAAAGGAGTGTAGTATTTTGAAGGCTGTTGTGTGTAGTTATAGGGGAATTGAGCTCTGTCATGCTTTATCACCTTTGCTGTTACAAAAAATCGCTATTCTTCGCCAAGTATCTATCTGGTGAAAACTGCTTGATTGTAGGGTCAAAAATGACCGAAATTAAAAAATATATGTTTGACTAATCTTTGCACGAAAAGCCGACCGTTCTTCAAAATATGATGGAAGACAACAGTATCACACTGTTCGGTAGTAACGCCATCCCTCTTATTTACGCTTAATATGCTAAAAAACGTAATTTAAAATGTATTTAGCTGATTTTTACTGTACCAAACCTTATTACGGATCTTTGCGGCATGACCTACTACATTTATGATCATTCATCTCGTGGAGATTATATTGATTGGTTGAGAAACTAGTTTACGAGGATAGAAGCGGTAGAGAAGCTCTAGAGGATCCGAGGGATTCAAAGTTTGGGAAGCATGACGAACGGGTGCTAATGTATGCCGACGATTCTCTCTTGATTGTGGTCTCCCAAATGAGTTGCAACTGTTGTTAGATAGAGCGGTTGAAGTTTCACGTGGAGTTGGTCCGAGGATGAGTTCCCAAGACAAAGGCTTGAGTTGGTGATAAGTTGAATGAATCGAGTGGTTGTAACTTGGGCATAAATGGTAGGAAAATTGAGCAGGTGGGTGTTATTGTGTACTCAGGTTAAATGTCCATGATGGTGAAGGACTAAATAGTGGGATGGACTATGCGATAAGAGGGGTGGTGAGTGTTCAGTGATCAAACGCGAGAAATGACCGATGGAATTGAAAATGTTTTTATGAGGAAATTTGTTTTCTCCCGCTTATTTATAAAGCTACGATAGTTTTGTTTGTCAAAAATTTTCACTAGTAAACTGAGCTAGGAGGGATTGGCAAATTTAATGGAGAAGTGTGTGCGGTAGAAACTGGAGGAACAAACTCAGTTATCACCTTCTAATGACTTAGTGTGGATTGGAAGGATATGTAATAGTAAAATAATAAATATTACCAATAAAAAATTTAATTCTGCTGTTTAGATGCCTGGGTAATTAAATGGCAAATACGATATAAAAGAAGATTAAAATAAAGTGTGGAGGGTGAAAGGGACTTAGGAAAATAAGGCTGAATTTATTGAATGTGAACTTGCAGAAAAGAAAATAATGAAATTTAAAAGAAGAGGTGAAATATAAAACACTAAATGTGGTAACAGTAAGTATAACAGTAGGTTGCCTTTACTCGGAAGTGATAGGGAACTCACATGGGAATAGTTTTTAATTTGCATGCTGTTTTTGTATAATCGTTCGCATTTCGAACCTTGTACTAAAAATCTTGGTGCGAATTATTATCATACGCTTCTCAAGAGGAGAAGATCGATATTGTTTACCTGAGGAATTGTGTTCTCAAAATCATTGCCTTTTGGGGAAGGAAGAGATTGAGAAGGCGTCATCAAATGTCATCATTTCTCATCGGTTCTAAAGGTAAATGGCCTTTCCTTTCCCTTATTGGACTTCCAAATGACTCCCCCTTTTCTAACTTTCATACAGTACTGCTTTACCTCTTCCTATGATTATCTTGAAATCTCTGTCTTCTACTAATGTATTTCAGATCTATGTAATTCTTTGTTAAGGTTTTATGATCTCCTGCATTATGGTCGTTATTCCGTTTTAGTCCATCCATACGAGTTGGCCACAGTTTTTCCAAAATATAAGCTATAAGTATTCCACATTTGTAAATATATGTAGTATAAATAGGCATACACTACCCATGCGCACATATCTTCGTATGCGTGTTTCTTTGTATATATTTATTTTTATCGGTGTGATTACATGCTCACGTCAGGAGGCATAACTTAGTGATACGGAGTGAAAAAGGAAAAGTCGTTTCCACCGCCTCCTCGCCTCGTTGCTTTCTGCAGAGGTTCATTTCCATTTTGATAGCTCTCTCTCCTTCTGCAAGATTTTCTCTTTCTTTCACTTCTCTGAAGAATCTTCCCATCTTCCTTAGGTTTTCTTAATGTATATCCTTCTTTGGATCGATTCTTATTCTAGTACTTCCTCTATATTCTTCTAAAGTATACTTTTTCTTCGATTATTTTCTTGTACGTTTGTGATTACGCTGGTTGCTATTGTGGCTGGCTGTAAAAATTCGCTGAAGTCATAATACCAAACTAAAATACTCATGTTGAAAGTAATAGTGTACGTTGTAATCCTGAAAGTTATTTTTGCAGGTTATATGGATATACGTAGAACTCAAGTTATGACGATGTGATTTTATTGTATATCTTTATTTTATTTCGTAACTATTTCACTTTATGGTGGATCTCTTTAATTGATGCTTTTCTTCTACTTGATATCTCGCTTCGGTCTTTAAAAGAAACATTTTACCTGAATTCTTACGAGTGTATATTCTACGAAGCGCCGTGAAGTTCGCAACACACATTGCGCAGGAGTGTTGCAAGTTGCCTATCTTCACGGCGTTCCCCTCTACTTTCTGCTTTCCTGTGTCTCTCATTCGGCGAATTCAACGCATGGCTTTACCAATAAAAGATATCGTTCTTTTTCGCCAACATTTCAAAATTTCTGTGTTTTATTTATCATGATATTGTATTTGAGTGTATTTTGAGGCTGCCTTGATTAGACCTTACGGAACCAAAAACTTAAATATTTGTTAATCTACTCATGAAATTGTTTCTCTCGAACGAAAGAATATAATCACACGTAGTCTAAGAAGTGATATCATATGATCTTCGTTACATTTAAGTTTATCTGAATCTTATATTCCTACTTCTTACTGTATAGTATATGCTTGATTATTTTTTAAATAGGAGTAAAAGCTATGGTAAATATAGGAAAAATTTCTGGAATGAAAGAAAATGAACACGTAATGGATAAATGATGTGAGAAATGAGCAATTGGAATTCTTCACTCAAATGAGATTATTATATGATACAACATCAAGATAACTGCTATGGTTAGTTACTTAAATCTACTAAAGAAATGCATCATATGAGAAATCGCCGCTGATGTTATGTGTGGAAGCCTGCATCTCAGGGGATACGTTTAAAGTTAGAATTTTCTCATAAACCTTTTTTGTTTGAATTTGAACATACATTGAATCAAACAAACATTTTTAAAATAGCAATTTAAATACGTCTGGTAGATGAAATGTATGGTATTTGATTTTCTTCGATATATGTGTAGAAATATACCAAATGACAATTGTGAAACAATAGGCGCTCAAGACAAGCGCAAAAGCATCAAACGCGTAGCAATGATCTCCATAGCATAGTGATCTACGGAGCCATGCTTAGCTGTCGAAGTAGTTTTATTTGGAACTCCTGCTACCTTTCTACTCCTGTTTTATTAGACGCACTATGTTTTTCAACCAAAAAATATTTAGAAACGAAGTGCGTCTTATGCATAGGAAAACTTGATACTTGAATAAAATCTTTATCCATATCTTTTAACTATTGCGAAGGAATGATATGCATAAATGTAGACCTTGCGATCGTGTTATCGTTTTTTATATTAAAATGTCAATGATACCTAGAATTCGGTTTAATTTTTATCCAACGCGATAGTGATATTTGATTATTGCAAATTCAACTTCCGTTTTCCTCGATTTTTGCCTTCATCAAGTGTTTCATTTATCAGTAATCGGTCTCATTATAAAATCTTATTCTTTCTCCTCTCGTTAATTCTTATCTCTTGTCCGAATATTTTGGCTCCTTTTTGAGAGTAATCATTTGATGAAAAGATAAAGTAATACCTCGACCGCATATTCACATATTTTTTTGCGTTTCGTTCTTCGTTATCCTGGGACTTCATTACCTGACTCGCAATCAGAGTCCTTCATTTAAAGTGGGCACAACGGTTATATTTTTTTAAGCTTCCCTCTTTCTCAATTATCGAATGTAGCATACCGGTGATATGACCTTTGTCTAATTCAGCAGACGGCGCTTTTAACGCCCAATGTCACATAAAAGTTGATTTAACGTTCTGTTTACGCTTATGGTTAGTCGCGAAGGGGCAATGAGCTCGTCCTCTAATCGCTCGTTTTAGCGGTGGAAGGCGAAGTGGGAATCAGATCTCGCGCTTAAGGGTGTCGCGGATCGATTCGCATTACCCACGTTTTTGGGCGTTTCGTTTTTGTTTTATGGGAATTTCCCGCCTTCTCACTCAAATACCTTTCATACCTCTCATTTTCGCCATTCATGACGTGACAATTGAGCTGATCATTACTTTGGGAAGGGATTATTATTCCCGTGTGGGGCCTGATCGCCCTTTGAACTGCTTTGGCGTTTTCTCGATTTTTTTCATACTGATTCATTAATAGTTTAAATTTAGATAATTTAGAAGAAAGTTAATTCTTCTGCACAAGGACAGGTTCGTTTTTGGCTTAATTTTCGACTTAATTGACTGTTGACTTAATTTTGTTTTCTCAACATTTTGACTTAATTCCAACTTTTTCAATTTATCAGACTTAATTTCGACTTAATTGGCATTCTGTGTAATTACTTCCTCGTGTGCTAAATATGAAAATCTTTATTTATGTTGACGGATATAACCTGGCCATTTACGTTGTTAATTAAATTTTGCAGTACTTTCTTAAGTTTCTACACCTTCTCTACCAGTTATGTTGATTAGGTTGTTCGTTACATTGCTCTATTTATTTTTTTCTATTGTCATCTAAATCTGCTATTCCCGCAATATTTTCAGCCACTGCTCTCTCAGTTTCTTGTCATTCAACTCCTAATGCGCAGAACAGTTCTTATTTACGATTCCTTACATGCTATAAAAATAGGAAAATTTAAGCTTAATCTCAATTACCCGTGAATTACGAATGGAAATGAAATTTTGAATTTTCGGTCTTCAATTTCTCCGATTATTTCCTCGGGGAAACGCTTATAAAGATTTAGCGGACTGAATTCTTTGTGGGCTTGAAAGAGTATTTCATACTAAATGTATAATCTTTTCCCATTACCTTGAAGTCCCCTTTTTCCGCAGCAATTTATTTAATCAATGGGGTGATTTCTTTGGATAAAGATATCCTTTCTGGTAGAGAAATATTTATAATTTTGATGAAATATAATATTTTCCATTTTTAACCTGTTTAAAGGTTGCATCCGTGTCGGATTACAAAGATCGCACTGTATGTAGGTTAACCGTCCCAATTCATCTAATCTGATTTATTCATGTTTGGATTTTTGTCGAAAAAAATTCGGTTGCGTGCAAGTTCCCGATAGCGGTTGATCTTTTCGAACTGAAAATCTTCCCCGTCGATAGACTCCAGCCGGGGAGATATCGATCTAATATTATGGCTCGGCATAATAGCCTTCATTTTATAGCAGGTAAACGTTTATTCTCTCTCCTTTATTGTTTCCTTGATGACCTGTCCCGAAATCCCCCCAGTAAGCAGAAAGAAACTGATACAGCAAGCCGTAGTCAGTGTTTTTAGTCTTGGGAGATGATGCGTGAAGATTGTGTTTCCAGCTGTCGCCGTCGTTTTCCGCTCCATTAAGCAGATATAAAGACAAGGAGGTTCATCGCTTAGAAGTTATTGCATGTCCTGTTCTTAGAGAGGAAGTCCTCTTTTTTCTGCTGTAAAGAGATGAATGAATATAGCTTGTAGTAAAAACCACGGAAAATTCGAAAGTTATGCGGAAGTTCTCAATCGACTTGAACCTTGAAATACTTCTCATAGGTTTTTAGTGTCTGATAGTTTCACTTCATTCAAAGGTTGCCTAATATTCATCTAGGCTACTCCCAACCGCAGTAGTTTTCAAAAACGCAATTCTTTTTTTCTTTAGGGACAACTGTATCTAGAAGGTTTCGAATCTGTCCCTAAATTCCCTATTTTCAGTGTATAATTTTTTTAAAGTGAAATTTTAAATAATTTAAAAATCGGAAGGAAAATTTTTCGGTAACATAAATAAGCTAATTTTTCTACTTTAACCGTCTGATGATTTTTCGATTAAATTTATGTAAACTAGATTGAATGAGCAATTAATCTAAATGATTCTCATAAATAACGATCTTAATAAAATTTCCAACGCAGCTTGAAATAGAGGCATTCCAATCTCTCTCGTCCTTCCCAATTTTTGTTCTCTAGCGTTCCAATTTTCTCTCTCTCGTTGAGCCTTGACCTTGCATTTCATTCTTTAATCAGCCGACCTAACTAACCGTTCCCTTGCAATCATCCCCTCAACATCTTAACCCTAAGCTCATCCTCTTTTTGCTTTCTCTTTTCGTTTCCATGCTTTCCTTAATCTCGCATCATTACTATAACAGCTAAATTTTCCAATCTTCTATTCGGTAAGTGGGGCTGATTTCTATATCACCTCATCTCCTGAAATTACCTTACCTTTCCCATGCCCTTAAGTTTTTTTTTTAAATCCTTTTAATTCCTCATATTTAAAAAACTTTTGATTATGAATATAGAATGTCTCCCTCGGTCTCCTTTATAATTAACCTTGGTTGATACATATATATTGAACCTTTTTTGGAGATGATCCATGCGGGCCTCTGTTCCACCTGAACTCGTATATGTTATTATTATATTTACAAATATGAGGGCAAGTCAATACCCGAATAAAGACGATTTATTATTATTATTATTACATAAGTCGTAAACGCAAAAATCGTGTCCCGTATAAAGTGACAACTATTTATCTATACTAATAGGTAATAATTTCAAGCCTCTGAACACCATCCTTTGACATTCTCATTGACTTGTTTAATATATACCATTGTGAGTACATATACATATATAGGGAAGTAACTAATTTTAAGTCTTCGGTTACTCAACCATGAATATTAAAATATGATGAATCTGTTAATAGCGATATTATTATAAAAATCGTTTTGTTTACGTAAAGCAGATTCTGGAGTAACGGAGACATGTAATTTTAAAAGTGTAATGTAAACAATAAATACAATGAAAAACCAAATTAAAGAAACTTTCATCGATAGTGAAAATGTTTTCCACACACGGACGATTTAGTAGCTAAAAATCAAAGATTTCTAAGCAGAATTTATTATTTAAAAAGGAGCAAAACCGATCATCCTTATAAGAACAGGATCGTTCTTTCATTTCCATATTTAGAACAAACTTGAGAAGGAGATGAAATGGATCAAAGTGTTTGCTGGCAGAGAGAGATTGAAGAGATTGTGAAAAAGAGAGACTATTTCAATATCGAGAGACGTCAAGTGTTCAAAGGAATCAGAGAGACGAGCTCTTATCGAGGGAAAGTTGAGAAGCGAAGGTGAAAACCGAAAATCGATGTTAATGTTGGTTTTACTCCGGAACGGTTTCATTCTACTTTTTCCTGTCACTTTACTCCTAGGCAGTTTCTTGAAAACTTGGTCCCTTCAATTATGTTAATTAAAAAGCTATTTCACTCGGAGATAAGAGCACCGAAGAATAAAAAGCATACTTACCTACATTACTAATGCATTAAGGGAGTCGTTCAACGTAGTTTCGTCGATATGAATGCTCCAAGAATAAATTTTATTCCGTCTATGGTCTATTTGAGAAATCTATGAAAGAGAGTAAGGAGTTGATAGCTTCATATCATTAATCATTACTCAACTCTTTTGAAAATCACTGCAAACGCAGAGGAAATGAGTTGTTTGAGGTGGAAATCGGATTCTTCCTCTAACGATATTTCACGGGGCATTAGGTAAGCTATCCTCTTATTAAGAATGAAGTATGGGTGGATAGGGTTTGAATCCTTCCTGAAGTTATGAGTGACGTATGATATATCATTAATAAGTCCTTTCAGTGTACAGCTATTACATAATTTACAATTTTTTATGGGAGTATGAACAGATTTTTTCATCGATATTTGCGCCTAATCCTAGTATAGATGCATCATTTCCATAGGTTCATCTCTCAAAAATATTAATTTAATTGAAATTGTTGGCTACATCTCATTATAATGTTTTACCAATGCATTTGTAGGTCATTTTGCTTCCTTTTGCCTTTTCTTTTGGTACAGGACAGAGGAATGTCTTTTATCTGCTACTTTTTTCTGATTCTTTTACATGTCTGTATTAATATGAAAGTAATTGAGGTAGGTTTATTTATGAGGAATGGCATTCATGGTGGTCACACCTTAATGAAAGTTGTTATTCCTCAGAGGATCATAGTGCTGCATCAACGTGGACTTATAAATTAATGAATCATTCCGGTATAGTTAGGATACTAATCGAAAACCACCTCATTCCTCATGTACAATACACCTAATTTCCTTCTCTAAATTTGATAATTTGGATGAACTTTAAGCTAAGATTTTATGAAAGTATTGCTCGAAATACTGTTGGAAAATTTCCAAATGTTTATCTAAATACATCATTTTAGACGTGACAGCATGGGACACTTTAATGATAGTTTTCGAGAAAAGAAAATATATTTTTATTTGAGTTTCTACAGTGATATACATGGCCTATTGGGAATGGTATAACGTTTTCATCTAAGGGCTGTATTTAATTCGGAGATTAACTCTCCATTTGTCTTCAAACGAATAGATATGAACGGAGATTTATCTTTCTAGGTGGATACAAATTTATCCTCATACGGTTTGATTCATAATGTATGGTAAGTCCCAATAAGTCGCTCTCAAAGAAAGGGAGCTGACTCCGCCGCTTTTCTCTGAAAACATTTTTGTCATAAAGTTTGCATTATGATGATACGAATTGTTTTAAAGAAATCATCTGACATGTTTTCAGTTAGTTCTAAGAGGCCACCTAAGAATACTAATAAAACAGAAATTTAATTTTTTTGTGTGATTCCGTCGATTTAAAATGTTCTTATTTCCTAGCATATATGATACTATTACAGCTTTTCGGATAAAATTTTGAAAGCGAATTTTTCACCAGTTTAATGAAACTTGAGTTTGGTATGTTACTATAACAAAAAATTAGTTTCGATAAGATGAGGACATTTTGGAATTAAGTGGTGCATAGATTCTTTTAAATTAATACTTAAAACCTACATGCGATTAAAAATCATATTTTTGGTAAAAATATGGAATGCACGTAACTTTGTGTGATTTGTTTATACTGGCAGAATTTATTTTTTAATGCCAATTCGAGATAGTAGAGTTTGTCATCTTGTGAAATCAAATGACCTATGAATATCGACTTTTATTATGAATAAGCGAATGGTGAATGCTTCCCGTCTGGTCAAGGTTATTTTACTATCAAGTCGCAACTGTAATTAGTTATTCCAATATACAAATGTCAACCAATATTGGCCAACAGCGTGTCCATATGTTTTGGAGTTTTAATGAGAGGAAAAGAGACTTTTAATCACCGAGAGTGGAATTA
This sequence comes from Pachydiplax longipennis, assembly GCA_036926295.1. Lineage (NCBI taxonomy): Eukaryota > Metazoa > Arthropoda > Insecta > Odonata > Libellulidae > Pachydiplax > Pachydiplax longipennis. The sequence goes on along the minus strand of JAVFKF010000014.1, from coordinate 1,964,535 downwards.
GTATCGTTTTGAAGTCGTACATAACAACTTATCTCTTGTCGGTTTGGCCGAAACAACCAGAATGAAGTTCTTCTTCATATTATAGATCAAATGTTTTACTTTAGATCACGAGATGCTGTTGGAAGGTCAGCCTTGAGTTGAAGTGGGTACTAGAGTAAATGAAACGCGAAAGGTCAACTAGTTTGTCAACTGAAAATTCCGCAAAATAAAACCGTCCTCAAAACGACCTTTGGTGAAAATCTCTTTATACAATTTATTAGATTATATTAATTTTAAACCATTACTTCACGTGACCCATCGTCATCAAGGGAGGAATTTGGCTTAAAGCTTTTATTTTAAACGAAAAAAAAAACGCAAAATTTTTCTGAGCTGCTTTAAAAAAGAAATCTTCTTTCTTCTTCAACTTTGTTTTCTTGCCAGGAAAGCGCGTCAAAGGTTTGAGTTTTGAGTTTTTATAATATATATCAATAAAATGAAAGATTAATAAATTAAATCTTATATTACAGTCTTATTTTATGTTTCAGTGATGATCAAGTAACGTAAGAGAGCCAAAATTCCTTTGCATTAATGGTTATCACACACTGCATCGGCTTCATTACTTTTCAGTCCTTTTTGTTAACCTATTGCATACACAAATTTAAAAATAAGAGCCTTATTATTCAATAAAAATTTGAACTTATATAAAATTTCCGTTTTATATCTTACGATTTTATTAGATTAATTATTTAGATTATTATTATTAATTAAATTAGATTCTACACTCTTAAAACGATAGAATATTATATTACATCACGGTTCCACTAGTTAAAATAATGCAACTAAAGGCACTAAAAAGTAAAAGGGTTTACGGAATCTTTTAATTAAGGGTAATTAAGTGCTGCTCCTTGGAGAAGAGATATGAGATTTTTAGCATGAATTTTCCTCGTTGAGATAACCAAGTGGGTAGCGCGTTCACTTTTGTTGAAAACGGTTCCGGGTTCGATTTCCTGTGGGGGTCGTTTTGTGCGAAATGATCTTAGCTGTCGAAGCACTTAAAAAATAAAGCTAAGATTTTTCGTTTTTTCATTACATTCAAATGGTTGAGTTTTCCAATTAAGCTGGAATATTTACCAATTTGATACTTTAGTATTTAATTAGATTTAGTTGATATTCCTATCGCTATAACCTTTCAACTGAAAATTTTATTGTATTCAATCTTTGTTTGTGTCGATTTCCTCATGTATGCTTTCCGATTAAGTAGTACTTGATTATGATTTTTGTTTGTAAATTTTCCTTGCGTATGTTATTTATTGGATATTGCATTGATTGTCCTTACTCTATATGTATAAATGTAGCACCTCCTGATGAGTCTCTCCAGACTCAGGAGGACTGGAATATTTTTATTCATCGCAAATTGTTTTGTTTCTGTTTTAACTCAACTCAATAAACTCAATAACGTTATGGGAAAACTCAAAAAACATCGCCCTTTGCGGAATGGCTACTAATTTAGAACTCGGTACATTAAAGCCCATAAAGTATCCTTAGTACTGCTTCGCTTTGCACGGAACAATTCAACATTTATTAACCAGTACAACACATAGTATTTCTATACTACAAATTCCCCTAGTAATGAGGCATAAAATTACCGTGTTCGCTGAAGAAGCGGAATACGTCTTCCGCTTTAACGAGAACGTATTTCGGCAGCGGAAAAATGTCTTCCACGCGTCACTTTCCCTTCGCCCTTTTACCCCTTTGGCCCTCCGCAGGAAGGTTTGTTTCCCTTTCCTCCCAATCGTTACAAAGACGAAAGTTCGATAAAGGTTTCCCGCAGTTCCCTCTCTCTTCCCCGCTATCAAAACCGTCTCTCTTCCGCATCCTCGATCTCTTTTCTAACTTTTAACACAATTCTCGACTTTTTTAATACAGGTCCACTAATGAGTTTTGTGTATCCTTTTAATGGGAAGAAAGAATGGTGGCGGTAGTTTCCCGCGGTTGGATGGTGAAGTGGTGTCAACGGGGGGGAAGTCGTGGGTGACATTTAAGGCCAGAATGACCACATGAAGGTCCCCCTTGAATTTGTATGGTTACCCCTAAACAGTGTTGTTTCTCTGTTATAACTAAGGTAGCCTATGCCGCGTTTATTAGAAAATATACTGTTCTGTCTTGTTCATTGTGTGGCGTAGGGAAAATTTTATTACGTTGTACTCGATGGTTTTTCTATCATTTTTCAGTTAGGTAAATGTAGCTTCTGAGAGCTGGAATCAGACCAACTTCATTTAGAATTTGCACAAACTGCATGATGAAAAAAGTAAATTTTAAATTCCACTTTTACGCTGCTGTAATCAAGAAATAGTGGCATATTCGTGATAGTTGAGCGTAGATTTGAATTAAAAAATTTTTCGCTTTCACGAATATCTTCTATTCCTCATAATCTTGGCTGTTTAAATTGTTTAATTCCATTTTAAATTAATACTTCGTATGAATTTGTTTGTAATTTTTATCCTTTTAACTACGCACACGTATTGAAATTATCAAATTATAGAAATTTTATTGGGTTGCGAAAACTTTTGTTTTAATTTTGATTTATTATATCTACCTTCTTTCCAACAATTCTGATTGTAATTGCACACGCAGCATGAGAACGTATCTGAAAATTATCATGGTTATGACTGGTAATTGGACAAATCAAATCGTTGATTTTCTTTGTTAATGACAATTGCGATCGAATTAATTACTATTGATTCATTTTATGAATATTCGGTAAGGGAAAGGAGTGGATTTTCGAATGGCTAAAATTAAAATGAGCATCTGAACCTTTCGTTATACAGTCATCCTGAAATATGATTTTCTAAGTTTAAAAGAAGCTGAAACATCGTTGGGCGATGTGCTGGAAAGCAGCTCGTAATTGAGAATATAATGTACATCGTAATTGCTCTAGAAATTGTGAATTTTTGAGGAAATGAACGCCCTGAGCGTTAGATGAACAACATACCGACTTACATACCATGTAATGGAATGTAAGTCGGCCGGAAACCAAGACCGTAGTCCTAAGGTTTGGAATTCATACTAGGGGCAAAATAACACTATTGTAAGATGCCTGCTATTTACCGTGGTATGTGTCCCGGAGAAACTTTCGTTGAAACAATAGTTATCTAATAGCTTGCATGTCTCAAGATATTACTTTAATAATGCGATGTGTTGTAAATAGCGTGTTATTAATTGATTTAAGCCTTATTGGCATACCGATGAAGAAACATACAAGATTCAATTATTGCTTACGAAGAAAAAGGACTATGATTGGCACAGGAAAGACTGCATCATAGCTTAAAATGTTATGATTGAAGTAACTTTTCTCTGCTGCATTTTCTTGCCTTACAATGCATACAATTCTAGTATCGGTAATCTAAAACGTACTCCAATTTAAGACGTAACCAATTTTTAGAATATTTAACAACGCAAATAAGTCTTTGATTACAGAATACACGATATGCGGCCAAAATTCTGAGGTATGGTATCATGGTAAATACTGGAAAGGATTCCATTACTGATGATTCTATTATTATGATAGCCTTCTAGGAATCCACACTTGAGCATATCGAGTTTATCATAGTAAACGTCAAATTAAAGAACATATATTTGTCGATCTGAAATACTCAGCAAGATAGATTCAAGCAGAAATGCTGCAAATGCCATTACGCTGCTCCTCACAATCTCCTACAGTCATTACTGTGAATATCTCCTCCTAAAGGACAATTGGCCGAACGTCGCAGTTTTGCACAGCTTCGAGAGAACTGAGCGCCCGCAATCGTCATTGCGGCGAACGTTATCGAAGATCTCACCGGAATACTGCTTTCATCTATCGTTTCACACGCCAAGGATTTCGAAGGATCTCTTTTATTGGGCCGATAATCCACCGCCGAAAAAATAATTGAAGGAGTTTTGAGAATTGGAAGGAAAGAAAAATTCGCCGTTGAAAATAATGACCGGATCGATTAAAAGCTCCTTCTTTTCGTAGGAAACTTTTCTCGGTAATCTCTCGGGACTTATTTTCGGTTCGGAGGGAGAAAATAGTTTGACCGCGGGTCGTTCATTCTGCGGAGGGGGCGTTTCCTTCCAAAGGACTTCTCTGAGGGAAATGCGTCCCTCGGGAAGGTTCTCGTTTTATAAAAGGATTGCGTGTTCCAGGGGCCGTAAAGCACGCGTGCCTTTATTACGATGCGTGCGTAGCTAAGGAGCCCGAGGAACTTCACTTTTCCCGTGACCTTATTAGCATCACGCGTTCTTATTTTACTATCCCTCCGATATTTCTCCGCTTCCACATATTTCACGGACATGATTTATATTAGGGTGAAGAGCCTGAGGTCTTTACCGGCGTTCGATGTGGCTCGGCCTGTTTTATCACGTAGACTGAATATAAATTGGGACATATTCGCCTTAAGTGGCTAAGCTACGACGCTTCTCTACGAACGTAATACAATTTTGGTGTCGGACTATTTGAGTACATGCTACTTTCAAGTAAAAGGTACCATCTACTCATATAGCCTAAGAGTACTTGCTACCATATACGAGGGTGATCTGAAAAGTTTCCGACCCCAGATTTTTCAGAAATCTTCAGAAAATTTTCAGAAATTTTCGGAAAACATGTCGAGAAATGGCGAAATGTCGGAAACTTTTCAGACCATCCATGTACTTACACTTTCAAGTGCGATCTAAGTAATAATTGTCTACTTAGCAAATTCTGCCTTTTGAAGAAAAATTTCCTCGCAATTTATTTTTACTTCCATGTTCATGTTACCTTCGCGTTCTATGTTACTATGCTCATCTTAATTTTAAATATGTAACGATTATTTACATGGAACAAATAAACAGATGCCGATGAATACATTGGTTTACACATGTATTTTCTAGATTCATTTCTTTTCGCATTTATAAAACATGTATCTATTCCCACTTACATCTGATATCACGATTTATTTCTCTACTTTTGTATTTCTTAAAGCATCGTTTCCAAATTTAATTTTGGTTCAGGATCCTTCCAACAGGAGAGAACGTAACTAATAATTTCAGGTTTCTCTTTGTGCTATTGAGAAACTCAAACTCCATAACTTCATAAAAACTTTGCTATATCACTACATAAGACAAAGAGGTATTGGAGTCCAAAGGTTGTTTTTTCTTGAACATTGAAACTAGAAAGAAAATTAGGAAACTTATTAATTATTCTGTTTCTTTTTTACGTCATTCCCTTTAAGAGTGCGCGAATCTTTCTTCAGAGGAAGGATGCGGGTTTTAGCCGGGTTTATCTCTCGCCTAACTCTTAGAACTCAAGGGCCCTGCCGTAAAGCTTTTGCGATTTTTTTTATCATGAGCATTATAGCTTTTTCACCTTAAGAGTTACTTAAGTGAAGATTTTCCTTTTGTAAAACGTACGTAGTTGCGCATCTTTTCCATTACCGACGTATTTTACGCTCAGTGTGATGATGTGCTATCTTAGCACCGGTATTTCCTTGCTTTGTACATACTTCTCTGAACTTATTCAAGGTTTCAATGAAAAATGTACGTATAGGAAGTGGACTTTTTAAAGTTCTTGTATCTACGTATGAACATTCAAAGTATTTAGCGTCTCTAAAGCTATTTATTATTTTTAATTATTCTTTGACTAGTAATATCATCAGTGAATCCTCAAGTTCAGAAAATTAGCACGGTTTAAGGTCATTGAAAAAAATTGAAAACCAATTGGAACGGTCGTTTACGAAGCTATGAGTTCGAACTTTGATACTTTATGAATTTCATTAGGTTACAAAATTTCCAGACAACAACTCTTAGCAATTTTACTCGACGAAACCTTGGAAATATGTTATTAAATAGTATTGGTATAGTATTCGTTTAATTTATTTCATAACTCTCCAGATGGTTCCTCCAACTTGGCAAAGAATTGATAAAATCGCATTGAATAGTGCCGCGTCTTATTTGTAAGTAAAATCATAAATCCATGAAAATTGTGTATTGTTTTTCATACGGAAAGAGTATCTTGTCCATATTCTACATTATAACTGCAGTGATGCCACACCAATGATTTTAGAGGCAGAAGGAAAAGGTCAGCCAGTGTAAAAACAACTTAGCACTGCAAGATTGTTTCGTGTTCTCATATATATGCATCACTTTTTCATCCTCTGAAGCATCAAAGTAGTTAATTTTTCAAACGAAACACTTCCTGTTCAAACCCGCGTTAGATAAAAATGTATGTACTAGTTTGGGTGATTTTGATATGAATTTTTCGCATTATGTCTGACATTCAGAGCTCTGGAATTCACAGTTCATCTATGAAAAGGCCTTGAATTTCGGGTGGCGGTGACAATGATATTTGGGTTGACTTTGAGAAATGCGTCACTTCGCCATTTCATTTGTCTCTCTCTCATGCAACGTTCTCACGCGGTTTGTATTCTAATTTCACTTTTACGTGTCTTTCACTCTTGAATTCTCCCTTACTTTAATTCAGTTCCATTCATTATTTAATTTGAACTGTTCTAAGGTATATAGAAATTACAAGATAAGGCAACTGTATCAATTATTCTTATTCAAACTCAATTGCAGATAAAATTCACCGATGGTGTTACGTACGTCGGTAATACCGCAATTGTAATTGAAAGTAATAAATCATAGTTTAATAAAAGCCTCTAATCGTTATTCATCTACATCTACATAAATACCTTGCAAGCCGCCTTCCGGCGTTTGGCAGGGGGGTTATTCCGATTAATTTCCGAAAAATTTGCAATAATCATTCTTCTTATGGTTTCCTTTTAATTTTTTTTACATAAATTCAAGGAATGGGTAATGGGTGGTTTTGCACGTAAGGGCGTGCATTCCCAAGGAAGAATAGACTTGAAAAAAGTCCGACGGGACCGGGAGAGGAGTACATAAATTCAGTTAAGTAATCTAGAGCATGGTATTAATTCCCATCCTTCGAAGTATTTTTGAAGTGGACACAGTGTTTGCTTTTTAAACTTGCAATGAAATAAGTTTTTCTCGCGCTGGAGCGTTGCATACCATTTTCAAGATACACCTTTAAGCTCATCTTGTTTGCAAAAAATCTTCGTACGATATTCCTTCTCAAGGATGACCGTTTTCTCCTACGCTCCCGAGGGGTGTGCTATGGAAAAGAAAACTGAAGTGATACACCTGGGACACGTTTCTTCAGCACAATGCATAAAGTTATCGCGAAACAAAGAAGACCCTCGATCCGAAGAGTGGGCAAGGATAACCTCTTCGGAACCGATTATTCAAATACGGGAAAATTTTGTATAAATATTCAGCTATAAACTTTCTCCCGGTTTCTTCTTTCCTTATCTTTTTAGGCTTTTTTGTCGGAAGATGTATTCTTAGAAAGGAAAGAGGAAAAATGAATAGAAATATGTCAAAAATATGCAATGGATGCCTAAAATGTATTCCCACTCTTCTGAAGTGATATCAAAACGTGCAAAGTTAGAGGCGTAGTCACGAATTTCGTACTCCCGCGAAGAAGAGTTTTGCGCGAAAGTATGATTGGATGTAATATGCATAATGTTTAAATTATAAATCTATGCATGATGATTATAAATATATATGCATAATGCTTAAATATAATGTAGTTTAAAGTACGTTACGGAAAATGAAAATCTGTCTCTTCAGTGCTCTATTATTGCTATATTTGCAGAGAACGTGCCATGAATTATTTAAAGCTGTATGAGCAATAATGCAATATTTAATGGGGTGATATGACCAAGCCAAAAGGTCAGCGTCGGTTCACAGAAAGCTCTTGTTGAATTTTAATCGATCTCACTTTAATAGACTGATGCACTCCAGTTGAAAATAAAGTGCTAAACCCCTGAAAACAGTTTGTAAAGTTTCGTAATTGGGATAAATGTGAACTTTTGCGATTCTGAGGAAATTCTTGATTTACCGTCTTCGGAAATTTTGATTTTCTTGTCGAAGACATGCATTGTTTCAGACTGCGAGTTTCTTGAGATAACACATCAATGTGGTCATTTACATGTTTAATTACACTTATAAATTTTATAGCGAACCAATTAATAAATTATATATTTAATTTCACAATTTCATCAATAAATTTAAGGAATGTATTGATATCTTAAATTTACCAGGATGCCTAAGATTGTGGTATTTCTTTGGGCATAGTTCATTTTAATACCACTTTAAATTCCAGTTCTCGGTAACTTATGAAGCAGCATTCTTAATAGGTAAAGTTAAGAATAGGACATTCGGAAAGAGTCCGAGAATCCTTAGGCCACTTCCCCGAATGGAGAAAAGAAGATCGGGAAAACTGAGATGACCCCTGAAGATTGTGGCATAGCTACCGAAACGCCCAATGGGTGATTCTTAGTGGGTCGGTAATCCAAGGCATCTTTTATCCATTCGGGGAAGTGGCCTAACGATTCTCTAACATATTCGGGAAAAATTAGGGAGAATTTCTCTAACCTCTCAGTGACAAGTTTTGAGTCCGTTATTTGTCAAGGTTAATTATGGCAGTAGTATTGTTGAAAGCGCTTCGGTAGTTGAGGTCATTTCGCAATTTAGGCTCCAATGGGAATCGAACCCCTGAACAGCTTTCAACATCGGCGAATGAGGTACCTAAATTGGCTATGCTGGAGCGGATGTATTTATCATGTATTTATATTTATGAACCACCTATATTATGTGCTTATAATGCATCAGTAATATTTATTATTATGTACTTATTTCTATGAGGATTACTATTATTCGTATATTATTAAATATCGAGGAATTTTATCTCCGTTCTCTCCGTACGTTTTGCATTACAGAATCTTTTTTCCACCGAAATAGAAGTTGCAAAATGGGATTTCCAAGCTCTCTTAAGCATCTTGAATTTCAAAAATGAATATGAGGGCTGGAGTTTTCGGTGGAATCTCAAAGGGAAAGTTCCAAATTTCTCCTCATCTCTCATTCATTCCACTTTGCCCCACTCTCATCCTTATCTATCTTTCTCTCTTCTCGTTTTTCCTTTCCCATCCCCGCCCTCCATTTATCAACCGTTTCCTCTCTCTCCTCCTCACCTTTAAACCTTCCTTCCTCTCTTATCTCCCTCTCCTTTGTCTTCTCTTTTTCGAGAGATTTATCGCCGCCTTACTACTGTTTCCAGGAGCATTTTATTGTCTTCTCTTCCTCCCCCTGATACTCCCTAGCCCACCTGAACCTAACCTTTTTTACCTTCACATATCTCATTTCTCCTTTACGCTGCGCTATTTGTCTTCTTATCCTTACGTATTGGTTATATGTTCCTCTCAGTTCCCTTAAAGGGGCTTTAGGTGAACAAATATGCATTCAACTCATACTTTTCTACGGATATCTTATATGTTGGACAGTACTAGTTCAGTTTGTGCTACTCACCAAGTGAAGCTTTTCTATAAGCTCTTAATGATGGTTTTTCACTAGTTTCTCCTTGGAAAGAACTGTTGGTAAATGTGAGGTGTAGTGACAAGTGAAATAATGTTTCTTCCCGATATTTATTTATTTACTATTAGCTACAATTGTGTGGTAGCAGAAACATAAATTGTCACGCAACACTTATCACGCTAACAGAATCCAGAATCACGTACACTAGAAGTCTCACAATGATTAACATTTCGAAATTAAACCTCTCCGTTTACAAAAACTATTATAACGCACTCAAAAACAACAAGAAGACATAATTTATAAAGACTCTGGTACTTCATCCTGGTACTCCTTTTATTACATTGTAACGCATACATCTCACAATTGCAGTTACTCCGTAGACTCAGTTGCGTTCTTATTCAAGAAGTGAATTCTCCGGGGCACTTGAAATTTCCACTAAAATGTAATAATTGACGTATTTCGAGAATTTATTAATGTATTACATAATCTGATACATTATAAATTGAATCCATTTTGAAATTAAAATTTGAACTCGATATACTTTGGAGCTTAACGAAAGTCGATTTAACGTAAAATACAATTTGAAAAGATTATTTTTATCGAATTGCCTGCAAATTATTTTATTGTACGATATTTTTAGTAGTCACGAAGTATACTATTGTTGAATGACATAATAATCAAAAGGTATTTGCTCATCAAATTTACTTAAATTTAGTAAACCATAGTTTCTTCTTAAATCAGCCATATCCAGCCAAGTATGCTAAAGATTCAGAGTGACTAAGTCATTTCAATTTCGACCAAACGCTCACAATTCGTTGGACTTAAAGCACTTAGAAGGGCGCCCTCACGGTTAATATCTCACCCGAAGCTCTTATCCGTGGTGCGATTTGTTTCCATTTAGCGGACGCCTTGATGCATTCGTACGCAGAGTAAACAGCCTCGTTTAATCAATCTTCCACGCCGTGACTTCCTCTCCACATTCACCTTTAAATCCTCACTCTGTGCTTATGTTTTCACCTCTTCGAGAAGGACTCACGCCACTCCCTCAATCTTCCCAGCTCTTTTCCCATTCCTTCCTTTTCATCGTCCTTTCCCCCCACGGCTTTCTCCTCAGGGTGCCTTAAAAACCAAACAACCCTTCGCCAACTTCCTCCAACTTCCTGTCCGTTTCAACTTTGTTTCGTTCTCCGCATGCTCGGCCACCTCCCCCAATCCTTCGTTACCTGAATGCGTGTAAATTTCATCCCTTTCCGCGTCCCCTACCTTCATTAATCTGATTTCCCTGCGCTATGTTTCTTCCACGGTTAGGAATACTTGCTTCTCCACCGCTGCCTTCTGTTGATGTCTCATCTGAGGTAGTGGGAAGGTCCTAGCGCGATTATTCTTTGGGCATACGTAATATGTTCAATGTGGGAGAAGGGTTAAGCGTAGGTGTGGGTTTGTTTTATCGGTGAGAGGGCGTATTAGTGATGGCTAAGACTTAATTCATGTCTATTAAATAGGAAATAAGGCTAAGGTGTAACTGTGCACTGCTGAAGTGTTGCTCGATAAACCCGAGCGAAAAATATTGAAATCACTGGGACTCGAACACAGGTCTCTCACTTTACTGGCAGGCATTCTAACCACTAAACTACTCTATAACCACTAAACTACTCTATAACCACTAAACTACTCTATAACCACTAAACTACTCTATAACCACTAAACTACCATCTCACCATTGATATATCTCTGCTACTGTCATGGTGGTTTACATGTTAGCAGTTCTGCTCAGAAAGTGGGAGACCTTGGTTCGATTCACAGTCATGTCAATATTTTCGTTTATGGTTCTTTTTGGGTCCACTGAGTATCTCCAATTTTTACTAAGGCTACTACTAAATCCTGGAACAATATTCTAACTTTAAAAAATATGCAATAAAGTTTAAAGTTATAGATTCAATTGTAATTAAATCGTCACATATTTACACTATGTAGTGTATTTACATCTTAATATATTACTAATGCATCTTATAATACATTCCAATCATCTTACAATACTAATACATCTTAATACATCTACATGGATACTAATACTAATAGTTCTAATATATCTTAACCCAATATTAATATAATACATAATACGCATAATGGGTATACATAAAATTAATATATTTTTCGAAGATCGACTTTTAATATATTACTTTTGGGATATCGATAAACAGCTAGCGGGCATTAATCTATACATTATCATTACACACAATTGGTTGAAAGAAGTATTCACAAAATTTTCTTTGTTTTAAAGCATTACTGCCACATCCAGTAGTAAAATTTCCGTCATCTGCAGTAGTCAGCTTCGCCAACATATTTACGCTTCTTTTACTGAAGAGAAAATTGAATTTGGCGAGAATAGCTGCTTTTTGGAAGTAAACAAATGCCGACAAAAGAGGTGATTTCATTTCGGGCCGAATAACCACATGTTTATTCCATAGATAATTAATTTGCTGAGGCCGCACTTCCATTAGAATGTTTCCTCAAATTATCGGCGACTCTATTAATATGAAAGTAGGCTTTTCCATCGATGATTGTTCATTTATCGCTTTGTAATACGCCGTTTCTGCGGTTCCATCCGCCGATAAAAACAACTATTTAATCGCAGACTTTTAGAGAGAGGACTGCATTGCTTACTGACGAAAGGATCCTATTTGTCGAGAAAAAATATCAGTGTGAAAATAGTGATTGCAAAAACAACTAAAGTGTTCAATTATTGTATAGCATTGACGTTGCGCTAAGTGAATCGAATTTTCCCTTTACGATGATGGAGATTGAATAGATGTATACAGATAATTCAGGAAATATAATTTCTTATGGGTAGAAATGAAAATCTGTTCTGGTAACCACTAAAAAGGAATTTTAGTGTCTTAAATAAATAGGTGAAAGAGAAGCTGTAATACAAAGCATATAATGTATCTGATGTAGATATAGCCATAAATGGTACTCAGTTATAGAAAGTGAATGAGAGTAAAAGAATAATTCCGTGTAATATACGTATATGTTATAATTATAAGAAAGAAATGTTCACTAATTTCATAATTAAAGCTAAACCGTCGGAGAGAATTAAAGAAGTGAATCATTCCCGAAAAGAGTTCCATATGCATCGTGGAAAATTTGAAAAGCTTTCGTATTCGGACTTCAAGAGATATTATTAACGAATGATATATAATTTTCTTGACTCGATTTGAAATGCTTAAATATCCATAAACTGAATTTCAGTTGACTCAAAAAAGTCTTTTTCGTTTGGATGGTAACATTTAGTTTGCTTTAGTGCATCGGTTTTCTGAATCCAATTGCTCATGATTTACTTTGTGAAATTCCATAGAACAAGAGGTAATGACTGAAAATTGTTAAATGTTCCAGACAAATTAATTAATATGGACCAGTTTCGCTGCAAGGGTAACGTCATAATGTATAAATGTAGCGTAGTATGTGGCATGCTGTGTTCTCTTATACTCCGCTACAAGATATTATTACAGTTATAAAACTTCGTCATAATTAAGATGTCTGGAAAATTTACCACGTCTTTTTTTCTTCTGTTCACCGTTTTCCTACTTTTACAACATCTTGTGCTACGGTATTTTATGCTGTATTTGTGTCTACGTATTTTCATTTATAATAATAATTTCAGCAACAAAAAATCAGATTCTGTACTTTTCATCTCGTGGTAGCTCCCAGTGAAGTATTTGTAAAACTTCTTTCTGATTTCATCTCATTGTAATTAGGTTTTGGTTGAAATTTGCGGGACAAGGAGTTTGGTCGATAAGATTTGTATAACTGAGTGTAAGGGAGCAAAGGAAAATGTATGGAAGAACTACTATTTAAAGTATGTGTTTAAGTGACATATTCTCTTTTCTCTTTCTAGGTGAGTCCTCAATCGCCACCAGTTCCTAAACTTGTGAACGTGTGCTTGGATGGACTCAGTATGTGGTGGCTATTGTTCCAAAGTTCGTTTCCAAGAAGAGAGCTGAACGTCCGATTCAAAGAAGGTGCCTTACTCGGATACATGCCCCTTAGCTTATTTTAACAACAATGAAAATTGGGTCATAATGTTCCAATACTCAGTTATTGGTTCAAGGAAATGTACGAGCAGTCTAGCTGCAAGGCGTCACATCGCCAATGTCTGAGTATTGGCTTTGAGGGAGCAACTGTCACGAAAAAAAGGCGAAATTTCGTGATGTATGTGTGGGAAGGGAGTTGCATGCTGTAAAAAGAGTTCCCTGAAACCTCTCTCGTCATTCTCCTTGGTTATGCGCCGGGGACGGAAAGGAATTGGTCTTCAGTATGCAGAGTGTGGTGATAGATCATGCCAAGAAGACCTTGTCATCTTACAAGTTTTTTGTCCTTATAGGGAAATGAATGGAAAGTTATAAAAAGGAAATTTTGGTTCCAGAATTTTCCTGGAAGGTGTTGAGTACCGCATCGGAGGTCACGAGAGTTAATCATTGAGAATCGATTGCGTTGGCCGAAATGATCTATTTTCAGGCACTGACGTTTGTCCTCTGTCATTATTCGCGGGAGGAGATAATATCAAAAACTATCCTTTCTATATTTTTTTAATCTACTGATCTACCTTCATCTAGATATGTGTAGAAGGTTCGGCTTGGCATTTGTGGGTGGAATCAAGATGTAGTTTATGCAGTCACGGAGAATACTGCCCATTTACGATACTTTGAGGTTTTAGTTTGTATAGATCTTCTACGAGTGATTTTCATTTTGAAGAAATTATAACATGTGTACTTACTGATAGAATTTTTATTTGATTTGTTTAAGAATCGGATTTCAGTAACCAGGAATTTGTGAAAGATGTATTTCTGAGCTTAGTTTTAATTTACAAATTACAAAGCTGCTTTTACTAATTTTTCTCTCCTTGTCTTCTAATGTTAAAATGGAAACGCATACTTTTTTTTAGCAAGATTAAAACCGCGGGTCATTTTAACATACCTAAACGTGTATAATTGAATTTTCATGTTTTTAATTCAATCTCTTCGATAAAAGAAATTACATTTTTTTTTCTCTTTCATAAAATATATATATTTATAAATAAAAATCACGCTTTTCCTTTGGAGATCAGCATGCTTAGAGTCTCTTTAGTTTTAAATTCATCAACATGCTGATCCTCAGTCCTCAGTTTACATCTGGACATTTTCCTGCTTTCTGTTTTATCATTATAATACTTGTCTCTTATGAGCAAGGCGTCATTCACCACAATTTTTGTTTTCTCCTCCTTTATTACGAAACTTTCACTCTCTCTTATTCTATTAACATCTTTGTGTTTCTGTTTTCGTCAATCATTTCCAAATTTAGGATAATGCTCTTTTCAATTTTATCATGCAGACATTTGCACAATCAAAATCAAATAATTCACTAATGATCTCTGTATAGCTTTCCAGTATTTTCGAGCCATACTGCTTTACTTTTAGTCCTTTACATTAGTATTCACCTCACTCATCTGCAATTCAGGGCACATTCAAATCTCGCTACGAAACACTCGGCCCTAATCATATGCTTATTACAAATATGAAACTTAAGGATGCCTGTTAACTTCTGCTTGTGAATCTTTCTGAGTCTGAGATTGCCTTCAGAAGATGTAATCTGAATAGAATAACTTATGAAATTTATGGTTGTCTCCAAGATTAATTAACAGTCCCTATAATTCAATTATCAAACTTTGAAGACTTTCCATACTTCTTTGCTGATGATCTTCTTGTCTTACAATCAACCGAAGGATTTTGATATTCGTAATACGTCGCAGACCAGCGGAGAGAAACCGTGGAGCGAACTGAAGTAATCTGCACTCTTGATTGTCTCTTGCAGCGGAATGTTTCTGTGGCGTCGCTAATGACATACTAATGCCTCTCTCCCAAGATGCCGACCTCGTAATTAAACGCTGGAAAATGATACTTTCTCTGTGAGCGGAATTTTCGTCACGCCTACTTGTATTCTGGATAAATCTGTCCAATTTTAAATTAGCATTAGTAATATCCATTTTAGGGAAAAGTTATGAATATGACTATTTCATGGATGCATACAACATCATTAAGTGTGGAACATATGAATCAAATTCGAAAATTCGTATAGAATCACAATTTTTGAATCCAGCTTTATAACAAATTTAATTCATTTTCTAGTCAGCGGCGGTAAGATTAGAGTTCATGAGAGGAATCGAAGCTTAGTCAACTTTTCACTCATTGGGGATCTCATAAGATAAAATTTAACATCGTCGCGAATATATTCAGGTGCTCAGAACTAAATCTGTATTAAATTGGGGGCGTGTCCGAATCAAGAGAATATGCATCTTACAAATTAAACTATATATAAAACGAAAAATTGAATGTATGCAAAGTGTAACGCGGGCTTTTCCCAAAGATTTTTAATATTCGTGTATCAATTCTGGGCGAATTATATAATGTATCTCAAGAACATATCTCAAAGTTATATAGTTGTTTACATAGGTCAATATCAAATGAAATTTATAAAGGAGTTTGACATTATAATAAATTTATACACATGCGTCGCTACAATTTAGTATAATACATCTTGCAGGATACATTGTTATCCAGTAGGGATTTTTCAGCCTAATTATAACACTTCTTTAATAAGATTCTTTAAGAGATTCCTAAAGTAAAGTGTTCATTGTTACTGTACTTTTTCAATATATTTTTGGGATTTGTTATGCAGCATTAATATTATTATAAGATTAGAGTTTTTAGATATAGGGTTGAATTATTTCAAAGATATTGTACTTAAAAAGAAAGTAAAAAACACAGCATGATACCATATAGGTTTAAATTCTGTTTTTTAATGCATAAATACCGGGAAAAAATTCATTCCAATTCTTCCCCTTCGTTACTAATTGAAGTCAGAGAGAAGTAATTAAGACTGCACTTATTTTTCCAATGTGACTTTGAAACAAAAATACATATGTCTATGCGTGTGGAATTCCAGCTTATTAAATTCCCTGTTTTTTTCTCCTATTCAAGAATATTGTGATGTAAAACTAAAACCTATCAACGATCCTCTTTATACTAGCAAAGCAAGAACCTTCTGGTGCTGCTTTTCCGACGATGAAGTTAATTACTCCATAAACGACGAAATTTAAATTATTCACTCCTCACGCGCGTGAGCCTTTTTATGCCCTCTTTTTTCAAGTCGATATGTGCCCTCGCATTCTCGTTTTTCGTCAGTCCGTACCTCATTTGCTACGCATCGTCCCACTTTCCGTCCAATTTCCCCGAAACCGGAGGTGCACTCGGCGACAATGGGAAGAAGAACCGGTTTTCTGGCTGCACGTGACTCCATCTCGTGCTATGAAGACGTGCTCAGCGTCACGCTGGCTGTCCTTCCGGTTCGAAAGGGTATACGACCCCTTAGATAATTTCGGGCTCTTTATCTCTGCTCAGGCGGTGTTAAAATTAAAGGGCGCCGAGAACGCTTGCGTTATAGCTTCTGTTTATGGTAACTATCTATTCTAGATAGGGGTTCTGTATTTTAGGTAGACGGCAGTGTTGCCGTTTTGATAATTTGATGCATCGCTGGTTGAAGTCTGAAAACGGTTAAATAGGGGCTAAACGTAAAAAAGAGTTGAATTTTGCGCTAAATACAGAAATATTATCGTTAATATTTACATTAATTTATTATTGTAGTATGGTTTTCAATTAGGTGGAAGCCAGGTGGTATCGTTATCGTACAATGTATGCACAAGCATCAAAAGGTATAGTACTAACCTTACATCAATACTTATATACATATATTATACTAAATACTACTAGCATACACCATATTATTAATTTCAAATATACATCAAAAGATACGTCACACAACCAATGTCATGAATACGTCATATATACGTAATAATCAATACGTCCTTATCTTATATCCTCTTATCATATATATACGTCATTATCACAAAATCATGATCTAAACACTACTACGAGCTACAAACATCAACGTATTAGTAAATCACCCAATGCAATTTACGGAAAATATTTTTGGAACCATACACATGATTGTCACATAATAGTACCCATACACCTAGGAATACCTTCACCCGTACACAACATCATTGCTCGTGAATACACAATTGAACTTGTGTCATAAGGAACGATTACACAACCATAAACTAGTTCCTTATCTATAATTATCTTTATTGCTGTGTTTCATAGGTATGAAGGAATGACGATGTTAGAAAAGTTCAATCGTGAATTCTTCATGATCACGAATCTTTACAGTCTATTTCGACTTATCTCAATCTGGTTAACAATGAATTGATTGAACCAAGGCATTTAAGAATCCAGAATCACCAAATGTAAACGCACGCTCAACTTATTGAGCCTGGTATTGTCTTTTCAATCTCTTTGCCATTCTAAAATAAAACTTTCACTTTATCTTTCCATGATTTTGTTTAAGAAGGTATAAAGTGCTATAGATATCATGTAAAAATATAGGAATATATCTAGACATATCATCGAGAGAAATTGATTAATTTAACGCTAGAATTCGTAAAAAATTATTATCACGACTTCAGCAGAGGCGCTTTTAGAAACTTTCTAAATGAGGGGGATCGATTTAAGACAATTTTCTTATGAACTCATCTCCAAGTAACTTTTAAACGCCTTTTTGTCGAGATAAATAAAGCAGACTTATCGTGATCGTGGAAAAACTTATCTGATTTTACCTCAAGCTCTTAGTCAGGCCCTTACCAAATTGCCAGTACTACAAAGCCATCAGGAGGGGATCCGCCTGTGGTCTTCGGAATTAGAAAGGCGCTAATGTAAACCGCATGTTAAGCACTGAAGTGGCAACAGTAGTCGAAGGTCCTGCGGTGTGTTACTCAGCCTCCCATATACATCTGTCCCAAATCTACATCTACAAATGTGTCCACCTACCATGCGATCCGCCCTTCGGGTAGCTAACTCATCGCTTCCAACTGCACTTTCCTTTTGTGTAGATATGGTCTACTGTAGTACTTCCAGTGACAGTTTCCATGGGTTTTTTCTTGGCAAGAATTTGGCTCTTCGTGGCATCATTCACAAAACTTGGTCATTCAGCGTATTTTGGCTCCACAAACGAATGCCCTTCTCCCCATACATCCGAATGCCTATTTTATGCGGTTATTCGTGCCTCTTTGCTTTTTAATGGGGTCATTGCCTTAATTTCCTGCTAAAAGCATGACGTGCTTTTCTCCGTTAGGGAAGAGGATTCGTAAAATTTTTACGAAAAGTTTTCTGCTGAATTTAGTAAGTACATTCGCAGCGAGTATTAGAGTTTCCATGATTAAAGTTTAAAGACACCGAAATAATTACTATACATCGTGATAACAGTGTGCACCTTACTCACCGGTGTTTCGTGGATGGTTAAAACATCGTCTTTAACGTAGCTTTTAAAACGATTTTTACAGCAAGTTATATTCTATTCTTCAGTCTTTAATCGAATGGTTTGCAACTTCAGCAAATTATAATATATAAATAAATAAAAAAGTTGTGAAAAATAAGAAGTATTGTCATAGTTGATTTTATAGTTGCTTATTTCAAAAGTAATAGAAACTAGAATTCCTTGGTCTACACCACTGATATAGCTATTGATATAATATTTTCATTGAGCCTATTTCCCCTGTCTTATACTGTTTAGTCTAGTTTAGTATAGTATGTTTCGTAGCTCATGGAGGTAATTTTACAATCGAAATTTTGACTTTGAACGAAAAGTTTAAATTTCCTGCTATATTATCACCGCTATTTAAAATTAGAAATATTTACAAGGCCACCCTTTATCAAGTATCAATAACATTAATACTTCAGAGGTACATATTGTTTATCAGGTTTCAGAACCTCCGTCAAATACTATTAAAAGGATGAAAAATATTCATGTTTTTGCACGTTTCTTATTCGTGATGATGCGTAATTGTTGATTGTGTAGATTTTAGTGTGGTTGCTAAGAATTTGTGTTGTACACTTCGTGTATTTTTATAAGCCATTTTCATTCCTTCATTGAGTATCTGGAGCTATCGTTTTTAAACGTTCTTGTCCGAAGTGTTCGGTAAGAGGAAATGCATCAGGAAGGTGTATCGTACGTTTGGAGATGTAGGGTTGTATATTGAATCCCCGCTGCAAGTCAAAAGTCTTTTCGTTGCATATATGTGAGAAAAGAAATCTCAACCGCTGCTTTTTTTATCGGAAGGGAATGAATCGCGTCACGTGGGGCGCATAAATTCGGCGAACTGTCGAGCCTCGTCCGTGGCTTTTTAACGAGAGATCTCTTTCCTCCGCTACGTGACGTTTCACACATTTCCAACGTTTGGGATTCCGGGAATTTTTATGCAGGTTAGCGTGATCGAGTCCCTGTGTGTGAGTGGGCAAATGCGACGAAGAAAGGTGGTTAAGGAACGAGAGGCTGCGGATACCGTTGGCAATAGGTCATGCATAACGTGACTCTGGTTTTCACATTTTGTTTCTCATCTCGTATACGTTACTTACCAGAGCATCCCTCCACGTGGGAAATCGGGACGTTGCAAGATTACTGTGTGTAGAGGGTAGAAGGAAGCTCAGCTACGTGAAACCAGGCACGTATAGCGTACTACCCGATGATGCTTTCTAAACAAACATGTCAAAGAAGTACACTTCGTAGTGATTTTTTTCCACCTGTTTCTTCAACGGTTTGTCATCTTCAAGTGAAGAATTTTTGCATATTCATTCCATAAGTTTCAGTCCCACAAATTCTTGCTTGAAGTTTACGTTATATCGTTTATTTTTTATTTCCGAAACATTCTATGTGAGGAATGAAATAACGCAAACTTTTGTCCTTAAGTTATTTTATTCCGCGACTCGTTACGTCATCAAGCCTAAAAAAGTCGTATGCCTCCAAGTTTGCGTAAATTAATTCTTCACATGTTGACATCCTATTACAAAGCCATGCCCGAAGTAATTGGTGTTATTTCGTAACTTTATCCAAAAAATAACACGGAAATACGTCTTTTTAAACATTTTCAATCCTTGGCCGCAATACTTCCAAATGTTTAGTTTTATTTCGAAATTTTTTATATCTTAGTGATGAATAATTTGTGAAGTGACGATCCTTTTTTAAAATAATTCTTCAAAAGCTTACCACAACCGTATTACTTTTCTAAGACAAGTAAATTGGACGTTTTTCATCTCCCGTAAATAGTTACTATTTCAGAGCCAATTTTGGATAGTAACGAAAGGCTGTATTACATAAAGGTGCTCATGAAAATGCTATCAAGATCCTCTTTAATAGCCATGTTGCAGTCTTATGCCAGTATGAAATATATTTAACGCTGGAAAGATTTATGTATTTCCTTTCGGAAACTGAACTCTTATATGTATAAATAGAGATATCCTTCTTATAAATTTTTAGAGTATAATTAAGGAAAATTTTTAGCAGTATAAAGAAGCTTTTCACATTTTTATTTCCATTTTCAGTAAATCCCTTAACAGGAGGTGTAGCAAAATATACGCGTTAGGCTGTGAATTCTTGTGCATAATTAATTCCTTAAGGGGCGAAACGTAAAATTTAAAGAGAGCCGTTCTTCCAATTTTTCATTTAGGTTCATAACTACTTTCAGAATTATCTGGAAGGAAAATTTTCATTTATAATTGGGACATTTCGGCGATTCGTCTAAAAGAAGATTTTCCTCACATTTATATGAAATCATAGTGAAATCTTGATTGAAGTACAGAGCAATTAATAGAATTCTACTTCGTGCGAAGCTTTAAGTAGCCCATTCTGCACTTATGATAAAGGTTGAGTAAGCAGAAAGAAGAATGACTTCTAGGATAGTGGTAGAACTTCAGTGGGCATAAATTACGGATCACTCTCTTCCCAGGAAACTGCGACACAGTCACGTTGCGTGACTATCGCCATTCTCTCCCATTTTACACTTTCAGAAGACCAGTGGCCTTTCCTCACGGCATAATTCAAATTGGAGTATGAGCTTCATGTCTTCTGAAAATTCTCACGCGTTTTATTTTTCAATTCCCTCGGGCTCATCGTCGTATATTTTTTAGCTCAACTGATTCAATTTGCTAGAGATGGAAAATAAAAAGCTCTCTTTCGTCGCTCGAGAGAATTATCTTTTCCCCGTGTTTGCAACTCGTAAATCTTGGTAGAATTTAACGCTCAGCTATCCTATCTTTTTCATTTTATTTTGCAAAATGTGCGTTATTTTCCATTGCGTCATTTCCATTATCTCAATTGAAGAGGAATGAGCTGGAAAAATGTAAAAATTAGGCTATCGAGAAAGAATGAAGACCAAAAAGGTTATTAAATAATTGGTGCTGACTTGCGAGATTGTGATACCCTTTTAAAAACACGCTGGAATTTTACTTTGTTTTCGCTGACTGGTGGTGATTATTCCTATTTATCCTTAGTAAGCGATCGACCGTAAATTATCAACAAGAATTCTGGTGCATTAACGTAGAAGGTATATAAATACCGTTTAATAATAATTGATCGTTTAATTTGCTATCATAGAACTATCTAATAAAGGTGTCTCGTTGTATACATCTACTATATATCTATATTTGAGATTTTTTTATATAGGACCATGATATAAGATAATATTATTCGATTTTTAGATTAGATTAGAGATTTAGAATTAGTAGATTTTTTGAATTTGAACTGAAAGGACCCTGTTTCAAGTTTAGGTACGATTATTTTCGTCTTCCATGGACGATAGGACATATTAGTCTCAATATTATCCTTGTTACTGAGTTGATCTTTTTTACTAAGTTTTCTATATGAAGATAAGACTATGCATATGAAATTGACGGTATGGTTCGTGATATTAGGAATGAAGATATGAAAATGATGGGAAAGAGAACCTAACAATGGTAAAACCTTGATTAGGTTGCAGGATGCCGTGTTTAAATAGATAAGAGTGGAATGAGCAGAATAAAACATCAGCTTTACTGATGAAATCTGTATTTAATGAATATGACAAAGGAGGAGGAAATGAACAGCGCTGCTGAGAATATCTCTTTAAAAATTAATGAGGAATAATTATTCTTCATTTTTCCATTTCAGTAACAAATTTATTCGTACTTTCTCCCTCCGGATAAATGAATAATTTAATCAAGTAACAATAAATTAACGATTTCAGTTTTGGTAATGGATTAAGATTAATATATATTGCTTAAAGTTTGCGCAATTATTTCCTTAATAGTTGTATGTTTGGCAGTATTTTGTGATAAATAACATCCTTGTTCACATAGTACCTCATTCATGCTTCTCTTCCTCTATATTTTATGTTATTATGTGATCTTCTGACGTATGACTTTATTTCGATGCATCCGAGTCTTGTCGAAATACATTTGTTTTCAATTTGTTTTCAATTTTTAGTGCGAAAATTTTGGTATGCCTCGTCATATAGGTAGGTGAACTATATCAGGATGAGCTATAGCGAATATAATCGTCAGTTGTGTCTTACTACTGCTGTAAATGCACGTTCTGTTAGCTGGAATGGTATAACCATGGCGCATATCGATTTGGCGCGGAGAGAAAGTGAGGATGCGTGAAGAATAGGCTTTTCCTCTTCCCTTTCTCTCGAGCTCCCTTTCACTTTCGTTTCCTCCCTTTCATTTGACACCGAGTTTTACATTTCTGTACACGTCTCATTATGCTTCTCCATTGTATTCGTCTGCACGAAGCAGAAACTGTCAATGCTACAGACTCGAAATACAAATCACCTGCGTAATGTGATCCTTTTCATCGGACTTACGCAATTAAAGTTTTCATTTAATTATATAAAATGAGATCGGTTTAATCAGATGTCCACCGTTGAGTATCTGAATTTGTTCTGATACTCTGGCTAAATATTTTAATACCTAAACTAAATATATTAACACGATTTCTCACTTAGGAATGTTGGGTATGAATGTATTAATTTAAGGTACTTCTCCCTTTTGAATTATATTATATCCCGTATCTAGCATGATCGGAGTAGCTTAGCCTAACTTAGTGGAACGCCTCAGAGAAAGAATTAAAAATACTTGGTATTTTCCGCAGAAAATTTTTAATCCGACCGGTATTGGCTCTGTCGACTCATCTTCAGACCTGATGATGACTCGGCAGGTCTAAAGATGACTCGACAGTCGAGACTGGTGGAATTATAAATTGCTATAAGAAAACTGCTAAGTATTTTCTTCTTCTTATTTCTTTTTCTAAATTTTAATTCTTTTTGAGAATGTTTTTTTTTTTTGCTCTTAAAGTTCATGTACTCAAATATTTAGGGATAATTTTTCGTTAAATATTTCCAATGTAATTATTTTTGTCTTATCAAGTGAAAGTCAGCGGAATATTATACTTTACGTAATAAATTAACAAATAAAATATACTGTCCACTGGTATTCCTTTGATACCATAGTTATTTTAAATCTAAATATAATAAAACTTTGTTTGTGTCATTCGTTACGCTCTAACGTTGGCTGTTTACGCTTTGTATCCATATGCTGTCTGTATTCAGAACCTGTAATGAAACTTAAAAACATTGAAATGCACGATGCATAATGATTGCAATGGGTAGAATCGAAAAACTCATGCTGAGATTCTACACTTCTTCCATTTTCTATATGAGAAAGATAGCTAGACCAAAAATATCCGGATTGATCATTAAATATCTCATCTTGTAGATCGAAGTCTTCTTATTAATTCTCTTTGTTACAATTCATTATAATTGAATTTCTGCTGATTTAGCTTAAATTATTTTAACTTACTGTATGAATTGAAAATTATATTTAATGCGTGCGTTTTCGCTGTGAACGTTTTGTTTTTGATGCAGCATCTACGATAACTCTATAAATCTGAAAAATATTTTCATACAAATATAAAGCTGATGAAAATTTTCCCTTGAATAATTTTAGTAGATATCCTTCTTACTACTATTAATGTTCTTAATTGCTTTTCTTCTTTAAAGTTTCCCATTCCCTCAATATCCGTTTATTATATCCTCGAGAGATAATTTAATTGTCCTGAAATTATAAACGCAAAGCCGCTATAGAGGCACATACCTCAATATATTCATCTCAGCTTAATTTCGTTAGTCACCTCTTGACGGCCAACCCGTTCTCTCTAGCATGCCTTCATTAATTCCGTTTTAAGCGGCGGTCGACCTTTTAAATTTTCATCCTTAATCGGAAACGGCCGTCCCTTCAGATTTGCTCGTGAATTCGCCATGCAAGGCGCTCACGGATGCAGCAGATAACCGAAGGCAGAGAACGCGGTTTTAAAAGGAACCGTCTTGACAATCTGAAAGAGCTCTCGCCTTCCACTTCGCCTCGGGATAAATTAAAGCCGAAGGGCGTGGACGAGTTCTCGGGACCAATTTATCTCTCCACCGCACACGGTTTTTTCTCGTTCTTTTCTCGTTTCGCTTGAGCCCTCGTTAGTTATGGAATTTCTTTTGTTGTTCAGCCGTTTTGGATGTATTATCCATCGGCGTTTATGAGAAAGGAATGATTCCCTCGATCCGAATCCGTGACATGTTCGAGACTTGGGTCTCTGTGACGGTCTTGATTTTCTCTTTCGGACGATTCATCAGCGAGGTGTCAATTGCAGAGAAAAGTCGTTTGCCGCGTAGCATCTCCGTGACGTTGATTGAGACAGTGACATTAATATCCGGTGGAATATTTATCCTCGGGAATGTATATTACGGTCCTTCAGACCTCTCTTTCTTCTCGTTTATTGGATCTTTATGGTATTTCAATGAATCACTACGAGGGTTCGAATATTTGCATGCCCTAAATCTACAAAATTGGATTGCATACATCCATATTCTAGGCATAAAACTTCTATCCACAAGCACGCGATATTTTATTAATAGCTCCTCTTTTAAATTATGCTTCGATGGTGTGCCGAGTTTAATTTTTCGATTGTATTCTCTCGTACAAAACGACTTTACCTCAGTAGGCTGAATGTAAACTTCATTGTAAATTATCAATTTAGGTGTTATACTTAGGTACTCAAATTCGTATTAACTCAATCTACATACGATAGAAATTGTCATTTTCCGAAAATTATATATTTTTAAAAATCGTAAGCTATAAATCATGCCAAAATATGCATTTATTGATCATTCCATACATTTTGTTATCTTGGTTAGGTTTTGCTACTGTAATTTACAATGTTATCTCTAGAAAAGCAGGTAATGGCTTTTTCTTGTATTTAATTCTTGAACAGTGGCAAATCAGATTTATCAAATTATCGATCAGGTAATTGCCTTTCATTTTCTTTAAGGCCTGTATTTTATTGATGTTAAGAAAGAGAGTTAAACATAATCAGTATGACTTTTATCAGAACCATCTTAAGAATCGTTTTCACATCAAATAATACTTTATCTGGTTTCAAATAGCATATGAGCAGCACACAACGCTAAAAATTCTTTAACTCAATATTAAGATAAGTTGAAAGTAAATGGAACATGGCTGTTAATGAATTAGAGGTCAGGAAAACGCTTCGATAGCCGTTTTGTCGGTAAAACGAGTATCGTCCGGCCAGGGAATAGAACGGGAAGTCCGGTATCACCGACCTTCTAGGAATCATCTTATGCTCATTTCGATAGTTTGAACCCCTAAGGATGATAGTCACCCAATGCGCTTTTCGATAGGTATGCTGTCATCCTAAGTAGTGCAAACCATCCAAATATGCATTGGGTGATTTTTAGACTATCGGTAATGCAGGACTTCCCGCTCCATGCCCTGGCCGGACGCTAGTTCGTATACCGACAAAACGGCTATCGGAATCGGAAAATCGGAATATTTGTCAAAATTATAATCTCATCACGCCATTAAAGGTGTATTTCTGTATATTTGAAGTTAAATTTTCCGCATATATGAATTTCTTTGATTCTATCAAGATGGAATTCAATCGTTAAATTAAGAAGCGTTGATTTGGATACGTTATTTTTCAAACAATGCCATTAAATATTAGTGACGAATGTTGTTCAACTTCATCAGGCCTGCATTTAAATAATCGGTTGGATTCGTCGATTATATTTCAAATGGATGGTTTCCATTTCTGTCCTACCGCATTGACAATTTCAATTTTGTTTTCACGTTAAAATTCTAACTGGTAAGTGGACGGAATCACTATTTAACAGGCCCGTCGAATGTAGAGAGAGATTGAATGTCACGGCGGGAGGCACACGGATTGCATTGCGTAAACATCTTGTCCGGAAGCGTGTTTCGCTAGTATTTGAATTTCATATCGAAATGGATTTATGTCGTTGCAACGCAGATGCCGTGCGTCGTGCCAAATCTCTCCCCTGCTTCAGCTCCGCTTCATCCCACTCGACCTGCTTACATTTTAATCAGCCGCCGCACCGAAATTCACTGATTCACATCGCACGGATTCATGGTGGAAGTAGCTGTCGCACTCAGCTTTTTCGTCCGTACATTTATGAATGCATGGAAGTAAGTTAAAAATGCGATCAAATGGATGTTGAGTAGTACAAAAGTCATCTTTCACTTACCGGTAATATTTTTCTCTGCACAGCTTTTCGGCTGGTGTATGTTAGCTAGGGTATAACCATATGATTTTTATTTCGGTTCAACGAAAAACCGAATATCGGTTCGGTATCGGTTATGCCCCTGGCAACGTCGAACCGGTTTGAGTCGCTATTTTTGATCTCCCTATTCTGAGATTATATTTTTCTAAAAGTTTGTATTATTCCTTCCACCTATTTTCATTTTAACTTAATTTCGACTAAACTTGGGAATAGTTATTTGCAACTTACACAAAGCAAATATTCCTTCAATTCCACACAATTACAGTGTGCTGCTGGAAACCAAAAATCGGAACGGAGTGACAGTTTTCGGTTTGGGTTCTGGAATGTCATTTTTTGCTGTATGGGTTCGATTTTTAATTCGGCAATAATGACAACTTTTCTCGGTTTTGGTTCGATGCTTGATCTAAACTTGTTTAAGGAATCGTGGGTGAAATAACTCCATGGTTCGTAAGAAGCCACATTTTTCGCAATAATTGGGATTGCTTAATGGGACTATAACGTTCATAATTTTTTCTTCAGAAAAATTCTATTTTCGGGCGTGTCCGAAGTCTATCATGATGCTACTGGGTGTCCACCATGAAAACGGCGACTCTTTCAGAATAAAATAATCTATATTTTGCTATTAACATCACTGGCATCGAAACCGTCTTTTCTTTTGAAATACTATATATTTCAGAAAATAATTCGCAGTCCAAAACAATAGCCATTGAGTGGTCTTCGGTAAAGTTTATAAAACACATTTCCATAAATTTTTTTCATAAATCTCCAAGTTAACCAAAAGTTCCCTGAGTTTTCCCAGAGTTTCCAAAAAGAAAAACATTCCCCGAGATTCCCCAGCTTTTCCAGGTTAGCGAACACCCTGGGCTAAAACTGTTCTTACAACGCATACATTTGAGATCGCCCGAAGTAAAGCTCCTTCCTGCAATAAACGACGGATAACGTCAAAGAAATGAGCGTGTATTTTTGTTAACATCTTCCTACTTTGACTCTTTGGGTAATGCGATATGGCAACCGCTGACATGCATCTTATTTCAACTACGGTACAAGATTATATAATGCGGAACTATTTATTTTCGCGCTTCAAATTCCTTGGCTTACGCTCCCGTTCGTTTTTATTTATGGAGCATATTCGGAAGGAGAACTTGGCACATCTTTGGCATGAAGCGGCTAACTCTTTGGTTAGGCACGACTTCCAAGAAAAGTCTTCCCGAGCAATGATGTCGTCTTAAACGGTTAAAGTTGACGTACTAAGACCGTCAAGTAGTGGAATGCAAATAGAATGTACTGCTATGTCGCCAGGACTGTAACAGTGCAAATCATCCTTTAGCACTTCACTAAGTTCACGGGTTGAACCCTTGCGGAGATACTATTTGTCTGATTTTATATAGAAAATTGCGTTCGATTGAGACGTTTATCGTCGCTTTTACTTGATAGATCATTGAAATGATTGTGATTTTAGTCTTTATTTAATATGTGATAATGAAGGGTTCTGTTGAGTATTTACTACTTCCAACAACGTATTTGACTGGAAGCCCCAATTGTAATCACGTGTGTGTAGTATTCACTCTGAATATCTCATATTCTTCTGCTCTTGCGTCCTTTTTCATAAAAGGAAACTAATAGAAATAATGGTTTCCTAAATCCAATCCCTATTCTATTTTTTCCTCTGTGTGAGACACAAGTTGGAAAAATTCTTGTGAAATAACAATATTATATGAAATGAAACGGCGTGAAAAGCTGGCGTCTCAAGTTTTATGTATCGTATTAAAATATCCCAATTTCCCTAAATCAATGTTTATACCCATAATGTTTGATAATCCGAGAAGTTTTTTATAAATTCATTAGTCAATCTATTGAATTTAGATAAGAGTAAAATTTCTTAGTTTTGTTGTTTTGATTATTTTGTATAATTTTATTTGAATGTTACTGGTATATTACTGAGGTTATTTGAGGTTAGGATATTAGTCCTAATCTCAAATAACCTCAGTTATAGCGAAGCTGGAGTCTATAATAGTGTGTAGTACTGGAGCCAGTATTTCTGTAAATTTATTAACTTAAAGGTGTGCTGCTCTTTGTATTTCGTCTGATTACTTCTGTTACCCCGTTAAAGAACGCTTCCACGAATATCCAGAAAGTAAATTCTACTTAAATACCGAAGATAATTAATTTTGAGGGAAATAAAGCGTTTTTCACTTCCCCTTCCCCGTTTTAATCTATCCCACCCCTTTCCATCCCTGATATCCAATCTTGCTCTATCCGGTGTGTGGTAAGTCCTTCCAATATGTGGTTTCCAGGCATTTAACCATGGTTTCCATGGGCGATTGAGCTGATAGAGCAGGGATTTGGGACCCAACCTATTGCGCCCTCTCTGATAGGTTTCCTGCCAAGTGCTCTATTTCCCACACAGCGCCGCTTGCGTTTGCGACGAAGAAGTCAACAAAGTAACACGACAAAGGCGCTTAATTCTTCCCGAGGAAATGCGAATGGAGAAGGAACGAGTTTTCCGCAAGAAAGATGGATGTTCCTTCCCTTATAAAAGACGGGCAAACATTACGCATTGGTATGGTTTTAAGGCGGAGAAAGGATCTTAAATCTATACCACAAAACCCATTCAGCTGTGTTCGGAAGATCGAATAAAGTTACGCCTTTCGTCGTTCTAAGTTCGTGTTTTATTTATGTTTTCCTTTCGACGACATTTGAGGACGAGAGGGTATTTTTTAGTCCATGAAATCCCCTGAAAAATGAATCGATGTCTGCATTCGAATGGGAATCGTCAATTTCCGCTCCGTTTTTCCCCAACACTTCTTTTTCGTGAGAAATCCCCCTCCCAGAACATGTATACCCATTGATGTCGGATCATTTATTCATAGTTGCCCGCATTTTCGCATATTTCATCTCTAAACCTTTCGCACGTCAGAGACAGATAAGCTCGCGGATTGTGGCTTCTTTCAAGGCGAAGAACTGCTTTGGGACGGAGTTTCGTGGAAGGAAATTATTTATTCGCCGCACGGGTGTTAAATTAGTTTCCATAGGCGTTGAATGCGCTGGTTTGTCTTTAAAGTCTTTTTTTCTTGAGTTCCTGTTCTGGTTATCTTTTTATAATATCCTGTTATTTTTGTAATAAGACTAAATGATCGTCCTTCTAAAAGTTACCTGTCGTTCTAGCGGAAAGATGATCTATCTAAGGTGCCGGCTTCGTATCCTAGCTAATTAGATTTTTCTGGCGGGGGAATGGGTGGTTTCGTCAATCATAGTAATTATTAATTACTTAGGAGTACCTGGGCAAATACAAGTTCATAATACAGATAATTGGAAAGCTCTCGAGGAGGCCTACATCCGACAACACAAATTCAAAATGTTTGATGATGATATATGGCATGGTAGATGAATGAATGGATATTTCTGTTTCCATTAGAAGAATTATTATCATAACAATTACTAGAAAGATTTTTATAGAGATCTGTCATGGTTCGTAAAATGTAAACATAGATATAGCCTGGAAGTTAAAGAACAAGATTCTGATTTGTTTAACAAACTACTATTATAGAATAAAATCAGTCTCCGAAAGCGTTACATTGTGAAAGATTGTAATAAAGGGAATGATACTCTTTCTTTGAATGGTCAAAATAATTCAGATTACACAGAATGGTTAATATTTTCTCATTTAATTATTATATTAACTACTATAGGGGAATTTACGTCGTGGTTCATTCCCATCACTACCATAAAATAATCAGAAATAAACAGAAGGTATTTTAAAAGGAAAGAGTAAAAATAAAATCACTATTCCATACATAGGATCGCATAAATAAGAGAAAAGTATTCAGTTCTTCATCCCTCTAACGTTTAAGACCCTTTTCCCATTACTGAAATGATGACGCTTAATTATTCTTCGTGAAGTTTGTTTAAGTTTTATGGTATGTGAGTAAAAATTTTCTTTATTAATTCTTATCTGCGATGCCCGACATGCAGATGACAGGCTGTGAAAGGATACCTCTGCTGTAAAGCCGCCTCCTCGATTGTATCAATATCGAGATTTGTATCGGTATTCTCCTTCGATGACAGGAAACACACACGACGGATAGGTCAGATATGATGGGATCGGATTCAACTGATATGCGACAGTTTGTTTTCATGTCAAAGAGAATCTATCTCGCGTATTATTGTCGTAATGTCCAACCTGTCATGTGCATTGCTTCTCAAAGTGCACGCATTTGTTTGTTTTCAGATGGTGGTATTTACATTCAGGTACAAAATATTCAATTTCTGATTATATCTTCAGGAATTTTATGCTGCCATGTATAGAAATTCGTTAAGATGTAGTAATGATAATAATAGTTTATATTCCATTAATGATAATTATTTAGAGCAATCGTGGAGTATTTTCAAATGGGTTCAAGTCTTTACCAATGGAACAACTAGCTAACTTTATCAAATCTTTATCCAGAGTTCTGGGCTTCAGTATTGTAAGTTAAGGAAACACATATTAGCATAGATTTATATCAAGAACCATGACTGACTGGTGGGGAAATTCTGTTACTAATGGAAGAAACCACTTTCCAGAGGAAACATATCCCTTATCTATAGTAAATAAGGAACTAGTTTCCCCTGGAAAGGTAGTTACTTTTTTTGTCTTCCATCGTTGTGCAATACCACCAAGTCAATCGATAATCTTTTGAGTTTTTTCTTTTACTAACCATACTCAGCGGGAAGATTACATCTAGAAGCACTGCTGGTTACTACATATCTTTCATCGAGATTTCTGCTCTGTAAGAGGAAATCGTTTTCCTTGAATCAATTTAATTATTTAAAAAGCCGAAGGAATGTAACCCATTTAGTACTATATTGAATACTGAATATTTTCCTATGCCCTCTACGATATAAATTCTAAAGTAAAAATTCACCATTTTTGAAAATTAAATGGTGAATTTTTAATAGGAATTCTAGAGGAAAAATTCATGTTTTTAGAAAATCAAATGAGATGCTTACGAAGTTCGTGGAAATATTTAACACCATACATGAAAATGGAATTTATGGAAATATTTTGTACTTGGAAATGGAACCAATGCTAATATTTTATGTAATACTTAGAAATTGAATTAATGGGAAAAACATCCCGTGGCAAATACTCTACATTATAAATTTATCCTCAATATACATATTTTCAACATACTCCGAAATTTTAATTCCTCGAACTTCTTTCCCTTTACTGAATCCATGTGATTTAATATCGCAGTTAAACGACATATTTTACGAGTCTTATTTAATTTTATTTATGCATCCATAGACAGATATGAATCGTTTAAATTATATTTATGTATAAAGTATGAATAAATCGCTCAACTTTTTCTCAATATAAATTTAAACACAGAAATGCCTTAAAAACATGTCTTTATGTCTCTTATACACACCTTTCCTTTTGAAAAGTTCCAGTATTAGAGAATTTTTCAAAATATATTTTCACAACTTACCCCATTTTCGGAGATCGGTTGCTTTAAATTAAAAACAACGGAGATCAAATTCATCAATTCTGAATTTGTGTCGTAATTCTATTTTTTGGATTCCTTTCTCTTTAATTATCACAGAGCGAATTTCCTTCATGGGGACAACTGCAAAAATTCCAATAAACGTTCGTGACAAGGGACAATAAATTACACGCGGAGAAATATCAATTTCATTAAATAATTCAGGGAAGTACGTTATCCCCGAGTTTGGGTAATATAAGCAAGGAAACAAAATTGCGGAAAGAGAATTAAATCCGCATGCAAAGGGAATTTTAATCCACGCGAACCCAATTCGGTCTCATAACCTCTTTCAAACAAACGAACGCCGTCGCCCGCGGCATTTCCCGCTTTCGATCAATGCAATACGATTTCCCTTTCGCCACTCTTGCTCTCGGCCCCACACCAAGTGGATTTGATCCCAAACTCGTCTCCGAAATCGATTGTTCATTACTATGGCCGTCATTTCTCTAATCCTGCGATGAGCGGAGTCTCGACCCCCAGATTAACCCCGCAAAGGAGCTCGCGTAACCTTTCCGAAGGGAGTTCCCCATATTTCTCCATCCGTGTCTTTGCTACGTGACCACATATCGCACTAGTCCTTGGCACACACGTAACCTTTCGCCATTCACGCTGGTCATTTTTACTCCGATGGGATGAGCGAATGCCTCCCTTTCTCCCTTAGGAAAATGTCCTTCCTCTCCGGAGTTTCCGGCTCTTCCTCTTCTTATCCCTCGGAGTTCTTCCCGTTTATCGGCTTCACAGCAGTTCCGGAGATGATTTTAGAGGTTCTCTATCCCTCGAGCTCTTTTATTCACTTACTTTCCGCGCTATTTTCAGGAGGATGAATTTCATATCGAAGGATACTTTTCCAGACTCTTCTTACTATTGTATGAATTAGCTTTCGAACTAGAACCAAAGCGAAAAGAACCGGTATTTTTGCTGGAATGAAAACCGACCCCGAACTAAAAAAAAGAAACTCTTGAACAGGAACTGAGAACTAAAATCGATATTTATTCCGTTCCGAGTTTTTAGTTCCTAACAATATAAATTTTTGAATAAAATTCTCTCGGGCTATAATTCGAAACCCGATAGAATTTTATTGATCATATACACCAGAAAAGATTTTATAACGTATATTTTACTTAAGTAAAATTTGAGGAAGGTTTAGTAAACATGTATGATTTCGATTTGCTACGTACCATAAATAAATTTTATTTGAATGATAGAGTAGGCCGCTGATAATTTTGTTATTATAAAGTAAAAATCCCAAAAAACACAAAAAATTGCGCCACCCACAAAGGGTGGGTGCCTACTTACCCTAAGTCTGATTTTTGATGGTTTTTGGGGTTTTTAATTCACAAGTTTTATTCTAATACTTAGTGTAATGTCCCTGCATATCTCTTAGGTCTTCATATCCGCATATTCTCTAATTTTTCTGAAAATATCTCTTTAAACAAGGATGAGGGACGTTGTTGAGTTTTCAACATTTAGATGTGTGCAGTTAAATAGTGCCATTTTTCATTTCTGTCTATCTCTTAAAAAGCTGTACAAAAAATACCGATGGGTTGGTCCTTAGCAGGGAAGATATCCCCCCACTGAGGGCGTTGTACAAAAAATGAGGGCTATTGGCATGGAAGAAGGCATTAAGGGCGCATGAAAAAGGAGACTTTACTTCAGTAAAAACTATGTTTTTTAAAGTTGAGTCTTGGTTTAGAGCTTTGTTAGAATTCTTGGAGTAGTCAACGTGGCAAATGAATAATACGTGAAAATGGATAATACATAGTTTCAACAATTTGTTTACAATATCTTTGCTTCAAATCTGTTCTTTCTGTTTTATTGACGGGGCAAAAAAGCACAAAAAATGTTTAAGACCCGTTTGATGGAAGAGGAAACTCTTACTCTCAATCTCACCCGTATAAAGACCTTTTATTATTATTATTTTAGTATATCAATATTGTTAATATTTATAAGTATTGCTTAACTCAGTAAACTACTTTCTTATGCATCTTCCCAGTGATTATAAGGCCGGTTAGCTCCAGATCAATTTGTTAAAGTGATAATTCAAACACATAAAATAGCTTCTTGTCTCAAGTGTTTGATAAATCACCGTCCACTTCTTGCAAGATAAGTGAAGTACTTGACTTCTTATCCTTGCTTCTTGATTCATTATTTTCTCTTGATCTTAAAAGTATAGCGATTAAGTAAACGATATCTCGATGGTAGAATTTCTCGCCAAAGCGGCTACGTTTTAAATTCACCAGTTTTGAGGACGATTTGGCGTATTTTATCAATGTTTGCAAGATTCCAATTGAGATGATAAGAATAAGAGTTTTTCATTTATTTTCCCATTAATCCTCCTCCTGATTCTCGTTGATTAGAGATGAATTACATCATCGAGGAAATTAACAAGTGCAATTGTAGAAAATTTACTCCATTTTTTTGTGTTCTTCTGGTGTGAATTTTCTACTATTTAATCCATAAAAGCATGAGTAAACCTTAATATCTTCCGTCTCGTATGAGCCATAACGTATAAAGTTTATATTACTTGTTATTCCCTTCCGATTTTCTTTTCTCTAATCTACTTAATATATTTTCGGTGCTTCTAATTCCTTCCTGCTATTCAAACCTGGTCTCTTTTCTTGCGTTTATCCCAGATAAGTGTACGGTTTTAGAATTTCATCCTCAGCAAGGAACTTTTTCACTATCCCTTGTAGTTACTATTAGTTTCTATGTAATTAATGTGTTTCGAATCCACGGGGAGGACTTTCTTTATTCTTAATAAAATATTACCTCTCATTTCTCATGTATTTCATATTCGTTTTCTTACGAATATAAATTCCAATGCTCGTCTTTAATTGCATGCATAATATGAAATTAATGTAGATGTCCCTATAGATGACCATGCACTTTCACTCTAAATACGTGTCCCGCTCTTTAAGAAAATTTCTTTATAATCAAATCCAGCTATATGTGGTGGAACTTATCCATGGTTTTCATTTAATTTAATTTTCTCACTGTTGCGTCAAACTGAATTCTTATAATGTATGCTAAACACTTTTAAATATACATAAAATCATAGCGCGTAGTAATTAATGTATTGGATCCAATATAGGATATGCGAAAGGGTGCTAATACCGATGTATAGCAATGTACAGAATCCGATGTTATTCTCGATTGCATGTCAACGCCAAAGGCCGTACCAGACTGTATTAGCAATTGTAATCTGCTATCGACTTCATAGGTACGATATAACCTTGGCGTTGATTCCCATTAGCGACTTGATTTCCCCGAATTTCTGGGCTTATAGCCCGATTACCCTAGATGACTCCCAGTGTATCACTAAATTAACCTCCTTATTTTTTTGTGATTCATGCATCTGATGTATGATGATTCTTGTTTGTCTAAGTAGTAACTGAGATCAGGTTGAAAGTATTTCCATTTCGTCAGAAGTAGAATTTCAGCATTGAATCCACCACCTTTTTATGATTCTGTTGCTAAGTATTTTTTATTCTATTTTATTTATTTAGCTCAGGTAATAGGTTCATGATAGAGGAAAGATTTTCGTTGCTAGGTGATTTGTTGATAAGTACGGCGTACCGGACTCGGAAATTAAACAAAGTACGCGTACCTAAATCAGTTTCAGGGTTGTAAATCTCGCAGCCACATCTCCTCTCACATCTACTCCTCTAACATCTCATGGGACTCAATGTTGATGAGGGTCCCGCATAAATCAATTCAACCTTATGATAAGGACACGATTTCCTAAGTATATCAGAGCTATTGGAAAACAGACACGTATAGGGATACGTAATACGTTTGAAATTCATTACGAGTAGGAAAGTATTTCAGTATAGGAATGTATACTTTCTTTGAATTACGTTTTTCTTAGTTGAGCCTATTGGTATAATTACGCGAAAATATGGATAATAATTATCATTGTTGCATTCGTTACGAAAAATCTATGGCAATGTTAGTGATTTCAACGTTTTCTACTATGTAAAATGCTAATTACACATTACGGCATTATTAAATTAGATGTGCGCCAGTAGATGGCAAGCTAGATGCACGTTCCCTACTTACTGACGAATGGCGCGAGCATATTCATTTATCAAAAATACGAATAAAAAAACGATTCACAAATTAAGTTCTTTTTAATTATTGACTTAATTCATTTACTAACCTTGCTGGACTCAAATGGCAAAACTAGTACTACAATAGTACAACGTTATTGACTATTACAATGAAGATATCCTCTAGTTACATTAGTACACCATTACAATATTATCCACCTCTTGCTTAAGTGCCCTTTCATTATCTACGGGAGAAATAAAAGCTATAAATACTCCACCAATTGGAAATTAGGGACACTCAAGAAAACAATGAGTAATCAATGTAACAAATGAGTCGCGTAATCAACTATTTACTCAACGAAAAGCACATTCATTCACTTCATTGTTTTAGATCACATTTACGTATGCAAAGTTTGATACAAATCGGAGAAACGG
Organism: Pachydiplax longipennis; assembly: GCA_036926295.1. Classification (NCBI taxonomy): domain Eukaryota; kingdom Metazoa; phylum Arthropoda; class Insecta; order Odonata; family Libellulidae; genus Pachydiplax; species Pachydiplax longipennis. The sequence goes on along the minus strand of JAVFKF010000014.1, from coordinate 1,927,594 downwards.
TGTGGAATCCAATCAAAAACAAACTCTCAGCCCGGAAAATTTCTCCTAATTATTTATACGCGTTCTTCAAGACAAAAAGAAGCGTTATAGGGAAATAGTTGCCAGGACACACAGTTATTATGGTCATTTTTTCCGCCAAGTAGAAGCCAACAGCAGTGAAGAGCAGATAGGGTTTTCGGTGATTTACACCCCCTGCCATGCGCCAGTGGCAGTTTGCAGGGTTAAAATATAAATTTATTTATAAGATCGTAATGACAAATTCGATAGAAAAACAAACGAGGAGGTTCTAGAGATGGGAGAAGAGGGTGTTAATTGAAGTAATAAGAAATCGACAAAAGAAATGGGTGGGTCAGATATTGAGAGGAGAGGGATTACTGAAGAAACTGATCGAGAGAAGAATGCTAGGGAAAAGACAGAGGGGAAGATAAAGACAGAAGTTGTTAGACGAATTAAGGGGTGGGATAAGTTACCGGGAATTGAAAGAGAGAGAATTAAATAGGGAATGTGGGGGCACATGAACCTACCGAAAGGTAGAACACTTTATATATATATATATAATGACAAATTGTTACTATTAACATACAGCATTTTTCTCTGGGCCCAGATGGAATACATTTCATTGGGTTTCGTAAACGCACAAGTTCATAAAGCTTTGGCTGCAAGCCTCGTCAAGTTTTCCACGAATGTTATTGTATGTACTTACCAAGAAGGAACGAGGAAGCTGAAAATTGAGACCCGGCGACTTTTATTGAAAGAGCACTTCCATTGAACGAAAATATTTCTTTCGTTTCCCCATGGAATCAGATCGAACGCGTTCTCTGACCCACTTCTCCACCTCTTTAAAATCCTTCCCAAGGGACGCGCATTTTCATACGAAAGCTCATCACAACCAGGCAAAGGATCTCTCGAACAGCTCTCTAAGGAGCCAAGGAAAATACTCATTTCCTTTCGGTAATACGCCATCTGAGGGGGATTGGAAAGAATTCTCGTCATTTGCATTTCGAAAAAAAAGTGGTTCATTGACATTTGGGGTTAGAGAAGAAATTTAATAGGCCGTGCCTCCAGTGCACTCGTATTAAAAAAGGGGTAAAAATTAGGTCAACTATTTAATTGCTTCACTTGGAGATGTAAGGTATGAAATCATAAAAGTTTTCGGTGAATACCCTAATAAGGATTCTTTAATTTTTTTTCTCGATTTTCCACCCCTTTGAAGCTTTTGTTGGACCATGAGTGTCTAAGTAAGATTTCCTTTCTCTAAAAATTAGAAAGAGGAAGGCGATGGTAATTCGTTGGCGTTTTAAATACACAGGCTTTCTATAAAAGTTTTTTAGGCGATAGGCTAATACGGCAATATAATAATATAATACGGAATTTATCAGGAAATTGAATTTTCAACTATTATAAAGATTGATATAAATATAAATTGTATTTATTAAAATTATAACGAGAACTAATTTGCATAGAAAGATATTTCCAAGGGAAAATTTATACTAGGTTGCAATTGCTACAATTGAAAAACGGCGCACGATATAAAAAAGGGAGAAGTATGCTCATGTTTGGTTTAAAATAATTACAGAAGAAAGGGCTAGTTAGCTTATCTCTAAACCATTAGAGTGGGCTCGTTTTTCGTAGTGCACTAATGTGCCTTCACACCGCGACCTTTCCTGTCGGAAATGTTCTTATTTCTTTTATTCTTCCTTTCAGTACTTCCATAATTTTGATGTTTTAAAAACCTTTTTCGCTCTGAGGGAGTTTTAATACTCAAAACCTCCCCCTGAGCTCGCCGCTGGGTAAGAATTCGTCTCCGGCTATAGCAGCATGAATCCCTTCTATTAGTTTAATTTTCTAAATTCAATCAATCGATTGCTAAAATTAATCTCAATTATTCTCTAGAGTTTATAGTATGAACTAATCTATGTGAAGCTTGTTTTACATATGTCTTCGTGTTCACGTCGAGTTCGAAACAAGAAAATGAAAAAGTGAAATATTGCAAGCAGCTATATTTTCCTCTCATTAACTGCGGTAGCCACTGTGAGGATTATGAGATACATTTTACATTCACATCTTAATGGTCGTAATTTATAAGTAGGATGGTCATAGTTTAAAGAGCTAAAATATGTTCTCAAAAATAGGGTAGTGATTTTTATTTATCGCCTACAACTACTTACTACTCGTCACATATGCCGCTTCCTGATAAAATTGTAAGATTTTTATCCGCATCAAACGCAGACGATATGCAGACGATAAAGCTATTGTGTGCGGTTCTGAATGGGGTTTGCAAATCCTAGTAAATGCACTAAACGATAAAGCAAAGGAGATTAAGATACCTCTTTCTCTTACAGTTTTAAAATATTTTTATACGTTTATGAAGTTTACACTTGATCCTTAATTTGAATCTCCTTTCTATGTGCTTCTGTCATCTCATAAATGGCTCACTTGTATCCGATCTTTTCTTGTTTACTCATTCCCTCTCTTCTAGAAGGGAATTTTAAAATATTGATTTCATTACAGATTTTATCATCCTATTTCTGATCCCTCTGGTACTTACGTCGGGGAATTTGTTTTGTAAATTTAACTCCCATTTCATAGAATGTTTTCCCCTTTGCTCATCCTTTTATTTATATAAGATATACTTTGGGGACTTTGTTGAATGCCAAAACTATGTCAGTGTGTTAAGAACGCGGCTTTTGCATTAATTTTAGTTGTATGTAATCATGGTCACCTAAGGCGTTAAGCAAGTCATTTCCCAATGATAGGTATTTCATTCTTAATTTATATATAATGCTGACTTTATTACTTTACTTGCTGTGATTTTGTGCCTTTTAAGTCACGAAGATAGGGATTTAAGAGGCAGATCTATTCGGATGGTGGAAGCTGGAACGATAGACTTTGGGGACTTCTTAGAACGCCAAAACTAAATCATTGTATCAAAAACGCGGCTTTTTTATGCTTTAAGTGGTATTTTTCATTCATTTTTGGCTTGAATGCAGTCATTGCCCAATGATTGGTATTTTCACTCTTCAAAGTTGATGAAATTCTTAATTTTTTAAATTAAGTGCGGTGATTTTGTGCCTATTAAGTCACGAAGGGATTTACTTTAAGAGACAGATCGATCATAATGGTGGAAGCTGTCAAGTCGCTTCTTTAATTCCAGGGCTCCGGGGAAAATTATTTTTCTTAGCTCTTCATACCCGGGACCCCTTAATGGCGGGCCCTCCTCAACCCTAACTTATCCCGGAGTAACAAACTGTTTTCTCTTCGGCCATGGCTAATTCTTTAATGAAAAGCTCACACTCAAGCCGGTCCATTTTCTCGAAAGAGGCATCCCTGTTGCATATCGCACCTCATCTTTCCCCCCTAAAGCAGTCTCTCGACGAATAAAAAGTCTCAGGCGTCACCTTTAATCACGTCCTTGTTAGCGCATTTCCATGCCTCTTCTCAAATGAAGCGACTCCTCCTTTCCTTTCTCCCTCCATTTTTTCCTCGGTTTGCCTTCAATTTATCCGGCCTCTGCTCTTGAGATAATTGTCTTCCCTTGTCTTCTTCCACTTTCGCCCTTTTCACCTTTTCCTCCTCATTTTTTTCATTTGTGTTCCCTCTCTCGCAATTCCTCCTCCGTCAGGAAATGTTAATTTGCGTCTTCGGAATCGATGCGATGGAATTGATGGAATGGAGTTGAATGTTTCTTAATAAAATTATACTGTTTGCTATAGCGATTGTCTTTGTCTTTAAATCGATTGAATTTCATGAACGGTCGATGCAGTCTTAGTGTTATACACTCGCTTTCCTGCTTCAGATTTTCGTTTCGTTTGTGATGTTATCATACTTATCGTGACTATATTTGAATTCCAATAGGTTACAATAATACTGATAGTTCTAATGGTAACAAAGATCTCCAATAGTTGTAATACGTAGATGAATTTATCGATAATATTACAGCTAGGTATACCTGGTGATAAAATATTTTTTCTAATATTTCCTGCGTGAATTTATAGACAATTGTTATTCGGTAGTAATATATAAATTTAATTATAATTAAAAATATCGATTTTCAAAATTCATATTATGTTATACTTAGGTAAATATTAGACTGTTTACATTACTGCGCTACGTAAGAAGGCTACAGAAAATGTTAGTGTACATTTAATTGTTTAAAGCATAATTTGTCCGATGTTTATTAACGATTTATTATTTACGTAATTCATGTAATGCTTGCTGGTTAAAATCAAAATTTCTCTTTTCTGTTTTTACGAATTTTAAACTCACTTTTTAGTTATCTTTGTGATTATTCATGTCTAAGATTTAAGGAGTTTATTTATATAGCAATGGTTTAATCGATGCTTTTTATTCCAAATGATGCTACACATAACTCTCTCCCTGTTTGCTGTTTTAAGTTCGTTAACTTTGGCACGTTTAACGCTAAATACTTTTCCTTCGCAATTCTGTTTCCTATTTCACCTCGTTCTTGCTCGTTGTTCCTTTGTTTCGCTTCTTTAACGGGGTAGATCCCTGGATTAGCCCACGGTCCTAATCAAGCTTCAGCAACGGGATCTGCGTCGTGTTTAAGAGGAAACTTGGGAGTCACGGTGCGGAAGGAAAGTGAGTTTAAATTCTCTTCGGAATGTCGCCGGAGGCTATTGCTCTCACTAAGTTGAACGCCTGCGCGCTCGTGCGTTGCTTGCAGAATAGCCTCGCGATGCATTAAGCGTCGCGCATCTAATTAGCATCCTAATTATCTAAATATATCTCGGATCGGAAGGACCTTGTTTCGGTTTTTTTTCGTTCAACGCTTAACAAGTGTCGTTCTGATCGTGGTGTTTTAGGGAATCGCGAGGGATACTACAATTTTTGAAAGGTAATAGAATAATTGAATTGCTTATGGGTTTTATCTTGCATGAAGTGCCTTTATGCTATCATTATTACAATTACACATTTTACACTATAGGTGGCACTCCAGATGGCAGTATTTAGTATAATACAAGTATTATGTAATGAAGTCAAATTATTGATTCACTTTCACTGCTCATCATAATATACCGATGAAGCACTGAGATTTTGAATCGGTAATCTTCATTACATTTACAGCTAACTAAAGGTAGCATTAACAGTCAGAGTATATAAAAGCGAAATAAATATTTACTCAGTATCAAAGCTACCTGTTCTAAAGTTTTCCTACCGTTTTTCATCATGAAAATGCAAATATTTATAAGTAATAAGGAATCTCCGAGAAAATTGGCATAAATCTTACTATTCCAATTTCAAATATACGAAATTTCATTTATATTATTTTCTCAAGGTATGATTTTGGTTCATTAAATCATGGCATATAATTCATATTTTAAATTTCCTCTGCATTTTTTTGACTTTTCATAAAATTTGACCACATAGTTGAATAATGATTTATTTAATTCGTTGTGTCTCTGAGTGGTTATGTATGTATGTATGTATGTTATTTGAGCATTTATTATTTGTACAATATTTGTTTTCAGTCATGATATGGTTATCTATTTAAATATCTGTTTTTAATACGCTCAGTAGGCTGTGCAGGTTTTTTATACCTTATGAGAATGCTTTCCTGAGGTGGATCTTTTTCCCTGACTTTGTTAGGATTTTAAATCCACAGCTATATTTTTCGTAATTTCTATTAATTTTAGTTACCTTTTATTATTGATTAATAATTAAAGATGGGCCTAATGGTAAAGGAGACTTTACCATATCTATTTCTCCCAAAATAAAGACATATTTAATATATAAATAACTTTCATTTAAACTTCCTTTGTGACGGTACATTTTATAAGAAACTTATTACACCTCTCAAAAATAAAAATTTTAGTTGAGAGCACTCTTACTACATCCTCAGCTGCTATTTCGCTCTCAGTAGTCCTAAAAACTTAATGCATTCCTCAGAAAACGACGTGAATTTTAATCTTTAAGTTTGCCTAATTTCTTTCCTTCCTTCCCCACTTTCCATTTAATTTAATATACTTCTATAATGGAAATACCACCCGCTGCGTCAACTTCAAGGGACCTCACCTACCTGCTTCTGCCCCGCCATTCTTAAATTCAGTCATCTCAGGTCACTGTGAAAGAACTCTCTCTAGTATTCCACTCGATTATTATTCATCCTCCGCCGTCAGACGCTTTCTATTCCATCCAATTCGCATTCCCTTATTCCCTCATCCCGAATCCATTCTCTGCTTCATTCACCACTGCCCATATATCCTGTGCAAATGATACCCTGTTACACCGTTCCCCTGTGCATATCTCGGCATTAACGTCCCCCGCGTCACTCTCTCGTGCCTTCCTTTCATTTGCCGTCTCCCATTTTACCTTCATTTCTCTTCTGTCGTCAATTCACCTTCCCCGCTTTTCGCCATCTGCCATCTGACAGTTCCGCGTGCACGCCCTCCTGTGTAAACTAATTCGGCCCTCTACGTTCTCGCCTCTTACGCCTTTTTTCCACTTGCTTTTTCCGTAAGGGAGGACTATTTTATTTACTTGTCAAAAGAGGAAATGAAAGGGTGATCTTATTTAAGGGAGGCGCGATGTGTGTTGTGCATGTCACATAAATATGCGCTCGTGTTGGTGTGCTTGAAGGGCTGTTCAGGTGAGAGGGACACTGGGTTTTTCTTGTGGAGGAAAATTTATTTGGGGAAATGAAATAGAATTTAATCTAGTTTTCTAACGGAATGTAAATGATTGAGAAGTATAACGTATTTTTTCGTGTATTGGTCCCCCTTAATTTAAGGTTACTCCCCACTTTTTAAGTTAATTTTAAAGAAAAGGTTTTCCTATTGTCTTTAACTATTTTTATTTATAAATATTTTTAGCAACTGTAAGAAATATTTATACATTATTTCTAAAAATCCTTTGACCAGGGCTTTTCTCCCTTCACACCCCATCTCAAAATATCAATGACTCACTTTTAAAGGGAATGTTTCCCGCTTCCTGCTAAAAATTGACTAACAAATGAAAAATGCACCATTTGGTAAAAAATTTAAGAAATTGCGATGACGTTCTCGTCGCCTTCTTCAATATTGTAAACCTGAAGCTTTCCTACGATTTCTTTACGCTCATTACAGCGTCGGTTGTCGAGCATAAGGAAAAAATCACTTGGTAAAGTCCACAAACACTTATTTTTAACTAAATAGAGTTTTTGTTGATCATCGAGATTACCTTGTATAAGATTCCCGTCTCTTTTTGGACCCAAAATTTTTGAAAAGAGTGGAGTTAATACAAGGAAAAATACGGTTTGTGTGATTCTTCCAGAAATTTCCACTTTTAGGAGTGTATAAGTGAAGATGTGACAAAGAAACCCTACGCTTACAATTTTAAAATCATATCAGTGAAAACCTTAATAATATATATCTTTGAAGTTTCTCAAACCGAGAAAATAAAACGTTGAAGAATGTTAGCCCAGAAACGTCTATTCGACATGCCTAAGTTATGACCTAGCAATGGTTGGAAAAGTAATTTAGAAAGAGTGATAAATATGAAAATCAACGTTGAGATGTTAACGGAGGTGTTTTAGGTATTCACTGTTAGTCATAAGATATTTTCGAATTCGTTTATTTTTTCATTATTAATCGATCGGTGATGCCAATGTGCATGACTCAACTACTTTTTTGCAATCGAAAGAAAGTGCTTAAATGCGACTCTGAACTAAAAAGGAGAGTTGCCTCTCCGAAAGAGAAAGTCGAAGAACTCTCATTAGTCGTGGACTTGCCACATGTGGCTCAAAGAAGTTTATGGCGAAGTTTTGATAAAATAATCCAGAAAGAACTACGTGTAAATATACAGGGAAAGTTGTTTTTGTGTGAACGAAATGTAGGACTTTAAAGGTGTAACGAGGTAAACTAAACGTACTGAATGTCCAATAAAACTGGAAATGTATATATTTTCGGTAGGAAGCATTTTAAATGATGTTTTTCCTGTTGGTTAACCTTGCTTGTCCATGTAGTTTACGGTACTTCGCAGAGGATTTGCGGTTCGCTTAATTCAAGGCCATGGTCACTTTCGTTTCTGCTTCGTTTTGAAAGTCCATCGGAGTTCTGCCAACTGTTATATCGTTATTTGCTGTTGTTTTCAGTATATTTGTCAAATGGTAGAATCTTTAGAGCGATGTATATACTTTAGGTGTGAAAGATCTAACTTAGCGGTAGCATTCCGAGGGAGAAATGAATGTTTCCTGTTTTAAATAAATGAGAAAAGTCCAAGAACCAGTGTTCTAAGAGCGTTTTTCTCTTATTCGGGTTTGATGAAGAGTCGTGCGATTTTTTCTCTTTTAAGAGCTGCGAAAGTGAAAGCATGTTACTGAAAATATGCGAGTCGGGATGGTTGCTTCCGTGATTTTTGTTTACTCGCCAATTAGCGTATACTTGACGTCCTATCGCCAACATGTATCGCTCACATTAAGAAGCTCGCCAAATGTGTTTTCTTTTGAAATGTTTTTTTTTTGCCGAAGCATCGTGGCAGGACGTTTTCACCTTGAAAGATGTGAAGACTATCAAAAAATTTTATACTAAATGATACACTTGAAAATATATAAATCGTCTTATTCCATAGAAGGAGCCAATTTAGTATTAACTACATGAGGCAAATGCAATCATCCGCAAGGTGTTCCTCAGAAAATGTGATACCTATTACGCTTGCTTTCACATGAACATGAAAGCGATGTGAATCTGGATAGAATGCCAAATGACTTTCAATTTTTAAAGATTTTATGCTTTTTTTATATGCATCGAAACGACAGAGGTAAAGATGAATACCCCAATTAATATGCAAAGTCTCATATGGATGAATATATGCCGAAATTATTACATATTTTAATTTCAAATGCGATAATAATTTGTTTAAGTTAGTGAAAGACTTCTTACTTTTCTGCATAATATCATTTGGACATCTTTTTGGGATAAATTTGTAGTTGTCAGTTCTGCATACATATATATTCGGTTAGCTTAGGAAGAGTTAAAAGAGCCATATCATGGAAATATATTTTATTAATGATAGAGATATTTTACTGCGTCAGAGAGATTCTGAAATGATTATACTCGCGACTTTAATAATAATACGTACTTGACGATAAATTGGGTTCTCCAGGTTTTGATTTTGTATTATTTCAGAATATTTATAGTTTTTATTTATATTTTTCAGCTTACAGAGTAGGCATTAGGAAAAGCAATCCAACTGCAACTTCTTGCGGTTTTGTATTGATAATAGTCACGTAATCATATGAAAATTGATTATTTAATGATGTATGATATTTAAACCGCAAGGTAGAAGAACGTCCAAGTATTTCTGTGAAACAATTTTCGAAAAGTGAATACATATAGGGTCATTTAGTAGTAACGGGAATGAAAATCAGAGTAAGATACCCGTTGACTGATGACCCCAAGAGACAAGGAAATCTTTCCATCCGATGCCAAATCTCTCTCTCCACCACGATGACTTCAGATCCTTCGTCAGCATTCCCAAAAGGAAGTAGTATCTTTTTCTGTAGAAATTATGGCTGGGTGTACCCAGGATCGCTCTTTGTGTCACTAATCATTCCCTTCCTTTCACTGCAACCCTCTTCCTGTTTAGTGGACCTCTCCCACATGCGTAGATCCATCAATCTACGTGCAGGGAGACGCGTTAACGTCTCCCTTTCTCTCCTTATGCATCGGAACGGTAGCTCAGTGGCACATGGAGTGTAGCTTAGCAGCGGGGTATGGCGAAGCTTCCATTACCGCGGAAGACAAGGGTTGTCTCGGCTGTAATCGACAGGATACCACAGCCCTTGACACTAGCCATGTCGAATCCCCTAAGTAAGTCGTATGGATAGGGCATTTCGTCCCTTTGTGCCCGATCTAGAATGCATTGATAGTGGGGTGTGTAGAGATTTCCGAGGGGTCAGTCGGGGTGAGCACTTAGTTGTGCCCGGACTGTGAATTTCGGATTTATAGATGAATTTATTCGAATCTGCATGATCTACTATGTGGTTTATATTCAAGCCTGGATCGTTGGAAGCTGGGGTAGTCTTGCAGTTGTGAATAATGTACAAAACTGAATCGGTGTCAGGGTAATATTATATTTGAGAGTACAGGGTATCCAAACAATAAAATGACGGTGCATAACTTAAGGACCGTAGCTATTTTAACCGGATTTCTTCCTTATCTATGCACTCAAAGGATGAATTATCTGCTATGCATTGTTTCTTTTATCAATGAAAGTTAACAGTTACAGAAACGTTTTATCAGTCGGTTAAGTATTCTTATACTTGATTGAATTTTTACATTAGTGTTTCTTAGAAATCCCATGTTCAATAAAAGTTGTGTGAAAAGCTTTGTGAAAAAATAAACTACCATAAAATCACAAATGTGTATTTACATAATGGAAAGTGTGCATTTCAACAGAAATACATTTCTTCCTTCATTTAAAGGTAGAGCTACATCTCCTTCATTTAAAGGTAGATTTTGAAATTAAATACGTTCTTGATGCATTCAATTATTCGATTGCTGAAAATTGATTTGTTTAAGGTAGAAGTAGGGAATGAGCGAACTTCAGGCCAAATTTGGACTTTTTGGGCGTTCATTGAGGTCTTCCGGTCACTTCCTGAAACAGATGCTATTATGGAAATATTTTTCCTGATTTCTCCTATGATGTGAAATGAAAACTAAAACAAAAAATGCTCCCTTTCAATTTGCTCAGTGAACGCATTCGCTTTTTCATATAAACATTCGATGCTTAACAATATGAAAGTCGGTAACATGCAATGCGAGAGCGGCCTGATGATTTTGCTTGCGGCGTAATGGGCCTGAATATTAAATCTGGCCTTCCGAAGGAAAAATGTTCTACATATCTATTTTAGAGTTTAAATAGAAGAATCTTTAATCACCGAAATCGAATTAATTTTATACATGTATGTTAATAAATAATTTTATTAATTTCCTATTGTGGAACATTTTATCACTCTGGATCAACAAGGGCTTTCGGTGCATTTCCATCGTATCTTGTTTGCGCTGATAGAAGAGTTGTCCCAAACTTTGTTGTGTGATAAGATAAACGGTTTCCGATAGCAGTGTTTATAAGCGGCCCGAAAAAGGAATGCCACGGAGAGAGAGATCTGAATGCAAGGTCGCCAAGTGGATAAACGAGGCCGAACAAAGGGAACTGAATTGAGATGGGAACAGGAGGGTAGTCCTCGACCCTACGCGAAGAAGGGCCTCTGGGAAATAAGGCACATCTGGTGGAGAGAAAGGGAAACATCCTTCACCACGACCTGCAGCATTTTCGAAGAAATCCGGCCAAATACGGAATTACTTAACTATCCAAATGCGAACTGTTTTCGGGAATAATTATTCCTAAAACTTCCACTCCATAAGTTATCACTATCCGTCTCTCAGTTTTCTTTGCCCTTATAATTAAATGTATTAAGTATTCAATGATAGATAAACTCCTGTGCAAAAGTATACACCCCTTTCCTTCATTTTCTTCTATTCTATTTTAATGAGGGTGATTGTAAATTGACTGATAAGAGAAAAAAATGATAATTAAGAAAAAGTTTCTTACAATCCAATTCTTGGCTGTATCTTCGTTGAAGGTATTGCTGAATGAGAAATTAAAATTCTATGATCTATGAAAAACCACTTTCTATTTTTTTTCCTCGTATAGTCAGTTTTTCAATGTAGTCACTGTTAAACTTTCATTGAATGCAGGCGATTTTATTTATTCAATAAGCGTTGTTCATGTTTGTTCAGAAATTTTTTAGAAGATAATTCATAATCTTTGGAGTTAATTCACTAACACCTAATTCAGAGCCTGCTAGATTTTTATAAGTTATAGAATTTTTATACATAGAGCTTTTTATATATGTATTTATAACCTTAAAAAAATAGTAAACGTGTTGAAATTTTGTTAATTCATTCGCATGATATCGTTGTCTATTATTGTAATTTGTCAGCAATATCCCTCGATTAAATGTGGAAGTTATCCTTGAAGCAAAGAAAATTGCGAGTTATATCTATAGAGCAATGCTTAGAAAAAGTCTTTAATTTATTTCATGACTACTAAACGGTTTCTTTGTTTCCACATTATCTTATAGTGTTTCTCAGGTACCCGAAAGATGACCTGAGTGAAAGAGGTACATCTAAATACATGATCTCATTTTTTTTATTTCAGTTTAGATATAAATTCATGGAGTTACTGGCGGAATGGTGTTGTGACTTTTAGTAGTATTTCATGAGATTCTTTTTCATCGTTAGGTTCTCATTGGACATATTCTTTATTGGATATTCTTTGAAATCTGCGTTTTCAAGAGGAGTAATATAATGGTTTATGGTCAGGTTTTCTGAAGGAGCTGAATTATTTGATTGGGTCACAGTTTTGCCTTTCCCAGTTACGATTCCTCTTTTGGGTGCTCAGAGACCATTGGGTTTGTCATTCAAAGAATGATGATGTATAACTACAGCCATTCCCCGGTGAGGGCAAGTGAGACTTCTGAATAAGCCATTGAATTGCTGATATCGAATGATTTTGACCTAAAATCAGTTGTAGCCCTAAATTTATGGCATGTGGTTACTTGAAATTGGAAATCTTGACCGCCATTCGCTGTAATATCCGGGAATGCATTCCAGAGGCATTCCGCAGGACATAAATGGTTCTATTAAAACGTGCCAGAGGGCCAGAATTTTGGAAATGCGATATTGACCAACGTCCATTTTGCTGATCCTCTATTAGTCATCGCTTTAAAACATCTCAATTTTGGGAGCTTTAAAGTTGTCGTTTCCATGAGCGATGCATTCAGAATTTGTGTAGCTCTTCCATGGGATACTTAAAATTTTAGAGCATAAAAGCTCAACCTGCTTTCTGCTGAATTCCTATTTAATCAATTTTTTTATTTTCTTAAGATTTTTTTCTGTAGAGACTTAAGGGTTTAAATGAGTTACTGTGTATGAAAATGTGCCATTTATTAAAGTTAAACTATTTTAAAAAAAGTAAATCGTATAGAATTTATCAAATCCAATATACTGATTTTCATGATTGATGTCTTGTATTTCCAAAATTTGAGGTAAGGAAAAATTAGGAGTAGTTAATTTATATAATAATAATATATATATTATATAGTATAGTATATAGCAAAGTATTCTAACTTATTTAATATAATTGTATAGTAGTAGCACAAATTTAAGGATGACAAGGATTTTCATGTGCAAGCCTATCTGTATATTACAGAAAAATTCGATTTTATCCATATTTGCAATCTCAAGCGATATTATTACAGATAATAGTTAGCCAAAATTCACTGAAAAGGCTATAACGGAGTGGAATATTTCACCAAAGTGGTTGCGTTTGACCTTTCTACAAAAGTTTATGTACAAAACGGTATTCTACATTATAATAATATAATTATCATAATATTATAATAAGTTGTAATATCCCAATATAATAATTGCAATATCCAAAAAACTTTAATCCCAACAATAAGTGTTGGGATTAAAGTTTTTTGTTCTTCGGACAGCCAAATTGACAACTCGTTCGACTTTGGTGGAAACAGTCCCGGGTTCGATTGCCGGTGTAAGCTTACGAGCGAAATGTACTCAACTGTCGAAGGCTTTTAACTATACTACCTTTACTATGTAAGTTTTCAAGATTATTATCTTTTAAAACGAGAAAACCAAAATCTATTACTTATTTTTCCATTACCAAACAATCTTAATGTTTCAATCTGTTGATGGGTTTTTATGTTTAAAACCTCTCTTTTTCCCTCCCCGAATATATTTTAGAATTCCGTCATCCTTTTATAATGTATATCTCATGATTGATTTATATTAAAATAGCCCCTCGGAGCTTCTTTAGATTAGCTGTTTTCCCTCTTCCCACTTCATTAAATCCCGAAAAAGTTCTGCGTAAATATATTTCCCGTGGCGTTTTCCTCCTATTTTTGAGAATCTCTCCTTCGGCGGTGTTCCCTTCTCTTTTATTTACTCAGACTTGATTGGTAATTCCCGTGAGGCTCGGGAAGGTGTCAAACTTCGGCGATCGATCCACAGCTGAAAATGGGGAACGGATTTAGCCCTCTATCCAATTGCGCATTGGAACCTCAAAACGAAGCGTATCTTTATTTATGTATCATTATTATCTGAATCAAAAGCTTTCTCAAAGGATCTAAAAGTTACACCTAAGTATTTTATCTTACTTTCCTTCGCCAGAACAACTCCTCCTAAATTATAAGAATACTGAAACTTGGTCTTGTTAAAGCTAATAATCTTACATTTATCGATATTGATGTCAAGTTTGTTTAAAGAGACCCAATTGTTTAATCTATCAATATCATTCTGTAACTCGCTGCAATCACCATTCGATTTGATTTCTCTGTAAATAATGCAGTCATCCGCGAATAATCGTACACGAGATTTTATTGAATTCGGCATATCGTTAATAAATGTTAGGAAAAATAAGGGCCCTAGTACACTACCCTGCGCCACCCCTGAAGTTACCTTAACTACGTCTGACATTGTATTTCCAACTTTTACTCTGTGCGTTCTAGTTCGAATAAACGCCTCCGTCCATTTTACTATCCTTAAGTCCTTATCCTAATCTTACACTCCTTAAAATGCATTATTATTATTATTATTGGACCCTTTATTAGGCGAGGTTAGGCCCGAGTGGGCCTCTCTTCCACCTAACCTCGTATGAAGATACATGGTTATCAAGATGTAAAATAATACTAAGAGAAAAAAAAGAGAAATAGAAAGATTTGATTTGTGGGAAAAAATCTCCATAACTGAAGGTTGATAGAGAAAAAACCCACAGTGCGGGAAAACACCCACACAAGAACGGGGGCGAAAATAACCAGCGAAAACATAGTGAAAACATATAATAAATAAAATAATTTTTAAAATTCAAAAATGGTAGAGAAAAGTACAAAAAGTAAAGTAAAAAATATATAAGTAAAAATAGAAAAAATTTTTTTTTAAATAATAAAAATGGAGTAGTGATATAAGCATAATATAATAATGAGCTGCCGATGTCATATGCTTGTCTCTTCCTCAGTTGATATGTTCATTGATTGAATCTTATGTTACGCTTTATGACTTGAATCTTTGTCAATGAAGATAATGCGGAAAAGGCGTATGTATTTAAGATTGAATTTTTATTTCAGTCCGGA
Organism: Pachydiplax longipennis; assembly: GCA_036926295.1. Classification (NCBI taxonomy): domain Eukaryota; kingdom Metazoa; phylum Arthropoda; class Insecta; order Odonata; family Libellulidae; genus Pachydiplax; species Pachydiplax longipennis. The sequence goes on along the minus strand of JAVFKF010000014.1, from coordinate 1,912,446 downwards.
GTATTTAGTGTTATTATTTTATTAGCACGGAGAGTATTGACTTATGCTTTCCTTTATGCCCTTTCGGCTAATGCAATGCTTTCGGGGTGTAATCACCGTTCTTTCGAGCAACTTCTTTTAGCTTTCTATCGCGTATCTTTCGCGAAATGGAGGAAAAAGCAACTTGTCTGAGCATCTATTCCTTTTATTTTACGCTCAATGTAGAATCGGCCGAAGTAGCAGGTGGGTAGAAATAGCGATTACGCCTTCTGCAAACGTACTCTCTCTGAATTTACTCAGCAATCTTACTCTAGCTTCTAATATCCCTTTTAAGGATTTTCAACCTACGTCTGAGAGCTTTTTCGTAACGCTTGTTTATTTATCGCAGCTTTTTTTATTAACAAAACCTTTCGTCTTGCGTCTGCTCTATCTTGAGTTCGTGGGTAAACGTTTCATCCCCCGGATCTCTTATACTTGCCGCATATTCCAGATTCTAAGATAAAATAACATCTTTCTATAATCTTTTCTTAACATCTACCGACTTCTACGGTTTACAGAGCAGAGGTATGTAATGGCTTGACCGAAGATTTTCCGGATCGGTCGTTTATGTTATCTGTAAGAGTGATCTCTAGATATTCAACTGACTGGACTATATTTGAATTTATTCTTTTGATTTTATACGGATAATTTGGACACATTTTTTTCGTTCGAATAAATCAATTACGGAGTACAAATTTATTTGGATAAATTAAAATTCAAGGAAGTATGTCTTCTTGTCATTCATAGTATTCTAATTTATAGTAGATTCATATTCCTTAAAATTATGCGTTACACCGAAGCTGTTACCCTTTGCTAACTACATTCTCTCCGTGCGTCATCCAGAGACTTCTTTCAGTTCTTATATCCTACTTTCACTCACTATCTTTTGCAGTCAACATCCTTTCAATATCTGACCATAAAATAACCATAAATCTTCCCCTGTTTTATCTCTTTTGTAAAATTCTTTTCCCTCCCACAATCTCCAAAGTTTCTTGTCACCCTATGTAGACAACGTACTTTTCCAGTCCTCATTAAACCCCCTCCACAATCGCTTTCTAGAATACTGGAATTATGCTCACGAGTTTAATTGGAAAATAATGAATACGTGTAATCTTAGAATTTGAAAGGATACGTGCCGTTTTAAAGATTTTCCGTCGAAAACGATGGAAACGTAATTTTTACTTTGCACATTAAGTTGTGCGACTAACCCAAGGTTATACAAGAAATGAAAAAAAAGTGAAAAATTGTGACTTGGCCGGGACTCGAACCCGGGTCTCCCACTTTCCGGGCAGGTATTCTATCCATTAAACTACCGAGTCACGCAGTCTCACTTCTCTAAAAGGGAGCTTATATGGGCAAGTTAGTGGTGCTCCACTTAGTGGCACCAACCATCACCAGAGGTCCTCGTCGAGGCAGCCACCCAACAAAGCGATATTAGAGAAACCCTCTCGCGGTATTAACACAAACGATGGAAACGTAATTTTTACTTTGCACATTAAGTTGTTATATAGATTTTCCGTCGTTTTCCTTTTGGTTGTTTTTCTGAAAAATCGTTTATTTTTTACGCAGTAGTTATTTAAAAGCTATTACAAGACAATGTTGCGAATCCGTAGTAAATCATCAGAGCCCAGCAATCGCCATTTTGTGTTATTTCAATTTATCCTTGAGGAGGCGGTAAATTAATGATACGAGGCAATCATGGTACTACTTTATTCCCTTCGTTTTCATTATAATAATAAATCTTTATGCGGGCGATATTGAGATGTAATAGGATCTTCTTTCATCCAACCGTAGGTCATATAACATTGGAAAGAAAGAGATGAAAATAAACGGAAATGAGCATTATGTAGTATCAAATTATTTTCATTTTCACAAAGTAATATAAAACTAATTTGATCATGGAAATGAACCTCCACCAATTCAAGTCTGAACTTATTGAGTTTATTATGAAGTATAATAAATTTAGGCTATATTTTATGCCAAAACGATAAATAGCAATGAAAAGCTAAATTGAATACATACGTAAATTTAAAACATTCTCTTCTAGTGACCAATTTTATGTGCTTTTCTCCAATAAGCGTTGATTAATAAGGATGTTTTATAAATTAATCTGTACAGGTGTGATTCTAATGCCCAACTTTGAGTCTCAAAGCCTCTACCAATAATGTTCTCTCTCATGTTTAGCCAAGAAAATGTCTACTTCAGGGGAATAATATATTGCGTTGAAGTGAAATATGAGCAGTTCCTTTATCACTTAATAAGCTTCTGAAGCCTCCCAAGTGATGTTACTTTTTCTCAGGCATGAATAATATATTGCCGCCATCCGTCTTTATAAAGGGAAAATATTGATGAGTACATGTTTATGTATTAATACATTTACGGATATTTATTCCAGAATGTCCGCTGAAAATTCTTCTTCCACACGAAAAATGTATTTGCATGGGAGCGTAAGCCATAAAGAAAAATTTCACTCTTAAATTGAATGTTATTCTATGGTCTTTCGTTATTATTATACTCTTTTCGGTGACGTCTAAAATACTTTACTATGATTACCTATATTTGATTTACATTTTCTATTTTCTATGGGAAGTCAGTTTATCAAGAATGGTTATTAATGATGGAATGGCTAATCGTAATCTGAAATGTCAGAACTTATTTGGGTGTTGTAATCGGCATCGGAATATGAGAAATTTTAACCTAATTTTGTATTCTCTGGAAAATTTTGTTTAAAAACTCAATCTTCCGTTTCTGGTAGTAATGATAATATATACATAAGTATTGATTTACTTGTAAGAAGAGCTAACTACCCATATTTAATGTGAATATATTTCACTTATTCTTGGAAGCTGCAATGGATACATCTATTGATACCCACATCTTCGGTTGGAAGTAAACGGTTATATGATATTGAAGGTGACCTTTACTTAACAAAAAGAAATTGGCTGAAATATGAGACTGAAAGAGATGATAACTTTTTAAAATTATTATTAAAAAATTTAGGAGGAATATGAGTAGCTAGCTACTTAAGTGATTTAAATAAATAAATACTTCTCTTTATTTTAAACATTTTTACGTAAGTATTTAAATAAAAATGGTATTCTACTCCATTTCATAAGCTTTTGTATCAATTATTCTACTAGATGTTTTATAAATAAATATATTTTGTTCATTAAGTATATCTTTTCCAAAGCAGTAGCGTTTAAAAGTAATGAATTTTAATCAATGACGGATGTTTCGCGAAACATTATTAATTGTATCGGAATTTGTAAAAAAGATTTAGTATCGCCCTATCTTTAATGGTTATCCTATATATCCCTGACATTTCCGGGGGATAGATTGATTCATTCAATAAAAAATGGGATGTCATTAATACCATAACTCTGCGGAGAACCGTTTAGTTATTTGCATTTGGACCTCATCGAAATTACATCTCTTCTCTGTGGGGGAATTTAAGAGAGAGAAATATTTATGCGGAGAAAGTAGTGTGGATTTAGGCATGAAACTTGTAACATCCTCAGCGAACGGTATGGATTTTTTATCGGTGTCAAATATTTTCCTCCGTTCTGATGTTATAAATCTTCTATGGAATCCTCTTCTTTTTGATAGACCGGCCGACTGCAAATAGACCTCTTTTTGGAGATAAAACGGATCTCTCAAATAACAGCACGAGATTATTGACAACTATTAAATGAATCAGTTGAAGATGGGTAAGGAATAATGTATGAAGCCATTAGAGATTTCGAAAAGAGGACAAGCTCTCTCATTAGTATTTACTTCGCAGCAGAAAGCTTTCTAATTGATGTTATGAAAATATCTCGAATGTAAATGTCCTAATTAGTAAGGAAAATATCTCTTATTTCCTATCTTTATATCTAGCGCCGAAATAATAAATTCTTGTCAACTATCCTACTTCAATTGGTATATATTTTTTCCGAACTCAGCGAGTGGGAGCTGTTACATTTATCTTTTTCTAGTTATTAATTTTTCAGAAAATAGCCATATTTTTCTCCTACCTTTGTTTATTATTTTTACACAATTAAATTTCAATTAAGGAGTCACTAAATATATTCGTACTCACTGTAATTAGAACGATATAAAAAGTAATAAAAGATTATAGAAATGCAGAAAATACATCTCCATGAATAACCAGATATCAATCAGTTATGTCTGGATAAGAAAGAATAATGACATACGAGTACATAATTATTTTCGTATTAATCTGAATTTCATTCTCTTTAAATTTTGTTTTGTGTTTGTTTTTTCTTTTCTATAAATTTTGCATTTACTACCCTGCTCCATGGGAATTTCCCTGAGCAAATAACAATCATTATCATCATCATTTAAGAGATGGAATTAGCACATTAGCTAATTATCGAGATGTAGCATTAAGGAGTAAGGTATTAATCCCATTTTCGGAAGAGTTTCTTGGTGGGAAATTAAGAAAGGAAATCATTTTTTTCTAATTCACTAGGAAACGCATTTAAGAGATTTTGGTAATTTCTCTTAAATGATTAAATGGAAATCATAGTAAATGTTTCGTTTGACTGGATTTAACACATGTGTATGCCAGAATTCGCAATTACTCGTAATTGATAAATGTGTTGAAATTTCGAATATACGAGCTTACCCTTGTTAGAGAAATGCTTTGATTCAAAGTGATAATGTCTCTCGCTGCAATTCTCATTTCGAACATATTCTCGTTATAACCGTGTATTTCATAATCTCTGTTCTGAATTCACTCGTGAGGGAGCATTAGAAGCCAGAGTGTTGTGCTTATGAGCGGTACTGAGATTAAATACCTAATGACATTAATGGTCCCGAGTCACAACTTCGTGCATCAAAATCCCTTTCCAACCCACAGAGTTTGCTTTCCCGATGCTCCTTTGTGATGCGCGTTTCATTTTTGGAATCAAATATCCCATTCAAATTCTCTTGTGATTCAGATTGTGTGATCTGCACTGCATGATTTCGGCGGTCGCTCCTTATTCGCTGCAATTATCGGGTACTTAAGGCAATTAAGTTTCCCTCGTGAAAGCTTTCGTTAAAGTGGCAAAAAAGCCTTTGGTTCCATTCGCCTTACTCGTTAGGTTCGGCTGAGTGAACTTAAATTTTGGTACTCTGACCATGAACTCGGTTTGCTTACGACTTGAAAAAAGACAACTTTGAAAAACAAACAAACTTATCTTGGTTTTTCGGTTTCAATCAAAGTTTCCGTGCATATTGGTTCGTAAACAAGGCTCGGAAAAATTCTTAATGAGTTGTTAGTCGCCTCCTCATTAAAGATTTTGGAAGTTAGGATAACTAATTTCTCTAACTAGTGCATTTTTCTTCAGTCATCGATCGCTGAAGTGCATACTGATGTTAGATACTGGTAATTGAGATGTTTACAAAATTCATTTCGGCATATTTCCACATTCGTTGATTTAGGTCGTCCGGTGTGAATTAAATAACACCATGGAGGTTAGGTTGTATCTTCCGTTGTTTTGAATTAATTACGAACTATTCAGTTTCCAAATGTCATAGATAAAAGCCAGTCAGGGAAATATTGTTTTGAATTCAAGAATGAAAAGCGAAACGACTCGGATCGGAGTTTATTTTTTAACTCCTCATATGTATAAAAACCATTGATAGAAATGTTGGAGCTGATTTCCTTGTAGCATCGGAATCAAGTGGTGCAATGATAATATGGAGATATCAAATTTTATATAGGAATCATCCAAAAATACAAATAACATACTATCCATGAATCTCAATTCTTAGCAATCATTAAACGACGTACAACATGGAAGAAAAGTATAGTTTGCTCCTGCTTGTAAAAGTGTTATATCAATAATAATTATTTTCGGAACATTTTAATGTGCTTAAATTTTTTAATGAATATACTGGGAACGTCTTGTTGACCAGTGTTTTCCAAACTGTGTGCCACAGACCAATAACGTTCCACGAGAGGCGGTTAGTGTTCCGCTAAAATTTTAAAGTTCTATGTGCAACTCTGAATTTTTTCAAAAGTATTTGTAAAATTTTCAGCCACATAAGTTTGGGAATATATGAAAAGTTCCCCACAGAATAATTTGTGCTCACAAATTTCAACAGTTTTGTATCGCTGTTGATTTTCTTTTGATGAGTTGCTATAATTGATGCTTAGAATAAAAATTACTCGTGGAGTTAGTTGAAATTTTCCGGCACCTTGCGGTTTTTCGTTTGCAAAAATGTTTCAGCTAAGCTTCATCACCTTGTAAGGAGGAAGTTTCCAATAACCTCGTGATGATGAAATTTTAAGTATAAGAATTATGAGCATGATTCGACTTACAAATTGTCTTATATTTAATAGAAAACGTAACATTAAATTTCGTTGGTGAGCCGCAATACAAATCAACAACCGAGCATGCCGTGGAGTAAAACAGATCGAAGACAATGTTCCAGATAGTGAGCGAGTTTCTTTAAAAATTCGATTCTAATGTAATTGGTCCGTTAATATGATGAAATAATTCCGCCTAAACGTTATCTAATGAATTCATCTCCCAGTTTACTCTTCCCTTAATTAAATATAATAGGAATCGCATCAATTCGTAGTTTCCATGAATGAGGCCCCGTTAATTTCCCCGCAACCCCATAACTCATCGCAATAATTCAACATCGGGAACAGGATTTCAGCCCGTCATCCTTCCCCAAAATGAATATTGAGTTTCGACGGACATGATCGCTTAAATGACTGTGCCTTGTTAGTCTCTAGAATCGGATTCTAATATTTTTTAAATGGAATTCGATTTTGCCCCTCTCCGTGTCCCGATAAAATAAAATCAATGCCATGATCAATGTTTGCCCTGACTACGGATGTCGGGGAAAACCCGAAAATTTATTCTGAAAATAATACGCAATGAAATATTCCGATGAAAGGAGAAAGGCGCCGTGTTTCGCGTTGTATTGATAATGGGATCCAAACGAAGGGAATATTAAGTGGATTCATCTCATTGTCGGAGCGTGTCCGAAAATATCTTTGTTCGTCATCAATTATTCCCGTCTGGCTCGGGATTCTATATAAGTTCTCTCTTTTGCCGTCGTTTTCAAATTTATTTAATGGATTGCGATAGATGTTTCCTTCAAAATAATGTCGTGATGATAATGTCCTTTCATTTCCCTCAGTTTATGGAGGTCTGACTGAGGTCTTAATAATAAAATTATTAGAAGAAAGAAAAAAGGAACTTGGCGTTGAATGAACTAAGAGACAAAGGTTCTCCAAGCGGCGACAGCGGCGACCGTCTAAGGGCGATTCCCGGGAAACGGATAATCGCTTAGCGGTCACCAGTTATTCAGAATCCCGATGCGCATTTCGGAAACAATGCTTCCATCTTCATGGATCTTCCATCAATGCTTCTCATTTCCATTCAGCATTGGACCCCCCATGAATATGGAAGCATTGTTTCCGAAATGCGCATCGGGATTCTGAATAACTGGTGACCGTTAAGCGATTATCCGTTTCCCGGGAATCGCCCTTAGACGATCGCCGCTGTCGGCGCTTGGAGAACCTTTGTCTCTTAATAAAATTATTACTTTTGATGTATTATGGAAATGAGAAGAACAAACGTATACTATATCACAAAATATATTTATTCAGCTACCTAGGTTTCGACCCTTTGGGTCACCATCAGGCAAATAAGACTTGTCAAAAAGTAACTTGTGACTTGTTAAAAAGTCTTATTTGCCTGATGATGACCCAAACGGTAGAAACCTAGGCAGCTGAATAAATATATTTTTTGATATAGTATAAGTTTGTTCTTCCCATTTCCATAATGGAAAATTATCACAACGTTAAGGCCGAACTGGTGGAATCTATTTGATGTATTAATTTCAACCTGCGCCTAGAGACATTTGTTGCACGAAATTCAAACATTACAGTATAAATACCAAACAAATTTTCCATTAAGGAGACGTTTTTAACTGCTGGGAGTAGTGTTTACATTCGATGTGATTCTACGTGTATCCTATGAACTAGTCCAGTGATTCCTATACTGGGCGCTACGTTGATCAACGGAGGCGTGAAGAAGCTAAGGCTCAGTAGGTGATGTAGAGAGCAATCAAACGTTCCCTTTAACCCAATCTTCTCTCTTTCTAATAAGAAATGATTCCGGGATCTGTTCAACGATTTAACTTATCAGGATTATTTGTGAAGTGGAGATGTGGAAGATTTTAACTTCGGAATTAATTTATACACAAATTATCCTCTTGAAATTGGCGCTGATGATTATTATTTCGAGTTTGATTTTTAATCTATTTTAATCGATATATCGACTTCCTTTCGGTTCAATAATATGTTACCGATACTTAATTATCGTATCGATTTTCTATCTTCAATGCTTATAATTATTATATCGATGTTTTTAATTAGTTTCCTGAGTTAGAGGTGGTTGACTGGAAAGTCTATTTAGACACAGATGTATTCAATGGAAAGATTCGTCAGTTTTACTCAGATTGTATTTTATCTCGTTTTCAACTATTTTTTAATCATTTTTATTGATTATTAGGTTATTAAGATCTTTAGAATGAATTCATAGATTCGAAATCGAATATTTCCAACTTTTACCCTAAAGTGTAAGTTTTTCTCTAAAATTTAAATAACAGTAAAATTGCATTTAACATATATTTAATAGTTTCTTTTCTTTCGACGAGACTTTGTTTCTTTCAACTTTGTAGCAATTATCTCGAATTATCCGTGCGAATACAATAATGGATGGTCAGAAGTAACCACGACCATTTGTTAGTATTTTCATCTAAAGCAAGATCAATATCCTCTCGTACTCGCTTAAATTTTTTTAAGTGAGCTTTTATTGCTTGAAATCGTCTACTTAATCACGATTTCCTATTTACGAGAAGGGTGTCAATGGGAAGGTAATTTTCCTTTAAGTTTTGAAATCTTGCTTTCAAATGATTGAAATTAATGTGTTCCAGAATGAAAAGCCGGGAGTTGAAACCGAGGATTTGTAATTACACCCAAAAGATTTTTTCTCATGAGATCGACTTCTCATTCCATCCATTTTGTAATGGAACGAGGGAATTGCTTACCGCAGCGACTGAAAATTACTTACTTCGCTTTGTGGTTTGAAATAAAATTGTCTTCGGAACAAAATTCTTGTTTCCCTTACCTTGGCGAAACAGCTTATTTTCTCGTATCTTTTCATCTCAAGTTCACCGTTTCCTTATCAAGCAAACCTCATTATTCCGCGCTTCGATACAGTCTCATTCTGCGCCTCACTTCTCGTTTTTTTTTTTCGAGCTAAAAATATTTATCCATCTTCTCGCCTATTCATCTACAAAGTCCTTCCAAAAATCGTGCTTTTCGGTGTATTCAATTAATTAGTTTCCGTGATTTATCTCGACGAGTATTTCTCTGAGTCTGCTGATACCAAGTCCTCTTTCGTTCTATCCACTCGTTTCCTGCGAATCGTGTCACCGAATTCATATACGGGTTCAATTTTACTTCCTTCGTCGATATTTTATTTTTTTCCTTTTCTCCCAAAGCCAGCGAAATTTCGCCAATAATTAAGTATCCAGTTCTGACTCAATTATCAACCTCGAATAACTCGCAACTTTGCCCTTTTCAAATACAAATGAGAGCTGATAAAGTTTCGGTTTTGGTTACGTAGGAACGCAATCAGAATAAATAGGTTATTTAATTTTAACGATCGAATAACGAAAGCGAATTGCTTTGAAGCTGTCACTTCGACTTCAATTATGATTGCTTCTCCACTATTGATGAATTCAGATTAAGATAAATGCATAATGGTACAGTATTGGTGGCAGATGATTTTAATCAGCATCCCACATGCACATGTTACTTAATTTATGATTCATTCCACACGTTCATCCTATGATCAATATTATGAAGCCTTTTAGAGAATTCTGTACGATAACCAAGTGTCCTTTTTTAGGTATATAGTAGATGCTTCTGTAAAATAGTTAGTACTAAAGAATATAAAAATTTAATTTATTGTTACTAGTTTATTACGAACTAATTCATTTCGATTTAATTTGTTGATACGAATACTTCATAGGATTTCCCTTGTTTAATTTTAGAAATGGTAATTTATATTACCTTGTTTCAGTGTGATCATATAAATCCATCAACAATTGTCATCAATTATTGAATGCTTGGGTTAAATTTTAAGTAAAATATAGAAGTTTGTCAATATGAGACAAGATCCCTTGTTTCCTACCAATTACACTATATAAAAACACTACTTATGACTATCATGTATGAAAGTGATAGCTGTTACCTATTTCACTAACCTATAGTTTAGGTCATTTGAGGGTGGAAGATAAAGATTGAAAGTCGGGTATGATGAAGAGTATTCCATTCGATTATTACCTCAGTCATCATATATTTAGTCTATTCATATTTGTACTATCGCAAACTATGATTTAATTGAATGTGTGTTTAGTCTGTATTAACTGATCTGTATTACATTCTGATTTGAAAGAATTTTCTCATTTTCATCCAGTCAACGATAATTTGGTGATCTTCTACAAAAACAGAGAGTAACAAATATAAATAATTCACGTAAAGAGAAATCAAAGGACTCCTGCTTTAATCTGATGGTAGTATTACGTAATTAGAAAATTCATGAACTAATTTCTTTCCAGGTACAAAATATATAGCATAACATTTGAGATATTCGGAAAATAATACTTTTACACCTCTTCCTACCCACATATTTCTCCAGAATAATTAAAGTAGCCCATTTTGATAAACGTCATCCCATGTAAAATTAGTCATCCGTCTCTAATATTCGGTGAAAAGATATCCATTTTTCGTTCTGCGAAACTTATCTCTCACTTCACCCTTCCCGTTTTCAGATGTGAAATCGTTAAAGGACTAGAAGTATTTCCGTCCGATTTCCAGCGCAGGACTTAATTTGTACCAGGATTTTCTTCTCGGAAACCTCGCGTAGGCTTTTCGGGAGCGTCATAGTGGAAACGGATTTGGTTTTACTACTGAAACCCCTACGTCGCGTATCGTCTCGCGGAGTGTATCTTCTCTTCCTTAATACCCTCATTCATCTGCGGTGTAAATTCTCGAATCCTGTTAAGGCTGTCCCTTTGCTTTTACGAGCGTACGCTGTCCTCCCTCTTAAGACACGTTCGCGTAGTTATCTCCACCTTTTTTACGGTCTTGCCCTTCTCGTCCCCTCTTTATCTTCACTCATATCAGCGCCCTATCGCCTCCAGTTATTTGTAGCTAGATTCTCATTTAAGACGGGAATAGCTCGAGTGTAATTTCTGTCTGCGATAGTCGAGAGTAATTCAGTTCATCTCGTTTTATTCCGTGAGCTACATTTCCGTATATCCTTTTCTACAGAATGACAATCAGTCCTCTCATATGATCCCGACAGAAATTTGGTTTCGAAAAGTCTTAAAGGTCTTTATTAAGGGGAGATTGAGACGAAAAATTATTTCCTTACATATAACCTGTTAGAAGGAAGCATTGGACCCCCTATGAAGATGGAAGCATTGTTTCCGAAATGCGCATCGGGATTCTGAATAACTGGTGACCGCTGAGCGATTATCCGTTTCCCGGGAATCGCCCTAGACGGTTGCCGCTGTCGGCGCTTGGAGAACCTTTGTCTCTTAGCTCTTAATATAACCTGTTATCAGTAATATTGATAAAACGTAAGTAACATAGGTGTAAATAGAAATAGTCGAAAAACTGTAGAGGAAGTGGTTGTAAAAAAATCTAAGGTATTATCTTTGGAAAAAAGATCCACAGCAAGTAAACACCTACAAAGAAGAGGGGTGAGAAGAGCCTGCGCAAGCCTTCAAGTACAAGCTAAAATAAAAATTTCAAAGCTGTGTAGCAAATTGAGAATGACAGAAGCAAATAATGAGACATAAATTACGTGAAATGAAACTATTAAATGGAAATAACTATGTGCGCATTGTAAGCGTTCCAATGATAAGAAAATTCATCTGCTCTCCTGTCCTAATTATCATGCTTACCGATGAGGCTCCAAAGTTAAAGCTCTTCGAATTCTTCGAGGAATTAAGATATTGGACTTGGAGTAGAATCACTGTATCAGTAAGGTGATGAGGTGACCTTCATCTATTTCTTCTTCATCATGGTCAAGCCCCATCTTAAATGTGCGGCAAGTATCAGGGATTCAGCGGATTAAACTAGTACCTGCAAACTATGAAATACAGCGCAAATCGATACGTTTTCTTTAGAAAATGCTGCGAGAAATAAAGTTGAACGTCACGAAGATGCTCTCAGTCGCAGGTTGGAAATACTTGGAAGAAAGGGGACTAGAAGCTAGTTCGTGATCTCTTGATACATTTAGAGAAAGCACGTTTGCAGAGGACGTAATCGTATTGTGCGACCCACCTGCTACTTCGGGCAATGAGCGTAAACTAAAGGAAATAGATGCTAAGAAAAGTCGTTTTAAAGACTCCTTCTTTCCGCCAACGATATGCGATAGTAATTACCTGAAGAAGTTGCTCAAAGATTCGATTTTTACAGCCCCTAACTTACGAAAGGCTTGCACGGTATTATTCTACATGTAGATATGTCTATGTGACCCCGATATATGCTATTCCAGGACAAAGCAACGTAATAAACTGTAGCCTTTTGAGTTTTCCTCTGTTTAGTTATTCTCATTTTAGAATCGGGACTCTATTTAAAGGTGAATGCAAACACATTCAATCGTTGGATAACTCCTCAAATCTCCAACATCTGAATGAAAATTATCCGAGGAAAGACTCCGTAAAAGTAATATTCTCTCCTTTGAATTTTTCCTTATGTAATGAAATATGCCTTGCCTTTGGAATTCGGTTTTCGGGATTTTCTTCAATTAACACGTCTCGGTAGCCTCTTGGCACCATTTGCGTGCTCAACTCGTCATTTATTCGCTTAAATATATAGCTGTGTCATTCAAGAATTTTTGAGATGATATTAGGACGTTACTTACTTATATATCTTATATCTTCATACAGTTTCAGCAATAAATCTCTCTTAGATGACCACAAAAACCAATGAAGGAATCATTTGCCGTTTTAAATTTTTAGAAGAGTATCATTTCGATGGTATTTGACTTCATTCGACTCTTTCTGGATTCACCGTCATATTTGATGCTTATTTAAGGGATAAAGGAGTGTTGCATTATGTGTCTAATATTTCATACTTTGGCCGTGTGTCTCATCTGTTTTATTGATGGATAAAACCAATATTTATGCATGTTATTGAGCTTGACTTCAGTTGATCTACCAGTTATATCTGTGTTGATAACACCCTCACTGTCTCTAGCGCATTCTCTTAGGGCCATCTTTGGTAAATTCTTAGTTCTCTTCTTGCATATTTTAGAAAGATAACCAAGAATATGGCCTTTCTCTCACATATTTATGGAAATTCGTAATTCGGTATTTAACTTAATCTATGTATTTTATATTGCCTTTGAAGTTTGTCTGCTTCTAAAGTCTGTCGAATTCAGAAATCACTTCAAGTATTTTTTATGAATGAAATGCAACTTGAACTCTCTACAATTATCGTTATTGAATGCACGAATGTGTTTTTTTTTCTGTTTCCTATTTAATCTCTGCAGATATTTTTATGCTAGGTAAATATGATGATGCGGAATCCATGATGTCACTGTGAGTGTGATTGTTGATTGTTATCATGCAGAGGTTGCTAAATTACGGAAGGTTTCTCTCTCTCTCTCATTTTTAATTATTTATCTTGTTTGTTTAATAGGATGAATAATGAGGTCGACTTTTGCGCGAATTCTGATTTCCGGAAAGAAATTAATTTTTCAGCCTACGAAATTTTCATCGATGGTCATTATGATAAAGTTACGGAGACGATAATTGATTTCATGTTAATTGATTCGATTTTTATCTCGATCTCATATTAATAATTCTTCCCTCTCATTGCCTTTAGCAGCGCTTGCCGTTTGTAATTTTTCTATTTCATTACATAATAATGGCAAGTATCTGAATTGCGGACGCGAAATTTTATTGCTCGATTCGTACTGTAAACACGCTTTCTCTTGAGTACAGGGGTTGGTAATTAAATTACGAGAAAATATATTACGAATTATTTATATACCCCCATAAGTTGTTTAATAGATCATGGTTTTGATATTTAGTTGAATTAACAGCAGATGATGTTATGATCTGAAGCCTAAACTATGATCGTTTAATGAGTAATCTCTGGGCAGTGTATACTGAATTCTTTGTGTATATTTTAAGTTTGTCGTTCCCATAGATTCCACTGGACTCGATCAAATAAATCGCGAACACAATAGAAACTAGTTCACAATTTTCAATGTTCACCAGCATTATATTTCTCAATATAAAATATTTGTAATTAATCTCGTTCCCGGATCTGACACCTCGACACTGCTGAAAGAAATAATAACCAACTCATTATTGGAAATTCGAATTTGTTTCCTTATTTAACACTCTTTATTTTTTTCACTTCTTTCACCATCAAACTACTGTTTTTCATTCAGGTGGCAGAGGACCCCTGCGTCGTTTTTTCTGCGAGACTCGTTAAGAGGATTTCCAATATCTTCATAATTCATTCCGTTTTTCTGGTGCGTGAGGGAAGTCAACAAACTTGATAAATCTAGAATACAAAGGAGCACTCTCCCAAATTTGGATTCCTCTCCTTTCTTAACAGCGGAATGCCAGGTTATATTCATATTTTAGGGGTCAACTCGTTTGACGTACTATTGCGTTGTATTTAAAGCTATTTTTTGCGTGATGCTAGTAGGGTACTTTATTTTAATCTTTTGTTTTGTGTGTTCACGCATAGAAACATCGAACCTCTGATTAATGATCAGTTGATAAAAATGAGTGTGTATGATTGGAAAGAAACACGGAGGTTGTCAGTGAATACGTAGATAAATATCATTTTAACTCCCTTTTGTGGTGAGCTCCTTACCTGCCTCACTTTCATTTAATATTCCATCATCATTTGCTATCCTTTCAAACATCTTTCGCCTTGAAAACATACATTCATACTTCATAAGTTTCTTTTTATTCTTTGAGCTACGTTCGTCTCTTCAGAATATCATCCACCGCATCCAATCTGCTTTTTCTTTATATACCTCTACCTTTGGAACCATTTACATTGTTCTTATATAAAACTTTAGTAATTATACATCCATCTTTCCTTTTCTTATGTTTAAAGAGACGTAAAGAATCCATTTCATAGTTGTCTAGTGTGTTTTTTAGTCTAGAATAGTGGGATAGAATAATACTGAAATTATTTTTAGTAATTCTTGCTCTTTGGAATTCTCTGACTGATAATCCGTAAATAGCTAAGTTTTCTTCCATAAAATTTTAGTTCTGAAAATTACAGTTATTCAAATACAGAAGTATAAAACACAGAAGAAGATTAGTCCAAAAGATACGGATAATTAAAAACAGAATAAAATGGCTGATTTCAATGTCACAATAGTAAGATAAAGTGATAGAAAAGGCATGGTTAAACCCCATAAATTAATATGATTCAATAGCTAGTGATCACGACAAAAGCCAGAGGCATTCTTTGAATAGGCTCACACACAAGATGAATAATCACATCACTAATCTTCATCATAGCCTTTCATCACACTATCCCTTGCAGGAGTTTCAGCCGTAGAACAAAGATAAAAGCAGAACCTTTATCCACATAGGAAATTTAGTGCGAGAAGAAAACCTAACATTCCAAGAAATGGGAAAAGTGCGGTGCGGGTGAATAGGAATTTTATTATTCCACATCGATTTCTGCTCTTTCCTCACAGCTCTCGCGCATCGTAAATTGGCCAATCTCCTTTGCAAATTAATCGTCGCAGCGTATCTTGGAACAAATTCAAAGTTGGCTTCGTCCCTCTTCTCCGTGACCTGCAAACTGCGGTGAGGCAAGTTTATTAGGAGCGCTGCGGGGGTCATGTGGGGGCAAGATTATGCGGGTGGGGATTATGTGAGTTTACGTGGACGTTAGGGAAATGAGGGAGGGAATGGAAAAGGGATGATAAGAGAGGAAAAGGACGTGGAAACGGATGGGAATGAGGAATAAGGAAGTCGAGGGAGGAAATAAAGGGAAGAAAGAAACTCTTGTGTCGGGGACAATCTAAATGCTGTACGTTTACACCTTGTCGGTAATTATGTATGAAAGAAAGTGCCGGTTGGGATGTAAACAGTAAGACAAGTTTACGAGGGTGGTCTGAAAAGTTTCCGACCCCAGATTTTTCAGAAATCTTCAGAAAAAGTTCAGAAATTTTCAGAAAACATGTCGAGAAGTGGCGAAATGACGGAAACTCTTCAGACCATCCATATATGTCACTAGGGCAGATGAGTTCATTTCGTACATTTACTAAAATGTATTTGAATATTTTGTTAGCCTAGAATAGCCCTAGAATATTAACTATAAGACAAGGGGAAATGAGTTTAAGACTCACATTTGAATTGGAACACTTAGTTGGTCTTGCGGTCTTAGAATAAGGTTAGACATTAGTATTTTGCTTTGAATTTAAGCAGTTACTCCCTAGAGAAGTCGTTAGTTTTGTTTGAATGGATGTCATCTTTTATAAGAAATACTCAATGTATGTATGTAATATACTCATTATTACTCAATAAGAAAAGTTTATTTACTTTTTCTCTGGATGAATGCGTAATCTTTTATCACTCGTTCCACCCAAACAACTTCTAGAGAATGAACATTCTACATCAAATTGAACGAACGCATAAACTGGAAGAGATTGATGAATTCAATATTTCGGATCACTTGCCAGTTCTAATAATCTACATGTAGTTGACTACGCAGAGGGCATATAGCTGTTCGGAAATTCATTTTTTTTATAAATATGCGCTTGAAGGGAAGGTCGTGGCAGAAAATATGAGTTTCTGAAGACTCAATGCTCATGGAATCCGATTCAATAAAATGCACTTCGCAAATATTTCATCCGCGAACGAATGATGACCTTTTTGGTGGATGAAAAAGCAAGAAATAATGAAAATATTTTCTAAGCCGTCTTTAAGAGCGAAACTAAATATTATATTACATATTACTTTTGCGGAAACAGTATTTATCATGGATAAATAATTCATTCAGAAGTTTTCTGGTATCTACGGAAGAGAAAACATATTGAGAGAAGTAACGTCAACATACATACTAACTAATAAAGAAAGATTCAATATGGAAATAAAGAGAATCTGATGAAAAATGGTACAAGAAAATGACAGAAATGATGAAATATGAAGCTGAAAAGTCGAGGATGCAGCAAGGCGTGATTCGACCCAATCGAGTAACTCACATCCAGTTTCATTTTTGTATTACCACTGGAATTTTCCGCTTTGTTTAAAGTAAGGGTCTGCTTAGAAGTCAAGATTAGGAGGAAAACCCCACTAAAACTCAAAGAGAAAAGGTAATTGTGAAATTAGAGAGAGAGGTTACAATGTGTGGAAAAGAGTGACGAGGTAAGGTAGAAAATAATGCGGGATAAAGGACAAATAGAGTTTATCGAATGAAATTGAGCGAAAGAGAAAAATTGCGTGGAAAATGGAGTAGAGGAGGAGAGAGCAAGAGGGCAGAAGGAAAGCGGGAAATTGAGGGAATGGTGGAGAAGAAAATGAGGGTGAGGAATGGAATGGGATGGGAGAGAGGTCAGAGGGCAGAATTGAGAATCTGCAGGAGGGAAAATTTAGAGAAAGAGGTAATTGCGAGGAATAATTAAGGCTCGCTTCCTATTGCTTTACGTCTTCAATTACGGACCGTAGTTATTACATTCTGCCTGTTTAATATTCGAAGGTTCCACGTTTCGAATTTCGTTCACTGTAAAATTTTACGGAAAGAAATGAATCTTATTTTTTCTGTTTTAGTAGTGCAACTTTATCGACGTTGGAAAATTCGCTCTACAGTCAATTCTACTAGAAGCAATACCGAACCATTCTACATGGTTCACTTAGATTTTCAGGTCAATTTTTCTCTATTATTTTGTGTAGCTATCTTATATCTATAATTTATGTTGATAGATATAGTACTTACTGGAGAGTGCTGAGAAATATTTAAACCTTCATGAAATAATTGCACTTTGGATAATTATGAATATTATATAAAATATTAATAATCAATGGGGACCTGGTTGAGACTAATGAGCCTCTTTTTACATCCATGTTCGGTAAGTTGGAAAATATCCGTGAGAAAAAGGTTTTAAAATTTTTTGTTTCATCATAGCGAAGGAAATATTTTTGATTTATCGTGCTATGATGGCACCATCGCACCGCAAATCTGCTTACCGCTATTATCACCATTTGATTCATTTCTTTTTTAAAATTGTAGGAGTATTGCTCATATCTTTTGCATGACACTCTCTTACGTACAGTATATAACCTCCATGTAGGACTAGATTTCCTTTATAATTGAAAGTATCCCGAGCGAGTACCGACGGGGTCGGATTTAAAAACTTTCCGAGGAAAGATTATACATATAAATATTGAGACAAATATTTGTAAAAGATTATTTTATATTTATTCAATAAATTCTATGCGAAATATAATTTAAATTTTAGCTTTTAGTTTTGGTGACGTTCTGGCAGCAAATTTTTCAGTTTTATTTATTTTACTATACGAAGATAACCCCCGATTAACAGGATTTAGGTTAACACGATATCGGCATCAACACGAGTAGCCATTTGTGAGCTTATTTACTTCGCACGAACAAAATTCCGGATTAACATGAATACGTAATATTATCCAATTACGGGATATACATATGAGGATTTTAAGTACCGAAATATCCGCATTTAAGACGCAGCAAGATTTTTGGAACCGTATTCTTGATCTATCGTTATAAAATTAAAGAAAATCTACATCCACGTAAAAGACTCAACCTTCCTTTTAACCTTTATATTCTTGGTGAAAAATCTTGGTGCATCATACGCGGGTGTATACGGTATTCAATTGATATAATTCGTTTTTCCACATTTTTTCAGAACGTATATCTCGTGTTCAGCGGGGTAAACCTGTAATCTCGCATTTTACCGTACCTTTCCCAAAATTTCCACCAAAATAGGAAAAACCCTCCGGTTAGGTGATGTTTGTCTTACCACTAATGCAGAAACGTGCTTTTCTCTAATTAAACATTCGTTTTTCTGGCCCCTTCTTAGCCTCAAAATTCGGAGAAAAGCGTAAATTTGAGAGCGGAACCGGCAGGAGAAGGAAATGAGTCGAGACCGTAAGATTGGACAATCGCTGCGAGTTTGGCGAAAATGGAGTCGGTGATTTGGAAGTCAGTTTGAGTAGATGCGGCCGTGGCCGGCTTTCCTGCCAGCCTTAAAAAAGCGTGGGGAAGGACAAGGCTACAAATGCAGATGAGGGAGAGGATGATGATGGTACAAGCGGAAGGAGCGGATGCGGCCGTAGTGTTTGGAGTGGGGGCGAAAGTTCGGAAATGGTTAAACCACGCTTCTCGTAAAGGAAGGGGTGCAAAGAACGCGTTGGGTGCAGAAGGAGGTTACAGATGAATAAGAAGGTGCGGTCGCAGTGGGAGGTGCGGTGGGGGAGGGTATCTTGGCAGGAGTTCGGAGGACGTAAAAATACTCACCACCCGAACCTCGGCGTGCTTCTTCTCCCTTCACTGCTTCTCTTTTCTTCCCCCTGTTTTATCTTACCTTTTTTGGGCTTCCCTCTCTTCCACACCTTCTCCTTAAAGTAAAGTGTCTTTCTATAGATTTCGGCCCTCTATCCCTTTTGGAGATTCTTCGTCGCCTTCGTTAACATTCTCGGTCGTTTGGATGTAAAGAGATTCGTCCCCCGAGTGGAGTTTTACTCTCTGGAATATTTTGACGAGATGAAAGGCTGAAGGGTTTGATTTGAAGAATGCTCCGAGCATTGCTACAGTTCCTTCAGGAGGGGTTGTTAAAAGTAGAATAACTTAATGGAAACCCTAAAGCATTGGTATTTAATAAATAATAAATAAGAATGACTTAACGTAATGACGTAATATCCTCAATACATTTTATATCAGAACCTGATGAAGGCGTTGTACACGAAACCAGACAGTGAATAAATTTTACTGTGGAAATTACCAAAATAATTTTCATTTCCGTATCATATCCTGCGCTTTCATGAAACGAAGGGAACTGATGTCAAAGGGACTTGATAAAGGAATCAGGAAGAGATTGGTAAAATCCTTGGTGTGGATTGTAATGTTGTACGGGTGTGAAACGTGGTCGTTTAGAAAAGAGGATATCAGAAGATTGGAGGCTTTGGGGGTGTGGGTGTGGCGTAGAATGGAGAAAGTTAGTTGGGTCGATAGAAAAACGAACGAGGAGGTTCTAGAGATGGTTGGGGAGAAAAGAGTAATGATTGAAGTAATTAAAATAGACAAAAGAAATGGGTGGGTCAAATATTGAGAGGGGAGGGATTGTTGAAGAAAGCGATCGAGGAAAGAATGCTAAGGAAAAGACAGAGGGGAAGACAAAGACAGAAGTTATTAGACGAATGAAGGGGTGGGATAAGTTACCGGGAATTGAAAGAAAGGGAATTAAATAGGGAATGTGGGGGCACATGAACCTACCGAAAGGTAGAACACTTTATATATCATATCCTGCTACATAGTCTGGCCTATCATGATAGTTGATGTCGGTAGTTATCATGTCACATACATATTGTTTATCGATATTTTCTTCAATACTTTGTTGAGTAAGGCTTCTGTTATTTTTCATGTTTATCTATTTCATTTCTGTTTAATAGTACGAGAAATTTTTATCATCTGGATACGCTTCAGCATTCATCCAATTGCATAGATAATGGTTAATTTTGCGAGAATTAAAACAATTACGGAAAGTTAGATATTTTGTTTGCAACTGGAAGTTTTGTCCCATATAGATTTCCATATAAAATCCTCTGAATATCTGTACGGCATCTATATATATAGAGAGAATAAAAAGTAATGACGATAGATTAAGCCTGTCGAATGATTTAGATAAAATTGTCAAATGGGCGACGACTGGCAATTGGAGCTCAACGTAGACAAATGTTCAGTAGTTAATGTAAAAATATATATAAAATACATATAAAATCCTATGAATATCTATGAAAATGATGCGACTTATAATCTTCTAAAAAATTCATTTTTACCCCCTCAAAGTTTCTGACTTTGAGTTCTAAGACTGATTGATATGGAAAGTAACTCGTGGTTTGCTCTCAGTTTTATCAGGTGCTCTCAGTATTTCAGGTGCTCTTCTTTGTGATAATTGATGCTATATCGTCCCATTGTCCTCTTCTTCCCCAGTATTTATTCTTGTCATCATATCTCCGAAGCGTACGAATAAAATCTTTCTTAGCTAAACATCCAACTTTGGTGCGTATTTCTGACATTTTATCCCTTGCCCGTTATTTTCCTCTTCGTTTACTCAGCTTCCAAACTTCTCTTCTTCGCATTCGTCCGTTTCTCTCCATTAAACTCCTTCCTTCTTCCCAAGATCATGATCTTTCTTAACTTCCTCTCCACGTCGTCTCCTCTTTCCCCATTTCCTTTATCATCCCATGCATTCTCTTTCCGTCACTCTCCCCCTCCATCCTCCCCTAATCCCTCTTCCCCCCTTAACTTCCTTTCTCCCCCCTTAACTTCGCTTCTTCTCTCCCAGAAGGGATCTTCGGATCTTCCCCACTTCGCCCCAATTTCCTTCCCAAGCTGTCTTCGCCCAAAGTGAATAAACGACACAAAACCCACGGCAAAAAACTTCTCAGAGTACAAATCTTCGCCTCTTATTTCTTAATTAATTCCCAGTTGTGTTAATGAATTGACTTTCTCTCTAGAGATTAAGGGACGAGGGAATAGGTACCTGCTCGGTTGGTAGGTAACTTTTGTAGCTGAATTGAGTCCGGACAGATGCATTCTTTCTCGTCCTTACCTGTTATCCATGTTAAGCGTAAATATTATCTAGATTTCGTATCGAAAGTAACGCTTTGTCACCTTGCCATATATCAAAGAAGGGTGGTGATGACATGTCTAGGTGGAGGAAGATGGATATTTGGAAGAACAATCGCACTGTATTGTTCCTGTTACTTTTTACTGAATTTATTACATAAATGATATCTCCAATGTTCTCAGAACGTACTAAACTATCCGGAACCTCAGTAAAAATATGCCATTTTTCGTGCAGGATTAGATTCTCTTTTAATCAACTTATTATTGGTACATTTTTCATTTGACGGAAAAGGTTATATAAATAAATTAACGAGAATAGTTAGAATACAGGAATTGTGAGACCGTAATATTTTTAGTCCCGCTTCTTCCAAAATATACCCAGAGCAGACTTACTAAAAGGGGGTGCATAAAATTTACTTAATGATCAGTAATATTGTATCATTATAGATTCATTTGGAGGGAGACAGTAATGAAGTACCTACAGAAGAAAAAACGGGAATAAAGTTACTAAAATACTGTAGGAAAATGGAGAATAAAAATTTATGATAAGTAACCGAATTATTAGTAAATGTTGAAAGCTGTATTAGCTTGAGAAATTATATCTTTGTTTGAAGGTTGTATATGCGATTGACCGCATAATTTTAGTATTAAAAAGAATTGTCTCAGAAAAATTCTGTTTGCTTTCCTTTTCATAAATAATTTCAGATGATAGTGGAAGGTAAATCTGACTACATAGAGATTTCTGGATATATTCCTCAAAACTTAAAGCTAACCGATTAAAATTTTTCCTCGATGATGAAGCTAATTGTTTGTTTAAAGTTCTTCCGTCGCGGCTGCTTTTGACGCTGCTTCTCCCTTTGCTTGGTTTTCCATTATTAAAGTTATCCCAGACCTTTTCTTTCAGCCTTATTGCTCGTACTTATAGTTGTCACCGTCTCCTCCCGTCTGTAAAAACTTTTCCTTTTCATTCTAAGGGTCGCCCATCCCGCTTTTTGTCTCTGACGTGCTTTCTCTGCAGAATTCTACGATGCGAGTATAATCAGTGACCTCATCCTCTCAAAGGCACGACTCCTTTTCTTTCTTAACCCTTTCTCTCTGAAGAGTCCTTCCTCTATGAAATCTTTACTTTTGGGCCGTAGTAGATTTTACGTTAAATTTCAAAGGTTTTCGTAGGGTGAAAATAAAAAAATATTTCAGTCTCTGTGCGTACTTTGCCCCGAATTTGGAGAATTTTTTTAATTCACGAAAGGACTAAAAGAGCGTCAAATTGGTAGAAGATAGAGTAAAAATCACCGAAAATCCTGTTTAGTTATAATTCGTCGGATATAACATCGGGAACGCCGTTGGAGATGGGTCATACAAGAGAAAAATAACAGCACCAATTTTGTTTTTCATAAATTGCCTTTTCCGAATTTTACGATGGCCAAAAATTAACTTTTGTGGTGATGTTTTCCTTTATCTTCTATATACGTAGAACAGTATTCCCATTGAATTCTTCACCCTAATTTCATCCTATAGACATTAAATTTAAAAAAAGAGACGATGGAATATAAAAATAATTTATTATTACTTTCGTAATTGGATTTCCTACCCTTCTCAGAAGGATCTTAAATTTAGATAGAAGCTTTTATTTATTGTAATTTTAATTTCCTCGAGTTATTTGATGATAAAGGCTCGAATTATGGCTATTTCGATTATTTCCTGCTGGTGAACAATATATTATTAATCCAAGCAATAATGCTTTCCCAAATATTATCTTCTTCACTGAGATACGAGGTTATTTCATAAAGGCGGCCACGCTTGTCCACATCTCTCTACATCTTTTGGAGAGGCAGTAAAATCCCTCGTCGTATTTCTATTACATTTTCTGAAGCGGTAACGGAGCAAAGAAGATAGCCACAACGATATGTATTATGATAGGGTTTGCCACTTCAAGCGAGTATCCGAAAAATCCATTATAGCCTGGGTTGGATTTCCTTGTTCTATTTTTCGCTCCCTTATCATTCCCCCTAGCACTCCACTATCTACTCCCATAGCGACGGCTTCCCTTCACTCCTCACCGTGTCAACGCAGTATTTGTATTCAACGTGTTAGTCCTCTTCGCTTGAAAATACTGTAGCATCCCAACAGGACATTACGGAAAGTAATACCGCGTTTACTACGGGTGGTCTAAAATTCCTACAAGACATATCTAAGATCTTTTAAATTGCGCAAAACGCTCAACGCTTTCCCAGTGATGAAATTCATCATTCATAATTTATGTAGCCAGACAAAAATTCATTTTCACTTTCAATGGTAGTGGTAGATAGCAATTCTAAATGATTTTTTTTATTATTTCCTATACATAAACATGCTGTAGTGCGCTAACTAACGCTCATACTCAAGGTACGTACTTAAAAATTCTTACAATGAAATTGAAATTTGCTAGAATAACGATTTTTGAATTATTTTGTTTGACTTTACCAGTAATGAAATTTTTAATGAAAATTCGACTTTTTATTGCATTTTTCAAAAGTATCTTTATTTACCCAGTTATTCATCCACATTAATATAATCGCTAATAAGTATATAAAACTAATCCTAATAACGTAGTACTTTTAATTTTTTAAAATTACAATATGATTTATGTTATGATGAATGTCTGTATATGCACATTTGTAAAAACATTTATGTACACATATATGTACATAAAGATACATTACATTGTTGTGCTTAAGTCTTTGATTAAAACCGAGCTATGAAAGACTTACGGGTTACGTGCTTGACACTAATTATTAGAGAATTGAACGACAGAGAAAAGTGACATAGCTGGGACATAGCCTAGTTCTTTTTCTTGCCGGGTGTGTTCTCTAAGTAATTGAGCTATCATGGTACCATACCTCATCTTAATAACAAAAAATTGAAAAGATTGAGTAACTCAGTATCTTGGAGAAACCGATTGGCAAGTAACAGATTCCGGTTCGTATCCCGGCTACGTCACTTTTTCTCTTTCGTTTTATTTCTTTGTTAGCTATTAAAATGCGTTATCACCGTTCATCTCTACTTCTGTAAAATCTCTTTTGCATCTTGATTCGCATCTCCAACCGCTTTTATTTCCTTGCTGCGGAGAGATTCTCTAAATACGTTTCCTATATTCACCAGTTAGTTTTACCCGCGGTTATACTTTCCCTTTCACTTCGCAAAGCATATTAGTAAATGGCTGGTTGGTGTTCAAACTTGGAGAGAAGGGAAACCATTGGCGGTACGGAAATTTGATAATGAAGAGGGCAAAGTTCGAATTGGTCGGAACTGGGAAGGACACGCTCGGAAGGTACCGCACTAAACTTTCGCTGACCGTTTGCAAAAAAATAGACTTCTGCCTCGCGTACGAACTTTGATAACTTCTTCCTTGTAGGAGGCGGATACACACGGCACTGATTTCGAGTTAGTATTGGATTATGAGTGCAGCTAGGGATTTCAATGGAAAGGAAAAGGCTGTGCGGCTTAGGACAAAGATCCGTGTTTGGTTTTACCTCTTGTTTGGATTCTGGGTTAAAGGAAATAATTATTCCTCAATATTTCCAAATAGGTGAAAATTTTCATCATGCGGATAACCAATCAGGTGGAAGATGTTTAACTCGGAGTATATGCTGTTTCGAAGAAAAATTTTTTATATTCATACTATATATATATATATATATATATATATATATATATATATATATATATATATATATATATATATATATATATGCACTGTTTACATTGTACACATGCACAAAATTTCACGCTAATGCATATATACAAAGAAATACAATGCACTTTGATCCATATTATACTCTCAGAGCGCTAAAGATGGTGTTAAATATCATCTGTTATTCAACTTTCGTATGAATGTAATTACTTTTACCGGATAGGATGTAGTTTTTGTGCATTTTTTCAATACTCAAAGATGTCGTTCTTTCCGTATAATTATTATGTTCTATAGTTTCAATTAGGATCAGAATATTCCTTAAGTGCTTAGGATATTATACTTAAAAGGCCGCTAAATTAAAATATAGTATCCGGAGTCTGAAAAAGTTTATTGTAGAAAGTATTCAAGTCGTATATATAATTAAAAGTACTGTTTTAAGGAAAGGAAGAGGGTCTTGAACTCGCAAAGAATCTCTGAAACGTTTTTTAAAGGGAATTCCTGTAGCATTACGTTTGGATATTATATAGCATGTAATTTTTCGTCACTGGTTTAATCATTATGGCCTCAGTGGTTGTAATTGCGATTATTTAATATTAATATTTCTGTAATGCAAAATTTTCGAAAGTATTTACCACGATTTTCAGTCTTTGAATTTAACATGTAAGCAGCATTTCCCAGCCGGGCAGGAAAGTTGTTCTATATATATTTTGGAATCCTAACTCTTAATCGAGTCATAAAAACTTAATAATCTATCCATGATCCAGAATTTAATGTGTTCAAATTCATTTCGTAATTTTTTTATAAAAAAGAAGAGCCTAGCGACAAAAATAAATAAAATTGCAATAAAACTAAGCATATGTGCATATAATGGTAGAAAACGTGGATATTGTTCTGTTTATTCCAAAATGCTGTGCATGATGCCTTCTTAATTTTAATTTCATAATTATTGTTAAGTTCTTGACCTTTCCTACTCGAACATTTACAGAATATGTTGTAACTTCAATCTTCATCATCATTATCCGAAATTGAAATTCGGACTATCATTTCAACATTTCGAACTGCGGTTTTATTTTTTAATTAAAACGCGATGTTTCTCGTTCAGGTGTGAACTTTGTCCCGAATTAGGCCGCCCCTCTAAGCGAAGGAGAGAGAATTTTTGTCTGGAAATGGATGCATTTTTATTTTTCGGTGCGTTCGTGTGGAATGTATGTACCTACGACTAAAGGGAATTTTATCTCTGTTCGCTTCCAAAAGTGCCAACCGCTGCTCCTCTTTCCCCAAACGTCCTTTTCATTTTCATTCGAATATCTTTTCACTCCAGCGTTTTCGCTTTCTGTCATTTGCGGTTTTCCTCTGTAGTTCTTATTCGATTTTTACTACTTTTTTCATTATTTTTACAGTTCCCTTTTGCTTACTTTACCCTCAACATCCCTTCTCCATTCATTATTTTTAAATCTTTCTTTCTGCTCCCTTGATTCCTTATTCTGACTGTTAACTCAACTACATTAGAGTTTCCTTTTTATCTTCTAAATCTATTGTTAATATACTTTCCTTTTCATCTTTTGATCTTTTTATCTTTCTTTCATTTCATGCCTTTTTAATCACTTTCAGATATTATTCACTGTTTTCATTCTCTAGATAATTTTGTACTTGTTCCCATATATCTTTAATTTTAATTTTACCTTCCGAAGATTTCCCTTTTCTCTAAAACCTCTTTCACTCGGTACACGTCTGTACCTTTGTCTTTAATTGAACATTTTGTGGATGTATTTTATAGCTCTTTTGAAGATCTTCCATTATAATCTGCTTTAATTCTACTCTTTTAGTTCCCCTGATCTCTATAGACTTAAGCAATGCTTTAATTCCTTTAATCAATTGATAGATATTGACAATTGGAGATGGTATACTTTGCCCAAGCGTCTACTTTGATCTACCCTTATGAGATGATTATGCCGATAGCTAATCTAAAAACTTTGATATTTTTTTCCCGAAGACAACTCTATTCCACCTGACTCTATACACCCTTGCAGTTTATTTCGTAGATACTCTTGCTTCTTTTACTCCAACTTTTTCTATCTTCATTTACTTTCAAAATCCCTTTCTGCATCTGCCCTCAGTCCATTCAACTCTGAGATATATTTTTTATTTCTCCTTTCCCTTTCCTCTTAAAATTTTCCAATTTCATTACTTGTCCATGCACTCCGCCATATCTCACCGCCTCTCTAGTGTAAAAATGCCTTTTCCATTCTCTCCATAATCCTTAATACTCTCAGGAAAACTTTTTATTATATCTCGCCCATTGAGTGCTCCAAAACGTGCTATATATCCCTGCGCCGAAAGCAATTCTTTTGTTTTATTATCCCTCGAAATCTACGGATCGGATGGTTCATGATGAAGTGCTCTTAACTATTTTGCTCGTTCTCATGGGCTAAGAGATATATATGATTTGATTTCTGACGCAACGCCAAAAATCTTTCCTTATTTTATTATATATCTCTTTAAATTACATATAGCCTATCTTTTCCTGAGGATATTTCTCTATGGACTTTCTTATCCGCCGGAAACTCTCCACTGACACGTTACAATTCGTAGAAATTATCGTGGGGAGACTACGTGATATTTCACTCTGCTATATCAGAGATAAATTTCGCAATTTATTGCTTCGATGCTTTGCTTCATTGGTTATTCTTTCAACGTTATTTCCCTATGTTCACTTTTCTTCTTGCGCTACTTCAATTTTCGTAGGCTCTTAGGGCCTATTGCTCTTACATTCTGAAACATTCATCATAATGTAAGAAGGCTTAACTTAAATGGCGAACAAAAAGTAAGCCTATCAGATTATTTGTATTTGGAAAACTGATGGTTGAATTCCAGGTACTTTTCAGGTATTGCAATAATTATGAATATCTTTTTCTCATGTCGATATCTAACTTCTAACATCTAAATAGCTAATTCGGAAATTTATTCATTGATGATTTCTAGATTTATTAATGAATAAATTGCCTCAAGATTTTCATATGGTAAATTTGTCTGTTTTGGATTTAAAATTTTTTGTCAACTAACTCTATTCTTCTCCTTTACAGGTGAGTGACTTGAAATAGCTTCTATGAAGGAAGGTGAAAATTGCTCAGATTCCCAATTATTTTCGTAAGTACTCTATCCCTAATCAAAGAAATTCTCTGAGATTTGGAGCAAATATTTCGCATAAACAAGTAACGTGTATGTAGGATTTTTCATTTTTACTTTTCTGCTTTAATTCAAGCGAAAACTCTGTTTGGTTTTCAACTAGTGATGGGATGTAATATTTTTTTAATGTGTGTTTAAGTGCGAAAAGAAAGGTTATTGGAAATTTGAATAGAAAAACTTTATCGTTTAAAGAACAAGGTGAAAAAATTATCATTACCGGTTATATTCTTGTTAGTTTAAGTTGTACAATTTTTAAATATAAGTGATGAACCATTACGGTCTAAATCGCTTCTCCGAAGTGTAATATTCATTCATAAGTGGTCAAATGGTCAAAAATCCATTTATACCTCAAAAATAGTTTCCAATAATTTCAAAAATAGATCTTCAATTAACTAACGGAAGGTGCTCTCCTCACCTTCGGCAAGGTCTAAGTTAATTACACAGCTCAAGCTTAGATGTTTGTCATCACGACTTGTTTACTGGAAAACTATTTTTATACTGTTAGTACTCGTCTATCTTAGCGTCGTAGTTATCATAAAAGACTAATGGTTTTCTTCTCCGGATACAAGTATATATTCCCAGTTCCCCCAAGATTTGGAGATCCAGTGGGAATTTAGAACGTGCCTATAGTTTCCATTCTGATATTTTATTTCTATAATTTTTGAAGGCTCTCTCTCTTTCAGTTTGGTCTTTAAAATTTTCAGCTCTTAAGAAAGGCAAAGAGACAAAGTTCTCCAAGCGCCGACAGCGGCCACCGTCTAGGGCGATTCCCGGGAAACGGATAATCGCTTAGCGGTCACCAGTTATTCAGAATCCCTAATGCGCATTTCGAAAGCAATGCTTTCATGATCACAGGGGGTCCAATGCTGAATTTTCTTCTCAAGAAAGGGCTACATAGCACAACGAGATTCTTTTAGAATTCATTCCTTCTAGATTAATTCAACCGAAGGACTGAACTTGGGAGTAATTTTTTTATTAAAGATTATTTCGATCCTTTTGTAACTTATGTTATAATGTAGTGGAAAAAGACCTTTTGAGTTTACCACATCTCGGCATCGAAAATTTGAATCGCTACATTTGATCTTCTTACCGGACACGGTCATTCAATTGTTTCGCAGACCAAATCGAAAGGTCTCGTTGGTGAGATGCAATTAAAGAGGACATGGAGCGAACATTTAATCAGCTCGAAACTCACTCAATTGGCGGAAGCAGGAAAGTGGAGCCATTTCTAGTAATGAGGGCCAATTTTGCTACTTTTCTCAGTCACTCTTTCATCCTGTGTACTCTTGGAGGAAACGGAGTCGCTTAAAATTTCCTTTTCGGTGGCCGTCGCAGAGGTTCCTTAAAATAAATCGCATTTTGTGGACGATGTATAGCTAATTAGTTAGAAGGTCGAGGCTGAAAATTCTGCCCTTTAATGGGACTAAATTCATCTCACGTCCTTTTTTGTTGCAAAGAAGAAAAATTGAAGAAAACGAAGTTCTCTTCAATGGGATTAGAAGGAGACAAACCTACGCATCTTG
This sequence comes from Pachydiplax longipennis, assembly GCA_036926295.1. NCBI lineage: Eukaryota > Metazoa > Arthropoda > Insecta > Odonata > Libellulidae > Pachydiplax > Pachydiplax longipennis. The sequence continues at coordinate 1,882,142 of JAVFKF010000014.1, read as the reverse complement.
TCGATAACGAGCCAATTAGTAGTCAGAGTGGGGCTGTTGAGCGGATTTCTCTTGCAAATAGGTATTATGTACCATAATGAAATTTTTTAAAGTTCCGTCGAGATGTTGCTGTAAAAAGGTTGAAGTCTAGCAAGTCCTTGCCTGTGTAGCAATTTCGGATCACTTAAAACTTCCGATCACTGTACAGTGGTTCTTGTCTAAGTTATCACTCACTGCAAGGTCCTTATCTCCTAGGTATGTACCACTGAACTGTAATACCGAACTATTGGATATGGAGGAACGGTAGAAAATTATAAAATAGAAAATATAAAGGATATTTATAATGAAGAAGTACAAGAAACTTGTTATGAATAAATCGGTTAGTTATATTAAATAAAAATAAAAATTTAAGATATTTAGAAGAAACTCAGCGTAACAAATTTCAGAGTATATTTAGACAATGTATGTATCCCCCACCCATATGAAACGACTTCCATTACTTGTTAGTTAATAAGATCTTTTTACATTGAGAGCCCTTTTTCAGGTAGGAATGTTTATGGGTTCCAATAAAAAACCCTAACGTTCTAATAAGTAGCTTGGCTACTCATATTCATGAAGAAATTTTCGATTTTCCGGAATTTCTCGATACAGTAATATTTTTTATTAATTCAAAGCTCACAATCTACAAGAATATATACAGCCTAGAAATTTCTGTTACACTAATTTTACAATTATAAATATAAACCACGTGAAGTTGAATGCAAGAAATCGCAAAAATGTAAACGATTATGCTTATTAAGAGACAAAGGTTCTCCAAGCGCCGAAAAGCGGCGACCGTCTAAGGGCGATTCCCGGGAAACGGATTATCGTTTAGCGGTCCCAGTTCTTCAGAATCCCGATGTACATTTCGGAAACAATGCTTCCATCTTCATGGGGGGTCCAATGCTGAATACCTTTTGATTACAGTTATGCCTGCCTAGGCAGGACCAACTTGCCAAGCGGACGTTCCCTTTAGGCACCAGGCACTATATAAAATATACGTATATAAATAAAATATGATTATAATCATTAATTAATTTAAAGGATAGTCTGTTTGCGCACACTTTAAACTCATCAGAGTTGTCATAATAGAATTCTGATTTTTTTCTGATTATTAGTGAATGCTTTATTAGGGACGAATCTGATTGAAATATGATGTTCCCTTTTCGTATATAGACCCCTCTGGATGCTACCTCTGAATTCTTATAAGCATCTTCACTTCCGCGTTCGGGATTCCCTTTAATTTTCATAGATTCAACTGGACGCTTGACTTCTACAAAAAGATCTCCTTCGTTATCTTTCCTAAAGTGAGAAAAAAGTCTCGTGAGCGTTATACTAGAGTGACTTCAAGTTCACTAAAGGCACATCTTCCATTTTTGGCCTTAACTTTTGATTGAGATCCCCTTTATGTTCCTTTGTCCTCTACCCGAACTCACCGTCGAAATCTGTTCGCAGTATTCCAGGAAGGCTCAAAATGCGGCTTCCCTACAGAAGTTTACTTTGTGATTCGACGGTCGTTAAATTCGTGCACTGAAACGAAAATGTTAAAAATTTTAGTTTCTCTTTCTGCTCAAAGATATCTATAATGCTCTTCTCTAGAGGCTGCGTAAAATTTCAGAGAGGATAGATGTATATAAAAGCAATCGAGATTTCCCAGTTGTTAAAGTAGTGATTACAAATTTATGGGTTTGTAATTGCTGCAGTAGTTTGGGAAGAGTAAATTAGAAGAATTATTTTTTGCCGAAAATTATTTGGTACCGAAAATAGTTACGTTTTGATTTCTTATCTATCAATTTTAGAGAATATTTTCTCTTAATTTAACATATTTTTATCTACATTTACATTAGCCCGAGCTGATATCCAGTAATCTCCATCAAATCTCGAACTTTTCCGATAACAACTCGTAATCTGTATGATCTTTTATCTTTTATTGTATTCCCTCTGTGTATCATTCCATGATTTTTTTCGTTTATATTGGCATTGAAACTTGTAATTTTTAGATTTATTTAATTTCACGCTGCGGTTTGGCTATCTAGCCAGCTATCTTGTTTGAAATCTCATTTCATTCATCCGAGTCATTATTCCTGCAGTGCACTTTATACTAAGTAGAGATAAAGCTTTTATCAATGCGGATTAGTCAACGCTCTTTTTATTTAAAAATTTCCCATTTATCTCTTAATTTAATATCCCTAATGTAGGCCGGCAGGATGCAAGAGAAAGCTCATTACTCTATATCTCTCCAATAGAACAACTATTTATCAGTAATCGACTGCTTTAGTACATACGTATCATCTCTTGAAAGAGACGTATAGATAAGGCAGCAATTTCAGCATCTCTCACTTGTCTGCGTATTTCTGTACGTCTATCTACACGTTTATCTACATATCTACCTTTTAAAACCACAAATTAGTTTTCATCTGTGAACTTTTTCATGCTATCTTTCATGTGCTTATCGACAAAGGGTTAGGTGTAAGAATACGCTACTTAGTCTCAACCTCGCCCGAATGAAGATTCTTTTTTATTATTGGCATAATGATACATAATAGAGTTAATGTTTTTTCTCTTCCTTTTTCTGCTTTCATAATTATTACTCTAATTTGCTGAAATGTATAATGTAATAGGACAATCTTAATAGGAACTTAAATCTTACTTTTAAGTTAAGGAAAATATTATCAATGATGAACTATAAGAGATTGAGTAAAACCCATTTAAGAAGCTTCTGCTTCAGTCATGGTTTTCTTATGATCCAGTCCCTTTCACACAAAACACATAGTAAAGATAGCCCTTGAGAGGCAGATTTTTCCCACCCCTAGATTAGCTGCAACCAGGATTTTAGTAATCTCTCTCTTACCTGTGTATTTATTTACGTATCTACATATCTACCTTGCCCAAGTATGGAAATTGATCTACTTGCTCTAGGATGGGGAAAAACTAGAGCAAGTAGATCAATTTCTATACTTGGGCAGCCTTCTTTCTAAGGATGGAAGATGTTCGACAGAAATTGGAAAAAGGATAGCATTAGCAATAGAAGCTTTCATGAAACGAAGGGAACTGATGGCAAAGGGACTTGATAAAGGAATCAGGAAGAGATTGGTAAAATCCTTGGTGTGGAGTGTAACGTGTACGGGTGTGAAACGTGGACGTTAAGAAAAGAGGATGTCAAAAGATTGGAGGCTTTTGAGATGTGGGTATGGCGTAGAATGTAGAAAGTTAGTTGGGTCGATAGAAAAACGAACGAGGAGGTTCTAGAGATGGTTGGGGAGGAAAGAGTAATGATTGAAGTAATTAAAAATAGACAACAGAGATGGGTGGGTCAAATATTGAGAGGGGAGGGACTATTGAAGAAAGCGATCGTGGGAAGAATGCTAGGGAAAAGACAGAGGGGAAGACAAAGACAAAAGTTATTAGACGAATTAAGGGGTGGGATAAGTTACCGGGAATTGAAGGAGAGAGAATTAAATAGGAAATGTGGGGGCACATGAACCTACCGGAAGGTAGAACACTTTATATACATATCTACCTTCCATCTACCTGCATCATTCTGCTCTTCGTCGAGTCCTCGTTGTTCCAGAACGGTTCAAAAGGTCCGCACCCTAAAGGATTGCGAACAGACAGATGCCTCTCCCTCCCCTTCACACCCCAACCGCGCTACCTGAAAATCACCGCTGTAAACCTACAAAAGGAAGCAAGACTTCCGCCTACGTGACCTTTGGAGGCCGACCTACGACGAATGGGTCTCAAAAAATAGTTACGGCCCAATGTTACGCGTTAACATCACATGACGGTTTGGGCAATGGATTCCTCTTAGCTCAAAGTCGTCATCCGCGCGAGCGCCATCGGCTTTTGACGGACGTTTTATAATCGGCTGTCCTTCGCATTTCCCTTTACCGATTCCTCTCATGTCCGCGCCTTTCGTTGCCTTTCTGCGTCGTTCGTTTCTTCTCATCCTTCCGCTTCTCTTCCCAACGACTTCCTTTACGATTCTTTGCCACTCACGGATCTCCCGCGACGATAAAATTTCCGCACCTTGATACTCGTTTGTTTTCCATCCCGAATGCGACTATAGCGCCGTAACAGAATACTCCTGAGGCTCTGGTTTGGCTTTTGCAGTACCCTTAAAGCATGGAGGTTTTAGTGGAGTACTATTCTAAGAGCAATGAAACATTTAGGAGACCACGTCCGCCGGATGGGCTTAGCTGAGACTGAGTTTATCCGTCACGTTGCGAGTTTCATGGGAGTTAGTGCGAAGTTTAGAGCCGATGATTTCAAGCGTGGATTTAGAAAAATCGGGGTACTGACCAAGATTCTATGGTTGCCTACTTTCTTGAAGTGACCTAGTCAATTATTTTTACGCCTTCCTATTGGGAGGGTCTTTTCAATCATTCTTAAATTTCATTATATCAATAGCATTAATGTTATGAACCTAGTATATTTTTATTCCTCTTTCGACTACACTGACTTCAGGTGATAGGTTTATCCCCGGGTTTTATTTATTTCATCTCATTGTTTTGAAACTGATGGATATGAACCGTGTGAAACACTAAGCAGTTCATTAGGTAGGAGTAACGTTTGCTTAATTTAGTACTCACCGTAGTCTCACACTATTTTCCATCTATTTTATGATACCTTTGTTGTACTAGGTATATTTATAACTTTCAAGTCGAATAAAAATAAGTGATCGAAAGACTACTTCTATTATACACTAGATTATTAGAACTATTCAGAATTTATGATGTCTTAAATCATCGGAATTAATGACTGAAATATATTCCAGAATATATTTTTGTTATTGTTTATTATTACGCTACAAGAGTGCTGTCATTTGCAAGAAGTTTTTTTCGTAAAATTTTTCTGGCATGAAATTAAAAAAGTAGGTTCATAAGAAAATATGAATCTCTGTTTTAAACCGTACACTTCCAGTTGCGTCAATATAATCCTATCTTCCTGCAGTAGTTAATAACTTTCACCAAGATAAGCTCTCTTTACGTATCGATAGCGCGAGAGGATTCAAGCTCCATTCACGCCGAGGATCGTAAAGTTCTTGAGTCGAGATTTCATCGAGTTTAACGGAGAGAGCAATCTGAAGTGAAATGTAGTTTGCTTAGAGTGATTGAACGTATGTTATGCAGTGCATACGCTAACCGGGCGACCTTGATGGATTTTCTGCTGTCATTTCTTGCTTTTCATTCAATATGATTCACGTGAGTAGTTCTTCAGCTTCATTAGGACGTATATTAATAACTAAATAAGTACTCGTGACGAAACTAAGATGTTTTTCTATGAACTTAGTAACTTCAAAAGGATGGATGTGTACCTTTGGCATTTAAAATATTGTGTATTTTAATTACGAAATAGTCATTATTTACTTCTTATATATTTTATAGGAAAAGTTCGGGGAAAGAAAGTGGTTTGATCATAAATTCAAACATAATATGATATATATCAAGAAGAACAACATACATGTACTATGCGTCAACCATGCCATACTCGCCTATCAGTTAATGTAAGAAAAATCATAAAATATGGATGCTGAGATAAGCTATTAATGTTCTTTTCTATCAACATGACATCTAGGAAAATAAAATAAATTACCCGAATATGTTTTTACTCTCTGAAAGGAGGCCAGTAAAATTCGTATATAGATTTCCTTGATTTTATTATTCTATCAGGATTCTTAGAGTCATGATAATATTCCTAACTTCTCTGAGAACTTTTATGCTCGCATCATTTACTTGGTAATTATACTATAATTATTCAAACACTGAGGTTATTTGTTGAATTCTTACAATATAACGTTTGCCGAGGTTCCTAGATCCCATAACCCTTTCTTATAGCTCATATCCTAACTTGTTTCAGTGACGCACGCTCTGTTCCCCTATTCCCACATTCCTTTCTCATCTAATCATCATTTCTCATCATCTAATCTTCCCATTTCAACTTGTTTTCTCCCTCCTTACTTTTATATAACAGAAGTTATAAGGCTTTGCTTATAAGTTTCCGACAAAGGTGTGAATAACACGATTTTTTCACCTTGAAGGCCCACCTTTACCGAAATGCTGTCTCTGATCCATCTTTCGACCAAGGATTCTTTAGCACCCGAAGCCCGATTTATATTCAATTGATTACGATGCGGCTACTCAATGCTCGGTATCACTGACCTTGGCTATACCTCTGGCAGTTACTGCGGAGTCCACGCGTTCATTTCCCTCGTCAATCACATGGTAATCTCTCTCGAGGGGGAACTGAATGTGGGATAAAGTAGCTTATTACGCAAAAGATAATACGCATATTATCAATGATTACAATTTATCTGAATCCAGTATGACTTTTGACCTAATCCCTTCTAGAGAGGGAAGCTAACAGCCTGCTTAATTTAATAAGGATAATATTAATCTTTTAAAGTCTTTATTTTCTCGATCCTTCTTTTGTTTCAATATTCTCTGTACTTGTATGTTATGCATTACCTTTTACTCGACAAACCGTGTACGTATGCTCCTTATATTATAAATTTTAACTCATTCTGATTAGGTTTACGGTTTTATTTTAATCGTATTTTATTTTAACTATATGCAATACCAGATTGTATTAAGCGGAGGAAACATTGATAAGACGAAAGATTAAAGTATAATTAATTTATTTTTTCTTCATTACTATGACTGAAAACTGGCGTTTTCATTAGCATAAACTTCACTTTTGGAATAAGCTCTTTATTTGAATAGATATTTCTCCACACTCATCTATAATTTCCAATCTTTGCACACATTTTTTCTTTCTTATATATCTACAAATTTTTCGCACTTTCCCATTTTGCTCTGCAAGCTGCAATTCAAAAAATTTTTACTCACTCAGGTTTTCCACATTTTCCTTTCACTCAGGATCCACATTTTACATTATCCATTTACATTCACATTCATATACAGAGCCATTCACATTCTCTTCATACACCGCTTCATTCATTTAGTGACCTATCATGTATTATTTTTGTATTTTTTGTCAAAGTTAGATTTATTAATTATCTAAACTCACTTGGGTTGACTGCGTCTGATTTGTCTTTGCCTACGATTCCTCTCAATATTTGAAAAATGTTTCTAGGAAATATTACGTGGAATTAAAATTGTTTATACCTATCTTTCCGTTGGAAGAACAGACGTTTTAGTCTCAATCTCACTAAAAAAAAGTTTTATTATACATTTGTTTTCATTGTGTATTGTTACAGCTTTTAAACGTTTAAACTGTCTATGCCACCTTATACGTTTTTTCGTTCGATTCTGAGAATATAGAAAGAAACCAATAAAATAGCGACCGAATTTAACGGAAATATTAAACCATAGATATATCAAAACTGATCACAGATACAAAATAATGTACTCTATCGTTATGATTTAGGTTACTGAATTTGTCTCCGGAATTGCTTATCCAAGGATATAATATTAGAATCGACTATTACTTAATCACAGCTATGCGTGAAATGAAGTTGAAATCGAGCCAGTCGATATTGGTATATCTCCTTAAATTCGAGGAAAATTCAATATCTCTTTGCATCTGTCAATCTATTGACGAAGAAATTCTCGCAATGACGTAAGCGTTCGTTTAATAATTTGCTGCTTGTCACGACAGCGTTAATTAAACGGTCGCCAAATGTGTTTCAACGCAGCACGCTAAATTTTGTGGGTGCTTTGATATTCCTCATAATTTAATCGCATGGAATGTTTTGGAAGGTTCCGAAAGGTTTCGAGTTCTTCGTTTAAAGCTCTAATGAAAAATTCAAACTTGCTCAAAGGTATTGGAAATGCCAGACTTCGTTAGGGAATGATTCTGTGAAGCAGCTACTTTCCTTCGCAGGACATTAGCTTCGGCAGTTGGGGAAATTTATTGAAAGTCAATGCATGTGCTTTCCAATGCACCATAGAAATTTCGTTTTGGAATACGTGTTTCTATCTCTTATTTTCAAAGGGCGCTATGGTGACGTAGTGTAGGTTAAAGCGTTTACTGAAGTATTTTCATACATTAAGTGTATGAATGAATGATTGTCATTGAATGTGTATTATGTCTGTGGGAATTACCGTTTTGGTTTTGTTGTATTTGGGTATTGAACTTCGGGAGGGAATTAGTATTGTATTTAAGTGTTGTAACTTTTCAGGGAACAAGTGTTGTAGTAGTAGTAGAACTGTATTTGAGATTTTTTTGTTAGGGAATTAGTAATGGAGTTGGGAATTGTGTTCTATTGGAGTGTTGTATCTTGTAAAGTAATTGTATTTAAGTATTTAATCTTGTGAGAGTGCTATATAGTTTATTCTGAGTTTTTCAATTGATGTTTGTAAAAAATTATGGTAGTTGTTGCCACCAGACAAGCAGTCTATCTGCAACTTTGTAGTTAATAATAATAATAATTATTATTATTAACATTGTTGACATTTTAGAAATCACTGACTTGGAATAAAATATTTTATGAATATCATGGCCATCATCTGGTAAACGAAAAATAGACCCAAGAAGTGTCGCATTCATTCTTGTGCAAAGTCAAAATTTTGTTTCCATAATTTGAAAAATATATCGTCAAATACAACGCGTATGCAATGCGGAATCAGAATTATAATCTACTCCTGCATATCATGAGGCACACCATAAGTATACTTATTAATCTGCCGTATCACTCATGTTCGGAATCATTGTCTTAGGCTTTTGAAAGAAAATAAAAATCCATCTCCCAAAATCATTTTCTGCCTCTCTTTGTCCGTGTTCCATAATTCCTACTTTATTTTCTTTATATAAGAATAAGATATCTCTCTCCCTTGACACTATCCATGAGCCGTCTCTGTTATTTTGTGTTTCCAACGTTCTTCCTCAAGTCCTTTTCTTAAAAAATTCATCCTCTTTACATACATATCGGACGCGATCATTTCCACTGCTTTCCTTTTATTTCCCGAACTAAAGAAATTGCCTCTCTGACTTCTCGTGCTATTGACTTTTTCAAAATCACGAATACACATCTGAAAGGCCTGTAGATTTTTGATCTTTCTTTCTCAAATCTGATAATTTGTTCCTAAACAATAACTGAACGCCAGCCTTTAAGGCTTAGTTTTCCGGCGGCAATTTTTTATAAAGGCCTACTTATCTGATCATTCCCTCAAAACAAAAGCCTTTTTATTCGCTTCACTCAAATTTCATCCATTGATGATCTCATAGCTCATTCAATACTATAGAGCAATAGCTGATAGACAATCATTAATAATAATAATAATAAATTTATTCATTTTAGGACTAACAGATGTACTATGTATAGGACAAGTCAGTTACAAAGATACATTGCAGAATATACCTGATTAAAATAGTTACATTTATAATTTACAACCTATAAACTCATTCAGTTTTCTCAATAATACAAAATGCCACATCCTAATAACACCATAGCATATCACAATTACATTATAGTTCTATGAAATTTTACATTATGATTTAAATAAACAAGATCGCTTAACCTACCTTGCATATTATTATCATAAAAAATTCATTCATTCAATAAAAAGTCTTGCAAAGCGAATAATATTTTAGTCTTTTAGAAAAATATTCTCCTTAAATATTCTTTAATTCGACTAATTAAAGACAGTCGGTAAAATGATTGTGAGATCCTCAATGCTGTACTTTCTACTTTTCATTTTTAATCCCTCAGCTAATCTTTGGTGCTTTTTATTCCATCATCACTGTTGATTCCTTTTCTCGTTCTAAAATTTGCATTCCATCGATATCGCTGCTTTGTTTTAGCTCCTTCATCGGCGATATCTAAAGGTCGTGTCCTATCGGTCTCTTTTTCCTTTTTCTAAGGCCTAAATTCGTGCTGCTCTTGAATTCTTCAATTCAGGTCAACGTTCATATAAGTAGATCTAGAGGATGATCGTTTATTTCTGATATTGATACTATTCAGAGAAATAGAAGGTCTTTCGATTTCCGGATTTTTTACTGCATCTAGTCTTGCTCATTTACCATGTTATTTTATTTCAGATCACATGGAAATTCGTTTTAGAATCTTATAAAGCATTCATCTTATAACAGCTCTTCTTCAGTTTTCAACTGCAAGTAATTCCTGCTATTGATTGATGTATTCTATAGTTCTATGTTATTTCTTTGGCTTATTATATATTTTTGTTTCTCTATGTTAGCCAGTCTATATCTGTAACAACTATAGTAATTACGACTTCCCTACCCCTACTTTAATGTTGAATTTTTTAAGCAATTCGTAATATAGCCAGGTCATAATAGTAAAGTGGAGTAAGTCTCTCCTTTTTAAAAACCGCGATTTCTGTAGACATTCAAGTAACATTAAAATCTTAGTTTAAGCATACCATGAATAGATTGTTTTCATACATTTTTACTGTTATCAAGAAATTTAAGTTTATTATAAATCTTTTTTCGAAACCTGAGACTTATTATTGTGTTTGTTATCGAAGCAAATTATTTTTACTTATGAAATGCGTTTATAGAAAATTAACGATCTTGTTTTACCGCTCTTGGAATGTCGAGTATATACAAACGTTTGTAGAAAATACATAGTAATTTTTCATTTTATTCTCCATTCATTGAGCTATGAATTTTCTAAAATTCTAAGCCTTTTTTCTATATTTTACCCCACCATAAATTTGTCCTGTCAATAACAGATCCAATGTAAAGTTGTTTTATGAGTCGTATTGTTCTATATTTTTATTCATTGAGTTTATTTTCGGTGTGAAATTTGGTAGGCCTAAACTTTTATTACTTATTTCATCCGAATGTTACGATCGAGCACTTCCAGATTCTGATAGTCATCTCAAGGTAACGTCAGAAAAATTTGGCTGGATTAATGGTAGTTTTGCTGCCGATTTTTTCCTTTGAGACCTCGAAGTTGTTTACTATTTTACTATCCCTTTTATAATCTTCGGAGGCTCGAGGTTTATGGGAGTCCGGGATGGACGTAGATATTTTTGGGTTCTACGTCAATAGATATGCTCGTGGAGTAGATACATATTCTGCAGATTATTTCTGTATCAGTTCGTAAATTTTGAATATCTTCATATTCTGGGCATTTTTCTATTCTTCATGGGGCAAAATAATGTAAGATTTTCTCGCGAAAAAATAAAATAATTATAATTAGTATAGTAAAATAATAAATGGAGTAGAATAAGAAGATACATGTATATAATCAATTGCTTTTTAATTATTTCAAAAATGACGAAAGTAATCCTTGTAATTCAACCTTTACGTTGATACTTTAATGTACTGACAGTGCTTTATTGCAGAAGAAGGCATATACGTTGGGAAATAAGATCTAACCTCCTTAGTATTACGTAATATAATTCAACGAAACATATTCTTATATAATCGTGTAAATATCTATGTCGATGACGTAAACTATTTTCACTATTTAAAACATGCGTAGTTTTCTTTATCGTCTTATCTCCATGGTTTTTTCCATTGCTAATTTAGTCATTAATTTTACACAAATTCGTTTTCGGTCCATATCCATGGAAAATGAGCATGCGCATTCTATTTAGTTCGTTTACTGCTTTTCAAGGAACCTTCAACATACAACGATCGTCATTGTTTTGACTCCCGTTGGTTCGTGTCTCCTCGGCTTGAGCATTCAGAGAACTTCAATTATCCTCAGAGGGCTTATAGCATCAGACGTTAAATGGAAAACTGCGTGAAGTCGGTCTCGTTCTTTCATAATCACCGCCTTTCTGAATCACAAGTCCATCAGTCTTAACCCAAATCACACTCCTTCCATCTTTCCGCATCGTCGATCTTCACATTTTTCCTCCCACGCTATTTCCGACCTGACAGTCTGGAGGTCGCTCGTTTTCATAAGTCTGGCAACGCAGCCCCTCTTCCTCTGTGCCTTAGTTGTTCGGGCGATGCTGCACAGCCCTATCACTCCCACTTTCTTTTTTCACCAAATTATGCCTTTGTTCCACCCAACAATATCACGCTTGCTTATGCAAATGCCGTGAAAGGATTGGGAGTTGATATTCGAAGAAAGTAATGAACGTTCGCCTTGACCTTGTCTGCGTTCGGAACATTCGTGGTGACGCATCGTTTGAATGGAATGTTTCGGTTATTTTATTATTGTTTGCGTGATTTCTCTCTGAGGGAATTAATTAAATATGCCCTTCGATGCTGAAGGTGCGGTACTAATTTTGTAGTGAGTTCTTGAAACAGGTTTCGCTTGACGTCTTTCGTTGAATCATTTTTATTCTCACGTGTTGATGTTGGGTAAGGCGTGACGGGATTAAGTGATCTGGTTGGGAATAGTTTCTCAGCTGAGTTCATGTTAAAATTAAGAGCTAAAAGCATAGATTTGATTATAAGCATTTAAGAAGAGCTTAGCTTGGCCACATTAGATAAGAACGCATTAACATATGAGTAAAGAAGCTAACTTTAATGTATTCGATGGATAGCTACTCAATTATTTTAGTTTTTCTTGCTTCCTATATAATGAAATCCTACATTCCAGTACTGAATCTATCCATAGTATTATTTATTTAAACAGCATCCTAAATTATTATTCAGAAATACTTTTAACTAGCTCAAACATTCTAATTCTGAATGTCGTTCGGTCTATTTTCGCTAATTTACATATAGTTATATTAATGGTAGGATTCGAGGCCTCTATCACCGAAAATTTAGGGATTTACCGGAAATTTCTGAATGGTTTAAAATTTAATCCCGAGCATCTGTCTACGGAAACGTGGGAAGCTTCATATTCATTTAATGAGTTGAAATCCAATTTTAGTAAATTAATAACTTAAAACTCGCTCAAGCTTATAAAATCTCCAACAAATTCAATCATACCCATTGACCTTATTATTCACTAGCCTGTCACAAAATACTAAATTTTAATCTATGAGACGAAATTTATTTCAGTTAATAGGCTTAAATTTTTAGTAGAGTATAATTCTTTATTTTTAACTTTTACATTATTTTTACTGAAGTGATTTCAAATTATATTACAAGCATGAATACTTCTTCATTTTTTTCATTAAGATTTACATTTTTACAAAATAAAGGATTATTTCATGAAAGCAAGCCTCACGCATTGGCCTAAGCTTTAGCTTCGAAAAGATAAAATTAAGATTGGTAGTTTACATGGATCGATTATTACTTCAAATCTGTTTAGATTTGAATGAGAATAACGTTTTTCAATGCTTTAGCGATGATTTCATGCATTTATAACTGTAATGCGTAAAATCAAAATATAACGAAAAGTTCCGTTTCTAAATCATGAACATTTTGAAAACAGCCATTACTCTCTCCATCACTCCAACATAGGCTGCTGGTAGTTTCTTATGCACGTCACTTAGTTCTTGATTTAGTTTATGGTCGTTAAGACACGAACACACCCGAGTATTTTTCTTGCAGTTTCATAGACAACATCTTATGTCGCTTTCATATATTCAATCATTCCTAAACGGTGTACTCGTTTCTACGAAGTTCTTTACATATATTATTACATATATACTGCAATCATGCTGGGAAGTTTTAGCTCAGCATGTTTGTACACGTTTTCGGATCCCATGTTTGCCTCACGGAGAATCTATGCATTCTAGAAATCTTTTTTATACAAACAGATGCCATTCCCAAAATTGATGGTATAAATTCCAACTGCGCGTCGTATATACGAGTGTATGGAATAGCGGTAAATGCGGACAATCGAACGGAGCGCATGAAACCAGTTATCAGAATCGTCGTTGGCCTCAGCGGCGTTCTTTTGTCTACAAAATTACTCTTAAAATTTCCCGGTATTATTTTTAGTAGCATGTCGGCCGCTCAGATGGCGCCACGTTCACATTTTCCTTCAATCACATTTTCGCTTCAATTTGCCGGTTCTAAAAGATAAATAGTGGAATATCGGTGGGTTTTTTAGCCCATACAATTTTGAAATATTTTTTCCTCGGTTCGCTCTAGTTAACGGCATCTCATCTTGTTATAGTTTCGTTTCGCTATTGTTTTGATGTATCGCGGTTTAGTATAATTCTGGCGGTTTTTAAAGCGAGTTCCAGCGAAATTTCTCATATCCGTTATACAATTCTATATTACAAAAAACCCGTTGATGTGATTATCTAGAACCTTAATAATATGATTAAACTCCAAGTAAGAATGTGTATGAATGTAAAATAGTCTGTAAATCGCTGATCATAACATATTTTTGCTTAGACCTTTACACAGATTATGTCACTACGTAGAGAATAGTTGACTTTTTTCATTAATCATTTTGATATGATAGATATCTTTACAGTTTTGGTTTGCCTGATAAGTGAGTAAGATTTATCACTAACTTATATGTAGTATGTATATAACCTCTGCCTCTACGAAAAGTATTACCGGTAGTTTACGACATCGGTCGCAAGCTTACAGAGTAATAGATATATTCGGTCCATTTATTTTACTCCATGAGTTAAAAACACATATTTCAGATTTTAGCGTATTGATTAAACTGATCACCAGTGGACGCGAACTATTCTCAGGAAAGCATTTCACATTTAAACATAAGATTCAATTTACTGTTGGAATCTTCTATGGTGGACAATATATTATTATCAAAAATTTTAATGACCGTTATTTATTAATCATATTTATACAATGGTTAGTTATCATTTTGCCCGATAAATGAGTAGGATTTATCACTACTTTACCTCTAGCAAACCTCCACCTTTACCAAAAGTATTACCGGTCTTCAAAATAAAAAAAGGACTTACGGCATCGGTTGCAAGCATGCAGAGTAATATACGGTCCAATCATTTTGCTTCATGAGTCTAAAATACATTTTACATAGCGTGTTGATTAAATTGATCACCAGTGGACGCGAACTATTCTCAGGAAAGCATTTCAAATTACGACAGGTAAATATCTGCATTAAGAACTGCAGGTTTAAACCATATGCACATAAGCAATATTGCATTTAAATCTTAAAGTTTATATTTTTATAATCTATTCTTGCATTCTTTTCCTCGTGGATGCATTACTAGATGGGGAAGAATTAATCGGCGTATGCTGGCTTATTTGGAATGGTGGCAACAACTTTACCCATTGTATTAAGAGCCAGCGGAGCACGTGGTACGGAGCAGGTGCTTGAATCTGTCCCGGAAGTACAAGGTTAAGCTCTTCAGTTGGTATCCCCTTAAAGCTTTCGGCGCTAGAAAATTTTGGTATCGGATGCGGTTCGGTTTCCAATAAATCTTCCAATTTAAAGTCTCCTTTCCGATATATCTCCTATTTTAGAGGGAATTTAATCACTGAGACTTGTACTACGTAGCAAAAAGTATTTGGTGACGAAATTTCTATAATTAATAAAATATATCGAGTCACTTTAACCTTCCTTTCAAGTATTGTTCCTTTGAAACATTGCGAGAAATAAATTAGTAAAGATGTTAGTGATTATCGAGAATAGTTGGTACTGTATCTCAGTAGAGCTTCCATATAAAGTTTCTTCCACGCGCTAATTATGTAGTTTTAAATGTTTGAGATAGCAGTATTAAGTTTGATGTCACCCAGTCTGCATTGTCGAGTTTTGAACTGCCGTTGCACGATGTTAGTTATAATCGAGAAAATCTGGTGAAATTTTTCTGAGTACAGCTTCCATGTAAAGTTTCTTTCATACGCTAATTATGTAGTTTTATGTTTGAGATCGCTGCATTAAGTTTGATCCTACCAGTTTTCATTTTCGAATTTTGAGCTACTGTTGCGACTTGCGTATTATTGTTATTTTTCGGATACTACGAAGTACATTCCTATTCTGTTAGCATATCCAACTGGTGAAACGTCGGCACGTGAATACTTTAGGCTGTGAAACACATGGCCTGTAGATTCCGGAAAGTGATAGCTGCCGTGACCTAAATTTCTCCGAGACGACGATAGAGTGACAAGCACGCATTCACATAAATTACGTGAGTCATTAGAGGGCGTGGAATATTTTCCTCTAATATCCAACTGAATTTTGGATTTTAATCAACCTAGAGGGTGTCAGTGTTCAATGGTAAACTATAATTATTTTCCCCTTAAACATCCAAGTGGTTGCGTAATTATACGATATTATAAAACATGAGCCTGTAGCATTTTGACTTACTTTGAAATATTTCAGCTTAAGTTAGTGCGATGTTGATTAGATAATACTTTAAAGCTTGCTTTGTGTTTGAATGGAAAGCATGTGATGATAAATCCATCTGGACTTTTTATAAGGACTAACAAGAATTCTGATCATAGTTTTAAAGGAAAGATAAATCGGCAGGAATGAAATTTTAAAAATTTTGTTTTCAGGAAAAATCACAGGCGGTACTTAATTCTACTCTAGTAGGAATTTCACGCTAATTAATGTGAAATTCCGTGATCATGATCGAAACTATGATAATTAATTCTAATGACACAGAAATTTATAAATGAACTATAATTAATATTTTTATCGTGCTTCAACAGCTGAAGTAATTTCGCTCACATGGGTGGCTAACGGGAATCGAACTCAGGACCGCTTCCAAAGGCCAAAGCGTTGTCCACTCGGCTATCCGGAGTCCGGAGCTATGAACGTCTATATCCAAAACCCAGCTGCGTCAGCTCTGTTTCTTAACTGGTAGTGATGACGGCATAGTCACGTTCTATAGTCTCTATTCTGTTTTCTTACGGAGGAACTATAAGATAACCATTTTCGAATGCAACTCACATCAGAATCTACAGTTATACTTCGGAAAATTGTAATGACCGCCATAAACTGGAATGTTTCATGGACAATTCCAGATCATTTCATTATTAAACTAGATAATGTGTCATACCTTACGTCATAGATACTCCCTAGGGTGATTCAGCTTCTACCATGAATGGATATATAGTTTTGCTTTGGTGAGTGGTAATTACCACCAAAGACTAGCCTCTTTCATCGATAATTTCAGATTACTTCAGCATTAAATTGAATAATGCTGTACGTCTCACGTCATAGATACTTCTTGTAAGTGATTCAGCTGCTTCCATGAATGGTGACGCTTTCCAATACTATAACATACCGTCACGTTTATATTAGCTCGTTGCTAGAACGGATCCTTTCACTCAAAGAATCATCCGAAGAACCTCTTTCCGCATTACTTATTCCGTGGACTTGTGCGCGGAGGGATTTAAATGCATAAGGGATCGATTCATTAAGAAAGATAACGCCGCATTCAGGCAGTTCATTAGGTAGGTTGCGGGTGTTGTAACGGGAATTGTCCTTTCATGCACACGCAAGGAACGCCCAAGCGACGTTAGATAAGTGAGGTTGGCAAAACGTCGATTTCATCGTGGTATGAGTGAGCAGCTGAGAAGAAAAAACGGCCGCCGTCCTATTGGAAGGGATCTTAGCAGGGGTTCGAAACAGAAAAGGCCGCTGTAAGGGAGACAGATGAGAATCGTGCGTGTTGAGGAATGCGATGTGGGATGGGCAGGACACCGCGAGGGAAGAAGCCAACCCGTGGAAGAACATTTACGGATGAAGATTTTTGGGCGGCGAAAACGCTTTTTGTGATGGGCGACGACGCTCACTCCCGATTCGTTTCCTTCCCGCTCACTCTTTTTAAGAATTCCTCTTCGTTTGTGAGGTATATTTAACACCAAGGAGCGGTCACGCTATTCTGTTTCGTTGTGAGGAAATTAGCGGTGTGGTTTGCACACAATATTACCCCGTGAATGGTTTTGTTTCTGCGCATTTCTCGTTTGATTTAGACTTTATCAGGTTTGTTTTGTGCCCTTCTAAATTACTACCGCCATATTAATGCTGTTTGCTCTGTCTGGAGTTAAACTATTTGCGCATTTTTGGTTTTAGATAGTTTGAAATCGTTTGAGCAAATACCTAGGTAGCATCGAACATTTACGAATGCTAAGTTACATTGAAAATTATCACAATGAAAAAAAATTTGAAAAGGCAGAATAATTAATGATAATAATGAAATGATTTCTAAATGAATAATGAAATAATTAATCGTGGAAACAGATGTGGCTCTTATTCTATGGCTTAGAAAGACAAAAATGATTGTAGAACACAGTTAAAACTGTATAATAGAAACCTGTATTTCTCGTCTTAATTATTGCCTTACATTTTTACTTTGTTTCCCTTCAAAAGGTATGAGGGTCCACGTGAAATTACTGAGCGGCAACGCCGGTCCAACCCGTGCTGGCTGTTTTTGCTTTAGTTTTATGCCTGCATGTAATTTACATGTTTGAGGCTACAGTTTAATGAATACATTAGTCCTAGGGAGTTCCTACAAGAGCTAGGGCTAATTTTATAGTCTATGAATATCAAATGTTTCACACCTACATCATTTTACGCATTCATTATCATTATTACAGCTCTATACTTCTCTGTGCTTCTTCTAATCCACCTAATTTTAATAGCTTTCTTGTTCTTCATACACCATCAGAATCACTCTTAACCACATGATTTACCATATTTGAAATCGTTCTTTCATATTTCATTTCCATCTAATTTAACAACCGAAACGCACCTTCAAAATTCTCACTTTCTCATTCATTCGATCGGTCATTCATTCATTACTCTAGAGTAATGATATATATTCCAACGGGTCTCGTATCCTAATTTCAATTTTACTTTTCATTCATAACTGTTTTATTTTCAAGTGAAATATTTTCTGTACGGCCAAACTTCCTTTTTAGTTGCATTTTTATTTTCATTTTTCATGGTGCAGTTGAAAACCGGACCCTACTAAAGTAGGATTAATTAGTCTGAGTCTGAAAGGTAGTTACAGTTTCAACCCATTCGGCAAATAGAACACGTGTCTCTGTTCTTTTAATTGCTAGTTTTACTTGCATTTTCCTCTTTATTCCTTCTTAAGTCGTTAAACCTCCAAGCATAGTTAGACTTATACAAAAGAGGTCGCACTTTTACAATGTGAAGCTGCCCAAACTACGTACTCCAGCCTAAGTATGAATAAAATTTAAATACATATTAGATGCATAATTGGTAGCAAAGCGCTGCTCCGAATAATAATGGTAATTAAAGCTTTTGCCTAGGAAATAGAAGGTAGATTATCTTTCTTTACGACTTTCCAGTCATTAAGTCTTTATTTTTTCATTTTTTTTAGAGATTAACTTATCTGTAATTAGCTTGTTACTCGATAATTTTATGAAATGCTAGTCGTTTATGTCATGTTGATCCTAAATTAAATTGAGAAGATAACCCAAGAAATTGTATATTACAACAAATAAATACGATACTAGAATCTGTTGCCATAACAGGTGTTGTTATTACATCTCGCGTTAACTCGATTAATCATCGTTTTTCACTGGACTGGTTTTATACTCGGAATTCTTTTTATTCTTTGGGTTTTGAGCCATATACGAAACCCTTCTCCTTGTTTCACTCCACAAACTTCTCATAAAATTCATATTCATGTTTCTCAAGATCATGAATATTAAAATGGGACCAGTTCTCCTTCTTGCATCTCTTTCTCGATTCGTTAGAGTAGTTAGGGTACAGTTCACGATTCAAGTCGCGCATATGATTTTATTGTGTCCTAAAAATACAATTTTTGATTAACGAGTGCATAAATGCTTTTCATGTTTATTCAATTGTAATTCCTATACCATCACTGCATATACGGTGTCGTTTTATTACGTATTGAAACTCATCTGTTTTTCTCAGTATGATACGTATCATTTTAGGAAAATATAGTAGATCATCCTCTGCATATAGCCCACCTACTACTTCTACATTCTACTGTGACCACTCTTTCAGGAATTTCGGATACCTTCGTCCCAAAGGGTAACCCGATTCCATATGGGAAGCCCCAATATATGTTAAGTAATGATCACCTTCTCGGTATGTACAATAAGTTGCGTAATACAAAGGTCATCATGCGCTTGTTCGAATACGATTGTCTAAAATTCAAGGGAACATTCGTTTGGACTACGTTGGCCGGTGTTTTTGCTCCTTACAGTTTGGCAACCCAACTAAATATAATCTCGTGTAGTGGGACATGGGGTCATCGACCTCGCCGTGGGCACCACGCTGTTTTTCGGAATCGCAGCGCCATTTCTGTCCTGCGTCATTTCTAAATAGCAATCGTCGTACACACAAAAAATGGTCCCCCTAAGGCAATATTCATAACTCGGTTTTGCTTTCGATTCCTAACTTGGTATGTTTGAAACGCGTTGATGGCCAGTGCGGGAATTTTCAGCGTTCACTCGCGAGTTTTTTGGGATCTAATTCTTTACTCTCGGAGTGGCGGAGTAGTTTAGAACCCGCGAGAAAGTATCTTATAATTATCGCCTTGAAAACTTAATGTTACAACGCCAAAATTTTCGAGGATATTTTTCGCCGTAAGCTGATTTGAAACGTCATATATACTTCGCTTCTGTTTTCCTTATCTTGTAACTTACTTCAGTTGAGTAAGTGTTTATGAATTAACCTGTGTTCTGAAAACTTTAGAGAGCCATCTTTATACGTTGGAGAAAGCTTATTGGTTCCAAACTTCCTGAGAGGTAAAAAAGACTTAAATTTTTTCACAATTTTTGGCGGTATGACTGTCGTAAATACAAGTATTATAACACAATCAAGGCAAGTAGATAACATCTAGAAACAGTGGTTTATCTTTACATACATTTCTACATGTCATACAGTACTGATAACATACTTTCTCACGAATATAGCCATCGAATAAATAAAAATAAATGTTAATTAAATTTACATTCTGAACGTTAAAATACAAAAAATTTATTTATTATTAAGTAGTGAAAGACATTATATTATCAATTAAATTGCTTATTTTTTCGTCAGAAATGAAGTTTTTCTTAAAATTTGACAAAAACAGGCACAACTTATTCCTCAAACGAATACATGGGACACCAATCACTTAACTGTCTCCTCTAAAGCACCCAGAAAAGATTGTTGTTATAGACGATTCTTTCGTCAGAACTTGTTTTCGTAGAGTATTATAACTCTTACATTCATATGCATATTCATAGCGTACATTCATAGCGATTTTCACGCTTGGAAAAGTAAATAATGGAGTGTTTTGCATACATATAAAAGTTCTTTGAATATTTACATATTAGCGATGGTCAATATGAGATGGCCTCACTTCGTGGAAAGGCATTTAGCAAATGAAAATATTAAACTTTATATTTTCATATTAGTTTTACTAAGCTCTTACTTTAGTCAGTTGTTCGTGTTGTTGTGGCTCAGTTGTTATCCGACGAACTTTTTTCGCCGTTGTTCAACAATTGTAACACGTTCTGCGATTTGCACACATTTGCCTCTTGTTGTTTGCAGGTTCGCCCTTCTTTTATGAGAATGGCTCAGCACATTTGGAGTGGAAGTCTTCGTTTATGTTATGCAAATTATGCAGATTATCCTCGCCCTTGCGATGTCGTCGTAAACGTACGGAAGTCTCTTTTAGTGTCTCTTTCGGCTTCGCACGCTCCAACGCTTTTGTCTTTGCACCAGACAGCGTTATCCTTCGTCAAAAATGATTTTAACTTGTCTAAAACACTTCTCCACCTTTCTCCGTGAATTGAAGAAAACTTTGCCTTTAGGGTCTCGTCCTTCCCGAATATATTCTCTTCGTAGTGTTATTTTATTTTCTTCTCGTCCTTCTGCTTTCCTTTTCTATTCTTTTGCTTACATTTTGATTCCCATTTTCTCATTCGTCGCGAGTGATATTGTCATTAACTCGATGGGATCAGGTGATTTCAAAGCAAATAAAAACACCGTTGCTCTCGCTGGTATCTGAACCGTAAACCCAACAGCATGTTATCTTGATGAGTAAAATATTTGTCCTTGGGTAGGAAAATCGGACGTTGACTTTTTCTTAACCTTGTTCATGGCTATGATAATGTGAAAGCTATTGTGGTACGAATGATGCTGAGTAATAGCAATTGTAGCCTCCTTATTAAATACTATGACGAGTGTTTTTCGTAGTGTATGATCACAGCACTGCACTTATAGTGAAATTGAAAGTTTATACAGTATAGAAGTTATTTTCAATTCCAGACCAGTCTACCTTCAAGAAATGCTATGATAAGGGGTTTGGGTGGATGAAATCACCTAGCAGTAACAGTGTATTGCAATGTATGTTTGAAAGTCAGACGTACAGAACATTTCACTACTGATATTCTGCAGAGACAGGGTCCATAAGCTTTCAATTTCACTGTACGTGGATACTTTTCGTTCATTTTGTTCTATATCAGTGAGGAAGGCAAGGGAAAACATCCTCATCCTGCGCAGTAAGCCTCATCTTCACTCCATTGTTTTTAGTAGCTCCTTCTGGAAAGGTGGAATGTTAAGCGGCTCTTAGGATACCTTGGAGACAAGTGCAGTATCGGATTATTTTATTCAGAGATTTATGTTTCGGGGTCAGCAAAATCCTTCTGCATTAAGTATTGCATTATTTTTTATATTATATTTTTGGCGTTTTTTGTTCGATGCCTTATGCTTACTTTGAAAAAGTTGCTTAAAATTATGATATTGATTTCGTATACCTGAAAATACTGCTTTGATATTCTTTAGTAAGGACAAGAGATATTATATAGGCAATTATGTATTACTGAAGGAATTCTTTTGATGAATTTTGTGCTGAGTTATTGGTCGATTTCACTTCTATTGAGATTTATATCTATGCTGTGGAATTTCTGAAGTCTGAATACTCATTTAGAATCAGCTATTATGTTTTACAGGATATTTCATAATATATGGTATAATAGTATGTAAAAAATTTAACTATTTTCGGCATAGGCTATTTTCAAACCTATAAATCATCTCCTTTAAATCAGGATAGGTTACCTATAAGATTTTATATGAGTGAGTCTTATGTGATATTATTAGATTTCATGTATATTTTTAATGGTTAACTGCGTTCTTTCTAACGTGCAGCTCACAGATCAGGATGTGGCTTATTGAACCCTTTAAATAAGCCAGCCAGTCTTTCCAAGGGTTGGCAGATGAATTTCGATGTAAAAACCTTATACCCGTGTGAAATTTAGACGAGCCTTTTGGAACGAATACCTTCCACCAATAAAACTATTCTTGTCTAAACAAATACATCATTTTTATTGCCTTTAGAATATCTTGATAAAATTGCGTTTGTAGTGCTATCTATGTATTAATATAGTCGATTTCATTTAGCCTTCAAAAGGATAAAATGTGGTTGTCTAAATGCTTGTGTTTAGAATGTAATTAGATTTAGTTAATCGCGCATAGAATTGGTAATCCATAGTTTTCTCGCATTGAAACGGCTGGTTAGCCGTGAATTGGGGTCATTCCTTCCAAATCTTAACGAGAGAATTAAAATCCACTCAATATTTTTATTCGTGGAGTCTTGAAGAGCCGATTAAGTGAGTCGCCATTATTTTTCTTCTTAACTCAAGGAGGTCAGTAATTTATCTCCGGAAAGAGAGCGGAAGGCATTTAAATTTTATGCATAATCTGGGTTAACGTTCCCAGTCAAGGGACATTTTTTTAAGGCGAAGCCATTTAATTAAATATTAGTCGCCTCTTACTCTGTTTTATGAATGGGAATACAGTTTATGCGGCAGTATTCCGAGACACCTCTTCTGAGAGTAAAATTTATCGATCAGTGGTAAATGAAACTGTGCTTCTCAGTTCTTTTGCTCCCTTGGTTTATGAATGGATTGGGAATTTAATCTGGAAAGTACGAGATTCGGCGCTCTTTTGAAATTAAGGAATTATTATTTATTTCTGTAAATGAAATAATTTTGGGTGCTGTTTCTATTTGCTGTGTCGGAAAAGTAAGAACTTCATTAACTTTCAGCTGGGATTGTATGCTGATAATTGCTTATCATGATAAACATATGTGGAATGTTTAATTTTTAGGTATTATGAGGTGAACTGCCAGTTGAATCTCAACGGGGAAAAACGATGAAAAATACCATATTATATGCAGTCAACTTAAATCTGAACAATACAAAAGATAGAAAATTTAACAAGAAAATGAGATGAAGACGAAAATTAGCTCTACGAAAAGCAAACTAAAACCAGTGACAATAATATGTTGACACATGGATTCTGTCTTTTTATTTACATAATATACGGCACGTTGTATATTGTCATAAACACTAGTATTAGTATTATTCCACTAATAATTCTTTGTAATAAAAATGTAAATAAAGAATCTGGAAAGGTTTTCTACCGGGTAGTGTCTTAAAAAAATATTCGAAAATTCGTGCAGAGTATCCTTCTGGAAAAATTCTAATATTTTGGGTCCCTCTAGGGCCTGAACCCGGGCCTTCACGCTAATGGGAATAGTTTTCCTAGGGGTTTATTACTAGTAGAAATTCAGTGCAATTTGTCTCGAATCTTTAAATCAAAACCGTTTCCGAAATCATGGGGGCGGACGGACAGACGGACGGACAGTTCGTTAATTATATATAGGACTGTGGTGGCATATAAAAGACACGGGAAATCACCAAGCTTAGCATTAAAGGAGAAGATAGTGTTTTATAAATTATTATATACGTAGTGTTTTTGTAAGTTGTGTCTCAGCTCTATAGTGTGTTCCATTTCTTCTTGTCAGTAATGATTGATTATATGGGAATGAAATTCCATGTATTCTAGCTTTATCTGATCATTTAATTGATCGGACGATTAAAATTACAATTCAAAAGTTTCATTAGTGTATTCCAACCAAAGGTTTCAGCTATCAATCTGAATAGAAAAACTGGAACGCAGCATAAAAAGTCATTGCTAATTGGATCGTATTTACCACGACAGTTAAGATACGGAAAAGTATTTTTTTCTAATTGCTGTTTCGATGTACGTGCTCTTTTCTGTGATACGACCTTCTAGGAATTCAACTTCCGAAGAATTAAAGTGACCGCATTAGGGTCATTAGGTCGTAACATCTAAAGAATCCAAGTAATCCAGAGTCATTAGGCTTCGTTAAGTAATATATCACATCGATTCTTACACTAATGTCGTTCCTTGCTAAATTTTATGAGGAAAACTTTATGAGGAGCGTGCTGTTCTCGTTTTAAACTGAATTTTGAACGGTAAATATAATGAGAATATGCGATGGATTAAGAAAAAGATAGTTCTTTACACTGTTTGAGAAAAATTCTTTCTTTCTTCTAACCTTACGATTAATCGGGTATTATTTTTTTTAAGCATCAATTTTCATTCGGTTGGAATTTTTTTTCGTAAAAGTTTCTTAAGTTTCGCCTTCTTTACTTTACATCTGAGTTTACGAGAGTGGTCTGAAAAGTTTCCGACCCCAGATTTTTCAGAAATTTTCAGAAAATTTTCTTAAATTTTCAGAAAACATGTCGAGAAATGGCGATTGTCGGAAACTTTTTAGACCACCCATGTATTTCCATTCTCCATTCCTTCATCCTTTCGGTCCTCAACGACTGAAAAGGAATTACGTTGTGAAGAAATAACGAGCAATTATCCTCAACCTTTAAGCTGTTCCGAGTCATTTGAAGCGAATATTCATTGGCTCCGATTATCGTTGGTAGCGGCAGTGATTCTTGCATTTTTTATTTTCAATTTTCGACTCCACGTTTTATATTTTTTGTCATCTCCTTTTTACTGCCTTTTGTCCAATTTTATTTATTCTTCGTTATTATTTTGTCAGCCATCTCAAGTTCTGAGTTTTTGCAAAAAAGTTTTATTTCGATATCGATTTTTAAGCTGAAGCACGAATACAAAAAGTAAAATAAGCAAGTGTACATGCTACTTCTAATGCTAACCGCTAGCAATATATATGATTTTTTTATACATGTAGAAGTAAAGAAAATTTTCAGCGTTGCTTAAAGCTTTCGTTGACCGTCAGTTTGGATTGTACCATCTCGTAGGAAAACTACCTTGATTGGTGTAAAACGTAGCTTAAAAAAAAAACAGAAATTTTTAATCTTATTCAATTCATTGCTATATTTGTGATTTTATGTATTTTCCTACTGAGCTTTAAAATTTGGTTCAATAATTTTTAAAGTTATTACAAATTTTAAGGTTAGCATGAAATGGATTAGCTTTCCTTTAACTTTATTGCTCAATCTTTTGAAAACCAATCAAAGGTATGCTCATTAATTAGTACCATTATTGAGACAATGGCAGTATCATTTTAAATTTTAGATTCATCCCATATTAAGAAATATATTATTGTTAAATTGAAATTGCCTCTAAAATGAAGACTATGATATTTCACTAAGACCCAGTCAATGATTCACTGATTCCTACGTGATAGTTTTATAAATAAGGCAATTTCAGGTTCTTGTGTAATTAGAAAGGGCCTTTTCTAACTTCACATCTAACATTAAGCCTATTTTCTTGCTAAATAATATTCTTATGTCTTGATAGTTGTTGTTTGTGTCCCACAGTATTTTGCTCATGTAATAAGTCAATTCAGTTTCTGATGGGAAAAGTTTCTGCAAGGTAATGAAATGTGTGATTGAATTCTGGCGAATCGCCAATAATTTAAATTCATTTTTGAATATTAATATCTCCCAAAAATACGATCATAAAGTCACTAAAATCCAATTTAGTACCTCATAAATTTATCCTCATTGTCGGGTAATGTAACATTACGTCGCCGATAAGCCTATCCCCAATTTATCAAAGTTAAGTACCTTCGGTGTCATTACTTCGCCATGAGCTCATTTCGCGACTCATTCTCTCCTTTTTTGCTAATCGTTTTTATTGATCATGTTAATAATAGATCATCGCTGGAGAGATAATCGAATCTTAAAGGAGTCAAGCTTTTCTTGGTATACTTCGAATGAAAGGATTTCTATTTCAGGACACTTAACGGTGGAAAGTTTCCGTTTTGAGTTGCTAACTTCGCTATCTCATGAGCCTTTAATGTCTGTGACGATTAACTGAGATCTTGGGAAGCCATAACTTATTTATCAACCGCCTAAGTTTTATGACGGAACTGCGCCTCATTCGAAGGGAGCAGTTTGGGCGTTTTTATTATTTTTGACGAGTCATGTAGCAATTTGCGTGATAATGTAGATTATGCTTGATTTTTCTCAATTAATCAGTTTTCGCTGATTTCAAAATTTACCTCTGTACATTGAGGAAAGGGAAAATCTTGGATCCCTTCTGTTACCTCTCTCACAATGATAATTAGATTATTTGTGCTGTTTCAGAGTTCACCTCATCTACAGTGATATTGACTGTAAAAGGAGATTTAAAAGTTCGTAGGAAAGCAATTGGTTAAAGAATCGGGTAATTTAATTAATTCAATGGACTTCCCATGATGCGCTTAAATTAAGTGACAAACTCTGTATGTGCGTAACATCAGAAGTTCTCACATAGCGGGCACAAAAAATACTAGTTAAGAGTAGGAAGTGGCCATTGTGAATATACAGTATATATACAGTGAACCCCGGCAAAAGTAGTAATCTTTTTAGGGAATATTTCTATCGAATTAAAGCTCTAAATTGTTAAAATAGCTAAGTTTCCTCTTTGACGATCCTATTTTCATCCATAGTGGACGGAGTTTCAAAATAGGTCGTAATTTTTTAAAGAATTCTTGTCTCTTTGTAAGTTAAACTGGCGGATGGGTTTTGGCGCGACAACGCTGCAGTCTTTTCCAATTTATTTCTGTAGGCGTACGATGATGTGTATTTTTATGTTTCATGGCAGCAATTCCACCGAAATCTGCTGCCCTAGGCGGTAAGGGATATCGGCTGCAGCTCGCACTATCTCTGATAGCTGGAAATAAATGCATTATGCCTTTTAACCCAGGAGAAGCTCCTAATTTATATGGTATACTTTATAAGTGAGAAAGATTGATGAAAAAGTTCTTTATCTTTATGCATATCTCTTTTTCAAAGGTCGCGAGGCGAGTTATTTTTCGTGTAAGAGAATTATTTGTGATACGACTGTCATTTGTATTTAATATTTGATTATTAATATTTCTGAAAAATATTAATTTCTAATTGTTGATTACTTGTAGGCTTTAATAGCTTACGTAATCTACACTTTGTTAATACTTTATGAGATTTGATAATTTAGTCGATTATTTTCATCATATAAAAAGCACGGGCCAAGCCACGAGCAATCGCACAGAATTGGCCTCTAATTTTTTTAAAGTTATGAAAAGTTTTATCCTCGAGCACCTTTATTGAAAAATTCTTTAAGCCAAAGTTTCAGCGGAGAAAAATTTTATCCTTTTTACCGAGACTTGTTAAAAAGCAAAGTTTAGAGTTGAACCTGTCTACGAAGCAACCAGTACTAGGCAAGTTACTAACTTAAGCGAACTCGCACCCATATAAAGCGTGGGTTTGAGGCGTGCACCTAAGGTGTACCGTCTATACTCAATATTCTTTAATTTTACATTATGTTCTTATTGCTGTCCTACTTAGAAAATTTTTTATATTCAGAATGGATTTACTAATCCAGCGATTTATATTAATATCCGATGATTGGGTTTCATTCCCTTGGGGTGTAAAGGGTAAAAATTCCCTTAAGTAATTTCTTGCAAATTTAGCCAATTTTATGAACAATATGTGAAAATTTTATTGATAAACTTTTTAAAGACTCGTTTAATCACTACTCAAAACTGAGAAAAGCAGTTTCTAGTACACGTTTCATTATAGCACCCCAAATTGACCAATGATCGCCAATCTTTCAAAAATTTTGAAATTTTAAAAATTCATAACTTTGCAAAAATAAATTTCTGTGGAGAGACTTTGGCATAAAAGTTTTCCTTAGCGATGTGCAATTATAAAATATTCCTAACATTAGAATGAGTCAATTTTATTCCTATGTCCTATGGAATGTCCCGCCTTGTATTTAGGTTGAGAGGCATAAATTTCAGTCTCCATTCCCACCCGTATTTGTCCCTGCGAATAAGTTTGGTATGCTTAAAAAAATTTTATTCCTGAGGCTTTTTATTATTTAAAGTTTTCCATTCATTTTCTATTCTTAAGTTGTGGGCATATTTCAATTAACAATCTCAGTATAATCCCTCGTGATGAAATTGTTACTTTTACAATAAGGTTACAATACCACCATAACTTTGGAGGCATCCACAGTGTGGTGAAAGAAAAAGTTTTGCTTTGACACTCAAAAAGAATTACAACGTTTTAAATATTTCTACTCTTAATCACATGAAAGAAAAATCCTTCCCAAATGTCGATTTAATATCAACTTTCTTCCTTTCTAGGTGAGTAACTTGCATGATGGCCCCTGGTTACCGGTTGTGAGTACCATTTGTCTAATTTACTAATAAATATTTTAATGACGTACGTAATTTCTAAAGAATTTTTGACATACTAATTAAAACAAAATAGAATAATATACGTGTTAAATTTTACAATTTCAAATGTATTTATGCTCGCAGAAAAAGATTTCCGTCGTCCTATTCAGATAAATTATTTTCAGGCTATTAAACGATTGTAAACTAGAGATTACAGATTATTCTAGCTATTCATGTCTTACTACGTTTGTATGCTCTTACTTGTACGAGCTTGTTAAAGATAGATATCACCATTTCAGCTACTATTATAAAAATAACGTATTTGATGGCTGTATTTTAGCAGAAATGAATCAGGCTCGAGAGATATATCAAGGTAAATCATGGGTAATACTGAGTTTTTCTTAAGATCTATGTTTTTATTTCCGAGAAAGAAGGAAAAAATCGTTACCGTTCAGTGATAGCCTGATATTCCTGCTTTGCGAGTTGACTCATTTCTTTGACACCTTTCGTTGAAGCCTCTTTATGGGAAATATTTTCTGACGGTCTTGTAATTGACACTTCATTTCCACCAGTTACAATTTTCACGCGATATTCAAGCTAAATCGATTATTTCCTCTGTTTAATACTCCAAGTATTGTATTTTATTATCTTTCTTTAAAGGAGAATTATCTAAATTTTCCGATGTCTCTCAAGAGTTGTAACCCTGTTCAAAAGGAAAGTGTTGAATTACTAAATTATACGTAAATGACGGAATGATTAATGAGCATATGTAATCTTATCTTCTATCTATATATTATTTTAAAACATGCTTTTTTGGTGATCGGGACTTTTCTCCCTTATTACTCCATCAATATATATAAATGAATGACCGTTTGATGGCAAAAGTTGTCAGGTTCCTGCGAAAAATAGTCAGACAAATCAAAAATGCACCATTTGTTAAACAAATTGAAATAATATTTTAATCATCCCATTTTTTACTGGACGAAAAAAGGCCCGGGTTGCTATATACAGATTCAATTTGTTTACTTAGTGACGAGTGTAAACAAATTTTTAAATCGGATAATGCATCTATTCTCGGGCATAAAATGATTCGCAATTAACATTACAGTCTCCATGAACGAAAACTTCGACGTCGTACGCAACCATAACAGTTGTATAAGCAAGCCACATTGCATCTTGCGGGAGCAGAACGACAGCCAAAGAAACATGAACATTGCCGAATATGAAAGTTTGCGTCACGGTTTTATCATGTGGTATGTTTGAATAATTTTGCATCATATTACTTCCCGGTTTCGTATGTTGCAAATTTTCTATATATCTAAACCTTATATCAAATGATTTTTATTGTTTATATTTCACTCATTGAATAGATAATATTCAACATTTATATTTCTGAGTAAAGAAAAGGATGTCCTGCGATTTCAGAAAACTCACCAGCATGTAGTACAAGCTTAACGAAAGCCTTTTATTCCCAATCGCTATCTCCGAAGCACAAAAATGTATTATTTTGTCACACTAAAACGATGTTAGAGACTTTCAATGCGGGGAGAATGCTATGCGCTTTGACAATGTAACATAATGTATTCTTATGAAAGTGTGACATTTAGCTTCCCCTCTAGCTCTCCTCTCCCAGATCAGATCACTGCAGACGAGTAGTAATTATTTCAGGTATGAAGAAAATAACATAGAAAATAAATAAATAACATGGATGCAGAAGGTATGTTTCGTTGTTTTATCTTGATCTTTTAAGTGATACATCATTGCCGGTATAAAAGGAAGTGGTTTTTATAACGACAGAGTTTAGCTAAAGCTCGCAGTGATATTTTGTATCTTTACCATAATTCATTTAGTCATAAAAGCATTGACTGAATTTAGGTATTCGGTATAGGATAAGATACATGTATCGTTATAGTGATGGCGTGCACTATTCGTGATTATACTGCTAAAAGTAAATTTTTAAAACATTCGACAACATTTATACTCTCACGTTCTCTAATATAATAGGGATTTTGTTTAGGTTCATATGGCAAGGAATTAGAAAACGCAAGGCATTTTATTTGGCCATTGAGTTTCGTTACTGGATGTGTAGATACCGATACCTATCGCTACAAACGAGGTATATCAAAACAGACACTGATAAAGAATATTAAGGGTGTATTTTTAGGTATGTTTTAGTTCAAAGATATGGTGGATTAAAAATCCACCATTTGTTAAACAAATTGAATTAACATTTTAATCATCGCGTTGTTTACTGGACGAAACAATGCCCGGGTTGCTATATACAGATTAAATTTGTTTACTTAGTGACGAGTGTAAACAATTTCAAAAATGAGAAAGTGATTTTAATACTTGGTCTTACAATGATTGAAAAAGTACTCGGAAGTAATATATGGTCTCCATAAACGAAGAACTTAAGATTGCACGCAACTATAACAGGTTAATAAACCGGCTACTTCACATCTTTTGGGAGCAGAACGTCAACTACAAAAACATGAGAATTGCCGGATTGTTAATGTTTGTGTCACAGGAGTATCGCTTGGTATGTTTGAATAACGTTGCATCGTATTACTTCTCGGTCATTTAAATTTAAGATCGACCATAGTAGAATATTCGATTTTTAGTATCATGATTAGATTTTGGAGTATTGATAGAAAAAATGTAAGGTTCTAATTATGAGTCATACCCCATACCGATCAAAACAATTAGGTCGTTCAATTCAAATTAATTTTGGTGAAACTTTCGTGTTGCAAATTTTCTATATACCTAAACCTGGTATCAAATGATTTTTAGTGTTTATATTTTACTCACTGAATAGATAGTATTCTATATTTATTCATACCTCGGAGTAAAGAATAGGATATCATACCTGCGATTCAAGAAAACTCACCTCTATGGAATACAAGCGTAACGAAAGCCCAAGCCTCCATTCCCTTTCGCTATGCCCGTAGTACAAAAATATGCTCAACGAATTTAATAGTATGTGTAGTAGTAGACGTAAGAGTAGTATTTTAAAATCTAAGTTTTGTGAATGGGTTAAAATACCATGATTGACTACTATATTTGTATGAGAGACATTCAAATAATGCGGGGCAATGGGTTTGCTACATTTGCGATACTTTACTTTGCACTTCGACAATGAATCACAATTTATGGTCTTCTGAAAGTGAGACTCACACCGCAGATGCTTCCTTCTCCCAAATTAGTAACATTTTCTCTCATTCTACACCAGCAGGACAACAAGCTTTCAACTGATTATTGCTGACTGTATATCTTTCAGTACTTGAATAAATCTGATTCAGTGAATTTATGAGATGCAATTTCACTGCAGACGAGCAGTAATTATTTTTATATTTCGTGTATGAAGAGAAAAAATAGAAAATAAATAAGTAACGTGGATGCAGGAAGTATTTTTGTTGTTCTATCTTGGTTATATATGTTAAACACGAAGCCTTAAGTGACACATCATAAAAGGAAGTGGCATTTTGAAGAACAGAGTTTACCAAAATGTGATAGTGATGTTTTGTATTTTTGTCTAAATCATGATGTAATAAATGCATTAAGTGAATTGGGGTATTCGGTATAGGATAAAATGCATATACGTCGTTATATAAATGACGCGTACTATTCGTGATTATAGTGCTAAAAGAAAATTCTCTCTACAAATCTATCGCCACAAACGACGTATGTCGAAACTGTCACTGACATGGAATATCAAGGTACGATTTTTTTGGCATGTCTTATTGTTTGTGTATTCGTCTGTAGTGATTAGAGTAGTTGCTGTAATGTATTTGGTTGGGGAAATTGAGTATTACTGATCGTCTGCGAAATTTTCGCACGGGGCAACTAGTCTTTTCTTATTTAAAAATATTCTATATTTTGAATTCTTGTAAAAAAACTCAATATCGGACTATTTATGCGATGACTAATAGTGAAAAATCTTTAAAATTTCAGCATGATTTATTTACTGTGATAATCAACATAACGTATGAATATTTCTCTAGTCGATATTATCATTTTGATTATCGTATCGTATTTTGATGGGGAATCGCCTTACCAGCACCTTCTTCTGTTTAGCCTGTGAAAAATATGCCTCATCTTTAATATGTCTTGGTTCATATTTAAACATAAACGTTTATAATTGTTTTATAAACGAAGGATTTGAATTATTTATTTAGCAGAACGTCGGAAAAAGATTTTCTATTGAAAGCATTTCCTTTGATGAGGCGGATCAGTTGTACATAGTAAGGATTACCTCAAAGAATTTCGTTTTTATTTCACTGCTATTTGCAAAGCATTCATTTGTAAGTATTCTTAATCTGAGGAATAAAGGATGTCTTTCTTTAAGCCGTTCTTCGCCCTGTTTGATTACTGTGTAGTTGCCGATGATATGAAATCCCCACTGCGGGTTTTACAATTTCCAAAATATCAGGATACCACGTATCAGAATCGCGGTGAAATAAGCTAGTTGTTGTTTATGGAAAATCGCTACTGAGGTTGTGATATTTTTTTGCTGGATTAGCTTTGATTTTACGAATTATTTCCTTTACAATCGAATATTTTTTAATTTAAGAAAAATTTAAAATTTAATCTTTTTTAATTTTTAAGAAAACGTATGATGCACATGCTAGAACATATTTAGAAATTAAAGTTATAGTCTTATATTTATATTAAAATATAAATTAGAAAATTAAAATTATAGTCAACGATTTGTTAACTCTGAGAGAGTTAGATAGAAAAAAGTATCGGTAAATAATTAAATTCTGCGATTCTATCAATGTTGTCGAGTTTTATGTCCGTGTCCATTAAAGTTAAACCTTATTTGTGTAAGCCCCATAAAATAATTCGAAGAGAAAATCTATAGAATCTTCTATTTCATCGTATGAATAAATAAACGTATACTGGCCTCTGTCTTTGACCGAAAAGTAGGACGTTTAATTGTGCATATAATTTCGGTGCATTCAATCTCTGAATTATTTTCCATCCTTTGAAATTTATGAATTTATTCCTTTGAATAAGGTTTTTTATCTATAATTTTAGTTTTCGTTGCCGGAATGATATTAAAATGGAAATACATTTTAGCGAAACTTTTGCTTGTAATGTATACGTGTGTGTGAAATTCACACTTTGATAACTCTGGATTTTTCCGCGTTAAATTTAAAGCGTATTTTTCTCTTTGACGAGTGAGAAATTTTCCTTTTTATTCGTCGAAGGAAAATGTTCAATCCGAGATTATAAGTAGAGGTACGCTTTATACGACGTTACCGTCCCTTCCTGGAAAGGTCTTTGAACCCGACTTATCGAGACATTTTAATTTTCTCCGTATTAAATTAGAGCAGTGGGGCAATTCGACGTCTCGACCTTTAGCGTTTTACCCGTGGATAATGCGAAAGCACCGCGGAAACGCCGTGAAATTGTTTTTTCTTCCCCATCGACTGGTAAACAAACGGGGAAATTTTTATCTCCGCCGCGCCACATCAAAACGAAATTCCCCGCATCATAAAGCACGCTATAGGCATATGCTTTAATGTTTTTAACCTTTTGCGCATGCGGCATCGGATTTTTCTGGATTTTTTCGGCTTTATTCATAGGATACTTAGTGTTCGCTTTTATGGCTCCTTCCGTTTTTATTGGGCGGATAGGTGAGCCAAGCCTCCTTGATTTTGACGTTGGAGTGAGCTCACAAAGGAAACGGTTACTAGCCGTGACGTTAGGGCTCTTTGAGAACGTATTTTTAGTGTGTTCTCCTCTTTCCGTGTGAACTATTGTAGTTTCCCTTACAGCGCGTTCTTTGCAGAGCGTTTGATGAAACTCTACGTATATTTTAATCTATATATTGATTCATGTTATGAAAATTATTACGGCCTTTTTTTATGAAAATATATGCGGTAAGGAAATTAGATTAATATTTATAGTAGCGATTTAAATAGTGATGGAAGGGAATCATTCAGCGTTTATTGAACTGTGGTATGGTAGTTTTGTCGTTGGAATCCCTATCTGGAAGGGGAAGACCTGAGTTCGGGTCCCAGTCATGTTGATATTTTTCCCTTCGGTCTCTGATAGCCTTCTAAGGATTTTAATGTATTTGTTTCCATATAAATTTCTTAAAAAATTTAAACTTAAAATTTCTTTAAAAATTTCTTAAACTTAGTAGTCTGATTAAAAAAATGATTACCATAGTAATTAATATGTATTGGTATTACCTTTTAGATCGCAATTACCGAGTCTGAAATTGGGGCTCTTCGTAATTTCGACTATTTTTATTTTACTTTGTAAAATAGCTTCCTAACTTTAGGCATCAAAAATTCCTTTAATAACATGTCCTTGCAAAAAATATCAATATTAATTAATCAATAATACGAAATGCGTATTTCCTTGTACTAATTATCTTCCCTAGCTATCGAACATTTTCAGCTTTTTTTCCCAGAAAATGCTTAAACATCGGTAATCTAAGTCAGAAATCAGAAATGTAATAGCTAATTGGAAGTTTGTGTAGTGTTTTTCACATCTATCATGATGATTTCAAAAGATTCAATGTAGTAAAATTTTGGAGAACGATGCGGCACCGAAATAAGCAGCTTAACTTTACCCTTTCTGAGGTAAAAATGCTAAACCAACAAACTTACGGAAAATCCTCCAAATCCCCCTCACCGGGGCGAAATCCAAGATCGCCCAAGCAGTTTTTGACAAGAAAGATGTCTCAGTCCCACTGTTTTCGAAGACTTAGTTAATTGTGTTGATTCTCGAGGAGTCTGATCTTAATTGCTCTCGCAGGCGTACTTGCCCTCGTAAATTGCGGGGACTCTTCGGACAGTCTTCACCTCCCAATCGTAATTGCCTGTTAAACAACTTTTCCATTACACGTTTTCTTCGCCGCTGTCTTTTCTGCCATTGGACGCAATCCCTTGGCTTTGAACTTATTGGCTGACGTCCCCTCCCACTGCCCCGACGCCCGGATGGATCAATAAAGACATTGCGTATTCTGCGGCTGCTTCTCATCCCATTCCTAATGCGACGTTTTTTTTTTCTTCAGACTTTCCCTAAATTGCGAGTTCGATAACGATGTTTTTTCCTCCTTCGTTTTTATATTCCGATGGCGCAGTTCATAGACACGCGATTGGTCAGAGCCTTCAATAAAAAGTTTTGGTCGCTTAATAACCGATGCTTTTTGCTCAACTCCCGTGTTTTAATTTTTTATTTTGATAAATTCGCGATTATTGATTCCGCAATGCTGTTGTTTCCGGGTTTTTTGTTCGTTTTGACAATGCGGAACTCTCTTGTGTGTTTAGGTGCTGGGTGAAGGAGATTGTACATCGAGAGTTGAATGCTCGTGAAATGTGGAGTAGTGGTTAATTCAAATTTGTTATTTTTAAAATCGGGGCTGAATTTAGGGCAGCTGTAATTCTAGGCTAACGTTTTTATCGCAGTCATTTTCTATCTGGAATTTTTCTCCTATCAATTTGTGAAATTTTCGTTACCGATTTTATAATTTTAATGACCATACCAGTACATACCAGTATTTTTAAGGGTGAAAATTTATTAGTTAATCTTTGAAGGAAATGGTCACGATGAAATAGGTGACTTAGTAAAATAAAAGAAATAAAACAGCGGGAGTATCTAATTAATTATCTCCACTCGCTTTTTTAATATTTTATCATGTGAACGGTATGAATAATCAAAAATTATTTCTCTAAAATATTTTCCTTTAAGCACTCACAAAAATGTATTGATTTTGCAGTCTAATATCTCAATACGCATGCATGGCATATTTAAATCTTGAATTCAAGAAAAAAATTTGTGAAACTAAAGTTATTCTCATGTCTTTGTCATAAACTTTCTAATTTAATTTTCTTAATTAATCGATAATTCACCGAATTATCTTAAGAAACGAATCAGCAAGCTGTAAATCCTTCGTAAGCTGAGCTGAATATTATTAAGCAAGTTGAAATCCAATTAATTTTGTGCTTTCGCAATACATATCTTCGTACGTGAAGGCTTAGCCAAAGAAATTACCAGAAAATTTAAGACTTTCTTCATAGTTCATGGCCTGCAATAGTTTAACGTATATTCGTTGAATAGTGCATTAACACGAAGACTATTATCCGCTCTTAAATGCGCGCTTGAAGTGGACGCTGGGCAATACCTCAAATCACCCTTTCAGAGTAAGAATGACCTCTTTATTCATACCCGCTTATACCTCTATTTATAAGTCCTGGCAGCTTGCGATTCTTTTCAATCGTTCAATTTGAGCTCTCAATTAAAATCTTTCCTCGAAAGAGGGATTGAGATTTTCACGAGTACCACGTGATTATTCCAATTCACCAACTTCCTGCCCCATGCCATTTATTTCGTATTCTACGGATGCCTCGGTTTTAGATTTTACCCATGGTATTCACTGGTCACTTATTCTCTCACATCTGTGGGTTTAAACCGTAGAAACCAGGATACCGATCCACACCTACAGATGTTATCGTACCTTCCGGTGATTGTAGAAACAATATTGAGATTCTGTTATATTATTTTATCTAACTTGGTGTTACAAGACAAAGTATATTATGAAAAATTAATAATTTATATAATCAAATAATATTATAGAATAAGGTAAGGAGGAGTTGACAGATAATTTCCTACAAAATATCAGGTAAAAGATTCAGTAAAATTTACCCTCTGCAAGAGGGCAAATTGTTACGAACGAGTTATTAAAACTCCGAAATAAATGCCGAAAAATATTATATACGTTATAATTTTAATGTTTTAATGATATTATTATTTTTCATAGCTCTATGAGTTTTTAAATACCTTTAAATGATATTAAATACAAAAAACTAGATAGATACAGAAATACAAGTAAACTAAACTTAACTCACAGCCTAAGTAAGGTGCACCAATAGACTAGAATGCACTAATCAGCAGATGAAAATTATCAATCAAAAGAAGATAATAGCTTGTGGTTGGATTAATATGTTTTCTTTCCAAACTTACCTTTCATAAACCAGAAATTCATAAGAGCTGCAACGAAAATTCGTGATTTTCATGCCCGCAATATACGTATTCCTAATCCTCTCTTATTTTTAACACCTAGATTGAGTGTCTTTACGTTTTAAAGGGTTTTAAGACGAGGTTTTAGTAATATAATAATCTGTAATGATCTTACCGAAACCGAAAAATCTCAAGTAATTAATAAACTCAGGGTCGATGAATGCATAATCACTGTATTAAGGATGGTGGCAATGAAAAGTCAGTCCATTAAAAACCTTCCACTTTTTCTAATGAGAAAAATGTATCCTAAGCGTTTCGATCATAACAAATTAATTTTGCGTTCATCAGTTAGCTATAGTCGTTTTCTATTCGCATTAAATTAGATAGCTGTCATTAAATGTTAATCTCCATGCGACATCGATTAAGCGTTGGCGTGTTTAAAGGGAATTCAATGTATTTAAATGAGGTTATTTGTGGGCAGGATTAAGAAGACCGAATTGATATTGCTTATCAGTTTAAATATGTGTCCCTGGATGTATAAAACCTAATTGATCGCAGATTAACGAAACGACTGCCCGAATTTAAAAAATAGACATCGGGTACGATGCACCATCTTAAATTAAAATGCTCCACCACCTCTCTGTGGAGTTTCACAAAGTAATTACTTTTTCCAACGTGAATATCATACGAAAGAGAACTATATTCGGAGTAAAGCAA
The DNA here is from genome assembly GCA_036926295.1 of Pachydiplax longipennis. NCBI lineage: Eukaryota > Metazoa > Arthropoda > Insecta > Odonata > Libellulidae > Pachydiplax > Pachydiplax longipennis. The sequence continues at coordinate 1,843,269 of JAVFKF010000014.1, read as the reverse complement.
TTACTGTAATTGCGTTAAACGAATTGCGAGTGAAAGTCTACTGAACAGGTGTCATTCTGTATTCCTTTGATTAGCGTTCTTTTCACTCAGACCTTTGCTGCGTCATTAACATCAAGTAAACTGCTAATTACCTTTAAATTTGTTTCCATTAGTCCCATTTTGTCATACGGAGTCTAATTTTATCCTTGATCATATTATGGATGAATCAATGTTGAACACATTTTCATTGACTGAGTGAAATCTAAAGCCAAAAATGGCTCCTTTTTAATGATACTCTTCGGTTTTGATGTTTGGGTAACAAGGATTAGAAGAGAAGAATAATTGCATAACAACTAGGTAAGCAGAACGACTTAATTAAACTGAGGACTTTCGCAGTGATATATTCACCGTGGATATTGTTTCTTTTTCCCATTAAATAGATTATATCAACCATTTTGCTGCAGATGGCCAGTTTGACATTTCGACAGTTCCATAAAGTTTTGATACCCTTTATCTTTTGGCACGTCATCAAACCTGCCCAAGAATATTTATTCCTGAGATATAAATTATATTCTATTAATATTTAGCTCTTACACTTTACAAATCTGCTTTAGCAATAAAGTAAAACGTTTTAAATACATCGTCAAATACAATTATGATACAATTGCTTTCAAATAATTCCTATGATATTATCTCTATGAGAAATTCTAAGTACTTTGAAATTTTATTTTGAAATCTTGCTTTAAATAAGTGGAATAATTTGTTAGTCTCTCATTATTTATTATTATTGGACTTCATAAAATGAATAATCATTCAAAACTAGGTGTTGAATTCTTCGTTCACGCATGAATTACGCCTGCTGGAACATCAACTTTAATTTCTTCTTCTCTATGCACATAAGAAATAGAAATATCCTTTCTTTTCCTCTAAAATACAACTATTTTGCGGAAAAATTTTGAAATCTCATGAAACTGCGGTTAAATACATAATTTCGAATTGCAATTACCGTCAAGCATAAGAATTGCATGTAAATGAAAAATATTATTTGGAAAATTGAGTATTCAATGAATATTTCTATTTCTTTTAACTGCGGAATTACTCGTATTCATTGTTCTGAATGACAGATTTGACTTCAGTACTTCAGAAAAGGATATTTTTCTACTCTAAGTTGCATGTCTTCCTTTCCGCCCTCTCCTGATTTTGACCTTTTCCGTCATCTCCGTGTTAACTACACGAGATAACGCAATTCCAATCGTGCGTCTTCTAACCACTCAAGCACACAATTATTTACGTGAGGGAGCTGAAATTGAATTTTCTCTTGCCAATAGGATACTCGGCAGCTTATGTACCCTGGAGAAATATTGATTAAGTAGATGTTTCACTATTGATCCGACATTTATTCGAAAAGATAAACGAGAACCTAGTAAGAGGTTTGAATTGAGGTTTTAATGAGAAGGTTCTGAGAAGGAATGCTTGTTTTAAAATAAACATGTTAATTGTAACTGTAAATAATTTAAATCCAAGAATCTCATTGGAATTTCCCCTTGTTCTGTATCCACGGTTTTGTTCATATTTATATACTATTTTAGATCTCATTCACTAAATTTAAACTATTGAATAACTTAAGAAAATAATTTCAACTCGGCTGAAATATTGAAAAAGGAGTCAGTCAGCCCAAATCTATTGAATACCGTCATATTGTGATTTATTTTCAGATATTTATTTTTCCGAGCATTACATTAATGTGAACATTTAGCATATGTTTTATTGACATTCCGCCTGGCGAAACCCATCTCAGAATACTCGTATATTTATATTCAACAGTAGAGAATTTAATCAAGGCAAACATGAAGTTCAGACTCTGAACGTATCTACAAACAATACAAAAGAATACAACTAAAATACATTCGCAAGCAAGAATTTATTTCTTTCCAATTTTTCCAATTACATTCCAAGAAGTGTGTAATTAAATAATTGTTAACAATCTCAAATAACGCATTCGTAACACGTTTTGTACAGTTTTTATTAAAAAATATTCACATTACCCATAATTGTGCTTTCTTTTCTGTAATTTTTAATACTGTATTTTTTTGCCCGTTTTGTTCCAAAGTTATAGATTAAAGCAAAGATAGAACCATATATTTTTTTTGCTAGTATTTCATGTATGAGAATTTATGATACATAATTTAAACATTTAGTACCTATTTTCTTCAGCTTCTTGACAGTATTCTTCTCTATTACCAAAAAAGATTAATATTTAAAAGAGTGTTAAAACTTTTAGGTTACTAATTTACTGACACCGACTGGCTTTCTTTGTTCTGATGCTGTCGGAGTCAACCTAAAACCAGTAAATCTTTAAAGATGCATTTAATTCTGCTTAAATATTACTTTTACTATTGAATCGCAATTCCACTAAGTTACTCTACTTATCTTGAAAATATTCATTTCATAAAAATTCTCTCCCTTTTATTTGTCGCAATTTCAGTCATCATATGTATATTAGTTACATTTTCGTCCTTCCTTGAATTCCTATCTATAAATTGAGCTATACTAAAACTAGATTTCTCCAAGTTTATGAGATATTTCCGTTGCAGATATATCTTATGTTCTGCGTACGGTATGCTTCTCTTTTTATTTTTGAGAAATGGAATTTCAAGATTCGTAATAGTCATAACGGAAACGAAAAGAAAAAACTACTCTTCAATATGCAAATTTTGGAATAGGACGTGCATTCATTCCGTTTTCGTTGCCTTGTCACATAGGATTTGATTACTATTGATTTTTTAATATCAAGTCGAAATGATGGATTCTGAAGTAGGTCCTTCAAATATTACATTTTATTCCACTCAGCCGAGATACATAGACGTTCCTCTCTCCTTTTTCTGCATTTTCATATTTTCATGTTCATTTTCATGTTTGAAATTGAAATCATCCCTGGTGTCTCTTATTTGCATTTCGTATTTACCTAATGCAATTTTTATCGTGTATTGAGACGCATGAGTTCTCGAAAGTCTATTGTGTAATCCACTTCAGAATCCGGCTGCGTTTCTGATTTCATTATTTTTTCTAATATAAATTTCTCATAAATTGATTTCTAATATAAATTTCTCATAACTCGAATACTCAGAATGTGGATTTTCGACCTCTAATGCAAAGGCTTGTAGTCTTTTGGACTATATATTTTGAAAATATATCATTTACTTCAAGTATTCCTTTTTCTACTTGATATATTATATATTTGAAATTATTTGCGTGAGTCGGAGTCTACAGTTTCTTTTGCTTCCTGTTGGAACTTATTTATGCTGTTAAAATATTTTGAGAATTGCTTCTGGGTAATGGAGGAACTGCTCGTTTAATTTATCTATGGTAGTTTCAAAATATTTTCCTGTTTATTTGGCTGTAAAATTTTCGCGTTTTAAATACATAATAAAATATGAATTGACTCAGTTTAATAGGTCTTAGTTGCATATTTATGTAGACTTTTGTGAGCGTACTTGGTGGCGTCAATAAGCTCCATATCAAGGCTTTTTGCTGAAATTAACTGATGTCAGAAAGTGATATGAGCACAATTTCAATGTCATATCTCTGGTTTATCTTGTAAATTTTTCATAATTTTTGTTTTTTTCATGCAATTCCCCGTCATGGGAATATGATCACATAAAGTATAATATAAACTTCAAATAGTAGTTAAATTATGATAATTTACATCTAAATCATTTTAATGTGTCCTATTGGTGGCGAATTATGCTGCGCTGAAGAAATATACCACCCTTAACGATTAGAAGTATTACTTAATTAATTATATTGCGTTCATTGATTGATAGTCTTTCGATAAATTTGAATTGTATCACTAAGAGAGCTTCATCACCCTAATAACGATTAATTATTTATTTTTAACCAATAATAAAGTTGTAGATGATTTGGTTGTAGATGAAGTCCTATAGTGTTATCCACCAGCTCAGCTGAATCTTCGCCTACGTTGCGATAGCTGACTCTTGAATCACTCAACGCCCTGAGGATTATAGCCGAGTTTGCCATCGTAACGTCGGCTACGATTTACCTGAGCTGGTGGAGAACTAGAGTCGACTTCATCCACAGTATATCCCAGGAAAATCACGGAATCCTACAGTAATAAAGTCAAGGGAAATTAAGTTATATCAGAAATCTTTGTAACATTACAAGCTTGAAATTGATACGCCTAAATGCAGCTTAATTACCCATCCACACTCTTTAAAATAGTAAAAATAAATATAATACATTTTATTTTTAATTAATGTCTTTATAGTAATTTCAAGGAAACTTAAAGTTATGCGAGACATTTTGTGAAATATTACAAGCTTTGCATTGATACGCCGAAATTGCAGTTTAATTATCCGTACGCACTCTTTAAAATAGTAAAAATCTTATAAATATAGTAAATTTTATGTTAAATTAAAGTATTTTATAGCAATTTCGAGAATATTTGGTCTGTCCTTTCTTGACATGGTATTTACCCGACTTTTTTACGTTATAAATTTCCAAATTTATGATGCGGACTCGAATTTACATTACGCTGTCAGCTTGGAGAGAGTCATTCACAGCCAATTTGTTTGAAAAAGTCACAATGTTTTCAAAACTTCATCTTCATGACGGCCTTTTCTTCTCCTCATGACGTAAATTTAGAAGTCTTTCATCCGTACGTATGTACGACGGAGCAAAGATTTTCAGCGAATTCCCGGAGTATTGAGACAGGGCTGTGTTCGAAAAGCGCACTCATGTTGGGAGATAGAAATTTCATGTTATCCTGTGACGTCTACTGTAGTCACGTCTTATTGCCAGAAATGGCAGGATCAGCTTTTGAAAATTGGGATTCTCTGGTTCAATCTGACGAATTCAGGTCAGCTGTGACTCACGGAAATGGCGTGGGAGTTTGAAGTCGCGATTGTAATATTGTTTTAGTCCTGGCGCTTCTTATGCTAATTTGAAATTGAAATGACACCAAACCTTTGTCGTCTAGGTGAATATTGAATAGATAATCTCAGTCGCAAGAATCATTTTCGTAATTCCTAAAGACTTAAGAAAGCATGCGCCTGAATATAAGACTCCAATAGAACCTGTAAAGTTGTGAGATTATAGTGCACAAATACCATTGGAAAATTTAATTAACATAGGTAAAAGAATCTTAAAATTCATACTTTAATATGCCGGGAATATTTCGTCGGCGTCCAATTATGCTTCTACACATTACAATTTCTAAAGCGTGATTCCTAAGTATTTGGTCTTTGCTTAGTTCTCGATTTTAGAATTTCATCTGCATAATAGAATTTTATTTAACCCTATATTCTTTGCGACCACACTCAATCCCCTCGCTACTAATTTATCTTATGTAAACATAGCACACACATTATAACTATGAAAACTAAGCTTCATTAGATGTTTAAATTTGCCTCATATTCTTAAGATATTTTTGTGAAGAGCTGCGGACATATCATTATGACTACTTCTGCATCTAAACCTTTTATCGCTTAGTTTGAACTACGAAGATTCCATCGAAATGCTTGAGATTTAGTGCTGCTTTAAAAGGTATTTCTTCTGGTATTAATATCTCATGCATTAACTCATGAATCTTCTTCGAGAAAAGCAATTAAAATTAAATAACCAACTAATTTTTCTATATCAGAATAAAAGCCTCTTGGAAAAGGCGTCCTATCGGTCTCTTGGGTTATTTTTTTCTAAATATTTCAATGTGTTTAAACTTTATGCAACAGGATAAGAAAAAAGTGTCGAATGATCTAAATAGTAAATTTTTCTAAATTTATATGTAATTCTCCTTTGTCTAATTTCCGAAATAAATGAAAAGTAATAGGAATTCACTAAATAATGCGGTCGAAAGACTCAATGTCTTTGACCGAATTTCTTCTATTACACTATTCGGTGCCAAAAGCGTTGCTCTAGAAAAGTTTGCGTATTAAAAATTATTTCCTTTTTACGGGGGTTCCTTATGGATATCATATCCGTTATGCTAAAAATTTCCTTCTATTCATGGAATTTTATTCCTACGTTCACCTACTTTATCTTGCGTATTTTAATGAAGGGTATGATGTGATGTGGTGAAGAGATCTGCATATACAGTTCCTTGAATGTCTTGGATTTTAAACCTTAGAGTTAAATTAAATTAAATATATTAGCTTCTAAATTAATTAATCAATTTTGGATAAAATTCACCTTTATGAGATTCTTTTATGTTAAACAAGAATATTTTACTCTATTTATCGAGCGAAATATTTCTTTTGTGTGAATGCCGACTGAAATGTAGTTTTCAAGAAAAATTATAATCTACGATTCCGCGGTGAGTTTACACATCAGTTGAAATGTAAATTTTCTTTCACTAAGCTGTTATTTTTCCTAACTCCAATATTAGTAGTATTCTTAAAAATGCGTCGACAACTGAGGTCAATTTGCACGTGGGCTTCCACCAGGAATTGAACTCGGGACCGCTTTCACCAAAGCCGAACACTCTGCCCCCATGGCTATCTGGGAGCCCCTTTCAATACTTGAGCATTAAAATTATATCATAACTCTAGCCAGCATCGTATAGTATCAATTGCTTCAGGCTTGACTTCGTGGTAGGTTTCCATCATGACTAGGATAAATAAGATGATGACGCGACGCGTCGAAACCATGGTCGCATATTAAAAGTTTGAGTGGTACGGGTATAAGTGTTCTTATTTATCCTAGTCAGCATCGTATAAGGAAATTAATCTTATTTCTAACCTCATTTACATCTGTTACCGCGGAATCTCGCGATTCCTATGCAGTTGTGGCAAATTCTTCGATTGAAGAAGGTATGGAAGCTCTCTTCAACGTTCCATCAAAAAAGGAGGAAGTTTAAAGATGTCTCGGGCAGATGCTATCTTTCTCGCCAATCTTTCCCTTTTAAAAGGTCCGTAGAAGATCGAGTGAAGGCATAGATCGCCATTAGAGACATGGCCTAAAAAAGACGTCCTCATCAAGACCAGCACCACTCGCCTTTTTTCCCCAATGCTCTTCGTTAAACCGCCGTGTTTTCCCGGACTTTTTATTTTTCTCCTTTTCTTCATTTTCCCTTCTAAGGATCCTCGGATTTTATTATAGAGACTCTCCTTTGCATGCGCCTATGTCTTCCCTTTCTGGAAACAGGTCTTTTCATCGCATTTTCCGTTTTTGACCGCCACTTTCCGTTTTCCGTCCCATTTCTGAGTCGTGGCGGCGAATTTCTCGCTGCCGTCCTAATTATGCCCTCGTTATTCTCCTGATTTTGAATCTCCATTCCGTCCTCTTTGCGGGATTTGAATGTTCTTCGGGGAAAGTTTCTTCGGAGGAAGAAACTGCTCCCTTCAATTTTGCGGAAGTTGAGAGTTTTGTTGGTTGGGTGTCGAAGTCTCTTTGAGACATCTTTCATTCTCCGTCAGTTTGATTTCCTTTTGACTATTCGGCAATTTGAGATCGAATTTTGAAGTGATTTAAAGTTTCGCGAAGTTATTCAAATAGTTTAGCTATTAGTTTGTTTTGGTAATTTTGCTTTGATGACTCCCGGATACTCATGTGGGCAGCGCGTTCGATTTTAGCGAAAGTGGTCCTGGGTTCGATTCTCAATGTGAACCCACATATAAAATGAACTCAAGTGTCGAAGTGCTTTTATCTGTACTATTTTTATTTGATTTTTGATAGAAACGTTTTTTTTTTACTCAACTTCACTCATTAGGGGGCAGTTTATCGTGCCTTGTTGTTGATATAGAATGGTACTTAGCAAACAATATTTGCATTTCTCGTGCGCAAATTTCACGCAGAATACGATTTTTATTAGTTGAAATCTACATTCTTATCGTCTTCTAAATAATGATGTTGACATAAGATTAAGGGTCACATAGAGCGTGCAAGCTCATCTAATTAGCCTGCCCTATAAAAGTATGCATACATGTTCTCATGATGCTTGCAGCTAGATCGGATTTTGCGATTAAATTCATTCATTTCATGAGAATTTTACATACAGCAATCACTGGCTATTTACAGTGAAATATGTAACGAGGAGAAACGCACAAGACTACTCCTTAATCAGAAATACTTTACGAGCTATGAATCAAACTCAGGGTCTTAGAACTGGTGCGTTAGCACGATTATAGTTTTATTTTTCTTTATTTTTGAGGTACGATAACGATAAGGAAATTTCATTAAGGTATTTTTTAGGTTTATTAAATCAGAGTAATTCTTGTTATTTGTGTCTTAATCAGTCCCTTTATGTATAAAATACTTTGCTGACTATTATGTAGTTTTTATTTTGAATAATATCGTTGTTGAGGAAGAAACTTTGATCACTTATTTTCAAGAGTAAATGATTTGTAGGCAATCATTTTCCCTCAACTGATGTACAATCAGCTACACAGTGGGAAAAGTTGTATTTTTTAGTAAGTTTTGTTAAACAAAATCTCCCTTAATAACAGGAGAAAATTTTAAACGCCCTAATGGAAGAGGATGTGAGAAATTACGGATGCGATGTAACTCAGGTCAATACGTTTTTCTCACCGTATTACATTGAACCATTACTTTATTCCTTTTCCCAATCAATCCTAAGGCGTGGGCGGAGAAGACGAATTCAACGATTACTTTCACGCCTTTCTACTTTGATCTCTATTCAGAGCGAAATTTCTACATCACTTTTTTCGCAGTATTTTTTGCTCCTTTAATGTACCTGTCGATTGCTCCTATTACGTTGTTACAATAGACTGGATTCTGACAAGTGAGTCGACTTTTTTGTGTGCGACAGTCTCTCCCCCATCCGCACCCTCATCAACCTTTCTCCCCTTAATGCCCCTCCCCGGATTCCTTCCTTCACCATGCCACAGAATTCTTTTCGGGTTCCTCCAGAGTTTTCGCCGAACTTATTTTATACTTTCCCAACCTTATTTTATCTCCTCGTTCATATCTCTCTCACTTTCAGCCCTCTTCTCTCTCTCAAGGTCTCAACTCTCCCCAATTCGCCGCACCTTTCTCCCTAGAAGTCTACGCAAAGATATTTTATCGCTTTGAGATATTCAGGCTCTTGTAACTAATTTATTTTTTGATGCGTATCATAGTTTCGCGAAATGGTTTCTGTATCTCGTTTTTCAACCAAAATATTTACTCTGTAAACTCCCGCGAGGTCTTCATTAAATTTCGACTCGGATGTTCCAATAAACTGCTTTGAAGAGTGTATATTTTCTTTAAAAATGAGATCTCACTCCTTGAGACTGAATCCTAAAGTTGTAAATTTATGTGATATCATGTTGAGAGCAATCTTGGTTTTTTAGACATCTCTTGTTTATGGATAAGTGATCTTGAAAATCTGTTTCCGAGTTGATCTCTATCGGGTGCTATTTTTGATTATTTTTATTAATATATTGTTGTTGATGAAAAAGGTTCTCATATGTGTGTAATTACCTCAGCTGTAGAATCACTTCTAGCAATGCTGCCACATTTTAGCTACAGATAGGTTTTAAGAAAATAGATGGCATACTTCACTATAGTACAAAGAGTAACAATTGAATCAATTTACAAACGTAAATAAATTAGTGTAAATACAAGTGCAACTTGCAATGAAATTTTTTAGCCTAAGAATCACTCCCATATTGTTCATTAACTCACTTTCTACACATTATGCTCTCATATGCTACTACTATCAAAATATATTATTTACTATAGTAACATAGGTTCCAACTTTATACTTATTATATCGTATGATTTTATCAATAAATTGAGGCATAATTCAGTTACCTATAATAATTTACCAGGTACTCCGTGGCATAGATGATCTGCTAGCATAAGGATTTAGAATTAGTGCAAACCCTTCCTTAAGTAAATAATAAACGATTTCCATTCCGGAATCCTTAATTCTCCACACCGAGAGAGTCGGGTATATCTATAAGGTATTTATAGTTAAATCTATCGGTATATAAGCTTTGAATCGGTGCAAGTATACAAGAATATTTACTAATCGTATCTCTTTAATGTATCTATTCCGAAACATAAGTAATGGGTGTCTTTTATCTCGATTATATCGTGAATTTAAATTTAAAAGCAATTCCTTCCTAAATATCTTTTATGAATGAACTTAAAGAGAGTTACATGAAATGAATAAGTTGAAGTTTATAAAATTTCGTTCTCTCTTCGATTTCGAAGCAATCCCGATATTTACTTTGGTTACAATCCATTCCACCGGGATTACCAAATCGCCTTATGAGAACTCCATAACTAACTAAATTCCGAAAGTAATAACCCTCGAATTTTATCAGAACAGAAAGCTTTTCTCAGCCTAACGATAAAATTTTAATTAAATCGGCATTAAGCTTTCATACGAAAGAGCATTCGGCGAATAATATTTCCTCTAGAATAATTTACTTAGATAGGCATCTCTTGTGGAAATAATTCATTTTCCTGGAAAAGCGAGATTGCTCGGGCGGGTCTAATCATATCAAGGAAGATTTTACAAAAGGAGCTCAAATCATAACCATTTCCTGGAGATCTCTGATTCGTCATCGGGTTCAGTAATCGTTCTTTGGCAATTAGCGATGAATGGCGGAACTTTTCGGGAAGAATCCTTTAGAAAACTCGGTCTCACACCTCCATTTTTTCATTCTCTCCCGTTTCCTCCTCTCTCCCAGCTCTTCCTTCCCATTCTCTCGCTTTTTTTCGATTCTTTTATCTTCCCCGTTCATTTGGGAATTCCTCCCTGCACAACTTTTTCTGCGTCACGGTTTCCCTTCCCTCTCCCATTGTCACTTAGCGGATCTTTCCCATTTCTACCCGTAGAGGGTAGCATAATCTCTCCCCTCCTTAAAAAAGGGCACCCCTTCCTGGAGGGAAAAGGGCTCAAATCGATGTCGAATTCCGACTTTTATTTATTCACGTTCCACTCTCTCCCGGAGATGGAATGCGCGCACGTCCCGTTTTCCCTTTTCGAGGGAATTTTTTGCGTTTGTGGAAATGCGCGCTGCTTTTCCACTCCCGAATGAACAGTTCAATCCCATCCAAGGTCCCGCTTTACTTCTTTCTTTCTTCTTACGCCCTTCGCATACTTAGTTCCGTGTCAGAGTCGTGACAGAGGAAAGGCCCGACCTCGAAATCACTCGGAATGTATATGTTTGCGGAGTATGTTTGTTCTAGTTTCGGGTCGGAATTCCTCTGTATCTAAGGAAACGTAGTGGAGCCGTCTTCGCGAAATTTTATGCAGATAATTTGGTATTGCGACTCAGTTCAATTAGTTGATGGTTGAGGATCCGACAAGGCTTCTGGTCGAAGAGTTCACGAGTAAAGTTGACCTTCGTGAGATGCTGGATTTTTGACAGGTACTTTCACTCATTGAGCCGACTCTTGGGGTGCCAAAAATGGTATAGGTGACTTATATGTGGGTTATATTTTATATTTTAATTGCTTTTGTAAATTAATAATTCAGGTCTAGGATTTAGGTGTGTAGGCAACCTTTTTTGATATTTGAAGAAAAACAGTCTGACCTCTACTTAATTACAATTCTACCGATCAAATAAAGATATATTTCCTATATAATATTTTTGGAAACTATTTGGTATTTTGGACATTATAAAATTTAGCAAGAGCGATTTAAGGAATCCCTATGTTGGCTAATACTATGTACGCTTTATTCTAATTTTGACGGAATTTAAGTTCACAACCACAGGATAACGTAAATTATAATTTAAACTCATCGAGCATAGTCTTTTCTCCTTCATAAATTCCATGCTTAAAACCGTAGAGTATTTGTCATAATATTCATTTTTGCATTTTTTTTGTAAATATATACTATAAGTCATCGTAAAATTTAACTAAACGTGTAGTTAAAAACTAGGTGTATTGTCCGCAATAGAGAAATTTTATGAGTCTTAATGTAGAAAAATTTTGACGAATTTGAAAATGGATAATGTTCAAGAGGAATACTTGACTATGGGTTTTCGTAAAATTTAAAAAATTATGTAGTTGAAAAACGAAATGTGGTGGTTTCCTCTACAATAGACATATTTTATGAGTCATGAATGTAATGAAATGTTTAACACCTCATACTTGAGAAATTTGAAGGATATGAATAATGCACAAGACTCACGCAAGACGGATGCTTGACATTGAACTTAAAGCGGCGATTTCCTCGCCCCGACTCCGTGGCGACTTCCAGTGATTCCACACTTCAACAAAAGCAACTTGCTGATGAAAGTTGTTGCGGAAAATTTTCCGGCTACTGCTCTCCCTTTTCAGTGCAGTCATGCTGACCATCCATCCATCTGAGGAGTCTTCCCATTCAAAGTAATTCGTCTCCCCTTCACAATTGGATGTGGCAGACGCAGCTTCCCAAATTGACCTTGCTTTCCGCCAACTGTGCGACAAAAAATGACCTCATCATTCGCGGAAAACTCATGAACTCTTTAAAAGGCCCATTTTCATACAAGCGCTTTTTTAATTGCTTAACAGAAAGAGGGTTACACGCTGTTGAGAAAGTCATTGGGCCGTTGAAATTTTTATCGAAACGTTCGGGAAGGAGTTATGAGTGCAATTTGTATCTCTCCACGTGGAACCATGGCACGGCCTTGGAAAGCCTGGAAATCTGCACCATTTTTCCAGTTCTCCGTGATTCAGTTGGCTTCCCACCACTGTCATTAATCAATTTTCTCTGTTCGAAGCCGAATATACCCTTTTGCGAATTATGGGTATATTGATCACGCGAGAGAAAATTGGGTTTACCAAATGCTTGCTTATCTAAGGATATTTTGGCTTACTCAAACTAGAGTAACCATACGTTTTTCTTTATTTCTTTAAAAATTTGTTTATGGAATCTATTTCTGCGATTTTTCCCATTGTATAATTTAAGAGAAATTTTATTACATTCGTCCAAAGTATTATTATTATTCGACCCTTTATTTGGCGAAAGTAGGCCAGAGTGGGCCTCTTTTCCACCTTACCTCGTGTGAAGATCTTACATTGTAATTATTTAAGGAAAAACATAAAATTAAACTAAGAAAAAAACGAAAGAAGAAAGACTTGATTTGTGGGAAAAAATCTCCACAACTGAAGGTTGATAGAGAAAAATCCCACGATGCGGGAAAACACCCACACAAGAAGGGGGGCGAAAAATCTCGCGGAAGCATAGCGAGGAAAAACTTAGTCAAATAAAATTATTTTTTTAAATTCAAAAATGATACAGAGAAAATAATACATAAAAATAATAATAAAAATAGACCAGATTACAATCAATCGAAATAAATCAAAATGAAAAAATAAAAAATGGAATAATGACATAAGTATAATGAGCTACCGGTATCACCATACCTTGTCCTCAGCTGATATGTTCTGGTTCAACAACAGTTGAGGCTGAGTAGCGTCTGAAATAAAGGGAAAAGAGAAAGAGTAGACGGAAGTATAATAATAGTAATTTTCACTAGATGATGTTTCTTGGAAATTGCATTGCTTGGAATTTGGAAAAGGATTTCGCAGATGTGTTAACGGGTGAAAGTACAGATCCTAACTTTTCCTTACCCTCATTTCACCGTATAATCTGATCTTGTTTCAAGGCCTTATATCTTAAGGACCGTCTGATGCAGTACTTTCTTCTCGTTTTAGATTTTGTATCGGATTCATTTAATTAATCAGTGAATCAAGCTATACTGAAGATAGTAGAGCATACGATGTTACATATACTAAATACATGAACATAAAAGAATTTCAAGGAAATTTGGCTTGATTTTTCCATTTACATTTAATAAATGGGAAATTAATGATTGAACTCTTACCATCAAAATGTTTGAAAACTATGCTTCCAAACATTTATTGCAAATTGACACAACTTATTTCAGTTACATGAGTTATTTCTTTTTCTTAATGAGATAAAACATTTCAAACGATTAATTTGTTATAGTTAAAATTATTAGGTAAGATTAAGATTACTACTTAAAGTGATTTCATCTGCTTAAAAGAGTATTGCATTCCGAGATTTAAATTCGTTAAGGATAGTAAGGTTTCTAAAGATTGATATTTTAACTTTATGATAGCTATTTATTTCGTAATATCTTTGAACTTATCCGTAATACATATTTAACTACGATTACTATAAATGTGATTCGGAACCTATTGATCTCCTTAACGTCATACTTAAAATTGGATGCAGAGAATAGCGGGGTATTTGAGATTAGTTCATTTGCTTAGTCATTTCAGGGTTAGTTAAGTCATAATATAAATATACATATTTTATGGCTTATCTCATTCTGAAATTTGGTAGTTGCGTGATTATATTCTCTTCTTGAAAATTTGAATTTATTATATCATAACTCATTCAATTATTAGAATCACTCGGTAATTTTTTATCTCAGCATTTATACCCTTCATGCTTAGAAGCACATTCTGTAAATGGTGCTGCAAGAATACATTGTATCGCCAATGCATTTATTTTTGGATATCCCATTCTGTTTTATCCTCATTCGTCCTCTGCTATCGAATTGGAAGTCGATTGGGCCCCGAGAATAATTGCCCCACTTATCCTTATCATCGATCTCATCTTTTCGTGGAGTTACCAAGTCGAATTCAATGAAAGGAAGATAAAGAAGTGCATTACCGAAATCGGGCAGCTTGCGTGCCCTTCTTTCATTTGGAAAGAAATGAGAGGGCCTCCGAAGTGGAACTTCCATTCATGAAGAAACAGCGTGCTCTTAAGAGCAAAGCAGAATAGATTTCGCTGGAAGAGAAGATTACGTCAAGTTTCTCAGTGCACAAAGGAATCTTTACATTTGTCCCTTGTAATACAGTGGTAGAAATATAAATAATATTCGTGTTAAATGCTTGAAAACAATCAATCTACTTATTAAGGATTTAAATTCAATTAATTAGAGGTAATGAAAATTTATTTGTTAAAATTTATAATTTTTACCCTGTGTTACCATTTTTCCACATCCATACCGGCACTATATACCTTAAAGGTAAAGGAGAGTATTCTAAATCTTTCCTATTTAATGACTGGGATTTTAAATTTTTTGTCACTATTAGAATTAATAGATTCAACCATGTATACGGGGTTTAAAACTATCTCTTCTCTACTTCTTTGCTCGTACTCTGATATCATTTTAATATTTCAATCCAGATAACAAATGATTGCGCTTAATATATAATAATTATAATGAATAATTTCCTGTAGAATTATGTAAATTATTGTATACAGTCATTTACAGGTTATTTTTATCAGTATTATTTTTTAACTTAAGCAAGTGCCTACAGCTGCTACTATGTGCAAACATTGGTTGTGATTCCCCAATCCAAAATTCTGAAATCCATAAATTAAATCAGCTTACTTTTCCATACTTTGTTTATCTTAAAATCGTTGTTAACCTCTTTGTATTATTTAAATAACAGCCGCAGCACCATTACCAATATATAAGATAAAAGAAAGAATGAGGAAAATGAAGCTACAGGAAATATTTGAAAATCCGTCCGATAGTATGTCTCTTCTTCATCCCAAGAGGATTCAATTTGATCCGTCAACATCATCTGATAAATAAATATTCGTTTGCACTCTTTGCGTGTTAAATTTTATGTCAAAAAAAGTAAATTTTTTGAGATAAATGCCTCAATTCTCTTAAACTCCACCGAATCCTCTATCCTTCAATCCAGAAAATTCTAAATTCCGAACAACCTTGGGTCCAAGCATTTCTGATTAGGGATACTCAAACTGGACTTGTGTATATTGTGTGAGTTTTTTCAGTAGGAGATCCATTCTTCATTTTATTTTCTAAGGGCTAAAAATTTTTTCCAAATGAGACAAAAATGAAGCGCGTGCATGCCATCGTCACATATTTTCAATTCGAGGGAATAAGAAGATTAAAACGTTTCGCTGAAATGTGTTTTCATAGCAATTGAAAATCCTCTCCGTTGACGGATGTTAATTCCGTTCTTTTTGCGCCCAGTTTCTTGAGTAGTGCACTCGGTATTCTTAGCATTTCTCAGCTGGCGAAGCACCATTTTATTCCAGAATTACTTACGGCGCGACGATTGCATTTTTCACCCTTTTCATTCGAGTCTATTTCTCTCGGTCTTCACTCTCATAGCCATCTTTCTCTTTCTGCTGTCACAATCCCTTGCACTCTCCAAACCCTTTCTGAATTAATGAGACTAGCGCACGCTCAATCCCTCACTCCATTTCCCCTTTTCCTTTTGCTCTGAAAATTGAAGGTTGGCGCCATGGAAATAGTGCGTTGCCACGGTAACGAAGAAGATGAACGAGGAAGCGAATTTTTCCTTTTAATTTTTCCTTCCCGCCGAATTTATTATTCTCTCTCTTTTTCGGTCGGCGCTGAAGAATGGATGGCGTGCATCGCGCGATTTTTTTCTTTCCTCTGCTTCATTAATAAAGGAATGGATTTAAAGTCCGCTTCCTTCCTTTTGCTCTCGGGAGCTTTCCATTGTTTACAGCTTTCATTTCTTATCCGTACCCTTTTCGCGGGGTTCGCCAATCTTTCGGGCGGTTTGAAAATTGTACGAGATATTCCTCGGTGTTTTTCTTTTGTTCATATCTTTCCTTTATTATTGGGCGTTTCGAATAATCTTGGGTTCAAAGATTTTCTGAATGTGAGGTATTGAGCGGTAACAGTCAGGTGCGAATCTAATTGTCTGTAATGCTGTTTGAATCTCTTGGCTGCTGGAACCGTCTGGAGGAACGCGCATATTCTGATATCAGAAATACCAATGGCCATTAATGGGAAGGTCTTCGACCAATACAATGTATCAGTCTTGACCTCTGGAAGTGTATCTAGCGAATTTAACGCAGCAATAATCCAGAGAATCTAGAGAGCGCAAAGAATACTTTGTGCTTAGAATCACAAGAATATACAGAAAACTCAATACTTGGGTGAGGATATTGACTGTATTGACATTGATGAAAGAAGATCAAGCAAAATACTGAAAGGTAACCTTGCACGGGAAAGGGTGCACCTAGACAAATTCCTAAGGAAAAGCGGGCATGATGAAGAATCGGGATCAGGAAAAAGTCAGGACCGGGACTCGAACCCGGATCTTACAGTTTCGGGACTGATTATTTAATTTTTTAAGATTCTAGCCGGAACATAGCCAAAACGCAATGTGTGAATATCCTGTAGAGATAGCTGAGCCACTCAATACATTGAGTGGTAAAGTGGAAGACTCGGGTTCGAGTCCCGGTACTCTGAGACTTTTCCCATGTCAGATTTTCTTTGTTAAACAAGATTGAAAAAGCCATAGCAAACGTTGAACATCAGCAGTTACCCCAATATACTATATGTGAAAAGACTAAGAAGAGGGCAGAAGGGGGCAGAGGGGCAGGGGGCATAGACACATCTTCAAGAATATATGTTTTATGAAATTCAACTGCGCGTACAGAATACCATGCAAAATGTTGGTTTCGGTAAAAGAACGTATGCCATTGTTAAAAAATTATGAAATATCAGCGTTTTGGACTAACTATTGTTTTTGTGCATATGCATATCCTCACCTTCTGTTATTCTCCAATTCAGTGAAGCTCTTCCACGGGACGGAAAAATGTTTTGAAGATATTAAAACACTTCAAAAACGACAATATTAGGCATGGGTTTCTTTCACGAGAGTAAAGAAGTGTGGCGTTGATGTTCGTACCTCTAAATGAGAGGAAGCGCTTAGAGCAGGAAAGTCATTTACAGTGTTTTAAAAATATAGTCACAGTGTGTTTCAAAGGTACATACAATAGAGGTGTGGCGACATCTCGTAGCAGACAAAATGCATTCTCAGGATATTTATAGTCCGAATACGACCAAA
This sequence comes from Pachydiplax longipennis, assembly GCA_036926295.1. NCBI lineage: Eukaryota > Metazoa > Arthropoda > Insecta > Odonata > Libellulidae > Pachydiplax > Pachydiplax longipennis. Next base: position 1,825,488 of record JAVFKF010000014.1, on the reverse strand, counting down.
ATGGGGTGCAAAGGGAGAAGATAGGAAGAGGGTTGGTTTTGTTTGTAGTTTGAAAGGGGAGAGAAGTTGAACATTAGAAGAGAATATTTTGGGGGCTCAAAAGAAGAGAGTGGAGTATGTTGATGATGTGATGTGGAGTTTGGATGGGATTTTAACGCTTTCTGTGATATGAGTTGATGGAATCAGAAGTGCATACAGTGTGAGCAAGCGGTAGTTTCACGAACAAACACCAACGGTACAGTAATTATTGAGTTGACGTTGTAACGATGCATAAAATATAAATTAATGAATATCGGCTGGTAAAAGAAGCAAATTTGGATGCCAAACCACCGGCGAACTATTTTATAACGAGATAGCTAAATATTTTTGTAATTAAAAATAGATGGTGGTTACGGAAACATTTAATTCCGGTCTTTGATCACCTTTGTTACGATGTGGATTTCGATGGCTTTTATTTTGGGAATGAATTCAGATACGATTGCGGAATTGTCGTTTATATCCACATTCCACATGTATGTCCCCAACGTATAGGATATTATGTTGAAACTGGGAATTCCGCTCTGGTAATGGAAATTTAGCTCTGGTAATTGGAAAATTTTTTCATCGAGTCAATTTATTTTCGATACACATTACGAATTTATGACAAGGAGATCATGTATTTCTTTCTTAACAATACACTTTGAAGAGGTTGAGAGAGCGTGAATTCGAGTAGTAAAATTTTATCTTAAAATAAATCAGGGATATAAGATTCATCAGCTGTATATCAGATTTTTTTATCATAGCAACATTTTCCAGAGAATACGTTTTGGAACTTTTACACGAAATTATTATTAATTTCATAGTTGCAGTTAATTTGCGCAGTTAATGCGAAAATAAAAAGGTACAGATATCAGAAATTTTCTCGCATACTTCTCACAAAAGATAAGTTTCACAGAAAGTTCCTCCTGAGCCAAAGAAAGGTCATCCGAAGATGCCTGATTTACCTAGAACGTAAATAGTTTAGAAAATTAAATGTTAAATATTTTAAAGTTAAAACCTTTGGTTGTGGTAAGGTTTGAGCTGCAGTTAGTTATAAACAAAATCACATATTACAATATTCTACAATTTATTTAAATACTACATATTACCTAATCGACAATATTTCATACAACCTAAATTACAACCTATGTATCATAGAATTTACCATATTAAAATTACAAATATTACCATATCTTATATAACTTGTTTTATTAAGTAGTAAATTACATAATTTGCTGTATTAAATATAACCTAAATTTCAGCATTACCTCATTTAGCACTGTTTAATTTTCTCTTATGCTTCAGCTTGATTATTACCGCAGATCGTTCTCAGGAACATGTAATCGAGAGAAATATCGTGTTTAGGGTGTGAATATATTATAGAATTTTACCTGTTCGGATACGAAGATATTGAGCTACAGAATACAGACTGCTTTATAGCTAATAACCGACGCGATTACCATTTTATGACCGAAATAAGGGAAGCCTGAGTTTGCCGGAAGCTCATATCGAAAGTAAATCAGATTCCGGCATAACTTGGTGGCTGATATGTCCCTGTGGCTCATTGGTGCGTTTTATGGCAGAAAGGTTTATCCTGAGCACTTATCCCTTGAATCATGGTCGCATAAATTCCACTTTTTTCCTGTTTATGGTTTCTGCGTTTATGCGGCTTTGATCGTATCAGAAGGGAAGTTCAATCGAGAAAGAGTTATTAGCACGGTCAAGTGGCTCATTCGTTAGCAACCAGCGTAATCAAACTGAACCCTCCGAATTTGCACTTGCGTCTTAATTAGTTTGCTCTTTTGGATGGGTTAATTCTTGATTAGCATGTTGTTGTTCGCCCATTACTTCATTTGAAGTTTTCTTACAGTGTTTAGGTGAAAGTGATTTGCATATATAGATGGATGGTTACTAGTTATTAGCAAATAGCAAGTTACTGATTTGTCATGTCTACCATTTATTAGGAACTACATTAAAATATAGTTATTCAGTTATGTATTTCTTAAATTTTATCCATTTAAATATAATTTCACCTTTCTCCTCTCCTAGTTAAATATATTTTTTCATCAAACATTTAAAAATAGAATTAAATTTTCTCAATTTTGGGCGAAATTTTAATTTTTCAGACAGCTTATTTTATGATCTTAATTCAGTGAAGAGACTAGAGAAGCAGCAATAGCTAATGAAGATTTTTTCGAAGCTGAAACTTATTATAGGGCTTAGAGAATGATGAGAGGAAAAGAAAAACTAGCCAAGTGGGCAGCGCGTTCGACTTCGGTGTAAACGGTCCCGAGTTTAAATCCCGGTGGGTATCTATATTTTCCAATAACCTTAGCTATCGATTCACTTTAAAAATACTACGATTTCTACGATTGTGCGAATAGAAAAACCTTAAGTTTATAGAATTCCGCTATATGACGTGAAACATAGACTCTGTGAAAGGAGATTCGTAAAAGATTGGATGAATTTGAGTGGTTGTTGATTTATAATCGATTATCTCACACCTCATTTCGTGGAATATGACTACATCATTCATCCTGAAAAGAATATAGTAACGCCTTCTTTTCATGATAAATGATACATCCAGGTTTGTTCTCCAACAGTAAACAATAAGGTTCCAAATAGAAAATTTAGTTACATAAATCCTCCTGGAGGAGAAAATAGAGAAGAGAAAGGTACAGTACCTCAACTTTTCGACAAGCCGTGGTTTGAATCTCCATCCAAATATTCCGATCCTCCAGCTATCTGTACCCACAGGGAACGATTTTTCTTTATATGATATCCATTGAAGGAGCAGTGTTGCGGAGAAAAGTTCGGTCGTTTCTTCTCCGTTTCCGGTCCGTGACTCGTGATGCATGGACGCAAACGCACGGGACGGTGACGCAACCATCCTTCCCTTTACTCTCTTGGGAGAGGATTCTTCGGAGAGGGAGTTTGGGCGTGGATTTTTACTGCGGAGAATATAAGAAGCGGACTAAAGTAAAGCCCCGACTGTTGGTTGGCAGGTGCGCGGCTCATAGATGCTCGAGAAGACGGCTTTAATGAAGCCGAAAACGGCTTCGCCCGACTTGGAGGTAGATATCTCTCTTTTCTCCTTTCGCTTTTGTTTTATTCCAAAGCCCAGAAAATCATTTAAGTTCTCTCTCACGTTCCGCAGGCGTTGCTAGTTTCGACTTTTCCCCGAAAATTGAAATTCTCCGTTTTAAGTTTTCCGTGCGGATTTTCGCTGGTGATGGAAGGTGATATTTAGGGGGAGGATTTTCGTTAAAGGATTTTTATTAAAATTTCATTATGTACTGTTTATTCCGTGAGGAGAAGTTTATATACCTCAGTAATTTATAAATCGTCACCTTTTTATGTTATAATTTTTATTAGAAGATATTTGGGGACGCTATCGTATCTTGATGTATGGTATAATTTTCCCAAGGAAAAATGGACAAGAAAAAAGCATGAAGCCACGACTCAATTCTGGATCTTCCATTTTCTTGGAGGATGCTTTAACAAGCTAAGCTATCTTGAACCAGAAGCTATAGACCTGCCGTTTTGTGAGATTTTGTGGGAATTTTCCCGAACAGTACGTAATAGCTAAAGTATGCTCTGGAAAAGTGAAAGATCCGGGTTCGAGTCCTTGTTCTGCTACGCTTTGTTCAATGTGCATTTTTACTGGAGCGTTTTCCTGGGTTCACACCTTTACGTGCAAAGGCACCTTTTACCCTTTCCCTGGCACACTTTCCATTTGTATTTTTGGCACAGGATGGAGGAAAATGTATTTTGACCGAGTGATAGAGAAAAATGTGTGTGATAATGACTGATAATATGAAATCTACTGAGGTATTAGTGACGTTTATGCCATTGTGACATCCATGTAATATATTCGTTATTGAATGGTGTGAAAGTGTTATGGGGATTTTGTGCTGCACTTAAGTGACGTTCCACTCACAGCATTCTAGCTCAGTGAAGGTAGCAAAGAATAACTACCTCATCTTGCCTAGTAAACCTCCTTATTTTCCAGTTCTTCGTCACGAACTGTAGAGGGGATAAGGATTTTCAACACGGCCATCGGATTGAATAGATTACTTTCAAGAAGAAATTTGTAAGAGACAAAGGTTCTCCAAGCGCCGACAGCGGCAACCGTCGAGGGCGATTCCCGGGAAACGGATAATCGCTCGTCGGTCACCAGTTATTCAGAATCCCTGATGCGCATTTTGGAAACAATGCTTCCATCTTCATAGGGGGTCCAATGCTGAAATGACGGTTGCCGCTGTCGGCGCTTGGAGAACCTTTATTTCTTAGTTCATTGAACGCCGAGTTCCTTTTTCTTTCTTCTAAGAAATTTATATATAAAAGTATTAAGGATTTATGTTTGACAGCTACAAAGTTTCGAACTTTTTCATAAAAAAGTACTCTCTGCCGCTGCTATGATAGCGATCTCGAATGATCCTTGGAGAGCTAAATTTCATTGTAAACAGAATTTAGGGTCTAAGATAGAAAGGTAATAAATAATTTTCAACGTTAAAGGAAGTGTAAAACTGCTACCGTTGAAACACACTGCATTTACTCTCAAACATGAGCTCAGCTGCAGGATAGCTGAGAACTCGAGTGCATCTAACGTTTTAACGGCAGCTGCGCCGGTTAACCCAGAAAGCTTTGTAACTGAACGTTCGTAGGTTCGCCCGCTAAGTCGTCCTGTAGAATGTTCAAAGGATTCTGGCGGTAGGGGCTGGATAAGAGATTTTATTACCAAGGTGTGTGTTCCGTGAGTGAGAATTCCTAGTGCATGCAAGTCTTCCCAAGCAAGGAGAGCATGGGAAGTCGTTTAATTTCCTTAAAACAATTTCAACGTGGAAAAACAAGCTTTAAGAATGTTTTATATTCGATTTTCTTACGTAGTGTTGAAAAAGGGATTGAGAATCCGTCGAAGATGTCATTAATGTAAAAACTTTGCTATTCCTTAGTAACCCTTAGTGAGTCCATTTTAAGGCTTCCATCCTGGGCGTACTCTGCCTAATCATATATCAGCCATACCATATAAGGATGGATTTTAAATTAGGTGATTTTTTATGTGCACTTTTTTAGCTCTTTCTCTTAAATTCGATGTGACGAAGGGTAAGATCTAAGAAGAGATTCGTTATTCCCAATCTCACATCAATAAAAGTAGTTTACTATTATTATTATTAACTGGGGCGTCAACATTCACATCTGAATCAGCATATAAGTATCGAAAATAAATATTTGCTTGTAATATTGTTCATCGTGATGTTTTTTTCAGATTTTTAGGATCTTATATTTGGAGATAAAATTCAAAATTTGTGAAAGACGTTGAAAAAATAATGGGAATGCCAGCATCAGTGAAACTAAGCTGGTATAAGAAAATGGTTTTAAAGGCAAATATTGAAAATTTTCCACAAAAGAATTTTTTAGTCGCGTTCATTTTATCTACCGTTTCGTGTATTTTTTGTGACGATTTTTATTTGTTTAGCTATCTATTATTGTTCTTGCTTAGAGAATTATGAAGACCACATGTTTTGGTCACGATTAAAAAGTACAGTTGAGCGAATTTAGATGTGCTGCATTTGCTAGATATTAGGAAGAGATGTGGTGTTATGGAAATCTATCATGTATAAAGAAGAGAAGCGTTGTGCTATTTTCAGAAAAAAATTCATTAATAAAACAATTTCAGGTTTTGATGAATAAGCAGCATCATACTTGATACTTATTCATTATGCCTAACGATGATCATTGCTCATCGAAGCCTGGTCATCTTTATCAAAGAAAAATAGTTGTTGTGGAAAATTTTCCTCTTTATTTTAAACCATTTTTCTAAATATTTATGTATATGCGAATTCTCCTCAGTAGTCGTGTAACTTTAGTTCTCCCTCGGATTTGAGATACTTTAGATTCAAACTCATTATTCTGTCACAAGTCACTATCAGAGTAATTTCCTGCTGTTTTGGGTCACACATGGAAGCTCCACGAGCAATTTTCTTTTACACACATTCACATGTTGACATTTCGTGCACTTCTCTAGTCATATCTAGTTTGGACTTTTATTGGGAAATGTACTCCTGTGACGTAATGGATACTCTGTCTAATGTCTTATTTAGAATCCGTCTTAATTGAGCGGGAACTCCTCCACGTGTATCGTTCGAATGATTTGTAGCTTATTTATCTCCGCTCCACCTTCCATTGTTTGCGCTATTCTGAAGCACCACTGACGGCAGATCCTGATAGCAATGATGCATTCATCGAAACTAACGTTCGGAATAAATCCAACACGCCCCCTTTCTATAGCTAAAGGTTGTCTTGCGTGAAAAGGACTCTTTAGTATTTCGGGAATTGAGTTCTACAGGAAGTGACATTTTAAAAATCATATGCTGAATTGGACGTAAAATATAACACAATAGAATTGCATGTTATAGATGATCTATAGGTAGATAATCTAGATTTCCTATCTTGATTTATCTCCTCTGAAGGATATCGACAGACAATAGATTTTGGCACGTTAGGAAGAAGTAAATTACTTTTTGTTTGGTAATTTTTCAGCTTGAAACAAATAGCAGCTTCAAAGGGTATTTAGCTCACTTTAGTGCAACCAAATGATTAATAACTGAAATAGGTTGCACATGAACAAAAAAACAGACACAAGAACACAATCACAAGATTAATTTAAACAACTTTAAAAAAATCCATAAAATCCTTAAAAAGTAAACCCCAAACTAGGTGCTTATAAAAGCATAATTATGTGCCAAAATAAAGGGAGATTCATGAATAGGCCCATCCCAACTTCCGCATTATACTCTCTCCTAAACGCATCTCCGAAAAGAAGGTAAACTTCAGAAATTCCTCTTATCCACCCTTTTCCCCTACGTCACACCGAAATACTCAACCTCTCACTTCCTCTCCCTCGTTGAACAATAAAACTCACACTTCTCTTCATTCTGAATTGAACCTCTGAGGATGATAAAAGAGCTATCGAATTGCGATTGAGTGATTCGTTGGGCTGTAATCCTAAACTTTTCTTTTCTATCTCTTGGAGCTGGTCCGTATGTTGACGTTCACCTATCGGAAAGTTTTTGGAACCTCTCATAACTTTTTGGTAGCTAAACTTATCTTCGATATGTATAATAAAGTGTTTGTGCATCTTTTAAGGCAAGGAGGAATGCATCATAGCGTAAGCTCATGCAAGGAAGACTTTGATGTCAAAATAAACAATTCGGTAGATCGTGTAGATAACTGTAATTCAATGTGGAAAAGGTATATGTAAAATTCACTATGGAATGTAGAAGAATAGATTTCGCAAGATTCCTAAGGGATGAGGTACCTAAGATACTAACCAAAAATCATTTATGAGGCACTTATAAGATTATTTGTGATGAATTTATCAATGCAAGGTTGAAGATTAAATTTATTCTGTTCAATACAGATTACTTTGATTCCGATTTTGATTCGATTCTGCTTTCGTAAAGAACACTTCAAAAAATGTTTTGGCAAAATATTTAAATGTGCAAATGGAAAAGATTGTCAGAAATAATGAAATCATGTTATGCTGTAATTTTCTGCATACACTAAATTTCATACATGTGAGCACAGTTGTATTGATATTGTACCGCAGTCTGAATGTCTACCCTCACAAAGCCCCATTACATTTTTGTGCGTGCATAGTCTCTAATTAAATCATCGCCATATTTTCTGCATTAAATAAATTAATATCGTTTGAATGTACCAAAGTGTGGTTTTTCCTTTTTTCGTTGAAAAAGTAATATCATTTATTTATGCGAAAATAATTAAATGTATAATATTAGTATTTCGCTTTTCTCTTCAATGCAGCTCTGCGGCTTACAATGGGAAACGGTGAGATATTTGTGCTCAGGCCTCTGGTGATTTCTTTTGAATAAGGATTCAATTATGACCAAAGTGTCGTTTCGTACCTTTTGATTTGAACAGTCCTAGTACAATTGTCAGATGCACAGAAACAAAAGCATCATACTGTAACATTCGAATGATCTCCGCTTATAGAAATATCGCGAACGACAGATTTGGATTAAATCCTACCTGAACATATAACCCATTTTGAACCTTTCCAAAGTGTCAAGAAGAATATTATTTCTATTTAAGCAGAGAAAATCTCTATCTCGCCACGATGTGCCTGCGGCTGAAAAATTTGCCGGATTACCCGGTTATTTGATCCCTTCGTAAGCGATTCAAGTTCATCGGAAATGTCCCGCTTCCCGACGGATTAAAAATAATGGCGTCTCTAACTCTGTCGTGACCCAAGCCAAGAAAAAATGAAAATATAAATTACGGGATTTTCCGCGCGGATGAATTTTCGGGTTATTACGAGGTTACGCAGAGACAACTTTTTCTTTTCGTCGCGTAAAACTCCGTCGGAATTAGTTTAATTTCTCCGGGGCTCATTCCCGACCAAGTATCGGTCGTCGGCCGTCCTTTGTTACTTTTTTTCCGCGCCGTGCAGATCGAGTTTTATTACGGTTTTTTGCGACGCCATCTCTTTACTATTTTCCCTTTCTCTCTCTCATCCCACCTTCATTCACGCCCACTGCGCCATTTCACCACTTTGCCCTCAATTATTTTTAGCGCTTCGACGAAAAAATGGAGAATTTTTCATGTTTTCCGTTGCGTGATTTAATAAAGGGAAAATGAAAAGGGGTTCGGTTCAAAGATTTTGGGTGTCCGAAAGAGTGGTTCGTGGAGGTGCGTTTTATTTTTGGGATCAGAAGCAAGAAGCGGTAAGGTGGGACTTTAGTGTTTAAGGGTGAAAATTGCAAAGAATTTATGCTTGATTTCAGGGCGTCGAACCGGAACAGAACCGAAAACCGATACCGAAAAACCGTTGTTTTTTCCGGTGCGAAAACCGAACCCGAATCGAAAAAATTAAACAATTGAACCCGAGCTGGAACCAAGAAATCGATATTGATTCCGTTTCGGTTTTTCCAAACAATACACAATATATAATCGAATCGTCGAATCTTCCATCTTCAATCACCTTCCGTTAATTTCTGCAATATATCTTTAACTAAGAAGAGTTTCAATCCACGGTTTCTTAAGTGGCTTGAAAAACGTCAATTTTTTTTCAAACAATATTAACAAGAATTAGGGTATCAAATAAACTGCAATATCTAAAACGCTCAATTCATACCAGATTCGAATAAGGTTCTAGATATGGAAAAGTAGGAAAATATGAACAAGCTATATCGATGAGGCCACCTTTAAAAATATCAAACGATACCTGTCATGAATAATTATTCTGCATTTGTTACACTCAAAATCCTTATCAATATTTGCGTTTTAAATGCATGCAGCATCCATAGAAATATTTTAGTAAATGACACATGCTGTTATTTTTCGTTTTAAATTTTTCTTTTTGGTACTGATATATTTCTGGTTTTATACACACAGACTTGGTGGCTTACCAAACTTAAATTATACTGTAAAAATCTATAACTAATAGTAAATATAGTTAATAAATTTCTAAAAAGTATAAAAAATACTTCTGTTTATACTTTTGATAAGTTATTGTTTTTCTTGCCTGCTATTGGGACCATATAATATGGCACCTTTTTGAAAATTATATTTTTAGATATTAGGAAAGGATTTGTTTGCCATTCTGAATAAAGTAATCATGATTCCTCATAGAAATAGGGAAAATATATTATTTTCATTCGAAGATAAATCATTTTATGATACTCAATATCAGCGCATTGCTCATATCTCTTGAAAATTTATCAGGAAAGGAAATAAAAATATAATTTTGCCGAAAGATAATGGAACCAACTAATTTTTAATAGTGCAGGAATCCCTTTTTTATCTCATAAGAAAGTGATGTTCGGAAACACCTATAAGCGAAGACGTGTAAAAATTGTTAAAAGAAGCCTATGCATATATTTGCATGCATTAGCGAAATTCGATGAAATGTATTATCAATTTAGTGATCTGGCATGAAGTGTAAGCATGTGAACTCTAATATTATCCATGAGCCTACGTCAGGTCACTGTCATGGCCTCCGTCGATTTTTGGCTGTAACTCATTCATGTGTTTTCGAGTGTACGAATTCCCACAACTGGTTCCGTCATTTCAAATTACACCAACGTCGACGCTGATTAGTTCGCCGTCATAGCGTGGAATTAGGTCGCCTTCATTAAACCCGAAGAGTGTGGCCACTCTTAATCACTCTCAGTCCATTAAAGTCCATCGGTTTGAGGACGCATTGAACCAGCACTCATGTTTCCCTCGGGTTCTTAATGTACGTACGAAGATATCGGCATCGAAATTGGTGTCTTTCTTATATAGTGTTATTCGATTATAATTTTAGAATACCTTTGGGAAAAAAATATATGATCGTTCTCATTTTTAGTAATACTTTTCAGCAACCAATTATTCCCATACCGTTTCATATTTCTCTCTGTAGGAAAGCCAGCAGACTTGTACTTCAAATTTTTCCTACTTATCTATTCTTGCAAAATTAATTTCCTTTCAGTTACACCAATTTACCCTGTGATACATTCCAGGTTTTATTACCATTAAATTCTTTCGACGAGCTTAGGCGAATATCGCACCCCTTCCACCTAACCCCTGAAGCTATCATAATAAGCTTTTACATTAAAAGTTTGAGTACAAGTAACTTACCTCTAGAGTCATTACATATGACATACAGATATTAGATGCTAGATGAAATAGTCTGTATCTAAAAAGCTAGAAGGCTATTGGTTATCTTAGATAGAATTCTTTAATCTATTTTTCTTTATCAGAATTAACTTGTTTAGTAGCACTGCACTTGATCCTCTACGGTAAAGATACAAGGGAATTTCTATGAATTATTATAAATATACATACAGAAGTGAATGCAATATATCCTACATCAACTTAATCTTTTCTAAGTGGTGAACGTACCAAGAGGCAAAAGTCTGATTTTGTTAATTTTTTCAGTTATATTAAACATTTAATCCTGTCAGAAATTTTAAAGACGGTGAATTTGACAGATATGTTCGTACAATACCTTATCATTATGATAAAATATCACTGGTTAGGATTATTAGAAAACATCGGTATTTCTTTCTGCTGTGTAAGCTTTATTTGTTAAATATCATTGCTGCTTACCAACCGGAGTTCATATATACCTTTAATTGCCCATTATTTCTACGTAATAAACAAGATTTAATAGTAAATCAAAGAATAGCGGAAAAAATACGTGAAGTATTGTAACCTTATTAGTTTTCTAGTATTCCATACTTAGCACCCTAAAGGTTAACAACTATGAGTACACTATCCTCATCGCAGGTTAGAGTAAATATTTACGGGGAAATTCCAATCGCTTCTTTATTTTTGGATCGGAACTGGTGAAACAGGTAGACTGAATGGACTGAGCAATAAATCATTAAAAGACCTGAATATGTCGTAGGCATCGCTGAAGTAACGGACTTGGAAAGCAATTGAGTGGAAATAACAGATCCTATCTCGATTTGATCAATGGAATTAGGCGTCTCCCGCTGTTTTCCTCGTTTCTGTCGCATTATTCAGGACACGTTTATCTCTCGCACATCTGCTCGCGACAGATGGCGCCTTTTTAAAAGAACACCACATCGTTTCGACGAGGAAACACGATTCACTTTCATTATAAAGGACGTAAACACGGAAATCCACGTAATTCAGTTTCTTACGCCTTTAAGCAACCTTTATATTGTACCAAATTAACGAGGTCTTGTGTGGCTTGGTGCTAAACTTTATGTTTTCGTATTTTAATTGCGAATTCTGCGAAATTCGCCATGATACACGCAGAAAGTTATCGTTTCCGCGTTTCATGTTTAACGTTTTCGTCCTTTATTCATTACTCGCCGAATGAACACATTCTGTTTCGATGTTCATATTATTTATATATTTATATTATCTTATATTATCTTATATTATATTATTTATATTATTTATTATTTATATATTTATTTGCGTAACATCAATACGAAGTATCAACCAGTAAGTTCAACGCGCATGATTAAAACTAGAATTTAACTTATTGAAACGGTAACTGAAATTTCATGTTAATTTTTTCCAAAAGTATGACTATATGCATTCATAAGAATTCTTTTAAAGTATATCAGAGACTTATTTCGATTAAATTAGTGGCCGTCTTTTACTATAAAGCTAAATATGTACGTAATCCAAAAAACCTTTAGTAGATTCGAGGTGTTCCCTTTCTATTCTATACGATTAAAGTTTGTTTTTACATACATGATCGATTATCTGGGTCAGTTATATGATTGGAAGCCCCTAGCGTAGATCAATTTTCAGGCTGTTTGGGTTTTACCTGATCTCTTTAAATCCACCATATGCTTCACCTCCTTGGAAAAGGGTTAAGGTATCTCAACACACAAGGGAGTGTGCACCCTGGAAATATCCGAAGGAAAACCGGATTGGTTAAAAGTCTGACGGGACCGGAAATTGATGTTCTGGCCGAGTAGGTTAACTGGATGAAGCAACCTCCCTGAGAGAGGAAGGACCGGGTTCGATTCCCGGCCTCGTCTTTTTTTTCAAGTCCGTTTTCGCTTTGGACTTCACATTCTTCTTAAAAACAAGACTATCATATAAAAGTTCAAAATGACGTGATTTTATTTTTTTCTCTGATCAGGAATCTCATCTAAAACTATCTGTGTTATGATTAACCAAATTTTCTCGAATCTAAGAATATTTTTTTACCTTTTTAGAGCTTTTTAAATCGTGTACGTCTTAGATTTGAGAGCAACTCATAGTCTAGACCGAAAATGTATTATCGTCAAGTAAGGTATCAGAGAGAAAAGTTCCTTCAATCACAACGTTTAAAGCTATGGTTAAGCATTCCCCGTGCCAAAAATACTTTCCGGAAGCAATTATAAACGCTTGCATTGTCCGTCATCGTTATGTCACTGGCATGCAATAGCATACGTCTTATGATCGTACTATGGTGTTCCCCCTTGTAAATTATTAAACTTGGGTGCACTTTGGAATGGGGTTTGTCTTCCAGAATACACGGAAATTAATTATGTAGTTTGAAATGGGAAATGTACTAGCGACGTATTGGTTTGCCATGTTTCCGTCATATCGTGTCGGAATGCGCAGAAAATTGAACTGGAATTCCCGTGTCTGAGTATCGTGTATTCGCCGTGGAGGTCATTCCATTGTTATTTCGGAATAAAGAATTATGATTTGTACCCTTCGCGGAATGGACCTTAGTCCACCTAAATCCGATACTTGGACCACTATGAAACGTGTTCTGATTCTGGGCGAACTTTCTGCTGGCTGGAGGGGGTGTTTAGTTAGCGGAGGGGGTGTTGAAGGTGGAAGCAAAAAGTTCTGTGTGTTTGTGCTGCTGCGGGGATCGGCCTAACTTCACCCGCACACTCTTTCGCCTTCAAGTCATGCCCGGAATTCCGATTCCTCAACCTTATGCCCCCGTTTCCTTATCCTCTCTCTCCTCTTACACGAATTCTCACCTTTCCCTTTTTTCCTCTATCAATATCCCTACCTTTCCACGTCTCCTCCACTCTTTTCTACTCGGAAAAATTTCATTTTTCGCCATCCTTGGAATTTCCTTTTACAGCGCGTCTGTTTTTTGTTTCGCTTCTGTTTTTATCCCTTTCCTCTATCGATCACGGTAAATATCTTCTATCTTATCCGTGTTGTTGTATTGCTTCCACCGTTCCAAAGAGGTCCTGGTTGTGTATTTCTTTCGAGAGGCCTTTTCTTCCGAGTATCGTTGCTTTTTAAGGTATAAGCTTTCAAAGCAAGAGGGAATTTAATATAAAAATCTAGAAGCTCGCTAATGTAAGTGAGCCTAAAAATAAATTTGAAAATCTAATATTTAGATTTCATATATTTAGTTCCGATTTGGTTTTTACCGCTTTTTTGTCAACATGGATATAATATTCTCATGTACTGATTATTACATACTGTAAACTAGAGGAAATAGTGATAGTAGTAAATCGTGCAGTGATATGAATGAATTGTTGGAATAGCTTACCTGTATTTAGATATCCTTTTTACTTCATTTGTACATCATACCTAAGAAAGTGCCTTGAAGGTGTACCTCACCTACCTGGAAGGTGAGGTACACTACCTACCTACCTCACCTAATATATGTTTCTTAAAATGGAATTCTAATTTTATAGTCCTTCAATCCTTAGTTTGACATCTCAGTAGATCTTTCAAGTTCTGTGAAGATGACATAAGTCATGAAATTTAAAATTTAATTTAATTCATTAGTTCTTCGCACGCTTCTAGTACATTTCAACCTCATCCTTAAATTGTATATATAATAAATTAAATCAAATATATTTCAGTGTCGTAAAATTCTTTTAAACTTGAAGTTTGAATGGTTTTTCTAGAAAATTGTTTTCAATATTGAAGCAGCTTTTGAAATTTCTGATATTCCTTAGACGAATGGAAAGTGGATTAACGAAATTGAGTGATCTTAAACTGTAATCAGTATTCCAAAAAATGAGTATACGGCAATTATTGATATATTTTGTGTCTTCCAGTTAATATTTACTTTTTTCATTCAGTGGAATCCTTTCTGGATAGCTTTCCTGCAAATGAGTCCCTTCATTGGTGATATTAATTTCTTTAGGAACGGAAATGTTGACAATGATCCCAATTTCATCGTAGTTGTATTAAGAGCTCTAACTTTGGTGATTTTTTTTCCAAGATTTTATCTTCTTTCTCTTCACTGTAATCTCAATTTCTATATTTCTGCTCTCAACCTTATCCCACTTCTGATTTTTTCCTGTCAGCTTTGTCAAAACTCATCCGCCTTTCCTCCTTTTAATTAACTTCTATCGTCTTTTTGCTAAACGTATAATATATCTCTTTCCCTCATTAATTTTTCTCATTTCTACATCGCATCTTTTTTTTCGAGGGAAAAATGTCTCTCGGAAGAAGATAATTAAATCCTCTGGACAGAAATACGTTTTCAATATCACTCTTTTCCCGTCTAGCTATGATTTTGATTACTGTAATTAATATTGGAGGAAAGATTCGTAATCACGAAGCTAATGCATATCTTTCATTTTCCGCTTAGATGTTCTAATGCACTCCAGGAATTATTGCTTCCTCGTCGGTTCTTTCGGTCATTTTCTTTTTCGTGCTATCGCTTCATTTTCATTCCTCGTTTGAATCTGTAGATTGATATTTCAGATTGCTTTAATATTTTATAAATAAAATAAATCCATATTTATAACTTAATCACCTTTTTCCGTTTCAGTCATCGTTTAAATTTATACTCGCGTATGAATATCAGACGCATTTTTACTACATATTATGGGTAAAAGGTCAGGATAATTCTTTTAGATGAGTATAGATTTTCTGTAATGTTTAAATACGTATTTATACATAAATCGTGAAAACATTCGCGATAACCTTGCCCATCATTGATACTGGTGCGTTCTATATTAGGGCGTCCTTTTATATTATTCCTAAGCATTCGCTCGTTTTCGGTGACCAGCGATTTTCTCCCTACATACTCCATCAAAACATAAAAATGACGCACCATTTTAAAAAGAGTTTCCCACTTCTTGTAAATGAAATACACCAACAAATGAAAAATAGACCATTTGGTAAAAAATCGAGTTAAAATTTGAATTTTCCCATAGAGTTTCGTCCCTGGTTGTGTAGATCGATCGTTTTAATTTAATTTTAATTACAATGTAGTTACAGGTGGACAATTGTGCGATGGTAACTTATATGATTAAAAAATATATATATAAAAACAGATATCACACATTTACACAATCCATTCACAATTCTTGACACTATACACAAATAACCGTTCCCTATAATAAAACATAGAATACAAAATCTTATCTATTATGTTAGTAAATCTTGTTCTGGGAGATTTTTCAGGGTTCCTGAATGTTTGTGTATTTGGCGGGGAAATGTATTATCAGTGTCCGTCTGCGAAATTTTCGCTTGGGGCAACTAGTTTGAAGTAATTATTGCGATATTCCGTACTGTGATAACCTGCTGAGCGCCCTTTTTGTTCTGAAATTTTTTAATTCCTAATTTTTTATCAAAACAACTTATTTGTGCGGAGTTTTGTTTGCCATTATTCATTTAGATTGCTTCTTTCCATCGAATGGAGTTTCCTCTTAAAGCATTCAGCTTCCCGCTCTACACTTCTTCCTTATCGACAACATTTTTCCAATATTCTGTTTACTTTTTTGTCATTTCTCCTACGTCAATCAATGTCTCGTAAAATTTTGCACCAACTTAACGCTTTTTGAAAATATTTGTTGAAAGATAAGGAAAGGAGCGTTTCCATTAGGGAAAGTAACCATCAAAACCAGAGTCGCTCGTTGGATTTCTATTTCTCGAATACAAAAAGGAACTCTATAAAGGAGTATGACTGGAAGTAAAATTTCAAAGGGAAATCTTAAATAAAAAATAATTGCCAGTGCGTTTCGTCATGTAATTTATAATATATAATCGAAATTGCCTTAAATTTGAGGTAAAGAAAAATTACTTAGGAGCAATACGCTACTGTAAATGAAATTTAAGCATAGGAAACATAATTTTGATGCGAGTATATAGGTATGACATTTATCAAGTCCTTCGTAAGCCGTTCTGATTTAGACATCAAAAATATTTTGCGTAATATTTATGCATTTTATCTTGTGGCAAATTAAGGGACAATAAAAGTCTAGCGATTTCATCATCAAATATTTTCTTCAATTTTCCTGGAAAAGTTGATTTAGATATCATTTAATAAGATAGGGCAGGAAGTGGCTCCCCGATAACCTCCATTTTGTTGATCTTTGTGCAATTTAAAAGAGATCGAATCGTCCCTAATTTTCATTTACGATAAAAATTTTCCCTTTACATTGCCTAAATATGTACATTTTTTAGCTACCGCTTTAATGAAGTTAAAGTTCAGTATTTGGATTTTAATTGCGATTTTGTCATCAGGTTTAGGGCTCTTTTTTATGAATGTAAAGAGGAATTTTCATCATGGATAGAATTATCGAGTTAAAATTAAATTACCTTTAAGGATGAAAATTCAAGTAGCATACATAAAGACATTTTGTTTAATTTATATCTGAAGAGTTGTTTATTAATTTATAACCATGTATTTATTTTTAGCGGCTGTACTTCTTTTTTAATTCGATAATTTTATATAAAAATTCGTGTTTTGCGTCATCTCCTTCATTCCATTATTCCTGGGAAATCCAAAATGGTCATCAGATAGTGGAATATTTATATTCTTAATAATTCAAAAAAATTCTTTTTATCTCTTTTCATCGTAGAAATAATGAGTCCATTAAACATTCTTAATTGCTTTAATCGGAGTGGAATTTAATTGTACTCAATTATTTATGTGGGGGTTTAGGGTAAACTTCAAGGCAGCCGCTTCAAATCTACCTTTACGACTTTATTTTTCCTTTTTCTGAATCTGATCGGTTTTGCCGCATTCAAGTCCTCATCAATCTGAAAATTTCACGATAAGAAAATTCGACTTCCCCGACTTCGGAAGAGTAAAGTACCCTATGGGTACCCCATTTTCCATCTTGAGTCACGCACAAGCTCTGAAATAGATCTAGCTTAGAGATTGGCCGCATTTTTCGTATCATTTTCTCCACCGGGATTGTTTGGGTAATCTCGCTCAATCTTTCGAGTTCTTGATTGATAATGCCATGTTTTATCTGCCACGCAAATGATCATGCGTAACTTGGGTAGTAAATTTTATGGCAGCGAGTAAGCCCTGGTTGTCCAATTTTCATGATAGCTGCTTCATGCAATTTGCGACGGTGGTTTTTCAAGTAATTCATTGCCGTTTAAACGTAACATATATTTTTATTTCACAATATTTTCGATTCTCGTGTGAGATATTATATGGTACGAATGTGTCACACTTTATTTATGTTTCTTCAAAAAACAAATATTTTTCTAAGTTGCTCTTTTACGTTTTTCTCAGAAAAAGGACGTACAATAGCGCTTTAAGTCATTTTAGGGCACCTCTGGACAGAAAACACATAAGTGATAGATATAGATGTAGGGTAGGAAATTCAGCAAATAATATGACAATTTTTATCATATTTAAGCTATGTTTTCAAGTAACCCATTGCCGTTTAAGTGCAAATATTTTTTTATTTCAAAATACTTTTGATTCACCTGCGAGATATTGCATGGTATGTATGTCGCTCTTTAAAGAACACTTTATTCGTGTTTCTTAAAATATAAGAAATATTTTTATGAGTTGCTCTTTTACGTTTTCCTCAGGAAAAGGGCTTGAAAATACGTCTTAAGTCCTTTTAGGGCACCTCTTTACAGAAAAACACTTTAGTGATAGATGTAGAGTAGTAAATTCAGCTAATAATACGAAAAAGTTTATTATCTTTTAGATTTAAATTATTTTCAACTGTGATAATTTTTGAGTATCTATTCCACGGAAACAGTTGATAGTAAATTTTGTTGACATTTTCTTGTACGTAACCTTCCGGATGCCAATGTAGTAAATTGTCTTTTTTGTTTTTTAAATTATATCGTATGGAAATAGGGAAGTTTTTCTTTGCTTTTTATGACATTCTTCATTTTATGCCTGAAGTCCGGCTGACGATGATAGATTATATATATTTGGTAGATTTATTGCAAGACGTTATTCGTGCTACTCTTCACTGCGCTGTCAAAATTCAAATAAGCTCTCCTGTACCATCATTAGCATATATAAATCTAGGAGAGTTATCTATAATCACGGAACAGTATCAGTGATCTCTCGAGGTAACTCGAGCATTACGTTTGAGCTATATTCCCAAGATGATATTTCCGGGATCAAACTTGACCTTATGGAATATATCATTCTTCTGACCTGGTATTTGGCTGTTCATCAACTTGGAAATTTCCCGATTTGTTGTTTCGAATGCAGATTTATGAATTATTGATGTTGCAGATCCTATAGCGGAAGAATGCGGCTATTCCTCTAAAAATGTCTCCCAAAGGAGCGTCGGAATTCTCACTCAGAAAAATAGAACATTGAACCGATTTAAAATGGACTGCTTTAGAAATTGCTGCTCTGTAGAAGTGCCCACGTCATTTACTGAAGACAAATTGATTTTTGCATCTTTTCTTAAATCAATGAAACTAAAAAAGTCTCTTTTTTCTTCAATATCTCATTCGCTTTATTCAGCTTTTCATTGGACTTCCTTTCCATTAGAATTTTTCAATATTTCCTGTTAAACCTTTTGTCACTCTGCTATTACCATCTTTAAACTAATTGATACGTTCCTCTCAGACGGGTCACAGGAGTTAATTTTTTGTATATTTATTTTTCCCCCTTTATTTCTTTCTGCATTTCAAATTCTAGTTGCTATTTTAAGCATGTTTCGCAGGTTTTTCTCTCAGCCCTTCTTGTGGATGTTTTCCTATAGGGTTTTATATTTTCCTATGAACTTTCTCAGATTTTTTTGTAAACCCAAAAAATCTTCTCTTTCTTTCCTTCTCTATCTTTAAGATTTTTTTCTTAATCTTTAAAGACTTATGGTTAGATGTAAGAATATGATGACTTATAACGATCTCGCCCTGAAATAATGATGTTTATTATCATTGATTGTAGCACTAGTAATTCTAGAAGTGCTTCGATGAAAATCATATCGCACGTGACCCTCCACCGGGAATCGAACCTGGTATCGCTTCACCAAAGTATATCGCGGTACTCACATGGCTATCCGGAAGTCCCGACTTTTATTTTTATCCACATACAGTAATACCCAGCTATTACTGACCTTTTATTTCTTTTGTGGTACTCATCCCTTCCAGCAAGTACCGTTTGCACATGTGCTTCTCATGGTTTTCCTATCTTTCAGTACTGTACAAAAAAAATAATTTCGGCTTCATTTAATTTTTCTCATTTCTTTGTTTCATCTCATGGTTGAAGAACTGGAAAACTACCATACGTCCCTCATTACTCCATTAAATTTGTTTCATTCACCGATTTACATATACTTCATGGCTGTATATTGAAAGGCCCATGTCGTGGCCCCCTGTTCTTGTGACATATCGCTATTTGTTCTCAATAATTCGCAGGTTATGGGCTCACATTCGTGCGCACGACTGCATAATTCAGGCGACGGTCTACCGGAATCGGTATTCCACCCTTCCGTGAAATCCATTCTTAGGGATTACCCTGTGATTCATGGAAGAATGTTCTCTGTGTGGCAGTATTTATGCCGCCCCATATCTTTCCATTTCCCTCTGCTCTTTGAGCCCCGCTCTTTAAGATGCCATGCCGTTCTTTCGCTGTGGGTGTTCCCCGCCTGAAACCACTTACATCTGCACAATGAAGCTCCGTTCGCTCCACTTACCACTACGCCAAGGCTTTCCTACGGATTTCTCAGCCCTTTTCTATGTGTAAAAGGAACCGAAAATTCGAAATATTTTTTACTTTTTACACCCGTAGAGGGTCAAGAGCGAATGCACCAAGCTTACCTCAGGAGGTAATGCTTTGGTAAAGAAGCCACTGCCACAAACGTAGCCTAGCTTTACCTTAAAAGGCTTTAGAGAAACGGTTCGCCAAAGGTTCACGGCAGACCAGAGTGATACAATGTGCCTGTTGGTGTGCAGTATTAGTTCCTATAGTATCATACTCTCTAAATTAATAGATCTTTACCAGTTTAATATTTTTACTATATGCTACGTTTTCTTTTTCCATGTGAATATCCAAAAACTAGACACCTAGTTTTAATAAGATACAAATTAAACGTTGTTACAACGTCTGGCGTTATTGAAAAAGTTGGAAAAGTACAACTTCATAGTTATCTGAAGCTCGGTTGTTTTTACACCGAGTTTACGATGACGATAGTGGTATTCCTTGCCCAAATGTGTAATTTTCCCTGACAAGACAGTTATATTCTTGAAAATCGCGCACCTGAGGATAAACCTGAGCATTTCTTACTGAAAAATCATTTATGCTTAAATTCATATTTCTTTAATATTTCAAACAATTTGGAATTATATTTCAGGCGATGGCAATCATAATATCTCTAACTGGTAAAATTTATCACGATATTTATTCATAATACATGTTCATTCCTACATCCTCATCAACATTCTTGATAATCATCGTACATTAGTCTCATCCTACTGCATTTTTCATATTGTGGTTGTATTCGATATGATTTCTAATCACCTAGTTATACCATTGTGTCAGTCTGGTTTCTTAAAGAAATATTTATTATTTGAAATATGTCGAGTTATTGTATCAACATTTTTATCGAATTTACTTGTTGAATTTCATTGCCTTTGCTCCTTGTTTGCCTTTGAACGCAAATCATGCAAATATGTCTCAAGTTCCTTTTGCAGTTAGCATACGGTTGAAATATTAGGTGCGGGAAAATTAAACTCCATTCCGTCAAAAGATTTCACTGCGTCATCTTCTATGGCTCACTGCACTCATGATTTTTTAAAATTAAGTCCCTGAATGAAAAAAATTATCAAAAGCGTGTAATTTTTACTATAAATCCCTTTCTGCTGCTTTGAAGTGCATTTTTCTTTTCTTTGTAGATGTAATGAGAATAATGACAGCTTTTGTGCTTAAGAAAATTATCCACTGGCGCGAATTCGTCACATAAATTATATACGAGTATATTAAGCTGCCGGTGTTTTCCATTTTCGAAGCTAGTCAACTTAGCTTTAAACATTAACTGTTTTTTTCTCTAATTTTATCTTATAAGTTTTCCTTTAGGTCCTCACTTTACTATCTGAATCTCTCTGTCTCATTACTCAGTTTATATTTACTTAAGGTCTTTAAGGTCTTTATTTTAGGCGAGATTGAGACTGAATAGTCTCTTCTTCCATCTAACCTTTCGTCAAAAATAATACACACATAAAAAGTTCTGTGTAGGTGAATAGAGAAATAGAGAGGAAAAATTTAGAAGGAGTGAATTTAAAAAAAAACCTAAGGTGATATCTTAGGAAAAAATATCCACTTCAGGAAAACACCCGCAAAGAAGGGGGGTGTGAAAAACCTGCGCAAACCTACTGATAGTACAAGCTATAAGTTATGAAAGAAAACTGTGTATGAATAGAAAATTACAAAAGCAGTACTATAAAGAAATCACAAAAGTAATAATAAAATAAAATCAGAAAAAGAAAAAGAATGCAATATTAAACAAAGTAAATAAAAAAATATGATAAAAACATAAGGTAAAACATTAAAACTAAAATACATAAGTAATAATAAAATAATAAAATAAAATCAAAAATGAGGAAGTTGCAGGAATACGTCATGAGAAAATAATAAATACCACAAAAAATTGTAGAATAAAACTTAATATGTTTTGAAATCCTCTTTTAGACTCAAGGATGCGTCCGTAAATAAAAATCATCCATCCATTGAAAATATTTCAGCACCGTTATCGCGGTGCGAATTCAGCGTCTCTCGCTTGAATAAAAAATCACCTCCTTTGAGCTCAAACATGTCTTATAATTATTCCCAGAAACTCATTTCCACGGAAATCCTTGGCTGGTTTTCCGAGGAATTCTTTCTCAGTGGGATCCTTTGATTATCCTTAAGGATTCCTCCCCTTTGACTGAAGGTTAAATGTTCCCTGTTCAAACCCACTTTTCCTTCGCAGAGCAGTGGAGGAATTCATAAGACGATATTAGCGAAAGCCAGTCATTTTACCTGCAATGCGTCTACGACACGCCGATGACCTGAGTTATGCTTGATGAAATTTTGTAGATGAGCGTTCTATTGCGTATAATCATACGCAATAAGAATTTCAATCAGAAAATAAATTTTAGAAGAGTTACAAAGGTTTTAATATGTACAATTTACAGAGAGTTTCAAGCTCCTAACTCTTATTATAATTTATGTTTCCGTATACTATATCTTCCTTTTTTCAATTGTTTCTTCTGTTAAATAGAAGTAATGCAAGGTTTTAATATTTTTGTGGTACCTTTACAATGATTTTTAAGCTCCTAATTCTTATTATAATTCATGTTTCCGTATATTTTCTTTTTTCAATTGTTTCTACTGTTAAGTAGAAGTAGTAATTTTTATTCTATTGACTTTTCTGATGAGATGTTGTATCAAAGTGTAAGCAAGTAACTTTCATGGTATATATGATTACTAAAAAGGTAAGCCGAGGTGGTAATGTCTTCATCTACATCTACATATGTACCCTGCAAGCCGCCTTCCGGCGTGTGGCAGGGGGTGCAAGCACCAGGACTCTATTTGCCCAGTCGATTATTTTCGCGTATTGTTCTCCGAAAAAATGAATTCTTGAATCGACTGGTTTTAGCATCTATTTCTCTGATCTTTCTCGCTGTATCAGAACGGCCTATATAGCAAGGAGGGCGCATAATATCGGATACATCTTCTATGAACGTGCTCTGTCTGAATTTATCTAGTAATTTAAATCTCTGATTGAGCCTTCTTTCTTCTAAAGATTCCCATCCTGCCTCCTGAAGCATCTGTGTAACACTTATAAACTAACTAACATGGACGATCCATAATGAGCCTCATGAGGTCAGGAGTAGCTCCGTGGATCCACGTTCGAACCCCTGGGATACTTTTTACGTACATTTATCCTTTTAAAAGATGAAAATACATTAGTGATTCAGTATCATGTGTAATGTTATTTATACTATGTGCTAATGCTTTGAATGATTGTAGATTTTTAAATGTAAAACATGTTAAGGAAAAAGTTTTTGTTGTGTATTGTAGAGATTATCTCCTCGAAAAGTATAGTAAGATTACCGTTAAATTAAAATGTACGTATGTTAGAATTATACTTTGCTGACAGAGATATATTTCTTCAGTTTTAGTGATGGTTCAGAATAGTCACAAGGATTTCTCCGTAAATCTTTTCGTCCGTGTCCAAAGTGCTCAACAAATAAAATTCAACATCGTCGTTTTTCAGCTGCCATCAATCTTTTATCGTGAAGTTTCACAGGCCATGCGTCGATAATCACCTTTATTCTCTGACATCATGAGTTATTGAATTCCATGGATTCCACTGCATTTGTTACATCGAGTAAAAATATGATAGCATGTTGCATAAGATACGATTTTTTATTCGTTTAAGGGAATAGCTAATTACTTTCGGTTTAATGAGAAAACGTTATTATTCCTAAAAATTGCAAATTTGCGTATCGAATTCCTCAAAATTGCTGCCATATTCAACGAAGTAAGTTGGCGTGATTTTAATAATAAATTGTCATTTATTTTAAAAGCAAAATTAAACCAATCTCGGTCCGAGATATTAAATTTATGAAATTCTCTCCGGACTGATAAAACTCAATTCTTTCGTAGCCGAATTTTTTATCATTCAAATTATCTTGGACCAATTCTCCAATATTCGGCGTGATATAAATTGACCCGATTATTTAAAGTTCATTTTGTAAGAATAGCTGCTCTGAAAAGAAATTTAGCAATTAATGAAACAAAAGATTGGGGAAATTCGGGCAAAATGAAAATTTTATCCGAAATTATTTCCTAGTAATAATGCCGGGTTATCCACAAATATTACTATTTGAGGAAATTACACCATTTTTTCCTTTAAGTTCCTAATATTATGGGAAATTTCGGCTTTTTCCTGACACATATTTTCGGGAGCTAGTGGAATCCTAAGGGAAAAACGTATTCGAATTTTATGAATAGCGTCACGAACTGCGCATTTTTTTCCGATTCCTTCTGCCCTCCAGAACGACATATATACCCGCTTTTATCCCATGTGAAACCCGAAATCTGCCGCCAAGGAAAGCATTTTCCCTTTTACTTGACCCTCGGGAGAAGTTGGGAGTGAAATATGGCTCGAGTGGATGTAAGGATTAGCAAAACCACTCTGCGAATCTAAAGCATTGACCGTTCCACACCCACGATCCTTTGGTTTACCATTTTAATCCGGGGTTTACTAATCCAAGGAAAGAAGGGCCAAGTTAGGTCCTTCGTGTCCCTTAAATTAACATTGGCGTGCAGAGGGGAAGATGAAAGGATGTGACGAATGAACTACGCTTGATTAGGCTCCTTTTCAAGGCGACGCCCTTTTTAGGCTATAAATATTGTGAGAAGGGGGAACAATTTGCGAGCGATTAGATCATGGGTTATTGTGAGGTTGGGAAAATTATAAATGAGGAACTGAGTACTCGAACGCAGGTTTAAAAGTGGAAGAAACAGATACGATTTAAGCTGCTACGTTTTAAACTAGAACATTTATAAATGAAGAAATGCTGGTAGAAGTACAGGTAACTGAAATGAGAAGGAAATACTTTAATGAAGCCCATGTTCCTTACATTCACCATGCTTTCCCTGACTTTCTCAATGTCTTGCGCAGTTCTAAATTATTTTTTATTACGATCTCGTATCATCGGTGATCAAACTACGGTTTTAGATATTTATTTCTAAATGTCTGCTATTAATAATTATTTTTTGTTCATTATATCCGGGCGGCGAGTTTTACTTTTCAGTAGGCAGAGTACAGGATACTAGTATGCGCAATCTGTGTTACACAATCTCGGAGACGGTTCATGAATAATAGAAAAAGGAATTTTTTTTGAATAGCCCAAATTATATTCAAATTCCAGTTGTTTTCGAACATGATCCATTCCGCTATCTCAAAAAATGTATTTTACCGACTTGAAAAAATATTTTCTATGGTTAAGAGCACCGGGTCAATCCATACCAAGTGGTCCAACACTGGTTGCTCGACCAACTCAGAAAAAATTGATATTTGATGTGTAGATACCCTTAAGTTTAGAGAGCTCAAAGGTATTTTCTTTATATATTTATAATGTTTACTGTTTGGAGATGGCGGCCATTTTTGTACATGGCCGCACGCGGTTTTTCGCGTTTGCACGTATCTACAAATTCTTCAATTATTCAGCAATGGCTTACCCTTGGACTTTCAAATAATCTGCATTGATTTCAGTACACTCTGGCCTATGAAATAAAACCATAGTTACCAAACTATATGTATTTCTTAAACATTTTTAACACCTTAAAGTCATTGGTCAAAAATGAACAAAATGCAACTTTTGACTGAAGCTTTTCAAAGAAGGAACAATTTCTCATATTTTTTGGGCTGTTACACTATATGTGATAGTTACTTTTAACGAAGTATCAATGTTGGCAAGATTACCCTTACCCAAAAGTAACTATAACTACTACGTAAGGGTGCCTCCACCTCAGGATGTCTTGTACTTTCACTTCACAGTTCTGAAAAAGGCTAGGAATGAATTTTATAAAGGAATATTTCTACATCAGGTGTCTTAGAACGAAGCGTAATGTAGATAATGAAATTTATTTGAACGATAACTTTCGTCTTCATTGCCACAAATAATAAATTATTGTTTTTTACTACGATTCACTACAACATCAAGGTAGTTTTAGTTGAGTTTGCGACATAACAATCTTTAAGAAACCGATGTCACTTTATCTATTCTAAAGGTCGAATCAATTATGCGAAAGCCATTTACCTGATATTTGTCAATATATACTTTTTTATTCCCCACATTTACCCATTTTGTGACTTAATTTTATATGAATTCTGAAACTCAGTTTTCATTGTAGGATAAAAACGACAGCTCGTTTCATTCATGTTTCAGAGTCTCGAAAATTATCCAAAAATTGTTGACAATGGTCAGGATAATGCCGCTACAGCACTGATTCCATATTGTACGTACTAGTTCAGGGAAAACACGGAAACAAAACTTCTCTCTATGAAGGGAATGAATCTGTTACTCTTCTGTGGTAGTTTACGAGGTGTTATTCCTTAAATAATACCTTTCACGAGGTAGCACCTTCGCATAGTTTAAGGAAATAGAGTGAATCCCATTTGATTTTTATGAAAGTTTAATTACTTCGATTATATTAATACTGTTAAAATGATGGAGAGTAGAAGTAAAATTTAATGCAGCTTTTGCGGCGCTCAAATTCTAAAGGAAGCCATGTTTAATAACGTGAGAGAGTGGTATTGCTCAACAATGCGTAATTGATAAACATTTCCTATATGATTGAGCATTACCAAATTGAATGCTGTTACATTATCTCATTTCGTTGTTCTATTCTACCGTAATTTCTGCTTACTCATGTTTTCAGTGGACTCGATTTTCAGTTTGTGGAATGGTTTGAGTACTTCACCACTTCAATTGAAAATGCATTTGAGTTAAACGCTAATGGCTGTACTTGAATGTACAAACTAAATTTCTATCGGCCTTGAACTGGTATGGGAGTGGCAGGTGAAAGCATTTGATCATCATTGTCTGATCAAAGTCTTCCTTCTTTAATAAAGTTTCGCTTAGTTTTTAATATTCATAAATCCGTATATATACACACATAGTAAATGTCTCTAATATATCTTTTCCAATAATGAGATAAAAGCACTCATCTCCCCTTGTGAGTACGGTAAATGGGAGGAAATCAATGAGTACATGGAAACGGTTTTGTGGGTAAATTCCATTTTAGGATAATGATCGTTATTAACTAAAGCGTCTTTCAACAGTCCAACGGTAAAATACTTTTAAAATATTCACAATGGAGGCGGCATGCTTTGTTTGCTACTATTTACTCTATCTTGATAATGATTATGTAGGTGATGAAAATTAAACTATAAAACTCTTCATGTTTAGTTCGAAAAATCAATTTCACTGACTAAAATCATATAAATAATTTTATTAGTAAATTTTCAAGACCATAAAACAGCTTTAGAAGCATTTTATCCAAAATTTGTAGCTTCTTCAAGGATAAGAAGAATTTCTTATCTTCTTAAGAATAATCAAGCCTAGAGTTAAATTTTTTGTCTACACTTAATAACTCTTCGTGATTTTTTTCCGGTGGCAAGTTCTTTAAGTGTTATTTGAAATATTTTTCTCTATGGAGATGTAACATTGTATCATATACTCATATTGGATTTTGAACGTTATCTCATAGAAGTATAGATAAGAATAATTTAAATTTTTACCTTGCACCTCTTTAATTCTCTTCCCTTTCGATTTGATTTGATTTTCAAAATGGTTTCCTGCGTATAAATATTTTCTAAGCAGGGATAAGTAAAAAGCAAGAGAACTTAGCACTATCGGCTCGATATAGTGTCTTAATCGTTAGAGTGATAAGTCAGCGAGTGGGTTCGAATCACAGACAACTCGATGGTTTTCACTTCCATTTTAAATATTTCATATCTGATTTTCCCTAAATACTTCAATCTTCATTTCTGAATTGTAGAGAGAACGGAGCAATTTACCGAAGAGTTTATTTACCTTTTCTACCTTCCTGCAAAGCTTTTGTGAACAGAATCAAAAGGGTTTTATAAACTGAGAAAAATGTAATATTGTGTATATTATGCTAAATATAATTGTAAGATAAAATTTATTTCTAATGATATCGAAAAGCAAAATATATGAAATTGTAATCCGCATTTCTGAAATTGGTAACATTTTTAATGACGTATAATTTGTCGCATTACATTGTGTGACTACCTTCAAGAAGTTTTTGTAGGGGTTTCCCTCTTGACTAGGGTGAATATCTGGCAAGAAATTTCATCTTTCAAGTTGCCCCTGGAATAATTACCACCTAGCCTGTTGCCTTTTTTTGACGTAACGTATGAATAAATAAATTTATCCTCGTCCACACAACTTTGGCTAATTATCGGCAGTTAAACGATTTGTATTAAAAACAGTGATATGCTCATATTTATCCTTCAGGTAAAATAATTGTGTATCCACTTGTAACCGCGAAGGTTCTTATTAATTTTACCACAACTATTTTATTTAGAACTGAAAACAATTATTTGATCCTTATTATAAAATATAATTAGAGATTAAAATACAGATTCTTTCTGAGAGGAGGAAAATTTCTTTCCATTTTAACGTGTTTACAAATTTCCCTTGTTTTCTCAGTCCTTGAGGATGAATCATCGTTCAGTAAGACTGCGAAAACATCTCCGCCCGCAAAAAATACAACATGTCCGTCTGCGATGTGTAACACAAATCTTTCCATATAAGCTCGTAGTAATGTTTGCCTAACTTTCCCTGATATTGCAGCTGTTTTTTCCCATCCTCTGGAAGAATTTTTTCGCTGCTGAAGAAGAAAGGACGTTCTCCGCTCTCGCAGGACCTTTTTTCTCCATTGGCGACTCCAATTTTTAGAAACATTGCAACTTTTATCCGCGATTTTTTCGGCTGTTTTCCTCTCGGGTCTCGGCTGACGATAATTTATTGCGGGTTTACATTATTTATGCTCCGTTTCTTCCCCAACACTGATACAATCCAAGGCAAAGGTTTATGGGTTCTCGAATTATGACAGATTTATTCTGTCTCCAAAATCTACTGAATATAAATTCCCCCCTTAGGGTGACATGGGGTTTAACTAAATATCCAATCGGGAGAGGTCTGACGGGAGAACATTATCTTCAGTTTTTCTGAATTATCTATAGCATCGTTTAAGGCAATTACTCGCTTGATCTCCTCTGTAATTAGCGAAATATATCGTTCTCTCTACCATGATACATTCCACTCAGGATCTCTCCTCAGCATCAAAATGGGAACATCAATATTTTGAAGTTATGACATATAGAACTTCATAATTATTTTAATTTTCGAAAGGTATTTTAGTGTAGTAGTGAATTAATATTTACAGGTTTACCTTGCTAGTAAATGAGTTTTCTTCTGTAAGTTCTTCTTGCTTTGATTCAGTTATCACTTAACCTTATCCCTCTTTAATAGGTGATTTCTAAAACTTTAAGAGATAGGAAATGTATTAAATTTTTTTGATGACATTATTTCTGCTATAGCACATTCTTGTGGAAGACCGTTGGGAAATTTCGCATAAGTTCACGACATTCAGTTTCTCTGAGGGTAGACTACCGATCAATTAGCCTTCACCATTGAACAGTGGAAAAAGGAAAATGATAAAGAATCAATAGTATTCCTGTTATAGAAAGCGATGCAGTGTTATGTACGAGTTATGAAGTGGAGTTGTAAAATGTATTCTTGAAACCATTTCAATTCTTTCTTTGAAGACTGTAAAATTTATATTTATGAAACGATGATAAAATCCGAATTAACATTTCTCCGATCAGTGCGAGTGAAATCGAATTTAAATATCGAAAAACCGAAATAATTAAATTAATAATTATATATTATTTATTATATATACATATTGATTATTATATACACATATTGATTATTATATACACATATTGATTATTATATATACATATTGATTATTATTAAAAACAATTCAAATACAAAAGAAAATTACTTCATAATACTACTTTTTCAATGATGTTTTAGTAACGATACATAAATAAGGAAAACTATAAAAAATAATTAATTTTTACAAATAAAAGCACTTCATGTTACTATTTTACCCTAATATTATATTTTCTATACTTATTTTTTTAGTTTTATTTTACTTTCTCTTCTACTTCGCTCAAATTAATTCTGTAATCAACCTCCTTTAGCTTCTAAAATCTACCTCTCTGCGCCGGAATTCTTGAAAATGTTTGGCCATCAACTGCCTTCCTTAATGTGTGTGCGAATAGAGTAAACCCTTGTTTACATTCGGCAATATTTGGAGCTGCCGTGGACGAAATCCTCGTGGCGAAATGTTTCCCATTACTTTTTATACGAAGACCGAATCCCGCTTAACGAAAATATTTCGCAGTCCTCGGACGTGTACATACGGCTGAGACCCTGATTCATTCGCGAAGATGATATCTTCAGCGAAAATCCGCGTTTCCGTAAAATTCATTCCCCACGCTAATAAATCTAACGGCTTATTTCTGTGGAGAAAGCGGAGTATGAATGAAAGTAGGAAACGGATCTTTTTTTTCCTTCCAGTGCAGATTCCCAGAGGGAAGTAAGGAGGACCGAGGGCTGAGAAAGAGTGGAAAAGGTTTTAAAAAAATTTCCTCGCCGTGCATTTTTCATTAAACCGGTCGATTGCTCGAGAGAACTGTTGTCCCTCGAGGTGAAATATTAAAAAAGGCCCCTCTGTCATTCGCCAACCTTTTCCCGCGTCAACTGCTAGCCCCTTGTCGCGTTCGCATATTGTGAATAAACCATGAACGGCATCCGTCCCCTTAGGCGTCTGTTTCCTTGACCTTTCTATCCGAACGAAGAGCCGCTGACCGCTCCAGCCTACGTCTCCTTGCGAATTCTCTCGACGGATTACGAAATGTTAATCAACTTACATTTTTGGGGGAAAGGATTTCAAAATTTACGCGAGGAACTGTGTGCGGTGGATTTATTTTGCCGTCCGTTTGAACTTCACGGCTGCTGCTTTGTCGCATGAGAGCTGCCCTGATTGTATGTAATTCATAGCGAAATTAATTTTTGTCGTCTCCGTGTCTCTATATTCTCTCATTCAGTCGGGGACTCTTGGAAATTAGGATCTGTTACTATAACTGGGATTCATATGTCATGTGACATATACCTCGAATTTGCGACTCTATCTTGATTTTGGAAATTGGTTTTTGAGACTATTCTGTTTGTTTACAAAATATCATTTCGTACAAATGAAAAGCAGTTTTTGGAATGTCTTTTTCTAATTTTTCAGATTTAATAACTTCGCTATGTTGGAATAATAACCGATGATATTTAAAGACGCAACTTCACAAAGTTACGTCACTTTCAATGATTATGACATGTAGACTGTTTTCAGACGTGGAATTTATATTTTTGTCTTATTTTTTCAAATAAGTCGGTACCCGTTTTCCTTAAACGTATTTCGGTTAGGGAAGTAATATTCCTTAATTTTAAGAGTATAAAAAATAATAATATATCTTAAATATTTCAATCTTTCATTTATACCACTAGCATGACCTGTCATTAGCATGTGGTAAATTTATTACCAAAATTTTTTTTTGATGGGTCGTTGATATATTTTCAGTTTAAGTCCACCTTAAATTAAATATGTAAGAAATAGCACAGTGATAAACATGGCAATAAATTGATAAATAAATTTTTAATAATAGAATTAAAAGAAATATATATATATATATATATATATATATATATATATATATATATATATATATATATATATATATATATATATATAAAGACCTATGTCTGAGAGGATATTTTAAGAGTTTCAATGTGATACCGACAAAATACTTTAGTATCTCAAATGGGATTTATGAGAGAAAATGTTTATGAAAATAGAAAAATCCTATGGAAAAGTTAATTTCCTTCAAACATAAGTTATGCAGAATGCAATTACTCTAGATAGATAAGTTTCGCAGTAGTTTCAAAGTAAATCTGTAACCTTCAATACGTGTGCTCCCGAAGTGGTTTCGGAGGAGGGGAGATGTCTCCGTAAATGTCGTATTGGAACTGGAGTTAGAAACTTCTTGGATCTCATAATGCTTCATCAGGGGCAGACAACCTATAATTTATTTTCGAGAGCTCAAGATTGCTTCGTGCTAGCTATTTCTTCGATACCTATCACATTTCTTACGGAGTTTCCGGGATTCTATTCCCTATCTCGTAGGACGTCCCCACGTCTCTACAGGGTCCTTTCAGAGCCTAACTTCGAAGTTCTTTGAAGCGGTACTAAGTGTCTTCAAGGTTACATCCAAGTTAGAAATGTGCCAATTGCAGAGGGATTTTCATCTTGGATCCTTAACGAGTTTCGGTTGTAAATGCGGTTCCATATTTACCTAAAGCTTCTGAATATTGCAAGTGTAGCCATTCATTCAATTTTACGTTAGTTGGAAGCTCTCATCATTCTCTAAAGTTAGTTTTCCTGTCTTTCTTGTATAATTCGATGATAACATAAGTGTAACTTTTTCAGGGGATTCTACAAAAAAAGCGTTCTTGGAGATGTTGAAATTACATTATGTATGGTTAGCAACTTAGTGGTGGTGGGCGAGAGCTGTGATTTCTGGTTTATTTATTACACTATAAATTTATATAAAATTAGGAAATCACGAAAAATGCCTATCAGAGTAGGTATTTTGATAGATATTTTCAGTAATAGGTTTGTTCGGGCCTTTTTTCTCCTAAGTACACTCAAATTTGTGCTAATGCAAGCTCAAATGCATATAGGTCTCAAATAGTTTTTATCATCCGTTCTCAGTGGCATTTCTCATAGTCAGTGTGAGTCTTGGGGCATTAACAGTTTATGGAAATATTTCTGTATCTTCTTGCAACCGTAACTCAGTTGTGTCATTGGTTATTCTTATGTGATTCAGCTACTTATTTGACTTAAAGAAGCCAATCGAAGAAGAGGTTCGAAAAACTCTCCGTTAGCCTAATTCAGTGAAACGTACTTCCTCTTTCCCGCATAGATTAAAGTAGTCTCGGACCTTCTACGAAATTCGAGAAATTTCTACACTAATCTTCCTCGGTTAGATTCATCCGATAATTTTATTTTCCGTGTCAAACCTTAACCCGATGTAAATCGTTGTTTATTTAAATTATGCTGTCGTGTTAGGAAACATTTTGCTGTTTCTTAGTATCTAGTTTTCGTATGCTTTTAACTTTGTAGTGCTTTCCTCCATAAAAGGAAATTCATGGAAATGGCGAAGTAATTTCGATACCAATGCCAATTTGTCGAAAATCCTTTGCAATTTCATTCCATCCTTTGATTTCCAACCTCAGAAATTTCGATTCTTTGAAGTGGATTGATTCTAAAACTGACCGCAAGAGTTCACCGCTGTGACATCGCCGTTCGTCGTTTGGACATCGATTCTCCATCTATCGCTCAACAATCCATTTCCTAGACATCATCACCTCTCCAACTGAGTCCTCTTTCATTCCGCAAACGAAAGACTTTTGTCGTTCCCAATACAGCGTTTGTCCCTGTGATTTTCGAATACCTCGATTCTGAATTCGTCGTTCCACTCAATTTAACCCACGAGTACCATCAACAAATATGACATCGTATTCTCTGTTAGGGTGATTTGAAATATGACTGGTCATTCATTTGGTGTTGCTTCTTTTTATTTATGTATCCCTATAAAGGCCTGCACTAAAAAGTAAATTTGTATTCTTCTATAGAATATTATCCTGTTTCTAAACTAATATATTTTTGAGGTTCGTAAATACACTTGAATGTCCTCTCTTGAGTTATTTATGCTTGATTTATTGTACTTTTTAAATTTCGAAACTAACTGGAATAGATGAATTACTTCCATGTATTAAGAATAAAAGTATGAAAAGACTAGGATGGATTTTTCCTTTATAGACGATTCTTTTATCTAGAAACATCGAAAAGTACCGCATTCGACACCCTTCGTTCAGTAAGGGCAAACTGGTGAACAAAGTTTTAACGGCACAGTTAAAACTTTAGTAGTAGTTTCGTTCAAGTTTCTGCTTTCACGTGACGTTTTGTTATAATTTTATACTCCAATTGATGGAAGTCGTACGATATCTCGATCGCACCTTTTTAATATCGCAAAAATAAGAAAGATAAGAAATGTCGCAGAAATAAGAAAGCTGAAGTTTCTCTTACAAGACAATGGGGCTATTTTGAGCGATAATTCTGGTTAAAAGGTTTGTCTTATGTTCCTGAACATATGGCATATTTTTAAGATTAGTAGCTTTAATTTAATATTATAAAGAATGGATAGTGAGAATTTGTTAGATTAATGAAAATTGTCTTATGCAAGTTCTGAATTTTTTGAAACGTTAATATTCAGTTGCTTAGCTTGTGTAAGAGGATCAAAATACTCTCCGATCGCTGAATATGCTGGTTAACGTCGGGGAAATTCCTCGAATAGAGAAAGGAAGCCGCGGATTACCGACTTGTTTATTAAAAATTTTCCCTTATTCAAATACAGATTCTTTTTTTTTCCCAGTGTATAAGTAAATGAGAAAATCATACATTAAAGAACTAGTGAATGTCTTTCAAAGTTACCGTGCGTCTATTTTAATTATTGAGTGCAAATCACACACAATTGTCCTCGCTCCTTGCTCACAGATAGCAATTCTTAGGAAAGCACTCAACTGAATAACTAAGGTTTCTCGAATCGCAATCTAGAGTAGTTCTTCGATGTCCACCAGTGAATTCAGCCACCTTTTCTATCCGCTCCTAGCGAGGTTTGCGAAGTTTTCCCCATCCTTTTGCCTCGCTTTGGGGCACCGCTCACCTCCGACCGTTCCCTAACGAACGCCCTTTTGAAGTCCCTTCCCCACTTCATTTCAATCTCCCAAAACCCTTTTTTGTATCCCTTTTGGTCGAGGCAACGAAGAAAACACGGGAGGAGGAAGGGACGAAAGTGGAGGCTTATGAAACGGGGTGATGATATTTATAAGTTAGGGCGAAAGAGTGAGCACTAGCACACACGGGGAAGATAGGATATGGAATGGAAAGGAACTTAAGGATAGAGATGGATGCGTGTGACGTCAAAAATGATGGGTAGGGAACTTTTATCATGTACAATTGACCCAATGCACCCGAACCAAAATATTAGAAGACGATCTAACTAGTATGTCAGCTTGGATGACGAAGATTTCATGCATCTTTAGCAGGGCATCAATCCATAATATTTTTTGCTCCGGTTTTAGTTCCGCATCAACGAAAAATCCAAACTTTGGTTCATTTCGGTTTCGATTCTTCCGTCAACGTCGAACTGGTTCGAAATGCTTGTTTTCGTTTCAACCATTTTAATATAACATCGTACTGAAAGTTTGTTTTATTTTTCCTAGCCTTTTTTAATGTGTACATACAACACATAAATATTTTATTTAGAATTAAACTTTTTGATAATTAGTTGCGAGTTGTAGTTACATGAGTTAACTAAAACACCGTGGATGAAAACATGAAGGTCGGGTACAAGGATGTGATATCTGAGACCGCTTTAATTACCTTTGGATTCTCTCTAATTCAATATGTTTAGGTATTCTAAGAATTCGGTATTCGTCCGTAACAAAGCGGGAAAAGACTATTAAAGGTTTCAAAAATTTTATATCATACACTGCTTGTTATTGTTCAAGAGTTTCTCTAAAAATATTTCTTGAAACGGTGATGCTACTGCTTATGCATTAATAATTTATTATGCAACGTTCAGGAAGCCGCGATTTGACTATATTGTACTCTATAAGATGCTCAAACGCGTCTGAGCTTATGAAAACATTCTTATGTGCTGTCCACAAGACAATAGTAATTAACTTTAGTTGTTGTATTGTTGAATTAGAAAAGGTACAACATAAGGTAATAATTTTGTGAAGAATAGCCACAAGAATTAGGTGAGCATTACTCAGATACCTCAGGATGATGGATGAAAATCTTTAGAAGATAGAAGGTTCTTGGAAAGATTTTATTTATTTAATGAATTCAGAGTGAGTTCATGGAATTGAATAAATTTGTTGAGTAGAAGTTGGATAATATTATGCGTCCTTTTTACATAGGCGATTCTGATACTGCGAGAAGGATCAGAGAGATGGATGCTAGAATCTGTCGATTCAAGAGTTCATTTTTTTCTATACCCGAAAGCAATCGATTAGGAAAGAAGAGACACGGTGCGTGCCCACTTACCATAGGGCGGCTAGCTGGATACACTTTTAGATCTAGAAAACTATTTGTGAAAAGTAAATATAATGTGAAAACCTATATGTGACCAATAAGTGAGTTACAAATCGTCACCTCTGTATGTATCTAATCATAATACTGCGGATAATCATTTAATAATTAACTTCCCTTATGAAAATTTCGAATGAGCGAAAAAGAGAAGCAGTGATAGATGAAAATAAAATAGAATAAATAGGAACGAAAGAGAAATGAAAGATATAATTGGCATAGTGAAGGTGAATGAGAGCAGCTGAAAAGAGAGGGAAGCGGTTACCCCCAAAGAGGAGGTCAGCAAGGGTATGTTTTTTATGTGAATGGGCGGAGCCCTTGCAGAGCCGACTGAATCCTTCTTGATCTTCCTATCCCTTACACTTCCCCAAAAAAAGGCCCCTGAATTCAGTGTCGGAAACCCTGAATTTTTTACACTCTACATATATGATGAATTGGCTCCCCCATCTGCTCGTGCCGCACATTCTGTCATGTTCCTAACCGGCTAATTTAGATCCGATTCCAATTTCTTTTTCTGATTTGATTGGATTGATAATTGAGTCAGTTTTAATCGAAGGATTTAGTGGAGGAGGTAATTCTTCTTGAGTCAAATTAAAACGCGCAAATTCCGTTTTTTATTGCCAGCCAATTTCGTGGACAACTGTATGTGACGATTGTTCGTGGTGAAACCGTTCGATAATTTAAATGTAGTTTGGAAACCAAGATATTTTAATTCTTTATTTCGAGCTATAAATTTATTATATTTTATATATTATGAAAGATGGTGCAGTTTTTCTTCCTGTGTTTTGTCAATCTATACAAAAATGTTAAAGGGATTAAGTTCTCAGAAGTAAATTTGATGTGACCAAGCTCAACTTTGTGGAAGGAAGCCGTACTAGAGGGAGATAACTTTGTATTTTCCTCAGACAATGATTTTATTAGTGACGACTAATTTCGTCTACGAACGAAAAGAAACTAGACGAAAATAGTCATCAAAAACAAATTTATTGTCTGTGTAAATTACAAGGTTGTTTTTAAGTTGTTTAGCACTCAGTAGTATTAGACCTTTCATGGAGTATTACCTTAAAACTTTTTAATTAATACAACTTTCTTTAAAAAATAATGGATTCAAGCTCCTCTTAAAGAATCTGAACTTAAATTTATTTCATAGCCTTTAAAATTACGGACCTACCAATCAATTTCACTTGCGGTAAGCTTTATCATTGTTATTTATGTATCATTAACTTCAAATATTATTTGTTAGTTAGACCACCTAGTTAGTTAGTTAGTAAACTCTCTTAGACTTGATAAGGAATGAAATTACTTTTTTTCTGTTCAATATATATTTTTGAGAACCTGCCGATTATTTTTTGCTGTTTTCATCCAAAGCTTTTACATTCAAGTGAAATTATCTGAATTAGCCATAATTTGAAACTTGATTTACCTTTATATAATTAGGGTTTAACCGAATCATAAGATATGAATCCTGTAGAAAATATGCATGTTACCTAAATTTCATTTTCATGGATTTCAACGCAGCAAGTCTTCCGGAACCGGTTTCAACCTAATCAAAATCATAATTAATTTGCATAAGCTCTGTGATCTTTTTCTCGGGCATTACGATTGGCCTTCACCCATGTATGTTGAAGGAGAGTCGTCAAATTCCACGACCATGTTCTTAATAAGAAACTGAAGCGTTCGAATTCTCAGCCTCAATTGTTTGACATACTCGCAAAATAGGCACCAATCATTCATTCCTTCTCGATTACCGATCCACTCGAATTCTTCGGGGATTTTTCCCTCAATTAAAAATCCGTTCGCAACCCGTGGCTCGTCTGCCAATAATTAATCTCGATGGTCAAAATGTTCTTGCCCGCTACTTCAAACCTCACGAATTTCCAAATTTGGCTCCGATCCAAGAGGTCTCGTCTTTCGCGAGACGTAATTTCATCGCAGTTTCAATATTCTCCACTTTGCCGCTTTCATTTTTACGCTCCTTCAACAAAGGCCCTCTAAATTTTATTCTCCGCCGTAATTCGATTTTTCATTTAGGCTGTCTCCCCCTTTCTATGGCGAGAGCGAGGGTGGAGAGAATTGATTTATTGGTCAAACACTGCGATATTCGGAGCGTGGGATACGCTGACCTGTTTGTATACCTTGAATGACGCGCAAGGTGTTGTCGGGAAGGGAATTGCCGATTCAAAATGGATGCAGTAAAAATAGCGACGGAGGTCTTTGATATCCGTAAAAAAAAAGGCTCGAAAAATTGCGTGTTTATTGGAAATTTAAGCCCGTTGCGAAAATAATGTGGCGATCCTTTGTAACCTTGTCAACTTTGTTGTGGGTGAAAGTGTCTTTTTTTGGAATTATTCACTATATTTTTCCTATGTTTGTCTCCTAGAGAATATGTGGTAGGCTTTTGATGTTTTTTTATTATTCATGAAATGGATTAAAAGGTAGTTTTCCACATTTACTTATCGCAAGTTTTTGCAACTTTGCAGCCAAACTAGGATCTTCAGGTCCAGATGAGTATTTTCCAATTTTTCAATTTTATTGTTCTTGTATTTAGGAAAAGTTGTGATATGGCTGTTTTATTTTTACTGTTTGATAAAAACCTATGAAATATTTGGGAATAGTTTGGGTATAACTTATTGTAATTAAAGGATTTTGTCAACAAATGCAAAAGCATCAAAGGATATTTTTGCCCATGTGGTTCAAAAATTTTAAATTAATCCACCACCAGAACACTACAAAGTTACGGCTATAGGAGATTGAACTTTAATTACATTGCGAAAAAAATCGTTTAATGAACGCTTAATTGGTTCACTAATAACTTTATTCGAAACGTAAGAGTATTTTTGAATGACTTTATACGGAAGAATTACATTTTCTATACGTATCCGATTAAGTAAAAATACTTCATTATAGAAGAAGGGAATTTCCCAGATATAATTCCCACAAATCCGCCTTATTATTCCTCTCTCATGCAATAAAACAAAGAAGCATTTATTGCTATCAAGCATTGAGCTCATAATTACCAG
The DNA here is from genome assembly GCA_036926295.1 of Pachydiplax longipennis. Lineage (NCBI taxonomy): Eukaryota > Metazoa > Arthropoda > Insecta > Odonata > Libellulidae > Pachydiplax > Pachydiplax longipennis. The sequence goes on along the minus strand of JAVFKF010000014.1, from coordinate 1,785,954 downwards.
AGCAGAAACGAAGACATTCTAATCCTCTATGTTCCTCCAAATCGTTCAGGCTTTTAGATATTTCACGCTTTCTTGATTATTGAAAGTTGGGGTCTTTAAAGCTGTCCAAATTAAACTCGTATGTCTTCCCAATGAAGTGGCTCTAACTTAAGCCACGTTGCCCAGTGACACTTTACGCCCTTCGGCTTTTATTGTCTCTTTCTCTGTCGGGTTGCTCTTTAATATCTTTGCTGACATACTAACTCTTTGGCTCGTTCCATTCTCGCTTACGTCGGTCAAAGCCAACCATTTTTAATCTCCCTTTTTGAGAGGCGCCTGACGCAGTTCGCGAATACAAAGGCCCAACGCTTTTCCTCACTTAAAATGATAGCTTCACCAAATTATCGTTTTCACGTAGGTAATCGCGAAGTCCTCTGTCTGTCACAAAGTGTCACGTGGAGCTTTATACTCCTTCCTCACGTGGAACAAATTCATCATATGGTCCCTTCAGACTTTTAATTTGTGTGCTTTTATTTCTACCTGATAGACAATAAAGTACTTGGATATCCACATTTTTTCTATTTTTCTGATAGGGTTTCATAGCAAAATTAAAACGGAAACGGTGATACAATAGAGTATGAATAAATATGTATTTGCTGACAGAAATCTTCGAGTCTCACTATTTAGAAATGACCAAAACGAAATCATGTTCCTATTTCCATTGAATTTCAGTGGGTATTTGGTATAGTGGTATTGTTATATGTGCTTCCACATCCTAAGTTGATTCCACAAATTTGGGTCCCCGACGGGAATAGATTCCGGGACCACTTCCACCAAAGACAAACGTACTGCCCCCTTGGCGATCAGAGTCCTCAATGGATTACTCTCCACTTAAGATAATCAAAATTATCCAGCAGAGTTTTACTTCTGTGAAATGAAACAATTTAGGTCAATAAAATCTATACAGCGCCAGTTGCCTTCATATTTATCTATTTTATTTTCATGAGTAAACGTGTACCGTGTAAAAACTGCAACGGAAAGCTTTCTCGTGACGATATGATTAATTCTTTCATATAACTAGAAATAAAATGAAAAATCCTTAAAACTAGGACACCTCCTCGGAAACGAGTACGTCTAATATAAACTTCACAGATTCAGGCGAGGTGTTGTGGTAATCCATAATGGAAAGGAACTATTAAAGATTTGTACTTTTACCAGAAGATGAAGATTAATCTTCGAAACCGGTCGTGTAGTGGTTGTTTGTGTTAAAATAAAAATTTTTTGTGGTAAAAGTACAAATCTTTAATAGTTCCTTTCCACTACGTCTAATATGACTACCCTTTTGCAACGTAAGATAGAATCAAGTAGCAGTACTATATCTACGTATACAGACTCTATCACAGACGATGCTTCCGTAGCAGTTTCCCATCCTCGCTAATTATTCGTGTGGCGCTTCTTAAATATTTCCACTGGACGTGGACCAGGTGTCAGTGGATTGTCTACCCCTTACACTTTAATGGACACCTCTTCCCCGGCACATTACGTTCCCTGTAAAGGGTTAGAGGGGCAGTGGAAAAACACCTTGCGTCCCCCCTATTATAGGGGAGCTATTAAAAAACACTTAACCTTGGGCCACAGCCTGGTACAGAAATTCTCTCCCGCTTTTCCCATGGATTTTTGATGGTCTTCTTCGGAAGCGCTCAGGTTCCGACTGGGCTTGGATTAAGGCTGTTGTTCTGGTGGAGCACTCTTGCCCCCGTAAATTGTACACCGTGAAGGAACTTAATGGATAGCCCTGTGAATGAGGACTCCTTGAAGGAGATGAGGAGAGTTCATCTAGGGGACGCGTGAAAGAAGCCAACGCTGAAGAGGAAGAAAATTAAAGGACCCTTCTGACGAAATGGGAGACCTTTCGTTTGCATCTTCCCCTCCGTTTTTCTTTTCGTTTTCCTTACTTATCCCTTACATTCCCGAAGAAGTTGCGTTTGGAACATACTGCGGAAATGCACGAATTAAGACCTATCTTGAACGCTACCCCTTATTAATTTATGCACGAGTATCCAAATTTACATCTAATAATTGCCCCCACATTTAAAACAACCTTTGAGGAACCTTTTTTTATTGGTACGCTGAATTTTTCTTTTGGAAACATTAGAAAGCCGCAGGTCTGGCCGCTCTTGAGTTGCGTGTTGCATACTTTTCAATAGGTTTATATCGCAGTTGTATCCTATAAAATTGATTCATTCGATGAGTGAACTGGAAGAGAAAATTTTCAAGTTCTTCCAATTTTTATGTAAGATCTGTTAAGTGAAAGATCTGGGTTGGAGTCTCGGTCCAGCCAGCCTTTTTCGTGTCCATTTTTCCTTGGGATTTTTTCTAGGAGCATTCTATTACGTGCAATGTCTCACTCTTTCCTTATAGTAAATTCATATTTAGCGAAGAGCATCCCACGATCATGAACTTATACTCTTAGCTTAGTACTAGAAAATCATTCCTATTTCCCAAGTAGCGTACAGCTCTCCATAACCCTGGAAGTTTTCGAAAACCTAAGCGAATGGATGCTGGCAGTAAAATGATTAAACTATGGCAGAGTTTGGCAGTCACTCTGTTCTTTTTAACTCCATTTTTACGATTAAAATGTCTTCCGTAACCTTGAAGAATCAAAATTTCTTGATGGTGAAAATGTTTTGAAGGATTTTTAAGCAGCACTAAATGTACTAAGTCATTATGATCTCCATTTAATTACAGTCAATGGATAATAAATTTTGTTGAATTGGTGAGTCGCTTTTCCACATCTCCTAGCATACGATGCAGACTGTTCCAGAGTTCGAGAAAGAGATGCGAGATGCATGGGAAACCGAATTAAAAATAAATGCACGAATAAATGTATGAAGAGACGAGGGATTAGAAAGACGCTGAATTTAGGATAGAAAGAGCTATCGATTTCACTGGAGCGTGAAAAGGCTTGAGAGCTGTGGTGAATGTATGGTGAATATGTGCATAAATGATTTCCTCCGGAGTTCCCTATCCCAGGATCATTATCTCTCTTTTATTCTGCCGTAGCATTTGAATTCTTTTGGATAAAATATTCTTCCCGGTTCTGCACATCCTTCGAACTCATTAGAATTTCAGTTCAGTCGTTGAAGTAAACGCTTTAACTTTGAAAATGCATGCGTAGTACTTTTGGGATATTTCTGATTCTTAAAAATCTCCTTATCTATTCTGGTCAATATCTAATAATCCTAAGGGATATAAGTTGGGCTAGATTGAACATTCAAACTTTAAGTCAATCCTTATGTAAGGTGCCATAGATCCAGCAGTTTTTAAAATGGTAAGAGCATTTATTTTTGTCCAGACAACATTAAATTATATGACAAATTTGACAAAGAATTACAATTATTTTTTCTCAAATTCTCTACCAACTACTGCAAGAGATTCAACATCTTCAAGTTTCAGAATATTGCTTTTTATAAGAGATGATCAAAAAAAGAAGTTTCTTTAAACTCGTTCTCTGAATTATTTTTATCTTTTCCTCCTTAAGAATTATTGGTGCGTTTTATCTAATCTAATTATGTTGAACATCGACACAAAGATTTTCTCCAGTGAATCAACATGGTCCATTCTAGAATTTGGCTATGCAAAGCGTTTAATAACACATTATTCCATTGTTTTCACGTTAAATATTTACTTTGATTTGCGATTAAAAGACAAGAATATTGTAGAAGTCCACCCAATCATCGGTTTTATGTAAATGGAAGTTTCCATGAAACAAGAAGCTAAAAAACACGATTTTGTCTTCAATTATAAAAGAAAAATGTACGTATATCTAAAACATAGAACAATTGATGTAACACTCATTAGTTTGAGTCGATATTTAACGTATTACGTTTCAAGTGACTCATTTTTCTTATCACAAAATGCCTCCAAAGTGAGACCTAGTGTTGCGAACATATAATATACTAATTTCTTGTTTCTCATGAATATTCATTCTCCTCTTTTGTTGGCCTTCATACTTATCTTTTCTAAGATAGGGAGATTGCTTTTTCTTTTCCTCTACTTCGACTTTGATGTGTTTTATCTCACCCTCCTTTATAAATTTCTCCACTACTTTATCCCTTTTCTTTTCTTTTTCAAAAGCTTAATCCTTTTCCTGTTTTTTTCCTGACCCCATCTCCACCTTTCTTACCCACTTTCTCAATTTTTCCTCGCAAAGTAACGAATGACGTAATTTGTTCTCCGCTTTTCTTCTCCTAGATTAGATTTCCACCGCAACTCTTCTGAAAAGAATCCCGGCCTTATGGAATTAAGGTTTACTTTTTAATGAGAGAGCGGTGTGGATTAGGCCTCGGAATCATAATCTTTCCCTCTCTGATAAGAAACCACTCTAATACGCTAATTACGTAGTGAGTACGTTGAGTCGTGAAGGATTTCATGGACTTGAATGATTGTGGACTGTGGAGCATTATTTTAACAAACACTTCATTCATTCCTCAAAACTTTAAAGGTAAGATACGTTAGTGGTACAATGTTTAGCTTTTAATACAATGAAAGGGATGTCTCCCTACTTGAGTCATGCAGTAATACTCTAATAACTTTATTTTGAGTGACTTGTAAGCGTTGGATATCGGGGGTATAGGCGTCACCCCTGCAAACTATGCCATATTGTATCTTAGAATCAAAAACTGCATATTGGACAGCTTGCGACACAGATATTGGACAGGATATTTCAGAAAATATAACTGCTTTATAATAGAAAGCAAATCAGTTCTCACCTAACCACTATGGATTTTCTAATATTTGGTTTTATCAATTTTCAAATCTAAATATTTTGTGATAAACTTAGTCTATTTTTGTACAATATTTACAGTTATCAACAGCTTGAGCATTGCATTCGATACGTTTAAATATTAGAATAAATAATCGTTTTTATTAAAATACGTTAATTTTATTAAATAATAAATCGTTAATAGATGTTACCTGGTTCTTACTAAATGAAATACATTCAGTTTTGGAACTTGACACCATCTTGTTAACACAATGCCAAACCTTCAACGTTCCAATATCAGTGTACATTTTATGTACACATGATTTCATACACTTCAATGTGGTTAATGAATATCTGTACAGCTCTCTGTCTCTTATCCTTCGAGTCGCCAGTGCCCATGCCTCTTCCCTCCCCCACACACTCTGCTACCCCTCTACTGCTCTCCCTTCTTACCTACAGCCATGCTTTCTTTTCTTTCTTCCTCTTTACACTGTCCTGCTTCCTGATTTCCTTTACCCTATTTCCTTTCCACTCCTGTCTCTGTTTTCCTTCCTCGCTCTTTTTCCAATCTTTCACCTTGTCTCTCATCCCTTGCATATTTCCTGCCAAACATTGTCTTTGTACCTATACTTTCCTGGGCTATAAAATGCTGTGTTTTGGAACATTTCTTGCCCGATGAAGCAACGCTTCAAAATTTAGGCCGTCTTTTTTCATATATTTGTTCTGAAGTACAAATAAATCTGTGTTCTTTCTTCATTACATCATTAACGAACTAAATTTTGCCTATTCAATACCCTTTAATTTAGTGCTTATATTATTCGAACCTGTGACGAGGGATACGACAGGCGGAAGAAGAAAAGTAGATACGAGGTATCGATAAATATTGAACTGAGTATTGGTTGCTTAATTTCGAAGCACAGCACTGCATGGAAGAAAACCACAAATGTGGAAGAAGTACTATTTACTGTATAATTTTAATTGGATCATTTTTATAACGATGCGTATTCCTTTGTGCAGGAATTTTTTTATCCTTCTCTAAAATTTTGATGACGTTAACACTAGCCAACTACTATTTCTTTGTTTATCAAAACTGAAGCTGTCGGCCGGGGTAGTATGGGGTTAGAAAAAAGTAATTCAAGTAAAAGAAGATAGAAAATATATTGTTTGATTTCGATGTGTGAGTGGTTTACGTTTCTGAAACACATTTTGCTGTTTAAGAATCTGAATTTTTTATGCTCAATTCAAGAGTTAGTGTTTTTTCTGGAATATTATAATTCATCACATTGTTGTTTTTATTAAATTCTTCATCGCTGTCATTGTAATTGGTCAATTATGACTGCTGATGGGATGTTGATAAATAAAACAATAATCGAGATCTCTCAATCCACGAGTTATCATAAATGATTTACCCTGCGGCGTACGCTATGTTTATGTTATCTCAGTAGTCATGAATACTGTATGATAGGGTGAAATATTACGTATGCATCAGTCATGATATGAATTTCACAGTGATTTAATCTGAGGTAAATTCTAAATCTTTACTTTTCTCTTTTCAGGTAATTACTTCAACGACCTGTCCTCCTCCGGATGAATAAAGGTTCCCGAAAAAAGAATGATTCATGCGTACGCTTTCGATACAGTTTCATCCGAGGTACGTTTTCTATAGCAGCTATATCAGCTAATGATTTAGTTCGGAAACTTGAGTTTTTGAGTTTCCTTTTCAAGATCAGTCTTTTGTGAATTTCGGTGGCTTTTATTTATTCTTTGAATGCTACGTAAGATTGGAATTATCTGGATATTACTACTATAACTGGAGCTACTATTTCTTTGAATTGAAAGGAATGGAAGACGAGTTTTAGTTCCTTCAATCCCACTCTTTAGGCTCATCAAGGAAATTAAGTGGTCTATTCTTTACGCTCTTAAGCTTTAGGAACCTATTTTGAAATAGTATTTAAGCTGTATATCTTACAAAAGTCTTGCATAAAAATTTTGAGGGGCTTAAATATCTTCGAGAAAATTCTCCTTTTAAAAGTATTCATATCCTTTTTAATGAGGCAAAATTTTGGATTTAATTTCAAGGTTAAGAAATATCTCGAAAACATTTAAGCATAATTGAAACGTACCTCTGAAATTCAAATTCATATTTAGCCTCGAATTACGTTGGTTTAAATTTTTTGCTGTCAGTAAAGAAGTTAACTTATAATAAAATAAGCAAATTAAATAGAAAGAGTATTTTGTGGAAACCCATGATACCGTACCCATAATTTCCAAGAAATGAACAGTATGTCTAATTTTTTCTGCATTTTAAAAGATGAAGTAAAATTTGAATTTTAAATTAATCTTCTCAATAGGCACATTCCAATTTTATGCAGAAATCGATGTTCATGCCTGTATTTGATGTTATTATATAACGTTTATAATATACCTACGTTTTATATTCTGTGGAATTCTAAATGTATTACCATTTATTTCTACATCAAAATTTAAACTTAAGAAAGTCTTTGATCGTTCATCTTTGTATGAGAAATAATTTATTTAAGAAGATCAAATCTCTGGTTTTCTTTTATTTCTCCCTGAAAATTTAGATTATCTAAGATATTAACGATGTTACTTTTCTGGCAAAGTTATTATCAAGATTTTCTGCGTAAGTTTCATAATTAGATTTTAGTTAGGAGTTCATGTGAAGGAGGTTGTAACTTAATTGTCTTGAAGTTTGCATGCGATGTTTAAACGGAACAAGTTAAGCTGCAACATAACTTGTGCGTTTCTCCACAGGGAAGTACTAGTAAAGTTAAAAGCCCTTGAAAAAAGTATATAAATTTTTAAAGGGATGTTAAAATTTCGTAAAGATGATCGTCATTTCGTAAAAGATTGCTTATCTTATTTCTCACATGGCATTATTCCAATATTCATCTCATCCGAGTAATGAAATTATATATATAAGCTCCCATTTACAGAAGTGAAGAGGCGGGGCTCGGTAGTTCAATGCATAGAATACCTGCCCGGAAAGTGGGAGACCCGGGTTCGAGTCTCGGCCAAGTCACAATTTTTCACTTCTTGTATAACCTTGGGTTAGTCGCACAACTTAATGTGCAAAGTAAAAATTACATTTCCATCGTTAATGAAATTATGTCTAGAATATTCTGGAAACAAACTATAGTTTTCTAATGAGTTAATTAATCCAGCGATACACTGCAAAATTTTACGAGGGAAATAATATCACTGTGTCTGGCTCTAAGCGGTATTTAGCATCAGCTATAATTAAAGGGAGGATATATAATAAGGTCAATTCAATTCGTGCTTGACTTTAGCTTATTCTATCATGTAACCCAATGGAATTACCCTCCCTTGCAGAACATTTCACCAGGTTTTATCACTACGTTGGGCCTAGTAATATGCCCGACCTTCGGAAAGATACTTTAATCTCTCCCCAGATGTTGCAAGCATTACTAATCCATTAAGAAAAAAATTGTCTGGTTCGGTTTAATAATCAATGTCTTCCCTGATTTACGAAAAGCGATCACAAAGATTCGAGCTCATTTCAGCGAATTAAGGGAAAAATGAATTTCCGTGGAATTTCATAGCACAGTTTTTTATTGGAATATTGGATTAGTGAAAAATCTTTTGAGACTTCTCAAAGATAAATTTTTATTTCTTTGTGCTTTCCTATTGATTGCTCATTAATTAAATTTCGGCCAATCAAATCAAAGTTTGTGAGAGCTTGGGTTCTAGTTAATATTAAAACTGATGTTTGTGTGATAATGGGTGTATGAATAAGCATACAAATAAATTCGTTTCTTAATTTTAAAATATGGGAATGGACTTAAGTATGACTTAAATAATAATGAAAATTTTAATCAAACTTCGCCTTCAAAAGATATTTGGAGGGATAACGCTATAATATATTAATAAGGGTTCTTTAGAACTGTTGATTATTTTATGTATTGTATTGCAAATTGTGAATTTACTTCATTATATGAATGAATTAATGAATGAATTATCCATAAAAGAACTGACTTTCTTTTGATTTCATGTGAAAGTCAATTTTGAAGTTTTCTAGGGTCGCCCCAATTTCTTCTTTCGAATTCATAACTTTCATCAGTGATTTTAATTACAAGATAGTAGATCCTTGTTCCCTCTCTTGTTTGAATCCAATTCTTCATTTTTTAAACCTCTTCTTTGACGAACCAAAGAATTAATTAGAGGATCGGAAGAGCACACTAATAGCATATATATTCGTCGAAATATATGCACATCGAGGGCATTGTTTGAAATTATGATGTTAAATTAACGATATTGCGGAATTTATGAAAAAGCGTATTCATAATGAAAAACCAATATCGACATTTTTTATGAAATTATTTTTTTGCGAAAATATATGTTCCTTAAAATCACGAATGTTGACTTTTTTGGAAATTGAATGCTTTACAGAACTATGTATGATACGAAATACGAAATTTTAAAGTTACCTTGCACGTGTATTACGGTAATGAAAATGCTTCGAGATTGAGTGAGTAAATTCGATCAGGAAAAGGAGTAATATTCAATAAAAGACCTTCGTTGTGTTAAGAAAGGAATAACCCGCTGTATACTCGTAATTGTTAGGCAATGGGATAATGCTCTCGTGCAGAGAAACATTTCTCAAGAATTGGATTAATACTTTAGTCTTTTAGTATCTTTATCTTAACATTTGTTTGATTAATAAGCCTACGTTCATAGCATGCATTTGGTATGAGTTAGATTGAATAGGATTTAATACACTCAATCATTGCATAATAGAAAAAGTATCTTATCTTAATCAAAACGAGCCATTCCTCTAACAAGTCAACTTCAAACTGGAAGGAATATTCCTCTCCTTATCAGAGAAATGTCCTCTTAAGCGTTGCTACTTTCATCCTAATTGGGCACTGTTATAAATTATGTAATGAGTTTATGGTTAAAGTGCCTCGCCGCGTATCTTTGCGGTTGCTTAGCGTAACGATGCAATTATAACTTAATGCGGGTGCCTATCGAGTATCTTGTTACGGCCTAGTGCAAAATCGTGTTTCAGTTGGAGTAGAAGCCACAACGGGTGCTCGGGATCGAAGCAATATAGAGAAGGCGGCGGAATGGAGAAATTGGGGGAAAGAATGTTCGAAAAGATGGGAGGGAAAGAAAGTCGGGATGAGGATTTAAGTTGGGGAGAAAGTTGAGTAGAAGAAGGAGTGTTTGGGGAAAGAAAGTTGGGTAAAACGGAGGGAAGGAATGTTATTAAAGGAAAAGGAGAAAAGTTGTGGTGAAGGAGGGAGGAAAGTTCTCTTGGAATGGGGCGAATGAGTGTGGAGAAGGAATGAAAAATGGTGGAAGAAAGAATGAGGGAACGAAAAAAGAGAGGTTGGGGTACTCCTCTAAAATGCGGAATTCATCTCATATAATTTCGATACGGAATTATTAAGAGGGCCTACAAATTGGCTCTCTTTGGATTTTTAAAGCGGCATTGTTAGCTGATATTTTTTGGCTGCTCTAACCTCCTTCTCTGCTTTCCTACCTTTTATTTTATTATTTTGGGTTCATTCGCCTCAGTTATTATCTACGTACTTGAGAAATTCCAGGCAAGTTACCTGCTTTTCAGTGCCTTTCGCCTTCTGAATACTTCCGTTTGATTAGTCCTCAAGCTTGCGATATTATGGTAAATCATAAGAAAACCTTGGCTAGGGATTCGAATATTTTAGTTTGTGTCGATATTCATTTTAATTATAGACTGCCTGAGTGTATCTATTCTTTTTCTTCGCTTATATAAGCTCGTGTAATTTTTATTTTACTCAATATTTTCTTTAGGACGTTGTTGCTTAGTGAAATGGTCTTCTTAAATTTTGGTTAAAATCATCGAATCAATGATAAAGAACAGTTTTAAAAACAAGAATGTCGCTATGTTCTTAATCCGAGATTTAATTTTGGTATCATTTACATTGTAACATTGATTTAACGTCCAAATAAACGATCATTTCAGAGCATTAAAATTGATTCCCTTTGCCAGATCGATTTGCCTTTGCCATTATTGTCATTCGTAGAGAAAATGATGCAATAAATTCCTCTTTACTTGAATTGTATTAGTCAATGAAACCTTTTAGAAAATATTATTCCTATACCTCATAATTCTGCAAAAGTAGGATAATAAGTGGTTTAGCTGAAATGAAATTCTGTTTTAGTTTCCCAAGGGAAACTCATCTGACGTTTAATACCCTTAACGTGGAAATCTTTAATATGAGATAGTTATTCTTACTAATTGAGAGCGCTTTCGTACGGAATGTTATGATTGAATTTGGACTTTAACTAAGTACCTAAGTTTTTAAGGCTTGTTTAAGTTTCTAAGCTTCTAAGGATTATCTTCTGCCTTTGAAATCGAATTTATGGCATAAAACTTAACTATTAAATTGTCTATATATCAGGAAACAAATCGAGAAATGTCTCTTGCGAAAATGAAAATGGGTAAAAGTGTTGGAAAAATATAAATGAAAACTACCTTTCCGTAGAAAACAAGATCTTTATCATAATAAAATATAATATGCAAAATATATACAATATAATAATACAAAAATGCAAAATATACAAAACCTGATGTACGTAACCCCATGCAAAATATAACAGATACACAAGGGGCATGACATGTGTATTTTTAAATTTTTTCATCGTCATGAAATATCACCAAGCCTCTCCCCTGTCGGTTTTGTTTACGGGTAAAGGTGATGACGTCTAAAAAACCGCCTCAAAACCCACATACGTGTGATTATTTGTCAACAGTACATCATCATATCAACGATAAAAAGTGAAAGTATCAAAGTAGCTGATAATAAAGGTTGAAAGAATCGGTCAATGAGTTTACCTCATAAGATATAAGAACTAAAGAACTGTAGAACAAAATAGATTTTGTATTGTTTTGTTCTACAATTCTTTCGTTATGGACTACCACCCTGTAAAGGCCAATACCATCAACGCTAAATATGGACTACTCTCAGAATTACAACGAGTTCATAATAGGCTAGTATCCTGGGACTGTAAAGAACAGTGACTGAACATTTTCAAGGGCGGGTACGTTTCCTTACAAGAGCATTAAGTAGGCCGACAAAGGCCGCGACGCGAGAGATCGCCGAAATGGGTCGAAGTTTGAGCGTCTCGGAAATAAAAAATTGCGCCGGAATTCGCCAAATGGAAGGAACTCACGCTCAGAGGCGTCGGGAATAAACGATGCCGGCGCGAAACTTCCATCCACCGCTTTTGTTTTGTCACGAGTCACGAATCTCGGAGGAGCGTGCATGCAACAGACATCTCTTCAAAGAAAGCATTCCGTCTTTTCTTTCTCTGAAACACATTGCGAGCGTTTGTTGCTCCAGTGCGGTCTCTCCTCTGCTGGAAATTCCTTTGCAATTAAGCGAGAACGGCGCGTTTGAGTAACGCTTTATGTTGCGGCTTTATCTCTAAAATTTACCAGGCGATGCATGAGCAATCTTATGCTCCTAGAGAATAATTATTACGGAGCGGATGTAAGTTCTTTGAAGGAAATTTCGCTGCTGAGTGTGAGGTTATTTATTTAACGTCACTTAAGGACCTCGTTTAAAGTTTTGTTTCCAATTTGGATGGGTTATGGTATTATGGGTAAATTTTTTCTGCCACGTGGGTACACTGATCGTATGCTAAATAAACTTGGCGTATTCTACAGATCCTAGAGGAAACTGATCGCTGCAGTTCGAGAAAACTTTATCTTCTCTAACGAATACATAATTTTCATATCGGAGTTAATAACCTTAATTTTCTTTATACGAATAGATTATTTTCTGGTGAAATGCTACAATTATTATATTTCTTTATTTAAAACAATTAGATACTCCCATAAATTTGTGTTATAATATATGATACTAATAAATAATACGGCAATCGTTGATAAAATCAACACAAAACAAAAATAAAAACTATGAATGAGTGTACATTGGGGAAACATGAATTAATAATTTTATATAGTTATGCATATTCTTTAGTCGTAGGAAATGTATATACCTAATTTCGGTTAAAATAAGATTAAGTCTATTATGCAGTTTACTCTTCATCGCCACGATTCTTAAATATATTATTATTTCAAGAAATTGGGTGGAGCAGATTACTTTTCCTATACGATTCGATTACCGTTTTTAGAAAGCATTCATTAAATATTAAAAATTACTATGTTCCATACTGATTCAAGACGATTAATCTCGCCGCCCTTGCTGTTTTACTATCACCTATATTATTCCAAGCTGAGAATTTTCTTTTCATTCGCAGCTGTGCGAATTTCTATGTTGGTATTGTTTGAAGGGATGAGGCACTTGTCCACAGCAAGCACAGTCCTAATGAAGCTCCTCGCTAGTTGTTTTGAAAAGAGTCGTATGCAATGCATGATTATACATCTTTGTCGTTTTATCTTCGCGTCGTGCCATCAATCCGACGCCTCCGTTGTGTATTTCTTTATTCTCTGGGAAGAGAGAACTTGGCAATGCACGGATGCAGCAATTCCTGTGAATATTATAAAGGCCATTGTTGGGGTTACCCCTTCTATTCACATTATGAATTTCTTAATTATTTTAGAATTCTTGTCAACCTTCCTCTCATATTCATTCTCTATACTTGCAACATTATTTATTTTATAATTAGACTTACAGTAAGCATTTTGAGTGGAACTTACCCGACTTGGATTTTGGTTTTAATGACAAACTACGATGAGGTGAACTTAATGTAATTCATAATTATGAGTTGTAATTCAGAGTTATGTGGTGTAATTTATGATTAATGATACCGTTGCATTGTTACCCTCCTGCATAATCAGTATTCGTTCTTCTACGTAGAGAAGCAGCTCCTTTTGCCTATTTCCAAGGTGGAAATAATTATTTAACCGATTCTTGCGAGACAAAAATGAATTCACGAGCAAAAACAAATAAGATTTCGAATTTTATCGCATGCAAATCTTCCATTATATTTAAATTATATGCATTCTAAACAGCCTCATAAGTCTTCGACGATTTTTCATTCCATGTTCAATCTTGCTAACGAACGTTGAACATATGCATTTTTCAAGCAAATTTAAAACACTCCCTTGTGAATTTATATGAAGTGGGAACGCATCAGATGGATTATTCATTACTATCCCAGGTTCAGGTTAACATCAATTGACGATTCTATTTTTTGAATAAAGTCGCAGGAAAAATAGCATTTTATGCTAATGCAATCAAGTCTATTCAGCTTGTTTATTTGACCAAGTGCTAGTTTTGATGCATAACAATAAGGCTTGTCAACCGAAAATTGTGTGAATTTAATGTGGCTACTTAATTGTAGAATATTTGTATGCTATTCGTGCGATTGTGATTTTAACGACTTCCATTTGTACTTTTCTAGTGGTTTTATATGAAAGAAAATTCCATTCCACGGTTCTTTTTTACCGGATCTATTGTAATACTTCATCTAATTATACTTCACCATCGTTTTGATCCATTGAAGAGACGTTAAAGATTCTTTAAAGTTCATCTCTAATTTACTTCCCTAAAATTGCTAATTCAATAGGAGGATTTTAGTTCTAAATTCATCAAGAAATGATTTAATGGTAATAAGATAACTCTTGCATCTTTAATGCGTCTTTCCAATTTTCAAATTTAAACAACGAATATGTACAGTGACAGTTTTTGGTTACCTTCCTCCACCCATTAGGTATTTGCCTTACCTAAATTGAATGAAAATTGTATTACATCTCGCGCTCATCCATGAAATATAATTTTCCCTCAGAGGTTAGCCGTCCTGTAAAGTTAGACATAAAATGTAAATTTATTACTTTCAGCGTTGATCATCTTAATTCTCTTTATATCGGGGATGATACTTTCCTATTGGCAGTGTAAATTTTACTAAATTATTATGTTTCGGAATTTATTTAAATATTATATAAGAGACAAATGCATCCACTCGATTAATCTTAACATTTAAGTTTAGAAACATTAAAAACCAACAAAAATGACATTTTTCTTGAGTCAATTCGAATTTTAATCTAATCTCAAACAAATGTGGCCGGTTTTATATTTTCTTGCAGCTTTACAATTGACTTTTTTACTCATTTAGGCGAATTGAGTAATTGAAATTCAAGTGATTGCTTTAATATTCATTACTTCGATCTAAATTTAATGGCCAAGTAAATCTATTTTATCGAAAGGAAATTTCATAAAGCGTCTGCTTTAACTCTTAAAGTAGATTCTCTCTTTTGTTTCTGCGAAATAGCATCAGAAAACATTTATATTAGATATAAAAAGCAATCCTCTAGAAAAGCTTTTCTTTGTACAGTTTGCTCGAGGTAATCCTCATGCATCTTTCTCAATTCACTTCTCCTATTGTCTGGACTCACAAAATGGATTCAACGCTGAGATATGGTTACTAAGTACTAGCTGTATAATAATCTACATAGTAATTATTTATTATATTTATTTACAATAAATACTATACATTTAAATTTTGAATGAAATCTCCGTTCACAGAAAATCATTAACGTTACCATAATGATCATATTATGGAGTACATTAACAGTCTCAAATTATTCTTTTCTAAGCATTAAACTTTGTGTATTTTTTAAATCTTTTAGATGTAAAAAAATATTTGGTCAAGCACTGAATAGCTTGTAAGATTTAATTAAATATATCCTGGTTATAATTATGAGAGTGATAGCGAGGAAAAGCTTTCTTTTAAAGTAAATAATAGTTCAATTAAATCATCTTTTTAGTTAGTTTAGTTAATTTAAATAATTAGTTTTAATTTCAATAGTAGGTAAATAATTTAAAGAATGTATTCAATTATGAATATTTTACTTCCTTCGAATGCTCTTTCTATTTAAAACAAGTTTAGCGAGGATGACCTACTAGGCATAGCTTCGTTATTTCCTCTCGCCTAGCAAAATTCGGACATCTCGTATAATTAGAAAGTTCCGCAGTTTTATCGAAGCGTTCCCCTTTTCTTCTGCACGATATTAAGCAACTCACGGGCTAAAGAACCTCTGAAACCCCTCTCAGCACTTTCACTTTATCCCAAAGTGCATTCCATTCACACAAACCTGTAGCCCGAGATTCCCCTTTTTTCATTCCTTCCTCGCGAAAATCTTTTTTTCCTCGAGCCTCGCAGAAGAATCCACGCTACAGAAAATAAAAAATCTCTCATTCACGGGAGGGTTCTTTCCGCGCGAGTTCTCCCGAGCAAAATGCGGCATTTAAGAATGTGCAAGAGCGAGGGAGGAAAACAAAAGAGGGTTTTCCCCCTGCGCACCCGTTTTACCCTTCTCCGGCTGCTTTTTTTCGTCAAGGGCTCTTTGACATGAGAAAGAAGAGGGCGGGTCTCCCACTCGGCCTTACAAGTTGTCCTTACTCGCCCTTCTTTTAATCTACTTCATTGGAGCAGATTGTTTCCTAAAACTCCGTCCCGTTTTATATCCCTTTCATGTCCGATGGGATGTTGTTTTTGTCGATTTGAACTTTCTTCTTCGTTCGGTTCTATCTATTGCTGAGAGAAACGCTGGATACCGCAATATGGAGCGAACTTGAATCCTATGTGTGATATGACGCGTTGTGTAGGACAAGGCAACCGGTATGATGCGGCACAGTGATGTGTCGTGTATGTCTTTTTAAGGCGATAGTGAGACTGGATAGTCTCTTCTTCCATAAATCCTTTCGTTATTGATATAAATAGAAGCGTAAATTGTTTACGTATGAATATAATAGATAGGAAATGCCTAGTGGGAAAAGGAGTCTAATAAGGAAGATAATCTAACGAAAAAGAATCTAATATCTTAGTAAAAGAAAGAAAGGAAAATACCTACAAAAAAGGGGGTGTGGAAAATCTACTGATAGTAGTAGTTAATCGATGTAATGGAAAAGAGTAAAAAAATTAGCAGTATTATAGTAAAAATGGCATAAAATGATGACAGTAGCAATAATTGCTATGCTTTATTTAGAGAGAGATAACAGTAAAGACCAAAAGTAAATTAGCTTTATCACATACTACGGAAACAAGAAAATTTATTTCGTTTATAAAATAAAAAAGAGCAATTTTCTATATAAAGAATACTATTAAACATGAGGAAAACTATGAATGCTAAAGTTTATTGCGATATTTTATCCAAACAATTAAATAATTTGTATGAAATTCATACTAATTTCGTACAAAATTCAATTAAATTACTTATGAACAATAAAAAAAACTGTGATTATTAAAACCTATTATGATGTTTGTAAAAATTCATCTGAATTATGAATATCCTTAGATAAAATATTATTATAAATTTTATAACTTATAGTTTCCTTAATGTTTCATAAATACGTCTTAAATTGAATATCCCTACATTCATAATTTATATGAAATTTTTACAAAATTGTGAATTTGCTTGGATGCCTTGAATGGCTTGGTACGCCGTGTAATAATCTAGGGTAATATATTATTCAAATCTGCTTTTTGCGTGAGATCTGTTTTGCAAAATGTTCTGATTTAGTATGTGCTCGTAATAAACCTTGTAATAAAGTATTTCTCCCTTCACGTTTTCATATTTGTGAATGTGAATCTAGACTAAACAAACTTTTCGTTGAGTGTTGCGCTAAATTCAAATAAATACGTGTCCCATGGAATAAAAAGGTTTAGAAGCATTGCTCCTGGAACCAGAACGATTATCAGTCAACAGAAATCAGTTTTTATGAATGAACAGTCGATACAAACATTCAGTAGATTAAAAGTAAACAAAAGTCGCAATCGGCGAAGCCATGAGTAAACATCAATTTTTGCGGGAATTTTTAGGCAGATATTTTCCTTGTATAAACTCTATGTACTTGTGTGTTTTGAATGAAGGACTCAGTCCTTAATAATTGCTGGTTGTAAACGTTTTACTTTTAGTTAGTGGTGCTAACAAAGACCGTTACCGACTTTATAAAAGAAGTAATTTATTTAACGGAATCAAGCGTTCTTTTACGATGAAAGTGTTGGCGACTATCCTTTGATCTGGTTTTCCGGCAACGCTTAATTTTTCGGAACAAAGGCGTCGAACAGAACTTTCAGCATCTGTCAACAGACTCATTTACGTATTTTTACCCTTGATGACGGGAAATTTCCTTATTCTCATCCGGGTAAAGTTTTTTAATCTTTTACACCGAAAGGAAACTTGGTCGTATGTCAATGAGAAAGTCAGGGAATGTACAGGTACATGAAAGAAAAGACTCATCTTTTAAGTTTCTCAAGGCACCATACAAAAGAGGACCGCATAAGAACTAAGATGATAATTTTCTGGTAGTAAATATTTTCTCATGGAATGTAACAGTCAAGAGCCATCAAAGAATTTTTAATATTTGTTCAAAATACTAGCTGAAACTTTGACTCACTCTGATTTTTTAGAAGAAGGATTAAGAGTGTGACACAAAGAATGTCAAAAATTCAGTGGAAATTATGGATATGCTAGCTTTCGGTTTTATCTTTCAAAGACATGTTATCTTTCAAATATGTTGCGAAAGTTAACCGAGTCTGGTTCTAATAATTTTATGAGTATAACTTCGTAAAACTTTTTGGATGGAAGTTGTAATATACTTCGGAATATTTTATTCCAAGGAAGGCATAAAATCTATTCAAATATTTGCTTCAGATTCATTCGCATTTCATGAATGAAAGAGTTGGGAACAGAACTTTGTTTGCATATTTCTTTCATTTTCATGAATTCTCGCGGAGAGATGAAAGAGAAAATTAAAATGGATGTTGAATATGAATTTTCTTTGTTTGACAGAACTCAAGAGATTCTTGATGACTGTATAAAGTCATTAAAATCATTTCCATACCATTGCATTTCTTTCGAGACCTGGAATGGAATATTTGAAATCGACAAAATTGGAGGGTCTTTGGTTTATTCAACTCGAGGGATTTCTATGATTGTATAAAACCAAAAGTTCGAGGATTAAGTTCTTATTAACATTTATTTGACTTAATTGCTTCATGATTTTTTCGATGCCTGCTATTCCTTTAAAATTTTATTGTTATAAATGTAACAAAATCCCGAAACCTCTTTGAGTTAAGGTAGCTAGATTGTGCAGAAGTGAGTATTCTATTATATTGATGATATATTTTATCGCCGTAGGAAATACTGTAGATTTAGTACTGTTCTATTATACATCCCTTTCTATTTTACAGCAAAGCATAGCATAAAAGATATATACCCTTTAAAAATAAATTTTAAGTGATTACACGAATCATGTTTGTTTGCTTATTTGTTATGTTAAACAACTTACATCGTAAGCTTCAAAATAACTTTTTCGAGTTAATACTTTCAGGTTTTAAAGGGAATTATAGAGCCGTATGCTATGCGGATGCCATTCGATAAAAAATAAATTTTGGTTTTTCATCTATTGCATAGCTTCTTAACTATTAGTTGATCTTGCATCCAGAAAGTCAAAGCATATTTTTTATGTTTTGTTAATATCCTTTCCTTAATTCAACCACTATCAAGGACAACGATCAGCAAAGAGCAAGCAGTAATTACGCTAGAATTATTTAATATTTTATATTGCGTTTACGATAATTGAGATAGAGAAGCTAATTTATTCTTATGTATTCCTAGCTGATATCTTTGTGTTCTTTATCGGAGTGTGGCCAGTATGAAATATTTGCTGAATGATTAAAAAACTATAACATTTTTGCAAGCTTATCACTTTTTTGACGAGATAATACGGAAAAATACTGTGACTATAAAAAGGATAAAATTAATCAATTAACTCTAAGGATCGAGCAGATACACTTGTGTTCTTAATTTAGAAGCATCCAAAGTGTCTAACTGCTTAATAAGAATTAGATGTGGATGTTTTTGTGATTTTTAACTTCTCTGACTCCATTACGTTAGAGTAGGTCCCGTCATTTTGAAAGGAGATGGCCATGTAGATTCCTTCGCGAGATCGGTCTGAATACGCCTTTCAGAGCCGTCAAAACATAAAGATCTCCGTAGCCTTTCCCGGTTGCGCCAAAGCCTCTTTCAATTTCATTTTCCATTCCATCTCAGCCACTTTATTTCCCGGCAAAAATACTGCGACGCAGGGGTTTGGGCTATTCTTTTCTGCGAGTGGTCATACAGTTTTTCTCCACACGTCTGAGCTTCTTTTAGAATGATGCATGAGCTGTATGTTATCGCAGGAAATGGAAAAGAAATATAACAGTGAAGGTAAAATTCTCAATGCTAGATAAATAATGATGAATATCCTCTATCCTTTTGAAGAAGTTGAGTTTTACGGCTACCTCAAAGAGCCAAATACCTTACTGTGAAACCGCAAATATTTAAAATTATCAGTAATGAATGTCATAGCTATGAAATACTCGGTTTTCAGTATGTTTATGAAAATTTATAATTATCATAAAACAAGAGTACTTTTTACAAATAATTGTCATGAGGCTTAACGTTGACGAAAATCCAGTTAATATTAAAATATTAATTTTTCTTTAACACAGCTGATTTTCTTTTCCTATACCTTGGCTTTTATAATGAATGTTACTTCATCAGTAACTTAATTTTATATTGGAAGGGGTTAATATTTTTCAAATAATCCAAGTACACATTTTGCATAAACTAATGAATTTCCCCGAGAAGAAAGACAAATCAATTTAATTTTTTTTAATTCACAACTGTCATTGCATATTTCTGATCCTTAAATGATAAATTATTTACAACAAAAATTTTGTCTCTTCAATACCATTGCAGTTTTATATATTGTAAATGAAAGACGATCCTAAATGTTTTCTTCTAAAATTTTTCACTATCGTGTCCATTGTTAAGTTGATATGTAGCTTCCAAACAAAACATCGATGTGGATAGTATGAGTTTATTTAGTTGCTAAATCAATATCTCATATTTATATAATCATTATATAAATATATACAAAAAGGTGGTTGTTATATTAGATACCAACTAAGAATAGACGTTTAGTGTCTTAGCGATGACTTCACAATTATCCATTCTTTTAACTTCGAATCTATTTTTCCTTAGAATTGAAGGAGAAGTCGGCGAGGTAGCAACTACTATTAATAGTTCTAATTGTTTTCCTAATAGAATAGGTCTTTCGATGTATTAAATGCATTATCCGTTGGCATGTTTAGTACATTACAGTACAAAAGTAAGTCCTAAACTATGTTCTCTTATTAAATCCGGTATTTCCCAGTTGTCATTCATGTTTGATTAATCACATTTCTGGTTATTAATACTAAAGTGATAAACTGTACTTTTTGCTCAGTTTTTCAACACACAAAGGTTGCTAGTAAATTAGATTGTTAGTGGTATGCAGTTGATCTCTCTCCTGTTTATATTCTTGAAAAAGTCTTGCCTTTCCGAAACGCCCATCTAAGATTCTCTCCACGTTTCGTTTTATCAGGGAAATACAATTCTTTTGGATGGTTATGGACTGAATCGCAGATCCCTCCTGACAATAGTCAGGAGACCTCGTTAGGAAGGATTTGCAAGGTACAATTGTGAACCTGTCCCTGAGGACTGTGTCCAATGCTGTGTACGGCGTAGGTAACGTGTCCAAACATCAATCCTGCCTCTCGTTTACCCTAAAGTAAATGTTAGAGCTCTAGATAAAATCCTAGCCTACAAGCTCGCGTACATGGGTGCTGGTTTCTCAAATACCCTCGCCTTTGCGTCCTATGAGAAAAATCCGTACTGCACTAGATGTCTCTAATCAGACTGTTCGCTGAACTGATCATTCTCTCTGCATCAGATAAAGATAGAATTAGATTAATATAGGAGGAAGATTATATACTATAGGAAAATTATACGCTCAAGATATATGAGAGACACTGTACTTTCAGTTTGAATTTCAAAAACAATAGAGTTTCATTGATTAAATATTGGCTTGTTTACGATCTGCTCTTATCAGCTAGAAAAAAATCTATCATGATTATCAAAACTGTAACTTAATCTTAATAATGTAATGTTATATTTTTCTTTGTGGATTATTTTGTTATCATAGGTATTCTGGTGATGAATTTCTCTAAACTGGATTAGGAATCTGTTGTGATTCTTGTATTGACGCGAAGGGTTAAACAGCATAAATACTTTTTATGTAATCGATAAAATCGAAATTTCTTCAATTCCTTCAAAATGAAATTGTGAATAATAGATTATTTTACAGTCATTAATATCGGAAAGTGTCTTCAAACACTTATGATAAAAAATTATATCAGTGTTGCTGAAGCGACGGAAAAATTTCACTCCCGATTCTACTTCAACAAAAGAAAGTTTAGATTATATCTTTGGAATATATAATCTTCAACCAACAAATCGCAATAATTTCATTCTACTATTAGTTATACAAACCCTTATAAAAAATAGTGGAAATGAATTTTAAGCTAAGTTAACTGTTACTTTGACAAGTTAAATGGCACGATTCCGTAGTACGGAAACTTGTAAAATTTTACTTTTTTCACAAATTACAGCTTAATTATTTGATATATAGTCCAACCACACCACAAAGCGATTATTCACCACGTAAAACAAATTCAGAAACAGTTTCAATGCACACAAATGTAAGTAAAAGCAGATGAAAATAACGACAATCATTTTGATAAAAGAAACTTTCGTTTAAGGGATGGCTGGGTGTAGTTTTTAATGCTATTTAAATTAGAACAATTTAATTATGATGGTTTATGCTGCATTGAAACTATATTGTTTATAATCTTTTCAAGGAGATACGTTATTCATCAGCTATTTCAATTTCACGCTGTTTCCATAAATTTTTTCAAGGAACTTTATTCGTAATTACTGAATGCCAATGCCCCGAACTTCATATTATCTCCTTTAATTATTTCTCCGTAATACATCCGGCCGAGTTTATTTCACATACGATGCAGCGCCGTCGTTTTTTCGCGGCATTCACCGTGACTAACACAGCGTAATGAAAGGGGCATTGCGACGTTTGTAGCTTAATTTGGGACGAAGAAAATGAATGTCGGAGAGTACAACTCGCGGCATGCAACTTTTTCAGACAAAAAGACGGAGCGGGGAAGTTTAATTCTGATATCCTTATGATTCAGCAGCGGAAAGGATTTTCTTCTTTTTGAATTAGCATCCCAGACTGTCCCATATTCCAATGATTTTACATGCGAAACGTTTCGAATGCCCTCAAAAATGCATCGGACTTCGTTTTATTTTGGGTTTCCGTCCGAGCCATAAAAGAAGTCGCAGAATTAACTTTTTTGTTTCTTCATCAGGCACTCCTCTGTTTTCGACTACCCGTTGCATCTTTTTGCCCGACTATATTCGTTTCGACTCCATAAAAATGTAACCTTCTCCCTTACTTTCGTCCAATAATGAGGCGGAAACTTTTTAATTTGGAATTTCTTTAATTTGCTCAATACATTGGACATTCCTAAGCCTCGAACATTCCTTGGATTCCTGTCTTTCAACAAAGCGAAGGAAATATCTCTCCGAGACTGAATTTTTCTGTTCTCTTCATTTGAAAAATTTTGTATATTTTTTATTCTCAAGGCATTTCAGCTATATATGAATTCTTTATTGATTTTCCTATAGGTTAAGAACGTATTTGAATATAAATTTTCCTTTTTCCAGTAATCCGCCGATGAATTTAGGGTCGATTTTCAACTTTATTTTAACTTTATTCTATCTTAAATCGAACATTTTAAGGGGATTTACCATAATATATCAGCTTGTACTGTAGAGTTGGAAATTTTTCAGTAACTAATTTCGTTATTTTCGATCCGCAAAGAAAACCAAATTCTTTCTAGCAGAACAAAATTTTGATCAATGTAAAATAATTCATGTAACATTATTATAGAAATGTGAGATTTGTTTAATCCAGTCGTATCGTTTATAAAAAAGAGCTATTTCTGGCTCTGGAATTCAATATGTCACACACGAAGTCTGATGAACTTGTCGAACAACAAGGATTACTCGTAATTTACCACAGCGAGCTCAATTTCTTCCCTGACTGGCGCTTCAGTTCATCTGAAAGGCTTCGCTAACATTTCTTCACTTGTACGTTTATGGTGCATTTGACATCGTTTCGAACCCACATCCATTCTTGCGTCAACTTGTGAAAACGACTATGAAGAATCCTTTCCTTGCTTCGAATATTCTACGCAGAAATCCCCGCTTCGGTAAATCCGTCTTTTGTGTCGACGCGAAACACTTCTTGGCAGGTGTTTCCGATAGAACCAGTCTTGTCTCTCGCAAGTTTCTCGAGATGGGGAAGATAGCGGAGGATAACTTTCACTTGAACACTCTTTCCGTACACGACATGTCCCCCTGCCTCACTTTGCTTTCCGTTAGGACATTTGCTTCCTTTTGTCTTCTTTCGCGAAATCCTTGTAAACACACTGTCGAATCCCTAACGCTCCGAATCCGACACTATACTAAAGGGATTGAGTTGGGAGAGAGTTCCAAAGGATGAGGAAAACACCTCCTTCGCATCCATCTTTATCTTCACGCTCACTGTTTACTTTAAGGTTCTCGCTTTCGCACTCGCCCTTATTTCTTTTCCGTGTATTTTTTCGTTTTGTCTTCCTCGTTTGTTCGCAAGTTTGATATGTATCTCAAACTTTACTTATTCGGCTGCTGGAACTTGATAACTGAGTTTTTTATCTTCTCAAAGTTTGCCCGTGTATGTAAACACTATTTATTTAATTTAACTCTCGGAAGAAGAAGTTATAAATAGGATTTCCGTTATCTCTTTACGTGAATACAAGATTTTTTGTGTAGATTTTCGTTTTTTTTAATTCTTTCATGTATAACGAATCTAATGTTATGGAAATCATAAAATTTATTCGTATCTAATTTTAACTTATTTATGATCTTTCTTGTTACTGCTTTTTTCCGTGTTCTTATTACTACTGTACCTCTTTTTCATTATTTGTTTTAAAGTAGTTTTTAGTTATATATTTGAAAAGCCGATGCCCGTATAAATATCTCATTTGCAATTTCTTTGATCTTATAATTCGCAGTTCGATTGAATTGCGATTAATTCACCATTAATTCGGGAGCGATTGCGTTTGCTACGCAATATCGTAAATTTAGATTGGTGTTGTTAGTGAGTGAGGCTATAGAACAAAGCAATTATCCTTTCGCTCGATATTCATTGTCCGTTTAATTCCTGGATAATGTAATCAGCGTTAAAGCAAATGGAGAATTATGAACGAATTGATTTTCCATGAATATTTATACATCAAGGTTTGATCTTTTCTCTGTAAAATTCCAATTAGTTTATCCAAACGTAACCAATAACTAATGTTACATTGAACCTATTTACTATCGAAGTTGTTTATGCAAATAAGAAATTACTTAACACGATTTAAAATTACAATGCAATAGTGGTAACGTAAACACGTATTTTAATCCTTTGAAATATGATCGTTATCTCACTCGAATTATAAAGGATTTTTATTATACTATGTAATTGCATTTCCTGGAAGTATTTTAATTCTGTGAAATTACTTTTATTTTCTATAATATTGTTGGTAATTAAAATTGCAATGTTAATCTAAAAGAGATTCTTGGTTGCACTTGATACGCAGATGATATTCATCTGGCATTATTTCAGATTCTACTAATTATCGGTGGTTCAAAGTTGAAGTAAAATAGAGAATGTGGAACCTATTGTGATTGTCTTTGATAAAATGCATTTCAGGCCCTCCAGGGCCTTGATTGAACGGGATTTCTGGGATTACCAATTTTCTCCAGATCCTGGCATCTTCAGCTGGGAACGTTTCCCTGCCTTTAATTTATTTACAGCGGTGTTCCTTTTACTTTTCTTTCTACATTTCAGTAAAACAAATAATTAGGGAGTGACAGTTTATCATACGTAATATAATAATCACGTGGTCTATATATTTATTTATATATTTATAAGTAGATAAATATATATACAAACAAAAGCATTCTTGGTTCGATTCCGGACGAATTAAAAATCCTCTCATAGGAAATACAGTTGAAGATTTTTTTGGTCAATTACAAACCTTGATAATATAAATCTATTAAGTTATCTATAAAAGTAAGAATAGAATATCGAGAAAAATAAGAAAACAAAGATCAGGAAAGATAAAAATCAGATGTATACAATAATATGTGTATAAATATAGTTTTGTTAGCTAAATTTAGTTCCGTCATTTTTGTCCGAAAAATTCACTAGTGATAAATAATTTTGTCTTTCTTATATCTTCATAGGTGGTCAGAGTAGTATTAGGATATGACTTTTTCTGGGATATTTTTCAATTGAACTAAAGCTTATACAATAGTGAAGATTTCACGCAATAAAGTATAATTCTTCGCCTTCCAGGCGCGAGATGCAGCCACCACTACTTCAGAGATATCTAGGTTGCGTGCTCTCAAGGATAAATTCTTTTTTTCTCGTTTTTGTAATAGTTATTCTTCAAAACTAATTATACTCACGGACTGTCTTGCATGTAAATTTTGCCGCGATGTTCTCCGAGATATGAAAATCTAAAAAGTTGCGTAATTTCCTTTTTTGACAACCCTATTTGCTTCACAAACATCGCATGAAACATCAGAGGGATCGTGATTCTCCTTTGTTTGTCATAAATATCCGTATTCACTGAAAAAAACCGAAGAGAACCGAGGTATTTTTCGATTATCCATCTCTGCAAAGGAGATTGAAAACCATAGTGGTGTTCTTTATGGGAAATGAACGCATTTTGAAGAGGATATAAAAAGTGGAGAACAGTTGACAGTCTAGATCGCGTGATATATCGGGACGAGAAAGCTTAAGTATAAAGATACAGTATTTTGACAGTCGGAAATGGATAAACGTGATATAAAAGCGGAGAGAAAGAACGGGAGATTAAGAGAGTGGATATCGGAAATGCGGCTGAGAAAGAAGCAAGCTCCCTTTTTAAGATGGTTTATCTGGTTTCAGAAGACCTCGAGTGGATGTTCCGATGAAGATGATGGGAAATGGATCTCCCAAGTTTGCGCCCATAAACAGGAAGGAAAAGTTCTCAAAGAAAGAGAATTTGGAGACAATCTCGCGAATTCAGAGGGATTTCTTGATGTATTTCCTGCGAAAAAAGGCACGACACTATTAGTATCTGTGGATGACGGGTGTCATTTCAAAGACAAAAATGGGAGTGTGTGACTAGTGACATGATGACATTGAATGTAGATGAATATTTTTCGATAAATGTAGAATTGACTCTGGAAACTACAATGAAACCTATCTTAAGCGGAACCTGTGTGATCTGGAAACCAAAATAAATTTGATACCAGTGCGTGATAAAGGATTTTTGTGTACTTCACTATACTGATTTTACTGTACTCGTGTTAAACGGAAACTGTCTAACTAACCAACGTGAAAACGGAATAAATTTCTAAATTAAACATAACGCATGAACCTTTGTTAAGTAGAATATGAAGACGTGACCCTTCTTGAATATTCAGTCTCCCAGATCCGTTTTTTCGTAGCAGATTCTTCCTTTTCCGCGATGAAATCTTTATCATCATTCATTTTATTCCCTCGAAATGGGCTATCACAACAAAGATCCCTTCTTCTTTCTGATTTAAGTTCTCCGACTAGAGATGAAAAACGAAAAAAATTTAAGAATTTGTTCAAACAAAAATAAAATTCAGTACACTTTAGCATTACTTGGAAAGCATTTATAAATATGAGTTTTTATGCCCAATTTCTCAACAATAGGCGCCTAATTTAAGGATATCGTGTGTTATTATATTACGTTTACTTTAATTTCTCTAACCTTGTCAGTGAAATATTATATTATAGTATGTAATATGAAATTAAATATATTATTTATCTTTCTAACCTTGTTTCTAATTAACATTAGCTACCCATAATGGTTATGTGTAAGAGAGGTCCTAATAGGCCTAACCTCGCCGAATAAAGAGTTTTATTATTATTATTAATTTTACTTCTTTGAATTGTTTTATTATTGTGGCACCGGTGACATATTCCTTTTCTTTTCATTATCTTTAATCGAAAAGATAAAAAATTTCATTTGGAAAACACTCCATTTAGTCCCGCAAATACCCTTTGGTGGGGTCTGGATTTCTTAGAGCAAAAGATCGGCTGCGAATCAGCTGTATTTCATAAATGTCATTTTATAGAAAGTTTTAAGTAATTATTGTATCATTCTTCAATCCTGTCAAAGTATAACTTGAGAGGCTTTCTTTTTACTTTCAAGTGAAAGCATTATCCCTCACGAGTATCATTCATCTCATCTTTTCCTCCAGCGCTTTCCATATTTCATCCTCCAATCCATACTTCTGACGAAACAATCTCAGCACAATCCCTTTCTTCTCTTTGTTCGCAGTAATGCCTCTCTTTTGTGTCGGCTTGGTTTCTCGAGTGCGTAATAAGAGAAGTGTGAGCCGAGAATTCGCGTGTTTTTCTTCTTTTCCCAACCTCTTGGCTTTCCGATGAGCGAATATTCGCACTTTTTCCTTTGTCTTTCGTCCGAAATTCGAATATAGCGAGAACGAGTGGATTTTTTCGTAGAATTTTACTTCGGAACTTTTCATCCGATGATGCAGCGCTCGTCCCAGTTTTGCGGATAGCTCGTTTTATGCGGATTTTATGGCGTTTTTATGAGATAAATGTCGGAGGAGGTCGTAAGTACGTCAAACGTAGTGTTACTCGTTAAGAATTTTTGTGGCCACGAGATATTTTCATTCAAGTATGTATCTCACTTCATGAAATTTATTATTTATGCTTTGAGAATTTTTAGGATTTAATGTTTTTGATTTTACGAATTTTGGGACGATTTTTACCATCCATTAGAGCAATCCAAGAATTTTGTATAATAGCTCGAATCATTTGTTTAATTAACTGAATTTTCTTCTGGTTTTCTAAATGTTATTTAATTTATTCTTCTGACTATTGTTTAGTTTATTGACCACTTATTTGTATACATACCTCATCATTATGGATTTTCAGTTTCTTATTTGTTGTAGAAGTTTAGTCGCTGTCCATCTGGGGTATATATTGATGTAGCATCGTTAAAACATATCTTTCGACGAAAAAATTCATTCAACCTACTAACTTCGTCATTTTATTCAACATAAATATATTGTCATATATTCATATAATTTATCGCAATTTTGATTCATTCATCTCAGAGCGTTAATTTTGAATAACTGTATAAATTATATATATCTGAATAAATTTTCCCGTAATAATCTATTGAATTTGATTACGGCGATATTTCAGTCTATGTAAATGTCACCAAGCACACTTTACATGTATGATCTTCTTGTAGAAAACGGTCTTCTTCAGTTTTACCTCTGCTAATGCTACCTACCTCTAATAGAAGAATTTCTCAGAATGCATTTTAGTTTTTCAAAATATTCAATATATATGCACTATAAATATTCACTGTAACTTTATGTACTATAAATATTTAATCTATATATACTATATATCTTTTCAATCTTGTGATTGACAACCCTACTTTCCTTCCTTCTTATCCTTCCAGACTAATGACTCTCATAAACACAATGGCTCTTTCTCAAATATTGAACAGCTTTCATCGAAAACCTACAATAAGTTGCATATTAGTTCTTTCGTTCTTTTGTCGCGCTACATTTTCTTATTCTCATTCTCTTTCGTAATTCCCTTCACTTTCTCTTTTCTTGCGGTTCATCGACACCAAGAATAAAAGTTTCGCGAGAGCCCCAAACTTTCTTCCCCCCATTCATTACTTTCCTTTCATCTCCTTTGTTTGTCCTCTTGCACAGCAATAAAGTCCCTTCTCAGCCTTTGTGTCCTCTTTAAAAAAATCATACTCAATCCGCTCCGCTGGATCCCTTTATTCCATCCATTCTGTTTCTATATTTCTCTTTCTTGTTTACGATTCAGACCTATAGGGAAAATTCCTTTCTTTTCCTTTAGGCCGAAATAACGCGTCCCAAATATCGAATTCCTCACCTTCAGTTTCCGCATGGAGTTCTCTATCATCTTCTGTTTTTCTTTCCTTATTTGTAGCTGAGAGTTTGAAATCTACACTATCGGCGTTTATTTTATTGTTAAATCATAATTTTAAAAGTAATCCTAACGTGAAAGTAGTCAAGTTTTTCTTGCCGAGGAAAAGATCGCGAATATAGTGTGACAAACTCGGGATTCGAACCACGATCTTCCACTTCCTGGACGGACTCTTTACTCAATAAATTAAAAAATTGATAATTTCGTAGGTGTACGACTTTATGGACTGAGTTATCCTTTACCCTTTACCTTGCCTCAAATCTTATTTGACTTGAAACGAGTCTACAGTCTTTTTGTATCATATCAACTTCCAACGTCGGATAATGAGTTTTTCGACGCTATCTAAAAACTCTTCCATAATTAGAGATTTTTCCATTCCTCTTTGATTTTTTACTTCTGCTAATAATGTTACATCGCTTTACGTCTTCCGCTTCTCATTTATTTGTGCTTCACGGAAATTCTAAGTTCTTCATCTAACGATTTCCCTCAATTATTTCTTTAAGCCATATTTTTCTCCGTCTATCTCTTTTTATCCTTTCCAATTTTACGTTGTAAAATTTATTGAGGAAGTCATTATTTTCCCAATCGTTGTTCATATCTTAAATTCAGTACTTTTTTTGTCACCGGCTACGGTGGTTTTTTAAATTCATGCAAGTTCTAATTCTTTCTTTACTCCTGTGTTTTTTAATACTGTTCTCAAAAAATCCAATTAGGTAATCACATCGAATTAGATCCAAAGGTTATCTCCCAGCTTCTTCTTTTATTAGCCGTACTTCACAGCTATAAATTACTTTTTATGACACTACGTAAATTCTGAGTCTGATTTCCTTAATGATATACTGCCTCCCTCCGTATCCTTTTCGGGAGGCTTAGAATTTTTTATGTCGAGTGCACCTACCTTTTATAGCTGCATTCATTGTCCTCTCAGTAATTTACATCCCAGTTTCTTCATCAATCACCCTACATCCAAAGTCTTACTTAATATCACAGGTAAAAATAAATAACTGAGATAGCATTATTTAAGTTATGCTTCAATAATACTATTCATCACATTAAAATTGCTTATTCATTAACGAGAAGAGAATGGATAGAATTGTATGTGAGGTATAACGACATAATCTTTTGTATCCGTCACATTTTGTGATTCGCTTCACGAATGTATCGAATTTATTTGTTAGAAGTTTCGAGCATTTTCCGCGTCCACTTAGTTTTCGAAATCGATCTGCATATTAAGCATTTCTCTTGATGTCTTGAAATATGACTAATAAAAGTTTAAGTATTGAGAACTGGATATAATCTGATTGTGTTAGCACTTTATAAGAGGTAGAAATAGTTCGGGATACCCTTTAAGTCCTTTTGTCATGTAAATAATTAACATCTCTTTGCTAATGAAATGTTTTTAGTTGCAAACATTTATCAATGAGAGTTTGTTACGTTTTTAAGTTTGTTTTCCGATTTTCCTAAGGTATACGTAATTATTACTATGAAGTTTATAGACGTCCTCAGAAGTTAATTACGAACGAATGTAAATTTTTCGCCTTTTCTCGGAGGGATTCTTTAATCATGCTCAGATTTAGGTCTACTTTTCCAATTCTCTTATTTATGATTTATATCCTGGCTTATGATTTAGTCACCCATTAATCTTACAACTAGTTATTCATCAAAATACGAAATCATATCATCGATTTGTTTTCCTTTCATAATCCCGCTCTTTTTCATCCATAATGTGGGACAAGGCTTCAATAGATATGCATTCAATGAGATAACGGAATATGAGTCATACTTTATCGTCTTTGTTTTCCATCCTTAAACATGAAAGATATTATGTTTACAACTGTGCGCTTATCCTATACCTTACTACGAAATGAAAATCTGTGTATCTTATCAGTTTCATGTTGCCCGGAGTAGCTTTAGTTTTTTGGGAAGGCTATTCCGGAATAAAGATTTCCGATAATGAGAGATATGCGTATCCTTACTACTTTTAATGCAAGGAATGTGTCCGTAAAAATTGCACGTCTGCGTTCCAACTCGAAATAATACATACGTGATGGGAATGTTTGGAATAATCTTCATCTCATTATTTGGGTAAAATAAAAAAGGGTGTCTTTGGGATTCAAGGGAGGTTGTGTGTTCGCGCAACCGCTCGTTTTATAAAAACACCTTCGGTATCATGTTGATGGGTAATTTCATATATATGTGTAATGGTGAATACAAACAACGTTAATTAATTATCATATATATGTCATTGGTCACAATGCCAAACATAAAAAGCTTTTTAATTCAATCTATCGAGGGTCGTCTGAAAAGTTCCCAACCCCAGATTTTTCAGAAATCTTCAGAAAATTTTCAGAAAACATGTCGAGAAATGGCGAAATGACGGAAACTTTTCAGACCACCCATGTATTTAAAGCGAGTGTTTGAAAATTTCCATGGCTTAAAGATATCTAAAGCTTAGAGGACTGACTTAAAGCTGCTAATCATCTCTCTGAAGTAGATCAGTAGATTCGCTTAATTGTCCAAACCTTAATTCTTTAATATGAATTACCGTAATGGGCTCGAATGCTACGTACATTCTGCTTCTATTCGTGTTTTTCGTTAGTATTATTCCAACTACTCGAGTCTTGATGCATCCGAGAGTAAGAGGGAAGCAATTTACTTTTAACAAGACGTATTTCACGTTCAAATTTTTATTCGTTCCACATAAAACTCTCTTTCTCTTTTATAACCGGTTTATTCTGTTTCCTCTTAGCGGAACTTCACTGCGATACGGTCTTTTGTATTTCAGTTCGTCTTTTGCCAGCTGCTCCCACTGGTCACTACGACTAAAGAAAACGTTTTTACCGAAGCGCACTTTTGTTGTGCCTCAGCTGTTCAAATGCGCATGATTTTCCTCCTTTCATGAAAATCTTGAATTATAGTCTGTGTGATTTCAATTTCAAGTTACATATAGGATGCAGCCTTATTGTCGTCCAAGTTATTTCGGTTGATGTACAGCTGTGAAGGGTGTAGATTTA
This sequence comes from Pachydiplax longipennis, assembly GCA_036926295.1. Classification (NCBI taxonomy): domain Eukaryota; kingdom Metazoa; phylum Arthropoda; class Insecta; order Odonata; family Libellulidae; genus Pachydiplax; species Pachydiplax longipennis. Next base: position 1,753,192 of record JAVFKF010000014.1, on the reverse strand, counting down.
TGAATAAGTAGATATAAAAGATAGTATAATATTTAAAAGGGCAGTGCTGTTTACCATGGTATTAAATAACAAAAAATTTAATATATAAATTCGAAAATTCAATCCGTTAATAGGAAATATAGAGAGACACGATTTTAATATTATACGGATGTATATATAAAACGAAACGATAACTATACAAAACCTTATCCCTTTCCGTCAATTTCGTTCTGAAATTTTGATACAGTTATTTTCATGCGAGATTGTATGGGAAACAGATTGTTATCCACAAAGTACAGTCACGAGTAAAATTACGGTAAATATACGAGGAATTCATAATAATAAATAAATAGTAAAAATAAAGCAGTAAAGTAGGAATAATAAATGGAGTAGTGTAGTAGTTTAAAAATGTATCGTGCGTGTTAATATCAAAGAAAACTTGTACTAAAAATCATCAGAAATTTATAAAAATTCCAAATAATTTAAACAGAGTTATATGTAAACTCTTTACGCTATGCATATGATAATTAGATCCTTAACATCAAGCGATCTATTTTACCCTAATCAACCATTTCCTTCTGGCTAAATATCTGGAGCTGTCACAACCAATTTCTGAATACCAATTCGACCGTCGGCCGTTGCTATTGTTTTTAAAGGAAACATTTCCATTTTGAAAGCCTCGTAATGTTTGCCGGGATGATAAAAACATAAAATCCGAGAAATTCAGAGAAAGAGAAAGAGAGAGAATTCTGGATTAGAGGCGAGCGTTGACAGAGTAAATTGACAGTTGATTTAAGAGTGAAGGCGCAAAATGCGAACGGAAGCATTTTCCGCTATTCTGACGCGAGAAAATGAATGATATTTGATAAATAATTATCCAGTCTGCAGCACCGGAAAGGATATAGAGAAGAGCGTTTGTATCTCTCCTCTAATATCATTTTCTTTCTTTAAAGATTTAGTAGCTGTTGACTATGGCATAACTCATAGTAGTGCAACTGTAAGAAATGTCTCTCCCAATAATCATCAAAGAAAACGTAATTGCCTTCTACGTATTTCTTTTCCAATGAAACCACCTTCAGAGGTAACGAGCGAATGAGATTCTGTCATTCACCCATTCCCCTAATTCGAACGTTGTCTCTGAAGATGATTTCATTGGAACCGAAATATGTATAAGGGAATCACCCGTTCTTTGATGGTTCATCGGAGAGAATTTCTCGTAAATCTGTTAAATACGAAGTTAATGTCAAGCCACGCATGGATTAATTTAATCTTAAAGCATAGTATACACTGAATTTTTACTTCATATCCTATACTTTGGTCATACAAGATTCGTCTGTAAAAAGATTGTATCGGAATAGAATCATTCGCTGTAGTAACAGCAGTTATAGTTTCGAATACTATAACATATATAGCAAAGTATTGAATATATGGAAATTTGGATGCCAGTCGAATTGCTTTTCTTATTTGAGATATTGCCTTCACTGAATTTGTAATAAAGATTCTTCAAGTAAGGGATTATTTTATGATCCAGTTTTTGGCGCAATTTTCAGGCAAAAGGTGCGTTTCAAAAATAGAACTTAATGATCACGTAAAATCTTTCATTGTGTCATCTAAGGTACATTGTTCATTAAATATCAATTGAAAGAGTCATTTATAAGTATCAATGTAAGTCTAGCACTACTGATATTTTCGAGGGCTTCGCGTAAGGCTATATACGCCTAAAAGTATAGGTAATTCCTATGAAGTTCCTAAAATATTAAATCTCCCATTTAATATTATAATTTCCGGCTTCCACAGTTATGAAATATTGATATTAATATTCTTTCTATCTTTCAATTTAAATATATTTTGAGGAGCGAATCCTTAATATTCGCTCATGAAAAATTCAGCCGTTTAGTAAATTTTTTTTCCTGTTATTAAATATAATTCATCTATTTACCAATAAACCTGCAAGTAATTAGTATATATTACTTCTTTTACAGTAAAGTTTACTATTTCTTCTTCAGAAAGAATTACGCTAATGAAAGCAGATCACGCCTCAATAAAGTCGGTAGAACATTTGATAATTTTGGCCGTTATAATTCGATTTTCGGAATACGTTTGAGACAATTCTGATCTCATTTTCGAGTTACGATATAGGAAAGTTAACAGTTTCTTCTTCAGAAATAATAATGCTAAGGAAAGCAGATCACGCCTTAACAAAGACCGTAAAATAGTTGATAATTTTGATTTGGCCGTTATAGTTTAATAGTAATTTTCGTGATTCAGTTCGCATACAATCCCGAAATTTATTTTCTAGTTACGATACGAATTTTCAGGGTAATAGAGGAGGGGACGAGAAACGAATGGCCGGGATTGTGAACCCGGAAAATTCAAAAGTAAATTGCTACAGAAATCCGCCCTTTCTATTCGACCGGCTTGTTTAATTTTGCGTTCCTCTCGACTCCAGTGTCAATTTAAAGCGTTTTTTTCGCTTCCGACCGAGTCCGTTGTCTCTCCACATATCTCTGGCCCTTCTCTCTTAAGCCCCCTTCTCTTTTTGGGGCCCCGCCGCGAGGCCCAGCGTCTCGCCTGCGGACGCCATCCGAGCGTCCCTTTTTGTTTTGGAATGTGTCCAATTTCGAAGGGTACGGATCTCACTTCTCCTTATCGTCTCTATCACAAACAAAAGGACATCTTCTCGAAAACGAGGGATCCGGAGACGCCTCATGACATCCGATTCGACCTTTAGGTAACCAGGAGAGGATGTCTACGCCGGGATTCCGAAGGTTTCTCGTTTTCCGCCTAAATGGAGGCTTTGCTGAAATCTCTACATCGTGTGATTGCCTCTGTCTTGAAAAGGATACCCTTCTCCATTTAAATATATCATCGGCTAAATTTATTGGTGCCTTTTTTGGAATTGAAGTATGCGAAATGGTGCTGTGATGTTATTATTATACTTACCTGTTTCGTTAGTCTTCCGGTGAAAGACGTAAGGATCCCCCAAAATTGCGACATTCTGAGGTTGGTTAGGCTTATGTCGTCAAAAGGACTCCCTCAGGCGTGACTTCGTGGAATTTCTGCATTGTAATATGAAATAAAAATCTCTAGTAAATCCCACATAAACTTTAAGGCCGCCTATTTCAAAACCACGGACTTGTTAGTAATTACAAACAGAAATTCCGACACAATAGGATTTTTTATTTAATGAACGCATATAAATATCACGAGACCTTTACAATGGATTACAAACGATAGCAAAATAACATTCAACAGCGAGTCAACAATGGCAGTAAAATGTCAAAATATACGTAAAAGAGTACAAATATCACCAGAAAGAGCGAACATACTAAATATATATGAATCAAAATTTTACCATTAATGCCATGAAAGAAAAGAAAATGAATTATAAAATATGTGAAAATAACACAGAACTGAGTTAAAGTTGAGCCTTACTATGCAAAAGTATCCGAGGACTAAGAAAGATATGGTATACTGTTATATGAATACGATATATGCTGTTTTAGAAATTTGGTAAGCGTTTAAGGAGGATCGTTTAAAAATGGAAAGTCGAGACGTAGGGCAATGAATAAAGAGAGTGATCTAGTGGGACGAGATCGCATATGGAGGGAGAAGAGATATAGGTCGGAGGCTCGATAATTTAAAAGAGAGAGAGATAAGGAAAGCTAAAGACTAATTTCATCAATGGCTACCTTTTTATGCCTCATTCCCTGTTAATAGATGTTCGTAAATCAGCTTTCAACTAATTATTAAATTCGTAATGCCTATTTTTTTAACTTCAGTCCTTCAAACTATCCCACTCCCTTTCCGACAGTTAACCCAATTGCGTACACTAGATATTATTCAATGAATTTGAACGATTAACGTTCTACTATGTTAACTCATTGACTTTCACAATAGCCCGCCCTCTTATCTATTGCAAGAGTTCACTGTATCTGATGATGAAGACAGTTGTGTGGATCGCAATTTGTTTAGGATTTACTATAGCATTTTTTCCAACTTTCAATTAGTAATCCATGAGAGTAGGTTGATTGAAATTTTGAGAGAGATTTACTTAGAATATGATTGACGTTACAGTTACGTATTCAGTTTAAATATTTACCTGCCGTAGAATATTTTATTTTATTTAGCTAGTCCGACGCTGCTTGTATTTTCACTTACACGCTCTCAGCCTAGGCTTGAGTAATTAACTTTTTGATGGAATAAATAATTACTTTTCCCTAACTTCATAACATGATTTTATGCGTAAATGTAGACAGTGGAAATTTCGACAAATTTTAATTTTCTCGAGTGGTCCTTTTCACAAACAACCGCCTCTTTTCATTCTTAAAATCGTATATAAAATCAACGTAATCTTTTCCATTTTGTTGTCATGCAGCAGGAAAATTTCCCCTGTTATTATAATTACCGTCACGGTCTTTATAGCCGATGCAAATTTTTGATTGCGTATTGTGTAGAATAAATGTTATTTTTACGGCCCAATAGTAGCACATGCTTTTATTGCTCTTGCTTTATTTGGAGAATAAATAAATATTTCCCCTTCTCTCTAATGGAAAGATGGTCCTCTCTATCATAAACATGGAGAGAGTCATTTAATGGGAACATCAGAATTTTTAAAGCTCTCGGTGAGGGAGATTCGAAAAAGCTCCTGTCAATCCTTTTACGATGTCTCTCTTATTCTGCCATTTTCCTACACTTCCTGACTCCTCTGCTTTCTTATCTCTTTCCTTGTTCCGCACCCTTTGTTAACTCACGCATTCCCTTCTTTTGTATGAATTCTCACGCGTGGACTATCTCTTCTTCGGATATCCTCCCAACGTTCATGCCGTAGATTTTTCGTTCCCACTTTTTCCCTCTGCGTGAAAAGATTCGTTTCCAATGTTTTTGCGTTCTGAAGTACCATCTCGTTGAAGGAAAGTGTTTTTTTTTGCAAGACTTGCCAAGTCCGGCGTAGTTTTCCTGTTTTCGAGAAGTAGAGTAAGTCGTTAGGATTTGTCTGCTAAAGAAGGCCCCGTAGGAAATCATCGTGTGGAGCTTATGAATAAAAAATCTCGCTTTTCATTCTTTTTTAACATCGGGAGTGGTAGGATTGCCCTTTACTTTAATAGAGGAATGATGCAAATGAAGCAGTGATCGTTGCGGTTGCTCAGTTTATCTTAAGCTGCGGCAAACGTTCTCTGAAAATGTAATTCACTCGTTACTATACTTATTAAACTCCCTTTAGAGTAATAAATTTTGATGATGGATAATAAGACTTTCTACGAATCTAATGCGAAAGATATGCAAAAATTCTACAGCCCAAGACCGTTGCATGAATTTTCTATCATGGAAACTTTAAGCGCGTTGTATCGCTCTGCGTGATCAAATTCTTAAAATTGGATATATTTCAAATTTATTTTATTTGGAATTATTTCAATGTATAATTCTGCTATATTATGAATACTATGTCTTATGAAGGAGTGTAATTCATCTCATAAGCCAGTGATATTTTTTGGAATTAGTAAATATGGTTCTTGGATTTGTGATATTTTACTTCGGTTAGATTTATTTCCAAAAGAGAACTAGCCTGATTTATTTTGATCCATTGCATTGAAAGTTCCCATCGTATATTGAGTTGATGTATTCTGTTATATGAAATATTCTAATATTTTTCGAATTCGATCAATTTCACTATGCATGTATATTAAAAGAGGTAAATTTATAATATATTAAAACATTACTTTTGTGCCTCTTTGAATCAATTTTTACTGTATAAAAATTGACATTTATTATTTGATAATACTCATTCTTGCGTATCCTTATATATTTACAATTTTCCTGAGAACAATATAATTTGTTTGTGAGGCTAATGTAAAAAAGCTATTACATTTATTTTTCATCGTTTCTGGAAATTCTTTTCACCCATTTAATGCCCAATAATTTTCGTGAAGGGGATTTGACCGTTTGTCAAATAAAACTAGGCTATTTACGACCAAAATTTTCTGTTACCTCTTTAATATCTATCTAGATTTTAGCGTAGGAAAAAAAACGTAAAATCTGAATTATTTTATCTGTTATCTTTATTTACTGTATTTATTATCCTTTTCGTTTTCTTTACAATCCCCTTTTATTTGCCTCTTGGAATATGTTTTCTGGCCGTGAAATCTCAGAATCGGGTTATTTTCTCGTGCGTATGACGTAGTCCATCAGAAAATGACCTCATTCCTTTTCTTGCGTAGAATACGCCGGGTTTCGATTTCGTTCCAAATGAATCGGTAAATTTAGTTCATGATTGCCTTTAACATACCTCGTTGAGCAGCCATAGGGTCTTTTCTTACTGGATTATTCTGCGTAGCGTGCTCGACCTCTATTCTCTGATATTCATGCAACGTTTCCATGCTTAATGAAACTGAAAAATTGGGCATTTCTCGAAACGAATTCATGGGAAGCAAGTATGACGATCCAGGTGTCTTTAGGCAGCTGCTTCAATAATTTACTTCCGACCGATTCTCGTTTTTATTTCATAATTATTATGATTCAGAGACTGGGTTGATTAAACCAAGGGGAAGTTATGTGAAATATGCTTGTTAAACGTTTTAGTTTGTTAGTATAGAAATTCCGAGTAAACTGCTCTTTATGCATAAGTCTTGTATTGTGGCAGAATAAATTAAGCTGCGGTATAGTTTATCTTAACTGGTTCCTAATTAACCGACCTATTTACTAGGTATTTGTACAAGAGACTATCAAGGTAGGAAGGCGCAACTTAGTGTCAGAATACTCATCATTTTACAAACTATTTAGCACTTTAAGTGAGAAAATAGATATATAAAAATCAAAAATTCACTTAATGAGAAAGAAGGAGGAAGTTACAGAAGTTTTAAAAAACTTACTCTAAATTTGTTTGGACAAACGTGGTATTTTAAGAATCATTATTTGCATCTGCAGAATAAATACCTGTAATACCTTAGAATAATTTTTATTCGTGGATATGCTTGCGTAAAATGTCGGCCCCTGACAAGATGGTGAGGTGGCCGGTTAAAAGCAGTTATAGTGTAACGCTATATTACAATGTCTAATTGGATGGCTATATGGTTGTATGATATTGCATTTGTATACTTGAATCACTTTAGACTCGATAAATTTATGTCCCGTAATTCCAAAATGTATTGCTTTCCACATTTTTATGTCGTTTTTTAATTATTAATTTTTGTTAATAGAACAGCGAGCCATTCATAAGTTTACAATGTATTCTTACTCATTATTCATATTTTCTTCATCCCGGTATGGTCCTGTATAGCAATATCGAAATAAAGAAGATAATTTTAGAAATAACCATTCAGCGCATCTGCATGCTGAAAATATTTAACAATCAATTGAGCGTTCAGTTTTCTCATCCATCTTCCACAGTCTATTCTTTCTTTATGATGCTGTAAAAATAAGTTCATGAGTTATTCTACGGGAAAAGCCAACGTTCCATTTCAATGTTCTCTACACTTTCCTGTTTACTTGACTCTGACATTGACGGGATTTTATTAGCCGTGAAAATTCTTGAAAGGCATCGTAAATGTCTGTATGGGGTACTCTGAAGAGAGGGAGATAAGAAATTAGAGAAATTAATTTGTTTCATTGGTAATTATTCTACACTTTAATTGTTCTACTAATTAAATTTAATTGAATTAATAATCCCATTAATTAATAACGTATAGATTTAAAAGGCCGTTTATAAGATAAATAAATTGAAATGGTGAAGAGTTCCGATATTCTTTGTATTTGAATGTAAAATGTTCTAAAACTTCTCATTTTTGTTATCTTTACTGCTGGTGGATCTTGAAAAAACTCTTTTTTGGGTCATTGAATTGCTTGCGTATATTGTTCGCGAAGCTGGCGAGATGGTTTCGCGAAAATTTGTTAATTATTAATGATTGTTTAGAAGTGATAGCGATATCCGTGACCTATAATCAGTATTCACTAATATTAGAGCTAACATTTACTATGTTTTTAAAATACATATTTTCTATGACCTATAAATATGTACACAATGCATTTACATTGTGGGGATACGGGTCGTTTATTTATTTATTTTTTTTGGGGCGTATGGGTTGGCAGAAGTTTAAGAAGTCTTGCCCCACTGATGTTCCAATGAGTCTGCCAAGCTTTTCTACCCCACATCACACTAGGGAAGGGAAATTCGTATAGCGGGACATGATATTTAAATAAAATCCTTATGTGCATATGAGTGAAAAATCAATCAGTTATTTCAGGCGCGTCTTTCTGCTGGAATTCCACTTTATCATGATGGAATACATAATTTTTCAGTTTTTTTGCGGTACAACTACAACTACTCTCTCGCGGAACGCGGTTTAGAATGCAGTACTCTAGTTGAACATGTGGATTTTTCTATTATTTCAACGGCGGTTTCGTTTTTGCATTTTAAATCACTCGAAGAAAACGCTGCATATCGTGTAACATAGCTTTTTTGATATTAATTTGAGATAAAATTGACATGAAAAACTACGATAAACAGTCTAATTGCTTCAAATTTAAAGACTCGTGGTATTTTTCTGCAAATGTAACCCAATTATAGCGAAGTGAGTTAGCGACAGTCTTTGCTTGTCAAGAAAATTCGCTCCCCAATTTTATTTTTACACTTGGACTCTTCCCGCCCCTTCCCTTTGCCTTTTCAGATTCCCTTCGATTTCTCTAATATCTTTTTCCGCCTAAATTTCACGCATTTTCTCCCTCCTTTGCAATCTAGTTTCTTTGCTCCGGAGCTCTTTCTTTGCTCCGAAGCTCTTTCTTTGCTGCACAGCAATTCTAGCTCTTCCTCTCCGTTTGCTATTCGATTATCCTTTCTATTCCTCCCTTCTCGCAGCCATAATCCAAACCCCTCTTCCTTTTCCTTTATCTCGCACCTTCCTACCTTATCTTCCATCTCTGCCGCAGTCTCCTCCCTACACACTATGCGTGCCACGCCATTCCCTCCCCTCCTTTCCCCTCTCTTTCGCCTCTTTTTGTTTTATTTCGAGACCCACACGCCTTTCGGTAGCCTCATTTTTACGCTAAAAATACGAATGACTTGGGTCAATAGAGAATTGAGAGAGTTGGGATCATTGCGAGGAATAGATAACGAACTCATCGAAGCCGTGATTCCGCGAAATGAACTCCGAAAAGAATTTTACGAAGGATAGGAAGGAAGGTTCGTTTTGTCCGCACCCTATGGTGTTTTTAAGTTCTTCAGGTCCTGTATTTATGCTTCCGCTTTAGGTTCCGATTCTGGAAGCTATACTAATGGTATCAAACGTTTTATAGGTTGAAAAGCTTTAACCTTAATTTTTTTAATATATTTGTTTCCATTGACAATAGAAAGTTTTACATCTTCTCTGAATTGATTATTTTCTTACGTCTAAATTGCGGCAGATATCTAACATATTATAACTTCAAATTCTCAGGTAGCCAAGAAGGCAGCGCGTTTGCCTTTGGTAAAAATGGTCCCTGGTTCGACTACCGGGGGGAGCCAATATATACTACAGAATAAGCTGTCGAATCACTTTTAACGATACCACAACGACTATTATTTTAGCTAGTACTTTTCAAGTTTTCTGGCCATCAAGGTCTTTAAAATCTAGGTAATATCTCAAACATAACATAACATCAAGGTGGGCTGACCGATTGCCAAGTGGGCAACGCATTCAAATTCGATGAAACGGTACCGGGTTCGATTCCTGGTCAGGTCTTAAAAATGACATTGGCGGTTGAAATAATTTCAGAAATGTGCAAAATGACATTAGTTGTTGAAATAATTTTAAAAATACTACTGCTACTACATAAAGGAATGAAATGTCCCGTTTATCTCATGCATTTATGTTAGTATGCTAAGGTTTACGAAGTAATCTTGAAGTTCAATGTACGTCTCTCGCAAACTGTAGCAGAAAATTTGTACTAAGGAGTCAGAATACAGCGTAAATGTGGAGAATGTTTAAAGGAAAGCCATAAAAATATATCTTTTGAAGAAAGATGACTCGCTGCAGATTCTCTCGGAATTAGAGAGATACGAAGAAACCAATATTTTATTTCTCATGACACGTAGAAAAAGAGTATGGTGTTGTATATGGAGCGTGGCTCCAAGTTATTAATGGAAGTGGGAGGGAACATCAGGATCTCAACGCCCAAAATATCGAGGGTATACAATACCGTATCAAATAGCATTTGTAGGATTAGCTGTAATGAACATAGTGGTTTTCTGTCTTATTTTGAGGATTACCTTATCTTTGGATTGAGAGATTTTTCCAACTCATTACTTTCCTATTGAGTCCTTCATGTTCATTCGATTAATAATGAGGTTCATAACTTTCACTTCCACATTCATCAAGTTTTTTTTCGTGACATTGTAACGTTAATGAGTTCAAATATAGGGTAGATCATGCACGTATATGTTGTTTTTACCATTGTTAGCTTTCAATAGCTTTTATTAAAAGAGAATCACATTCATTTTAGAAAGAACATTATTTCGCTGATGCGGTGTTGTATTGAAAGTGAAATTTGCGCTTTTTATCAGCCACAAACTAAATTCTACTGAAATCTATTTAGGATGATCACGTATCTTACAACAAATGCTTTATAGAAATAGTACTGTAAGTTTACTTAATTTATGCTAAAATTTTGCTTATGATTGCATAAAAATTATGCTTGCAGAATGCATTACTTAGAATGTGAGTCTTTCAATCTTAGGGATGCATATTTTCCATCCTCCTTCAATTTCCGTCCCACATTTTGAATCTACTTCTAAGGAAGGCAATAATCCAGCAGGGACTTCCACCAGTAATCGCCTCCCATCAGTAATATCAGCCAACTTTATCTAGGAGATCAGTTCCTAATCTTGCTCTAGTAGTATTCCCATGTCATCACTTTTTAAAGCTCCTCTTCCAATGCTTTTCCATTACCCTTTCTTCTTTCCTCTCTTTTTTCTATCCTTCCCTTCATCTCTAATTCTGTTCCTCTCGTCCGTTCCGCACTGCCTTCTCTCTTTTATCGATTGCCTTGCTTCAGACTCGTCTTCCCAGTTTTATCCGCAGCGCCCTCGCCAGCCTCCCCTTCTCTTCCCCCATCTCTCTCCATTACTAATTTTTATTGCCTCCACTCACTACGCATGTTACCATCTCTATCACTTGAGTGGATTTGCCGCAGAATTTCTTCATAGGCGTGTGGAAGCACGGCCGTGTACATTCACAATTAGGTCCCCCAGCAAACCATTCATGACTTTCAAGAACATGGCCTTTTTTACCGGGAGACTTGCGATAAGGGAATGTCACCTCACGATTGATATGGGCTGGTGCTACTTTGTTTAACCGATGATGAATTAAGTTTGGATGCACGCGAAGATGTTTTCAGTTACCGAAATGCTTTTCTGTCATTTATCGCGGGTTGAAGTAAACGAAGCAAAAGTGTCAATGTTCAATTTTTGATAAATTAGGTTTGGTTTTTGTTGGTGACAATTTTTTGACAATATATCAATCATTTTAGAGGGAATTGATTGATTTTCTGGCAGTTTAAGGAAGCATTGTTTCTGAATTTGAAAACGGATCCTTGATTTGATTACTATTACAATGTCCGAATGTGAATGTATTTAAATCTGAGCGATCAGTAACCTCTCGTTGTATCACTGAAAGGTATTGTGTTGTACTTTTCCGAGATTCATTATCATGAACATATATCTGTCATTATTATTCACGTTATGCCTAACATTTACGTCAGCAATTTCTTTCTCATAAAATAATGCACATATTCGTGCTTAAATTCTACAATCAATAAAACCTTCGACCCTATACCTCAATTTATTACAACAAAAATAAATAAGAGATTAGGCTTTTCGATTCCCATCCTAGCTCACTTTAAAACGTAAATTTTGTGGTTTTATGTGAAGTACGACATGAAAGGGAACTCCCCAAACCCAAAATGTAATTCGAATTTTTTTTTCGAATTATTTCCTTTCGATACACTATGGTATATTCGATATATATCTGTGCTTTTTATCACACATCCTCACTAAAAAGTGTAGTTTCCATATACATACATTTTTCCTTCTGCAGAAGTATACCGAGTCTCCCCGTTCTCCCACATCCGCATAGTGCGTGCGAGATCCGCATACGAACTCTGTTGGTTGGTGCGTGAAGCGTTCGGCAGCGTTTCGAGACAGCTCTCCTTTATTTTTAGACTCGATGATGGCGGTACATTTTTCGCGGGGGCAGGAATGCGTTGTCCGAGTGGAATTAGCGAGATAGCCCTGGGCATTCGGTCGGGGATATTGGTGGACCATCAGAGCGTAAAGACAGCGGGTTTTAATTCGCTGAATACCTAGCTCGATAATGAGCTCAGGACGTGGAAATGTGCAAGGAGGATTAGTGTTTCATGGGTTTGCGACTATCATTCGATTAGAGAAGCATTTTAAAGGGATGTGAGAATGGTTGCGGTTTGTTCTTAAAGTTTAATGCTGTGCGATCGGCTTGATTGTACCTTTGGGGTTTAATTTTACCATTTATTTTGGGTTTTGGTCATAAAAAGGAGAATATATAGCAATGCTGTTTTTTTACAAAGAGTTCAAGAGCTCTCGAATATTTTTCCGTTATAATACTTTGGATTATGTAATTGATAGTAGATTTTATTCGAACTTTTCTAAATTACAAAGCTTTTTTAGTCATTATAAATATAATTTGACTGGTTAAGATCTTTTTAAGTTTTTATACCAATTTCACTCATACGATCCGTTTAAAATTTATCATTATGATAACTTCTGTTATTATTACAATAATATCTGTTATTTTATTTATCACGGTTAGCTTATTCCACCTATATTCATTGATTTATTTGTATTAGAAGAAAGGTTGAATAATCTGTTTCAAAATACATGATTAAATAAAGGGAAATATCATAATTGTTTGCATATTTAGTCGTAACTTAGTTATTTTTCTTAAAGATTTAAAACGTGTGTACTATTCTTCAGGATGTAGTGAAAAGTTTCAAAGACCTTGATAAAATTGATCTGTGACAAAATTGACTTGTAATAAATCGTGCGAAATTTTTCTCTGGAAATTCCATGTTGAGGTTAATTGAGGTGCTTGTTTACAGAAGAATAGTTGTGTGACTTCTTGACAGTATTTCTAAGATCATATATTAGCTATATTTTTCTCTCTCCTCTCTCATTTATATTATAGAGTTCACTTGTTCATTTGTAAACCCAAATCTCATGTATGTCATTGGATATATTTCTTTGATTTTAAATCCTATATTTTCATCTCTCCTCTGAGCCTTTATTGAGTTCTGAATTTCTTAGATAGTTTCCAAATTCCTTTATTGTGGGTATATACTTCATTAATACTGCCCAAGCTTCAAATGAGATCCTTGAATTCTCTTTTTTTTCAATTCTCCATTGCTATTCGATGACTCATGGAATTCGGACCTATTTTCCTTAAGGAAATGGCTGGGATTCTCCAAATTCCGTAGCTTCATGCATTTATTTGCTCTTAGAACAAAACGGAGGTGTTGCTGGATGGAAATTTGAATTCAAATATAGAAGTACATGGAATACAAAGTGATATTTTATGATACCCAGTCTATTCTATAGGGTAATTAGTGAGATTTATTCTGCTCCGTCTATTTCCCTAGTTGATGTAGAATTTTAATCTGGGAGAGTAAATTATGGGTGGATTACTTGAATTTTGCTTTGCAAAGATTCTGCGTTGTGAGATATCAGTAAAGTTTTAACCTTAAGGGTAATCGTGTAATAAAGTTGGCTAACAACAATGAACTATTCATCGATTGACTAAAAGCATGGATTTTTTTACTATGTGGAGAAATTTCTATGTTTATTCCGAGTTTCTTTTCATATATCATTGCTTCTTTTCAACTTTTACTATCTGATCAATTTACTTCTTCCTTTGTCCTTTGTTATCCTATAGAATCATCTTCCTTTGTAACCTCCCGCTTTCCTCGAGGTAGTTGGTTGAGAGGCACGTGGATTACCATAATTGTCTCAGTTACTGTGGAAATTGGATTTGGTTCGAGACCAAATGTACTCAATCCTCAAAGTGTTTGTCTGTTATCCGTTCTCTGAGTATTACCCAAGTACCTCCGTCAATCCCTCATAGGTTAATCTAAGCCTTAATTACTGTGTCGCACACTTTGGAAAGGAACGTAAGAAATGTTTAGTTTATCCTCAATTCATTACTCATATTTTTCCAAGCAACATGCCAGGGCTGTGACTCAGTGAAGTAATAATGCCAAATTTGATAAGAACATCATATAAATGCAACGAGCCACAATTTTTTATCCAAATCAACTGATAATCTAATTTATTTTATTCGTAAATTTCGAAAGCGGAGGATAAAAATGAAATATTAATCGGTTTCGTACCTTAATTTTAATTGTTAAGGGTTAAAAATCCCTTGCAAGAAATGTTAAGTGCCTCTGCAGCAATTTAAATGAATCTGAGCATTATCCTCACAATTGAGATATAATCACTCTGAACTCATTCCTTATAGCACTATACATTTTACAGTAATGAGACGTTCATTCCTGAAAGATAGGAAGCATCCTATGTTCCAATGGGTATCTAAAATAATCCCAAGAACGTCTTCTATGCCAGAATATTGCATAAAAATTAAAACTATCGGTTATAGCCGCTTTTTAAATTTCATTTCATTAACTCATAATTTATGGATTTTTCTCCTTTCGAAAGTTAATTAACCCTAATGAGAACCCACGTTAAAATATAATTCATGTTTATTCATAAAGTTTGCATTCGTGATAACCATTTTCTGAAATCTCTGTTTGTGCTTACACAAGGTTCTAACTTCTTATGATTCTCGTTGCAGAGTAAGCAAGAAAGTTTAATTTCCTAGTGACTACTACGAAATTAAAGTGATACTACTACTAGTGATTTTCGTTTGCTGAAACAAGCATCAAGGCTCGTTAGTAAATGTGTAGGATGTAAATCCAAGTTATTCATTCGAGATTTGATCGAAAAATGGCTAGAATTCTATGTATGATTGAATTAAAGGATAAAATGATTCATTGACGATTCTGTTTTCATTGAATATTCCTAATCGAGATTGTCTTACCTCTTTTTTCATTTATATATTAAATTTATCTTTTATTTGGTATGCATCTTTCCTAATTGGAAGTTACTCTAGAAAAAAATCTGATGCTTATCTAAGTATATAAGCTTCATATCAAGGTTTACCCATATATTTCGTAGGTTAAAACTGTATTTTAAGATTTATTTACAGCTTTTTGGTGTTACTTGCTTATTTCTCTCGACCCCTACATATTTTCTCATTTCATTTTCGCCTCTGCTTTAATTTGCCAAAAATTTCATTACACCTGCATTTCCACCCACATATTCTGCTTTCCATATTTTTCTTTAGTAATTCGGTGCTGTCTTGAATGTGTTTTCTCCGAATTTTTACCCTCTTTCCGTACTTTCTTCTCCTGCTCTCTTAACCCTTTTTTTCCCTTCACCTCCTTTCTCTCGGTGACTTACTGCCTATTTCCTTTCACTTACTCCCAAACTTTCATTCCTTCCTTTCACTCTGTCTTATTTCGTCTCTTTAATTATTCTCCCCTTTAAGGCGCGTATGTTCATGCCCTGTATATCTTTCAATTATCCTCCACCACCTCTATCTTTCTCCATTTCTCACATTCGTATCCCTGTTTTGCCTCCTGTCTCACTCCTATCTTCCCATCTGACCCCTGCATCTTTCTCCGAATCTGCCCATCTCTTCTCATTTATCGGAGTATCCAAACTCCTTTGTTCCCTGATCATTTCCCTCCGCTGTTTACTCATCCCTGAATGGCTTCCGGCGAATGACAACCGAGTCCAACCTCCCGTAGAACTGAAAATTTTGCTCTCCCCCGGGTCATCAGGCTTCATCTTCTCAATTACCTCCACTGTGTTCCCATTGCTCGTCCTTCCCTCCCTGAATCCAAACACAAAACAGGATAATGAAATTTTAAAATAATGATGGGATCAGTTTAACAGCTCTCGGAACGAAATTTTGGATTACTGTCTTTATCTACAGCTATCGTATACATGCGAGCATAATGAAATAATCTGTATTTGTATCGTATTTCCCTAAAATAGCTACAGTTATTTCAAAATTCAAGTTTAATTTTGCTGCCGTATGAATAATCTTGATGTTGTTCTGATGAAAGATTATAATATGAGAGGATTATGAATGAGTTAAAAACATTATTCTCCTACTACTTTCCCTATCATGGAGGCACCATTTAAAATGCATCGCCGCGTGTATTTCTTAAGAAGGAAAATCGCGCACCGCTGTGGTGTATGCTTTAAATGTAATGTTTTTCAGTGTTTTTCAAAACCACCAAGAAAATTTTTAGCATTGAGCGAAAGTGATACCGAACATAATAGTAGTACTTATTATTGTTTTATTGTTAATATGAAAACTAACTAACAAAAAGTTGCAAAATTAACTATAAAAACGAAACAGAATAATTGGTAATTAGATCTTAAAACTTCCCTACTTCATGAGTCAGAGAACCATGTACACCCGTTTGAAAAAAACCAGAATAGAGCCCCGTGTTTTTTTGAAATACTTTTGAGCTTACGTCTGGGAAACTGCACATGATTTTCTCCACTAAGAATATACACGAAAAAATGCATTTAATGCGGTGCCTATCTAACCGTGAGAAAGGTTTAGAAATAAGTCCGCCGTAACGGTTTGTAAACATTTTATCAATGAACATTTCTCCCCTAAGTTTGTCATACAATCGTAAATGGATTGTTAGAGCAAGAATTATTAGATCAAAGTCGCCTTGTTTTCATTAAAGGAGTACGATACTTTTTTGTCACCGGTTAAAGTGCCGTATCATTCATATTACTCAGCTATTATTTCTGACGCAGCTCATTCACTCCCTTTTAACTACTTCTCGTTTGTCATACGGAATTGTGCATGAGGTTTCGTTTAATAATCGCTTGTTTTTCTCGTAATATGACTTTCACATTCTTAAAAGGGTGATTATATCGTATTTATGCGATTTATTCATCAAAATGTGATACTTATCTAGCAAGATATTGTGAATACAGTGATTAATTTTTGTGGTCAAGTGAAGCCAAGGGAACAAAGTTATAATTACTCGTCTGATCTAGAAAGTAATTTCTTTATTTTCATGGCAGATTCATTTCGAGCTAAGAATTAACCTCAGTTAAAAGTGATGTACGATTTTTTTCAATATTTTTTTTAAATCTGTCGAATCCACTATCATTTCGCTTTATTTCTCCACGCATTACCACTTATCATTCTATCAAGGTTTAACATATTTAGGCGTTCTATAATATACATATACCTCAATTTATTTGCCATATTCATTTTGACTTCCTGTTCATTTATAGTCTATCTAAAATGTATTCTTATTCATTCGATCCTTTTACTCAACCCCAAAAATCTTCTCGCAGATTAAATTCCTTGAAATTTGTTTTTTATTACCTGAATTCTGTGAATTATAGCTTCGCTGTTATCATTTTACTTTTGATATTTTCTGCTTAGATCAAACCCATACTGATTATATGAATGGCTTTATTTTTCATTATTTTCTACTGATAATCCATGTATTCTGTTATCAGTTTCACTTGAGATCTTCTCTTCTCTTATTTCCCCTCAGTATTTTTTTCTTAACTTCGTTTTTTCAGGTCTCTTTACTTTCTCATGAAAAGTTTCCCGTCTTATCTGAGAGCAAGTCAGCGAACTTCAAATTTGTCTTCGCTTTGTAAATTATGAATCTCATCAATTATTCACGGAACTTTATATTTTACTCTCTTCTTTTCGTGCTGTATAGTGTCACTTTGCCTTCGGCGTTTGAGATGTATATCTACATCCCTTGTCTATACGCGTAAACTTTTTTATCCTGCTGAATATTTCAGATATGCAAATTCATCGATGAGTACTTTTCAGTATGTTTTCAAGCTAGGATTTTTATATAAGAGCTCGAAGTTTTCTAGATGGTTTATTGGGAATACTAGCGATTGTAAGACTGTAGGATTGAATATTATTCCCTGTATACCGAGAAATTTTCCTGTATATCAGCCTTTGTACGAGTTCAAATTACGAGCAAAATGGAGTTCGTTTACGTACAAAGTTATTCTTTCATAATACATTTTGTTTTATTTTAAAGCTTTGGATTTTTTCCTTTCTACGTCATTTGGACGTATTTGAAAGGAATAAATACACTGATATCTTACGAAAAGACGTAGAATCATGTCAAAATACTACAGAACGATTTTTCCAATAGTATCCAACGAAAAATTTTATGTAGTATTATATCTTTTTAAAAAAAATCGAAAACTACCTTGCTCCATAAAAATCGGCCAAGCTGTTACATTCACGTTGCCTTTATAACTTTTTCCTAAACGTATATATCCATAATCTTTTATGTACCAATGCTTTGCGACTAACTGAACGAGGTCTCTGGCTTTGGAACATCTGGTTTTCAGAAATGGAACTAGTACGTCTTCCAGTCAGAAATGAAATATTTTAGAAATTTTGCCCTGCTAACTTTGATTCCATTATAATATGAGCTTATGATTTAAGCGTGGGAAAGATTTTTCAAGAAATTCTATGGGTCACTTTTCTCTGACTTATCTTTGCAACCATTTCCTAAACTGAAACCAAAGCGTGATTGCAGCAATCAGAAAAGCTTCATAATATAATCCATATTAGGAGGATTTGAGTCTCGGTTTATATATTATTTTTGTTTTCGTTCTATCTTTCGTAATTGGTAGTTGGTGCAATTTTAAAGTGAAACAGTAAATTTTAAGGTAGCCACGTTTGTGAAAAATTATGAAATACTGTGATACCTTGACTCACGAACAGCTCTGTATTCGAACTAATAACATATGAACTTTATTCTCAGTCCATTTTGATCTCTCGATACGAACTTAATTTAGATAAACGAGCCAAATCATTAAAAATGTGTAATAGAAAACGACCGTACGGGACATAAATTTTTCGAGTTATAAATTTCGAACTGGAGCAAATTAAGATCATAAATCTAGTTACCATTGTACCTGTAAAGTCATTAACAAGAAGATAAAATAAAAAAATTAGGGTTATGTGATTTTAGCCTTCTTTAACCCATTAAAATTAGTTGACGAAGGTTAACTCGGCTATATAAGGGAAAGCAAAGCTGTAAAGGACGGAAAACTCTCAAAGATGTGAGTTCTTTTCGGAATTCCGTGCCTCAGTAGTTTGAGTGTATTTGCAATCTTTGGAGGGAGCTTACAACAGAAGCGCTTAGCTATTGTGTTCCACCGTTCCTTTGCACCCGCGCCTCATTCAAACGGAGCAACTGAGGTCGCCGACCTTGTGCCTTCGGGTCAATAGGTAAGCTCTCTGCGATTCCGCTCCTTTTGCGGTATATCTGGAGCAATTTCATGGAAAGGGTATTACCTTAGCCATTACTTATAACTTAAAAGTGATGTATATTGCAAAACTGTAGTAACCCTACTACATATCATCTATATGGATTAAATTTTCAAAATTTCCATCGCCATTCTTAAAGAGAATTGTTAACTTAGAACTGAAAGTGATAACTGTTGTGTAACGCAAAATAGATTATTATTATGGTGCCCAAGATTTGAGATTTATACTGAAAATACTTGATTTTCCATTCAATTCATTGGTCTGATTGAGATATACTGTTTAAGCGTATCGAGTTATACTGAATGCGCAAAATAGTTTTCAAATATTATGAAATGTATAATTCAATTATATTGTATTTGTAATTACACATTGTAATTTTCTTAGTGAAAGGATATTATCAAACACGAAATCATGAGATCTTCTATACAAAACTTGCAATGCCATTTTCTTCGTGTCAGCTATTTTCACGGAATACCACATCTTTCTTTAAATACAACTCAATAAATTTTTAAAGTATCTCATTATCGTTAACATTTCGAATTTAAATTTAAGTCTCAGGTGTTTGGAAGCACGGTCTAGCCACTCAAAGATATGGATTACCAAAATACTAAACAGGCGTCATAGAGATGAGAAGCTATTATCATCCCAGTAGACATAATAAGGGCGTTTATACTCTAACTGCTCATAGTCTCGATTTATAAGTGGGCGTTATAGATTCATTAGCTGCGTTATTCTTCCTATAAATGACTATACTTTTAGTATAGATAAAAAAAACTCGTTGGATGTCATTTCTCATGCATCGAATTTTCTCAAATAATTGAGGCTTCACGATGTTAGAATACTTTTAAATATTCGTTATATTCATCTTAGTAAGTTAGTTTACCCCTGCAATTATTCGGATTCCAAAGTGGAGCCGTATAGAGCTAACTTAGAGGATATTACATGTGATCGACCGTTTGGGCTTCAAGCTCAGGTATGGTCGTGGAAATTGCTTCTCCGTTCGATATCTACCATATGAAGCGGAAGCTAATTAACCTGCATCCAGCGAGTTATGAATTTACCGTATCTGACCTAAAGAGGTACTCTGGGAAATGGAATAGATGGCTTAAATCTCTCAGATTTTAGCTATAACATATCGAAGGAAATTGTAATGCACCGGGCATCCTCCATTTCCTTTTGGCTCACATCTCACTCTCGCAAAGTTAACGAAAAATCACGTAGTTTAATTATTCGTGCATATCAGCTTCAAAATGTGTTTGAGTATGGAATGCTGAGTCCTATGGTCAGATAAGCATGACTTGATTGATATTGAAAGAGAGATTTTGAGAAATGAGTAGAATTACCAAACGGAGGATATCTATACGAAATATTGTTAAAAAGGGTGATTTGATATTGTCATCTAAAGAGATTGGCAGAGTTCTTGGATGCAGTGACATGATTTAGTATTGAAATAATGATGATCATGATATGTCTTAATTTTAAGTCAAACATAAGGCTTTCACATATAATTTCGTCTCCAGATTCAATATCCTATTACCTTGTAGACAATTGATATTCAATTATTCTGTAAAATCACTCTATGATCGAATTTACAAGTTACTATCTCCAGCATAACCTATCCTCTAAGATGTACGAGGGTGGTCTGAAAAGTTTCCGACCCCAGATTTTTCAGGAATCTTCATAAAATTTTCAGAAAACATGTCGAGAAATGGCGAAATGTCGGAAACTTTTCAGACCGCCCATGTATATTAAATCTCTTTCGCAATTTTCTGATTTAATTTCCTTTTTATACATAATTGTTCTATACAGCTTCCTTGAACATATTAACAATCAGACCATTTGAGTAGAAGGAATTACAGCAGTGATCTTTTCATCTGCTTACTCGAATAGCTTTTTAGAATAACATTATGTTATTTGACTTTTAAGTTTTGACTTGTTTAGTCATTAGATGTAGCTCATATAGTTTCTTGATGAATCATCTTGTTTCTTTAATTCCAAATAAATTTTCTTAAATGTTATTACCGCATGTTTTCTCTTCCTTTGTATGGGTTTCTGTTTCCTGCGACACAACTTTATCTCTGTCAACCTTTCCTATTTCTAAAGGAAGTAGTACGCATTTTTTGTGAATTATGAATCTCTCCCGTAATTTTTAACGCAGTCATATACATTTCCGACGAAGCTCATTTTTTTATCTTGGAGTCTATTCAGAAATAAAATGTATTCATGAATGAACTTATCTTAGGATTTTTTTGTTAATTCTCATAGACGCCAGAATAGTCCGACTTACTGCCAGCTACTTATATCTCTCTTTTTCCCCTCAGCGTCATTTATCAAGAGACGTCTATCTTTTTTCCTGGAAGGTTTTCCTCTCCATAGTAAGCCATTAGCTGTCAAGGAGTGGACTAAGGCAATAATAAATAATGCATCTCGCGTCAATTCAGCCTGTCATTCTCGTCCTTCTGCCAAATAATTTTCTTATTTCACTTACCCACTCCTCTCTTTCCTTTGCTTCCTTACTTCTCTCGCCTCACTTCCCTTATTTTCTTTTTCTTTACATCCTCTAGATTTTCTCTACTCCTCAACCCCCGAATCATGTTTGAAATACGGGATTTGTTTGTGTTTCCCCACCAATCCATCTTTTCGTTTGTGCAAAATTTCCTTATTTTTCTACCTTCTAAGCACTAAGATTTTCTTCAATGACAGTAGCTTAGAAGATCGTTGAAGACTTATTTCTTTCTGGTAACATTTCCTTCGCCGTCTCTTACCACTGGGTTTATTTTTGTTACCTGTGATTTAATTCCTCTCCAGGTCTATCATGATTAAGGAATCACTTTATAGAATGGATGTGATAGATTTTGGATAGTACTACTACTACTGTGTGGTAGATTTCTTGATGATATTTTTTTCAGTATTGTTTTATTAATCAATTATGCATATGATTGGAAAGAGATTATTACATTGATAACGGTAAGAAAGGGTCTGAGAATACGATGTCTATCAATTCCAAGATACTATTTTAACGTGATAAATAAAATCTATCATCTGTGATTGCATGTATTTCATCTGTAATTTAAAATCTTTCCTCTGTAATGCATGAATGATTTCCATGAACCATTATATATTTTGAAGATTGCGCACAGCACGAAAATACTCATTTATAAAATAAATGTATTCCTTATCAGTAATTGCATTCTCATCTTTACTTCAAATGTTCTCATTCTCTCCAAAGGCTTAGAAATTGCATATATGAGCATTCTTTTGGTATACATTTCAAGGAATATTATTTAAAATAGGTAGTAATAATAACGAAACTAAATCTTGCTCCGTATTTCTTCTTTCCCGATATAATGACAAATTTTATTTCGAGGAAAAATATAAGAAAGAAAACTATTATTCTCGAGGAAACTAGCTCCTTATTTAATAAATAACGCTGCAAAATACTACAGAAAAAGTACAACGAACACGTCTTTCAACACTTCAGCGTCATCATCAAGAAACTCAATCAATCACTAAAACGCACGGTGTTAGTGTTAGTTTTTTTGTGGTATTTTGCAGATTTATGTATTAAATAACTAGCATTCTCGTGAAAAGTAGTTTTCTTTTTTTCCTTTTCGCACTGGAATGCCACGAAGTCACTCTTCAATCGGTTAAGTTTAAATTTTATTTTATTCCCATTTAACATTCTTGAATTTAGTTTTTACACCACTCGATAAAGCTTCAAAGTTCACGAAAGGAAATATCCTCCAAAATATAGAAAAAGATTTTTTTGAAGTTACAAATAATAAAAAAGAAGCAATTTTCAGTATTTCAAATTGAAGCAAGTATTCGATGAGAGAAAGAAATCTTCCTATTACTAACATTCCTTCTCTCCTGGCGCCCTTTGTCTCTCATCCAGTCTTAGCATAACTTATTCAGCGTATTTGGATAATGAATAAGAGAGCGAGGTATGCGTTCCTCATTTTTTACTCGTTCATGCCCTAGCGCCTCATTCTTCAAACTGCTCTCAAAAAAGGCGTTTTCACTGCCTCCAGTTGCCGAACACTCTTTCCTTCACTTCCTCTCTCTTTCTTTTGTCCCTTTCATTCCTTTCCTTCTTCTCTTCCCGACGTCACTCGTTGCCATGGTTATCTCCTTCGTGTCTTAGAAACCATCTTCACGTTCACAGTTATCCTCTCACTCGAGTCCTTAAATGTCTCACTCTCTCTCTTCCTTTTCTCCAGCGTTTCTTTTGAAAATTAGGAGAAATGTTTCTCCAGCTCGCATTTATTCCTCTGCGAAGTTAGAGGAGAGTAGTGAAGGAGTTATAGGTTGGAAATTTGCAGGGAAGGTAATGGAAGCAATTAAATCTTCAATTTGGGTTACGGTTAAGTTAGGAATGCGAATTGTGTGTTCTTCAAATATTTCTTGATACATCTGTGTGTTGCGACTTTATACAAAATTATGTTAATATTGGTATTTAAATTAGATATTAATTAATATAGTAATTCCAGCTTTGGTGAAGTAGTGATTACCGTGATAGCGCTTTAATTTCAAGGTCCGGGTTCGATTCGCGGTTAATCGGATGTTTCTAGTTACGAAATAGTTGTCTGAGATCATCAATAATAATATTTATTATCTGGATAGAATCTTACTGTATCCATTAAAGAGATTATTATTATTCATTGTATGATCAGATTACAATGAATTACATTTACTAATAATTAATCAGATTAATTCCAGATTTTTTCAGTATGGTTTATCATTATATTTACGTATTAAATCGAATGTTATAACACTATTGTATTGAAGTTTCTGCAAGCTCTAGCAGGTAGAATACTTACGATGCGTGAATACTCTTCTTTCAGTTGAACACTATCCGAACTTAAATTTTAAATGCGTATAATTTTTATATCCAATTTATTTCTATTCTTATGATATTAGAATGAAGATGCGTTTAAAGGAATGTAAGTTCCGATATTTTAGTAAGTAAACGTAGTAATCAATATGGAAATTATTACTCATGCGTACCATGCTGTGAAGTCTTTTATATTTGCACATCATCTTAGCTTTAACATGTAAATTGATGCTATGTTGGACTTATCGGTAACCGAAAAATAATTAAAGTTTTGAATGCTACCGTAGCAGAACCCTAAAATGGCTGGCAAGTACAATATTTCCCGCAAACTTGTATAGTGATTAACCTTTTGAGCTCACCTGTACTTCATTTGTATCGTTATTGTGCAAGGTGATGTAAACCACCTCACCTGTTATTGACTATCGCATACTTTGCTCTCTTATTAACAGTATTATTTCCCTGGCGTATCAATAAATCAATTTGAGTTATTTGAGTTTTTATCGGAAATTATTTTAGTAATCGTATTTATAACGATAATGCTCACTGATACAATTAATTTACATAATTCAGCGATTTGATTTTCATATCGCTGCATTAATGTCAGTATCCCTTTACCATCCTTTTTTACGTATCAAATACTAACCGCTCACTTAGAAACACAAATGGCTCATGTAAAACTTCAAATCACCCACCAGCGAGCGGTAGGGAGCGGGTTGACGACCACTGATGTAAACCCTGCGTATGATTATGTGTCACTATTCGAGACCAAGTCCCCGGATAATTCGGGATACAGCTTCCTTGGATCTCTCGATTTATGGTCCTTCCATTAACAACCATTCAGTTCCATCGCAGTGAAAACGTCGACATTACCAGCCCATTTAACCTAACGTATGGCGCTCAGGAGTGACTGGCGTCACACGGATTCAGCCATTGTTGAAATGAATAATTGTTCCTCGTAGCAGACGACAAAGCGAAAGTTTTTTTGCCAACTCTCATTTGATTAATGCCCCGAAAAGTTGTACCACGTCCAGGATTTGGGGCAAAGATAAAAGTTTTCCCGTGGAAGTAACCGGACTAACTTTGCTAGACATTTAATTCTTTCTGTTCCGCGCTAGTTTTGAGAAGTCCGACATCCTTGTCCACGGTCTTATCCGACGCGCAGTTATCTTTTACTTCGCTCCATTTTCCTCCCTCATTTACGTGGAATCGTGCGCGGAATGAGGGGACTCTCTTAATGCTTCGATATTTGTCAAAGGTTCCGTGGGATATCAGTGAGAATTTTCATTGGGAGATCTTCGAAAACGGTTTCCTTTTCATTAGCGGGCTTAATCTACCGTCCCCTAAGTCGGGGTAGCGATTTTCGAACATTCGGATCCTTTTTCATTCCATTCCAGCGTACAATTTCCAATATTTATTCCCTCGGATTTTTTTCTCTCTCCGGTCTGTTCGAGTGCCTTTTCTTTCTACTTCCTTTCCTTTTCCAATATGATAAAATGTTCGATAACCTCTCTACCATTGACTTTTATTTCTCCTCGCAACATCTGCCTCTGAGTAATTTTCTGGTGTAATCTGCACTCTATCGAACGCCCTTTTCGTTACAGCATTCCGATCTCGGATCTCTGCTCTTGTTGTATTCCTCTTTGTAAACCGATAATGATTCCGTAGATTAACCTAGTGGGCTAACTTCATGAACCGGTGTGGTAATTAAACCGCTCTTTGGTGCTTTTCCTTGACATTTTGCGAGGATCTTCAATGTAACTCTGAGCCGTTTTTTATGCGTCTTTGTATAAATCTAAATCTGGTGGTCCATCATAATAAAATTAGATAATTTAATACATGGGTGGTCTGAAAAGTTTCCGACATTACGCCATTTCTCGACATGTTTTCTGAAAATTTTCTGAATATTTCTGAAAAATCTGGTGTCGGAACTAAAGGACGTACTCGTACAACAATAACACAATAGTATATTGTGTTAGTGTTGATATTAATTGGAATTATGCTATGGAGTTACATAATTTTATCATTGCGCAAAAGTTTTATAACTTAAATCCTAATAATTCTTTTTATAACCTAAATCCTTCTAATCATTCAATTACGAACTTGATTATATATTTTTAGTTAATAAAATAGTGATTGTAACTAAATAGTAGCCTAAAATGTTTTTAAACATTGAATACAGGATGAAATATGTACATCAATCAAAACTATTCAGTTCTTAGATAATTATTCGGAATATTTTCGTCTTCTGCAAAACATTTGGACAGTATTAATTGTAATTTTTGTAACATACACCTTTTCTTTACGAATACGCTTTTTATTTGTCACATGCGTAGTCACAAAAAATACGTAACGTATTGATTTTCGGGTTGAGAAAATTGAGAATTGGTTTTAGGAGTATAGATAATAACACGAATATATTTTTAAATAATAAATACAAGGGAAATATGTACATAACTCACATCCCTTCCGTACTCAGATAATTATTCGGAATATTAAAATTTAATAAATAGTCTTAGTTGAAATACTCATATAATATCCCTTTTCTTTATTTCTTAATCAGCTTTTTATTGGTTATATGCCTAATCTCATAAAAATAATTTACCTAATGAATTGGGATTTCGGATTGGGAAATTTGGGAACTGGGGTTTAGTGCTCCGTAATAGATGTAAGCCACAAAAGCTGTGAAAGGAAGGAACGCTGATTCAAAACCCTCTCGCGGAGGGCACTCTGGAATAGCGTTTTCAGTGAAAGTCTATTGAAGATTCGCTACTGGAAATAGATTCTTTAATCGGCTCACGTTATTTGCTTCTAGAGAATAGGAGGGAACTCTGGTGTTCAAAACGCAATCAAATCCTCATCAAGTGGATTCCCTGGATAAACTTTTAATTTGTGCGAGTATCTCAGGGTTTCCTTTGTCTGCAGTCAAATGGGATCCCTTATTTTCATCCAATCCGTTTCTGCGTAAGTTTACTCCTACGCATCCATCATGTCAGATCCCGTCTAAGCGGTCGACAGACCCTTATCCGCATTCTGCGACCCTCCGATTCTTCCCTCTTCCACACCAATACCTCCGTTCCTATCTGCAATGCTTTATACCCTTTTATCTTGTTTTGCTCTTCGTGCCACCGAGTTTTTGTGACTTCTGAATTCATCTCCGCCACCACTCATTTCGAGATTTCCTCTCATTCTTTGTGTTTTGAAAATTTAACGTTGTTGCAAGTGCCGATAAGTAAAGAAGGGAAAGAAGCTAATATTAGATTTACTGAGTATTATCCTACACAGTTAGAAATGAAATTGCGTATATTTTAAATTTTACTAGCAGCTAACCGAAACATATGATAAATTTTAAAGGCAACAGTGTCAAATCTGGAATTAATTTTCCTAGGTTATTATTTCATTTAGTTAGAGTAGAGAAACTCTATCAATATGGTATGATAATTGGAAATTTTATTCTATCACTGACTAAAGGCTGCATCAAGCATTTTTCTCTTGTTTACTATCCGCATATATTTCCAAACTACGTTTCTTCAGCGCTCATTTCTTAAGCGCAGTTAAATTCCTCGTATATATTTAGAATATTAACTACAAAGCGATTATGGCATTGAAATTATGAGCTAAATATGAAGAGAAGGATAATATTTCGTTATTTCGTTTTGAATTCTACAACTTTTTGAAATTTATTGTCTCAGTTTCTAAGGTAACGATGAAGGGTGTTATTATTTTAATCGGTTTCTGTTTTTTATTATTCCTTATTTTTCGCGCTGCATTGTAAATTTAGTCTATTAGAAACCTCTTTTAAAGTAGGTTGAAGTAGTTATGTTTTATATATTTATCGCTTTTAATATTTCTGAAAATTAATGAAATAATGACCTTTCTACATTGATCTTGGATGAGATATGTTGTGAACTTGTAGATCATTCCATCTTCAACAAGTTTTTTGTCATCGGTGAGTGAATGCGGAAGTTCTGTTCATGTATGAAACGCGTTTTTAATTTCTGCATTTAACATTATTAGATTTAAGATTGTAAGCTACCTGAAACCCAACAGCTCTTACCCTTTTACTAAAATTGAGACATAAATTAATCCTCGGAGAAGGATTAGTGGCAGAATCCGGATTAGGGTTCCCTTTTCCATCCTGCGAAACAGTTCCATTGACTTGTGCGATATTTTCCCTTCATCCTTCTCTGCCCCCGTATCCTCGCTTCCATTCTTTCCTTGTATCTTCTCATTTCCACGGCACATTCCTCTCTGTAGCAAGATCTCCATTCTCCGGATCCTTTTCATTCCCACTGCCCTCTCTTTTCACTTCCCAGAAACCTGCAGTCCCTCTCCTTTATTTATCCTCTCTTGTGCCTTCTTCCTCTATCCCTCCTCTTGCTTCCAGTTAACCCTTTCTATATATATTTCCCTCTTTGCGCAAGTTCCATTTATATGCTTTGGCGTACGCGCAATTTATTTTCGGGTCCATTTTCCTCCCCATCACGCACTTCATTTAATAAAAAGCGAGTAATGTGCCTCCGATTGCCTCTCTACACGAATATTGCAGTCGCTACTTTTACTCGACCTGAAGAGATGTATTGCTTTTATCCGATTTCGTGCCCGTTTCGGCTATTTCGAAAGTCAGTTAACTTGTAATCGCTCGTGAGTTATAACTAATGCGGAGAAAGTTCCGATTCTCTACACTAAAGAAAATCCTCAATAGTCAGGGTTCAAGGTTCGGAGGTTTAATAGTAAAGGTAGTTTAAATGAATCGGTTTGTTGTTGTACTATAACATTTACTTTCTTCCTTTCTTCGTTTTTGAAGAAAATTGCAGAAATTTGCAGGATACGTGTGTAGCCGTAGATAATAGAAAAAATTTTATGAATTTATTCGTGCAACTGATATCAGGTGATGCTCCTAGTATTCAATTAGGAGATTCATCTGTAGAAGACATTGCTGATGATTTTCACGAATCGTATTTTTAAAATCCACACTAATGAAAATAGTTTTGTTGTAAAGCTCTATCATCAGGTTTTCTTCCAGTATATTACTTATTCGTATATAATAAATTCCAGTACTCAATTATTTTCATAGATCACTCCCTCTAGCGTCGATGCGCAGAGTTAGTCTCTGCCTCAAATATGATATTAAAATATTTTATTATCTAATGTTTTCCTCGGATGATAGCTATAAATAATATTTAAGATTATGAATGTACTCTATGTAGCTTATGAGCTGCACCATGTTGGCAAACTTTTAATAATGCAAAACATTATATGAAAATAAGTATATTTCTTTATAAAATAGAATGTTGGCCAATGAACTATTATTTAGGATAAATTATACGTGATTTCACATACGGTTTATTTATTTCATGGTCATACTGATTACGATGCATTTACATTACTACCCCGCGAGCTGCCGTATGGCGTATGCAGACGATAAAATCTGAAGGAAATACCAAGTTATTTATCTCTTATTATCTAAATTTTATCTATTTCTTTAAATCTTAATTATAATTGATTCTATCTGCTCCTAAAAACATTCGCTTCAGTAGAAATAATCCAATTAACCGTCGTAAGACTGATTTGAAAATTTGTACGTAGGTAAACTTCAATTAGACTAGCCATATCAAGCGGATACTCTGCTAGATTTTATCCATCCATCAGTAAGCGAGAGACAATTCTCGAAACACATCAAAACCTGAATGACTCCTGAATTTTCGGAAGTAATGGCAACTCCACATTTACCCTATTATGGATCTATTAGCTATTATGTGCTGGCTCTTTAACTTTTACTCGCGATTGCCTCTTCCCCCTGCAATAACTCTCCTTTCTAATCCTCTTTATCCCTGCCTCTTTAGTCTGCGGAGATGGCTATCCGCCAATTTCTCAAGGGGAGTAGGTCAAAGGGAGACTCATTATTAATATTGCTCTCCCAATGCTTTCCCCGCGGCGTAACAAAGCATCTTGATCCTGTTGAAGCCCCGGCATTGTTGCGGTCTTTACCGGCGCATGGCGAGCGTCATTTTTTACTCTAGAACTTGCGCATCTGAACGTGTATTGTCCCTCTCATTAAATTGCCTGAATCCGTATCATTATTTTATGCACCTCTTGTCGCGTGTTTGAGTAATGTTGGTGTTTATCTTCAGTCTCGTTGCAGAGGAAAATAAAATCGCTGCAGTCTCGTGCCGTTTTATCTCTTCAGTTAACTTTTGTGTCAAGTGACTGGTCGGCTACTGCTGTATGTTTTGCAGAGAAATGTTGTCGTGACTTTGGGAGTTGATTGATTGTTCAATGCTTGTAGCTCTTATTGAGAAATTTTTGCATGCAGGATTTTCTATGAAATGACTTAAACATGGTTTCTTTTCTTGCAAAGTTTACCTCTCAATCACACCTTAAGAAGTGACAAAATTTTAAGGTGGTAAGAAAATATATGTAAGGAAGGGAACAATTTTAAGTGTTATTTCGTATGTGAGCAATATTGTACTGAAGAATAAATTTTCCTCAGAAATTCAAAATGAAATAACATACAATAGATCTCTGATCTCCTTTTAGATACAAAATATTCGTGCATGTGGTATTATAATTTCGTAAATCTCTATTTTGGTGTTTGAATATGATTTTATTTCGGAATTCTTAAACCGTGTCAAAAAGACAAAAATAGAGATTTTGCAATCATATCAAAGGATGTAGATTTTATTGCTGATGGAGGTACTTATTTGGAAACAATACGCAGAGTCATCTTTAAAAGTTATTATTCTGAGACAAATGCAAATCATAGTAGAAATACAAAATAACAGAATGCTGAGGAATTTAAATGATCTTTTTCTCAGTAGTCCTAGTTATTTATATATACTAGTTTAGAAAGATATTGTACCAAATATTTTCTGATACGCGGATAGTGTGATATGAAATTAATGCGACTTGCAACTTCTGACTAAGAAATATATTACTCAAAAGGAGAAGCTTTGTCTGATACCTTAAGTAAATTTTTACCTTCCAATATCAAATCAGATGGAATAATGTAAAGATTTTCCCGAGACTCTACATTAAACGAAAACTTTTCAGTATTGTCATCGCTTTAGAATCACTATTGCAGAATTTACGTTTTCTACATACCTCCTGTGAATAGCTTTAGGCCCAGATTCTACACGTATCGGCTTCCTATAATCCGTATTCCCAAAGGAAACGAATCTAGCTTTTCTATTTCCACGTTAATCGATAAAATAGTCCGTTCTGATCCATCGCTCTCAATTGTCCACCTCTTCCCTCGGGAATTCTCTTGCACTTCTCTCACTTTTCTTTTTGTTTTAGTACACTCGAAGCCTTCAAAATACAGCCTTCTTTGACCCCTGCCCTTTTTACTCTATTTTCTCTGACCGCAACCCTTCCCATCACACCCTTTTTCTCTCTCCCCTTACGCCTCACTTCGTTTTTTTCCTGTCCCACCTTTGATCCTTGCCATCAATCCCTCTTTGCATTCACCTTTTCTCTACCATTCATTTTTTTCCCCCGATTCGGCAAAAGGTTCTATCCCCATCCAGTGCATATGCCACTTCCACATGCGTACTTTTTTCTCTGCGAGCCTATTTCGTAGTTCACGGTTTTTTCTCATGAATTCCCTTGCCATTTCCATGAGGCGTTTCTGCCAACTCGTATTTTTGTGTGGATAAGGAGGAAATATGTATTGAAAATTAGTCCAAACAATTTTCCCTTTATAAAATGTAGAAAGATAGATGGTGTCACAGGTCGTATCTCTATACTATCGGATTCTTTCGTAAGATCCATTCTATATTGCACAGCTTTTATTTTTATGTATTCATGAGCGTTGATGACGAATTGTCGACTTTTATTTTCATTCCATACTGAAATCAGTATTTTTTTATATTATTTTTTTTCATGTGACACTTCATCATAGAGAATTTTTCACGAGTTACAAATTATATAAATGTATGCATTTTATATTTTAATTGAAAATATATTTTCATTGATATTCACATAGATAAATTATTATTATAATAATTTTAAACTCGTATATTGTATATGTATGCTAAACGTCTTTACAGAGAACATCTCTTACTTCCAAACGGTTATTTCCAACTGCAAAATATTAAAATACTCCTTTAAAACAAATTATTTTTTTTTGGAATGGAAATGGATTAAACATAATCAAGAGTTATATATTAGGTATCGTTCTTTATTAAACTCTTGGGAAGCCCAAACGTTTTGATTAAAAAATTGGTGGCTACGCTTTAGAAATCTGTGGAATATTATTTTTTAAAGTACTTCCTTTAGATAAGAACATATAACCATGGCGCGGTAATTAATAAATTTAGAGAGAAATGATATTATAAAATATATAAGAAGGATAGATAATATTGGAAACAATATAATTCGTTTGGGATAAAATTCTGGGATTTTCTCAATGAATATATCATCAAGAGTTGACAACACTCTCGGACGCAATTAAAATATCCCAAACCAGCTTCTCTACATTTTCAAGAACTTTTTAAAGGTAAATTTTCTCTATTTATTTTCCTCCCATACTGAAAGCAGTATTTTTTTATATTTGTATTTTTTCATATGACACCTCATCACAGAGATTTTTTACGAGTTACACGTAATACAAAATGAATGTATTTTATATTTTCATTGAAATTTATATAGATAAGTTACGATATAAATAATTTTCAGCTTGTATATTCTTTCTGTATGCTAAACGTCTTTACAGCGAACATCTCTTATTTTCAAACTTTAATGTCTAAATGCAAAATATTGAAATACACCTTTAAAACAAATTATCTTTTCCTAGATTGAAAAGCGATGAATCTCAATCAAGAGTTATATATCAGATATCGTTCTTTATTAATTGCACAGGAAAAAGTTTTTAGCTAAGATTTAGAAATCTATGGAATGTTACTTTTTATTTTAGCATTTCAAATAGATAAGTATAAATAACTACGTGCCGCGGAATATAAATGAATAAATATGGAGAGATTACAAAATATATGGATAAGAATATGGAGGAGAATGGATAATATTGGAAATAATTTGATTCGTTACGGTTGAAATTCTGAGATTTTCTCAATGAATATATCATCAAGAGTTGACAACAATCTCGGACGCAATTAAAATATCCCAATCCAGCTCCTCTACGCTTTAAAGAACTTTTTAAAGGTAAATTTTCCCTCCCGAAATTCGCTTCAATTTCCCCAGTGTCCAGCGCATGCACTCGCGGGCGTTCAATCATTCATCCCCTCAATTCCTCGAGAGACCAAATTCTTTTCCAATTCATCAGGTGGAACTGCACTCTTGCTCCTTTTTGCGGTCTGACTTTATTTTCTCTCCCACAGTTTCTGTTTGTCCTTTTGCATCGCAACTTCTGTCCCGCCCCCTTAACTTATCCCTTGCCTCCTTCACTTGTCACTGGTTCCACCACTTCCGTTTCCTTCCCCCTTTCTTTTGATGAGTTCCTTTCCTTATATCCTGTTCACTCTGTACCCCTATATTTCCCTTTGAGTCCTTTTGAACCTACAACTCTAGCCTCTGGAGAAATTTTACTCCTTTAGATTCCCCTTCGATCAAAATATTCTCTTTTCTGCCCTTCATTTCCAGCACACTTCAAGCCTGGGTCGTAAAAATATGCTCGGAATGTGACTGCGATGCATTTTTTTCTCTCTCTTTCTTTTATTTCGAGGCGCCTGCATTGCTTGATCCGGTCGTAAAGAGAGGATTCCGTTAAGGTCTGTCTCGAAAACGGAAATTTCATTTTGGTTTCGTCTCGCCCATAGCGACAGGGGAAATAAAGAACTCCTCTCTTCCATATTTATGTCAGCGTGCTCAGAGTTGCGTGACATTAGATTCGGGATGGGTTTTTTTCACTCTCTTCTTGACTTTTCATTGGACGTTAATCACGATTATTGTTATGTATCTCACACTTGGAAGAGGTTCGTTTTGTATTGAGTAATGCGAAATTAAGCGACGTATGTTATGCTAAGTTTCTCCGAGAATAATTTATAGCTATGGGATTCATATTCTTATGTGTTGTTCAACGCGTGACCTTTATAATTGGATGGAAAATTTTCAATTTGTTTTTTGAAATGCTGCCGCATATATGATACAGTAGGGTGGTTTTTATTTTCCAAAGTTTGGATTTCTTTCGGGACTCCCCCTGATGTTGTTCCATTTAGTTTTAAAATATATTGTGTAAAATATTACTAGAATCGGATAAGGGAAAGACGTGCCGCATCGCTTTTGAAGATAATAAATTTCATCAATTTTGGCGTTTTTTCGGTCATCACAGGCGATAAGGAAGCCTTCCCATTTTTGAAATGCCTCTATTATTTTATGAATACATTATTAGACAGTAACTGTAACATTCGTAAAGGATTAATTAGATAGTTTTTGAGATCCAGCCCTAATAGTAAGCGCGCGTACATGAAGCCTTGGACAGAAACGCTGCAACCCTCAATGCGTTATCCCTGTTCACGGCAACCCGCATGACGTCCCTGCATTGTTCTAGCCTACCATTCAGGTTGGAACATGGTTCGCCCTTGAATATCCATCTGCCCTTACTCTATACAAGTTCGTACGCGTAGTTCGTCCAACATCATGAAGAGACTACGTCAATCTAATGGTCCCATCTATTACTTACGGGAGAATAGCGCGAGCTGTTGCGACTTTTGCATAGGAAAGGAAAGTTGGCGATGATTGATTTTTGAAGACATTCAGCAGTAAAGCTGATTCCTGATAGAACAGTACGAATACTTCGCACCATACTTCCGTAGAGAATACTCGGTGCCATTAGATTCATGTCTCATCATGTTGGACGTATATATAACGTAGTATGGGGGTGAAGAATATTTTATTCTGACCGTATATACTATTAAGCAACTTACTGAAGCATTAGCCCACATTTGAGCTTTAAGGTAACAAAGGTGTTGTATTTCATAAGCTCGTATAGAAAACATGGAGAATCTACGTTTGTACGAAAGCGAATGAATTCGATTAATGAACTCAAAGGAATCTTTTCTCGTTTTATTTTCTCTTGACATCATTAGGGAGGCTAATAAAGTGACGCAAGTATCTGGCTCAGTTTAAAATGAGGAAAAGGTCGCAGCAAATGCTGCAGAAGGTTGCATGTGCCCTGAAGATAGTCTTCAGGGCACACTCAACCTTTTCCAGCGTGTTGATACTCCGATGTTACTCGACTACGCATATTCTCATACACTGCTAAAGCCTTAACTTCAATCTAAAACTGGCCTTAAATTCTATACCTTTCTCGCAGTACAACGAAAGTAATAGGGGAAGCGTAAATTTAAAGAAATTGAATCCATTTTCTCTCATCTTCTTTCGAGTAACCAGACTGACTCTTTCTTTTAATTTCCTCGCAGTAATTCTTGGAAAGAAATCGTAAAACCCGGCTTGAATTTGAACATCTCGGAGGAATTGCGTCTCTCAATCCTAATCTTATATCTTTCTCATTCTCTTAATTTAATTCAAGAACCCTCTCGGATTTTTGAGGAATCAAATATCCTCGGCGGAAATATAAGACACTGCCCGAATTGGTTTTGGAAGCTGTCACCTTTTCACCGAGAAAACTCTTTAAAGGAATCACCTCTCAGAACTAGTTTAAATGAATAATCCCCGCGAACGTTGAATAGCACATCAACCTTGTATTTATCTATTGTTTACAAGACTACAAGTAGGCACCTGGCCAGGTGGTAGTCATTATTTGAAGAAAAATATATACATAAATTAAATATCCTGCATGGTATTCACCCTAGTCGGGAGGGTGAATACCATGAAAACCCCCCAAAACCTCCCGAAGGCAGAGCGTCTCAATATAATACCAATCAATACAATAAAAAGAAAATAAAAATTACAAATTTTAAAATTACAACAATAGAGAAAAACAATATCTTGATAAGTTATTAAAATTATTACATAAAGAAAAATTTAATTCATTTTAAAAGGTTACTTCTTATATGTATTAACTAGTTACAATAATTTACAAATAAGTAGGTAAAATGAATACATTTTTACATTTGTATAAAAAGAAATCTCATATTTTATAATACATATTGAACAATTTCTCATAAAACATATTAAAATTTATTGAACAAAGTCATTTTTTTATTTTAACAAGATAATTATTTTTATTTTTATTTAGAGTGCCATTTTAATTATATTAATAAATACATTATAGGAAGGGGGAAAGGGTTCGAAAACTTCTTTCTCCTAGTTTATTTCCCTGTCTCATATTCAGCATCCCTCTCCTTAAATCATCTCATCTGCCCCGTAATCCTATTATACGTTGCCTTCTTATGGGGAAATAGAAGGTCCAAATCCCTCATTTCATTCAACGTCTGATAAGATCAGCTCGTCCGATTGCTCTCCTATTCCTTCCATATCCCTCGCTAAACCTTTTTCTCTTACCTTCCCATCTATCTGGGCCTCATTGAGTGTCGATTACTTCTTTCTCTAAAATACGACAGCAGACGGCGCGCGGCATCTCCCCCACTTATCTGTGTCACCAATCTTGTGCACCTTGCCTTCGGAAATGAGTTTCCATTTGAAAATTCTCGTTTGTGAAAATTGCTTACATTTTTTTACTTTCGCGACTCCCCAATACCTGTTTAAACGTCTCTATCTTTCTTTCCGCTCGTCTTAAAATGCTCGTGTCTCTGCAGTGAGGAATTCTTTCTTACGAAGAATTCTTCATTTCGTCTACCGCTTTGTCTCTACGTTTACAACTGTCGCTAGCATATCAGTTCGACTGATGTGCTTCAACACCGTAAACTTAGAGGAACTGTTCCTATCATAAATGGAATTTGAGAGGTCTTGTTTCCAATCTCTAACTAAGGGCACTAATTACGTACTTAGACGTCGACATATTTCTTTCGAAAAACTTGTCTGAAATGTGTCATAGGCTTTGAGCAATTAAAGTTTATCCTCATTTCGAAGATATAGGTCACTTTTTGCCGCTGTAGGTTCACTGCAATTTATGAACTAAATGTAAAATAAATCAGTTACACATATGATGCATGCCTTTTTTTTAATTCTCTAAAACATCGCTTTGTGAAGCCAGTTTTGTTGACCAAACGGATATGAGTACACTGGTCTACTCTTCGTTGAGTATGTATGGAAAAACTGATTTCTATTCTCTTCAGCTAGTTTGTCATAAAATTTGTTGTGGATTTGGAAAATTTATCATCTCCTTGTGTACCGTATCTTGAGCATACTTCCACGGTTATTTGAAAATAGCTCATAATTAATATTTTTCTTGTGTATATATAATTTTCATTTAAGGGGTCAAATCATTATTTATTTATTTATTTCCTTTTAAGATAAT
Organism: Pachydiplax longipennis; assembly: GCA_036926295.1. NCBI lineage: Eukaryota > Metazoa > Arthropoda > Insecta > Odonata > Libellulidae > Pachydiplax > Pachydiplax longipennis. Next base: position 1,715,631 of record JAVFKF010000014.1, on the reverse strand, counting down.
ATGATTTCACGATTTAAGTCAGAAAACTTTTTGATATGAATGAAATCAACTGGGTTAACATTATTATCTGTAAAACTACGGTTCTATGCAAGAATAGGTTCAATTGTTATTTCTCTAAAATCCAAGCTTCCTACGATGTAATTGTACACTGTCCGTAAACATCCCTCCATCATAGTACCTTCTTCCCTCGGGTTTAAAACGCTCTTTCGGTTCAATTTACCATCCGTCCTCGCAGCTCTCGACATTCTGAAATATCTCCTCTGTTTTCGAACAGACAGACAGCACCCGTGCAAACAGACACCTCATTGGTTCCTTTCTTTAGCCAGGAATCTCTAAAGTAACGAGAAGATCATGTGAAAAGGAGCAGGAAATTTGGTTGGAACGCATTCCCATCTGTTTCACTTCCTTTCCGCAGCCGCAAATACGGTGATCCGTCTCTCGTATGGCGAGAGGTCTCGTTCAGAGAGCTGATGTGTAACGGAGAGAGGAAAAATAAACGAATGGAAGATTGACCTCCTGAAGAAGAAGATTTATGTGACCTATCTCGCTCGTCTCAAATACTCTTTGCGCTGGATTTCTTCGTACGTATCGCCTGGTGAATAAAGGGAAGCTCTAAAACGCGGCAGTTAATGGGATTTTACCAGCGACGGTGAGAGATGATCTTGCAAGGGATTTCAGGAGTAATTCTTCTTCGTTTCGCAGGACTCGCGTCGTTTGTTACGCTTCCTGTAATTCGGAATCATCTTTTTTTTTGTGCATGAGCAGCTGTAGAGTTGATTATCTAAAATAACTAGGGTGATATTTAGGCCGCTATGATGTACTTTTCATCAAAAGATTTTACTTCCAAACCGTTCTTCTAAGATGATTTACGCATAGAAAGACCGTCGGTAGTAGAGGCTAAATTTAAAGATTTAAAATAGAAAATCTCAAACAGTCTTTTCTTGAAGTATGATATTTATTTAAGTTAATCATAAGATTGATTGTCATATTTTGTTTTAGTGATGTTGTAGCTCAAGGGGAAAATGATATGATTAATTAGTTCAGGCCACATTTGGTGGAACATATTCATGATTAGATGAGAACATGGGGGGCATTGTCAGACTATGGATTTTTCTCATCTAATATAGAAAGGAGATACTTACAAAATTCTATCAGTATATGATTCTCTGCCAGTAAATACTTAAAAATTTCTGCTAGCCATAAATGGGTTCTAGGGTAATGAGAATGAGGCTTACTATGCAAGATGAGATATTAAGTAGTTTTCCTTAGCTTTTTTCCCTCAGTCAAAATGTTATGAGCTCCACTTAAGAGCAGCACAGAAACCCTATATTAGTTTTGATAGCATTTGGGTGGGAATTATCTTGATGGATTGATGGAAGAATTCCATAAACTCTTCTTGTACCTCGTTAGCCTTCATATTATCATATACTCTCACACTATCATATACGTTTTTATCTATCACTCAGTCAGAATAGATTTTCCTCTACACGGTAGCAAAAGGAAGAATAAATACACTCCATTAATCGATATGTGGTAGCAGGGCCTAAGAGAGATTATTTTCTGATATACTGAAAATATCTACCCGCCAATCGCTGAACAGACCAATCATAGCCAAAACTGCATCCCATTAGTAACTTTTTCAGTCACATTTTTAAAATTTATATAAATTTTCACTCCATTCTATTGCCATTTCATCCCGTTTTACGACCCAGTAATGTATGGAATAATTCGAGAAACCTCATGGATTTCATTTACCGCATCGTTGAAACTTTCAAGCCGACCGTTGGTTACAGCGAAATCCCTCAATATCTCGTACAGATTTCATACATTATAATTTAATGGTTCATAACCCAAAATCTCATTTTCATTCCTGTTGAAATGAGAAAGGAAATGAAATGCTCTTTTTTCTGGCATCCATTATCATTTCAGATGGTAGGAACCCACTGAGAACCCAAGAAAAGTAAACGTATTCTCCGTAGGATTTCTCAGTATTCCCCTCTTTCCTATACATAACCATCAACTGGAGTGACCTCTTCCCAGCCTTCTTCCCCTTTTCTTAAAGATTTTCTCTTTAGGTTATAGCTTCCCTTTTTTTCCTCCACTGTTTTGCTGCACCATAAAGATATGTGACTTGCACTCCGAGGTTTCCTGAGGGAACATTTATTTCTCAAACAGCCAATGATAGCATGAGCTTAAATTCCTAGCATTGCTGTCCTTGAATTTACCTTTTATGTCGTACTTATGCCTTTTTCGCTGCACTGTTTGCAGTCCCTATGCGATCGTACGGAGAACATTGTCCGCTTAAAGTTTCACCGGAGTCCTCTTTTTGGTTAAGTACTATTTTTCGTACGAATTCTCAAGTGGAAGAGGGAAGTTCGAAGTTTATATTGCCTATAACTGATGGAATCATCGGAGCAAAGTTGAAGCATTCTACCATTTTTCCGTTGATGTCAGGTTTTAGCTCAGTGGAGGGTTTATTGTGACCTTTACTTCCGTTTGATTTATTTCAATTACACAGATTGATTTAGTCTGTCTTTAAGTTTTGAATATAAGCATCGTAAAAATGTTCTATCTTTGATATCGAATAGAATCGAAATCTGATTTTCTTTTTCCTTTACTTACTCAGGAAAAATATTTTGTATAAGTGTATACGTTGCTGTCCTATGTTTTTATATTATTAGTAATAAAATTTTCATATGAAAACATATCGTATACGTGTAGTTAACACATTTTTATTTGAAAAGGCCTATTTTTTCGCTATTGTGAGAAACCATGACGTTAAGTCATGATTGCTTGCATAAGAATGTTTTTCATTTGCAAATTTTTCGAAGTTTAGTTATGCATCCTTTTAAATAGTTATAATTAAGGATCAGTTAACCAAGTATTCAAGGAGGGTAATCGATTTCAGCCACGAGGATAACTAGGATGAACATATTTAAGTTTCAAGCATAGTTTATCCTGAATAGTTTTTAATTCAACTGGCTGCAGAAGCATATTTTACTTTTTTTCACTCTCTTGTCATTTTCAGCATCACCTATTAGTTTTCCAACTGAATTCGTCAAAATATTGAGAATCAAAATCATAATCATATTTCCAAACCAAATAATCGTGTTAATTTATTGTACAAATTTAAAATTTGATATAGTTCAATTCAGTTTTAGTGGCTTTCACATTATGAGAAGGTGAGATTTATCATTCAATTTTTAGGTAATTTTCCTTTGACCGTGTGTTTCTAGGGGCGCGAGCTCAAGCGTACGCCTTGTAACAGACGATTCTCATCGGTGACTTGTACCAGGTAGTTAAACACGAAGAAATTACATTAAAGCGGTAGAGTAACTTAGTCCGTGAACGCTATTGGGAAACTTCCGACCTCACAGGAGAGCTGCGAAACTTCCTAGTTGATGTGGACAATCACGGAGGGACATACGTTGACTGGAGTAAAGAGCCTGTGTACACGCAGAGGAAAGGGACTTTACTTCATGACTCTTTTACTTTATGCCCTATCTCTAGGGCAGGATATTCCGCTATCCCTGCGGCGTAGGAAAAACAATTCCGCATAGGGGACAGAAAAATGTCACGGAATTTCTACTTCGCCTATAAATGTTTTGTGGACGGTATCAAAGGATTTCTTTGCCTTCAAGCAGTGAGGAGAGAAATCTCAGATTCTCCTAGATAATAGAGGTGATGGAAATGCTAAAAATTCTCTCTATTGTCTTATAGTATAAGGTAATGAAAGTGATATAAACTGGAATATTTTGAAGATCGAGTTTCTCTTTTCTACTTAGGCTTGACGAAAAAATGGTTGGTACGTTGTGAAGTTTTTTTGACGAGTAAATATTTATCTAGTAATAGAAGCAGGAGAAAATTCTTGAGACGATTCTTTTATAGGCAAGAATAAAAATGATGAAAACTGTATTTGGCAGAAGATAAAGTCTCGATTAAAAATTAGATCAATAAGAATTGTTCGAAGGCGTTTTAAATGTTTAATATCCGTCACCAACCGTTTTCAATTTGATATCGGATGTAGGTCTCCGCAAGCGTTTTAAGAATCTCTTTTTTATATAAACTCCTTTCCGTTAGGCTACCCTTATTTTATGATATTTCTGTTACATCAGTCCTTTGATCATCTTCGTGGTTTTTTCACATCTCTTGATGTACAATTGAGAACTGCGGATGCCAACGGTTTTCGTTTTTTTTACCACTTTGCCTGCTCACATCCAATTCAGTGAATTTAATTTATCTATGATGTGTGACTTGTCATCATCTTCGCCCAGTTTATTGGTTCCTGTGCTGCTAAAGAATTATGCATTAATACGTTTCCGTTAAATTTATCCAGAGTTTTATCTTTTGCCGGTGTTTAGTTCTTGAAGTCTTGAATTTAAATATTCCCCTTTGGTAATATAAATACTGGATTCGTCTGTACAGATTAGGTAAGAAAGCAAAATTCTTGAAAATCTTAGAGATTCTACTCCTACATTGAAATGAACATAGGTGCGTTTCTTAATACTACAACCAATTTATACCAAACACATCCTTATTTACGAATGAAAAAAAAAACATGATTATCTTTCAATGAGTCGGGAACTTATTTTCTCTGCTTGTGAAATAAAGAAAAATCCCTCATTTTAATTTCACTCCAGTACCTATAAACAATTCAAGAAAACTATCGAAGTCTCCCACTGCACCCTCAAATACTCAGCAATATGATCCTGTTGATAAGCGTATTATTTACATCCATCGTTGAAGTCAAACCCACGGTAAATCCTAGCAGAGAGAAAATACGAAAAGTTAGCACGCAAGCTCCGATATGCCTCCACCGCACGCAAGTCTCGCGAATGGTGTTTTCCATTTCACGCCGTCGACTGAAAAAGTCGCGGCAAAGGCCAAGAAAATAGGCGAGGCAGAAAACGAGCCTCCTGATTAGCAAATTGAGAGGATTTTTGACGCGAGATAAGATTAAATTGACCGCGGAATGGGAGGATATATTGATGCTATGCAGAAAATCGCCGGAATAAGGGCGAGATGAAGTAGAGGGGGATGAATTGGGGGAGGAATTGGATTCCGTGAGATGGGATTTGAGTTGGCAAAAATGTGCGACGGAGGAAATGCAGGGAAAGAGAAAGGGGGATACGTTTTCGGAAAATAGACGGAAAATTGGAAAAAAAGAAGGATGAGGAGGAGACGGAGGAGAGGAAATGGGAGAGTGGACCATTCTCAGGTGAGATATAAAGGCGATCTGCAGTGACAACGCACACGAGGCGGAGCACGGAATAGTTTTGCTGTAAACGAAAAAGGAAGTCATTTTCACGAGGGCTTCCGTTGGATAAAGCATTTCGTTTGTGCGATGATAATATCCATCATTTCTTTAACATTTAAACGAAGCTTCACTTGATGTTTACTTGCGGAAATATTTTTGCCATCGCGCATTTTTATATTTTCTTTATAAACCTGCTAAATGGACGAAATGGAAATAAAGATTTCAAAGTCTAAATTTCGCCCAGAATTTAGACGTTAATTATTTATTTACATTTGTACAAAGTTTGATGGGTAAAGGTTTTTAGTACGCTGATTATTTTAATAATAAGTAGAAGGCAATGCTCATTAATTTATGGCCACCCAATTCTAGCTATATGTATAATCCCATAATAATTGATTTAATTTTATCTTAATGAATTTATCGGAAGATTTAGCCGCTTACACAGTAAATCATACATATAAATATATGAAAATATCCTCTAATAAGTTTCCAAGAATATATCCATGGTTTAAATAATTACAGTAAATGAAATGATAAATAATTGACTTTGAAAATTGTAATTAACTCACCTTTTACTCAACGGAATATCAAGCTTGGTTCATTAATTTTTAGGAAATAATACAGAATCAGTGCATTTTTCAAAACTTAGTTTGGAAATTTTTAGTGTCGATTCACATAAATATGACGTATTTTTAAGCTGCATTTTCTCATTTTCATCATATTTCTGTTTGATAAATATGAAGAAAGGAAGTAGTAGAAAGGAGTATTTTTAAGAGCTACTAAATGAAGAATAACAGAGAAGCAATCCTAGTATCTTTTGTAAGTATTGAATATTCCTTAAAATTCCGAATGCTTGCAAGGATAAATTATTATTTGCACTTATGAATACATTAGATTATATTAACCCATAATACGGATATTTCCTCTTGAAATACGATATGTATGGTTACATCAAAGGAACCCCGTAAACTGGAGATGGACGGGAAAGATATCCAAAAAGAAATTTCCTTTAAATATCTAGAAATAGTGCTTTCAGACTCTATGGACATTATGGAGAAGTACGTTGAAGAGAATGCGACAAAAGCAAACAGGATTGTAGGCTGCCTATATACTACTATCTGGCAGAACAAACATTAACGGAAAGAGATATAGAGTAGGATTTATGAGGTAGTAGTCAGACCAACTTTAGCATATGCGGGATATAGAAGTCCATATTCCTCCCTCCAAGACTAAAAGATTATTAGAAACAACGGAGATGAAAATTTTTCGGAATATAGCAGGAAAAACATTACTTGTCAGAGAAAGGAAAGAGGTGATTAGGAGAGGCATGGAAGACGTTAACGAGTGAATTCACGGAAGGAGACTAGAATGGAAAGAACACATAGACAGAATGAATTAGCCAAGTATTGTGAAAGTCGCGAGGGATAAAGGAAAAATGAGTGTGTGGCGACCAAGGAAAAGATAGGGAGGAAGGCCTGGTAATGGGATGAGTGGGGAATGAGGTGCTGTTAAACAGGAATAAACCTAGGAGGAAAGAAGGTAGAGAAGGAATACATTAAGTGTGTATACTATTGTTAATTTTCAATGAACTCATTCAACTCGGGCCTTACCAGTTTGATTATGATCGAGGTAAGAATGCGCACACAAATATGCAAAAGAAACAGTTTCATAAAACATGTGTAAAAGTAGGGATTTGAAACGTTCTTCCATTCTTGTGGGATCATATGATGGATTGAAAGGAAGAAAAATGGATTGTGAAGATTCATACCTAAGGGACCAAGTGTTGGAATTCTTTGTCAGACGGAAAAACTTGAGGCAAAGGAAGTTGAAACTTGTGACTGAACGGTGTAAAGGAATAAAAAGTAGTTATCTGAGGTTCTCTGTCACAGTTGATTCCTATTTCTTGTAAAATTTATTTTATTTAGTTAGCTATCGGAAGATAAAACAATCTAAGAGTAAGAAAAGAGATGGGGAAATATACGAAAAGATGAGTTAAGTGCAAGGAGATTAAAAGTCATGCCTGTCGCTAATATTTATCGTTATTGTTTTTATTAAATTTTAGTTTTGTATGGAATCAATGGATTTTACGTATTTGAATGAGATTGATGTGAAATTAATCTTCTGAAATGATATATATGGTGGAAATCCATCTTAATAGTAGAGATATATACTTATATTTTTTCCACAATATTGAATTATAATGGGTTACAAAATTTAGTACAACTTCTGTGGGAAAAATAAAAAGATACCATATTTATATCTAATGTGAAGAGAGTTTTTACCCCGATTGTTTAGCTAATTTATATAGTTTCGCTCGACGATAAAAGAGGAAATCTCATCGAATGAATTATAATAATCTATTAAGTACAGGTATGAAGTTGTGATATTCGAATTAAGATCAGTACAATGATAATATATAAAGAAATTGTAATTGAAGTTAGTACTGTAATATTCTACAACGATACGGAATTAAAGTCAACAGTCCTAATACAATGTAAAGTTAATCGAGCGAGTAATGTATAAATTTTCTTCTATTATCTCAAAAGCCGTTAAAATGTTCAGTTTTCACGGGTCCTGAAATGCCTGCTTTTACAGCTTTTGTTAAATTTTGGTAGTAATAAACGGTGTGCGAGGAATGAGAAATGAGAGGAAATGTCAGTCGGGAGAGCGGAAATGAAACAGTGAAATGGCATTGCTCTATTTATTACGTGGAGGAAGAGTTGGTGAAATGCTTGGATATAAATGGCATATTGCATGAGAAATTTCGGAGAAGAGAAAGTTATCTATGTAAAGAGTGGGGATAGAGTTGAATGTGAGAGATGATTCCTGTTTCCATCCTCCTAGTAAGCACGGTTTTTATTTATAATTTAATTGAACGGCAAATTTAATTAACTTTTGATGAATGCATTAAAGAAACGTTACTGATTCATCGTTACCGGGTTCTTTATGGTGGAATTGAATTTTATCCTCAGATAGAATATAATCAGGATTTTAAATAATAGAAATGGGTGAAGTATTTCCTAGAAACTCTATTATCAACTTGCTGGTGTTCAACGTTGTTACACTTTCTATATCTCTACCTGAATTTGTTCTGATTCAGAGATTTATTTGGAATGAATTTATTATTTTATTTTTCGGATTAAGTAATTCCTTGAAAGACTTCCATCAAATTTTAAATTAATACATTTTATATGAAAGCGGTTAAAAGAATAATTAATGAAAAAATCACCCAATTTTAATTTATATAATTGCGAGAGAAATATCAAGATTCAGAATTTTCAATGACGTTTATCCCCAAAGACAGCTCAGGATTAGATTACTTTCAACAAAAATTATGTTTGCAATTTTCTTTCGTCAGATAACAGCTGAAGGTTGGAAAGATTCCTTGTAAATATTGTATATAAATATTATTTAATTTATGCTAAGGATTATTATTTATGCAAAAATTATTTATGTTAAAAATGTCCTTTTAAATATTATTTATGAATTGATTTTCAAATAAGTGTGGATTTCTATTTCTCGTTTTATCTATCAGTTTTTCATTTATCATTAAAAATAATCGACCGATTTATCGAATTGTAAGTCATCGAAAAAGAAGACTATTTAACGAAGATAAATGCTCAAAGTTTTCCGCAAGATTGTTTGAAAAGCCACAAAGGAGGATTAAAAAAATACATTCAGACTCAATTTTGCCAAGTAAGCTCGTACACCATGATATTTTGCACCGAGGAAGTTTCACGAGCCGCAGCAAAGCCAGAAAATAAATTCCTCTAGGAGTTTTACTCCATACAAAAGTTACATTCCTTATATACTGATTTACGAAAGTATCCTACTTTGAAACATTTTAGTAACTGTGTATAATAGGAAGAGTTAGAAATTGCTCCTATTTGAAGTTTTATTTTGGGAGCCCTTTTCTTGGGTTGGCATAAATCACCGTAGCTCATGAGCAAATTTAGGAAAGATCCTTATGAAGTAAATGATGCTGTCACCCTGGTTCGGAACCCGATGGTTTCTTTGTTTAAAGTGCAATAGTAGGAAGCTGTCATGAGAAGTAAGTTAGGATATTCTAGTATTAAGTGTTATTATTTAATAGTTCTAGAATTTGATCAAGTTTTCTAGCTCATGCAGTGGCTTAAGGAGATATGATAGGTGCTATACTCGTATATGATGAGGAGAACTTTTAAAAAAATATACAAAAAATAGGACAGGCCTGAACAAAACACGGCTTGCGGGCAACATGCAGACCGATAGAGTCCTCAATCCTGTTTTCCGTAATGAGCGTTGCAAATTATACCATTTACAGAAAGTTTTTATTAATTCAACGTATAAAATGAAGTATTTAAAGCATTTATAAGATGTATTTACCTCTAAATCAGTTCAAAATTTCATTAAGGTCGATAACGAAAGATGATGCTCCTTATTCATTATTTACTCGTGTTTCTTGTTTAAACAAATATTTAGTGCCGTAAGATAGAAATCCTTTATTTTCGAAAAAAAAATCATCTGCAGCCCGCTATCCTTTCTTGTCACATCCATGCAGCCCCTTCCTTCTTGTAAGTTGAGGGGACAGGCCTGATGTAGGGGAAAACTGAGGGAGGAATATATTTGGAATTCAGAACTTTTTTCTTAGGGAAAAAAGGAGAAACTGGAGGGATGAGTAAGAAGCTGAAGGAGCTATGAAAAGTGAATAAGTGTTGGGAAGTGAGAAATGGTCAGCCTTCGCTGCCATGCAGCGTAGTGCACGGATAAATAAGAAGGTTTAAGCGTAAATACTAGATGCAGCGATTTACGGTGCTAGACGAGCATTTGTTTCAGCTAGATCGTTCAATATTTTACCCAACAACTTGTCTCGTTTGCTCCCTTCTTTGCCTATTCATAGCGAATCTTGGAGGCATGTGAGAGATATCCTTATACGTACGAAAAGAAATGTTTAATGAAGTTGTTCTCCGAGGATTCGCGAGAAAAAATGTCTGCGGGGAAGGCGAAATGTTGCTGTGAGAAAGTTAGATGTTGGTCGGAACATTTTCATATGCGCCCGTCTTTCTCCTGTCAACCTTCAGCGAGATCCAACGAGACTAAAATGTATGGCTTAGGGGGGTTTAAGAAGACCCATCCATGTTATTCTTTAACCTGGAAGATATTTTGGGGATTTTTTTAGTTGAATGCAACTTTGCTCTAGCTGATTTAAATTGATGAATTTAAAGCCCAACCGAAGCAGGATTTCAAACTCGTTACAAAAGTTAGCATCAAAATTCTAAAAACTTCACGTATTATTCTTTGATCTTCAGCGCTGTGTTTGGAGTATTCTTTTTCAGTTCTTTGTCCTAATGTTCAGAAATTTGTATACGAAAGCAGCAGCAGTTTCTCTGTAATCCTATTCTATCGCTAGTGCATCGGAAATCCTCGATGGTATTCTTTGTTATATGGTACTCTAGCGCGAAACTCTTTAAAAAGTGAATGAGCTTAGAAGCTAGAACGCGTTTCCATTCGTAGTTTTCCGTTTGTGAATCTGCTGATATTGAATAAAAGCTGAGATAACCCGAATAGAAGAAGAGTGTAATTTTAAAATGACCTTTGTTTGGAAGTTTCATGTTTTCAATTATGAAGAAAATCTTTTTCAACATTACCATCTATGTTTACAAATTCCCAAGTGTTTCACCATATTTTTCATGAATCTTCCACAAAATAAAAGGAAACTATGCGCTTAGAATTTGGTATTAGCTAAATATTTTAAATAGCAAGAAAGATGCTGATCATATTGATCATAGCAAAGACGTTAAAATTAACTGCATATTTCTGTATCTTACATTCAATTGCGTGTATTTTCGTTATTTAAGTCTTGAATTCTTCAGAGCAAAAATTTAATAAAGAATAAGAATGAGATATTTCTCTGTTTGGACTAATATCAGTTTCAAGATCAACGCACTTTCATAGCAGCACTATTTCTTGTATTAAGTAAATTAATATCAGTTCTATTTCCATTTCGCGTTCCAGTATTTAATCAGTAATGATGGATGATATAGGATTGAAGTCCTATGCATTTTTCTCCACACTACTAGAATAGCCTCATTCTAGGTCCTCTCTTTGTCGTGTTCTTCGATATGGCGATTAAAATTAAAAATCGTCATTGGAGGATTTGAGCAACTATCAGCAACTATGAAATCATCGCTAAAAGAATGCATATTTTGAGGACCTCGACAAGTCATATTATTTGGAAGGGATAGAAAATAGGAGAGACATTGGGCAAACTGTATAGTGCTAAAGAGAGACAACTTTGAAAAATAGGTGTCCTAGTGGAAAAACCTGTGTTTTATTTTCAAAGTCATGGACTTATTGACCCACCCTCGAGTCCGACTAGAGAGCTTATATCGCGTTATAGAACTCGAATTCATTTTCCATACCTAATCACATGGATATTTGATTTTAAGGTTTACCAAAATTGCGTTTATAATATTAGGAAACTACTTATTGACTTTGTTCCATTTTTTCGCACTTAGAAATAAAAAGATTCCTTAACGTTCTAGGTTCATAGCACTATTTTACCGGCAACACTCCACAACACACCCCTTCACAACTCCGGAAGTAATGAAAAAAGCAATTAAAGCGAACCGAAGGCGTAAAAATGGCCCGAGAATATTGAAAAAGAATCTCCGATATCGAACACAGTGCCACTTTACTTTCATCGGCGAAAAGCAATATCTGAAGGGATGGGACAGTGAAGTTGTTTCCCATCAAGTCCAACGATGTATTCACAAAGGTAGTTCGCCGAGATCGTTATTTTATAGAGGCTTTCTTTGCCGTCGCTGCTCTCTATAAAGAGCTCTCCATTGCTTACGCCAACCTTATCGCCAGCTAAAGAAATCTCCTGTATGGCGCACGGCATAACCTCACTTCCGCAATGCCGTTCACCTTTATAGGCTCAGGAAGAATGGAGATCCCTCTGATTTTCATCAGTTTTGAAGGTTTCCACGCCGCAATGCAGTCGAGAACCCCTCTGTCTCTCAAGATTCCTCGCATAACGATAATAAAGAGAATTATTTACGAGAATTGCTTCCTCAACCTGACCATCTGTTCGCCGAACTTCCGTATCTCGTTTTATTTTCTCAGTTCTTCATGAATGTTAATGGAATTTTTCCAAAGAACTCATGAATCAGAATCGGAAATGCGGTTGTCAATCTTATCAAAATGTATTGACGGTGATGTAAACTTTTTAGGAATTTATTGAGTCCGAAACACCAAAAAATTCTGTTTTTTGAAGGTAGGTCAAATCTGCTACTCGTGAGATTCCTTTCAGAAAATACCTTACAGAGAAGCTGCGGATGACTTAAATCTTCTAGAAGATGATTCGAAATTTAATTTAAAGTTTTAAGGAGAAATGTTGCTCTTTAAAAGAAGCGAAACTTTTAAATTCCGAAGACCTTGATAATGATGGCAAATCTCTACAAAAATGTTTTCTCATTCTTCAAGCTAGGTTCATTCAACCTTTCAACATTAGGGATATAAATCGCGTTCTATCTTCTGTTGCTTTCTTCAGGAATATTTTGTTTCATATCATAGACAAAGCAACCCTGCAGAATCGTACTTTACCTTTTTATCTTAAGAGATAGTATTACATCTACTTCAGAGAGTTTTGCTTAGCTTTTTAAAAAGTCTCTTTTCCTCAGTAGTATTCATTTCGACTCCTGTTTTAATAAACTTAATCGGTTAAGGAAGTTGAGATAATTTTTGTAAAAAAAACTAATTTTATTTCAAATTAATGTAGTAGTAAAGTATTCCTGTTGTTTAAATGTTGACTTAAATACTGGAACATTTTTTACCCTCTCTTTAGTTAAATTCGTATATTTTATCTCTATAATTTTAAAATTAAATTATTTCATGGACATGAGCCGACCTATGAATTTCATAAACGTTTCTGTGATTCCGAAGTCATGCAAAGGTTTTGATAATATATCAATCCCCTTCGTCGCTTAAACTCGGTAAAAAAGCAATTGAAGCGAAATAAGATATATTCTTCATTTCCTAATGTCTTTTTAACAGGAATATACCATGTGCGGCAACGATAAATTTCAAAAATAATATCTTTATTGGATTGAAACGGCTGGAATTGACACAGTTTTCTATATATGATTTTGCTGAGTTATATTTTGGTCGTTCGTGATCTGAATAGTAAGTCAATATTTGACCTTTTTCTGGATTTCTTAAGAAAAAGTGGCCAATTTTAGAGGACTTATATTCTCCGTTCATGGATTTTTCTCCATGAAAATGCAAAGCAGCCTGAAACGGTAACCGTCTCAAATTCATAGGACCTTTTAGTTGGGATCATGATTGATTTGTTACAAACATAGGAGCTCGTTTTTTGTGTGTTAATACTTAATAACATTATAACACTCATTAATTTATAAAATTCGTTGTCCTGTTTCGCTGCCACTTACTTATTGCTTACCAACTGTTAACAATAAATAATAATATATCTACGACCATTGCACATTGAGAAGTAAAATTTATCTTGTAAAAGCTATCAAAATTTACGTTTAAAGTCTCTTTCTATTTGTCGAAAATGCGTCGTATATTGCATTCCCCTCTGACGTCTTTAATATTTAAACTTGAATGCGAAATAAATTCATTACGAATCCTATCAAAATTCAAAAAATATTTGTTCTCCTTTCCATTTGCATGGGGTTTACAATAGAATTAAGCCCTGTGTTCAACCGTTGTTTCGCATTTTGTATCGGTGCCGCTTCGGAAACATTCATTGCGGCACTTCAGTCGAGCGTAACTCACACAAACTTCTGCCTTTGCTTTGTCAATTTACGCTCCGATAGTTCTGTACGAATCGGTTATCTCCAACCGGAGTTTATCTTTGGTTACCGAAGCCTGACTCGATGGCTTTTTAGATCGCTGTTTTAGATCTGTACTTATTGCTATAAATACATTAGTTGGCCTTTTGATACATAAAGAAAGTATTTTTGTATTAGACCTAACTTTGGTTACCAATCTACAAACACGTATTTATATAGGGTATAGGGTAATATAGGTATATAGGTTTATAGGGTATATTATTATCAGGCTATAATATTAAATTATTTTATTATGGGACTATATTATATGGTTTAAATTTTTAAAACTTTCGCAAGTACTGAAATATAGTGAACATCTAGTGACAACTTTTTGTGCCTGATAAATATATGTAATTTGCCATGATGCAGTATACGAGATAGGATATCTAGGAACACCAGTTGAAATGAAAGAAACTTAGCGCATGAAGTTGTGCTAAAGTTGTGTTGCTCTTTTTTTAACTAAGGGACAGACTAACACCAAGTTTGTGGGAAACGCATTCGCTCGAAACTTTCAGGTCTCGTTCCTTTCTCAAAAATAGTGGACAGGTATCTGACTGTTCAAATCAATGGGCTTTCGTTTATGAAAACTCAACAAATGAAAATTGAAGTTAAGCAACCTTGCCATACGGTTAATTATCATATAGATCTCGAGATTTTCCAATTAGGAAATTATTTTATTCAGTTTTTTAAATGATAAGTTATGTTTTTGCGATTAAATGCCATCTTTTTACCTTCCAATCATTCTGTACCTTTTGTTTAGCATTTATTCTAACATACGTAACGTCGCAAAGTGAGCTAGAATCGAAAAAAAGCCGGCCGTGAGGCCAAAAGTGGTAATGTGGGATACTAGGGGTAAATCAATAAATTTTTCTTGCTTTAATATACATAATTCTATTTAACATATAAGATTCTATAAAAGTTAAAATAAGAAGGAAGTCTTTCTCTGTTACTTTATCAAGTGAACCAGGAGAAACATATCAATGCATGCGCGGAGACGATTTCCAATTATTAGTTTGGTAGCAGTTCATTCATAAATAAGCTCTTTGGATGGTTACGAAAGATTTAACGCTTGGTCTTTCATAAAAGATTTCGAATTCATAGTTGGAGTTAACGAGTGAGTAGACATCAGCTATTGATGCCGAAACAGAACACAAACTCGGCATTTTGGTCTGCGGCGCGTATCCCTCATTATTTCTCGTCGTGGATGTTTCCAATTCGCTTCTGAAGTACGTTCCGCACCAGTTCGTCTGCCTCAGAGAAACGCTTTCGAGGAGGAATCTCAAACAATTTCGACGGTACAGACGGTTTAAATGTTTCGCCCGGGTGCAAGTGCGAGTTTTCGACGCAAACAGCGATCGAACGGACGGAAACGGAAAGTTGGTCGATTGACTCATTTCGCCGCGGGATGTATCTGCTCCGAAACGAGCGCATTCGCCTCAAAACGTTCGTTTTCTCGCTGCTGTTTGCTCGCTCTCAAGGGGGATTTATTTGCCTCCAAAGTTCTCACTTCCATTTAAGTCAACACGAGTTCTCTCTCTCCGTGTCATTCAATTTTCTCGTTTAAGTGAGTTAAGATGGGATGCGTAGATGGGTGCCATGCGCTTTTGATTGCCAATTCTTGCATCTTTTTTTTTCGATTTGGGGATGGCTGGAGAGGGAGGTGCCACTTACGTGTTTCCGCGGAAGGTGGAACTGAAGGTCGGAATGGAATGTTTTGAGGGGTCTTCGGCAGATTTTGGGTGGAAATTTTTGTGGAACAGGTTTTTTCTACTGCTGCGTCATTCTGAGGAGAAAATGCTTTTGTTTCTCTTTGGTTTCGGTGAAGAATTTTGCTATTGAAAGAACGAAAACTATCTAGTTCATACCTTAATTTGAGTTTTACTCTATCACTAGAAATAATATTTTAGTTTTTACTAATATTATCAGTATATATAGCAACTATACTATGCTATATAATCTCAACCAATTCTACCATGAGCTAAAGGATGAATCTAGTTCAGAAATATAGAATTTAATCGACTCCCAATAGGTCCTAGAGTTACCTCTTCATATTTAACATGATCAACTTGAAATATTGTATATAATCGCTGTAAACACTGTATTAATACTCGGTTATTAATATTTCGGTTCAAATATACACACTTAAGTGTGTATATTTGAACCGAAATATGAATGAAAAAAATTTGGTTGTAATTCTGTTTACGTTGTAGAATAAGCATAAATATTTTCCTTAATTTTAGTACTACTACTAATAGTGTTAATGGTAATGTATTAATAATAGTGTAAAGGTAATGTTTTAAGAGAAAAATGTTTACACCTTTTAGTCTTTCCATGTAAAGGAAATTATTTTCATTGCATCATTACTCTATAGTGAACGCGTTTATACGGCTAATTCTAATGTTGGTGCCGTAAAATCGTTTGGTATTCAAATTTCGGATGAAAGGGATGAATTTTCGGTAATGACTACTCTAATTAGTATTTCTTTCTAAATATGAGAAGATAGTTGTTGAGTTTTTGAGTTTTTCCTTCATTAAAAGAAATAAAAAACGTTCACGAATAAAGTAACAAGAGCTATGAGTCATTAATTATAATAAACGCAAATTACCAAAATATAAATTTCACAAAATTTCAAATTAATATCATACGTTGAAGGTAATTTAATATTTACTCTAAATATTACATTTTCGAAATCATAGCCGTAGAGTGAAACATTATCACGCGCAACAGTATATCTTTGCCCAGTTAATGAAGTAGTGATTTCGGTTCAAATGACAGCCCCTCATTATTTCACAAATAATTACATTTTTTTCAATCTTTTTTAATTTTTAACCCGTGATTTTCTCTCCTTAATTAGCTGAAGTTTTCGGCTTATATTTTAACTCAACCTCATCCTCCTCTAGCAAGTTTTATTTTAATTCTCATCAGTGAGCCAACCTCCATTCATAACAAACTCTTCCGTTGCCTTCCATCCTCTCCTGCTTACTCCCTTAAATATCCTCATTCCGCAGCTCATTTCACACTCGCCCACAATCTCATTTGTCTTCTACTCGTGCTTTTCCGACCATTCCCTTGTTCTTTCGCCTATAAATAAGCGGATAGGTGGTTAGGTGCAAATTAGCCCTTGTAAAATGCCGAGATTTATTTCCCATTCTATCTCTAGCGAGGCTTCTTCCATAGCATACTCTTTCATTCGTTGCTTTTCTCTTTCACTCGATTCAGTCCTATCTCGATCTCAGCTCTCATCTTTTATCTTGACTCGTTTCGTATTCCAAATGACTTCATAGGCACGTAATTTATCGTCAGTTCTCATTCTTCGAAACGTTTTGGCCTATTCATTCCCCGTAAATATAGCCCTCTATCTTCAATGAAGGATCTGAGGTGGACTATTGCTTGCATCGGTGATGTAAAGGTTCTGAACTCCAGCTTTGAGAGGATGAGGTTACGGATTCGAACCCTGATTTGAGGTTGGATGTTTGTGTGTATTTAAGGGTATTGGATGTAAAATTAGTCTTCTAAGTTTAAATTTTACCCCAATGAAGAAGATTATTATTATAACTTTGTGTTTCAGATATTTTAAGGAAATATATCGTATACTTATATTTGACATACTTTATGTCTAGAATATATTCTGATATACATACATACTTTACTATGCTTGTTGATTTACTACATGTATTTTCACTATACACTGTGAATTTATGTTTTCGTTTCATCATCTTATTTACGAGTCATTATATGAGTTATTTTAGCTGGTACTATAAGTAGGTTTGGGCAGGTTTTTCACTATCCCTCCTTAGTTTTTCTAAGTTTTCCTACAGTGGATATTTTTCCTGTAATTGTCTTGGATTTTTCATACCCACACTTCTTCTCTTTTTCTCAATCTCTTTTAAATTATGTGTATAAGATAAGACGATGGCTTATAAGAAAAATGTGTATAATTAATTGAGTTCCTCAAGTAAATGTTTTCGGGGAAAATATCTTTCTTGTTTAATCATCAAACCATGCCATTTCCGAAATATCTCGAATCTTCGTAATTTCTCAATACATCGACACAAATTTCAATTTAATTTCAACAAAATTCTTTGATCTTTGAGATTCTCCTTCAAGATAAATATAAATCTTTCTTGAAGGAAGTCTTGTTTTTTCCAGAAATTAATAGAAACAATGGTTTTACGGTATCGAGACAGGCGAACAAAGAAGGAAAACTGAATATTGACAATATCTTAGCAATTAAAATTGGGAGAATTTCGATAAAATAGATTAGAGTGTCGTAAAATGTTATTATTCCAAAGATCCAGTCCTCATGACGACCCAAGCAATTGTTAAAGAAGAATACGGACATTTACCCATGAGCATTTGTGCATATACACGTTAATTCTTTGATCATTAGGAATTTCTTATAAAATAGGAATTAAATCAGTATTCTCACTTTCCTCATCCCTTCCATTCTCTTAAAGCCAATCTTTCATAACTGTGAGTGGCTTTAATCCATTATCTCCCGTCTTTAATGTTATTCAAAGACAAAATCCCTCTTACAACAAAGAAAAAGATGGTTTAATTCAAATATGCCTCGCCCGCGATTTTACCATTGGGAAATGCATTCGACGAATGTTCAGACCTCTGTAAGAATTCTGCTGATACGTGAATTCGCGTTGATCATTTCCTTTAAAATGGTAGGCACCCAGTTATTGGTCTTTGGTTGAGAACGCTGATTCGCAGAACCTCTCCAAACAGTGGGTGAACCACCCTCACTGTGTTATTCTGACCCGTTATCCTTTTTGCCTAAGGCAGACGTTATAACTTATTGACTCTCAGGATCAGAAACTAATTTAGAGGTGTTTACACTTTGAACCCTACCATGGGATGTTTCCAGACGATTTCCAATGAAAACTATCACTATTGTCCAGGAGTATTTTATGTCTCTCAAAGCCATAATTATAATTTAAAATCAACCTATGTAAGCCCTCTTCTATTACTGTCAATTAGGATTTCTTGTTTAAATTTAAAATCATATTCATGATTGTAGAAACGAAAGTAATTCTCTCATTTTCATGTAATGAATAATAATGTAGGAATGAGATACTATTAAAAGAAAGGAGAACCAGCAACTTCTCTTAAACACGCTGTTTCTGTTGAAATTTGCGATTGTAAGTGGTAAAAATGCTTTCTTACTTGATCATGAGCACTTTCCGTGTAGAGTGGAGAGCATTTTTTCTACTCTTTATTATTTCATATGAAAGAGATTTTCTTAAAATTGAATTTATTTGTCGTTCTAATATGTATACATGCTTAAAGAATACTTTCAAATACCAAAGCGCATCTAATTCCTTGATTCTTAAAACATGCAGACTTAAAGAGGGTCATATCACAAATATCTACTTTAATTTATTTTGTTAGCTTATTCATCTGCCTCTTTCTTGCCTTTCCTGCGCCCACCGTTTACTTTCCTCATTCCCATTCCATCCACTTCCCATCATTCCATGCGCAAATTTCCGCAAAGGCCATTCCCAGGCATATTCCCTTTTTCCTCGCGGCTACCATTAGTACTTCTCTCTCTCAGAGTTTGTTGATGAGCGTTTCGTCCATTAGCGAGAGCGATTTTATCATATCCTAGTAGGAATATTTCCTCATAAGGTTCCTTGTTCGGTTTCCCCTTTGGTCACTGTCACTTTTTTCCTCTATTTTTTATGGCGACTTTCGACGTCTCTAACTTTCTTGTATGTTTTTCGTTTCTTATTTGCCAGAATCATTCCTCTAATTATGTACAATAGGGTGGATCGAAAAAACTTTTATGCGGCTGCTGGTATGCGGCTAGTGCTTAAAGTTTGTGGTTGGTGGTCCTTATAAACCATAAGAAATTTCAGCTCGATTGGAATATGTCCTAAGGCTGCGAATTTTAGTCAAAATTTTAAATTTTTGTGAAAAAATGTCAAAAATTTGCAATTTTTTCTGATGACTATTCAATGTTTCTGAAGTGATTTAATGGCAAAATTTTACATGTATTGCTTGTATGTTGCTTAGTGATTAACAATTTTCTGAGTTTGAATGAGGAAAAATGGTTTCCTAGTTCGCCAAAATTTGTCAAAAAAGGCCAAATATACAGAGACGTTACGGATGTTGGGTAGGCAATAACCTGCTGCAATAATTCGACCCCACCGACTTAAATTTATGAAGAATGATCTCCCAATATTTCAAAGTAATCCAAACGCGAATTAATAATAATGATCATAACATGCATAATTGCTCTATGGGTGTGAAATGTGGACCTTAAGTAAAGAAGTCTTTCGAAATGTGGGCGTGGTATAGAATGGAAAAAGTAAGCTAGGTCGTTAGAAAAAGAAACGAAGAGGTGCTACAAATGGTGGGGGATGAAAGAGTTTCAATCGAAGTAATCAAACATCGACAGATAAAATACTGCATGTCGAGAGAATAAAAATGGAGTAGAATAGAAGCTTGGAATTGCCAACATGTGTGCTACACATTTTTTGCTGTGTATGATATTATATTTGCAATGTATGGAATAAGAATAATTATGAGAAATTGAGAGTACGTGTTCAACGCAGCATAAAATTACCAAGAGTGGTTAGTGAGTGCCATGAGCATGTCCCAAACTGCATAAAACTATTCAGATTGGAATATTAGTAATTGTTAGCGATTCTCTACATTTATTGTTAGATTATAGGGAAAAGTATTTTAATTTTAATTCCGGGAAAGGGAATGTATGCCGAATGTTTAAGTTAAAACATTAGAGATGAGTTGGTCGTTTTTATTTGTAAATGAAACGTTGAATATTCTTTCTAAATATCTCTTTCACTTAAGTAAATCTATAACAATAGGAAGCTGAAGAATAACTTTATGACTAATAAGTACTTAAGTAATCATAAAGTTATTCTTCAGCTTCCTCTTAAATGTTATCACGTATTGTGCAAAGATTTCATTTTTCCTTGTTTTTAGCTCCATTTGCATCGAAATTACGAATTCACCTTAGAGAATAGCTGGCATTTAACTTGCAGGATTTGCCTTCTATGTATAATGACTTTTGTAAAAATAGCTTCCATTTTCAGAAAAATATGCATGAAAAATGAGAACCTTAATACGTAGGAATCAACAAAGGTCTCGACCTCTGTTTTATACTTCCTTAAAACAGTACTTAGCGTGGCCTGTTATCAGACTCTACGAATGCTGGATACTAGCTGCTTAACATAACAACAATACTTCATTATTTCCTTGCTTCATGTCTTGAATACATTTCCTTTTTCGAAGCGTTCTTTTATGCGCCACGTTCACGGGATAGGGAAATTTTCTTTTTCTTCGGATATCTGCTCCCAGGTCCAAGAAATGGGTCAGCCGTACTATAAGACTAAAAGTCCTTTTCCATTTGTCTTTCTTCCCCCGGCATTATTCAGGCATAGGATCCGATCCTTCGCAGGACCCAATTTTCTACCGTCTTATCACCGCTGACGCTCAAAAACCTCTCTTCCACGGACAGGATATTGCTCTTAAATGTCTCATATCACCTGCTTCTCCTTGGCGTGACTTTCATAACCTTCGAAAGCTTCTTCTCAAAGGTATTACGAGGAATAAAAACATTTAGCTCGCCCGATATCCGTGTAAATAAATTGAATTTCGAATGCTTTAGATTTAAAGTGAATTTAAATGAATTTAGATCTCGGCCTTCTCCGAAATTTGTCAGAAATGTTTCGGATTGAATTGCTTTGCTATTACTATTATAATGAATTAATTAATGATGCATATTTTAACTATTCATGGAATACTTTTGGCGGTTGTTTGTCTTTTATATAAGCAACGTTTTAATTTATGGATGAGTTAAGGTTTTTGCAAAACGAGTAGGTCTCACTCTAAAAATGTTTTTGAAGCTGTTGTTTAAACAATAACAATTTTTGTTTATAAATCAATGACTCACTTACTCTTCTTACTATACTCGTTGTGTTGTTATCTACTATAGCTTGCGAAGGACTCTCAGTTCTAATATATTAAAAAAGTATAATAAATATGAAAGAAACAATCTGTCTTCGTCCAGAAATTTGTGGACTTCACATTTATTATGGAAAAGTTCCACCAGATATCGCCAGAAAGCATCAACTATTAAAAAAGTACATACACACATTAGTACAAAATTTGTATGATCAAATTAGACTTCATAAAAAGGTGTTTTTCAGTGAAAGAATTATTTTATCGACGAGTTTTGTGAACGTCTGTGGAAATACAAGGTTGTTTCACATTCAGGATGCACAATTTACACTACAATTAAAAATCCTTTCGTTTTCTTTCTTAAAGTCTGAAGTTAATACCTTTATTCGTATAGGTATATACGAATCATTCAGCTATTTAATAACTGTGTCGGTATTCACGGTTTTTCCTTCAAACTCTTGAATAAAAAAGGAGTACACCGGAACATATAATATGATACTATATAAAATAATACTGTCCTAGAGATGAATATTGTTCTTGGTCCAAATAATTAATTCGTTTTTCTAATTCTAACTCGACTAGCAACAAACTGGTCGCCTAGACTTTAATTTTTCTATAAATATCTAAAACCTAGATATATATTCCTCAAATTTAAGTCATCCTTGTAAGAAGTAAAAGGATGAGAAAATGCTCAAAAATTATATCCCGAGAAAATATCTTAAAACCTAAAAATATCGGTCACATTTCGGATCTTCAATCCCCTAAAAAGGTTTCAAAATATCGATTGGACTGGAAACACATCGGTATATCCTTATAAACGGATGGAAAAAATGCGCATTCAACATGATTTCGGGGGAGTGCTTTGGGATCACGGCGGATGTTTCCTCTTTCTTATTATTCTTATCCTTACTCAAGACAGAATCCTTCGATTGCATGGCGTTGTTACCGCCTGGGACACGTACTGTTGCCTCCGCGAAGACAATAGACTGTGTCCTTAGACCCTGAAGCAGTACCGGGGTGCTTTGCAGATTCTTTACTAGTATTTTAAGGCCGAAGTATTCTTTTCAGATTGACTAAGTTCTTCGGACGGCGGAAATGAGATAGTATGGCACTTCCGAGAAATGTTTTGCCCCAAGATTGTATGCGGGCGATTTTAATTTGATCCTCTTCGCCACGGGAAACTTCTTCGGAGCGGCAACTTTGTGCGGAATCCCTAATTAGGAATTCCTTGTGTTTGTCGAAATTCTATCCTGTTTGAGAAAGCGATACTATTTCTCGTTTATTAGTTTGACAGTGCTCCTCTACTTGTTTTTATTCGTCGCCGCAGGTTTCCTAATTTAGAAATTCTATTAAGGTTCCTGTACGGGCATTGCAGCCTTTGCTATAGAATTTGCTGGAATTATGTCGAACTTTATGGCAATTTTTTAAGGATGTAGAAGTTATTGGAAAAAATTTTTTTACATGGTTAAGATTTTAGAATGATAAAACTCAACATATGGCCTTTCATAGTGTGATTTTTTACAGAAAGAAATTTAGTTAATGATGGCTTTTTAAAGATATTAATTGTTTCTGCATCCCAGAATAGAAGATTAGCCTAAATTCATTATAGCATCGTAATAAGTTAAATAAAAAATGGAATGACTTAAAATTAGCTGACGGTCTTGGATATTTAAATTTAAAATTTTGACATAGTGATTAGTATCAATTTTGTCGTCTGTTTTAATCCCTTGCCTACATAAATAAAAAATGATGAAAAATTGATGAAAAAAATGAACCATAGATTTTCGACTAAAATACAATATTCCTTTCATTGAGAATAAATTTGATAAAATAATATAACTGTACCATAAAAATTTTGTTTAAGGTAGTCTAAATTTTCTGTTCTTTTCGTCTGCCATTTTATTTTAAGCACTGATCCTCTCATTATAAAAAATTGATCATACTATTATTTTGTACGCTAGAAAGCAATTTTCACTTTTATTAAGTTTTACTTCATCCAATTCATAGGTTTTTTTTCCCGCAAATCAAATCTTTCTTTGTCGTTTTTTTTCTTTCTCTTTTTTTTATTCTCTTAGTATTATTTTGAATCTTTATAGCGATGTAACTTCATACGAGGTTAGGTGGAAGAGAGGCCCACTTGGGCCTAACCTCGCCTAATAAAGGGTCAAATAAATAAATAAATTCATCAAATGATTTCTGGGTTTATACCGATTTCCTCTCCGTTGCCCATTTTTACATAGTAATCTTACTTTTCGTAATGAATGCATAACGAGGAAACTAGGATATAAAAGACGCTTTCAGTAGGTTTCCCTTTATTTTACCTCCTTTTGTCGTTTAATTTGATCATTTGATTTTCAAGGGTTCTTCACTACGAGCTACCTTTCTCGAATGCAATATCATCTCAAGACTTTCGTCGGTGTGGCCTAAATTTCAATTCCTGCCTAATATGCAACTCTCTCCCGATGCAAGAAAAACACCCATTGTAAGCATCAAGGCTTTTGTTGGTGCGCGATGTAGTTTCGAGACGCACAAAGGAGTATCTTGAAGCCTACCTGCGGCGCCTTTAGGAGTAGCTCATTCCTTCGCTTGAATGCCCATGCCCTGAAAACGACAAGGCCTATACGGCCATATCATCTACGACTCCTTGTTCGCCCAAGATTCCATCTCATAGAAACCTTTGTAACTCCATTTTGGACGTGATGCAGGTCTTTACGCCGTACAAGTATTTCGTGTTAGTTGCGAAGGAGAGAATCAGATGGGTTTCCGGCCAGATGATCCGAATAAAAGTGTGACGTTGAGATGAGTCTTCTTCAAACCCGATGTATTGCTATCTTTTGTTGCTCTTCAAATATTTTTGTATCTCTCTCGATCCATTATACCGTTGACGTACGTGATGGGCAGGAAACTGATATGGGTTGACAGAATTAGTATTAAAATGATGAAAAATGAGTAAGATATTTTTAAGTAAGATGATTTTATTTACATAAAGTCATTGTATCTTACTCGGTGGATATCGGTGGATAGCTTAAAAAAAAGATATTTTTTATTTTATAGAATATTTCTTTTATATAATTGAATTTTATCGGGGATAGTGATTCTTAAAAGCATGTGTGAATTTGATAAAAAAAAGTAAGGCGAATTTCGTTATAGGAAGATTTTTAAAGATTCCAATCAATCATAATTATTTAGTACCCTTAATGAGCTAATATTTCGTTATGTAATAACTTGATGAATACAAAACTATTGAGACTGAGATTATGCTAAATCAATTTATATTTGACAATAGGCCTTTGCCATTTTAATGTAATAATGTAAAGATTGCGCATTTAATTTAGACGTGATAAAAAGGAAAGAAAGAATATAGAAGAAGTAAGAATGGAAAAACTAGGAAAATCTTCAGAGACAAATATAGGAAAATGTATTATGAATGCATAGAATAAAGTTCATGATTGCGCATAAATTAATAAATGGATGAATATCTCTACTTTAAATTAGAAATCGATAAAGGAGATACGACAGATTCGCTGTTGCATATGAATATCGGATTCTAAGGAAAAATGAAATGTCAGGGAAAAAGGTATGCGGGAGGCAGACGCAAGGGTTAAAGATTAAAAAAGGGGTACTAGCAATAAGAAGAATTTTTGCTAGGTCACATAATTTCATAGACTGGAAATTCTGGCCTCCATTAAATTTATATGGTTCTAAAAGTAGATTATCTCTCTAAGAATAGAATAATAAATTAGTATGTTCAGCAAGATAATTTTATTATTATGACCGGTTTCAGCCGACGGCTATCATCAGGTTCGATGACCTGATGATGATACCTGATGATTGTAGACCTGATAATAGCCGTAGGCTGAAGCCGGTCATAATAATAAAAATTTCTAGGGGAACTTACTTAGTATTCCTTTCCTAGTGCCATAGCGTTCAATGAAGTTCAGCCTTTTCGTAGTTTTACATCTCTTACAATTGCTTTTTATCTTACGAAGTTCCTTAATATGTGTGGCTGTTCAGGAGAAAATATCAATAAAACTACTTTCTCCTTCAAAAACTTGCAGTAGCTTGCAAAGTCGTATAGTTAGTACTAAGGTTATCAACGTTGTAAGTTTGTATGTGTAACTACATGAAGTTATACCTCTAAAATGCATAAATTAAATTCGAATGAAATTCCACCTACTACCACTTGGTATCGTAAAGAGATGCATATAAGGAACGCGTTTTAGTGAACGCATCGTAAAAATAGACCTTTCCGCGGATTCTTAAAAATATTGAACATTTTAAAAGAAATCTGTGCTATTCGATATATTTATTTCTGTAATAAATACCCATACCCATAATAACCTATACACAGCACGAGGCCTTCATAATGGATTACAAATAGTAACAAATTAAAAATTTTTAACAGTGAGTCAACAATTATAGTAAGAATTCAAAATATACATAGAAGAATACAAATATCACAAGAAGGAGCAAACAAAATACATATGTATCAAAACAATAATATCAAAGAAGCAAAAGAAAATAATAACAAAAAATAATAATAAATATTGAAATAACGAAGGACTAACTTAAAGTTGTACAAACTCAAAGTTGAACCTTATGCATAAGTATCTAAAGACTAAGTATTTCTGTATCGTACCATGTTTCATCAACGGAGTATGTATTTAACCCAATGTGCCCTACAGAATAATGAAGTGTTCCATTCGAAATATCCCCTATTATATGCCCAAAAATAACACAAGACTTTCTTTTGTGAACAGGAGAGTTGGTCGCGCAGGAGGAGGCTGTGCTCTCGCGCGGGCGTGGGTCGAGGCCCGCCTGGGACAGCTCCCGTTTCCGGATTGGTGCCACCCGACACCAGAGCATGCAGCAGTGTCACCACTAGCACAAGCGCTATCAGTCACCTTGGCGCAGTTTCGGAGCCAATTAAAGGAGGTTGGTAATGCTTAATTTAATTCCTCCACTAATTTCTCCTCGATCTGCGAACTCATTACAGTGCAATTTAGTGGAAATTAGAGGAATTTCCGGCCAAAAGAGGCGGAAGTAATACTCGTGCCTTTTTCATCGCGGTGAGTAGACGTGCAACTTACCCGAGATTACCAACTGAACAAAGTGATAGCATAGTCGAGGCACGGTATTAGCCGCTGCTATTTGGTCCGCCGTGGATTAAGCTCTTGCGGAAACGTTTTGAAATTAGGTTACCGCAGCTTTATCGAAGGGTTTTGAGTTCGTTCGTTATCGTACCACCAACTTGATCCACAAACAACAAAATAGCTCAGTTACATTTAAAGGTGGCCAACATTTATAATGGTATAATCTATAGCCTCGGCCGAGATGTGGTGGAAATACATAACTGAATACAGATTTTTACTTTTCCACAGAAGGAACCTTTCCACCTTCTGTGGAAAAGTAAAAATCTGTATTCATTTATAATGGTATAGGTCATACATGCTTCTAATATTTAGTATATTAAGCAAGTATTTTTTTAAGTCGAGTACCTAAAACAAAATTATTTAAGGTAAATCCTTCTATAATATATAGTATTTAAAAAAGGAACCCCTTCCGAATTCTGATAATTATTAATACAATACAAATCAGCATGGTAAAATTAAGCATGTAAACAGGCAATGGTGGAATAAAGACGTTGATTTTCTGGTTTTCATGCTATAATGCGGTTTTTCTAGTCAGTAATGATGAATTATATATGAATGAAATCCTGCTTATTTTTCCCACATATTTTAAGCATAACCACACTCCATGTAATCTCTATGCGGTTTTCTTTGATCTGACGATAAAAAATACGATTTGCTTACATTAGAATATTTTAACAACAGTCTTTAGCCAGAAAAACTTAAACTCCTTTGTAAAATATTTCCTTATCACTTACATATTTCATTTATTATTGATCAATATTTCGTCTCCCTGTATGTCTTGCTGGATATCACATTTTTCCATTTCTTTTTAATCTTTTATTTCAGTAAAAACTCCATCTAAGACACAAAGGTTCTCCAAGCGCCGACAGCGGAAACCGTCTAGGGCGATTCCCGGGAAACGGATAATCGCTTAGCGGTCACCACTTATTCAGGGATTCAGGGAAAGGGATTCTGAATAACTGGTGACCGCTAAGCGATTATCCGTTTCCCGGGAATCGCCCTAGACGGTTTCCGCTGTCGGCGCTTGGAGAACCTTTGTCTCTTAGTTTATTGAACTAGAGTTCCGAGTTCCTTTTTTCTTTCTTCCTAAAAACTCCATGTTTCAGAATGTGATCCTTATGACGTTATGTGTCAAGCAATGTTTATTTTACCTACATTTATTTTATTTACATTAGGATAGTAAAAATTATATAATGTAAGATACATACATTAATTATGAAGTATTAAATCAAACGTTACATAATAGGATGTTCTCTGTTATATATTAGTATAATAAATGATATATTCCTAAAATTTATACCTGGATTTTACTGTACGGCAGTTTAAGGGGCTTCTCCAACGACAGGGGGTCGATTAGGAAGAATTATTCCCATTAACGGGGGTATATATACCTTAAAAATGTAATTAATGAGAAGTTTAAAGGGATACGAAGAGGAAAAGTAAATTTTAAAAAGTGATCTCTTAGGAAGAAATATATTTTCGGATTAAAATTTGAACTAACTCGTCTGGATGTATAACATTTTAGGCTTAACCCTTTAAATGTTATGGGTAACTAACGAGAATACCGTCAATGATTATCCTAAATGTTTATAGGTGGAGTGAACACTTCTTTCCTCATGTTGGCTAAAATATCCTATGCATGACGATGGTATTAGTCCCTAGCTTAGCAATATTGCATAGTAACATATTTGATGAGCAATAATGTACGAAATTTTGTGCAAACATGTGAGTACACACACAAATATCTATCAGTGGGACTTTTTGGATTGTGAAATTCGACATCCAATGATCTAAGACACCTCTCATGATTTAGTGGACTGAATTTGGCCGTGATAATGCTATTTTTACCAACACCTA
This sequence comes from Pachydiplax longipennis, assembly GCA_036926295.1. Lineage (NCBI taxonomy): Eukaryota > Metazoa > Arthropoda > Insecta > Odonata > Libellulidae > Pachydiplax > Pachydiplax longipennis. The sequence goes on along the minus strand of JAVFKF010000014.1, from coordinate 1,686,595 downwards.
ATTTATTCGGTCTTTCAAAGCCCCAACCAGGAAAGGAAAGACTCGGCAGTTCTTATACGTATATAACTTAATTCGTTTCTCCAACAAGAAAATTTCGCGAATTCTTCTTTCCGTTCCCTAACTCTCGCCAATCTTGAATTTGGAGAGAAGAAAGTTTTGAAGACTCCTCGGTCGTCAGCCTCCTCTTTCCTAAGACTTTTATCCAATTAGGAACTTTTTCTCAACTCTTGAAACAAGACTGATAACATTTCAGTCAATGGTGGTGCATAAGCAATCTAATTATCCCTTCAGTTGCTAAAAAAATAGAGATTCAAATGTGATACCAGTGACATTTTTGAATGCTTTAATCTAAAAGTCGTGTATTCTAAATGTTTCTTACTCTGATGGAAAGAAGAATTGGTAATGACAATGGCTGATAAGTTTTGGTAGGAGCTGAACCCAGTTCGGAATCAAACCCCACTAAATTTTCTCGAATAGAATACGTCATACATATTAATAACTAAGAGTTCAGATTCGATTTACTGTGCCAAACGATTTATAAAATTATTCACAATTTTGAAATTAATTTAACAATATGATTAACAATTAAATTAATTTATAACACTTATTTAATATTTTAGTCAATTTTCGATACATTTCAATTACATAAACTATTACAAATAATTCTCCCTTTAAATTTCATTTAACGATTTAAAAAATTGCAGGAAGGAAAAAATATTTGAAAACTTCTTCGGTAGTGTAAACTTTGTATTTATCGTTATTACCTGCCGAGGTGATCCGGATCTTTAGACCCAGCATTAGTTTTCTTTTTTCCTCCACAGCTTTTACCTGTTATAGTTATGTACATATTTCATAGCCTTTGTGTTTGTAAGATTAGATTTTAATACTTCCCATCTAAACTATTTCATCATTTCAGTCATGCTATCTGTCCTCCTAGCTTCTCTCCTTTTATATTTATTTCTCTAAGATTTATGCTACTTTACATACTTCAGAAACTGTTTCCGATAATTTTACATCGGAAGTAGAGCAAAACTTCTTTCATAACTTATAAACTTATAACTTCTTTCATAACTCAAAAAAATATTTTGTATTGTCCTCGATAGATTTTTTTTCATTTTAAATTTATTAACTGTTATGAAAAACACCACTAGAACGGAGAAATCTCTCTTCTTTATCTTTCTTTTGGAGTTTCAAAAAATTCTTTTCACAAAAGACTCCCGTTGTTTTGGATCAGAGTTTCAATAAATTATCTCTGTTTTGTAGAAGAGGTAAATTATATTGATTATCATTCGTGTACTTTATGATATTTAATTTTCTTAAGTTTTTGGTAAATTTTCATATATCGTCAATTCCAGATCTCAAGAATAGAATTTTATGTTCAGTAAAACATTAAAAGTTGTAATAACTAAGAGACAAAGGTTCTCCAAGCGCCGACAGCGGCAACCGTCGAGGGCGATTCCCGGGAAACGGATGATCGCTCAGCGGTCACCAGTTATTCAGAATCCCGATGCGCATTTCGGAAACAATGCTTCCATCTTCATAGGGTTCCAATGCTGAATGAATTTTCTTTGTATTCAAGTTTTCCCAATTTCGTTTACATCATCCATTTTTTTCTCTCGTCAAAAACTTTTATAATCTTAAATAATGAATGTTGAGTCTTTATTTCTATTAGTTTAGATCATTTTTGGAAAATTTATTTCTGTTATATTTTACGTTTTTAATGACTGTTAATACCGTTGTCAGATACCTTTTCCCAAGTTTTCTGAAAGTTGTTGTCAACTTAGGGTATTTAATTTTTCGTAGAGTCTCTTTCAATATTTAATTAAACGTAGCAGTGAAGAATGATCTTAATCCGAATACGGGAAACGTAAGTTATGAAGTCGGTCTCGATTCCACTCATTAAGCTCCGTAAGTGAGTGAAGATAAGAAACTGAGAATAAACTTGGGTGTGGACAGACGGGTGGAAACTTCCCAGAATTGGAAATGAGGGCCACAAGAAGGTTTTCAAGATAGAACTACTTAAAGATGATGTGAATGAGGGAATAATATACATTGTTTCTTTTCGCTTAAGCTGTTCCTTGCCTATTCAAGAATTCCTTAACAGTTTATAACCAATTTCGGAAAGTTTTACTAGGTATTATTTCTCCTTTGTTCCTTTTTCAAACTTCCAAAATGTGAGAGAGGAGATATCGGAGAACGAATTAGTTTGCCAGAGGTAACTTTTCTTCCGCGAAAAAAAATTCAAAATTCCTTTTCGTTCCTTTCTTCTCGCCCGCCTACTTCGGTCTATTCTAAGTCCACCTTTCCACGAAATACCTCAGGAAATGCGTTTGTTTTCGTGAAAAGAATCAACTTTGCGTTCTTTTTAGTGTAAGGAAATTTTACAGAATGTAGCATTTTTAATTTTATAATTAATTTTCCCCTGGTACGCAATCTTCAATGAGTTTTCAAACCGTTCAACCTCATAAAATAAGTAAAATTAGTATTCATTGTGTATTAGAGTTTTCGATGTCTTTAATTTTATTATAAAATTGTGGTTACGTGCATATAAATATGATTAGGTACCAATTAAATTTTAGTTACTGTAGGTTGATTCTGGCAGCATTTGTATTAGTGTACGTAAGTTTCTAGCATTATTTTTCTACGTTTCGGTATGAATTTAGCTTCAGAACTCCATTTTGCACGTATATTAAGTTCTCAGTGTGTAGGAGCCAAGAAAATGCAAACTGTTACTAATTACAGTATCAATTTCAGAACTGCCATGGTTTAGAACTATGAACTATTTAGAACTAACTTCGACACTTGATAATGACTCTCTTTTTCGAATCCATGGTCTTTCTGAAATAAGTATCGTGGTTAATAAAAGTTTTCCTTTTTCTTGCTTGATCATTGAACTCTTCCACGAAGTAACGGCATAATTCCTATTCCCGGTTTCTTTTCTCATATTCTATATTATATATTGTTGTATAAATTTTATACTATTCTCGAGTAATATTACGTAACTTTTCCATTGTTATGGAAGTAATCATTATCTTCTTACTATCCATTACGTAAAATATTTTGAGGAAGAAGGCTTACTTTATCATCGCTATATCACAAGACGCATATCAAACCACTTCGTTAAAGCAATGGTAAATTGTCTCTATCATTGCTTATTTGAGTTTTAAAGCTCATTTGCATCATCATGACGGTTTTTTCGATCACCATTAACTTCTTACCTGACTTCTATTTTTTTACTGCATTTAAATGACATGAAATTATTTCTCATACTTAACGAAAATTTCTATTTCAATTCGCAAGATTCCACTCGTAAATTTAATACGCTTCATCGTTGTCAACAAAACTGAATGACATAGAATGTCATAATTCTCGGTGAATGTTTTTTAGGAAGCGATAGCTCTTAAACCTCACGAAATCATACTTTTTTGGATTTTGATGTTTAGCTCTGTGTCAATGCTTTCCTTTCTCTCCAATGAAAATAGAAGGAGACAATGCAGCTGAGTAAAAACGGCACAAAATTGGTGTAGCAGCTTTAATACAATCGGCAAGCTCGCCTTAATTATTCTCTCTTTGGCTCGACAGCGCATCTACGTAACAACGCTTGTTCGTGACGCATCTCATTCCGGCTTCATCCGAATGCCGTCTATTTTCTCCATGTGTTTGTACCTGTCTCCGCTCATATTCTCGTTCTAAAACAATCGCAGGGATTTTACGTCGCTCTTCGTTAGTGCTTCCGTACGCTGTTAGTGAATGGAGTCTCTAATCAGTCGTTTCAGTTTTTTTATCCCTGCTGAATCATTTTCATTTATCAATGTACTCTCCAAATGAGATCCTTAGTAATGATTTCCATGTCTGGGAACGTTTTTTGATGACCTACTTAATTGCTCATAATTCTTTTTTAACCCTATTTTATTTTGCTCGCGGAATATCAGACGTATATCTGTGTTAATTTCTCTTTTGGTTGTCATTTTCAGAAATCGGCTTTTGGATAAGGTGAATATTTTGGTCATAATTTCCTACAGAGATGGGCATTATCTAATTATCTACCTTCATCTACATGTGTTCCCTGCAAGTCGTGGAGTCGAAAGCTTATTACATGACTCAACTTTCTTACTTTCTTTTTTCTTTCGATTACTTTCGCGTATGAGTTGTGGAAAAATATGAACTCTTGGAACGACTAGTTCTAAAATCTATTTATGAACTTTTGGATCGACTAGTTCTTAATCTATTTTACTTGTCTTCCTTACTGTCTTTGTTTGAATCTTCTTTTTTCTAAATATTCACGTTCTGAAGTACCTCTATGCTTGATATAGCTGTACTATTTTATTTTATTTTTGTATTATATCAATAGTTTTGTAGTACATTAATGAAATTAATGGATGAAAAACGGAATTTAATGGATCTCGAAAATTTCTTAAAGGTCCATTAACCACTAGCTAATGAATGATTAAGATCCAATTTTTCAGAAACCATATTTTACCCTTCAAGAAATAATGAGTATCATTATCATTATATTACTATCATCTCAATATTGCCTCGTTCTCACTTATTTTCATAATATTCTCTGAAGAGTTTTGAAGCTGACAAGGCGATATACGAGGGTGGTCTGAAAAGTTTCCGACCCCAGATTTTTCAGAAAACATGTCGAGAATTGGCGAAATTTCGGAAACTTTTCAGGCCACCCATATATGTGTAAAAATCTAGAAAAGAGTGATTCCATAGGAAGATTTATGAACTTAACGTACATTAATGATTAGATTTTAAGTAAGATTTTTAGATGAAACCATAAGACTTTATTCCAAAATTACTTATATTGATTTTTGCTGAAATAAAATTAAAGACTTGATTATAACAAGATTTCACGTCCGTAAGTTTTAGCCCCTCATAATTTTTCTCAAATAATTGTGATATTAGAGAAAATATTCCTCGTTAGTTGAAATCACTATTCCTCTCAGTTGTGAGATATTATCTCTCTAAACAGTATCGCATGAAGTATCGGTCTCGGGATCAATTCCCGCGACAGCTATCCCATCTTCTCCACAGCGTCGGTATCCAATTCCTTGCCCATCGCTTGGGCTGCCCCTCCTTTATGGGAGTTTGGAAATAAATGCCGGCGGTGCGTGATAGACGAACATGGAGGGCGTTGGGTTTCAGCTGGGCATGGGATTTAGTGGCGCCTCGTAGGAGGCCATTTGCCGAGGGAAGGGTTAATTGCTCACCGCCACTTCTCTAGGGCTTTGTCGAGTTTTCAGGGTTCATTGCGATTATTACTTCCCCTCTTTCCCCTCACAGGCGGACCCTATTCAGTCTTTCTCGATGTGTAGAAGCTTTTCCAATTTATCACGGTCCGATAGCGGCCTCTCTGGGAGCCCAAGGATTGGCTGATAGGCGATATACGTGACTGTTTCTATCTTCTCACCATGTTTCCTCGTGTCACATTTAAACCATGAATGATGATAGTTCCCCCGTTATTGACGGGAATACTTCTTGTGAAATATTTATCAACCTGAGGATTCCCCCGTCAATTATGACGGAATTAAATTTAGCTTATGAGATTTGTGAACCATAATTACATACATGATTTGATCCTTCTGAATAATCATAAATAAGATTAATCGCTCCCCTGTTTTAAATATCCGTCATGATTAAAACTGAATATACTACAAATATAAACGGTTATATTATATGTAAAAATTTTTATTTCTGAATTTCGGCTTCAAAAATTTACTACTGCTTTCCTCACCACTATTAATCGGCTCTCCTTCCCCATACGTTTCATATGGGCTTATCTTAGCCATATATTCGAATGAGAGTCAATTTCAATGATCCTCAAAGTTGTCAAGGAGACTTTGTTTATAACCACAGAATTATGCAATTTTTTCTATTTACTTTTACTGATAAATTCTTAATTATCTTATTTATTCTACTCTCAATTACATCTTGGTATACAATTCAGTATAATTGTTAATGATGCCCTGTACTTTAACTACCAGATTCTGAAAAGCGACATTATAATAACGGTATATTCATTTCCCTTTTGAAAAATACACTTGTAAATTACGTTATAGTGTTGAAATAAAATCATATGAAACATGAGCATATTGTTTAAGATTGTTAGAAAGTTGAAATCCTATAATGTAGGAATATTTCGATTAGTTCGCGACGCAAGCGGTATTAATTTTATGAGAGAAAGAGCAACTTTCGTTTAAAGAGCCAGAAATGCGCTTTTAGTCTCGGTTAACTATTGAAATGCCTAGCTCAGTACCCCAACCTACCTCGAATTAAATATTTACTGACGAATGCTGAAGTCACTTAACATCAGAGATTCGCCCCTTTAAGTGGAAAACGCGATTATTTCAGGGAAGAGTACTCCCACGTCAAATGGATTTGAAAAACAGCACTCATTATTCTTTTGTTGCTCAGGTTTAAGCAATTTTAATAGAAGCAGCAGTTATCGCCTTAATATATTATAGCAGGTTTTAAATTCCGAATCCAGGGCTCTTCTAATGAGATAAAAACTTTAATTTCAGTTTTGTGTCGCAATGAATAACTCCGTGTGATACTTATTCATGCTATGAATTTCAGGATTACCTTGAGCTAGTAGCAACTCCATATTCAAAGTTTACCGTAGTTCATATGTATGCATAATTTAAAAATTTATATTTAAAATATCTACCGAATGATGGTAACGAATATCAATTGGTGTATTTCCCATTTCTGGGGTGACCCTTCTAACTTCTATACCTATTATTTCTGTTAATTTATATATACTATAATATATATTTTCGAGAAATAATTAATCCAAATGAAAGATGCACTCCTATGTTCTAATTATCACTGATATGTGAGCTTTTAATCTACAATTATAATTCACAAATTCACAAATACAATTCAGTTGTTATAATAAGAGTTGTAATAATTAGTATTGTATTAAAATAGCAATTTATTGATGTATCTGTAATTATATGATACATATTTATACCGCTCATTTCTTTAATATATACGATACACCTTTAATTAAAAATATCGATTATCGATGTGAATCTAGTTTCGATAACCACGATATTTCAGATACTTCGCATATATTTTAGTTCTGATATTTAGTATTATTGATTGCAATCATGCGAGAAGATTAATAAGGCTGTACTAATTTTATGAGATTTTAATTTAATCATAATTCTCTAAATATTTCTCAACATAATTCCTTTTCTGAGTTCCTAAAATACATTATACCAAATTTAGCATTATTTTAATCATACTTAATTTTAGAACTGTAAGACTGACATCTATAATTGGAAATGTAATTTTTTTCGAAGTCAATCTTCAGAATACCGTTCTATGATATCCAGTAAAGAATCAATTTTACGTAATGCTACCAAGCACAGAGTAGCGGAAAGGGATGCTTGAGATGTTTTCCAGTAATAGAGGGATTCGGTAGCTCGGATTATCCCCACGTTACCGCAGAATTTCCGCAGAAATTTATCTATTGTGCGGATTGCTCGTCGGAAGTAAATTACAATGTAAATCGAGAAGAAAATCCTCGACAAGTTCCTTTGGTAACGTTAGTTTATTGCTCAGTGTCTTCCGCTTCTCGAAGCCAACAGACACTTGGATGTAAATTTATCCCCTTTAATCCCATTTCACTTCTCTCTTGTTTTCCTTACGGTTCATTTCACCGCATATCCCCTTCTTTCCATGCATTCTGAATTCCTCCTTGCCCATCCATTTACACTATATACCCTATCTCTTTCGAGTTTTTTTCTTTTTACTTAATTACTAATCTATATTTAACATACTATAGGACTATTGAACAGTGGCGCTATATTGAGTGTATTTGATAGGCGAATGAAAAGAAATAAGAAAATTAAACTTTTTAAAGTACAATTAAGGACAAATTTAGAAGTTAGGAAAATAATTTAACTTGAAAAAAATTCACTTTTTCTGAGATAAAATAAAGGTAATGAAATTCATAATTCTATATGAGATGCATTTCTTTTTCAGAATACCGTAGTTGAAATTTCAAGTCTCTGATGACTCTGCCTAATTACTCAATTTGGATGGTGAAAAACTGAGTTACTCAAGAGTTAGTATTTATTATTCAGGGAAAATTGTATATTTATCACAAATAGTTCATATCTCATATAAAGAAATAATTCGGGGAAGTTAGCATTGTTCACAGATTTGGTATTTTAACAGATATCCATTGTGGAGGTTTTGATCAATTTTTCACCAGATAATAAGATTTAAAATTCTGAAAGGCCCCTCCAGATGTGAGAATCCATTAACTCAGTTGACGTACTTGTGGAAATGAGTAATTATAAAGGAATGAACTTGGAAATAAAGATAAATTCTTTATTATAAAGTACATATGATCACCATGTGTTCTTTTATGTATTAATATCCCGTTTCGCTGACTATCACTCGATAATCTGATTTTTCTGTAATGAATCAACTTAATAATGTCACATTCCATTCTATATTATTCTCTCTCAATTTATTCTTATGGACTTCCAGTCCCACTAGTGGCATGCTGGCGCTCCAACCACTCGGTCTCGAGTTCTAGTCCCGTATAATTTATTTTTTCCTGGTTAAGAAATGATAATCATATATGGTTAAGAAAAAGTAATAAATTCTGTTTTTGAATAATAATAAATATCAAAATAGTTGTAATTGGAGTCCTTATGTTTCTATCATTGGAGTTATTATATATTATCTCACGGTCTCAATTTCTTTCTCCTTTTTTCATTTTAACTTCATAAATTCTTCTGTCTCGCGATGCTTTAAATTCCGGTCATCTTCTGTGTTTTTTCTGTAAAAATATGAGTTTTTCCCTTTTTAATTAAATTTCTCTCATTTAATTAAAAGATACTGAAGTGAATGGAATTTATCCGAAGAATTTTTGCTCTAAAACAGCGGTAATTAAGCAGTAATTACATCATCCCTTAATTCCCATCATCTTGTGACTTACGCCATTTCTGTGCAGCTTTCAGCAAAATTCATTATGGAGGAAAATTTTTGGCATAGTGACCCAGTCACTAATTTAAAATTATCACAATTTTAGAAAGGGAAAATAAAACGTTTTTTTTCTTTCAGCGTTGTAGCTGTATATTCAGGAGAATAATATTGTTTGAAATTATTAATTGGAATGTTCCCTTAATTATACTTATTTTCGAGTATACTAACTTGTGCTGAACGTTTGATATCATTCTCAAGAAATGAGACTTCTATTATTTGCATTTTAAGTATGTTGTCATAATATCCAACATAAACCATGGAGTAGTTGTTCATTAAGGAAAGTTGAATTCAGAAACTTAGGCCCAGTGTAACTTTCTTATTTTCTCACCCTTTTACTCTCTCATTTTCTTCTTTGAATTGTTGTATTTGAAATAAAAAACTTGAAATCCTCGTCAATTGATAAAATAAGTGAAACAAAATTGATACTAACCCCACCAAAAAATAGGAAAACAGAAAATCATGATGATGACACAACAGCGTAAAAATCCTTTGCTCAACTGTTTTTATCTTATTCTATTTTTGTGGCTGGTACCGATTTTGTTTAACTTATTTGATCAATTATTTGTATTTATCTTCCGCCTCAGTAAATCCGAACTATGTTCGTTTCGCATATTCTCTCGCACATTCGCGCCTTTAATCCTTTCCATTAAATTTATAAGGCTAGCGATTTAATTTGCGCAAGGAAAAATGTACCCTCCCCTCCGTACTTTTTTACCCGCAAATTCGCCGCCTCGTGTGAGATATGAATCCGAGCGATCCCCGTTCCCATTTAATGAAATTTTATATCCAACAGACTCGAAATATTTGATTTGAGTATTATTTTCGACTGAAATGACAAGTGGACAATGCTCGCACATACATTTTTGTTTCCCGCGGGAATTTTTCGTGGGATTAAAAAATTAAATTTAATGAGCGAAGTGGAACGGAATTGTTCGCATATCTGGATATAAATGTCTCATTTTCGTCCCAATTATTAATACGTAGCGGATTGAATTTAAAGCGTAATGTATACATCTCGATGACCATTTTGTTAATTCAGCTTCTAAATTCACTCGTTTATCGCAGTAAAGTGATTCTGGTGACAACTTTCGCTTTACTTCTTTTACCTTTTTAGAAATGAAATCGTAGTTGAAATGTAGTAATGAATGTAGTTTTAAAACTGGTAACCAAATTCCACTAATTTGCACACCTTAAATGCGTTTAAATTTCGAAAATTCCAATAAAAGTTTCTTGAACGATATTAACATATTTTCTGAGAGCTTTATATGCAGCCATTACCCGCCAATTTACAGTGGTTTATGTAACACGAAATATAAGATACAGACATCCATACCCTAATCAAGAAAAAGTCGATCAGCAGGGACGCGAACCCGAGACCTTGGAGTTAGTAGGCTAGCTCACTAACCATTCATACAAGGTGGGCATTTAAAAATGTGAAAGATGATTATCAATATAAATATATAGAAGTATTGCCGTGGAAATGGTTAAAAAATCCTTAACTCTTGCAATGATAAAGTTAGAATCTTTGTTTTGCTTCATTTTTGAAGTTACTGCTAAGTGTTGCAATAAGAACTATTAAAGAAATAAAATATGCATCGCTGAAGTCAATCACGATGAAACTCATCCACGGTTTATAATTTTACATAAATTAAATAAAGTCCATTTTTACGAGTTATCGTATTTTTTAGAATTCTTGGGTAGTAACTTGATAAGTTTTACTTGAAGAACACAGGAATGGTCTAGGATTCAGAAGAATACATATCTGTTGATTACCGGGTTAACTCATCAATATTTCTGATATTTAATGATGAATTAGCATCGTTTGTTTTAACGGATTATAATCGAACACGATTTTATTGATAAAATATTTTAGCACCTAATAATGCTTTGAAATTCACTAAATTAATTCTTATAAAGTTAAAAATTATTGTAGCTTAGAAAACTAATTTTTGATAAAATCCTAAATAACATAAAACTAGATCAAAACGGCGAAAGAGGTTTCGAAGTCAGTTTCGAGTGAATTTAATCCCTTCGAAAGCAATTCACTCCAACTTGCCGTCGTTTATTTCAATTACCCTTGATGGATACTCTCTTTCATGATATTGCCTCTAACTTGTACACCGTTGATATCATTTTAATCTATTTTTGTTTCCAGCTCTTCTCGGAAATGATTATAAGAGAATGTTTGCCACTGACACATTTACACTTATGTGAACAAGGTAGTCGCTCTCTTTACGCCCTTTGTATTTGACACAATGTGATTTTAGTTCCAATTGTTTAATTTTTAATTAACCCACTAATTTTAACGGTTCAACGAAAGCAAGTGAATGTGAATTTCTATATTTTAGTAACTTTTAAATAAATTTTCTGTATTAAATCTTTCGATATCATTTTGGTAATAAACTGTTCAGATGTGAAGGTTGGTTTTGCAAGGGCTTACATTATTCAATGTAAATTTTCGTATTATTTAAATCAGATATTATTCCTAATTAACGATACCGATTCTTAATAGCACTTAATACTTAATAGTTAATTTAATCCGGGCAAATGTGAAATCATCTTTCGCGTATAGCGCAATTATTCCTGATTATAACGATGGGAACCATTAAAAAGTACATCTATTCGAGTAATGGAGATTAATCCAATTTCATCAAAAATTTATAGCGCGGGTACCGATTTTCCCTCCGGATTTTATGGAATTTATGGGAACTTTGGAAGGCGGAAAGGGCGCTTTTACGCCCTTGGCACAACTATTCTTCTATTTCATGGCCTTTCTTCACGCACACAAAAGACGCCTTCCTAACGAACCCACTCTCGACGCTGGATTAATTCCACGTTACTTTCGATGTTTGCCGTAGAAATATAACGGCCATTCTTGACCGCTTCGGCTTAAAGCAGGAATCTCAATCGCCACTGTTTATTTCGTTCACAAAAGCTGCATATATTCATATTTCCGGACTCTCTTTATATTTTATCTCATTCACGTCGCCGAGGAGGATATTTTTATTATTCATGTCAAAATCGTAAAGCAGTCTGAGAGCAGATTGCCTTCGGACATGTATTAACTCTGCCATGCAGTTTTTACGAGGGATACGAACCAAAGCGGGGAGTTATTTTTATCGAAGGACGTATATTTTTAAATTAAATTGAGATTTTTGAATCATTTTGAGGGAACCTAACGTGGCGCTGGTGTTCAAACACGTTCTTTTTTACGGGAGAATGAATAATTCAGTTTTAAATCAAATACAATTCGCTGTCTCGTCCTATTTTAAATGTCTTCATCCGCTGAAAATTCTCTTCGTGCAATATTGTTAGGTAAACTACGGAATTCATATTTTGGTGTGTATGCTAAAAATACGAGCGAAGTGCGAATAATATCCTATTTATTATTTAGTTTCTTATATTCTTAAGATGCAACTCACATTTTTGATCAATTTGAAGGAACCTGATGTCGCTTCCAACATTTCATTTTCTACTCACTATAGTGATATTCGCGTTTCTTCCAGTTTAAAATATAAATAAAACTTTTATCCATCCTTTTTTGGGATATTTAATTTTCCACCCATTTATATAATGATATCTGCTTATACTTATGGTATATTCACTACCGATTTTTATCCAAGATGTACATTATATTTTATTTCTTTCAAATTATATTCCTTGGGGTATTTTTTTCCATTCTCATTTTTCGAAACCTGCACTCTTTCCGGAATAAGGACGACTTACGTATATATTCTGCGCTATATTTGAAGATAATTTGAGAATGTAAATGATCTTACTTGTCCATATTTAACGTTTTATTATAGATTTTCTCCGCGTCTTTCTTGATTGCTATTTATGGTTAAATGTTTTTGGAAGACTAGACTATACAGACCAAAATTCCCTTTCAACATGATGTTCCACTAAGTTCGAATTCCGAAAATTTAATATAGTACTATATAGTATTTACACATTTTTATAAAATAGTACCCGACAGTTAATTCAATTATACAGGAGTATCTATGTACCAAATCTATAGTAATTATGTGTAAATTCTGAATTGAATTCAATCGCTTAATTTTTAATAAATATCCATATTATTCAAAAAGAGAAACAGTTATTTTCTTTAGAAGTCTAAGTTTATTAAAGATACATTTCTATGCTCATGTGTCGAGAACGTGATTGGAGGTATGAACTAATCCAGTCGTCTCATTCATAAGTTAATTTAGTTTGGCAGAGAACAAAGGAAAGAAGTATGAAGTTCATAAAACTAATAGTTCATGATACTGAAAATATCATAAAAGAAATGAAAAGGGACTAATATTTTTTCTAGTACTATAAAAGAAGGGGAAAATTCAGATATGGCAGTTTCTCCGAGTTCTCTCTTTAATTCGTATTGCAAGTCTTAAATTTTACTACTAAATTTATTAGACTTGGGCACCAATTCATATCGCTTTTATGATAGCAGAATTGTTTCTACGTTTTCTGTAAGCATTTTCTGAATTGTTTAAGTGGAATTCCACCATCTTTTTGGTATATTTCATTTTATCCCCATTTATTTGATAATTCTGCTAAATTTTAGAAAGATATATAATATGATATTCATTTGCATAAAAGGATTAAATTTGGGAGGGATTAAGTTGGAATTTTCTAGTGTTTAAACCTATCCATGCATATATAAACGCTTTAGAAGAAACTATCCTTGATTATTCTCGCCAAAACAATAGGCAAGAAAAGTAAAAAGTGAATGTATTCTCTAAAGAAGGAAGGAGAAAATTTAGAAAAGTTGGTGAAGGAGATCGATGTGAGAATGAGGGGCACAGACTTAGCTGCAGAGAAAGTTGTGAAAGAAGAAAATTGTTGGAAGAGGGGAACGTACCGAAAAAGGTACTTTCAAGGGGGAGAAATCGTGATAAGTTGGCGAAAATAAATCAAAATGTAATGGGTAAACCGCCACTTTAGTCATCACAGCCTCCTGGCGATCTTCCATTGTTGGCAGAGCGTTTGCCTAGGGATTATGCCCTTGGGCGGGACCTCAGGCGTTCAGAAAGGATTCATCTCAGTCCTTTTTCTCCGCAGATTCTTTAAGACGCTTCTTCGAGTGACGTCGGCGAAAGGAATGCTCTAGATGAGCAACTTTATACACTCTCTTCTGCAGGAGATGAAGAGGAATTGCCCAGGAATTTCTTCGGCATTCTCGTTAAGGCCAACTAATTGGTTATGCACGGAAGGTGATGGACGAGGTTCTTAGGGCTCAAAGCACGTCGCCAACGAGTGAACGGACATTTATTAATAGGACGGCGAAACCGCGTAAGGAATGGGATGCTTTGAGTCCTGTCGAAGTTGTGCAGGAATGATTTGGCGGATGAGTAAACCCTTCGTGGTAGGGCGACCCTCGTATGGTGTCTAGTCTACCTCGTGTTTGATGCTTTTACGATGGATTAGATATTTGAGTTTTGTTGTTGACCCAATGGATTTGCTGGTGCATTTAGTAGTAGTAAAAATTTATGTAGGGAATATTCGAAAAATTGCAGTTTTAAAAATATGAAATAAGACAAGAATATTAAAAAGCAACAGATACTTATACAGATACTTCAAACATTGATAAAGAAATATAAAGATCAAGAAAAATGTTCACTAAACAATGATAAATGGCTGAAAACTTTTCATATTCGTATACATTTCCATTATTTCGTCATTCTTTTTACGATACTGATACATTCCTTTCTAAAAGTTCTTTCACTATCCATTCTGTAGATCTATTCAGGAAGACCATTGATCGATTTAAATCCATCATTCATCAATTACTCTCTGCGAAGATTCTAAATATGAGGAACACGTCAAAATCCAAGTTAAAGAATTCGGAATGCAGCGTTTGGAATTCGCCCTGAAAACCGCTCTAATATCTCGAGTATTTAGTTCATCATTTTAGATGAAATTTCAGAATGGTGTAAATGTTTAGGAAAGGCGGATTGTTTTTTTTTAATATGGGTAAACCTCGATTAACACGTGCTCAATAAATACGAAATTCGTACTAGCATGAGTAGACATTTGTGAATGTATTCTTAAATCTTGAAAAAATTCCTACTTTAACAAAATTTCATATTATCACGCAATGACAGAATATATAAAGATTTTTTGTATTCATTTAACACGAATTAATTAATTTGTCACAACAGTTTCTAAGAGCGTATCTCGTGTTAAGCGGGGTAAAACCTGAATAACGGAAGAAAAATAGTGATACATGTTTCATCAAGCGAATAATAGGCATAATAAAATAAAAATTCGTTTGGAGAAAACTTATTTCAGTTTCTTAGCAAATGATCTACAGTCATTTAATTTGCTTTTTGTAATTCGGAATTCCGTTTCCATCATTCTCCTCTTGTTTGAAATCAGTACTACATTTCGTCGATTTTTATATTTATATATCTATTAATTTTACATGCAAGTGGAAAAAGATGCAAATTTTTCATAAGAGTTTTTTAAAGCCAGTGTGCTTTCTTAACGCCAATTTTCATCCATGATCTAATAGGTGTATGCTTTGTGCACTTGTAGAGTGATATCTTTGACATCCAGAATCGGGTAATAATCTGGAATATCTTGGTTATTCTAGATCTCTTCCCATTTATAGGATATTCCAACTAATTTACTCTCAATGAAAGACGTAAGGCGTGTCTGTTGTTATCGTTGGTAGCGTAAAACTTCTTCTAGGAAACGTATCTTCTTAACGATGCTCTATTAATCAAACATCCAATTCTTTGCTAGTTCACTATTTCTCGAAAGCCATTTTCAGAAGCAAGCGAGATTCAGTAACGAGCCAATTTACTGACACAATCTCTCGTCTTACTCAAAAGATGAATTTCCTTCTTGTTTCCTCTTCTGACAAGGATCGGTATTTTTCCTTTCTGCCTGGCAAAAAGCCGTAGCAATTTTGAGTAGTTATCCTCGCTATTAAAAAGTGAGTATTCCATTAAGCCAGTGTCGAAATTACCAAGAGTACATCTTCTTTCATAAACTCTATTCTTACGAAGTACATGGCTTCCATCCTACCTATGAAAAATGAATCAAAAATAAAGGGAAACGTTAATAGAGAAATCGCAATACTCTCTGATGCATTGTATTGCTTTCTTACGGAGTTTAATGATAAGATTAGCTTGCTGCAACGGCGCAAATTAATTAACAAGACAAATGGTTTTCTGGCTACAATTCCTTACATAAATGTTTCCAGAATATACGATACCATTTCTAATGCCTAAAAATGGCATTACACTAGATACAAGATACATAAAATATTGCAGTAATTTAAATAGTTCTGACCTAGTATTAGTTACGAGGAAAGCACTCAAATTTATATGATAGTGTATGTTCCTTATTCGAAAAAATATTTACAATGGGCCGATTATTTTGAAATGTTTGTCAATCTCTTGTTGGTCAACTTATAGAGTAGATACTAGTATAGCCGAACTGCAACTAACTGGTCTTTTATATAATATACTCAAGTGTACATGAATTTTAAATGCATAAATCTCGCGTGAATAACCTATACCCTTCCTGTATCATCTCGTATTCTTAATAAATCAACGCTCCGATACTTTATTATGAATGGAAATACCTTCAGTTATTCGTTTATAAATAATTTAAGGATGAATTTTTAGTAATAAAATTGTTGCTTTTCTTAATCCTGTCCAGATAGTATTTTTCACGTACTTCTCTGACTCTTAATTCAAACATATTGGTCCCTTATGGTTGAAAATTTTGTAGTTCTAGTTTCTAGTTCTAATCTTGAGGATTTTGTAGTTCTAGCGGTACGTGAGATAAATGTTTTGGAACTCTGAAGAAGCTATCCTTGTTTCGTGCTTTTGCGTTTTTACTTCAAATCACTATTATTTAAATTACGTTTTTACTTCGAAATCTAAGTCGTTTCGTTTCTAAGTCATAACTCTAAGTCGTTTCTAAGTCATAACACTCGATAACACTTTATACAGTTTACTTGATTATACATAGCGTCTTTCCACCTACTTTTGTTTTTTTAAAAACCGTTACAAGTTTTACCTTTTTGAATTCAGTCACGACGCATCTCCTGAAGATGATGCTATGTCAGCATCGAAATGCGCATTGAGAGATTTTAATTCCCTGTTTGATGGACCAAAAGCTGTGACTCTTTTTCTACTGTGACCATCAGCGGTAAGCTGTTATTAATGTCTATGCAAAGCAGTTGGAAGATCATGAGATTCACTTGCTTGTACGTAGCTCATAAATGCTCCGATGTCGTTACTCCGCACAACAACGCTGTGTTAATTTAAACGCATGCATAAGTTCCTTGCTTTGGTAGTCGCTTTACTAACAAAGGGCAGAAGCAATCCTAAGCTTCTCCTTCTGATTAATGCTCTCTTGCAGTAACTGGTACGCACCCACAGCTTTCGCGGATCCCACAAACGTTGAAGCAAAGCATTCAAACGCTCTGCCATTCCTCGGCTGCCGTATACACAACCCAGCCGCTTCAATCTCTTTATGCTGTGCGCTCTTGAGATATTCCTTCATCTCGTTTTCCTCCTTTGTTCTCCATTTCATTTTCTCTCCCTCATTCCTTTCCTCTTCCAAGATCTTGAGAAATTAAATAGGTTCGTAGGAAATTAATTTTCTGTTTTTTTTTTCAGCTATTGTCCGAACGAATTTCTTTCCGAGTTAGCTAAAATCATATAAAAACCGCATTCTAGTGCATGATATTGAAAGCATAACGTACTCAGACACAAAAGAGAGGATGTTTCAACAAATTATGAATGTATTACACAGATTTTGGCATATTTTGTCAAATAGTTGGAAGACTAATTTCAGTCTTTGAAAATAGAGGTAGGGATATTGAATTTACATCACGGATGTTATTTAACTTGAAATTATTTATAAATATACTTTAACTGTTAAAAATCTTACACTACGCCTAAATTCAGTTAGCTCAAGATTCAATCTTCTTAAATTCAATTTCTTGTTTCACTTCTAAGCGTTGAATTATAGAATCACAGGCTTCGATACTATTCCTAGAAATTTAAGCATTACTTTCTTTCTTAAAAATTACTACGTATATTCTAGCATTCTATTTACTATCATATGAGACAATGCTACCTTGCAGTTTATTAACCTATCAATTATTATTTAGAAATAAAAAAATTTTTGCTCGTTTTAAATGAAATAGATTATAATAATATGCAATACATGATGTCGAAGATTATATCAGTTCACTAAGGCAATGCTTATTTTAGTAATTAGTGGTAAAATGTATGAGAGAAAAACCGAGATATTGTACAAATATGTCATTAAAGAATTTGGAGGACGACGTTTGAAATTTATCTCATTTTTGGAGAATTAGAAGTGATGAAGGAGTAGAGGTATTTGTAGGATATTAGCTTTGTAAATTAAAAATATATATGACGAATTCGTATGAAATCTAGTCTACTTTGTACGAATGGAAATTTTTATGACTGTATCCTATATTTCCAGCTGTGAAAGTATAAAATGAGAAGAAATAATGAACATTCCTCGAATTTCTGATTTTGAGCTCAAAAAACACATCCACGGGTATATATATTCACGTGTTTTCCGTTCAATGAGGAAATATAAATCCCTGCAATATGATCCGCAGTGATTGACGTTCATATTCAATTATTACTTCTCCGAAACTGAGAGAGTCGGTTTGTTTATGCTTCGGTCTTTTTTTATTCCGTTTGCGTTTTTTAGATCAAAGAACATGGTCGAAATCGAATCCATTCCCATTTGTAATTACTTGAATTTTTGTGAAATATCTTCATCTATAAAAGTAGTTTGGAACCGATGGAAAACGTCGAAAAAGTTATGACTCGCGTTTTCAAAATCGTTCACTTTTCAAAAGTTCCATAGCAGCTGCAAAGGAATGGTTATAGACGGCAATGTTTTTACATCTGAGATTTGCGTTAGGTTTCAAAATGAACAGCATTGCGATGACTTCATCCTACTCAGGATTTAAATCTAAAATAGTATTATTATATTTTGAAAGATCTTTTGCTTTCGCGGTAAACAGTATGAAGAAATATTTCTTCTTGTTATTTTTCTCGTTTGTAAAATTCAGACACATTAATTTTTTATGATTTTTTATAATTGTACGGTTTATCAGTGTTTACAAGCGTAATTAGGAACTTAAGTCGAGATTCAATTTATTCTTATTTTAATATTAAAACCATAAAATTGTCTCGAATAGGCATATTAAACTCTTCTCATCGAACTGCCAACATATTAAGTCCACGTATCTAGCAGTAGCATTTTAAAAGGGTTTTACTGTCGTAAACATTATATAGAGTTTTAATGAAAGAAGCCGTATTGGATCCCATATAAAGCCTGAAATGCATAGCTTCCTCATTTCTAATCTAGGTTATTATTAGTGCGTGTCCACTTCAGGATTCGACCATTGCAATCCAACTATCGGAAGTTCCAGTCAAACGAGTTTCCAAAGCTGTTTGCGCTTCTCAGTCCTTTCACACCGAAGATACCATTCTGAACTCATCTCTCAAGTTTCTGTTTGCATCGCAATCTCAGAAATAAAAAAGCTCCAACTGCTGAATTCCCTGAACATTTGCCCCCTCACTTAACTCGTCTCATATCCATTCTTGTTAAGTTTCTCCTCCTTTGTTGTGATCATTGGTAGGAGCGCTCCATTCTTGAATCTCCAGGGACCCTCACCGACCCAGAGAAACTTTGAATGAGTACTTGCTGGTGTCATGAACACAAACTTTCTCCACCAACTGCATAACGCCCCTTCTGTTCACTGGGGTAACGATTCCCTTATTTGGCCTTGCTTTATTCTTCCGTAGATGCGTAACACCTGCTTTTTGGCCTTCATTTCTTTTCTGAATCGCGGTATTATATTTTTCCCTGAAGATAGTTACTGACAGTCTTGATTTTCCATTACAATCAAAGAATACTTATCGTCCTAATTCAATTAACGCACAAGTACAATGAAGTACTTTCAGTCTCATGAATATTCTATTTACTTGCATTTGATGTAATTATCACATTCACACTCACCAACAAGTACTCTTTCATAGTATTTTTACTGTTCTGACCTATTATTTCAATTTACATTGGAGGAAATGACCTCATAATAATTTTAATTACACTTGACATTACCTGTACGTTTGTTTAAAGTTGTAAGTATAAAACTAAAACTAGAAAGCCGGTCTCTCTGTCCCTTTCGGATGGCCAAGACTAAGTAAATACACCTCGGTGTCATGAAACCCCTAACTTAATTAATTGCTGCTTAATATTTCATACCATCTCATAGCAAATGTAGCTGCAGACGTGGGAATTTAGTTAGGCAAAATTTATACAATCACTCATGCAATGCTCAAGACAATTGCAATGCAATTGTTCAACTAAAGAAAATGGTAACAACTCAACTCATTACAATGAGGGGTGAAAAACGCCTTTGGGCCCGAATCCCTGCAACCCGCACTACTTTACGGTATTGCTATTCATCTGCCATCCAGGCGCCTAATTCTTTCGCCTTCCTACTTATGTGTTTACGTTACAAATTCTTCTTTCATATATCTCTTTAAATTTAAATAATGAAATTCTGATATTATTTTTCAAAAGAATCTAATGTCGCTGATATTCATTTCATTTAGTTTAGAATTTTATAGACCACTAAGTGCTTTTTGATCGTATCTTAGAAAACATCAACGGCATAGCAATGCCATAGTGTTCTGTTTTTACAAGTAAAGATTCTATTGAATAACGATAAAAATTATTGTACAGGGTCTGTATATGTATTAAAACAAATTATTTCTTCTTTGTACTCCTTCAACTATTTGCTCATCGTTTTTGTTTGGTAAGCAAAGAGAAATTAGTGCTGGTAGCAAGATTGGAGTACTGTGAAGATTTTAGACCTTTTTTCAATGAATAAATCGCGTTCTAATTGGTATTATCACTAAGGATTCTGACATTAAATTCGAAACTATTGGAAAACCCGTTCAAAACGCTTTTCAGTGGACGACTGAAAACTGAATTACAAGCGGGACAGCGTTTAAACATGTTTATGATAAAACTACATTTATTGCACGTTAAAAACAATACAGATATATTTTTTGTTGTTACTCTTAAAGAGAGCTTCGATTTGAAAAGAAAATGACAACGTCACACAAGCAAGAACTGTTTTACAATTTTAAAGACATTGTTACACTTACTAAGAGACAAAGGTTCTCCAAGCGCCGAAAGCGGCGACCGTCTAAGGGCGATTCCCGGGAAACGGATAATCGTTTAGCGGTCCCAGTTCTTCAGAATCCCGATGTACATTTCGGAAACAATGCTTCCATCTTCATGGGGGGTCCAATGCTGAAAATTGTTACACTTGCCAAATCGAAAAGGGGTCTTTACAGTATGATTTCAATTCATAATAGTGCCCCTTTATGCAAAAAATTTCAAATGTTATTTTTTCTTTATACAAAACGAGTGAAATTAACGTACTAGAATTTTAAATGAGTCAATTCGGGCAATATAAAAAATTTTTCGTGCATCAAATGAAATGGAGGTTTGGCTATAGCTGGTTACAATGCATCTGAGAACGGAAAAATCCGCCTTATAAAGTATTATCTTTTCTTGTATTTTACCATGAGTTTACTGTAATGTGGACCTGAACTGAGAGAATACCACATATTAAGTGGGATAAAGTCTTAAGAGGGAACGTTTTAACTGGTTTTTACTATAGTTCTTGCTCGTGTAATGTGCCACCGTGATCAACTTTGGATTATTCTGCTTCGACCAATTCTGTAGAAGTCAGAGTCATTAGCACCGAATATTTTCAGCGTGAACTTCCTCCTTTGAGTTATCTACTCCAGGTCACTTAGTTCTTATCACATGAGTAAACCGTATCCTGAGAGATTTATGCTATTTTAAGTACTTTATGATAATTCATCCTTGGCAAATGGCTCAGCTACTTCCCCGTTCCTTATCATCTCCGTTTCACTGCACTTATTTCATCTGAAGATCTCATTACTCAACTGATAGGTCGCAAAAGTTTTTTTGCGCTCATTCTCTCGGAAGGCATTCGCTCCACCGTGAAAATATATCCTAAATTTAGTTGAATACTCGTGTAAGCAGGATCTTAAGCTAATCGGGAATTATGGCCATTGAGATGCCGTTCCTGGATGCGTCTGTCATATATTTCAAGAATTATCACCGGAATTTTAACTTGGTCGCTACTGTGATTTATATCGAAGATGGATATATCTTCAACATGGAAATTGTGAATCCTTTTGGAATAAAAATTATTATTTTATGCAGCTTTCGAATGTCACCAAATGAAATCCTGTAATTAAGAGAGCTTTTACCAATGAGTTGGGTCTTTCAAACTTATATCGTTCCAAGGAAGCTTTTAACAATTTCGGCGGATTTCTACGGATTTAATTAAATAATAGAATTTATTATGCATAAGAAGCATACTCTGCTGTCTCAAATGCTTTTAAAAATAAATAAAATGAATGTTAATGAAAATTCAACTTCTTACGATTGACAATTCAGGATATTACGTATATATATATCTTGATTGTGTCTCTTTGGAATTTGGTGTAACGTCATCTGTAAAAGTTTCCACAGAAGGTATTTATGCAAATGATTGTATTAAGTCATTATAAGAGAGAACTTGTTGATTCATGATACCTTTGAATGGTGTCTAAATTTACGTATGTTAAACAACTATACTCTTAAGTAACTTAGTTAAAATATGAACGTTGAAAGAGTGAAAAAAACGTAAATGAATTATATTACAAAAGAACTGAAAATGATTCTTCTATCGAAATTAAAAATAGATTTAAATTAAATTAGAAATTAAACTCCTTATTCTCTCAAAACTGTCAGATAACTCGTGTTTTATGAAATACTGACTTAGAAAAATTAAATATTTGGTGAAAGACAACTTATCTTTAGAGTCAGCGGAAACTTGAAAGCTGAATATTCCAATGATATGATGATGAGTCCTATTCTTGTATCTTTTGGTAATGCTAGAGACGTTGATATGAGTAGAATCCTACGTGTAATGGAAAGATATTCGGAGGAAGTGTGCAGCACATATCAATTGTGAGGAAGAATGTTTGAGCTATAAACGGGTGAAAAATATGATGCAAAATTACTTGGATTAAGATATTATGAGACACCGAAACGAATTCATTCGATGACGTGTAATCGCCTTTTCAACTGTTGTTCTATAGAAACTCGTATTCTTTTTACTTCCATTGTTAGTTTGTTCTGTTTTAGTGCTTATTATAAATAGTTCATTCTCCTCAAATATAGGTTTTGCCTGATGTTTAATTTAATTTTCACCCTCATCTTCGCATTGGAATAAGTCACTAGCTACTGGAAATATAGTGTCGAAATAATAATTTTTTATGAGTCCATTTATCTTTAGGTATATTGATATAAATGATTGTTTCATGTTTGAAATAAAGTGTAGAAAGAAAAATTGTCTTTGAAATACTAGGTAAGACTCAAAATTAGAAGGATCTGGCTGTGGTTGATCTAGAAATTTCTTTTATTTGTACTAAATATTTGTTTTACTTACGCCACATTTTCTGTCGTGATGAAGTATCGGTTTTTTCATATATATTTTATAACTCTGTGAGTTAGCTAATTTTGTAATACGTGGCTTAAGTGTATTTTCGATACATTATGTTATAATTATTTATAATATGAATTTTATTAAGATATTCATTGTGTAATCATTTTAATAATTTACCGAGTGCTTTTCGAATCAGGAACATAAAGGTACTTTTAGAAAAGTTTTTTTCCTTATTAACATCGAAACTGAAAAATCATTAGACTCATTGAAATTAGATTTTTTAAATTAACAGCATTGTAAGTTAAATATACGTCTTCTATATTCAGGCTCACCCATGGAAAGAATACATATGTAATTAAGAAATACTAATATTTTAGCGCCTTTAAAATAAACGTTCTTTTATTTTCTACGGCTTAATCCGTACGGTTTTCTACGGTTATAATCCGTTTTTGAGTAATACAATATGTTCCGATGTAATCTTTACAGATTAGATATGAATGTAATAATCTCCTGAAAGAATCTGAAGAAAATTGGGTTTAGGCATGGGTTCTATTCCCAGTCCTATTACAGTTTATTAATGTCCGTTTTTCTTTTGAAAGGGAATTGGTACTTTTATGGCAATAAAGGTATTTGAAAATTTTAAAATACCATGCGCCCGAAACTCTAAGTAATCCTCGGTTAATACAGCATTAACTATAAATCTATGATTTGCTATCCCATTCAATCATCTACGCTTTGAAATCTCCGTTTCAGTAGCTTATGTATGACAAAAGTGTTCCACAGTAGGTTAATTGGTTACGGTGCCCTTTTCTGGTGAACGATTCATTTGGAAAAGTGCCTGCTGTGTAATCTACGAACCGATCCATTCCTCTTTATTTTGGTCAACCCTGATGTCGAATTTTAACAAAAGGGGTTTGAGATTTAACTCTGTTCATGGGCTTTGATTTGACCTACTTTCCGACGCATAAACCACATGAGTTACAATTAAGGTGAATGTCGAGAAAATTTATTCTGGAATTCGAATAGCCAATGTGAAGTTTTCATTATTTTTTGTGTGTTTTTTCAGCTATGCGACCGCTTTCGAGCTTATGTTAGTTTTTTTAATTAGTGAGTATCGGATCGATTTGGAACTATCCAAAATTTGTTTTTTGTCTCGATTTTATGGATGATCTCGCTTAATTTTATTTTGCAATTCTACCGTGGACAAAAATTTCCTGTGGAGTAGAAACATGAGTCTCCGTTCATCCAAAGCAGTGAAATTGATGTTTAGTGCATGCTGCAGTATTTACTACCCAAGGAATGAAACAAATTTAATGAGAATTATGATTTTATAGAAAATAGAAAAAATGTGCGTATTCAAAATGTAAAATGCATAATTCAGCACCGAAATACCACTGAAACATTTTGTCTTGACGTAGATAAAGAGCATTGAAATACGACAACATTAATATTTGAAAATACAGTTCAATTACTTTAATTAAATTTAATTTATAATTATTTATAACCCCGTCTTTACAGTGATATATGCAACACGACGAATATTATAGACCCTGGTCCCCAAAGACCTTAAATGCTATGAAATCCTGTGACTCCTATTAATTTTATCATGGTATATATTTGTCGATTTTGAACTCTATGTATGACTACCTAGTAATACATGAAATAAGGACTTTGCAAAAATAATTGAAATTATTTTTTATCGGAAATATATTTCTCTGGTAATTGGAGACCTTTGGAGAGGTTCGCACACTGAAAGTTGCTATGTCGTTGAAAAGAATATGGAGGGTAGATTTACCTACATGTATCATTAATTTATGCACTGATATTATGTAACACTGAAATGTAAACTATTTTACTAAGAAAGTTTATACCTAACCTTTCTTTTGCTTATAAATGAAAAAGTTTTCTCAATTTTCTATGGAAATTAATATTTTCTTAGTTAAATTCATTATTCAATTATGGTACTCCTACCTTTTTTTACTTTAACGCTTGAGAAAAATTTCCTTTTCAATGTATTACCACCACACATATAATTCAAATGTATTATTAATGTTCATTCTTTCCTCTTTTTTGTAGGTGAGCTAAAGGTCCTCGATGGTTTCCTAGGAACTCGTATCATCCCTGGACATGCTTTTTCCTGCAGGATGTTACAGTTCAGTATTAAAAATTCCAACCCCTTATTCATGCGAGCTCGAATCTTTTTGTGAAAGTCTTGAAATCTGTCTCAAATATGCTGCAGCAGAAGAAGGCAAGCCAAGTTGGCGCTATAACGTTTCTTTTTAAGAATTTCACGGAAGTTGCTGCTTCCTATTTTTCGCATGGTTTCTTCGTATATCCATGAAGGAATATTAAATATTCGCGAAAACATTTCTGCAAATATTATGTAGATTATAAGGTATATTTGTTCATCTAACCGTTCGGCTACTTACCCATCTATATCCTAAATATCATCTAAATCCTGAGGTTTTTCTCTATAGAATCTTCCGAAGCCGTTATGTAGATTATAAGGTATATTTGTTCATCTAACCGTTCGGCTACTTACCCATCTATATCCTAAATATCATCTAAATCCTGAGGTTTTTCTCTATAGAATCTTCCGAAGCCGTTATGTAGATTATAAGGTATATTTGTTCATCTAACCGTTCGGCTACTTACCCATCTATATCCTAAATATCATCTTAATCCTGAGGTTTTTCTCTATGGAATCTTCTGAAGTCGTTAACTTCTCAATCCGAGCGTTGTTAAATGTAGCTATGATAAAAGTGATTTAATGTATGACTCATTTCTATAAACAAATTTAATCTAATAAATAACGAGCATAAATGTAGAATAAGTTATTCAAACTTCCCCAGTAAACATGGAAAGTTCATGTATTTGGACATAGCTTTAATATTTAATTGACAATCAGCTCTGAATGAAGTGCCCAATGGAACTGATTACAGCTGCATGTAACACAGGGAATTTATTTGTAATTAATAGTTAATATAATATTTTCAATGTAATACTTATATTTAAAATATGTTTCCACTGTATGTTACGTAGACAAGATCAGCTGTAGGTCACCATTTTTAGGTCACAAGTGTCGAAAAGCTTAATAGCACAAAGATTTATACAGTTTTATCGAATATTGATTGATGATTTTTGTTTATTCCCCTATCCCTTGATTTTCAATTCTATGAAATAGGTTATCAATTTAGAGCGATGTCATATTAACTCTATGATAAGTTTATGTAGACTTCAATGAAGGAAATTCAGTGAACTAATTATAACCTGTCAGGAAGTCATTGCTCTTAAACTTGGTAGGGTCGAGCTTTGGGTAGTTCTTTTATATCCTTTAAATTTTCTGCGCCGATTAACAAAATGCGAACGCTTAGCGACCTTTGATCCTGCCGTCCTTTGTTCTTAGAAAAGAAGGAAAAGCCTTGCACGAAGAAAATACGACCCAATTCTGGGACATAATCGCTCTCATTAATACATATCAGCAAAGGCAGTTTCCTTTCTAACCACGCTAGTCCGGGGCAGTTTTACGACGCCGACGTCAGTTGGGAAAAGGAGATTAAGATTTTTCCGGATCGATCTACAGATACCCTCCCTATATATTTAGTAACTCAGCCCCCACGGTGCCAACGTACTCATATACTACTTATTCAAAAGAAGATGATTATAGTAAAAGAGAAAAAGGTTAAAATTAATATGGTCAGTTGTGACTTCGTGGAATCAATCTTCAAGAAGATGTGAAGAAGATTCATTGATGATGTCAGCACGTTGACGACAAATGTCGAATTAAAAATAAGTTACGGAAGTGTTTCCTTCCAATATGATTGCTGTGAATTTCTACAAAATCACGAAATATAAATTTCTTATCCATATAAATTTCATTCTAGAAGCGATTGCGATTATTAAATGAAAATTGTAGAGGGAATACTTTTGAAAACGTCTACTCGTTAACGTTATTTGTCTAATTAAAAATCTACTGTGAAAGTTAAGAAGTTTTTTTCATTCAAGATGGTTTAAGGGGAAAAGATTATTTGTAAGTACCGAAGTACGAAATACAGTAAATCGCTTAAATTAATGTGCACGAGGGTGGTCTGAAAAGTTTCCGACCCCAGATTTTCCAGAAATCTTCAGAAAATCTTCAGAAATTTTCAGAAAACGTGTCGAGAAATGACGAAATGTCGGAAACTTTTCAGACTACCCATGTACTTGCGAGCCTATACGTTAAGTTTTATTTCAGTTTAAGAAACTGAATTCATTATTATCGAATTAGAATAAAATTTCCTTAATTATCGGGAGGGCAAAACCTGTGAGAACGATCAGTTTTTATTTTCAAAAGCTAAGATTTTTCGATCTCTTAAAAAAAATTAAGATTATACAATTGGGTTACATGAGGCACTGAGAGTAATTTATAAGGTGAAGAGAAAAAATAGCTATATCTCAGTTCCACTGGGAGTTTATTCTGCGACCGAATTCAGCGAAGTTGTTGTGAACCTCAGAATTAAAAAAAATAAGTATTTATAAAACTGAAGACCTGAGACCAGCATTAGAATAAATTAGTAAACATTTTCGTTCCCTTCCTTTACTTTTCCAGCTGCATTAAATTGCAGGAGTTCTATCTATTCGATATAATTATGAAGACGGGTTCAATAACGCCTTCTCAGTACGGAGTACGCAAGATAACGTTGCTTGCAAGATTAATGAATTCTGCCTCATGAAATTCATGCCTAGGCTTACCTCATTTTTTCGGGCACATCTGTACAATTATTCATAGCTCGCCTATCATTTATCTTGTTTGAATAATGATCACGAGTAATAAAAGTTTTCTGAACCTATTTAGTCTTCCCATTCTTTGTTCTCTGAAGTAATAATAGAGAGCTTTGAAAATATAATTCGTTTGAAAGAAACAGTCGAAGGAATCTGCAGTTGAATTACCCGAATGAAATAATGAATTTCGAATCCGACTCCTGATCTTTAAATTTTCTGTTGTCTGTTTCTCGATTTATCTCGTACTCATTGTTAGATTGATAAAAGTCTGTTGTATATTTTGGAGCTTACTATTTTATATTCTCTTTAAGAGAAATATATATGCGGGTCATGTTTCCTCTCTTTTAGAAACACAATTTATGCAACTAATACCTTTGTTTAACTTAGTTTTTCTGCAAAGTATTTCTGCCGAAAAGAGTTGTGTTCGCGAATGAGAAATGGTACAACAAAAGGAATACCTTTTGTAAAGAATTGCTTTGATGAATCGGTGAGCGTTACTCGGATATTTCAATAAATTCAGATAGAGTTGATTCGTAGAAGATATAACCGGTATTATGGGTCCTCCTTGTTATATAGGCCGTTATGAAACTACGAGAGGTCAGAGAGACAGATTCTAGAACCAGTCAATTCAAGAATGCATTTTTTCCGAGGACGATACGCGAAAATAATCGACTAAAAATGTAGATTCATCGTGCATGCACCCCCTGCCACACGCCGAAAGGCGGCGTGCAGAGTAAATATGTAGATATATAGATGAAATATTATTTGCTGGAAGTCCTATAATAAGGAACATTTCAGTGGAATGCATTCATCTCTCACATTTTCCCATGATCTTCCATAATTCAGTTTCATCTGCGATGGTTGCTGTAACAATCGAGGAAAAGTATAAATGGAGCTTAACCTCATTTATCTGTCATCGGTTCCCCGGATAAAGTCCGTGACGTTATAGCGACTGCCGCTTCAGTTGTTTTTTCCCCGTGGAATTTATCCACTGCATTTTGTGTCGCTACTTGTATGCCCATAAATCCTTTCGCCTTGTTCTCGTGCCAAAATTGTGAGCCAAAAGCGTACTTGTGCGTTCCTATCGATCGAGTGGGATCCTTCTCGATTTCACCGTCTGCGCTTGAATCCACCGAGATAACTAGTCTCTATTCCATGTAAGCCGCCATTCAGGATGCACTAATTCCTTCTCCACAATACGTCTCGCATTACGCCAAAACATGTTCGTGTTCTCTATTGAACTAGTCTCTCCAATGATGGGGAGCTACTCTCGGCTCATATTTCCATTCGTTTTGGGATACGGAAAAGCCTTTGAGATTACTTTGTGAAACATCAGGTTGTTGGTTTAGTTTCTTTGCTTTCGTTCGCATTTTTGCTGCGAATTATTTGGGTCTTTTTCGAAGTTGGCTTTACTCTTGAATTTTTATAAATAAATCAATTTGCTTTCACCAGGAATCGAAGCTCATCTAATACCACTGCCATTAGATTTCATGGTAATCAAGGCAAAAATACCCATTTGAAATAACATTCAAATAGAAAAGAAAGAAATTTATCATTCCCGCATCATCTTTACTGTCCTTTCAGTTTTAATTTCATGTAACATAACCCCATGATAACACCACGCTTCTATACATGGATATTTTAATCTGTGAAATGAATGTAAAGAAATGGTACTTTTTCGACAGGTTTAGATATTTTATCACATATTTTAATCATATAGAATTTCTAATATTCGTTATTAATATCTCATTTTCCTTTACTATTTTTAAATAACAAAATGTCGCAGCAAAATAAATAGATGGAAAATATTCTCGTAACACTAGTAGCATGTTATAGAAGTAAATATTAATAAAAACTAACCTTTTATGAACTGACCCGAAGGAACTCTACATGGATGTAAATAAGTATTGAATGGTTCTACATTATTTCCATAATAAATAAATTTAAAATTAATAAAATTTAAATAAATAAATTTAATTAAAGAAAGTAAAACTCAGAATTAAAGATTTGCGTAATTAATTTTTGTTTTCCTTAAAACAGGATTCTAATTGTAAGACATCTTTTATCGTTGAAGGTCTTAAAATTATCGAAAATATTGTGGGAATATTTCGCGAGTTTTCAACGAGTTAAGTATTCAAAGCTTATCAGCGTCATTAATATAAAATTAGTCAAGAAAAGATTTAGTTTCTTAAACCACCTTTAACTCCTTTTCTCCTTAACTGGAATATTTTGAAATAAAATCCTTTTCTCAAAAACGTAGTCTGGAGTTAACAATCATTTTAATTTTTTCTTCTTGGAGTAGTTGTGTAGAATATTCATGGGAAAATGATAATTATCCTGTGAAACATCTTATATTTCTGATGGAACTAAAATTTCTCTCTTGTAATGGTATACGTGAGTTTATTTTTCCTTTTCGTGTTTTGCCTCGTTAAATATTCTCTGCTTTTCTAGATCGAAGATTCAGTGTGATAGAATTCGTGATACCTCGGCCAGTACTACCCGAAATACTTTTGGAGGAAAAGAAGTAAAAATTATGATATAACCAGGATTCACGTCTCTATATTCTGGGTATTAAGGCGCAAGTCTATAGTGTCTTTTCGTTCCTCCCCTGATTTTTGCTCAATTATTCATAAGCCATAATGACCTAGAAATAATCATTACTATCCAAGTAGATCAGCTAATATACGAGTATATAACTATCTCAGTTTGAGATAAATCAATTAAGAATATCAATGTCTCAAAACCTGTGTTACCTCGGAAGTAAAGCTTTGACTATCTGTCTGTGTAGAGTATTTAAAAGTTCTTGGACGGATAATGTCATCTCCACCGGGATTCAAACCCGGGACCTCTTTCATATGAGTTGAATGCTTTGTCCACTTGGCTAACTGGGAGCCCTGTATCCGTCTGAGACATTGTAGATGAACCTAAAGATCCATTGTCATCCATCCCAAAAGTGGGCCTTCGCTTCTTTTTAGACGTGGATTGAGATCGATCCTTCTACTTACCCTTCGTCTCATTGACGTAATCTCTCTTTTATAATATCCCATCCACTCCACTTCTTGCGCTTCAACTTCTTTTGCCGAAGGCGTGTTTGCTCTCGCCGAGAGAACAGGTAAACTCGAGGGCTGGAAAAATAAAAGCCGTCGGAGCGAGACAAGGAGAGAAGTTTCCTTCGAAACACCTTTTCCGCCGCTTCCACTTTTCATTTTTCTTTCTCATATCGATCATTGTTTTTAACTCGTTCATCTCCTTCCGCATACACCCAATATTTATGGAATATGTGGGAATTGAGCTTTGGAATCGTACGTCGATCAGTCACTAATCAATGTATGGAATGGCTATGTGACAAATTATTATCGACTGAATACAAGATTTTTCGGCTGTCAAGCGTTCTTTGAGTCATTCCGATTGGAAGTGTATCTCTATATTATCTTTGGGAGAGCAAAGGGAAGTCTTGAAGAGTTTAATTCTCGAATATAGACCTTTCTATAAAATGATCTAACTAGGATTGCCAACTCACAGAGATTTGATTCCTGGTCTTCCATTCTGAAACGCGATTTACTTTACAAAACCGAATAAATTACTGTACGCCGTAGCGTCTTTACTCAAAGAAACTTCCAAAATAATTCCCAATATCTCTAGTCGAAGATGGAACGTATTTTTCACTACGCAGGAGAACCACTGATATTACTACAAAAGAAAATGTATCGTAATAAGTTACGAAAGTCGGTAAATTGGTATATGAAACTCAAGATGAGTGACGTTGAGTAAAAGCAGGAGAAAAACGTTTCAATCCGGCAAGCGGAAGATTTTGATAATTATTGTCGAATTCCAGAGGTCTCTCATCGCATCCAGGAGAGTTAGCAGCCATAGATCCAACGTGCTACGATAGCTATCTAATACTTTGTGAATCAACTGAAGCAAAGCATTCCTTCCTAATAATAAAAATGAATTAAATACTAAATGAATTCATCTTCAACACTATAAATCGTGAATCAAAGCAGAACTAATTGCAGAATAATTAATAGCATAATAGTTTTACATAGTGAATTAAAAGATTGGGAAATAAATTTGTAAATAACCGACGGTAGTCTCGGATAAACAACCGCTTACTAGTTTTACAAGTTGAATTTCCAAATTAGAAGCACCTCATTAAATTCAGAAACGATAAGAAAACAATTTTTTTATTCCAAAACAATATTTTTTTCTTTCCTCTATCTAGTTACTCAAGTGCATCTAATGTAACAGTACTAAAAGTTGAAGTTCTATTCGTGCTCGTATCCATATATCCCTACCGGAGATTACGAATTCGCATTTTAGAATTCTACTTCTTGGAGTGGACGTAATAGAATTTATGGTATCATTAATAAAATTAGATTCGCTCTTTTCCCAAGTATCATTGAATGGTTTGAAAACATTTTCTTGCGTATTTATCCTGAGTGCAACTGATTGGATGAAGCTCAAAGACCCTACTTTGAATATTTTACAGGTGGAGAATGAGAACTCACCTTCGTTCCTTAGTTTTCTGTTCCTCGCGATGAGGTTATCCTTACCTTTACCGAATTTTTACGGCGACTTAGAATTCCATTTCAGAGTAGACGAAATGGTCTAAGTCTTACTAAGCGTTTCAAAATGGGAGAGGCGTGAATATAAAGGGGATTTGAATTCAATTCCATTGAAATGGATTTAGCGGATAAAGAATGTGAATACTACCATTGCTAGAGAGACATTGCCAAGCAGTACGCTGCATTCGAATTGGCTACATATTTCTTGCCCAGTGCCACTATTCCACAGTATTTGTCATCTATAATATGTCTTTTTTCCACACTGATGTTTTTATTGATTCAAGAAGTAAGGTCTCAAGTAATTTATTTTCTAGGATATTAGAAACCTAATACGATGGTTGCTGATGATATTTCCGAACAGATAAAGACAATATAAATTTTCAGGAAATATATATTTTCCCTGTTTATCTTAATGAAAAATATGCATAGAATTCAACAATGTAAAACATATATAAGGAACCGGCTTTATACTCGTACATACGTCTCATCAAAGAAACATGGTGAAATGAAATTAATTTTGACAAATGTACCTAAACGACCAATTTCTTCCATAAAAGAACTGGGAACCAGAATGGGAAAATTGAAGGTCGTGTTTATTTCATTTACGATTTTTCGAAAAAGTTGATACTTCTACTATCAAGACAACATATGAATCATTAATCTTCTCAATAATATACTACTTATAATTATATATTTTTAACTCTTGCTTCCAAAGTACCTAGTAGGATGAAATATATCAATTGTGCCTTTCAATTCGAAATCATCAATTCCTCTTTGGGAATTTCTAAGTTAAATATTTATGGATTATACATTTTAAAGACTTTCATGTTACATTTTTTAAATTTTATAAAGAAAAATTTTCACTATTGCAGTATTTCATTCATACCCCTTTGAATGATAATCAGTGAAAAGAATGAATATCGGAATTTTTAAAGTTTATAAGCAAAATTGTGCATACAATAAGTTATATTGTTTCGTACTTCGGATGTCACAATAATTGTGAACTGTCGTGATATCAAAATTATGAAATTTCAATCGATCTATAGTTAGAAATTAAATTTTTTATATTAAAGATACGATTCAAGCTTATTGAATATTACAAAAAGATTTTGATATTTGAAAAAGTTCGGGTTATCAATGGATAATTCTGGAAAAATATTGTTTAGAGGATAGTTGCGTGGTAATTCATAGCGATCTAATATCTTTGTAATCTCAAGAGGTTAGGGCAGAGCTGAAGTAAAAAGGATTCAGTCCCATGTGAACCTGATACAATATTTAACACCAGTTATTCAGGAACGTGAATTTCTATTTATGCCTCGTGTATGAGTGAATCTCAAAACGTTTTCCCTTTATGTGGATTGATGTTTCCTCTTCGCAATATTGATCTTCAGATGTTTCGTTTATTCAGCCGAGAGCTTTAAAACGTGTTTACTCGCCGACGATATTCTGTTTGGCCAACATTCACCTCATTCGTTGAGATTTTTGCTATTGTTCATGCGCATACCAACATTTCCACTGATAAACATTTTCTTTGCTAAAACTTTTCCTCAGCTAATGGAAGCTATTTCAGCTGAGTCTCCGTATTGCGGTAGCCGTCTTTTTTAAGAATTTAAGAAGAGACTCCGTATTAAATACTTTTTACTAAAATTTTTGCATGAAAGTGTGTATTCTAACTCTACAATATCCTATTAATCGGACTATCTCTTTATAAAAGTGATTTTATTCAAAAATACCTTCAAATGGCCGCTGTCTGAACAGTAAGACTATCGCAGCAATAGATGTGAAAATGGGTCTTATTTATATAAAACGAGCTGAGGCGCCCGTTGATTCTCAACGGGAATATATAAATTAGCAGTAGATAATATATTAGGTAATAACTTGTGAAGAGGAAAATCTAACATCTCTCGTTGTTTACAGCCTCAGAATTTCACGAAATTTCCATTTATTTTAACCGAATTCTCGCCATTTCGACTCGATAACGATATTTCACCACCAAAATAAGACTCTCTATTCATTTCTCTTTCTTTTGGTGCTTATCTTGATTTCGTAAGCCTATTATTTCTAATTTAATTTTGCAATAGAAATGTGGCTTGCAATCGATAAAAGTGAGGTTTACGTGCATTTCTTATGAGAACGATTTTTCTTGTCTGGGTTCGAACTGGGGGCATTTAAGTAAATGAAAAGTAGCCTATTATCTGCGCAGGGATTACATTTAACAATCCTGAAAGTTTGAAAGTTGTGCCATTTATGGTTCTCGAGTTTTAGGCGAACATACATACACACACACACACATACACACACACACCTTATTTTATTATATTAGATTATGATTACATAGTTATGTTAAATAAGTAATGCATGGAATGTTAGAAATTCATTCTCTGGAATGTTTTAATGGATGAGAATGAGACTTGAACGTCTACTAAAAAGTTTCAATTCAATTAAAATTATTAAACTTAATTTTATACAGATTTTTAAAGTTAAAACATTATATAGAAGGAAGAGTAAATTTAATGAACTCTACTTTCTCTGGAAATCGAAAAATAAAAAAAAGTTAGTGTGAGATGATAAATCACCCTTGTAAATCAGTCGTAATTAATGTAAAATTTGGTACTCTTAGACATGATGCTACTATTTTAGTATTTGAGGGGAAACTTGTTTTGAAAGTGCAACTCTGAGGAAGAATATTTCTCGCCGGAAGTTGTCCCGCATGCTGATTCAATAAAGAGTTTTTTCTACTTTGAGATTTCCTAAATACCCTCTCCGGTCTGCTTTTAATTCCTGTTATAATTCCTGTTATAATTCCAGTTCATTCCGATTGTCAGTGAGCCTTATGCGGAATTTTGCAAAATCTCTCGGCTGCTCTTTCTTTTGAGAGAGACTTGGGATGTTAAGCCCTCTGCATTCTAATGTTTGAGGTTCTTGGAAATGAAGCCCTTTTTATTTGCTTTCCGTTTCGGAGAGCTAAATCGATGAAATAAATCACGCAAGAAAATTAAGCTGCAAAAAATATACGTTACGGTCTTTACGAGTTGAAATAGGCAAGCTGTTAGATCGAATTCTAGTATCTTCTTTTTCGCTTGCCATCATTCGACGAAATGAAGTCTGAGGGAGCGATTTTGTGTCGCAGCCCCATTAGTACCCTCATATTACAGCTTAACCCTGACGCTGATGAGTATATTCGTTCTAGTGAGAGATTCTTTCCTTAAATCAGGCAAGTAAATTGATCCTATCAACTATTACTTTCCTATTGATTCACTGTGTTGAAGCGATTTAGATCACCACAATAAATTCTCGGATAATGTTTTTAACATCGTTATTTGGTATTAATGTGCTTTCGTAAAAAACGAAAATTCACATAAATTTTTAAAATTTTTAAGGATATGGACCTTTGAAAAATATTCAGTTTCTTAAAAGTTCACAGAACTTGTGTTTTTTTATTTCACAGATCCGTAAATTAATCGTAATATCAGAGAAAATTATTAACATTTGATATTTTAAGGATACAAATTTTTTAAATATGTTATTAATTCATTAAAATAACATCGTTACATAGAAAATCGTCCCGTGGATTCTTAGATGTCTCTGAAGATATTTTTCTAAAATTATTTATAAAATTGCATCTGGGAAGAGGCTTTTTCTGCAGCTTAAAATTTTTTCCTTAAATATTTTTCATTCTGTATTGAAGGAATGGGAATATGCGGGACGATAATTTTGTAAATATTTGACTATATATTGGTAATGTGATTGCCATGGGATTTTTTTCTCGAAGTTTTCTGTACAATTCAACACATTTGTGAATTACTCAACAGTTCCAGGGATTCTTTGTTGTTTGTTTTTTTTCCAAGAAGAAGATGAAGTTTCAAGTCTATTTTCTGTGTTTATCCTCAAGAATCCATTGATAAGGAGCTATTATTATTTTTCCAGATTCGAATAACTTCGAGCCATATCTTCGTTTTTCTGCTGAAACTCCATTTCCTATGCAGTTTTTAATCACCAACGTTTTGAATAGACGGTATTCAAAAATCAGAAACTCAATTTTTATTCAGTTATCTTCTAGCGTATTATTGATCTTGTGATTAGTCTTCCTGTGGTATTCCATTCTTTTTCGTGCTTTTCAGCCTTTCCATACTTATCAGTAATTTCATCGGTCGTTATTGATTCTTTTACTCAGCAAAGTTGTCCGTTTTCCCTGTCCGCTCTATCCTGACATATTCTATAATAGTCATAGCTAATAATTAATCGCTAATTTAATTAATGATTAATCGATAATTTAATAATATTCTATTTCTAGTAGCCTATTAAAGTAGCTATCCCGTGAAGGGATAAATACTCATGCTTTTTGCTATCGTCGTCTTTGCATTCGTGTGCCTTAATAATATTAAATAGTTGTTAAAGTGAAAATTTACAGGTAAATTAATAACTAAATCCGTAGCGATAGGATTACGTACCTCATTATATAACTACAACTTCCCTACGAAACCCAGGTCGTGTATCATTGATTCAGTGATACAGTAAATTTTTTTATGGAAACGATTTTCCTTTCGCTAATCACATAGCGGATTCTGATAGAGTTGGGTTGAGAATAATATTTATTATTAACTATTTGCGTTAGTAAAATTAGTCACTGTGGATAGCGGTTGCAACCTTATGCAATACATTAAAAAGTTACCAAGCTGGGATTAAGAATCGCCCCACTCGACAAAATCGAAAATAAGTCTCATCGAAACATTGGCGGAAACCGATTTGAAAAAGCCCCGTCTCCTTTAAGAGACTACGGGAACCTAGTTTTGAATGCCAAAGTTTTTCTGCTTCCGAAGAACTTTGCGGACTGCATCAAAACTTTCTGCCGTCGCCAGATTACCATTTGTTGGAATTCCAGTTCTCTAAACTAGAGAGAGAAGAAACTTCGAGTGCCGGAATGAAATTTCATAGCATTTCGCGTTACTTTGTTAGCGTAAGCGTAACGGTCTCTCCCGTGAATGCTGCGTCTTTGGGTTCTTTTTTTCGTGCGTTTTCCTCGAGAGCAGCATTCCAACTACTCCCTTAATGACCGTCCCCTGTGGAAGTGGACAAAGGGCATGCAACACGGAACACCTGAAGCAGGCGCGGTTATCTAATCTTTCTCTCGTTCGAACCGCCTTTGTCGCCTTGCAAGTCGGTCAACGTGACGCTTTCAACCTTCCGAAGAGAAGGAAATTCTGGTCTCTTATCTCCGCTTCATCTCAGTCAACCTATTTCCACAACACTTCTGCTCCACCTTCTGATTTACTAAGTTCTTTCTCCCGTTGCTTACGCCAGAGGTGAAGCTGTCCGCTGGTTGTTTTATCCCCTTTTTAACTGCGGAAAATATGCAAACAATTTCCTTTCTTAGATCAGTTTTATGTTAAAGTATCAGAATGTTAAGCTGAGAGTATGCTGCGACGTTTGCCCCTTACCGTTACGTTTCTCCCTACGATGCATGCAAATCTAGTCTCAAATGACAGCTCTGCCTCTGCAATCTCCTGCAATGAGCCTCACATAATTAATATTTATAAATTCTCTGACTGCATGCATCCTGGTGCCAGTGTTTTATAACTTTGCCCTCCTTGGAAAAACTTAGAGCTTTCATAGTTTTAAATTCGGTAATTTTATTGTAGAGGATAATTCTTCGTTTTCTCATTAAATCAGGCTTCTTGTTAAGGCGTCTGAAGATATATTGTTGAGATATTTGAATTTAGATATCTTTGGATAAGTTTCTATATTCTGAGATTGATTTCTAACAACATCCCAATTTTGCTTTTTTTTTAAGTTTGTGGTAGTGGATAAAAGTTGTCTTCATTCCTCTCCAATGAAATTTGATTATTTTTTTGTATCTGGAAGATTCAGATTTCTTGAACTAGAAACTGATTAGGATAATAAACGTATCGCATTTTTTACACCCTATATTAACGTTTATTCTAAGTCTCCTATTTCTAAATATTTTTTGTTGGTGCATTTTTGAATGTCGAAACGGTGAAGGAAAGGAATGTTTAGGTTCTATAATAGACGGTCTAGCACGTTTTTTCTTTCAAAATCAACCTTCTGATTCCGTCTCTTGCTGAAAATTAACTCCTCAACTTTTGCTTCAATACTTAATACATTGTATTTACGTTTGAGGAGTATTCTTTCAATACATTTCCAATTCCACTTGCTCGACGACCGCTTCCATTCTTGCTTCCCTTTCTCATAGTCTCTCTAATGCACAAGTCCAGTTTTAACTTACGCTCTAACCGACCGCGTTTCGAATTCGACGTCTGAAGTAAATTCCTCCCACACGCCGCACGTGACTGGTCGCTTCGACTTGGAATTCGGGCCAAGATAGAGCAGATGGGACCCACGCAGTTTGTGCACTCTTCCTATAGATCTATTGAGGAACCTGCATAAGCTAACGGAAATCTTATTTCTTGCGTTCTTATTGTGAGTATTTTCTTCAGTGCAAACTCTATTCCGATATTTTATCATTTTGATTGGTAATAATTTAGCTATAAAGAAGAAATGCAGAAACATCTTGAAGTTTCATCTACTTCTAGAAGGAACTATGCTGAATAAAAGGTCTTCGAGTTAATGTAAGAAAGATATCTTAAACTGTAAAAGAGTAAACCTAACCTCTTTCATGAAATATTTTGGAAAATATTACTACAACAATATTGTCTTCAGAGAAATCTAAGGATCTTGAGGGCGATGTTTGAAGTAACTGTTCTTTTGATGAAATTATAACCTTTACGAAATTTTGTATCCATAAATATAGAATATTAATAAGTTGTCCCGCAATTGCAATCATTTTGTTTAGCTGCGAATTTTCACAATATCACAAATTTTCTGAACTTAAAAAAATTTTAAAAATTTCAAAAGTTGAATTTTTTTAGAATTAAGGTCCGCTAGCAGAATAGGCAATGCCCTTTGTGAATTCTCTCGTAATACCTTAAGCGGTGGCGGCAATTTCACTGTATAAGCGATTCTTCAGCATATTAAATGTGATTCTCTACCAAGAATGTTAATCTAAATACCTCCCAAAATTTTTTGACCCCTAATAATCCAGTTTCGTAAATTTATTAATATATAACTCATAATTGGAATTATATATTAATATTAATTATAAAAATATTATCTTAGATATTTCTCAAAATCAAGCGTTCAAACTATGTATACAATATACTTAGGAACACAATTTTTGACGAAAATAATTACCTGGAGTAAAAAGAAAATCCGAGTCTTTTACCTCAGGAGATTCAGCTAAGCTTTATTTTTAAAGGACTTAATTAAACTCAGCTTAGTCGGAGAGTTTCTTGATTCCGAATTTTAACTAACCTCCAAAACTAAACCGTGCGTGCAATTCCAGTGAATCCTTTTCTATTCCCTTAACATGTTCATGCAATTGAAAAGGATCCACGAAGCATGTTTTCCTCTTACGCCCATTTTCCAACGCAAAGCTCTCGTCAGGGGGTTGTCAGATTAGTTTACCTACATCTAGATTCTACGTATCCGATCCATTCTTTGTCTTGATCTCAATCGAAAAGTTTGTTAGCACGAAACTCAGTTGGGGCTTTTGAAAGCTGATCATCCGAGATATACGTTCGAAATTTCCGGGTAGCATAGATCTCTCTCCGTGATATTTTGAGCACCTCGTATCGTTCTTATTCACGTGGAAGTAACTGCTTCCAGAATGAATTATGCGGAAGGTGAAACAATCTAAGATATAGAAATACATGAATTTTATTCTCATTTTCTCTAATAAAACCATTGATTCTATTAACAGGAGCATAGTTTAATTCAGACGTGTTTTGTAAATACTATATTTAGTAATATTGCCTTTTTTATTAACATCTTCAATAAAAATATTTACGAAGAGTTTAGCTCATCGTTTTCTCGATCATCTTACAACCATATTTCCGTTGTATTTTAAAATATTTTTTTAATACACGCTTTACCGTAAAAGCAATCCATTTTAAATTTGAAGCTTCTACTTCTGTTACTATTCTAAATCTTATACTATTAATTATGATATCTATTATTTTCTGTACATCCATTTTTTATTTGTTATTATTATCGTTCATAGGTATCATCCCTTTGCTCCCGCTTTTCTAATCACTCAGTATTTGAAATTACAAAGAATAATATATTCATATAATATGATAATTTTTGTTGGTTATATGTTAACAAAGAGAGAATGATCTAAATCAAAGATAGGTGGAAAACGCCGCGGAGTTATTTATTGATACCATTCATATTCTCTGAAGATTTCTTCTTAGATAAAGCGAAAAATAGATATAAACACAGCGATATATTTCGCTTACGTTTAAAATTTTACTAGGTACTTTGTTTTCAATTATAATTTAATTAAAGATAGTAGTTTTAATTTCTGGTCTATTTATTCTCATTCTTTCAGCAGCGCCATTACTTATTCTGGACAAACTACGAAGGAATCTAAAAGTTGCTGCAACTTAAAGCAAGTTTGGCTTCATCTCAGTTGCACTGGTTTCCACTATTATCTCTCCCGAATAAAAATCGAGATCCGCCTTTATCGCCAGTAACTCGATAGCGTTTGAGCTACTTCGGAGCGCACTTTTCAACTCGAATGTTGTATTTCTCTCTCGAATCAATTCCCGCTTCCATTCTTCTACACATACTTTTAGACTCTTCTCAAGAGGCAGTTGTGTCTGAGTGCATTATTTAGTTTCAGCTTCGGGATTGCTTTCTCTGTTTGGATCCGCCATTTCTTTGCTTCTCTTGAATCCCATTCATCCTCATTTCCTCCTCCTTTATATTTTTTACCCTTTCATTTCACGCTTTTATGTCCTAATTCATCTCTACCCCGGAATAAGTTATAAGAACTGGGGAAGAAGTAATTCCTATATCTTTCCAATGATATTGGAAGCTTTAAATAGCCTTGTGCATAAATATTTCTTCTTATATCGTACCCATTAGTCTATTTTTCCGGAAGTTCAATACGACATATTATTTGGAAAGAAAGGCATGCTTTTTGGTTTCAGGTTTTCTATTTCTTTCATTTCGATTAAATTGAACTCATATATGTGAGATTCTATTCAGTCATAATATCCTTTACCAATTTATTAGCAGTGTTTACCTGAGATGAATCTCTCCAGATCTGAATTTTGCAAAGAGTTTGGAAAGAAGTTAATTAATTTCCTCAAAAATAAGTTGAATTATCCATTGAAAGCTTTCGTTTCATTCCACTCACTTAATTTGAACAAATTTGAAGGCATGCTCCAATCTTAATCTCCATTCCATGGAAGCAGTAATTAAACCCCTTCCAAAATCACCTACACTTTTGAATTATTTCTACGTCTTTACCCTCTGTGTACTTAGATTAAGTCAATTGATTGCCACTCTCTTGCGTTCTAATCAAAGGTGCAGAACACTGCAGAGATATCGCATTGGATTAAGTCTTTTGGGAGATGACTTGTTCTCCCATGAATCTCCATGCATTAGAAATCCTCATTCATTTCCCATTACTTCACCCTCAATTTATGCCGATTTTTTAAATTCCGATTTCTAATGCTTTTCTGCACGTCTTTTTCCTATTACATACCATTCGTCACTTCTATGTAAATTTCTTCGCTTCTTCCAGGAATAGGATGTTTAACGTACCTGTCTTTCTTCATATATGGACGTCAGCAACCAATATTTTATTTAATATTTACACTTGTTTTCTGTGCTTTGAAATAAGTGCGGTGACATATTCTAAAGTAGTTAAAATATATCATATTTGATGTGAAGTAAACTCTTGAAATGTAGTCTAAAACCTTATTTTAAAATCCAATTTTTAAAATTTAGTATTTTGGATGAGAAACATTTTATTTATTCTTTCGCAGGTAACGAATAACGGTAAATAAATTTTTCAAATTTTCAAATAATAATGAGAACTCATAGGATGTAGAAATTTTATGTAGATTTTAATATAATTTAAGGTGTTAGACTGGACTTTGTGGGACGACATCATGAAGAATGGGCAGAAACTTCTTCAGTTATCAATAAATCTCTCTTAAAAAGCTCCTTGCGACGAATTTAATAATAAGTCTAACTTAAAATGATATGTTAGGGAAAGTTTACGTCCGTACTGTCTGGGTTAATTTAACATTCATTAGCATTGCCCAGGATAGTTTGCAAAGGTAGATAGATCTTAAGTAGAAAGTTCTATGGAAAACGTCTCACTCACGGGTCTCTTGGAATATTTACGGGTAAACTCATCTAATAGAGTAATCTGCCTACCTTTGGTCGAAATTCTTTTAATTTCACTTCCTGAATATTAAAATTTTTTCCGTGGCTTCCATATGATTTCCAAACGAACAGAAGTATAATTTTTCTATTTAACGTAAACTTGTATAGAATGCAATCCAATTAATAATTGGTTTGTGAAACTTTCAAACCATACTCTAAAATTATTATCACATGATGTGTTTCGCGGAAAATACTAATCGTAAGGAATTTTGAAACATAATTGCATTGCTGAATACGTTGTTTGCCTTAATCTGAATATGGTAGAGTAAGTAGGAAAATTAAAATTATTTTTTTATAGAGGAGACGCATTTTATAGAAAAAGGGGTTCATTTCACTTTAGTTACGTCTTAAAACCCTTGTAATCTTGTATATTTTGGTTAATGATGCTTAAAATTACGGGATTCTATTTTAAATAAGTACACCGTTACAATCTTTGAGCAAGATGATTAATATATTTAATATAAATTTAGATGTTAGAATTAAACCTCCCTAGGTTAAGCCTAGTCCCTAATTAAGCTACCAGTCGGCTTATTACTAACTTAAGTGAGCGCGTAGCCGTAGAAAGCGTGAGAATTAGGCGCCCGCACGATGTGTACCGCTCAGTACTCATTAATTTAAATTACGTTCTTATAACTGCCCCACTTAAAAATACGTTTTTCTACAGAAAAAAGACTGATAAATCCAATGATGTGTCGTAAGATCCGACGATTGGGTTTCATCGCGGTCAAATGTTGCATTAAATAATTCGTTGAAAATTTAAACAATTTAAATGAAATATGAAACTTTCATGGAAACATTTTAAAAATAAATTCCATCGCTACCTAAAATTTAAAATAAACCATAACACATTTCATTAAAACGTTATAGCCCTTCCAAATAACCATTTTCGACGATTTTTGCAAAAATGTCTTAATTTTTAAAACGAATAACTTTGCAAAGAACATTTTTCTGAGCCGAAACTTTGGCATAAAAGTTTACTCATAGAAGTGCACAAGTATACAAATTTTCTTAACTTAAAAAAAAATAGAGGTCAGTGGAATAGCCCGAACGTGATTCGTTTGAAACGACGCAGGCCGTCCAGTTACGGATTTCATTCAATTTCTTCCCATCTTACGTCGTCGAACGTCCTAAACCGCTTTCCAGCGCATCTCGGTGTTGCATTTCTTTCTTCCCTCAGGTAAGAGCTCTTCCACATCCTTCCCGCACTCTCACGGCGGTCTTAGGGAAAGCGCGGTCCACTTACGGCCTTCGAACCTCCAATATCTTCTTTCTGTAAGCAATCGACCAGAGAGTTAAGAAGCATCCATAAATTCTCATCTATATTCCCATCTGAGCGCTAAGGGGGCCGCTTCCTTCCTGGAGAAAAAAGGGACATCTACGGCGAAAGCTTTTCCGGGTCACCGCGGAGTGGATGGTGCTGAGGCAGGATTATACGAAGTCCGACAC
Organism: Pachydiplax longipennis; assembly: GCA_036926295.1. NCBI lineage: Eukaryota > Metazoa > Arthropoda > Insecta > Odonata > Libellulidae > Pachydiplax > Pachydiplax longipennis. The sequence continues at coordinate 1,641,994 of JAVFKF010000014.1, read as the reverse complement.
ATAAGCGCCCCGTGGCACACCGCTAAGATCTTCACGGATTTCCACGGTTCCAGTCGAAGGGGTTTCTGGGAGCAGAATAGAGAAGACAGGCGTAGATTTACGGGTGCACTTCACATGTGCGATTGCTCTCCCGAACATTCGGTGCGAAATAATCTCCTTTTCCGTGGGGCGCCCTTTCTCTGTCGGAGAGATGTGCGCTCAGATGAATATGCTCCCGAGGTTCTGAAGACCTGATTACGATTGGGAGGTTTTAAGGTTTGAGTTCGGGTTAATTCTGGCTCGATTCAGTGGTGGAGGTTTTCCGGATCTAGAAAGCTATAGCGAGGAAATTCGAGATTTACTGATATATTTGTCGTATGAAGATGTGATTATAATCTCTAACCTTGGAGTCAGGGATTTCTAATATACGACCCGTGGGCCACAATGCGTCCCGTTGAAGGTTTTAAAGCGGCCATGTTCTCGAAGTATACTGAATGAATATTGATCACAGAAACTCGTATCCTTGAATAAAAAAAGTGTGACATTGGAAGTTTAACATCGAAAACTTTATGCAATCTTCCTTTATAATTATTCTTCTTTTAACTAAAACATGCATCATTGCTTCATCATGCATCATCATTCATCATGCATCATGCATCACTTGCTTTTTAATAAACTATTTTCATGCACAGTTTAAATTATACAATTAGGTTTTTGCTTACATTCGCATCCTTTCTGGCGTAAACTGTTTACTCTAAAGTGTTTGGCAAATAAAAAATACTTGGACGATATAATTGTAGTATGATCTAAGGAGCCAACATTTTGACTAAAATTAAATGTAAAATTTGGTCGCAAGGTCCAAGTAGAAACAGTTTGACAACTCTGCTAATGACTCTATGGTCATACCCACTATTCTTAGCACATTCATGAATAGCCGAGTTCCAGTCTTTTTTATTCGTCCTCAACCTTGCCTTTCATCATTAATAGTTCACAGAAATATAATTAGAATTAATACAATATTAGTAAAGATATTAGCTTCATCCTATAGACGAGTCTCAAAAAATTATTTTTATTGAATTCTACTAATAATTTTTATCTTGCAGGTAGGTAAATTCAAAGAAGTTTATTACTATCCTTAGATCCAAATTATTTTGGACATATTTTACTCTTTTCCGGTTTCAATTTATTAAAATATCTACGTGTTGTTGAGTTTGTTTTTGTCGTAAGCGAACTTAATGCAAGAATCTCCGTTTATTACTCTTTCTTTGGTAAGAGGATAAAATTTTATGAAAGTCGCATTGTAAGAAATCTTAATCATTGATAGTTTTAAACTTTAAATTTTAAAATTTCCCTTTGTATTCCTATTTATTCAAAGCAAATAAAATTTTATTAAATGAGGCCCTAATAAGAAATAAAATACATATGTCGTCTATATGGTTGATTTTGGTTTTGATATTTTTTCCAATATATTTTGTGTAGTTTGAACTTCTGTTTCTCTCTAATGTCTTAATTACATAGGATAACGTTGCAATTATTTGTTTAAAATTGATTAAAATCAAACTTTAAGGCAGCAATTGACGTAATTAAGTTACCATATTAATTTATCGGCTTTACACATTCACTCTCCATGGATTCAATTTGATATGTTGCCGTATAATTACATCGCCTAATTGAAAGAGGATTAAGTTTAGCCTTTTTCATACCAAGCAGTTTTTAGCATCACTGGTTCCAAACCAATCTTTCTAACCACATCTGACTCATGATAAAAGCGATAGTGTAAATGACTTTCTCCTAGATCCTGGCCGAGTAACTCCAAGGTTTTTGGAAGGTCATCTGTACTTTGGCATTTTGCCGCGAATTTAGGTTACCAAATGAGAAACGGCACAAATTTACGAGAGTTTGCTCGCGCGTAATAGCCGAAATAATTATTTGGGACATTAATCACACGCTCAGACTCCCTAAACGATTTTATCAAGATTTTATCGAATCTATGGCGTTATCGGTCGCATCTTCCGATTCTAGTAAATCATTTTTCGTATCCTGAAGTTGACTTAAATCGGTCCGATGGGGTTTCTTATTCTGCCTCTCCGTCCCCTACGGAGACGGATTTAAATATTCATCGGGGATTGAAATACGAAAATCGCTTTAATTTATGAAAAATCTCGCTCTTATCGGCGGAGTTATTCTTTGTTTTCGCTCGAATACTCGCTAGAATATCGCTTTTGAGATTCTGCCAATTCAAACAGAGTTAATTAAGTCCCAGCAGCCCGGACTATATCTGGTCTTTTATACAGTTTAAATTGGTTCCTTTATTCCGTTTCTTTCTGACGTCATTATTGGACATCATATTTCGGAGTTATAATGAAATGTGTGTCATTATTAAAATCGTAAGATTAAAAAGGTTGCTTCCATTCTCATTTTTAATTTAGCTTTTGCGACCTTTTTGTCAACAGGAAAATTCATCCTAATTTTACTTATGAACCTTTCTGGCGTTATTAGGCTAATTCCAATTACTTTCAAATTATTTACATTCCAAATTGTTCATTGTTTTCCTTATATTAGTATGTAATTATTTTTCAAGGAATTTCTTCCTAAATTTATTTCCGTAGCATATATTGTTTTTGTTCAAATCTCCATCGTTTTTCAAAATCCAATTATTTTCGTTTTTCCTATGACAAAATAACGTCTTGACATTGGTCTAGTATAATTTAAGCTAGTGAAATAGTTAATCCAATAAATCGATCAGCATTCTGACTTTCATAGTCCATTATATTAATAAATAATAATAATAAAGCTTTAAAAATATGATCAATGCCTGCTTGTAAATATTTTTGATAGTTATAGCCTTCTTGCTTCTCTTTGGAAATACGAAACTGCTCATAGACTTCGATCAACTGGTAACGAACATATGATATTGGTTATAACCACTAAGTCAGTATTGCTTATATTAATTTTTTATAACTCAGAATTGCTTATATTCATTTTTTATTACGCTGAGACGTTATTAAAATTCTTTATGACTATCGCAATAAGAAATTAGTAAAATTTAAGGTCACTAACACATAATTTAAGACTGGTTACGAACATACTATATTGGTTACTGGCAACGAACATATTAAATTAGTTATAACCACGAAGTCAGTATTGACCATTATAATTTTAAGAAAATTTGTATACTTGCGCACCTCTATGAGAAAACTTTTATGCCGAATTTTTTCCACAGAAAAATGTTCTTTGCAAAGTTATTCGTTTTAAAAATTAAGACATTTTTGCAAAAATCGTCGAACATGGGTTATTTGGAAGGGCTATAACTTTTTAATGAAATGTGTTATAGTTTATTTTTAATTTTAGGTAGAGATAGAATTTATTTTTAAAAAAATTCCATGAAAATTTCATATTTTATTAAAATTGTTTAAATTTTCAATGAATTATTTAATGCAACATTTGACCGCGATGAAACCCAATCGTCGCATCTTACGACACATCATTGGATTTCTTAGTCTTTTTTTCTGTAGAAGAACGTATTTTTAAGTGGGGCAGTTTGAAGAACGTAATTTAAAATTAAGGAGTATTGCGCGGTACACATCGTGCGGGCTCCTCAATCTCACGAGGTGGAAGAGAGGCCCACTCGGGCCTAACATCGCCTAATAAAAGGCTCCAATAAATAAATAAATATAATTTTATGTAACTTATATTGGGAAGTTTTTTAACATTTATATGATTATCACAATAAGAAGTTAGTAAAATTCAAGATCAGTAACTCATAATGTAAGAAGCTTATTCCTTTACCCGGGGAGCATAATTTGTCCTCCCTCATCACTGTAATTCCCTTTCACATAATCTTCGTATGCTGTGATGCTGAGCTACATCTTCGCAAAGGATGCGGCTGCATCATTTGTTCCTCCGCTTCCTACTCCAATATCCTCAACGTTATGTTAATCCGTTGGCGAGGGGCAATAAATCACTCCCTCTTCTCCCTCCATTCATCTCTCATCGCGTCTCTATCCCTTTCCCTTCACAATAAGGGCGATTCGCAAATCATTCATCACACGCCCCCTTTTGCCTGGCGATTTTTTCATTATCTCCCTCTGAGCTCTTTGCTTAGCGATAACATCGCGGATTCCCTGTAAATCGCCCGCGGAAATGGTGCAATTGGAAGAAACAGCGTTTTATATCCCCGTACGTTGTACAATTTGGAAAGTACATTTAGAAATGTGTTCTTAGAAGGTGGTTGGTTTTATGAATGACGCGGGTTAAGATGTACGCTAAGTTTTCTTTAATCAGAATTGGATTAAGTGCATCGAAGACGATTTCTGATACATTTCTACGTATAAATCCTATCTTATTTATTACATTTATTATCTATTACTTTACAGAAATGTGTGAATTTCGTGCGTTCTTCCTTGAGATGGTGTGAATAGGCATGCGTGAGTTTGTGGTTAAGCTAGAGCGACCATGTTTGTTGTCTGTAGGAATACATGTCTTCCACTGCGTTGTGTTTATTATTGCGTAAATAAACATTTGACGTAGCTTATAAGCTAGCAGACGTAAGCCCTCGAATTTATAGAGTATAGTTATTAAGAAGTTATTCCTACTTTTTGGTAATTACGGAAATCTTATTTAAATATATGAGATAAACAGAGTATGATGATCGTTATAGCAGTACAGAGTGTATAGTGTCCTTTAGTTATGATTCAGAGTTTATATTTTTCTAAAGGTTTCGAAGGAGAGTTTTTCTATAATATATGAATAGCTTTGAATTTGCCATATAAGAGTTAGATATAAGAAGAGACTGTATAGTCTCAATCTCGCCCTAAATAAAGTCCATTATTATTATTTGAATAGATGAATATTTTGCTTTTCTACCAAGCTATGAAATTCAGAATGATTCCATCACAATTTGTAAAAATATTTGTTGTCTGGTAAAGTTCACTTAAATACAAAGCGAAAACTCATACGTACTACTTAAACGTATTTTTGTATACGTATTAAGCCAAATCACAACCTCTTTAAATGATTACCGAATTTGTCATCTTTCCTTTAATTTCATGATAATAGGCTCCATATTGGACTAACGTAACTCTCATATTATTTGAAATTTCTGTTGGTAAAATTATCCATGGCAATCCTCTTTACCAATGAGAAACTTTACCTTTGAGGAGAATTAACAAGAATCATTTCAACGTGAGCTACCTTGATATTGCGCTCAAAGTACGTTTCTTGCCAACCCTTTTTCGATTAAAACCTCAAAATAATTTCCGTTTATGAATCGGTAACAATCTCCAGCTTCAGGACAGAGTTTATGGAGCTGACCTAATTCGCTAATGAATGTCGTTAGTTAAAGTACACAAAATAATCTATTCTCTGTGTATCAGCGAAGAAGGAGGTCTTTTGGCCTCGTGTACCGGCGCATTTCCCTCAGCCAGTCTCACTTCCTCTCGAATTCAAATGAGATTTCATTTATCAACTCGCTATTCAATTGCCTCTACGGAACGCTGAATTCCTCAGACGTATGAGAAATTCCTTTTCCCGAGAAAGCCGTGTTTCTGAATTATTCTCCGTCATAATTCTTCGATTCCACTATTTGTTAATACACGAGCGCAGTGATATATATCGTTTTCCGGGAAGCTATCGGATTTTAATCAGTTTCGGTTATTTTGTCAGCGATACGCATTGGGACTTTACGTAAGTTTAACGGCTGAGTGTTTCTTACGATTTTCCTTTCTGTGTATCTTTCTTCTTATCTCAGCGTCTCGATTGCTAAGATTCTAGAAATTCACTGCGGATGAGGTATCAGGTGACGAAGCTGGCTTACTTTTCCATTGCTACTTTTTAAGTCCCAATTAACTACAGTTACTAAACTAAAAATGTTAGTAAACTACTATTAATTAAATCATTAAATCAAAATATAGGTTTGCTGTTTTCTTAGTATATATTTAGCGTAAAATTTTATTCTGAAATTGGAAACTAATTTCTATTTACATTCAATCAGTATCTGTGATGAAACTACGAAGTTATTCATATTATGCTTTAAGTCCCAAACGTACTCACTATATCATTTCTTTGAACGTGTTTGAAGAGCGAAGATGTGTACAAACTGCTAATTAACGAATGCCCTTTATAATTTATGATCTGAAGGGCTTCTTGATGAAAAGCTTGAGAGAATATTAGAAATTTTATTCTTCCGTAAACTACCTTGGATACTTAATTTTTCTTTTATACAATTCTGCATTTAATGAAAAGTGAATGTAATTCACACTGATTCATGTACTAGTAGTAGTAATAAACCTAATGTAACACTTTTTAGTGTATCTGTGATGTAAAAAAGAAATAAAATCTCACCACTTTTAGATCCTACTGGTGCACTTCTCTTGATGCTTATATAGGAGCATTTATGGTTTAGCTCATCATGGAAATCGTTTATTGCAATAAAAATTGTTTAAATTGATTTAATACTATCTCGGGCTCAGCCAATGAGTAATATTTGTATCACTTTTAATAGAAATTCATAATACTGTGATTTTTATTTATCACGACGATTCTTATTTATTAAAATCTCATTTATTCATCATAACAGGAATCCTAGATCCCTGTCAACATTTTTCCAGTGCGTTTGGCGTTCGAGTATATGGGGCTTATGCCGTCAAATGTAAGAGGTGGTATAGAGAACGAATGAGAGAGAGAGACAAGCAAGAGAAGCAATCGTGTATGCAGCTGTACACTTTCCCACGTCTGCCAAGTATCTTTTCCTTAGAAGAGGTTGTACGCTGACCTCAATGGGATATTTTGAGATGAAATCCATTTTCTAACTCTAATGTAATTGCTGAAACATTTTGGATGAGATGTTACTTTAGAAATACAGGAGTATATTGATAACAATTCTTAGCTTTATTGAGGTTTTCTACATCTTTTTCAGTCTTATTCTATAAATCATCTCGTTTTATTTTGGTTTTCCCTACTGCCGATATATTTTTAATCTGGATATGATTAAGAAAATGCAGCTTACAGTAACATATCGTATAATTAACGGAAAATTATTTCTTAAAATAATTTAGTCAACTTATGAGAAATCATTAATTTGAATGAAATTAATATGTGAAAGTATTATCTTTCTACTAGTTTATGGAAATCTTTCATTCTGATAAATCGTGGGCATTTGATGCAAATCTGTATCTTTGATTGTCACATATTCATATACCTGAGAAGTGTTGATCATCATTCTCCAAGCTTTTGAAATTCTAGGAAATAAACTCTCCATTAAAATGAAAAAGAATTCATCTATTTACGGTCTTTTTAAAAATTTTTAGAGATAACGGATTGATTATCATATTTTCCTCTTTGTTTTACTTTAAATATTGTAAATGTCTTATCAATATTGAGATCATTTTATGAATATGGATCGAATTAATGGGTTGGGATTCACACTGTGTGAATGATACAGTAAGTTTTTATATATTTTAATGAAACCTCCATTCTCAGTAATCCTACAATTTTCCTATAATTTATCAACACTTAAATTGATAAAGTAGAGAATTACGCAACTTTTATTAATATTTCTAACAAGTAAGATACGTATGATAGAGCGTCCTTTAAGAAACATCCCTAGCTAATTTGGCCTATAATTTCTCCAATACGTACTTAACGAAAAGAGTTTGAGTTGAGAGAAAATGAGTTTGAGACATTGATTCATTGTAAATTTGTCGATAATTCTCGGAAACCACACTTATTGTTTACAGGAAATAAAATTTCCTTTAACATCTATTTAGTAGCTTCACTTGTCTTTATTCTCAACTCTAGAATGATGACTCTCCAATCACAGAATTACGTTTGTAATCATATCTCCGACTCTCTTGATGTCCTCTCATTTAGATCCACTTCTTTCTACCGGATTGTGTATACACTCATCCTGAAAATCGAAAATCTGATTTATCGAAAGGATAGTTCCAATTTCTCACTTCGTGTGTGATTTTCTTTCAATCCGATTACAGTACAAAATATCTGAGTCGCCCATTCGAATGGTGCCTTCACATTTTCTAAAGCCGAATCAGTATCGGATGCATATATAATTCACTTTCAGTGAGTCTTCGACATCATTAATCCTCGGTTGACACGATGCCATTTTTGGAAAATAAGACCAAATAACGAAAATCCATTAATCAGGCGTGCATCGAGTATGAAAGCTCGTGATATACATCTCTTGATGAATTGCTTTCAAATTGAACGGTTAAAAAAGTCAGGTCGCCTTATAAACCTCGATTAATCAACGGTTTGGATATTCAAGAAGTTGTTTGGTAATCAGGCTCAATTTTTTTTCTTTTTTGTTCGATTCTGCTTATCATTTTCACGGCATCTTTATTTTTTATCGTGTATATCATAAGCTACTCTTAATTACTTTGACAAATTTCCGATTTTGCGATTAATTCTAAAACTCACATGGCGTTCTTTATTTGTTCGGCGATTACTCAAGTATTAAACCTATATGACGTCAGTGATCGATGCCATTGACTAAAATAGATAACTATTCTCTAACTAGAAAGAAACGATTAGCACCAAAGACCTTGGCGTTGGATTGCTTACACATAAACCTCTCAGCCGCCTCACAGAATATTTACAGTGGTCTTTCTCATCTATTCCTTTTTCATACCGGAAATTAAAAAAAAATTCATTTCCGGAACAATAGATCAAAATATAATAACATCATCCGGAACAGTGAAATTAAAGTATTGAGTAAAGCTGAATTTCTTTGTTATCTATGATTTTTATCCCGCTTGGAAGCACTCGCCTACTTCAGAATTTTCGGCTGGTTAATCGCTGGAGCGTAAAATTCTGCAATTAGATATCTTGATCCAACGAGCTGGGATAAAAGAAGTGTTAAAAAGCATATTTACACAAGTAAAGTCAATAAGCATCAATTCGGTGATTCGAACGTTATCGCGACTTGAGGCATTTCCCATTAATATACTATTGAGTCATTATTTTCTATGATTGTTATGAGAAACTGAAGATGCCATTTGAGTCTTATATCTGAAATTAGATTTCTAGTTCCTTGCAGTATGGCGATTAATTAATTATGCAGTAATTACCTGGCAATCAAATAGTACCGTTTAGAAAACTCAAACTACTTCACGTCATAATATTTCTATAAATAATGCCAACGCATATGAAGCCACGCTCGTTGGCCAGACTTCAAAATTTTTATGAACTTCACAATTTAAGTATGAACTTGCTTCTCCTTGTACGTTAACTGAAGATTCAGATTCATCCCAAACCGGTCTTTTTAAATCGTCAATAATTGGTCGAAAAATCTTCATAAGCCATAATTAAGACTACATCAATTAAGCGTTGGACCCCTTTATCGAATGAAGAAAGAAAAAGCGGATTAATGAGAATAATAATTATTAAGAATCCCCCTAATTAACATTAAATTAATCTGAGGTTGATTCTCAGAAGGTCAGTAATTCGCCGGTTCTTTTCCTATTCGAGGAAGAGGCCCAACGCATCAATAACGTAGTCGGCTTACGGAGAGTTTTTAGACCTCTTACAGCCGAGTTCCAATTTCTTTTATTTCAAATCGTGTTGAAGTTACTGAGTTTTTTACCTTCACAATGCCAGCGTCATATCGCCTGTACATGAGAAATAACTACTTTTTCAAAATTCCCAATTTCTAACCTTTATCAACTTTAATCCCCGTACTATGTGGCTTCATTTGAGGGTGTAAATTGAGTAAACAAGGGAGAATGAGGTGTTCTTGCACTGGCGTAAGCTCCCTGTCACAGATTGTTGTCGAAAATGGGCGAAGTGTCGGAAACTTGAGGCTAATGTGAAGATATGGGAACGCTTTGGAGTCGTGTCTTGCATCGGCCAGGACGTGGAGGGAATTTTAAGGGGCGTCGGAAGACAGCGAGAGACGCCTTGATAGTGTCAACGACTCCGGGCGAAGGGCTGTTCCCTGGGAATTCCAAGGAAGAGAGCCAGTGGCGCTTTGTGGATTGTTGCGGAGATCTGAAAGGCCTCTTTCTGCTGTCCTTTCACTCCCATGTCTTCTTCGCTACCTTAGAGACGGACGTGTCATTCAACAGTCTTATTTTCCTCTTTCCCGGATCTTCTCGGACTATCTGGTTGACCGAATACGCTAGTAGGTATTCACGCAAGTCAACTTTCACTTTACTTCGTAGAGTAACTTATTGTATGCTAGGTTGGTGTGTAATACGGGTTGAATCGAAATTGAGTTTAAGAAACTGTGATGCAGTCGAAATTTACTAATTTTACCCTTAAATACAAATAAAAAATGGATAACGGTGCTACGGACAAAGTAGTAACTACGAAGAGAGGAAAACAGGGAACACTTTTCAATTGAAACTGTATCCAAGTTTAATAACTTAGCACTTCCACAACAAATCATGATATACACGAAATTTTTCGATGCTTAAGCATCATTCTCAAGTGAAGCCAGGAACGGAATTTTTCACTAAACGTTTGTAGGGGAGGGAGGGACAGAATTATCAAGAAGAGCTGAAAGTTAGGATTCACGAAAAGACTTCCGTTGACTTTTTATATAAAAATGGTAACTAATTTTATGATTTAGTAGATTGGGTTCTGAATGCATAGTTCTTGATGGGTCTTCATGGAAGATATTTACGGCGTAAGTTCTGCGTTACTTTTGGTAAACAGCAGTTAGCTCGATTCCAGGCATTCATACCAAAGCCAAACAACGCTCGCACCACTTAAGATTCAATTTCTCAATTATCCATCGACTAGTAGTTAGTAAGAGTTATGACAGAATTTTCGTAGTAATTACTAGCGGTAATTTAATAAATATCACCTAGAAGAGGTGTAGTTTAGCTGATACCCTAGATTTTCTTATAATTAAAAAAGTTATAGTTCGTAAAATTAGAGGGTGAAATTTACTTTGGAAATGTTGATTATCATTTTATTAATCTATTGTAAATCTAGTGGAAACGAATTGCCGATAAATATTATCGTTTCACATTTCTATGGTTAAAATTGAAATTTCAAGTTTTGGATTTTTATTAAATTTTATTTTTTAAACGATGCCGTAATAATATAATAAATAATATTCAAACCCGAAGGATTCGCAAATAAAACTGTACGAAAAGACATTATTTTAAAGTTAATGAATTTATGTGCTTTTAAGACTGTGTACAAAGTCACTGCTTTATAAAAAGAAGCATTTAAATGTTTTCTATCAATAAAATATTTGTATAAAAAAACATTATAATTCCCTTTATTGGATAATTAAAACGAATAATGTACGCTACCGCAAGTCTATCATTAATCATTTGAAAATGTTTACTTAAGAACGTGAAATCCGTTCGTTCTTCACCGAGAAATTCTATTTTCGGTGTACTACGTAGGAAATCCTGGTAAACAGTTTATGACACTACAATTTATGGTACAATTTATATAGTTGTTGCATCAAGGAGCAGAGAAATCTAATCTGTATTGTAAACAAAGAGCGGAACATTTCTATTCGTGAAAAAGATATCTGATAACTTTTTTCTTCATATTTCTCAATTCCTTAAACGCCTTTAAGTCTCAATTTCCGGAATTTTGTCTCATGGCCGTATCTTTTGCCTAATACTAGTCGATTAGTGAATTTCTGGAACAATTAGTCGACTTTATCAAGCTAGAATCGTTTCTGCATCGTAGAGTTAACATTTATTATAGAGATTTATTATAGAGTTCTCGCTTTGTAGAAGATTAGATATATGAGTACTTTAAATTGCTGGATCGATTTATTTTTTTCATTGGGTAAATTCTATATATCTAAGTTCTGTTGTATATTATCTTTCAGCGATAAGTGAGCCATTCCTCAAAATATTACGTAAGACTTACTATCAATTCGAGTTAAAGTTCATTCATAAGATTAAGGAAACGTATATCAATCAATCTCCTATGCGGATGATGTTAAACGGCTAGTGCACCTGTAATCCTTAATGCTGTTTCTAAACTAGACAAGATGCAGCGAAAACCGCTGTGTTAGGACACGTCGGACAGGAAGCGTAACGGATACGCTGGAGGACTTGGGAATTACTTCGTTGCGGAAGAGAAACTAACAGATTAGCATGTATTTACGGGAAATACTCCTGGGGGCACTACAAGAATGAGATGAACCAGAATTTAAAGAGCAATTTCCGAGATAAATACCACACTTGCTGTGACATTAGAACTCCTTCTCGACTGCTTTGAAGCCAGTTACAAAATAGTAAAAATACTACATAGTAGTAGTTGAAATAGGATACATCCAAAGTTTTATTGAATAATTATTTGATCGCCATTCTTTACATGAAGTGTTATTTTTTCATTTATGTATTTATGATTTATTTCATTTATTATTATTGATATAAATTTTCTTTCAATCTTTTAAATTCTTTCAGCTGAGCGATTCGAAAGTGAAGGATTAAATTCATGTTATGTTTCTGTTAGAATCCTATCAATTAGTGTATATCTAATACTACATAGAATTAATATCTATAAGTAATTGTTTCTTCTTTTATGGTAGTTTTATGCTCTTTGTAGAGTATATAAATTTAAATACAGAAGGGAAATGAACCTTGCGATGGAATAGTTTTATGCCCTTTGCTATCATAATCATTTTAAACTCACCAAGTTAAATTACCACGTTTAAGCTATAATTTCTTTTGTTCATACCTTCTTTCTTCTTTGGGGTTATGGCATATTCTCGTAGAGGTCATGGTTTTTTTTAAGAGACGTTGATCCCTACCTTCCTCATTTTTCTTAAATTACGTTTGCTATTTCATTCATACTTATACTCAAAACTCTTCTAGATACTTCACCATTGCAATTTATCCTTGCACATTTAAGGTACGTAGTTGAGGTTAAAATTGAAAGTTAAATGATATAACTAACTTTTGCGCTATATATTATATAATTACTATATATAATACTATATAACATATTATTTTAAAAGATTTTCTTATAATAGAAGGTCTCCTTATGTTGAATCCTTGAGAGAATGAGTTAATTGCTTTCGCCGTATCATTTTTCTAATTTCTCCGCGTTAAATATCGTTTCAAGCATCTCATAGTAAAATTCAAGTAGACTTCTTTTTCACCACTTCTCTTGAGTTAAAAGATTCACGGATAAGGCAATGCAGAACAGCATTTTTACATTTCTTCGTCTTTATGATCTTCATCAATTTAGAGTTGCTAATTTTCCGTTTTTTTCCATATCGAGGTCATCTTTTGTGTGACTTCATCACCGCCTTTCTTTATGAGGATGCTATTTTGCTCGCAAAGGTGATGACGGTAGAATTCCTTTACATGACATCATAGTCTTCTTTCCAAGGAAACATTCCAATGATCTTGATCTCATACGGGTGAACAATGAGGAAACATTCTGATGTCACCCATTTACTTGCTCCTTCCACAAAGAAGGTGACGTCATATTACGTCTCTATCACGCTTTGAGTTAAGCCTTCAAATATTCCAATACCTAAGTGAGTAAGCAAAGAGATTTTTCATTTACTATCACCGTTTTAAAATGCCTTATTTCTTTGTTGTTATTTATGAATTCTATAAATGCTGTCCCGTGAAAATTACTCTGAATTTCAAGGAATGGGTAATGGGTGGCAACGTCCTTGCCCACAAAGTCTCCCGAATGGCTTGAGAGAATGTTCTGGCGAGATAGCTCAGCGGACAGAGCACCCGACCGGCAATCGGGAGACCCGGATTCGATTCCCGGTCCCGTCGGACTTTTTTCAAGTCTGTTTTTCCTTGGGATTTTTTTTACTCTGAATTTGCCCAGTCTTCTGGTTCTTACTGTAGATTGTCAATTATACATTATGCACTAACAGGGACAAATTTATTAGAATGATATTATTCCTTATCTTACATATAAACGTTAGATATAAACCTTAATAATGACTAATTCAATTTAGCGGAGGCTTGACGCAGAAAAATCAATTTTCATCCATGTCATTCCTTGTCGTAACTTATATATTCTTCCATATTGGATGAAGCTTGTTCGAAAATTATATTATGAATACAGTTTGGCTTTAGAATGTTCAACTAGCTTGACGTGTGAAAGTCTTCATGAAAGCTTTATCAATTTTATTGCCTCAAAATTTGATTTCCATATTAATCCGATTATATCCTGAATTAATAAATCCGAGATTATTATTTCGGAGGAAAGAGTTTTTCACAATATTAAATAATGGTCTTCTACTTTTTAATTTTGCTTTTTTTTGAACAAGGCGAGGGTATATAAAATCATTTTCCTCTTTTTTCACTAATTGTTCATAAATTGACTTAATCCACCCCTTACGAGATGTGATGATGAATATTTTTGATGCTCAAACGCTCTTATAATAGTTTTATATAAAATAACCATATGAAGACTTGACAATTATTTCAGCATAATTCTGAAAATTTTATTTAGTGACATTTTAGACGAAAGCTCTCGGGTTTAGTTTAATATGTCACTCTAATGAATTCTCCTGTCTCTACGGATTTCGGTTAAAATTTCATCCTGTATATCATCCATTAAAGATGAACTAAAACTTTACAAAATATGCTTTCTGAACAGAGTTCATTAGTAGAAAGCTTTGCAAAAGAATAAATGCCTCTCATTAACTACTCGTAGTCATTGAGTAATATTGAATAGACTGAAGGGGCGTGATACGCTAATTAATGCTAAACGAAAAATGTATTTCAAAGTTTCGAAATGTTTCACCATCTAAAAGACTGATCCTGGTACCTTTTCTCTGGGTAAGTAACTCGTGAATGTAAATTTTGGAGAATAATTATTTTACTGTAATTACAGTTCTCTATTAACAAGTAGCGTTCACGTATTCACTGTTTTACTTTCTGTATTGCAATAATTAATATAATAATATAATACAGTATAAACTAACTTAATATAATGTAACATAAAATAACATATTATAATATTTATATATACGGATTATATAACAACATAATTAACTTAATTGATAATTCTTATATCTCATACTAATACATCAAGAGTATGTAATCATTTAAATCAATTTTCGCATCAGATTACATGGAATTCTTTCAATTTAAACACATATAACAATTCTATGCTTAACTTCGCGGTTCTGCTCTTTCAGGTAAATAACTTCCTTTAATTTTTAATTCTGCGTCGCAAATACCTGTGCACGCGGATATTGAGGTCCCGGAATGTTGCTTGAGTAATTTCAGCAATAACGCACCGAATAGTATGCGAGAGAAGATGAATGACTTATGCGGGCACATGCTCGTCCTTGTCGCATGGTATGCGTTTTCAATCTCCAGGCATTTGCTTCGCAGCGGGCGCTTTCCCCTGAAAATTGAACATTGTTTGATTTTCTCCATTCAATTCCACTCGCTCGGATCGATATGCAATAAAGCAAAGCACAATGTCACTCCGCCCTTGGATGTGGTGCCTTTGTTTTCGAGTCTGGCGCACGTGCCGCTCATTCAGAAATGCGTCTCTCCCCGCTAATGTTCGCAGACAGCCGATTTTCATTTGTTACGGCGAAGCGAAGGCTGCGGTATCTGCTAGTCGGAACAATTCATTTTCCCTTTCGGGATTTGATTGGTGACCTTTCACATCGAATGCACCCTTTGCGTAGCTTCTGATTTAACTATCTCTATGAAAAAACTTGAGTTCTATTCGAGATATCGCATCGAAACATACTGAAAATGAATTTTACAACATTTATCTCGATTTCTCTCGAGACAAGTTATTCCTCACGTGCAGAACCAAAAAGTTTTAGGCGACGTATAAATTGGACTACACGACGAATTCTTTCTTGAGTTACGTTCCAACTAAATAGTTTCTTATTAAGATGTGGTTGCTCTAAAATTAATCTCTTGTAACTTTTGTGCATTCAGATCATACAATGAGCAATTTAAGAAAAAATCAGCATTTTGTGCTGGATTTTAAGAGAGTAATGGCAGTTTCAAAAATGTTCACGGGTGAAAACTCGGAAATTCATTCAATTTTCACTTTTTGTTTTTGCTATAAAAGCATAAAATTTTCGCTTTTGTATTGATAAAGTAATTTTCATTCATATTTCATCAGAACTCAAGTTCGAATCGATAAATGTAAACTACCAATTTTAATTATACCCGTCCGAATCCGTAGCTCCGCGTAAAGGCGAGCCTGCGCGAGGCTAATTTCTTCGCTTATGGCAAATTACATTGAGTTATTCTCCCGTAAGCTCTGCATACTGACTCGAATTTTGAAACGGGCCATATATATTTTGTCGCAAGTATGAAGCCTGAAGTGCATATTCCGCAAGTTATCGAGTCTTGCAAGTTTGTTGAAGATTCTGTACCGTCCCGGTGACGTTAAGTATTAGGAAGTTTGTCGAATACCTGCCCAAGGTCTTCATATCCGATTAATCTATGATGAGAAATCTCTCAAATTCTGTTTTCTTAGTCCTACATCCAGGGGCTACGATGTCAAAGTAAGAGAGTAATGTTACTTTGCCTAAGTCATTCCTCATTAGAATGTGCCTTACTCATGTAAATGGGGTCAAAGGAATGTAAATAGCATTGGAGAGCTCATGGTGCATCGTAAGGCGATACACAAGCATTTGTACTGCCTCGATATAATTTCAATTTCGTAAGGTTAACCTTTTATAGGTCTTGTTTACTGTAAACATTTGTCAGTCTGTAGGTTAGCTTATTGGCTCAAATGAACGTAACGATAATGGGGGGTGAATAAATTCAGTTTGAAGCACATTCATAAAAACCTTGAATTTTAATGATGAAGAAAACTCTATAACGTTCAGTTCAGGTAACCCTTTACTTTTTCAATTCCAATTCTGACCTAATAAGGCTTAGAGACTGATTCATTCTGCCTCTTGATGAAAAAGGTACTACCTTTCATTTATCCCAAGATATTATATGGTCATCATTGTAATATATGCCAAGCTGTCACAATTTAAAAAGGAGAAGGGTCTCACGAATGTTAAGAAAAACGACTGTGAACCGTAGATGAAGAATTTTTGAAAATTTAATTTTTCTATTCATTTTCATAAATTTCTTATCAGTATTACTAGAGACAAATTAGTTAGGATATTATTAAGAATAACTTATGTAATTGGGAGCTATTTTCAGATTAAATTACTGCTTTTTATTTATTGCAAATCATTCGCTGAATTTTTCCCTCTTTTGAAATTTACAACTTGTAGATGAATGGCGAATAATCTTCACTTTCCTCTTCAGTAACCAATTTTTAGTCACTGCTTTTAATTCGCAAACTTTAAATTATTAACAATTTTCGGAAAAAAGACTCCAAAACTCATTGTAAGCCCCAGAGTGAACCTAATCTGGCCGTATTTTGCGCAGGTCTGGTATAAATCCTCATTTTCGGATATATAATTCAGCTTGATCCAATTAGTGTGTTTTAAGACCTTAAATATGTCATGACTCGAGCGCGGTATAATAGGTTTTGTATTTGATCTCTTACATAAGTGTTAATGCTCATCCCATCTCTCACTTTAAGAAAAACATAGCTTACAAGTTGATTGGTTTGAACAGTCATCACTATTTTTTCAAACTCATCATGGAGCTTAATGGCTTAATGAAATAGTATACCATTCCAGTGTATTTAAATTGTTATTTGTGTTTGCAATCTACGCCTTGATTACTGAGTGTAGGACTTTGATCTCGCATCCACGTTAAGCGTTTGACTTTCAGTTAGCCCTTTCACGCTCATCTTCGAAGCGTTTACTTCCTAAACACACGCATTCGCCATCTTCCGACGCAGTAAACAGATACATTTGCTCCCAACCATACTATCTGCTCCCTTGTTATTCTTGCATCCCCAGAGAGGGTGTCAGTCGTTTCTGTTTCATGTGCTAATAGCAACTTTCGTCTGCGTCACCGCCAAGATTAACGTATGGTGGCATCACTCCCTCTTTCTCAGAACCTAGAATCTAACGCCTGCCTTTGAAAGTTTCGAACGCCTAACGCATAAAGTTCTACTGAAGCTAAATATGGGAAGCGTAGCTGATTTTCCTCCTAATATCTCAAAGAATTTCGTCTGGAATTGACTGCAAAATTGAGTTACTCATGAAATGTTATTTTCATTTCCATTTTAAAATGTTACGTTTCCACGATGCTCTTGAACAAATATGACTCGTTAAATATTTTTCTTGCAAGAGATTTATGTCACCATTCTAACTCTTTTTAAGTGATTCATTATAAATTTATGAATGTTTATCTAGATATGTATGTACATATTTCTCCCTTTCAACTATTGCGAGTCCGAATTTCTAATTTCTGTTTCCGAATTTAGTATCGCACCATATTATCATAATCCGGTTTGAAGTAGAACTTTCTACATTCTTATGACTAATTTCTGCACATAAAGTTTATAAACTTGGTTTTAAAAATGTATGGCTTTAGAGATGGCTCTAATAAAATTATTAATGACCCGAAAACAACAAAAAACAATTCTTAAGAGTATTTGTGTATTCAATTAATGAAACTTGCATAAACCGTTCCTTCTTTTCTTATGCTGATATTACGTCCTTATCCATATCATTCTTTGTTTTTCCTTAAAATGAAAAATATATGTTCTCTAGTATTTTATGATCTTATCCTTAGTCCTCGTATTAATCAAATTATTTCGAATTAACCTGTAAAATTTGAACTTAGAATCCTTCATTTTTTTCATCCTCTATATATTATTATAACCCACTTTGACTGTAGAGGAAATCATAAAAGATTTATTTCAACATAATCGTGAACATCTCTTTTTCACCTCCTATAATTTGCTTCTCTGGAGTTGAGACTATAAAAACAGATTATTTTGCTTACCCACTCATATACGGTTGCTTTTGTGACTACAGAAATATTATTTTTCCAATTTCAAATAATGTGCGATTTCTGCGAATTGCCTCTTCCCTTGCTCAAATTATAATTTTTTTCACATAGCAATTCGAGTTAACGTGGAAGTGACGGATTAATTTGATTTTCTCAGCGTAGACTTTATTTCTCGCTCGACAATAAAGTGAATCATATTTTCTACAAATGGCCTCATTTAATGAAAAAACTGAGACACATATCAAGCGGATTTCGTTTTTATTAATTATTTGTCGTAGAGCAATTGTTTATATAACCAGCTGTTTGAATCGGCGTATGTGAGTAGGTGAGTAAAGTCAGCTCTGAGTAAATAGAGATAAGGTCGTGAACAGCATACAAGTACTTAACTCCTTGAGTCTTTATCACTCAAACACTGTGTGATTGTTCTCGCGGACTAGGTAATTGATTGAATGCTCTTTTCTATATCTGAATGAAGCGCTAGGGTCTTACTCTTATTCTTAATCTATATGCATGGTGATTTATACAGTTTTCAAATTTCTAGAAGTTTTTCGTAGTTACACGACGTTGTACTCATTTGTTGAAAATTATTCCAAATTGATTCGTAATTATTTAGTCGCACATTATTGCGATGAATCATAAAATATAGGTTAGTATGAGTTGAAATCTTTGTCCATTTTATGAATATTTATGAACAGAGATTTACATGAAAAAATATTGTCATGTAACGATGTTTATTATTTCTTGTTCGAATAATATTTGCATTCGTATTTTGTGAAAAATTTGTAAATTCTATAGTCAATCACCATTTCTTTTTCTCTATAACAGTAGTACTTTTCAGGAGGGGTTCTCAGTAAGCTGAGGCCATTTTATACGTATGGCTCCTCACCGTGAATCGAGCCCAGGATCTTTTTCATCAAAGGCGAACGCGCTACCCACATGGCTGTACAGGAGCCTCCATTAATTTTTCAGACAGGACAGGACAGAAAACCCAGTGACTTAATATTTTATTAATTATAGTATCATCAAGCAGTAAACTTCTTCCAATTAAAAACAAAAATATACGCACTATCTTTCCAAATTTATATACTTACTTGAATATGCACTTTTCTTTGGTTTTTCAGAAATTTCGAAATAGAAATTTGAACTCTAGGCCGTTTACCAATTAGTCTAACACAAACAGAGCTCCTAAATTCGTGACTACTCTTAGTACTAGTTAGCGGCAGTACAGACGACACATCAGAATGTATGAACATTAACGACCGTTTGGTGTACTAATAGGATTACCAGCTTATGTTAAGCATCTACTAATTAAGTCCACGAATACAGAAACATTAATTTTGATTTTCGTTCCTATTTCGGTGCAATTCCTGCGAAGTCTGGCATGACCTAGTTTTATGCATACGTTATTTTTAACAAAAGCTTAATGTTTGTTATACGTGGTGTGACATTCTAACTTATCGTCAGCTGATATAGAATTAAAATTTTTATTTATAAATTGCAATATATATTTATAATATGCAAGATAACGATATTTTCCTTTCAACTATGGTACACATATTGATAAAATAAACCTTATCGTATAAAAACGTATTCGTTTTTATTCTAGCCTCATCTCAATGAGGAAATAGTCGCGCATCTCCTGCCATACGCCCGAAAGGGTTATGTAGATATGTAATTAAGTAAAATAAATCTTCCGCATTAATTCATTTAAAGAGTATGGGAGAGGCTTTGTTGAAAATGAAATGAACAAACCGTGCAACGCGTGATGTACGAAGAAATGAGGCGATATGAGAACTATAATAAACGTTATATGCATTTAATAGTGTGAAGTATACGAAAATTACGAAGTTATTATGAATACTTATTCAGCTATGTAATTGTGCGCCATTAAAATAATTTCGTAAGCAAGTAAATTTTGCTTTGTTAAAACAAGATAGCTAAGGAAACTTCTTAGCTTTTTTTATGAAGATTTTTGACAAATCTGAAACTTAATTTTCTGGAAAAAAATTTCCTTAACCAGGATTTGAATCACTGAAGGTAAACTTTTGGATTAATCTTTGGAAATAATGGTGTTTTTGTAACTTTTGGACCAGACACTTCAACCACTCAGCCATTTTGCCAATGACGATTAAGCTCGATTATTATTCAAGAAAAACGATGGTTAAGAAGAGCTAACTGTCTGATAATGACAAAATGTGACAAATACGTTTAAATCATTCCTTGACATTTCTGACGTGGTATTTTGAGATACATCAGATTTATATGATAAAAGTACGATAAAACATATTTCTATTAATTACATTAACTCCCGTCAATTTTTACGGGGTTATTCACTTGTTATATAAGATTACCTTCGCAGTCTTAGTATTTAAAGTTGCATGAAGCTGCACTTTCTCTTACTTTCTTCTTAAAGAATATCCGAGGTTGATCTATATTTCTAGAGCTTCTAATTCAAAACTCTCCATAAAGAAAACCGGATTTAAATATGCTTTTCAAGACCCCCTTGGTCATGCAAGAAATGCGTTCATAATTCATTTTCTCGAAACTTTTGTCACCTGAATCCGGAGCGTTTTCTCGTAGCGATTCAGAACTCTCTTTTATGCCCTTTCTCCCCGAATTCGACCCTTATCTCTCCCTCAGTTTCATAACGTACAACACTCGTATTGTTTCCTCGTGCGGGCTAAATCCCATCCCCGTCCATTCATTTCCCTTCCTCTTCCCAATCTCCTTTCCCATCTCACTTATCTGCCTCCATTCTGCGACCGAAGGCTTTATACGGCCACGGATCCGATCCCGCGTCTGCAGTGAAAGATTCGTCCACGTATCGGAGCTATCTACGCCCGGTTTTCGCGCAAAAGAGGTTTACAAACAAAGGAGTCGCCGCCGGTGACTCATCCGCTAATAGTCGCGCGCCAGATATTCCTCTTATCTTCATTTTTTTAGCTCGTAATGGTCCCCTCGACACGCTCTCACGATAAAATTGGGTGTTTACGCTCAAAGAGCCGTAAACATCCGATCTTATCGCGGGTCGCAACGCCCATTTTATCGCGGATGTTGACGTATCAGTGATGTTCATTGATGAAATTGGAGAAAAGCTTTTATACTTTGATGTATTTATTGGTGATTTCAACCTTCCTGACAGTCTTTTTGCAATTACTTGCAAGGGAGAAGAGGTTGGTCCCGCTGAGTGTGTGCCATTCTTCTTGTTATTAGTTTTGGGTGTCGCTTTCCTGAAACATGAAAGAAATGTTAGGAATTGATGGTTTTGTCTATGTTTGGGTGAAAATCATCTCAAATATTTAATAATATTCCTTCAGATACTTTCTATATTAGAGAAACCAAAATAAACTTCCATATATTATCGTGGCTGAGCAGACGATTACTTTTCTTTCTTGACTACTGAGTGTCCAATTGCTTTATTATGCATTTTTCCTTCATCAATAGGCCATCAACCCATTACATTAATAGCATTTGATAGTATTCCCACTTTGGAAGCATTCCCGGGTTCTGCCCCAAAATTCCCTGATAGGATGGCAGTTGGTAAGGCATTCGGCAAAGCGCCAAAGTCATAATCAGCACTGATCATTATTGCGGAAATTATCGGTAGACCCCGTACGAATGGTAATAATGAGGCTTACTATAAAATGAATGAATTGAAATGTCCTGTTTTAAGGCTAATGGTTGCATAAATGAGCACCTAAAGGGTTCTGTAGGTGTGCTGTGAACCACCACCAGTTTAAGATCTCATCTATTATCGATCCTTCAACAAAACATAAGTTCTCCCCGTAAACTGGAACAAATTGTGCAAATTCAGAAAACTTTAAACTGCGCAAGTTCTTGATTGTAAAAATATAAAAACGTTCTTTTGGTGGTAATAATAATTTTTCTCTTTCGACTAAATGCATCATAATGCTTACGTATGATACATATCATGAGAGTTTTATTATTAATTTAAGTAGTCATTAATCGTGAGCGCGCAATAATTCTGAAGCACGCCTACTAATAACTAATAGCCCGATCATTTTTAAACTCTTATTTATAAAAGAAACTCTAAAGTAAAGTTGACGGAAAATGTTACATATTTTTCCAATTGGATCTCAAAATCACGATTATACTGAAAGCACGCGCTATGTTATTTTCGAAAATATAAAATATTAATTGTAGGACACATAATTTGCCTCAATTATTACTCAGTGCATCTCACTTAAAACTTTTGTTTCAATTACCCATTTAAAAGCACGAGTCGTATCCTCAAAAGACTAAAAAAAAGTAATTGAGGATCTTCTATATCACCCACAGATTGGACCAAATACTAATAATTCGTTTAAAATATTCCTTCTTTTTACTCGATTTTAAGAGCTTAATTTAAGTCGACGCAAGAATCATAATAAGTATCGGCACTCATATCTAGGTCATTTAAGGGCGATGCGATTATTCAGTTTTCTCCTCCAGAACGATTTCTGCCATCCGATTTGTAACAAAGGACCTTGTTAATATTTTTCACATCTTACGTTAATGACGTCATCTGTCTTACTCGTTTCCGACATTGCATCCGTTCCCGAGATAGGTGGTGGATAGTCGACAGTCACTTTATAATTACCAGCAGGTAATTGGATCAGCTTTTATCTCGCTTCGCGTAAATAATTTCGTCTTTCAAACCTTTTTCCTCCTTCGTGCGCTTGATTAGCATTCCTCGTTTCCCGAGTCATTGTCACTCGTTTTATGTCCTGAAGCCAGAATATAATCCATGCATGGCCAAAGTGCTTTTTTTACTCCAGAGCGTTTTCTTGCATCCGCTGCGCCGCCGAGAAATACGTTAGCGAGTAACGATGCAATTTCACGGCTAATTTCATCCGAGAGAATCGAATAGCGCCGAATCGTTGGAGGTAGTTATCCATATTTAATCTGCGATAGGACGTCGCGACTCTTTTATCGCGAGCGTTCGGCGATGATTTCCAATTAGCCGGTCCTCCTTAAGCGATGTCGGGAGAGATTTTTGTTCCGCTACTAAAGAACGTTTTAGATTTTCCAGGTTTAAAAGACTGAAATCTTTACGGAATATCCACGTGCGGTCAGTGGAAAATTTTCGTAACCTTACGATACGAAGTCTTACTTATTCTTTCCTTACGATACACTCTTATGGCCATCGTTATCTATTTTTTAATCATTTCTTCCTGGGTTGAATAGGTTCAAAAACCGGAAATTCAGCGTTCGATTTGTTCTTAATATGTACTCGATATTCCAGTGTCTCGGAGGGCTTAATTTATTGATCATTTCTTTTATGGCTTTTGACTGGATCCGGTGTCATTTGGTCTTCCACCTATTTAGCTCTATCTCGTAATTGGACCCGCTCAGGAAGTAATCTTGTTAATCTAACTTAAGTAAGTGCACATCTAGTTACGAGAGCCGGTCCCTTGATTTTTTTTCTTGTTACTTTCGTATTCTTCGTCGGGAAACTTTACTTTCTTAAATGAGGATTTCGGAAAAAACACAAATTTCATTTACATTGATATTGCCATGTTGGACTCGTGTGTTTGCACTCTCGAATGTAGGCTATGTGACTTTCGACCGATTCGTTTTATCTTTTTTAATGTTAAAATTGTGTTGCATTGCATAGGCTACAATAACGTATTTATTGGTGTATGCCACGTAATATGATTAAAAGCTAATTATTAGTAAAATAAAATTATTACTAAAATAATTAAAGTTGATATAAAAGCAATGGAAGTTGGAATTTTTATGTGACGAAAATTAGACTAATTAGTTACTAAAATTAGTAATATAGCTTTTTAAATGTAAACTTAAAAAATTAAATTTAAATTACTAAAACAGATTGTGAAAAGGTTATATGAATAAACTTCTATTTATTCAATTGAGGCGAATAAAAAGTACTCGTGTATAACACGCTGGTGGAATTTCAGCCATAAATTCTAGGAAAAGTGACTGCTGTACGCTGAAAAATATATTTATTTTCGAAAAATTCTATATATTTTTCTCCCTTTTTTAATTTGAATCCGTTTTGTCAAATTATAATCAGATTACTATTCGTAGCTTTGAATTTAAACGTCTATGCGTAGAAAAATTAATCAACAGTTCGTTTTATTTCAAGCTTTACAATATTGCATAAGCATCAACGATTAATTGGAATATTGGAAATGGAATTAAACATGAGTATTTATGGAATGACCTCTATTTATTTTTAGGCGAAACATATAAATTGCAATGTACATACAATATGAAAGAAGGCCCCTATAACTCAATCTTTTCTGCACAAAATTGTTATCGACTCAATCAATTCATGGGTTACATTTCTTTAGCAAGGGTATTTTGATGTTTATTTAGTGATTTTTTGTTTTCTTAACTTATAAATTCAAAATATATTTTTTCTTTGAGTGAGTGCTGAGAAATAAACTTTTTGTTGATTCATTTTATCACTTTGTAACCTAAGTTTATAGTTCTGTAGTTTTCATCCAAAAAATATGAATCTTCAAAGCTCACTATATACATCTTCATTATTGTATCTGCAAAGTATTGATACAGCTTCGAAGGACAGACACGAGTGAGTTCTATGACCTATTCTCGCGCTAATAAATTCCCTATACCTGAGCACTATCTACTCCGTTTACACACCATAGAAGGAGGAAATGATGCCTCTGTAGGTGATGACCTCATGCGGCAGAAGTATCCATATGTAGAGAACCTATTTTTCCTTTGAATTATTGTCAGCCGTCTAAGGGATCGTGTACGGCTATGCTTCTAGCTTCCATATATCCGGTGGATGAATTTAGGGGACAAGTCCCTTCAATATCTCACAAACAATAAGGGTATGGAAAACTATCACAAGGATAAGTTTTTCTAAATTCGATTTCCCAAACTAAACTCTCGAAGCTTAAATTTCTAATAATTATTTGAGAAATTAAATGATAAAATTCTTTTTATATTTATTTTCACTGTAAATATACGTGACCTACATATTTTTTATATTTTAAAGTTTATATTGAAATGTGTTTTTTCACATGAAAGCTCTTCGCGAGAAAAACTTGTAAGTAATAAAAAAATAATTGATTACTTTTACCATTTTAGGTAAATCAAATAGAATATTACCCTTTTTAGTAGGCTTAGTAAAAGACGTGCAACGACTTGTGGATATCTGTAATTTATTTATAATAAGTAACAATTTCGTTAATTGTTATTAGGGTTAAGCTTTTTTTACGCCAAAATAATCAAATTTAGCTGTTTTGCTAAGTTATATACAAGTTAAACGTGTTTAAAGATGCTTAAAGATTTGATTATTAACGGTTTAAAGTTGAATGCCTTAGAACTCGGTGTGAACGGAAGAAAACAACATAATTGTTCCTGAGGGTCAGTTTTATAAACTGGTTATTTTTTATCGCCAAGAAAGAAGCCTAAGTTCACTTGATAACCTTGTTTTGCGGTAAATCTAGACCCAGATTTGAATTTTGAAAATAGCTCACGGACTTGGAAATATTGCTTCCAAGAAACTCCAGAAGAATGAAAATCATCTTAGTCTCTTCCAGCTACATAAATTTCAGCGAAAAAATGGAACCAGATGTTTCATCTTCAGGAAGAATACCAAGAATTTTGTAAAAGTTAGTCCTCTCGCTCTTCACCGTTGTTCAGATTCATCCTCCTGATGTATAAAAACGCTTTTCTTAACAGTAAACTTTTTCTTCCAGTTTTACAATGTGAATTACGATCCCCATTCATCACGGTATCAATCCCACTCTCGTGAGAGATTGGATTCTCTAAATTTCCATAAACAACCTTTTTTATTTACCCTATTGCTTTGGTGTCCCGAAGGAAGCGATGTACTACCTTTACTTAAATAAAACAAATGTCTTCGACTTGGAAACCAGAGGTGGCGAAGACTCAGGCCGCTGAATTATTTATGGACTCCTAAAGGACGCTGACGCAAGTTTCTCTTTCTTAAGTTTTTCCTTTTTCGCCTTAAGGAAGGAAGCAAAAATGCCCGCAGCGTATCCAATTCCACAAATAAAGGCGGCCTATCGATTTTCAATTTTTTCCCACCGTGACGTTGATCCGCGCGGAAGAGACAGGCGAATATAAATATTCAGCACTCATTCTTTTACCCCTTGTTTGCCAGATCACACAAATATTTGCATACATTTGTTTACGGATGTAAAAAAAATGTCCCGCATCGAAAATTATGTTCTTAATAGTCCACCGCGTGCTTAAGTCCTTAAGAATTAGATTAGGACGGGGATGGCGAACCTCTCGTGGTCAGATTGCCAAAATTGAAATACATAAATGGAGTTGAGTGCCAGTTTTTGTGCCAAAATATGTATATAAAATGCTGATATTGTGGATTTTGTGTCAACGATAGGATTGAAGTATTTTATTGTAGATATCTACTTATCGTTATTTATGAGCATGATCCACATTTATTTCCTCTGGGGCTTTATCAATTAAAAGAAGAATAGATAAAAAGTATATAGCCGTCAGAGTTACGCGTGCCATAAACGTTCTCTACCATGCCACTTTGGACATGCGTTTCACTACCTCTGAATCAGGATCTTTGGTTGTTTAATTAATGTGAATATATCTGCCTATAGTCTTATATGAATCATATTATCATGTGAGTTATTAAAAATCCATATGTCATTACCAATATAATCGGTTTTAAATCAAATAAAACAAATGTCCTCCGACATGTTAAGCTGTAACAAATCTTGAGGCGTTTACCTTAAGGCTTTGTCATTTATTTTCAGTTTATACTATAGCTGTACAGTCAAATATCTAAGAGAAATAAATTTCATTTTTATGCCCAAAATATTGAAAACTTAAATACTTGGAAATTTGATAACTTGGAATTATTTTTTGTGAAGTTGGTATGTAAGTTGGAAAATAAATCTTTGGTGTACATCCTGAGATTTTACGGTCTTAAAAACTGCCTGAGTTGCATTTATAAGTTTTCTGCTGTAAAAAAATTACTAATTTCTTCATAGTATTTCTTTCTGTTTAAATTGTGGAATAATTTCTTACACGAAAAGACTTACCTATCCTGGCAGATTATTTTCGAAAAAGAGAAAATTATATCGAGAGATTTTTATGATATTGTTTAAATTACTTTTCTAAAAATCAAGTAACAACTCAAAGGCGTTTCCATCAATTTTAACAAGTCTCATTCCGAAAAGCCATTACAGCGAGATTTTCTAACCATCTTACGAGTACAGTCAACTGCTTGCACAGCATTTAAGCCTCACAAATAGCATTTTCTTTGCATCGCCCGGTAAAGAAAAAAGCCCCGCTCACTTGATGCACGGTGCATTCTTAAGCAACTTTCCTTAATTAAAAAAAAAAACGAAATAACCACTCCGCGCGCTCGGGCGTAGCCTTAAAGCGAAACACCCTTTAAACTATCCTCCAGTTCGATAAATCTGTAGCTTTAGAAAGGGAATAACCTATATCCGATTACTCCTCCAAGTTTTTGATGCTGTTTTCCTCACCTTTTATTGTCCCCATCGCTTTCACTGTTTATTAACCCTTCGAGACCCTTTTTTAATCGAATCCCTCAAGTTTCTCCATTTCCTCCACTTGATTGCCTCTTTCGATTTACTCCAGCCGCAGAAAGAGAATGTTTCCCGGTCGATTCCTATGCAGAAGGAGACATAGAGAAAACACTCGGGGATTCTCAATGGGGTCTCAGGCAAAGGAAAGTGTCGAGTATTTAACGGAAATCCTTTTGAATGCGCAAAAACTTGGCGGCGCGCCCGAGAAAACGTTCTCCAAATAGTAAATTTCCCGAGAGAAGGATATCGACCACTGAACGCTAATCTTTCCAAAGCGACGTCGGGATTGCCGTCTTCTGCTTCGCTTTTTATGCTTCCGAACCAACCCATTCTTTCCTTCCACCCGAGAATTATTTTCTTCCGCTTCTTTTTTTCCCTATCTCTCTCTCCGTCCGCTCGCCAAAATTTTGCCTACGACGTATTTCGCGGGTGAGCGAATTATTACCGTGTCATCGTGTTTGGTTACCAGAGAAATTTCTTATTCTGGGTGTCTTTCACTTCAGAGCGGGTTTTTTTCTGGTCAAGGGGTTGCTGATATTTTATGTATTTTAGCGTGCGAAATTATTCCTATATGGTAACTGCTGTATTTTAACGCACTAAATTGAACACTCAGTAATGCAACTGTATTTAATGTGTATGTTTCTTTCATAGAGATAATACTGTAAAAGTGGGTTAGATCAAATGTTGAATTTATATCATTTTTCTATTATCACTCTAGTGAAATTTTGTACCTTTTATTCTCATCTTGTGAGAAATTTCATTCTTCACTTAATTTTTATTTCAAATTAAATTGAATCTTTGATAATGCCTTCGGAATTAACAGTACTTCCTTTACTTATATATGTTTCATAATCAAATATTATATCAATTTACCGCAATTTGAAATGGATCAAAATAAGAAGTTAATCGGATAATAAACTCTATGAAGATTTGCTTCACGGAAATTTTCTCGATGTTATTAACGTAAATATACACTGATCTATGTTAGTGTTCACTCTTTAGAGAAATTTATTTTCGTCTAAACTTCTACGCCTCTACCCAAGCTAAATCTCCAATCAAACAATTTTTAAATGGCTACTAGTAATACAGCTATAAGAATTGCAATTCACAAAAATATTAGAAATAGCATGGATTCAAATTTTTGCTGTGATAAATCACCTCACTTAATAGCAACAGAAATAGTAAATATGTAATAATGCCAAAAAGGAGATCATGTTTTAAAATTCTGAGTGTCTGACGTTTTAGCATTTTTTATTATTCAGAAGACGTTTAATTTTATAAAAATGATAAAATTCAATGCTTTACAGAGTGAAATATCTGAGTTATTCAGATAAGTATAGATGTTAGGTAAGGAAAAACTGGAATAAGTTTAATGTAAAAGGTGAGAAATACGATTTTTCCAAACAGATAAGCATATAAAGGGGAGAGAATGGGAGTTTTTATGACTTCCATTTGAAACAAAGGGAAAGAATTTTAGAGTGCATCTCAGCCGGAACGTAGAACTAGTACTAGAAGCAGTACTTCCAATAGTAGAAATCACTATGGAAACTCCAATCTATTCCTTCGAGTCAGCCGTGTAGATTCGTTTCCTTTACGTCTGCAGAAATTGAAATAGCTCTTATTTGCTCGCTTCTTCCCATTTGCCTATAACCTTGTGTGTTGATTGCATCGCTCTAATGTCTTACTGCAATACTTTCAGGGGTTTCCCCGATTTCGTGAGCTTAATTTATTCGCCTCAGTGTCCCATGGCACCTCCTTTGAATTTCTCTCTAATTCTATAATTGTATCTCCAATGGAATATTCTGCAATCTCAAGCATTTTTGGTACGTCTCAAGGACTTGCGCTTATCGTACATTGGAATTGATTCTCTTTTCTTTGATGATTACCCGCGAGTCCTTACATTTCTGCTGAATGTCTCGTCGCTGCAAATTGAGTATTCCCAGTGCTCTTGTTATTTAAGAATACTGCCGACACATCAAGAGCGCCTTTTTGTGCTAATCTCCAATGACAAAAAGACTATGAAGCCTGTCTTCACTAGAGTATTCTTTTTTGCCTAAATATGTATCAAATAATTGGTGCATCATTCATTAAAATATAATTTCAGGGTGCTAACCAAAGATTTTCTTTCATCAGCCTTTCGAAATCAGTCTCTAACTATTTTGTAATATATGTGCATGGAAACAGCTATAAAGCAACTTAATAAGTTATATAGACCGGATTATCTTCAATCGAAGTTTAAGATGTCTTAAAATAACGATTTTTCAAGTCCTATTATTATTAGTAAGTCAAGGGAACACCGCATTATTACAATGGGCGAGTTAATTAATGAAATATTCTCACGCTGAAATTTTTGTGTCCGCAGGCGTCTCGTTCGGAATTTGCATAATAAAGTACTCAAGATAAAAGTCATGATGTTTATAAACTGCTTTCAGTGAACAGTAGTTGTAGTCATCGTTTAGGAATGTAAGCAAGATTTAGAATGGGAAATATTTTCAGGGCTCTTTCCATTTACCTTATGTCATACGCTGAACTTTCTCCTTTTTTTCCATTATTTGAAATTAGTTGCGAGGTGGATAATTTCTGTTCAATAGCCAAGATTTTATTTTTTGCTGACATTCAAAAAACTTAAATATTACTAATTTTCGTAAATAGAAAATAATTTTCGCAAATCATTATTTCCACAACTCAGCGGGCCGTAGGGTGAATCCTAACGGAATGTCTTTTTTGCAGGCTTTTACTATCTAAAATTGTCTTGCATAACTTTTTATCCCACAATTAAACGGCCTGTAAATAAAGGCTAAAGCTTCTTACGAAATTGTATCTTATAATATACTTCCTTGATCCTAGCGACCGCGAAACCAACCCATATAACCCTCAGACAGTTATGCCTTATGGACTCAGTCTGATATATAATTTGGAACACGGATATCATGTGCTTTTTCATGAAATTTTCCTTTTTTTCATTAATTGGAGTTAGCTGAGAGGTGGACATTAAAATTTCCCTTCAGTAGTTAAAATTTTACTACTTATTGTCTTTCGAATATTTTAAATAATTACCTATTTTCGTGAATAATAGAAAATTTATAAATGATTATTTCCACAACTCATAGCAGGCCTTAAGGTGAATTATAACGGTCCGTTTCTGTGCATGTTTGTACTGTATCTAAAATTGTCTTGCATAACTTTTTATTCCATAGTCAAACCTGTAAGTAAAGGCATAAGCTTTTTACGAATTTTTTTTTATAAAATATTTTCTTGATCCTAGCGACCCCGAAACCAACCCATGTAACCCTCAGGCAGTTATGCCTTATGGACTCAGTCTGATATATAATTTGGAACACGGATATCATGTGCTCACAAGCAACCTTACGATATCCCCAATGGCCACAGTTTTTATCCGAGCGTAGCTTAGATAATGGCGAGGAGATCGATCACCAGCGCCCACTAACTGAATCACATTTTCCAATTTCCTTTTTCCTGTTCGCCGTATTTTTCGCAATCGCAAGGCACGCTCAATCGGATCCAATCGATCACCGAACATTTCGTCCGAGTGACGCGTACGGCGCGATCTTATACGGATGGCAGCTGTGGGTGTGGCGAAGAAAGAGTTTTCTAAGGAATTACACACGAATTTCTTAAGCCTTTTCTCTTCCTTACCCCTTTGCGTGTCTCTTCTCCATACCAACCTCGAAGCCCTTTTCTTTTCCACTTTCCATTGCTCCCTGTTTAGTTCTCCCAGTTAATCTAGTCGACCGTTCCCCGTCTTCTTAAGAAGTCCTCTATCCATCGTTTATTTATAAAATGGCCACTGTACTCCTTTCTCTAGCCCCAATGGAAACGTCTGTGGTCGACAGCCTTCATGAAATCTCGTTGGATGTTGTAGTTCCTTCGCTAAGAGAAAGGGTTAAGTATTTCAGGTCACGAAAAAGGGAGCCGTGACGTATTCTTCGAAGAAACCTTTTTCTTGAGTGAATTGTGGCAGCTTTTTTTAGACTTGGTGGAATTTATTTCCTTTTAACTTTCTCTCAACGTGTCACAAAATATTTAACGCAATATTATATTTCGTTGTTTTTCACGTATAGGATTCTCATGGTAAACACTTTTTTTGCCTCTACTTAAAATTGATATTTTTTAGATAAAACGATTTTTAGGTTTAGTTTCGATAATACCAGATGACCAGTGTGCTAAAAATCTTCTCCATTCTTTATCGATACTCTTCTTGAGTTTGATAAATTAATAAATTTAATTTTTTCATTTTGAATTTATTTCCTTTTAACTTGCTCTCAAAGTGTTACAAAATATTTAACGCAATATTACGTTTCGTTGTTTCTCACGCGTAGGATTCTTTAGGAGACCAAATTTTATTTTTCCTCGACTTAAAATTGATAATTTTCTAGATAAAGTGATTTTTGGGTTTAGTTCCTGTAATGCCAGATGACCCATGTGCTAAAAATCTTCTCCATTCTTTATCGATATTCGCCTTGAGTTTTCAGGGGAGTTCGTGCAAAGTGTTCCCGAAAAGTTGTGAAAGATTTGAATCTTTCATTGGAATAAAAGGGGGAAGAAAATCCTCTCATTTTCCTTCGTTCTCCATCACTTTCATTCATTTCAAATTCAATTATCAAAATTTTCAATCGAAAAGGTAATCAAATGCATTTATTCATCTTTAGTCGATTAAAATGTAAATATAAAAGAATTTGCTTTACATTTTGCTTGAAAATTGGCTGTAAATATACGATATTCCGATAGTTATTTCTTGATGAAGTGTTCAGTGACATGTAATCACGTGTAAGTCGTATTGACTGCTTCATTCGAAATAGTTATTTTCGCACTTATCTAAAATGAATGATGTGACACCTTTATAACAGTATCAATTTGATACTTACCGCGCTCATTGCTGTGGTTCTCTCTCATCCTGTATATTGTTTAAGTTCATTCTAAATGGGGCATGAATTTGATGTAGAAAACTTGACGATGTAATTACCGTAACTAAACCCACAGTTTTGGCGTCAACTTTGTGGTAGCTTTCCATGATGAGAGAGCTGTAAAAACACAGCTTTAAAATGTTCTTACTTTAAGTCTAAATTTGTATTTTTTTATTCTTAAGACCTAGGTTTCAACGCTTTACGTCTTCGTCAGGAGTATAAAAAACGGAAGTATTAGATTTCTACCCCTATGTATTTAAATAATTCCATATTTTAAGTATTGATGTTTGCTATGCGTTAAAACCTAGGTCCAATGAGTAAAGTACTACGGTATTGTGTATAACCTTTGTTTTTATTCCATACTAGTGATTCACACGATTTTCATATTGAAGTTGTCAATTCGATTTAATTTGTTTTGGATTCCGTGTTATACAACCTTTTAATCTCATGACTTGAAAGCATTTGAAAATCCCTCTTAGTGGTATCGTTCGTAAGAGAAGTAAGACTTGTTAGTATACTATTGTTCGTAATTATTGTTTTAAGCTTCGATAGCTGAGGTCATTTCGCAAATATGGGCTCCCTTCTAGAGTCTACTGTTGTATGATTTATATTATATCTTTTACCAAAGTCAAACGAGAACTGGGAGCCAGAAAATCCCTTTTATTCCAAGTAGTTTTCACCTGATAAATCTTTCCTTTTATATTACCTATACTCCATTCTCATAGGAAGTAATTGGAATTTCAGTCCATTGCCTTTCATTCAATCCGTCACTTGCTTGGCATGCGAGCTGTCATCACTCTAGCTTTTTCATGATAGATAAGTGCCATTTTCATATTCATTAACGCATACATTGAGACAGCTTCTCGCAAGGGCTTTAATTATCCCCGATGATGGATGTGCTTCTGTTGAATTATTTAGCAAATGTCATCTTTTCCTTTCCTTTTCTCTTTTGAGTTATATGTTGATGGATGTTATATAAATATTTCATTTATAATGTAAATATTTATTCATAGAGTCGAGTTCTATTTCAAGTGTTTGAAATATTGGTGGAATAGAAGTATACGTGAGAATTTGTCTACCCAAGTTTTCTTTATTCGACATATCTAAATTAAGTGCATCAGTCCAACCCTTATTTTCATATCAAGAGGTTTGCTATATTTTTATTTTCGTTTGACTTTTGCTTTATTTCAAGGATACTATCGAAATAAATCTCACCAGCGAAGCTCAATATTATCATGTTAAATTGCTTTCACATGCTTCAATATTTGTGAATAATGTTTATATTTTTCGTGACCTATCATTTAACTTTTATCAGAATCATATTTACGCGAATTAATGTCAACATGAGGAATTAAAACACCAAACGTCTTTATTAATTCATCCAATTAAAGCGCACGAAGGAAAAACATCGAACATATTTTGTAGATGGTAATGAAACATCTGATTCCCTACCGGAAAATTTTGATTCATTGTACTATTAGTGATTATTATTTTATTGTTTGGACCTTTTCATTTAACCTTGAGTAGAACTTGTTTCGCAGATGGCAGAATTGAAGTGGGAAAACGCATGAGGCAGACTTGTAATTTACGGGTCCCACTGCCATGTGTCCATGGCCACTGGTATGACTAGAGAGAATTTATAGAATAAGGCCATGAGTGAAAGGGAAGCTGTAGACCGCAGCCGCGGAGAAAATAGAATAACGAATAGGCAAGGAATGAGTGAAGTAGAGCAGGAAAAACATCAGTGACCGAGCAGATATTACCGAAGGGACAGCTGATACACTCAGTATTATTATATAGCCCTGGTGTTGTCCAACTAGAACTTCGATAAACTAGACTATTATCTCGACTAGACTATTAATATTAACTTATAGAAGGATGTTATTACGTGGAGAATCCTTGTTGCCATTGAATTCTATCGCAAGAAAAACTGAGATTTTTGCTGTCGATATTGGAGGATTTGTCCATGATAGAGTGCGCTGGACAGGGCTTTCTATTGTAGGCTTTTCTCGATTTTAAATCTCGGTGAAACCCTTCGTGTAATAGAATGATATATAGGAACACCAGCTCCGATATTCTTCGCTGTTAATAAAAGCACAGGAAAATGTTTGTAAAACTTGCCTCCCTCTCAACTTCCTGAAAGATGAATCGAGTACAATACGCACACAAAATTAAATCTAGGATTTCAAAGGAAAAGAAATTACTGGGGAACTTTCGTTTAATTAATTTTTGCATTATTTTTAAATTAATCTTCGCGGAAGTGGGTCAGAAAATATATTTCGTAGAATCCTTTATTGAGGTTTTAAAGATTCAATATACAAGTATTCTACAAGGATTATAAATATATTCTGTAAGAATAATATTGATTTAAACATCTTAGAATATAAGATTCTTATATAGATAAAATAATTCTCATGTGCTTACTTCGTATCATTATTAACTTTTGAGGTACACAGTTATTTTCTAACTATCAAGAGAATTATACGAAAGAAAAGAAATCAAAGTTAATTTTTCAAGATAAGGAAATGTATTTAGTGGTAAAAAAAACATTGCTTACTAATCATCGAGTGACAAATATTACATGAGTCGATGGAAAAAAATAAAGGAATTGATTAATATAAATAATTATCACAATTTAAATAAATTGTTTAAAATAAGATTTCTATACTTGCAGCTACTTCTCTTTCACGATTTTCAGGCGGAGAGCTTTCCGATACCCGCTAGAAATACAACGTACTATTTTACTAATATGTTAGACATTTATAAAAAGTATCATTTGACAAAGAGGATTGGGATCCAAAATATTTCGATAGAAAATCGTAACTTTGGAAGGATTTTTTCTGAAGAAGTCAGCCGGTCACGAAAGTACGGGAAACAGCGTAGGAGACTTAAGGAAAGCAAAAAAAAATCCGTAGAACATTTAGGTCACGGCTATCGGAAAAAGGACCTCTGTCGTCAAAGATATCCGTAGAAAAGGGTTGGCTATTTGCTAGGAGAAGCCCACTTCAGTCGAAGGATAAATTGTGGCGGCTGAAGAGTCGGATGTGTGCGGGGGTGGAATTGATGGAATGGTCGCAATCGGTTTTAAGGGAAATGAGTATTGGCTAAAGAAGAAAAGAAATGCGGCATGTTGTATTTATCTCTCCTTTCCTTTGTCCTTCTATCATTTCTTCCATTACTAACTTCGCAAAACTAGCCAGCTGTAATACAATCAAGGAAACAATGTAGCGAAGGATAGTCGAGTGTAGAAAAAGTTGCCCGTCTACATTACTTGGAGCCAAGCGTTTCTACTTACAGATAAGTAGGGTAAATTTCATATATTTATAAACTTATTTTCACGTTTTATATTATGGGAACAAGCTTTTGCTCTTGAGTTATACTGCACTAAATCATTTTTCTTCAGATAAGATGTTAAGTTAGACCCACTGTTGAATTAAGCTCACTCTTAGCTTCTTCAGAACATAGTTGTGATAATTATTACAATCGCAGATAGATATTATTTTCTTCCTAACTCTTGGGAATCTAACTAGAAATACGATGTAAACCTATAGGCATGGTAAAAATATGATTCAACCTGAATATCTGAGTCGATCTAGTGATGAGAGCTGTATCTATTAACTTCGCATATAATTCCGGATGATTTTCGCTTAAAATGGTCTGTTAATTAATTAATTGATGGAAAGGATTGCCAAATGTTTGAAAAATTTAATATAGGCTCATTTAGAAATAAATCGGAAATTAATAACTCAGTTTTATATTTTTAAAGCGTTGGGTAAATCATTATGCATAAAATGTATACGGAATGTAGATCTTTTTTTATACGACAAAAGACTCGTTCATACATGCAATCCATGTGATAGTTTTAAGCATCTTTTAGAAATTCTGTAGATAAATGCTCTTTCGAATCCTTACTTGGGTACCGTCGGTGAAGTTAAGAATTATTTATATAGACATTCCACATGTTAGTCTCAGGTATAATTTGGAAATTCTGTGGATATATACGCTTTCGAATTCTTATTCTTTACCTTCGATGAAGTTTGCAATCCATATTACACGTCTTAATTTCTCATATATATTTCAAGTACGAGATTGCTAAATACTTCCACCCCAGAAATCTCTTCTCCCGCCGAATTCTCTGCCACTTTTTCCATTTCTTTTGCGTCGATCAATGATTTCTAGTTTTTCCAAACGCACTCTCACATACCGAGCCACGCCCCCCGTCTTATTTTAGAATCCTCCCTCAATCGAACACTTCACTCTCCGAGTGTTTTTATTCCTTCCACTGCTACCTTTCCTACCTCTTCTTTCCCTCTCAAGATCACTCCTATCTCTTTCACCTCTCATGATTTTACCTTCTCCAATAACCGCTTCCTTGCGGTTTCTGGCTTTTTGCCAGCGGAAGCAAAAAATAGGATTCACTCTCTTTTTGTCTGTCTGCCTCTCCTTATCATGTGTCTGTCCGTCCATCTCTTCTCTTTCTCTCTCCTTTCTGACGTCATTGCCGACTGTTACTTCTTCCTATATAATTTTCGCTCTATAATGCGAAGATGAGAGATGTTAAACCAAAGGTCCTATTCTGTATCTGAAATTTAACACTAAAATGATGCAATTTAAACTTCACTTGAAGAGCTCATTTGCATTGTATTTTTAAGTATGTCCGCTTTGAGTCAATATTTTCTTTACTGCTTCATTTTTGACATTTCTGTATCTTATACAACCATGTCTTTTTGGAAGTACATCCGACATTGTTGAAATTTTTGTCTATTTCTTAAATAATTATGTCTTTTTCTGAAGTATATCTGATAGTGTTTAAATATCTTGTTATTGATCTCATTACGCTGTACGCCTACAAGTGATAATTCAGGAGATTTTTCATTTCCTGATTCTCTTTTTATTTTTACTCCTATTGAAATTTGAATAAGATTAGAGTTGGTATAAATTTAATCTTTGAATCTATACTTGTTGGTCTCCAACAAGAATAACAGCTAATGTAATTATTCTTTCAGCAATCAGGCGTTGTTAGTAGCGTCATTGCTTTCGAAATAATCTCAAGGTATGGATTATTTGATAGATTATCACGTGGCTAATTTAGCAGTCATCATAATTTATTTATTTATGGTTCTTGCATTTACTCCTTTGGAAGGATATTAAATTTATGATAGTTAAATAGGTTATAACTGAGCGAATATAATTATATACCTGGCCGGCTCCGCATGACCGTTTATTATAATAATCTTTAATAACGGTTTCCTTAACTGTTGCTTCAGGACCTGAAAATGTTTCCAAGTAACGAAATCGGTGGTACAGATTAATATATTAAATGATTTTGCGGTGATTACCATATATATGACTGTTATAAGTTTAGGCATGAAAGAATTCCACCGAGTAATCTCATTGTATGATCTCATTGTAAGATCGAAACTGTCAACATAATCAGCTGATAACTTGAATATGCCAATGTCTTCCTCGAGGAAGTAGAAATGATTTTGAGATTTATATAATAAAGCGTAGGGATCATCTCACTCCGAGAACCTCCCCCAACTCTCATTCCTTCTTCGTTTATCTTCTGCAGCAGTTTTTCCGTCCCTCTGTCAGCAACACGTTTCCGAGCCTTCATTTTGGCCCTCATATGACTCTTTCAACTTCATCCATACTCCCCATTCGCTCGAATTTTGTTTCCCCAGCGTCCCTCCCTCTTTTCTTTCCGTCTCCTTATCACTTTCCACATCCTTTCACTTTCTAATCCTCTCCCTTTCACTTCCACTTCATTCCGATTGCCTTCCCTTCCCTTGAGCCCCCTCTTTACCGGTCAGTTTGATGCTTGGAGATCTAGATTTTCCCAATTTCCCTCGCACTTAACTTTGCAAGTGGTATTTTTTATATCCCCTCTATTTGCTTCGTTTGCTTAGTCTTCATGTCTCACTGCTCTCTCAAGGACCTCTCGATGGTATTCGGACGTTTGCGAATAAATAATCTAATAGTGATAAAGAATGGTAAAATCCTTGGTGTGGAGTGTAATGTTTTACGGGTGTGAAACGTGGACGTTAAGAAAAGAGGATGTCAAAAGATAGGAGGCTTTTGAGATTTGGGTATGGCGTAGAATGGAGAAAGTAAGTTGGGTCGATAGAAAAACGAACGAGGAGGTTCTAGAAATGGTTGGGGAGAAAAGGGTAATGATTGAAGTAATAAAAAATAGACAAAAAAAAATGGGTGGGTCAAGTATTGAGAGGAGAAGGATTGTTGAAGATAGCGATCGAGGGAAGAATGATAGGAAAAAGACAGAGGGGAAGACAAAGACAGAAGTTGTTAGACGAATTAAGGGGTGGGATAAGTTACCGGGAATTGAAGGATAGGGAATTAAATAGGAAATGTGGGGGCACATGAACCTACCGAAAGGTAGAACACTTTATATATAATAGTGATAAAATCAACTACTTGGTACTTTAAGACCTGAAAATGTTACCAAGTTACGAAATTCGTAGTCTAGATTCATGTGATAAACAATTTTGCGGAACTGACCAAGTATACATGGGTGGTCTGAAAAGTTTCCGACATTTCGCCATTTCTCGACATGTTTTCTTCAAATTTTCTGAAGATTTCTGCAAAATCTGGGGTCGGAAATTTTTCAGACCATCCTCGTATAACTATTCTGTCTATGCACGGAAGAGTTCCACGGAGTAACTTCACAGAATGGTAAGTCGTAAGATCGAAACCGTCCACGTATTCAGCTGATAACTCTGATATGCCATTCAATATCTTCCTTGAGGAAGTGGAAATGATTTTGAGATATATTTAATATAGCCTAAGGATCATCTCACTCCGAGAGATTTGTGTTATCCCAGTCGCCCCTATAGCTTTAGTGGTACTATAACTTCGATTAAGAATATAGTACCCTTGCGCGCGAAAATCTGATTTGACCAAAGCCGACAAGGGGAAATGCAAAGTGATTATAAGGAGAGATGACTGCACCAAATAACTGCCAAAACTTTTTTGTTGAAAGTTATACAGTAACCGTTCCGGATCCCACTCCGGAATTACAAATTCAAATTTCCCGCTATTTTTAAAACTTCTTGAGATGGTCGATAGATGGCTGTGCCATCGCAATAAGATGCTCATCCAAAGGAAAGAAGGACTACATAGAATTCATGGAAAGAAACTTCAAAAGGCGATGAGATTTAACAACTACTTTGTTAAATTGATTCAATAAAGGCATAAAAGTGTGGGAAAAAATTTGCATAAGTAATCAGCATTGTCTCGTGAAATTTAGTAATCGCTAACACAGAAAATGTCAGTTGAGACTCGTAACTTGAACCTGAAATAATACAGCTGATCCTTCACAAGGTCAACAGGGGTGTGATGAATTGGTATTGCACGTGTGATACGTGATGCCTGGGCCATTGAAATGTTACGACCCTTCCAGGTGATACCTATCTGATCCCTATATTCTATTGATTATTGTGAGGATCTACATTCTACTTCAGATTGATTATCTAGATAATTTGGAGTGATACTACCTGATTTTTAAAACGGTGGACACTTTCATATAAGATACCCGTACGTATCCTGCAAGCCGTCTTACGGCGTGGGGCAGGGACTATAACTTTTCCTAGTTTATTATTTTCGCGTATTGTTCTGGGAAAAAATGAATTCTTGAATCGACTGGTTCTAGCATCTATTTCTCTGATCTTTCTCGCGATATCAGAACGGCCTGTGTATCAAGGAGGGCGCATAATATCGGCTACATCTTCTATGAACGTGCTCTGTCTGAATTTATCTAGTAATTTAAATCCATGATTGAGCCTTCTTTCTTCTAAAGATTCCCATCCTGCCTCCTGAAGCATCTGAGTAACACTTACCGATTTATCATAGCAATTTTTTACAAGGCGTATTGCCTTTCGTTGTATCTTTTCTATCTCGGGAATACAACGCTTTTCTGCTGGGTCCCTGACACTGCATGCATTCTCGAGGTGAGGTCTAACTAACGCAGTTATATACAATATCGTACATACAATCTTGGATAAAGGTAAATCTATGTAGTACAACGGATATCTAGATATTTCAGCCCAGTGCTATTATCTCTATTGTGGGAATAGTCAGTTAGACCGCTTGTCTTATGTAAAGTATTAGCATCAATTTCATATACATGAAATAACAAATATGAACGACTAGAACCGTAAAACAATATGGGAAGGTAAGGTTATATTTAGCCCCATCCACATGCAGATGTAGTCGAAAAGAATATATTTGTGTTATTATCCTAAATCTATCTAACCTTGTATGCATTTCTCGGAAGGAAACTTGCGTACATGCCTAAGAAATTGATATTGGCAATGAATTGTTTTTAGTAAAGTTTTTGATTACTAATTGGAAGATACATTTAGTCGATGGGGATGAGGAAGCGTTAGAGCCCATACACCAAAAACCGCGTGTTAAACGGGCTGACTTCTTAAGAGGAAGCGTCCTAAACGAGTTTTACTGTATTTCAGTTATATAATATTTAATCGCTTTTAGATTGTAAAATATTTAATCGATAAAATCGATTTTCACTCATGTAGGCAAACCCGTATTAATTTTTCTTCAATTCATACTTTCTCTTCTTGTAGCCCTTACCCTCTTACTTCAAAACTGATCTCAGATTCATAGTGTCGCGAAGTCTTTTTTGCTTTTCCTTCCTCGTAAATGTCGCTTTTTCCCCTTTGGCCTTCAGTTGAACTCTTTAGAGCCGCGATTCTCTTTGCTAGCGCAACCTTCCGCACCATTGATAAGTGAACTTTCCGCGTTGAACCCAACCCCTAACCTAAGGCAAGCTTCCATTGTAAAGAGTATTATTTTTAGGTTCCTCCACTCTAAGAATAGCTCGAAGATCTAAGAAGCATGTCTTTACTTATTAATTTAAACGATTGTAATATGTAATGCTGATTTTAGTATCTTGAAATCTTATTTGACCCACTTTCTTCTCGATCTTATTTACATGTACGAGGGTGGTCTGAATAGTTTCCGACCCCAGATTTTTCAGAAATCTTCAGAAAATTTTTAGAAAACATGTCGAGAAATGGCGAAATGTCGGAAACTTATCAGACCACCCATGTATATACACTAAATTAAGACGATTATTTTAAGATTTTTTTACCCCTTTAGCCGTTATGAAATTGGTATTACTGATTAGTATTGGTTATGATGATTTACGACAGTCTTACTCTAGTGTATATCGCATTCGAGTAAAAATAACAAGGACACTATAATGTCAACATTTTTACCGATGCGTTCCCAATTTCCCGAATTATTGTTCTGTTCTAACTTCGACCCTAGCTTTATATGAAATTTTCCTGTTTATAATTCGTAATTTATTTATTCTGTCCTTGAGTATTTACATGTATAAAAAGTAAGTGCGATAGAATTTTTCTCTGATGAATCTTGGGGTCTCTTAAAAATTGAAAATTCAAACCAATATTAGGAAAAGATTACATAGGAATAATTTAGGACTCTCGAGTTTCAAAGTGGAAAGCGCTTTCGCCTTTGGTAAAGAGTTATCCTGGGCTCGATTCCCGGTGGGAGATGACCTAAGCTGTCGAAATACGTTATTTATTTATTTATCAAAGATTCACGTACAGCGGTGCCGCCAGTTTAAAATGAATTCCAAAAAACAAACTAGAACAAATATGCATAACAATATGAAATAAGAAAATCAACAAATAAAACTAAGAATATGACAAAAATATTTAAACAAATACGAACTAAGGAAATTATTTACAAGGTTCTTTATACAAGTATTCTTTCAAGAATGCATCAAGTGAAATCCTGAAAGGGTCTATGGAGGGAGGAAGGGAATTTAAAAGATTAGGAAGTCTGTGTAATAGGGAACGTTGCGCGATGGATAGTCTAAATCTAGGGACATGTAAAAGAGGAGTTAGTCTGGTTGCCCTAGGTGGAACATGATAACTAAATAATGAAGTTATTTCAGGGGAATCAATGTGGGCATTTATTATATTATAAGTGAGGGAAAAATCAGCTTTTGTTAGCATATCTTTTAGGCATCTTATGGATAGATGTTTTAAAATAGACTCTGTAGAGCTATTGCGTAGATAAGGCACACGAGATTTTACAATATAGGCCAAAATGTTGAAGATTTGATTGTGGTAGGAAATATTACTATTGGTTGCCATGGACCAGATTGGGGATCAATAAGAAAAGACCGGGATTACAATAGATGTGAAATATAATTTTAAAGCGTTTGGGTTCTTCAATTCGTGAAGCGGTAGAGGATCCCTAGTAGGTATTACTACTACTAATACCATTTATAATACTTAAGG
The DNA here is from genome assembly GCA_036926295.1 of Pachydiplax longipennis. Classification (NCBI taxonomy): domain Eukaryota; kingdom Metazoa; phylum Arthropoda; class Insecta; order Odonata; family Libellulidae; genus Pachydiplax; species Pachydiplax longipennis. The sequence continues at coordinate 1,598,405 of JAVFKF010000014.1, read as the reverse complement.
AGAGACATTTCCGCTACCTTATGCTTAACAACTTTCCGGTAAATATATTCAAAGAAGAATGATTCCGTGAAGTTTTAAATATTCACATTCTTTACCAATCATTCTATGCTAGAATTATTGGGTAATGATTTCACGGATATTGAGATTCAGATGTATGTCCTTGTTGTATATGGATGCGTTTAAGCATCTTTACACATTAGAAGAAAGATAAAAGGAACTCGGCGGTCAATGAACTAAGATTGGACCCCCTGTGATCATGAAAGCATTGCTTTCGAAATGCGCATTAGTGAATCTGAATAACTGGTGACCGCTAAGCGATTATCCGTTTCCCGGGAATCGCCCTAGACGTTTGCCGCTGTCGGCACTTGGAGAACCTTTGTCTCTTAATCTTAACACATTATTGAAATTTATACGAATTTTTCTATTGATTCATGACAACATATACGCCTCTGATACTTCCTGCACGTGTTCGATGAATTATTATGACTAAAAGCGGTACGGATCGTTGAGCAATATGACGGCAAGTTTACTCACTACTTCGTTAATTACGAATCGAAACTCTCGCTACCTTCGACAGAAAATCTCTCTCCTCCGCCGAAGATCCATCGGAAACATTCTGTCCCACATTCAAATAGCATATTTCATTTTCCCAAATGGGTCGCTACATTCACGCCCCGCCGAATCTTATCGGGAATGCGGTTACAGCAAATGGCGGTGATTTAATATTTTCCTTGACGCCCCCTGACAACTTTCCCCGTCAATAACTTGGGATCCGAATCTCACTCATACTTCGAAAGTCGACTTACCATTTCTCCCTTTCACTCCGTCTTTCTTCCGTCCTTTGCTAATGGTTTCGCCTTCCCATGAAAGCATTTTTCCTTCTTCCCTCACCTTCCTTTCTCCCGGCACAATTCCCCTCTCCTTCATCGCTGACTCTCAATAACTCTTACAGCCTTTCTAATCTTGCCCACGCCATTATCTCGTCTGCTCCTGTCACCACTCCCACTTCGGAGATTCCTCACTTTTTACACAAGTGTGGGTAAATAAATTCCTGCGTCATTAAGGAAGAAGTTCCGACTTCTGGAAACGCCTGAGCTTATTTTTAGCACGTTTCCTTTAAAATCTCGAGAAACGCGTATTTTTTGTTTCAGGAGAAGTTTTTTCGCCTACGGGGATATTTCCGCGGATTTTTCCCCTCGAGCCGATCCTGCGCGGGGATAAAATGTTCCCTGGATTTCACGCGCTCTATTATCTAGGCGTTGAGGAGAAAAGTGTTTGAGTTAATGTATTCCATATTGAATCCGTGGGTGCTATTTAGATGAATGTCTCAGCGGTGTAAAATATAGGGATTAGAATTTTCGTCTGGATTTCCATCTTCATCCAATTTATGTCATCCGAAAGATGTCTACGTAATATAATGATGCAATCCATGGATTACTTTTCGATTAATCTTTTTACTGAACTCCTTAGCGGATGCTAGTAATGTTAGTTTTTCCGCACCAAGGTCCCGGGTTCGAGTCCCAGCTCACCGGATTTTTCCGGCCAGGGCATGGTTGCTTATGTTTGTCATGTGTTTTCTGTTTCGTTAAGACTTTTTAAAAAGGATGTTATTGGAAATACTTTTATCAACCTAATTAATAAAAAATAATACCTATTGTAACGTATGGTTTACATAATATTGGTCTATAAATCAATTATTGTACCCTCTGACTTCAGCTTATCTTTCGTAATAAGCAACAGAATAATAGTAAAAATAGTACAACATTTACCAACATTTAGAGAAATAATTAGAGCTAAATGAAGATAAATATAAAAAATAGCTAAAAGATGAAAATAAAAAAGTTAAGAGATAAAAATATAAAATAGTTAACATAACGAAATTCTTGATGCTGAATTGATTGATTGATAGAATAGCGTTTTTTCCCTTGTGGTTCGTGGCTTTCTTTCCCTTTTTATTTTTTACCTTAAAGACAAAAATGATACAAGAAGTATATATATTTATGGCACGCGTAATGACTCCATACAATGCTGATGCTCTTCTCATTCAATTTCCTAGAAAATGAATAAGATAGATAATTTACCAGGTGACTCTCATAGGTAACATTCTCATTTTACAGCACACATGCATTCATTTCCTCATAAATATATCATCTTTATATGAGATCAGTTATAAATCGAGTAATGGATTAAGGCTTCCCCAATTTTCTTTTAATAATACGGTATTTTTGGAGAGCAAGGCACTCCTTTTATCGAAAGCGAAAACCAACATAATCAAGTTAATGGACCGGATCAATTTGAGGAGGTACTCATGAAAAATTAGCGTCTTTTGCCCAACAACAGTCTTTTCAGATTCTTCCATTCAATCTCCTCCTACTCCGTACCTTCTCGAGGAAGAATTTCCTTCTTCGATTTTGGTATTCTAAAGTAAAAATATATTAAGGCATTGTCATGAATTGAATTCATCTCTTCAGGACTTCAGCAGCTATTCATGCTTGCTCTTTCCCTCTATGTAGGTTGATTCGGTTCCGAGAACAGGAAAGATGGCTGTGCTGTGCTTTTTAGTACAATTCTTGTGGGTCATTTATTTTGGATTAACATTTTTCTAATTACGAGTGTATAAAGTCATTTATAGGGAACAATTGGGAGTTGTTTATTATGTACTTAACATATATGTTCGATTAAATTAATAATTCAATTGTACTAAATTCATCTTTATGAGAATTCCAATAGTAAAGTTACCATTATTATAATTGACTGTTTAAATTAATTCATTATTATTTTAAGAGTATAGTATTAAATTTATTGAGTAGATAGATGTTTTAGAGAAGGATGATTTGCATGACGCAGAATGTCTTGGAATGAAATTTTCACTCGCCAAATGAAAATTATGTAATGAATTCATGGTAGAAATAAGTATAAACATTTTAATATCGATTCGTTCCTGAGAAATACTTCGAGGATAGTGCATTGAGTATACAATTGGCCATTTTTGAAGTCAAGGAAATCTCAGGATACTATAATAGCCTGTTGGCTGAAAATAATTCTTTCTTTTATTTTTAGGCAGGCTTTTATAAAATATCGTCAAATTAGAATTATTATGTATGGCTTTCTATGCTATAGTGGTGGAAGACAGGCATTCTTTCAACGTAGGTATGTTAAAAGGATTACTGACTGGGTCTCTTGTTCCTTTTTATCCGTTGGTAAAGAGTGATTGGATCCGTGAAAGAGAAAAGTAGAGAGGGTGTATTTTAGGCTCGAGCAATCGTTATTCTTGTTTCTTTTCTTCCATGGAATAAAAGCCGGAAAGAGAAAGATTGAAGTTGCTTCGTTTCGTCGAATGCGAGTTTATTCTTGTCGAATGAGTACGAGCGGCATACGCCCGTGAAAAATCACCGATGATTTCACGCGAAATTTTCGGGTTCAAAGTAATCTCGCATCATATGGAATTCGCTTTCCAATATTTTTCCGCCCACCGTACGCCTCTCGCGGATTTTTTTCCGTTACGTGATTATAGCCCTCCGGAGTGCATGCAGCCGTGTTATCTCTCTTTTATCCCCTTTCTCCTGTAATCCATGGAAACGCGCTCTTCCCGTTGATTAGCGAGCGCTCCTCGTTAGCTGTTCCTCTCTTTGGCGACACCGAAACACGTTCATGCGAAGCCCTTTCATCGCATGCTCTTTACCCTCTTCCCCGTGATTATCCCGTGGTTGGCGCGTGTCGGATTTTTCGAATCTCGTGCGTGAGATGTGACGTTTCCTGTGCCATTGAAGGCAGAGTTGAACCTTGAGCGAAGGAAATCGAATTGTTCTATCTGCGTACGTACCGCCTGTAAATACGGGATCCTTCAAAAGGAATTAACCGATTTTATGAAGCTATATTACACTGACGCTTAGAAAGCTATATTTTATGGACACATTGCATTTGAGTTGCTATATTTTTCTATTTTATTAAGTTTATGCATACCAACAGTTTTCAGTGTTTTTTTATATCTTATCTCATGTTATCCCTTTTACTAACTGTTATTCTTTTATGGACTATTTTTATATGCAGTTTGAAGTGTAAATAAGTTCCTTGCTTTTTGATTCCAGCCTTTTCTATAAATTTCAGTTCCTTATCTATCTGTAGGTTTCGCAGGTTTTTCACACCCTCTTCTGGGGTGTTTTCCTGCTGTGGGCTATTTTTCCTATCCTAGGTTTTTAAGCCCACAATATAAATTTCTTCCGTGCACTTTTTTTCTGCTATCTCTTTCTTTCAAATTGACGAAGGGTTAGATGTAAGAAGAGACTTTCCAGTCTCAATCTCGCCCGAATAAAGACGATTTATTATTATTATTATTATAACAGATGAAAAAATTCGATACCGAGGAATAACCTTTGGTATTACTTTAAAACGGGCTATTCATATCTAGAATAAAACTTGCAAACCGAACAGGACCCTTAACTATATAATTAAGAACTTAATAAAGTGCAAAAAGAAGGTAAGAGAAGGCATATTAAATGCTTGTTATGCTATATTAGAGTATGGGGATAGCAACTGGGAACCACATCAGAAAGGGCTTGAGGAAAAATTAGAAAAAGTATAGAAAAGAGCAACGAAGAACAGTGAATTTCGTTTTAAGAAAATATGAGAAGATAGGAAGCGTCACTACTGTGATCCAAGACTTGGGTTTGGAAAATCAGGCAAAAGACGAGAAACAAAAAGTTAGGAAATATTTATATGACTATAACCCCTCAGTTTATTTTTCTCATGGATGTTTTGAGTTTTTAACTTCCCCACTTTTTGCATTATTATGAATCGTACGCATGAAAAAATCGTTTTTTCCTCCTTTAGGAATGCAAACCTTAGAATAGGCGAATAACAGCATTTCTCTCCTTTTTTCGCTTATCTAGAAATACAAAGAGGATTATTATCCAGCAGTTCATCCTTTTCATCCGATAATTTCCATGTCCGTTCGTACGTTCTGATCAATTCATTTGATCTCTGCAAAGGTAATCACGAGAAGACTGTCTCCGGTTGCGGCCAAATCATCACGTTATCAGTTGACACCGTCAGCATATGTCACGGAATCACTACCTCCGCTAATGCAGCTTGTTTTATTTTCACGCTCTGTGATTAAGGAATCTCATCGAAACATGCCGTGCAGCCAAAACAATGGAACTCGAACAGATGATTTCCTCGTCCATTACCTTATCGCATATCAACATGGCACGCATTCATTAGGCTCAGCACATCCAGAAAAACATGAGGTCTTTCATTATTGACATGGAAACGCCTCATAACAACTGGACAAGATTATTCCAACACTAATAAGTTTCATTCGGGGATGAATGAGGGGATTATACAGTATTTTATTATTATAATAGTAATTATTCCATATGATAATAATAATAATTTATTGAACACATACAGGATACATTCCCATTAAGTTGTGTTATATTAAACATAAATAAATTATTTCATTATAAATCAGATTATGTGAAAAGTTCCTAGTTTTTCCAACTTGTCAATGTCTTGCGAAAAAAACCAATTGCTCTTAAAATACCTAAATCACGTATCAGATTCACATTAAATTATTTTCACCGGATGTGGAACTGCATTGGGATATCTTAGCTTTTCTTTGTTTTCCTTTCTTCTGTTTTATCGAAACGGATTCGACCTAGATAAAATTTAGATTAAATATTTAGATTAAGATATTTACGCTAAAACTAAATCCACTAACGTAACGCTTTCTGTGATAGAATTTTTTATGGAATTGAAATATATAATTTTCTTTTTTAAAAGAACGTTAGGTATAAATTTATTTCCTTTATTAATTTATTACAATTTTCGGGTAAATTTAATAATGAAATGTGTTAATTATAAAGAATGTTTTAGCTGCCTTTTGCATAACGTCATAGCAATTTCTGCCAGCGAGACGTCTTTTCAAACTCTCTAAGGGAATCATCACGAACACTTCTTTCAACTTTTTTTACCTTTTACTTTCTTATTCTTACCCTTCATTAATTAAAGCACCGAAAGTCACAGCTCTTGATTTAAGACTTTTTACTGGAAATAGTTTCGATTATCACTTCACATAATTCATAAATGCAATCTCCTTGCCTGTGTTGCGGATGTAAGAGAAGAGAAAACGCAGAGGTTTCAAGATCGTTTGACGATTAAAATTTTCCAGAAAGTCAGCTCTCTCAGTTTAATCTTCAAGGATCCTGCAAGATTCAGCTTCTCACGCGAAATAATCGCTCCCATTCCGTCTTAAACTACTCGTAAACTTCGCCGCCATTCGTAAATAATAATGGAGTAAATGGGCCACTACGGTATCTCTCGAGCTCATATTTAGCTTCACGAGAAGCCACTACAATACCCAGTCCATTATTCCTTTTTAATATCCCTCTTAAAGCTTCGACCACGTGAATACGTAAATTCTTCCCATTCAGGGGAAGGATCTTGCATTCCTTTATGCCGAGCCGTCTTTTATTTTTTCGAGTGATGCAAGCGACAATGGGACCGGAAGTGACGCAGTACAATGAGGCCTTCCAGATGATGACGTTAACTAAGAGGTTCCAACTCTGAAAGGATTCATCTCTTAGAGATGCATCGAAGGAGTAGGGGAAATCGAACGGAGACTCGTTGCGCCTTTTGTCATTTCGCTTCTTCTTTTTTTACTCGTCCGAAACAATGGCCTGCTCATTAGTCGCCGAGAAAGGTTAAACTGGTGGAAGAGCTCGCCCTCTTTATGGGTCACGCCGGGCGTGTTTTTGACGTACTGCGATTCATGTCCCTTTAACGAGAGATGCTATCGCCGAAACTGTTTTGAGTCGCGGACTCCAATGTTTAGCTCCGCCGGTCTTTTTATTGGATGGCGGTCTCTCCCTCTGCGATTCTCTATAGCCCTTTTTGGAGAGATTAAATTTTCCTTTACACGTGCTCGCTTTTATTGCGAGTTCCTTTTTATGAATATCTGCGGCTAAATTGTCCTGCTCGTGCCTTTAAGGCTGTATCCCTTTTCAAGTTCACGTGTACTCGCGCGGCGAAGTTGAAAGATTTGATATCCGCCTGTTAATGATAATATCGGAGTTAAATGCGGTTTTTGTGATATTCGTTAATTTCATCAACGTCCAGTAAAGATGCTCCATGTTAAAGTGAGCGGATTGCTCATGTTTTGTATTTCGACCTTGGAGCCAAAGATTTTAGGTGATAATGAAAAGCCATATTCTCGGCAGTCCTTTCATCTTACATTCATAGCGATTTTTTAAATAGCTATTTTATTTGGTCTACTTTGGAATTTCACATAATTAAATATTCATTTATCAACTATATTTCATGGAAACAAATCTTATGCCATTTAATATTAGCTTATTTGCAAGAATTGAAATTCATTTTTGTTGTTGATTTTTGCTGTGGCGAACAATTAAATATAAATTATTACATATTATTAAATATAACATTAAATAAAGATGCATAGCTAATCAAAGAAAACTGCTTCGTTTCATTATGGACACAATCATTTGGCGGTAATTATACTATCTCAAAAATTATTGAAAGGAATGTAATCATAAATGTTGTACATATTTATAAATGCTCATCATACATATGTAACTAATACTTTTTGGCAATGATTCCTTCAATTTTTAGAAAAAAAAGAAGTTTCTAAAATTCTTTAGATATATTTTCCTTGTTTGTTTGCCGGTGGAAATTCTGTAGATTTATATAATGTAGAAAATGTTTAATGATTGTTTCGTTTTGCAATTTAAGTATGTGTAACTTGAATTTATATACTCTTGCAAAAAAGATTAAATTTAAATCATTCGTATGATGTCCTTCAGTAATGCAATTTTCATCCAATTGTCTGTTTTAATCCGTTCAAATTTTTATTTGGAAATTTTTGTGATTATCAGACTTTTCTTGGTAATAAGCTCTGTGAGAACTGAATATAGTGAACCATACACCATTACAAGTATTTTTCCTGCTAACCTATTTCAGCTTATCTCCTTATGCTCTTTTTCATGTTAGACAACTTTAAAAGTATCTAAGTGCCACCCTGATGTCTCTTTAACTTGTCTCGTATGCAGTTTACGCTTCGTTGCTCATTTTCAACTCAAATTGCCTCAAAATAGAAATACTCGTTCAGGATCACTTCCTAGCACCTACTAAATGATCTTTAGACTTCACTTACCTTGGGAGTGACGCCACTGCCCCCTGGCTGACGCCGATGTATTTAGTGCCTTCCTATCTGATTTCGCGGCCAATTTGTCTCTGCCCAACCTCATAAGACAACGTATAATTTTACTTTGAAGAGCGCGAAACCACCGCGAACAGAAGATAAGCGATCTCTGCTGCAGATCCCTTTTATTGATTTTTTTATCGCCCGAGATATTGCCTCAAATTAAAGAACAGCTGAGGGTTAAAGACGAGGAAATTTGCGACTCAGTACACGCGGTGCCAATACTGATCTTAAATCTTCTTGTTACTCCGCAGATTAACATCGGTAACTGACTTTTGTTCCATGTGTTATATACGGGCTAATTAGTTTTATTATTAAGCAGTCGTTTGCTCCGGAGCCATATTAAGGAAGTTAAACGACCCATAAGGCATCTTAAAATTTCATAGAATTAATTCTTGAATCTAAGATGCACTTCAATTCTGGAAACTGTTAATAAGCAAAGGTATTAAGAGACAAATGTTCTCCAAGCGCCGACAGCGGCAACCGTCTAAGCATTGGACCCCCTATGAAAATGGAAGCATTGTTTCCGAAATGCGCATCGGGATTCTGAATAACTGGTGACCGCCGAGCGATTATCCGTTTCCCGGGAATCACCCTAGACGGTTGCCGCTGTCGGCGCTTGGAGAACCTTTGTCTCTTAGTTCATTGAACGCCGAGTTCCTTTTTTCTTTCTCCAAGCAAAGGTATGTTGTAGATTCAAGAATATATTCAAGTTTCATTTTGACCGTTCAGTTACTTTAACTTACGTTTCATGAAGTTATAGTTATATGAAATTTCAATGATTAACCGAGAAATCACCTTTCTGTTATTGTTTTGATTCCACTTCGTATATTGGCGTCATTTCATTAAAATAAGTAAGAGAGCCAATGTGAACACGTTCATCCTTTGAAATGTATTCCTCATCATTCAGAATCTGAGGTCAGTCTCCACATTTATTCTTATATTTAATTAAAATACAAAGTGAAGTACCTTATTAATTCCATTTCGAAGTCTGATTTCGATTCTCTATATTTTCATACAAAATTAAATCATATACATCTACATCTACATATGTATCCTGCAAGCCGCCTTTCGGCGTGTGGCAGGGGGTGCAAGCACCATGACTCTATTCTCCTAGTCGATTATTTTCGCGTATTGTTCTCGGAACAAATGAATTCTTGAATTGACTGGTTTTAGCATCTATTTCTCTGATCTTTTTCGCTGTATCAGAACGGCCTATATAGCAAAGAGGGCGCATAATATCGGCTACATCTTCTATGAATGTGCTCTGTCTGAATTTATCTAATAATTTAAATCTCTGATTGAGCCTTCTTTCTTCTAAAGATTCCCATCCTGCCTCCTGAAGCATCCGAGTAACACTTACCGATTTATCATAGCAATTTTTTACGAAGCGTATTGCCTTTCGTTGTATCTTTTCTATCTCGCCTATATAAGGAACTTTTTATTCATCCAAAGATTCACGCTTGTCTAAGATATACGTTTTTAATATCAATATTTGGCGATTACTCTCAAATATGTTGCCCCAAATCTAGGAAAAAAACAACATTGTAGTTACAACGGAAATCAAGGTAATCTCTTCTGGACTTACTGAATTGAATGTGATAAAAGAAAGCTATGAATTTTAAATAAGTCTTTAAATGATATTCTAATTCCAAATATTAGTCTCCGAAGAGTAACTTTACTCTGTACCCTTTTTTATTGTCACAGAAATCGCTGCTTAAAGGTGTTTCTAGAAAAAACAAGATATTGTGTTTCTTTAACAGGCTTAAAGCGTATCATTTGCTGGAGGAATCATCCTTTCGATAGACGCATCCTCCGTGTCCATTAGGGTGGATCGAAAAAACTTTTTTTTCGAAATCGGTATGCGGCTAGTGCTTAAAGTTTGTGGTTGGTGGTCCTTATAAACCATGAGAAATTTCAAGTCGATCGGATTATGTCCTGAGGCTGCGAATTTTAGTCAAAATTTTAAATTTTTTGTGAAAAAATGTCAAAAATTATTTCTGATGATTTTTCGATGTTTCTGAAGCGATTTAATGGCAAAATATTACATGCATTGCTTGTATGTTGCTTAGTGATTAACAATTTACTGAGTTTGAATGAGGAAAATATACAAGCAATACATGTAATATTTTGCCATTAAATCACTTCAGAAACATCGAAAAATCATCAGAAAAAATTGCAAATTTTTGACATTTTTTCACTAAAATTTAAAATTTGACTAAAATTCGCACCCTCAGGACATATTCTGATCGAGCTGAAATTTCTTATGGTTTATAAGGACCACCAACCACAAACTTTAAGCACTAGCCGCATACCGATTTCGAAAAAAAAGTTTTTTCGATCCACCCTAGTGTCCATACCTTAACGCTTTCCTGAACGCGGTTTAATTTCTCTCGAATAACTCCATTTCTCCAGCATAACCTTTCGGTGGAAATTCGCTAACATAATCCCCTGTGGCGCCCTCCCTTTGAAAAGTGGTCATCCGCTCTGCCATTCTCTCTTTAATAAAAACTCTCCTTTTCCGGTTGTCTATGGGATTCTCTCCTTTGCTTTCTCTTCCCTTTTTGTTTAATCTCTCTCGAGTAAATCTTTGATTTAGAGAACGCTGATAACTTACCTCAACACTTCCGTCAGGACTGTTTGTTGTAACCAACATATGTATGGAATCGGGAAGTTCACTTCGAAGGTTTGATGTGCGATTAAATCTCATTTTCACACTTCCAAGAGTATGAATAGCTTTATTAACTGTTTGCGTTTACAGAGGATGCAAAGAATTAATTTGGGGAAAATTCAACTGACATATATTTTTAATAATTATGATCTTGGTTAATTATTTGAAGCCGTCTGCGTATTTGTATAGTAGCTTTATATTAGAGAATACCAAAATTTATGTGGTATTTCCCATGAAGAACAGTCATAGATAATTTCCAAGAAATTTACAGATTTAACAGAAAAATTATGTTTGTATCATATACAAGTATCACTGTTTTGGTTTCTTTCGTAAATCATTATTATGATAGTTAAAACGTGACTAAATTTTCCTTTACGTCAGTTTTTCCTAATATTATATGAAATGGGAGTTTTCTCTGTGCTTCTGCATTAGAGTACTGATATTTATATAATACTGAAACTATAAATAAATGAAAAATTGAGTTTGAACCCAAAAATTTGATTCGGCATTTTATTTCCCACGAGAATATATTGGGGAACTATGCCTCTGTAAAAATTACATTACAATTCAATTCATGGGCTGTACTAATTTTAAAATTGTGTTACTCTAACGAGAGAAAATAGGGATAAAGAGCAAGTTTCATTTTACTTCTATATAGAACAGTATGAAAAATTTAACAAAAAAAAACTAAATCTATATCACAAAAATAGGGAGTAACCTTATTATGAGAAATGAGAAATCGTTATTCTCATCTTGAGCGATTTGATGAGAAGTTGCATTTATTCTTTCCATCTCCAACGACATAATTTTAGCTTGTACCATATGTAACCTCAAGAGTGTTGACGCAGAGCAGAGAGGGATTTTTTCGAAAAGATTCACGGTCATCTTTTCCTCTCATTTTTACAAATCGATCTTTTTTCCCACTTCCGGCGCTCTTGGAGTTGCGTCGTTTACGAGTCGCCGATGGGACTCATTACTCCACTTCCATCGATCATACTTTCCCAAAATTGATTTTCGTTTAGTCGACGCTAATGACGCGCGATTCGGAATAATTCCTCTCACTCAATCTTCCGCTAATTCGATCGAGTGAATCCGAGATATTTTTGCTGAGAATGGGATCCCGAGGGGAAATTATCGGGGACTGGAATTTATTGGTCGTTTTACTTCTTTGGGGCTTCTCGGTTGGAAATACTTCGTTGACATTCATTAGTGAGTTGAGAGCGATTCCGTCAATTCTTGCTGATTGGTGCCATTTTCGAATTTTTGTTCGAGAAGAATATTTTTCACCTCTAATTACTTGTTGCAAACGGTTATATCTTTTATTCCCGCTGTTTTGCTAGTGTCGCAAATTATAAAATTATTGTTACTTTCATTTATTTTATGTTTCTTTTAACGTTTGTATGCCGAGGTTGCATGCTATTTATAACCAATCATCCTTACAGTTTTTTGTTCTTCTCTACTTTGAAGGGATATAATTAGCGTGTCTCTCCTGAGGAATTTCTTTTGTTGAATGAAGACAGTTATTCAGGTACGATTGATGATAGTTTTCATTCAAGATATCTATTTTCTTAAATGTTAATTCTACAGCGACAGGAATTTGAGCAATAAGAATATTATATTATATTATCATTTATAGAATGAAATCTAGTGATGCGAAAATATTTTTTCATAAAAATGTGCGATTCTTGTTGGATAATGGATGGATAAAATAATGAATGTTCTACGAGTATCTATATGGGTGACACACAGCCCGCAACGCAAATACATGCATACATACTAGTACATATAAACGTCTTTATTGGCGAAATTGGGACTGGACAGTCCCAATATACCTCGTTACTCCTCTACCCTGTTTGCGTTACATATGAATGCCTTATAATGATACCTTTTGTATTTATTTTCCTATAAAATTATTTTCGCGCAACTTTTGATGGATTAATTATATTATCTGAGGTCTACTAGTATGTTATATCTGTCTGAGTAAGTGTATGTATGATTTTAGGAGAGTGGAATGTACTCTCTTTTGAATCTGGCCGTTTCTTTCTACGATCAATCTCACTATCGCTCTTAAAAACTGGTTAATAATTGAAAGTGCCATTTAAGCGCTTTCTATCATCTTTTGAATGTGAATAAAATAATTTTCCTATTATTAGTTTCGTCAGTGTGACTTGTATAATTAGTTTGATTACCTAACTCGCACAGGCATTTTCGGTTTGGGTAACGGTTCAAATGAAAAGCTAATGGAGTTTATACTATTATCTATTCATGCGATGGCTTGGCCTACTGAATTAGATCCGCTGCACACTTTTTTCACTGGAAAGCTAACCGAGTGACTCATTCATACTCAGTTTATCCGAAAATAATTCTCGGTCTTTCTTTTTTTTCGTGAAGTACTCATTTTTCCATAATCTCATTATCGGTTCTCCAACGCGGCGTTACATAGTCTCCGCTTGATGCGTTTCACATCGATTTTCACTTGCCCATAGCAAATGGGCGTATGATGATGATGGATTTTTAAGTTGCCGAGATCGATCAATTACAACCGCGCGACTGAGCGCATCTCTTCAAATCTTAATCCGATTATCCCATTCGGTGTTACCTCGTTATTTCCTTGCAAAACGGAGAGATTTTTAGCTCCTATTTTATTGAAATCATTCACCCCATTTTTCTATGATATTCCTCTCTTGGTATATTTGGATATCATTCTCCCTCTCAGTAACTCTACATTCATCTTTCATCTTCAACATAAAATTCTCCTATATTTTCTCCTGGGACAAAAAAAGGTTCCATTTGGATATTATTTTTTTACATCTCTCTTCACTTTTCAACGTCGTAGACATTTTTTATATCAATGACCTCCATCAAACAAAAGAATCCACTAATTAAAACTTCTTACGTCGATAACTCCAATGACGACTGAAAAATTTACAGCCAATTTAAGTGAACTGCTCATCGTGATTTGTTTTCTTTCAAGATAACTCCGGATTCCATTTATGCATGTCCTTATCTTATCTTGTAATACTCAAGTATTTTGTTTTAATTTTTCATATTTATTTTCATTTTTATCATATCTTATCATATAAGCTTTCTTACGATGGATTTACTTTGATTGATTATTTTGAAGTTATCAGAAAAACTTAGATAGGGTATGGTAAACATAAAAATAAATATGAAATTTTAAAATTAAATAATTGTGTGTAAGATTACGTTATCGGTTAAATCATGCATTGGTGAAGTGCTTAAGTAGTATCTTCTCATCCAAATAATCTTTTATCTAACAAAATTTTCTTAATAATAATGTAATTTTCTTATAATGAGTTTATCATAATCTTACGTTTACGATTACATAATGGTAAAAAATTTTAATATTTAAAGTGCGTGAGTTGAAAAATCGATGTCAACCTAGCAGGTTATGGAATTGGCTTGTATTTGGAATTTATATTATGAACTAATTATGGCTATGAGTGTATTCATGCACAGGATTCATTTCGAACGCCAAATACTCATATAGGTTATCTTTACAGATTTACCAAGGCCATAGATCTGTATGTGACCCAATTAAGATATACTTGAATATTGGGGATAAAATAGTTTCTAAAAATGTCTCATAGTATATCCTCCTCATTGTTATTCCTTAAATTTAATGCCGCATGATTTTTCAATCAATTTTCATTAATTTATTGGCTAACTTATTGGATCTTTTAGAAGATATTATTCATTATATGAGAAATTTCAGTCCGAACGCATATTTTTCCAAACCACTCCAAATCCTTACCGCTCCAAAAAAATAAAAAATAAAAAATCTTTGGTAAAGAATATTCCGATATCAAAATTATTCATTTTCTTCTTTATGAAAAAAAATTTACTCTTAAAAGTATTTTAAATGAAATGTTTTTATGAGTAAATTTGATATCCTACTTACTATTAATCAATAAGTCGGATATCAGACAATTTTGATGAAGATCACTTAGTGGAGTATAAAATCTGGGTCAACCATTAACATTATTGGCTCCTCATGAATCGATATTATAATGAGCAAATCAGGAGGGTATCCTTTATTTCGTCGATTTTTATTTCATTGGACGCACTTTCACCAGTTCAGCATCCCCAGCTCTTTTCTTTTTATAGTCTTTTATTAGATGGTCCCCTCTTCCCTTTAGCGGCAATCATTTTTCCTTTTCTCTTTTTTATTCCCTACTGCGAGAGGGGAATGAATGGCCAAGGGCCATATTCCACGTGATGTTCTGCCAAAACCCTTTCTTTTTACCTCCTCCCCGTCCTTTCACCTTAGGAATTTTTATCTTCCTTCATACAAGCCAACCACTTGCTCACCTTCGTAATAAGTTTTCTCCTTACCGAGGATATTACTTCGCCATATCATCGTCGTCCGGAGGCGTGTAAGTTGAATTGCTGGAAGATCCCCTTTATGTTCTCACGCATTCAGTTTAGTCCGAGTTCCAGCACTTGAGGGAGAGGCGTAATGGAAAATTCCGCCATTTTCACGTGGACTTTTTCAGCTGAAAGTGTCTGAAAGAATCCAGAGAGGAAGGGCTCAATCATCGCTAGAATTTCTCGCATATTTCCACGCGGCTTTTTCCTTCGTCGCGGACGTATCGAGATGTATTTTGAATGGATTGTAGTGCATTATGCAACTCTTTTTGGAATAGTTTCTCTTTTTTATTTTATTAGGAGTTAGCTTTAATTTTATGCATACCTAATTTCCGCTTCCTAACGGTGAAATATTTTTGGAGAAAATCGCAATTTCAACCATAAAAGTTCATCGGAGAATCGTTAAATTAAACATTTACTATAAAATTAAAGTATTAAAAGGAATGTAAAAGTTACTTTGCTGCTTTTTTAAACTTTTTTATTTAACAATTCTTCGATAATGACAGAATTTCACAAAATTTCGGCCTCCTCCGTGAATTTTAATAAAATTTTGTTATGGAAAAGGGAAGAACAAGACTTATACTATATCACAAAAATGTTTATTTGTTAAGCAACCTAGGTTTAGACCCCTTGGGTCATCATCAGGCAATGAACCAAGGGGTCGAAACCTTGGTTGCTTAACAAATAAACATTTTTGTGATATAGTATAAGTCTTGTTCTTCCCTTTTCCATAATGGAGAACTATCACAAAGTTAAGACCGAACTGGTGGAAATTTTTTTTATTGAAAATTTTATATCTGCAATAAATTGTATAATAATTAGGAACGGGAAATTAAAATTGACTTATCAAGGTGATGTAATCTCATTAGATTAAAAGTGCAGTACCACAAAGTATTGAAATATAGTATTATTTTATTAATGAAGCCAGCTTTACTTATTTCGTTTTCGATGATAGTGTAGAGTGAACACAATTTTACCTCCGAAGTTCTAATATTACCAGTCATTCTTTTTGTAACAGAACATTTTTCTGGGTTTACCTGTGAATTATTGAAAAACTTGTAAGTTTACATTGTGAGGGAAAGGCAACATTCTCTAAATTTACTTCTACTCATTAAACATTGTTTCCTCTTTGCTGAATGACTTTCAGAAGCGTGAGAGGTACATCCTGAATAACTCTTCAACCTAAAGCGGTAGCGAATTTAATTTAGCGCAGCTGATTCGCCCAGGAATGTTATCTAAGCTTCGCATTAATATCGCCATTTGTTTGGTGAACTTCTGCGTGAAACCCGTCAAAGAGGAGCTGTATTAATTTGAATTAATGAAGTTGTATATTGGGCAGCTGTTCTGTATTTCTACTCAACCTTTCCTCTTTCATTTTACTTTCTTTTAAATGCATAATTCATCACGGAAATCAGTGAATCAGGATCTGTTGTGGTGGATGTTTTCTGATTGCGTTTGAATTAACGCTTAGCTTTGGAAAGGTATAACTGTACGCCATATTCTTCACTTTTAATAGTAAATGATTTTAATCTTTAAGATTTCTTATATTTTAAGAAAAAATAATATTCTTTCAAATGCAGGGGCTTCTGAATACGAAGAAAAAGAAAACAGGATATTAATACGGGATAATCAACTTGATAATGATGCTTAAGCATTGAAACATGTCGTGTGTGCTGTGATTTGTTGTGGAAGTGCTAAGTTATTAAACTTGGAAATAGTTTCAATTGAAAAGTGTTTCTTGTTTTCTTTTCTTCGTCGTTGCGAACTTCCAAAAAGTTACTCGTCATTTCCTTAACATTATCTTTAAGGTTCTGAAAATCCAAGTACGGGGTTTTCGATAAAAGCGGTCCCGGGATCGAATACTAGTGGAACCCCTATTTGCGAAATAGCTTCAGCCATCCAAGCAATAATAACAATAATAATAATTTTTAAGTGTAGCATAGGTTCAAAATATTTTTTCTTTTATGCTTAACGACTACGGCGATTTTTTCACTATTTCTTGCAACGTTATTTTCAACCGAATAGAAGGTTTGTTGCTTCTTGGAGTACAGAATTCCCAGAGACAAAATAGTGCGTAGATGTATATAGGTTATGTTTTATCATTGTTGCTCAGGGGAATTTTCCAGGGAAATCACATTCATGAATGTTCTAGCTCCTCGTTCTAACGTTCCCTGAATTCCACTATCCTTTATTTTCCCAGTGTTCCATCTCCTCTATCTAACCCTTTCGTAACAATTTCCCGTAATATTTCTCTAGGCCACATTCCCGTGATAACCTTCCATTCTTTCTTGCGTCAGTTCCCTCCGCTCATATTTTCTCCTAAGGGTTCCAATCATATTTTTCTATTCTCTCTTTTCCCTTCTATTCTCCTTTGGTTCCACCTTTCCCAGTCCTGTCACTCCTCCTCACTTGTTCCATTTGTTCACTCTCACTCCACATCCCGATGTCAATTCCATTTTTCCTCACAAATTTGTACCCTTTATTTTCGTCACCAATCCGATAGCTGCTTGTTTTTATCTTAAAGTGGTGCTTCGGATTAGTACGTATTTTAAGAATGTGACTGAGTTTTGAAGCTTAACAATTCGTACTTTTTTCGCTAGAGTTATCTGTCGTGTTTATAATAAGATTGAGATATCCATTTGCTTCTAAATGATAAAACCTTCATTGTTAATTAACCTGATAACTATATTTTTGGTTTTATTATGGGATAAATAAGGGTATGATTTATGTTTGTTTTCATCCGGTCATGTCGTAATTTTCATTCATTACCATCTTCTGGGTAACTACTATAAGGAAAGTTCTTGTCTTTTCGATGTAGCATGTCTTCTG
The DNA here is from genome assembly GCA_036926295.1 of Pachydiplax longipennis. Classification (NCBI taxonomy): domain Eukaryota; kingdom Metazoa; phylum Arthropoda; class Insecta; order Odonata; family Libellulidae; genus Pachydiplax; species Pachydiplax longipennis. Next base: position 1,580,298 of record JAVFKF010000014.1, on the reverse strand, counting down.
ATTGAATTTCGACAAAAATATGTATGTATCATTTTACTGGCACTGTCTCAAAAAATGTTGTCATTTATCAATTTATTTGTGAATTAAAATTTTAAATTTGCATCGAAAATTTAAGGGATCGTTCCATCTTTATTAACCATCTAATTGTAGATTTCCCTAACGCATTCGCTCTCGATTTTTAACCAATATTTCCTTCAATGGGAGATTTATCTGGCAAAGGACAAATTTAAAGACGATAATCAATCCCAGAAAACTTAAATATATAGAGGCCAAAACTAATGAATGAGAGTTTGTGAGTTTATATTTTTGTAAGAGCGATTGTAATTATAAATGTAACGATTTATATAATCTTGGAGTCGTACGATGCTGATTTCATGTTCTGCTCTTGCATTTTATCTGTACAAAATTCAAAGGAATAGACAAAATGATTTCGATAAGAATTTTCCTTGACTTTATTGCTATCGCTTGCCCGATGCAATTTTGAAAGGAATTTTACCATTTCGTAGAGATGAAAAGAATATTTTTTAATACGTATTCCTTCTTTCCACAGGTGAGTCCCACTTTTCCGAATACGGATGCATCAGGAAGCAATCTCTCCTTTGACGTAAGTAACTGAGTGATCTGTGCATATCTTGACGGCATCCCGACTTGAATAGTGACTGCAATGCCGTGAAAGCTTCCCAATCATCTTCTTGCTCTGCATATATCTTCCCCATCAAAACAGCAATCCCATTGGGAAGTTTTTAGTTTGAATGGTGAATTTTGAATGAATATATGCTATTGGTGTGATACTTAAGTCAATTATTTTTAAGAATTATACTGTTTCATTCCACAATGTAGTTCTGTTACCAAAGAACAAATTTAAAGAAACTCCCTCGCTTAATTTTTCCTATCTAATGATATATTCTGAGAATATAATGCTTAATTAATTGTAAATGCTCATTCAGCACTCGTTGCCGAATGACCATCCAGTTCATTCCTTAAATGAAAAAATAAATTATTTTTTTTATTTTAACAAGCACATTCAAAATATCCTCGTTATAAATTAGAATTATAAATATTATCACTGATTTCAATGATAATCATGGGCAGCATTTCAAACTCTTTTTTCTCATAGAATAAAAACGTTGCAAATAAAAAGTCTAAATTACTTCTAAATTATTTGCTACTTACTCATGCCAAATTGGTTAATTGGTTTCTCAGTCAAAATAAAAATAGCATGCAAGTATATTCTAGGACTCTATTTGGGTACAGTGCTCATATATTATAAGTTATTTGGACACAAACGGAAATTTTATTGATATCGGGTTAGTATAACATAAGTTAAGTGTTACTTTTTGTTCTTCTTACTAGTATTATGCTTGACAATAGTAATATCTTGTCGAGATTCAGCATTTTATGGAATCAGGGAGGCGTGGGACGAGCACAAATGCCATCGTGGTAATGTGCTTAATCTGGGCGATCGCTGGAGCATGAAACCGTATTAATCGCCATCAATACCCATTTCTGTGGTCGTCCTTCATCGGCGGCCTTCGCCAGGATTATAGAAAGTGACTTTTGACGTCATCAATGCGCGATGGGAAACATCGGAGCAATCTCCCTTGACGAATCTCTCAGCGGAATTTCAATCAGCTCGCAAGAAAATTCCTCTCTGGATGTTTAAAGAGAAGTTTTCCCTGCATTTCGATTCCCCGTTGCTTTCGTTCATTTTGTTCAATATTGCTCAGAGTATTTTCTTGTCTAAGGAGTATGTCAGTATTTTATCGGAGAGATGAACTGAGCTATGTATGTACATTGCACACTTTCCATAGCTTCTCTTTCCTTCTGAAAACCAAAAACAGGCACATAAGTCTGCGAATTTCTTTTCCTAAAGATAGTGAACTGAAATTCATGAATACTCGGGTAATGTAATGTGAGATAGAATCTCCATGACATGAGTGAGAGACGGACTTCTTTCGTATTTACTTAACTGCTATCATTTCGTGGAAATATTCAAGGTATTCATGTATTTGAAATGTATAACAGATTAAGCAATAATAAATCAGGAACGATTTTACCCTAAGGTGCGTATACTATGAATTTATGATACTATGTTCATTATAGGAACAATTTTTCATTGACGAAAAATACTTGGGATCTCTTTAATATTTTCAGAGTTAATTCGGTCATCGGTCAGCTCCCCTGGATAGTCGAGTGGGTAATGCGTTTCATTTTGTTGAGAGCGGTTCCTTGTTCGATTACCGGTGTGGATCACGTGCGAAACTTCCTCAATTGACGAACTATTTTTAAAATTACTACTGCCACTAGATTTTCAGTAAATACTTATCGATATAAAACGTACATTTTTTATAGATAGAATTCTAATTTCGGTCTTGGTGGAATGTTGATCCATATTTTAACAACTAAAATTTGTAATAGCTTTTAATTTTGGGGCCTCCAAATAACCAATTAGTTAGCGCATTCGCCTTTGGGGAAAACAGTTTTCTGGTTCGATTCCCCGCAAGTTGCATCTGACGTCAGCTGTCGAACACAACCTCGAAAAACACTGCCTTAAATTTTAAATCTCTGTAGTAAAAAGGATATTTTTCCTATCATCAGTATAAATTTCCGTAATCACTAAATATTTAACAATCTCCGTAATCAATCCTGGACGCCATCTAAAACGCCCTGATGAAGCACTTTAATTTTACACACATCTTTAAAAAAACCTACGCCGAACATAAGTTTCTAGGTCGCGTCCTCCGTTTTAATCAAATATCTCATCGAAATAACAAACTTCGCGCTCGTAATCTCGTACCGCTCCGCACTGGAAAATCCTTTTGCAAATCCCCTCGTCCTTCGGAGCAAATGTAAACAAAGGGACATGCAAACAAATAGTTCCGTCTACCCGTCGATTATCTGCGACGAGAAGAATGCGTTGCATATGCGGGTCATCCTTTTGCCCTTTGCCACGCGATTTACGGAATGCAATTCGGGGAATGGGTTCTCTCGATGGGATTAAATCGGCCGACGATTCGAAAGGAAGCGTTCGGCGGATAAGAGATATGAAGGTTTTTATCTTCCTCGTTCTGAACGTATGGAGCTCTCTCTCTCCCAAGTTTTTTTTCTCTCCCTCTTAATTTAGCGTTCCTGGAGATAGGGACGACAGGATAGATGATGCTATGGCTCGAGGAAGAGCAATTGCAAATGAGTGCGGATCGTACAAAAAATAGACGCGTGCGCTCCTTTTTTCTCCTTCGGCCGAAAGATGGAAAGTATGGGTATTTGTTGGAAGATGGACTATTTTTCGTTTTATGGGAGTGAAAAATCGTGATTTCTGTGGAAGTAGTTTTAAGTTTGACTTTAAGGTGACTGTCTAACATTATATTTTCTCACGCTAATGTAAATTAATTCAATATGTTGGGGATTTACTGTGTGTAAGCTCATTTTAAAAATGAAACCAATTTTAATTCTTAACATAAAAATTAATGAAATAAATAAAAACAAACGAAATTAATAAAAATAAACTAAATAAATGAAAATTAACAAAACGAATAAAAATTTAAGAATTAATAATAGCTGATGAAATAAATAAAATTTAACAAAATCAATTAAAATGAATAAATAAATGATTGTATTGTATTGTATTTATTTCCATAATGTAAACGTTTTTCTTGAGACATCTTAATTAATTTTTCTTATCTTAAAGCAGTATTTTACATAGATATGCATTCCCCATGTATAGCATATACATTTTCGGGATTTGTATTCACCTTATAAATCTTCCGATCGCCGTATTTCTGAAATTTTCGTCGATATATGGATGGATGGATTAAAAGCGAAACTAGGATTTTGGGGTTGGTGGAAGCCCAAAGGAGTTAAATAATTCAGTGAACATTTTCATGAACTCCGTAGATGATACTAATCCTGAATACCGAGCTTAGTGGACCCTAATGGCCTTGAGTACTGTACCAAGATCGCCGTTAATAAGCTCCTATTACTCTACATGATGTTTTGAAGCCTCTAACTTTCGATACAACCCTTTGTTAACTTCTTGCGATCTTCGAAGCCTTAAGTTTTGTTCTCTATTAAATTGTCTACTCAATTTAGACGCATGATGAGCACTAAAATATGAACCAATATACTTACGGCTGATAGCTTTAATTGCATTTCGTATCTATAACACTGTGAAATAAATGATAATTTATTGGTATTAAGTGTTATGAGCGCGTTTACTTAATGGTTTTACTTGAATTTTCTGAAATTTTTACATTTCTTCTACTTTTCTTCTTTTAAAAATGTCATTAAAATAGGAATCAATTAAGATATTTTGGGAGAAATATTTCGTTATAGAGAGAGAAATTCAAATCTGGCAAATTAAAAAAAAAAATCAGATTGGCAGCTCGACCGAATCGTTAAGTACATTTTTAGCTTAAGTAATTAGCTTAAGTAATTTTAAGTACTCTTTTAGCTTAATTACTTGTACATTCTCTCAGATTTAACGCTTTTTATCTTATTATTATATCGCGTTTAATGCTCAAGTGATAGAAAATATCTTATGATTCTTATCTTATGATATGATATTATGCGACCCCCCTGTTACTTCGGCCTATCCGACAATGAGAACAAAATAAGAGAAATAGACGCTAGAACAAATCGTTTTAAGAACTCATTCTTTCCGCGAACAATACGCGATAGTAATAGGCTAAAAAAGTAGCTCAATCGTTTGGTGTTTACACCCCCTGCCACACGCCGAAGGGCGGCTTGCAGGGTATTCATGTAGATGTAAATGATTCTATATTATGTCCACTACTATAATTTATGCTCATTCAAACAATGACACTCTGGATATAAAAGCACACACATTTGATTTCAGCCATCTATCATAGAAATGCATGTATACGAAGATCATTTTTAAAAATGCCGACAATCCGCTGTTCACATTTCTTTGCTTTCACTCATCACTGCTAAGAAGTCTTCTCTATCTTTCCTCATCATCGATTCTCGCATTTCTGTTAATACAAATGCAAAGGCATAGGATTTGCGTATCTCGCCTAGCTATTCCCTTTGCGTAGGAAATTCCCTCTCGCGTCCACTAATGGATTTCTCGTCCTCCGATTATCCCGATTTCCGTGGTCTCGCGGGACCTTTCCTTCGAGTCCATCGGAAGCCATTTCGCACCGCTCTGTGTCCGATTATTGGATATTCTCGCCTGCTTCACTGATCAACGCCATCTTCCAATAGATTGACACGATCGGGTTTATCCATGTCCGAGTGGTGACGTCCTTCATTCTTGTACTTGAATTTCCTCTTCATTGTTCCTTTTAAAGACACGTGCGCTACTTTTCTGAAGCCAATGGAAAAGAATTACTTAACCGCATCATCGTTGCCTTTCATTTTCGATCTGAACCTATACTTCTGATGTATGGTACAGTAATGTATACTACCAAAATTGGCGCTTTAACACATTGCAAGTTGAATTAACTCATTTATTTATGATGAAATGAAAGGATTCAAAAATTTACCGTACCACTGGATTTTATTTATCACAACCTAGGTTTCGGCCCCTTAGGCCATCTTCAGGTGAATAAACCAGAAAACAATTTCAGTCAGTATATGAAGGAATGGAGGGGAGGGGGAGGGGAGGGTCCAAGAAAGGTTAGGTGTGGGAGGGTTGGGAAGGAGGAGAGGTTGAACATAGAAACTTTGTAGTTGCGGAAAGGATAGGGGAGGGGAAGGGGAAGAAGTTGTCGTTGATGGTAAGGACGTTGGGACGGGAAAGTGATTTTAAAATTTCCAATTGTTCCGCCGAGTCCAAGCAATGTCCTTTCTTGTGGAAGTGGAGGTATTTCATGTCCCACGAGGATTGGTGCCCGGTCTCAAGGAGGTGTTTGGCCATTTGGGATACTTCCGGATGGTTGTTCCGGAACGCTGCTTGGTGTTCTTTCCTCCTGGTGGTGTATCGGCGGCCCGTCTGACCCGTGTATATGCCGTCACAATTAAGGCATGTTAATTGATAAACACCACTCCTCGCGGACGGATCAAGCTTGTCTTTGCCATTCCTCACCAGGTCTTCTATTTTCAAGGAGGGCCGGAAGGCTACTTTAAGTCTCTCTTTAGGGAAGTGCCGCGCTACCTGTATGGATCCCTTTCCGAGGAACCGGAGAGAGCAGCGTCGCGGGGGTTCTTCCTTGTCCTTACTCCCGTAAATGAGTTTGCAGCCTTTCTTCTGCTCGTGCTTAGCGATCAGTCTATCCACTAATGTGGTCGGGAAGCCGTTGGCTGTGGCCATTTGCTTAATTGTAGCCACTTCCTCGGAAAAATATTTTTCATCATAATGGAAGCCTACCACAAAGTCAAGGCCAACATAGTAAATTCTATCATTTATTTATATTAAACCACAAATTAGTACATCAAAGAATCTACCAGGGTTTCGATGCGTGGCATCTTCAAAAAGAAGTAAAGATACAAAGTAATCCTGATTGTATAGGAACTAAGAAATTTTTGCCCGCATCTATTTTATGTGAATATGTAAAATGAATTATGTAATAAATCTGTACATTTAACTCACTTTGTGTCATGAGTTCTATGGCATCATATGACATTTTCATCTCATACAATACTACCAGGCCAAGGTCTGGACCATCGATATTATTATTTTTGATTTAATTTAAGTTTCTATAACGACTCATCTCACACTCATGAAATATTAAATCTAATATTGATTCTTTATACATGTCCTAGCAGTACGAGGATAGCTTTCTCATGTTACTCTCTCATATGAAATATCTAACATGAGGTTTCGTCCCGTTAATATTTATTTTTTCATGTTTGTAAAATAATAATTTGTATTTCGTCGCAAATTTTAGGCTAAAACGGCTATGGTTTCATTGCTATCTCATCACCATCTGCTCATCTTACGATCTTCAAAACTTATTACGATTACACGGCACTGATGCCGAAGTTCCAGCGCTTTATATATCTCAAGAGAAGATTCAGTAAAGTTCGCCTCAATGACATCTTCCATCACTCTCTGCTGATGACCTACTTAGTTGGCTCTTCTCCTTTTACAAAAGCTATCGCTTTCGTGCTCTCTTCCATTCATATTCTTCGATCCTGATTTCGTTTGTCTTCTTCTCATCTTCTGCATTACCCCATATTCTTCTCCATAACTTCTAATTTCTAAATATTCCTTTTCTTGTAGTACGCATTTCTTCGTTTCAAACAAACGATAACTGTCTAAATAACGCTTTTAATCGATTTTTAATAAAGCTGAAATCGAGTTTTGCAATGAACAACGAAAGACTGATATGTGTATTGTAACGACTATTATTAAAAGATTGTTAATGACTATCATTGCAGTACAGATTTTAGTCCCTATAAACATTTTTAGATAACAATAGGCCAGAAATCAATTTTTTCTTGGATAAACTCGATGGTGTTTGAAGGTTAAATGGAAGAACTCTTTAATAATCCCTAAGAGTTAAATAAATTTTTTTGATCCCCCAAATGTAATTTATTAATTTCCCTGTTACTAACTAATAATGTTGCACAGGAAAGAACCGGTAGTGACATCAAAAATTATATTTATAGACTCGGCAAAGTTTAATTAATTTTTTATGATTCGATATTTCAGGGTCCATGACAGGGTTTCATGCTTACCTTGCCGTCCACTGTGCTAATCCTGTGAAGTAGTCCTTCGCTTCCCCTAAAACTACAGTGTCTTAACTTTACACCTAAAATATTTATCCTTGTACTGAATCGAAATATACAATCACTTTCTCAAAAAAAACGTGATTTTCATACTCGGTGAGTAACCAAACAATACGATGGATGAGTATTCAGAATATAAGTATCATCTCGTTTCATTCACACCCCAAAATGCAACGTAGCGAAATTAATAACCGACACGTTTTGTGGGCCAAATAGACAATAGTTTATGCACCAGGAAACCCCGTAAATTTCATTCGCGGGAATTAAATTTTATCGACGTAGCATGACCATAATGTGCACTCGTTAATCACTCAACTGGCAACCTAATTACATCGTTTTCGAAGCATACTTTTCTAAAGCGTGATGGATGGGAATATGGCGCAATTCCGATCCGCAAATGAAAGGCAGAAAAGCAATTTGTCGAGTAAACCATGTCCGCGCCACAGCTTAATAATGTTATCAACGCCATTCGTGCCCGTGGTTACCAAAGCACGCTTAGATTTCAACTTATGGGAGCAATTTTTTATCGGAGCTTCCATTTTCACGGCGGTGTTTATAACCCTGTTAGAGTTTACCGTTTATCCCCTTTCTGTTTTTTTCATTGCCTAGATTTAACTTTTCCGTCGACTAAGCTTTTAAACAAAGCCTATGAAAAGCGGTCATCTAAACAAGGAGGCAGTTTTGGCTTTCTTTGCTCGGTTCTAGGAGCTGATGCATTGTTATTTTTTATGGAGGTCATATTTATTCTTTCCCTCTTGCGGCGGAGTTTGCCGAAAATCTTAAAGTAATCCTTAATTCATTTTTTTCCAATCTTTTGCTGTTCTAATATTTTGAAGCGTTTGAGGTGGAGCAAAGCTAACAGATATTAAGGTCTGTTTGAAGAATTCATTGAAGGAGATTGATAGTCTTCCCAAAAATGGACTACGATACATCTATGAAGGGCGTTTTCGAAAGTGAAACGTGATAAACGAGTATATTTATATTATTGAAATTGCCTTAAATAATTAAGGAATTGAGTTTATTTAATAATAATAGGCATTCAATACAAACTTATCACATTGAAATTAAAACTTAAAGAAGAAAAACACGAAAGAACGCACAGTAAAACCCGATTTCAGGGAAACAAGGGAAAACAACGTTCTAAGAGGGATATTAAGAATTTTATTTTCTTACATTAGAAAGCAAAAGTAAATTTTGTATCCGTAATTTTAAAATAAGTGCTTCACACCATAGAACAAAAAGGAATTTTCTTTTTCTTGCTTTACTTCTTTACAGCAGTGGATATATTGAGGGTTCGCGAGCCATTGTTTAGTTATTCTAGTTTACGTCTCATCACACTTTTTATGATTGGTCTGCTTCTCGTAGAGAGGGGGAGCATTTTCCTTATTCAGCATTTCCGTATTTTCTGACTCTTCAATGAAGGATTTTTATCAGATAGACTATGAGCGAAGAATATCATGTACATTTATCGGACTATAGACTGAGATGGAGTATTGGCTGTAGGCAGTGCATCTGAGGAAGGGAAAAGTCCGCCTTAAAAGCGGGTAGCAGAGCGTCATAAGCGGTATTATTACCATGTGATTAGTTTGAATTGGACCGTGACCCTAAGAAAACTGCGTATCAAGTGGAATATTATCTTAAACGGGAGCTTTTTAAACGGGTTTAACCGAATATAGAAGTGAGTTGGTGTATTTTAAATCTGTACATAGAAATGGGGAATCAGCGGTAGTATTAAATGAATAAAATACAACATTTTCCAATTAATTGAACGATATTCACGCTAATTAAATTGTAGTTTTGGATCAAGAATTTCATTTACTTGATTAGCATCCGTAGTACTCGATTTATAATTGCTTTGATGGTGCCTATGGTGATAAATCATCGATAGCTGTGGGGAATTTGTAATACCCAGTCATCCATGTCCATTGTGACCTGACATCTGGACAAGAAGTTAAACAAGGACACTATAAACATCCGACTTTCAAGGGAAGTTTTTCTCAGTATAAAAGTCCCATTTTCCCGATTAATATTATCCACGATTCTATAAAAACATTAGACCCTTTCTAATCCGTAGATAATAATAAATCGCCATTCTGAAAGAAAATCAAGATATATTTTTCCACTTTCTTTCCTCATCGTCCCTACATCCTTCTTTCTGTTTCGAATCTGATTTTGGAAGCCTATTTCGTATTTATCCCCAATATTTGCCCTTTTGGTTCCGCGGGGTCTTTTAATTCCGTTTTAAAGCCCAGTTCAATCGGTTGAAAGGGCCTAATTCGAGGCCGACATCGGGTTTCTCCGCTTATTTATTTTGTTTTGGGGGAACTCTCCATCCATCGCCGGACTTTCTCTCGACCCTTCTTTCGACCTCTCGATGTGGAATATTTGCTTTTGCGTATTTTGACCATCGAGTTCATCTTTCACTTGCTCATCTCATATTGGCCTCATTTTCCTCATATGTCAGCCCCAACGCTTCGTCCTTTTCGGCATTTCATGGTGGTCTTTATGAAAGGCATATGTATCGTAACCAGAGGTTTGACATCTTGAAATGAAAAACAAATCGTCTCTTCCACATCATATTTTTAAATTGATATGTTTCTTCGTATCATATTAATTAAAAATCGGCGGTGGGAGTTGCGTGTTTTTCCTTTCAAAATGGTTGCTGTGGAAGACAGCGAAGTTAAAAATGATCATTTTAATATTACAGAGAGTAAATTTTTTAGAGCATATTATTCTATTTATTGTAAAATTTACATGTACTTAAAGGATATACTTTGGTTACTTAACCCGGAAATTAATCTATGTAGCATATATTTTTGGCTTGAATTTTTCTTAAAGTGACATTTATTTTCTATATTTCAATGAATCTCTACGAATTCTGGATGAAATGTAGTTTCGAGAAACGTATTATATGTTTCAAAGCTCCTACATAGATTATGAATTGCTGTGTGTATGAAATATGGTCCTTCGTGACCTTTTGTTTCTTTCATGAGAGCTACAATATTAGCAATATTTTTATTTAATTTTTTTTCCATGTTGAAAGATTATATATTATATCATGTATTAACATGATCTCGAAAAACTTTATCTTGCTTCTTCTTTCGCGATGAAGTTTCAAAAATAATACTTGATAGATAAAATACATAAAATGGCTTTCAAATTCAAGGTAATAAAGCAGAAATCAAAATCGCATGATCCTTATCCCTTACGTTTTGCCCTTGGTGAAAGTTGAATGGATTGGAGTAATGGAGGCTTAAGCGAAAAATCAATTCTTCGCCAAAGAAATAAATCCGGAGTGAAAGTTGGTCCACTCCATCTCGGTTAAGAATAAAAGCGCAGAATCTGTCTCTTTGTTTTTTAATGAAAATTCGGATTTATCGACCAAAGAGACGTTGAATAAAGCTATCCCATCCAATGTCATAGCTTTATTCAATAGCTTGAATAGTCATTTGCAGAGTGCCGAGCTTATTGGAAGTAGTTAGTAATCTATGGTTTCTTTTTACCTTTCGAAGAATTGGCCTGACGTTTACTGGCATATTCGGCAATCGGAAAATTTTATGAACCTCTCAACTCTAGAAGGGTCTAGCTCTCTTCAAAAATCTATTTCACTCTTTACCTTTTTTATCTTGCTTCACATATGCTATCCTACATTCACAAGTGCTAAGAAATTTATTTTCCAAATCTGTTTTTCAAAGCCCAACATTAGCATCTATATAAGTCATCATTTAAGTGTCTAATGAGAGATTATTGGCAGGTTTTGTTGTTAACAAATTCTATCTTCTCATGGCTTTACTTTTTCTGTGTATTATGTAATATAAATTTTCGACCTCTTTAAAATTTTGTATAATTCTCATTTTCATCTTTAAAATATCTCACTCAATACACATCAATCACTTACACTCAAATAAGGGGTAATTCAGAACACATGAATTCAAAGGACCGAGCTCGAAACGAAATTCAAACCCAGGACTATAGGTTGCAATGCTAACACGTTAAATCTTTCACCAAGAGGCCGACAGTGTGATAAAAGTAAACCCAATTCAAACTACCTTTTGACCTTTCAACAACAATCTCGCTCCTCACCTGAAACAGGTAAATCGAAGTAATTCGTCCGATCCATTAGTATGTGAGCGTAAGTTGACTTTAGCTCCATATGATCGTCGGTTAGTTATTCTAATGGATAGAAAGGTGAGAGAGAGACGTGATTTAATCCGAAGTTAATTAGCATCATTGAGACGGAATGTGCCGGCTTGGATGGAACGGTGGGCCGGATCCCAAGTTCAGGGAAAGGATGGGTAAATAAACAGTGTGCTGAAGAGTGACTCCTCTACGGAAAATCAATCCGGTTTCGCTGGTACTCTCTCACCAAAACACGTCCTCTTCTCCCATCGTTCACTTCTCTTTCACTCTATCGTTCTCCATTTCCTCTCTTTCTCTCCTTCTTCCCTTTCATATCTGCACATTCATTTACCCTTCCCGAAAACCTCTTTTATAATCTTATCCCACGTCTTCCCTTTCATGACTTCGTAACCGTATTTATTCATACGAGTTAATATTGCTTGAGAAAGGAGCTAAATCCGAGGATGAATTATGAAGACTTCATTTTCACCGACGGTGTGGTTGTTTTGTCTGTATAATGCTAGTGCTCTCCGTCTCATAATTTCTCGCTACCGATTTTTTTCGTTCTCGTTATATTCCCGCGCGTTTTTCCTCGTCTCTTTTTTCGTTTTAAATGGGATTCTCTCTCCACGGAATTGTCTGCTTTGTGTTCATTCTGAAGTTGAGGGGGAAATGTATCAGCGTTGCAGAATTGAAAATTTAATATTAGTTATTTTCATATAATCATCATATTAGTATTACTCATCGTAAACGAATAGTGGATTGTTGGTATTTTATGTTAGAAATATTAGTATTGTTAGAAGTGCTACGACAGCTGTGGTCACCTCACACCTGAGTTTCCTCGGGGATTCTAACCCGGGGTCGCTTTTGCTTAAGAAGAACGCGCTACCCACTTGGCTACACCTCGGAACTTTATTAATATCGAAGCGCTTCAATATTTTTAAAATTTTTCGATAAAACAATTGTACCATATATTTCGTCATCTAGTCTTGCAATTAGATATTGCATCAGATATAGTTTCTATTTTTATCAGTTGTAAAGAAGTTGTTTAATAAATATCTGAGAATATTTTCTTGAGGGAAATTCAACTTAAGTTTTACAAGGTGATGGCAGTTCCTGCAATGTTATATGGATCAGAATGCTGGGCAGCAAAGCAAAAAGAGCTTAAACAAATAGAGTCATCGGAAATGCGATTTCTACGGGCAGTGAAAGGATGTACAAGGCTGGATAGAATAAGGAGTTCATCCATACGGGAAGAACTAGGTATAGAGGCGATGTTAGACAAAGTAACAAGCTACAAGAATAGCTGGAGAGAGCATGTCGAACGTATGCCTCAAGAAAGGCTTCCAAAGCAAGCTCTGGAGTACAAGCCATTAGGCAAAAGAAATGTTGGTAGACCAAGGCTTAGATGGTGAAGCCGGAACAGGCAATGTGCCTAATCCTGGAAGGCAGAAGAAGAAGAAGAAGAATATTTTCTTACTTTTCAATATCTTATACTGATAAAAAGAAAGTTATGTTTCCTTAAAACTTTAATTCTTTATTAAATCAGCTAAGACTGGATCGTTTAACTCCGTTCTAAATTTGGCTGGAAAATAGTTTTCAGTTGATAGCGAATGCATGAAATTCTTTGAAAAATAATAGTGAAAAAGATTATTTGGTTTTAACTTGGACAGTTTCCATCTAGATTGGACATATTTCATTTGGTTGTATCCCATTCCAATTGATGAGCTTGTGAAAGATGAAATGAATTGAAAACAGCGGAAAGTGAGAGGCCTAGGTTTGAGTCTCAGTTGTATCGCTAATTTTCGTAGCCAGGTGTACATATCCTTCTCTAAGGTGGAATACGTTTTCCTCATCCTCAAGTTGGTGAATTTACGAAATAGTTTAAGTCGATTATATTTGCTGGAAGGCTTTAGAATCAAATATGAGACTTGCAGCAGCAGAAGAATCAAATCAATAATTTCTTGATTAACTTTAAAAGAGATAGATGAGATGCAGAATGCGACGTTGATATCACGTCGGAAAAGAGATCGAAATTAACAGAGAAGAGTTTAAAAAGGTAACCTGAAAAAAATTAATCCTTAAGATATAACAGGCTTTATAATCATCGCATTAAAAGACTCATCGTGATACCTGAAAACATAAGTGGCTTTCCCTGAAAAGGAAGATGTCTCCGAGGCAAACGCCCCTTTCCTACGTCAACCCACCCGTCCCATGCTGATCTCTTCTTTACTTTCACTTTCTTCCGCATCTCTCTTCCTTTTCATCTCCCCCTTCTCACAAATCAACCTCCTCTCTCAACCCCTTCTATCCCTCCAACGTGACGTCATTCCCTCCCCACCCCGCATCCCCTGCATAATCCATTTAGGGCCTCTCCCTTCGCCTCTTCCGTTCCATTCTCTTCACCTTTTCCTCTTCCCTTTCCTCCTTCATTCCTGTACTACATTTTCCTTCGCCTGTTTTATGCCGAATTTTTCTTACGCGGCTTTTATGAGTCTGCGAAATTTTTTCGATCGCACCTCCTCTTCCACCGATTGTCATAAATAAGGCCTTTTTTACGAATCCTTTCTTTCCAGAGTTATTTCCGATGGCGTATCATCCTCTAAAAGAGATGAGCCTTCCTTTCCGCATAAACGGGTGATATTTCTATGGGAATTTCATTTGCCTTTATCCGTTTGTGTCGTATTTTCATTGTGACGAGGGGGAGTTTTTCGGTGTATCTTTTCGGTGGTGATTATTGTAAGCTTTAATTGGGCTCAAATGATGAATTATTGTCTGGATATTAATTCAATGTCGTGATCGGAGTGAAAATTCAATTTTCACGAGCAGTTGTCGTTCGAATCGTATACGAGTAAATAATAGCACGGTCATGTCGCTGGTAATTAAAATTTTAATCAATCGTTATATCGGTTATCTGTCTTTATTGCCTTATTTTATTAAATTAACGTATATTAAGTATTTTTCGATGCCATGATAAATTCTCCTTCACCATCGTAATTAACTGTACGGTGATAAATTGCATTGTTATTCGTTATATCATTATTTCGCATTCGATTCTGTAATCTTTGTAGTTTTGATTTACGAAAAGTAAAGCTTTCCCTTTTTTATTTTAATACATAGGCTGCGACGCAGTTTATATTTTAATTGAGAAATTCAAACCGATTTTTTCACAAACGTGTTTCATTGAAAGAAATTTAAGTCAAATAATTAAAGCCTGTAGTAGATTAAAATAAAAAGCATTTATCAGAAGTTAATTCGGGTATAATTAAATGAAATAATTATCGAACAGTCAGGTAACCCGTTCGGTGTAACCGGTCCCGGGTTCGATTCCCTCTAGAAGCTCATGCGAGTGAAATGACTTCAGCTGTCGAACCATTTCAACAATACTACTACTTCTGCGATTACTTACCAGAAGTAGAAGAGATTTTTAATAACCAAAAAGATCGAACGATAAGGATTGACACAGATAGGACTGTTAAAAAGACAATAAAACATGAGCAGGGATTAGAATTAATCTTATTAGTCCAGGCATCCGAGGATTTCAATCTATACTTAGATTTCTGTGTCTTTTGACTTTTAATCTCCATAGCGGTACAACTAAGATTTTTTTGTTTGAGTGAAATATGCAAATACCATTTCAAGTCTTAAAACTCAAATAGCTTTTAAGATGAAGTCATCTGAAAAAAGCTATCTAAATTATTTACATGTTCTCGAAGCGAAACCATTGAGGCCCGTTCAATTTTATGGGTTGAAAATTTTTTAGAGGAACGGCGAGAAATATGCGAGATTTTCTGGATTTTCGGAAACTTTTTTCTCGGACGATTTTCCCCTATCAGCGGAAGGCAATCTTCAGTCCCTCCTTCATCTTCCTGTCGAAACATTTCTTCCGTTTGCTTACTTATCTCTCCTTTAATCTCTGCTCTGAAATTGGTTCCATACCGATGCGCTTCTTTTATGAAACATCCCATTTCTCACCGCCAAAATCTCCGCCAGCGCATTCGAGTTTTTCAAAACCAATCATCGGAGCACCTGAATCTGGACGGGTATTCTCGTACGTCTTACTACACCTCATCCAATTTATTCGGGCGCCGTCTGTAGGGAAAGTATTTCTTTTTCCCTCATTGGAATCCCTTTGTTTTTCGCGTACGTCTTCCTTCGTCCGTTAGGATTAACGGAGGCATTAATCTCACGGATAATAAGCGAAAGTTTTGGGTAATATCGTTGGAATAGAGTTACCAATCGGCCCTCTTCTCGGGCTTTTGTTCTTCATAACCTCGGGGGAAATCTCGACCTTTTTTTTGTTTTAAAACGATGGAATATTCACGTTCTGGAGTACGTGATTGTGATGTATTATTTTCGGTATTGCGGGAGATGTTTTGCAACTTTGGCGGCTTTTAATTGGGTTCCCGATAATTTGCGCATTCATCATTCTCTGAAATTAATTTTTATGCCTTGATTGCCTGGTTTTCTTTCTTCGACCCTACAGATGGAACAATCAAAAGGATCATGGAACCTACTAATTAACTGAATATTTGATTTCAACCGTGTATGTATAAAATGTTCCTCTCTGAAAGCAATGGAAAAGGTACTTATAAGAGTAAAGTTTTACTTAAAATTTTTTTAAGCTTGCATATAATCAATCAATTAAAGTATTGAAGTGTTAATGTAATCGAGCTATACTGTCGATATCACTTGTATTATTTCACAAAATAGCATTTTTCATTTTAAAATTTTAATAGGTATCAGGGCGATATTTAATTCGCAAAAAGTAGCTAATGCGGTTATTAATTAAAGAAATATCGTTGCAAAAGAAGCACTCGAACACGAAAATAAGTCATTTTCATGTAGGGATTCTTCAAATTCTAAAAACGAATAACGACACTTTAATCATTAGCTGATTTTCTGTTTTTCTGATGCTTCCGCAGACGGGTTAAAAAGTCTTTTAAAATGAATCCCAAAGTGGATATTTTCATGTCAATAAATAACAAAGAATGCTCATTGCTATATGCTGATTTCGATGAAAAATTTTGCTATATCCAGTTAACTTAGAGACACCAGTTTCCTCATTTATAGGATTTTTAATGGTAAAATTATTTCCAAAAACTAATCTCTTTAATAATGGCTTACTCTGAATCAAACTATTATTTTCTCTATTACATGATGTATATAAATTAACGAATTTTAGTTAAATAATAAAAAACCATTCTAGACTAGCCCTCTGACCGGAACTTACGCCAAATACATATAAAGTTCATAGGCTTGAATTACTCGAAGTCGTTCTTGAGATTTTTTATTCTTATACATTGTTCGCCTTCTACTATATGATTGAGTGAATTAGTTTTCAAATTGACCTTTTTAGTTGTGGTGACAACGTTCTGTTCACAAGGAGTTAAATCATACTAATTGGATCCGGTGTGGTCAAGCAAAACTTTTTGGAAAGGCAGAACCTTGTTCGCGGAAAAAATTCCACGGAATAAATTTTAGAAATTTTCAAGGTTGTTTTCTTCCTGGATACTAATTGGAAATTATTGCTCCACGACTGTGCTTGGTCCCAACGATATTGTATAGTGGTTTAGCTTTGTCTTTCAAAGCCTACTTACAAGTCAGGAGTGCTTCGTTAATTTCGTAATTTTAAACGCGATAACAATTGTGAGAATTCCTTCGACGATCGTTTGGCGCCAAGAAAAAAAGAAACATCTCAGCAATCTCGGCGATCGAATAAGCATTGTAGTTATGCGAGACCCCTCTGGCGGGTTCAAGGGGAACTAGATAACGTATTTCATCGGAAACCGTAACGATCGCGCCACTCAATTGAAGCACTAGGGCGCCGATTTCTCGTTACGACGCAGAATGAAGTCTACGGGAAAGACCTTCGCTCGGCAACTGCTTATTTCATGTTTTCCTACCTTTCGTTCCGTAATAAGAAAGTCTCTCCCGTAAGCTCCGCAGAAACTAGTTAAGGCTGGTGTTTGCGCGAGATATTCTCCCATTATTCAGGGTTTTCTTTTTACGTTTCGGCGGAATCACCCACGCGAGTGTATCACTTCGTTAAGTCGACGCTTGTTATGACTCGCGGAAAGGTGTGGTTCACAAGTTCATTGCTCCTTTCACCTCTACGAGGTTCGAGTTTCAAATCACTACGTCTCGTGGATATATAGAGAAATATTCGGAATCCTTTAACATGAACACGACGATATACTTTTACTGAATTTTTTTTAAGAATGTATATTTCGGCAGTGAGAACTATTTGTGTTGAAAAATGAAAATGATTGACGCTCGATGTTAAAAAAATGATTTTAAAATTAATTAATATTTAAAAATAATTTTATCCAGAAAATTGACTTAGTTGGGATATTAAGTAGTTAATTTTGTTAAATCACACTTTCCATCGTAATTCTTATTAACCACAGATGTGATGTATTTTGACAAAATTTTCATTGTTAAGTTCGTTAAAAAGATATTTAAATTAAAATTTTTAAATTTAAGAATGAGAAACTTTTCATGAGAGAAAATACTCTTTAAATTCTTTTCCGATCTGATAAACACTTCAGTATCATTCGCTAGAAAATTCAAAGCGAACTTTTTCCTTCCATCGCTTGATGACTTTACATTTTCAACCCTTTCATTCTTTTGCTAAACTCTAGAACCATATTGCATCTATTTAAATTGTCTTTATTGCTATGCTCCTTGTAGCACAAGCATTACGAATGTCAAATTTCATGAAAAATGCCATTTGAGAATGCGATTTACTGAATAAATTCAGCTTATATTTCCTAAAATTCAGATTGATTTCATAATATATATATTTTAATCGCATAATAGAATGTTGTAGATTTCTAAACTCAACAAGCAGAATTCATAAGGTAATTATAGGATACTTATCCTTAGGCTACTATTTTTTTGGCTTTTTGGCAAATTAAATACGAGTGGTATTAAACTTGGTCTTTTCAAGAAAAAAATTCGAGAATAAGCGCGTTATCACACATTAAATTGAACGAATCTCTGATTATATGACCTGAACCTAAAAAGGTCTTTACGATAAAAATGGATCGATAGTCACTGTGACTATCACATCACATGAATACTAGTACAGTGATGATGGCTATGAAATCCAACAAGAATATTAATTTAATCTGCCTTGATTGTCATTTATGTTAAATTATGAGGTGATACTTTTTCCACTTATTTAATTTCATACGAGCGAAAACGAAAGGTCATTTTTTATTTTACTTCATATTTCTCTAATAGATAACATTTCAGTTTTTTA
Source organism: Pachydiplax longipennis (assembly GCA_036926295.1). Classification (NCBI taxonomy): domain Eukaryota; kingdom Metazoa; phylum Arthropoda; class Insecta; order Odonata; family Libellulidae; genus Pachydiplax; species Pachydiplax longipennis. The sequence goes on along the minus strand of JAVFKF010000014.1, from coordinate 1,561,220 downwards.
TTTTTTCTTTTTTCTGCCGCGATACTTTTTCTTTTATTTCGTCTTAATTTTTTTCTTCCCTTGCATTTCCGTGTTTTGCTCTTCATCTAAATCAAAGGTAGGACGGAAATATTTTTCGATGTGGATTATAGAGTGGAAGTACCTACCTGCGTGGCAGGCACTTACCTGGAATCTCGACTTAATACTCAGTGCTTTTCCATTCGCCTAAACGACTTAGAGGTAAGTTCCCTTCCTAAAAGCGCTAACTCCAGTCGTAAACTTGAATCACGATTTCGCATTTTCCGAGAGGCAATCTCAGCCACACCTTTCGCACAAACTTTGATTCTTAACCTTTAATCCACCTTCATTTGTACTTAAAGGGGGCTGGATTTTCATCTACTTTGACATTATTTATGTTATATTATATATCTTAAATATTCAGTAGGAAATTCTGCGTGGTTAGAGATTCAGAATGGTATTAAAATGCGATAAATTCCACCTTAATTTGAAAACTCATTTCCATGCCTGCATTTCCCGAGTGCTTCTTTACAACTACTTATTAGGGAAGTTTAGCGGATGCAGTTTGCGTCCTTAATCTCACTTTTTGCAATCCTCTCCGCCGTATGAATGTTAAGCCCCCTTTTTGATGCATTCTGCGCCGCTTTTCTGTTTAATCTCTTCGTCGCCGAGTGCAGAAATGTAAATTTCAGCGATCGCCCCGACGCGCGGTTACTAAACTTTTCCTCATTCCCCATTTCATCCCCTCACCCCAATGTTCCCATGGCAACACCGGATTAAGCCGCTCCTTTAGTAGGACGCTTCTGCGTCGCCGAAATACTGCCCCTGTCCCCCGCTAAGATGCATGGGGAAGGTTTACTCCGCCCCTCTGGACCGTGTCACTGAAAGTGTTGCTATGGGCTGGCATATCTTTAAGGACTTGGAGGATGCTCCGTTTCCCATGGCTTCTCACTAATATTATTCCAGTGGCCCACTTACCTTACTTTTCGGTCTCACTGTCCCTGTTTTTAAGGAAAGGTGTCAGAATGTATTCCTATGTTACGTGTTTTCCCCTAGAATCTGTGTCTTCAATGGGAGGGGCTTACGCTTTTTTATGCTGAGATATTCTTTCGAAAATTATTTCTTTTTTATGCCTTTCATCTCAAATTTAGCATTTTTCTTTAATTTTGAATCTATATATATTATCTAAGAGACAAGGGTTCTCCAAGCGCCGAACGCGGCGACCATCTAAGGGCGATTCCCGGGAAACGGATAATCGTTTAGCGGTCACCAATTATTCAGAATCCCTTGGAGAACCCTTGTCTCTTAGTTCATTGACCGCCGAGTTCCTTTTTCTCTCTTCTATATATATTATGTTTATCTCGGAAGATTTATATTTGAACTTCCTTTTTTCGTAAAGTAACCATTAAAATATGTTATAATTAAGTGATTTTCATCTTGTAGTTCATTGTCTCTGTCTGTTTTCTCTTCTCATTTGAATGGTATCTACAATTTTATAGTAAATATATAATATATATTAAGCATTTTTAATCACAGATGATTTATATTTGAAATTGTTTTTCACGTAAAATAATTATTAGAACTTATTTCAGTGGTTTCCATTTTTCAGTCCATTATCTTTGCCTACTTTCTCTCCTCATTAGAACAATAGCTATAACTTTGTGGTAAATATAAATCAGTATATATTTTTACTTGTTTTATACTGATATTGAAGACTTTTTGATTGGTTCACATTCCTCTTGTATGAACCATTTCATTTATTTAAATATAAGAGATGTGGATATAATGATCAAAAAATTTAGAGAAATATAATCACTTCCTATTTCAGGAATGGGATTGGGAATTTATGATATGTCTCCTATGCATTTCATGTTATCACCCAAAGTTACTATCAAGCACGTAGATATCCCATCCCATTATTCGCTTCCCAAAATATCACCTTAAGCTTGTCTTTTGAGTTTCATAGGGTTTCCGTAGTGTTTGCTGGGTAACCTTTCGTGCTTGTTCTATGCTTAATAATTTGCTTCGTGTACGACCTATTTGAAGCAGGTATTTACTTGTTGTAACTTGGCAACCGTAGCCTACTTTTCGGGTTCCCAAGCTATTGCAACCGCGGGAACACTTTGATTGTTTTACACGTTAGAACGCTGTTTATTGCTAAAGCAGGGTATTCCACTTTTACAGGTCTTGCGATTTATTGGTATTAAGCTCTTAAATTTCATGATTTTCAGGTTCTAAAGTGCTATTACCTTTACCTTTAAATAGAAATTTATTTTCGCTTGTGACTTTCTATCGCAAAAAGATCTAGAATAATGCTCGTTCTTGCCGATCATTCTTGCTGAAATCATTATTTTAATCATTAGTTCTTCTTTTGCCTTTTTCTTGTTATCTTCGATAGTATTGTGTGGGTAACTTAATAAGGAACAAAAATTTTAAAGAATTACGAGGGCTGTTCAAAAAGTTCCCGAACTTTATTTATTGCAGCATAAATATTTCACTCACAAATTATTGCTCCGGGTCACCTTCAAAGTACTCCCCACCCCAACGTATTCACTTATCCAAATGGTATTTCCACTATTTAAAACAGTCTTGGGACGCTTCTTTCGGATTGTTCATAAGCTCCTCCGTCGAATTTTTCTTTATATCTCGAATGGTGGCAAATCTTTTTCCTTTGAGCGGGGTTTTTAGCTTAGGAAATAGGAAAATGTCACATGGAGCCAGGCTTGGTGAATAGGGTGGTTGGAGAGGCACAGTGGTCTTGTTTTGGCTAAAAAGTCACGATTTGCTCGTGTTGCTCCTGGTCTGTTGTCATCAGGCGAGGCATGAATTTGTCCTCGACTCGATGCATCCTCAATTTTTTTAGTTAGGATTTCGTAGCAAAACCAATCGGGATGCCACGCTCTTCTGCAAGCTCCCTGACAGTCAAACGTCAATTTGCACGAACGAGATCGTTCACTTTTTCGATGTGGGGGTCATCTGTGGACGTTGATGGTCTTCCGGAACGCTCGTCGTCTTCCACTGATTGCCGCCCGACTTTGAACCGTATAAACCACTCATAACACGCGGTACGTTTCATAGCATGCTCACCAATAGCCTTGGTAATCAACTCAAAAGTTTCCGTGAAAGATTTGCCCAGTTTCACGCAGAATTTTACAGAAGAACGCTGCTCCTTCCAAGAGCTCATTTCCGCGGACCCGATTTTTCGCCGCACTCTACGATCATCTGTTCACATAAACATCCGTAACTAATGAACAAATCAAGATATCGACAAAGTGATTGAAGGTGGTTATTTGATAAGCTTTCGCGGATACAACGCCTACTAGCAGATTAAAAAATAACCAACTGGAGGCACACTATAAAAAAAGTTCGGGAACTTTTTGAACAGACCTCGTATAATGTAAAAATTGTGTGACAATGTTACGAAAAAAATACCGAGGAACACACTCTATTGAGATTATGAAAAGTGCAAATATCTCGATTCAAATATAAAAATGATTTACATGTGCAGTCTAGAAAATTTGCACAGTTCTTACCTGTGAAACAACGTGATCGAATGATAAAATGCCCTCGTTTCTAGCTTTAAATATTTCTTTCCGTAGTTTTAAATTATTCAAATGAACATGTAGAGGATATTTTTGTTAATTTCATGCTCATAACTGTATTACTTGAACATTTTAGTCACCCTTTAGATCACATAATTATAATGATCAACTTAGTACTTAAATTTAACTTTAAGTCGGTTATGTACTACTGACTTGCAAAATATTTGAGGATCCATTACCTACAGTTATTTTACAACGTTTTCTGAGCTCGGTATTCATATTAGAAATCGATTTTTTCGTCTCATTCCCAATAGCATTTTTACCTTTTACGTATACCGTTGGTCTACCAAAATTGCCTTCAACATCATGTATATTTTCCATGAATCCGGGAGCAGTTGATCGGTTAGTCATCATCGCTCTATTTTCCTCTATGAAGCTTGTTGTCTCACACATAATCGGCTGTCTCGTCCGCACCATTTCCGTAACGACAGCTGCCTAGCAACCACATTTCTCCCCGCCTTCCTAAGCGCCCAACAACAAGCAGACCTTCCTCAAACGACGAGGCAAAGCTGCCAGGATTACTCTCTGCACCCCGTGGCACACGACTATAAAACTTGCTCCGTGGCGTAGCTTGTAAGAGCGCGATACCCCAATTTCCCTCTCCTGGCGCTACATCATCCTCAGGGACCGACTACGTAAGTGATGTAACGTCGCGGCAACAATGAGCTTCTATTTAAGATGAACGATATTGCGTCGCCCATGGAGGATTATCAGCCTATATAAGTGGAATTGGGTTGCTCGATAGTTCCTGTATGATTTTTGTATCGGTTCGACTTCGTCTCCAGTCACTATTAAGGTCGTTTACGGATTGATGTTTGGTTATGTGAGAATCTTTGGACTGTTCTTGTAGAATTTTTGGGTGAAGTAATTCAAGGATGCGTTCGATTGATGTTTACAAATCTAGCGTACCATATCTTTCATCTTCCTCAGATGCTATTACTTTGTATGGTTCAACTTTAACTCAGTTCTATATTATTGCGATACTTTATTAATATTATTTTTTACTGCTTTGATAGTATATCTTTGATTCATATGTATTTTTTGCTCTTTCTTGTGATATTTATTTATTCTTTTATGTATATTTTGACTTTTTACTGTTGTTACTGACTCGCTGCTAAAATTTTTGAGTTTGTTACCCTTAGTAATTCGTTATAAAGGCCTCGTGCTGTTTATGGATTGTTATTAAACAACAAGTTAAAATAAAACAAATACATCAAGTGAAATTGAGCTGCAACATTTAATGAATTTGATTAAATATAGCTAAATCATTTTTGTTGTATCATTTTGTTAGAATTTTACTGGTCAGTATAAAAATAGCGAAATTATAAACTCCTATAATCATTTTGCCTTAAAAACGCCAAATTTGATAGCTATTTCTTAGGTTCCCTATAGAGATTTTCTTTGTTACTCCTTTGAAATAATTAAGCATGAATAGCTTCAGTATATTTACAACTATTATTACGTACGCTCCGATGTTATTTGGTAATTTACGTGACATTGTTAAGATAATAATCCACTTAATGGATATCTCTAGCAACACAGAGAAAATTTGCTTAATAATTAATTAATAAATATGCAAATTAAATAATTCTTTTTATTAAACTAAAACCGATAAAAGTTACAACGTTCATATGCATTTGATGTAAAAATATGACAGGTATTTAGGTCACTTAAATAATTTTATCATTTTTCTTCCGTCACAGGTCTTAGATTTTAATCTCCTCAAGTTTAATTTATCGTTACCTTTGATATATGAGAAGCTTAGAAGATTTAAGAGTTAGAAAGATAAACTACGTCGTTATTGCACCATTCTCACCTGAATTATCTACTCTCTGGAATGCAATAAAGGCAGGCCTCGTCTTTTCCACGTGCTTCTCTCTGCAATTGATGTTGTCTGACCTCCTTATCCAGCGATCGCGCCATGTGTTTAACCTTCTCATCGTATGGCCATATCCATTCATCGCATCATGTCCTCGCTAAGCGGATATCGAACTGTAACGCAAGTTTTCTCCGCAACCGCCAATGGTTTGCCACCACCCGTCTCGTTAACTTCCCATCCTCACACCAAGTGGCCGTCCTTTCTCTCTTCATCTCCTTTGAACTTTCCCTTGCTGAATTAGGGGCGAAGTGTTTAGCAGCCCACCACGCTTCATTTTTATTTGCTGCCTTTTTCCGCCACTCCGCGATATCGATGTTTGGTAATCCTTTATCTCTTACTCTTACTTTGTTCATTTTCTGATTTCCTGTGGTTTGCTTTTTACCCACTCTCTCGGAAGGATTTCACTATTCCCTCAACTGCTTTGCTTTCGTTACTCTCATAATTTTCTTCTTGGCTAAACTTAAGTAATTTAATGTGATAAGAGTGAATTCTTATTTTGAGCGATGAACTATTTCTTCCTTTGATTCAGACGGATGACTAAGTACTTATTAAAACATAATGTATAAAATTTTATGAAAGATTTTTTAACAGTTCGTGTTTACATTTAAGAAATATTAATTATAATCTAAATTCTTGCCCAAAAGCAATCGCTTAAAATTTACTCTTACTTTTTAAGCTTTTTACTTTTATTTTTATGGGGTGTTTCTGTATGTACCTCTTCTTCTTAAAATTTAAGATACAATGGCATAAGAAATTCTAGTGCAACTATATCTCCTATATCTTTTTCGGTTTTTATACATTTATATATTTCCTTTTCTCATAATCTTTTGTGGAACTTAAATATGAGTTTTTGATTGAAAGGCTTTCTTAATCAACAAAAATCTTAATCCTATGGTAATTTTAGGGATCTAAAAATGACATCATTTTCTGCTGTTCATTTTTAAACACTTTCAGATACTCCGTTTCACATTTTCCCCACCCAAATTCCATAAAAATCATAATTTTTCCATATTTGCTAACTTAATCTTCCATTGCTATACTTCTTAATTTAAATTAGGATCTAAAGAATCTTAATACGAACCAATCAAACCAGAGGTTCAATCATAACTACTTCAATTCCCCAGTATCACGGAGACGTTATGTTCCTTAGTATTTTATTCGTGTATTCATAAAATATAATACTCCAACAAACTTCTATGATTGCATAATGTATATATTTTATTTAAATATCTTCTCTCATTGCTTTTATCCTTCTTTTGTAAGTGTTCCCTTAATTCAGATGCCATATATAGATGGTAATATCTTCGTCTTAAATGTCAAAGCTGATGAAACAAGCAGAGGGAGTTTAAATTAGTCGTCGAGGTAACTGTTTGTCTGCCTTTCGGCGTAACTTTCGCTTATGAGAAGAGTTTCCAAACCTACAGTATTCTTTTTGGAAGGGAGCGAACTATTTCGAAATTAAGCACGGATTAACTCAGTCTGCATAGAATTCAAATCTAGTTTCAAATTCCAACTACTAGAAGGTTTTGAATTTTCTTTGTGATTTCTAAAACACCTATATTTCTACCGCTTTAAAACTAATGCATTCTTAGAGCGCCCCTAAAGTGCTGCAACCCGCGTTGCATAACAACATTGCGTGAAACCTATATATTGGCTCCATGCCACTGGGGTTGTGCGTATTCCAGGGGCAGAAGGCCATTTTGTGTGTCCATTTCGGAGATGGGATGAAAAGTTCGCAGATCTTGATGCATAAGTAATCTTGATGATAATATATCATCTTAATATAACTTTTATTATGAATTCTATCTCATTAATTAAATTTTTTAGTCCATGCGCAGCAACTACTCAGAGGATTCAATATTTTCATGAGTTGTGTAGACCTGATTATAGTGGATTTTTTATTATTTTTATTGGCGTTTTATTATTGTACTTACTTAATGTGTAAAGAATCTTAACTTCACTTCACTTGCCGCAGAAGATATTAAATTGATTTTATATTTGAGAAAAATCTGTCTAAGAAGTTACTGTGCCTAATATTGAAAAATGCTTATGATGAACAAATCTTTGTCTTGTTTTCTCTTTTTCTGACCAGCAACATCTCACATAATAAGTTTTTTCTACTTGAAACGTTGAACAATGATCCAAAAATGTGTGCGGCGCAATTTACCGAATAAGAAATCCCATATTGTACCCTTTTCAAAAAATTGTACGTCTATATTAGACATTTTTATTTTAATTTCATTTTATATGCATTGCGGTCTCTCCCAGATTATTCGGGATATTTTACGTATGTATGCTCTACTTGAAATATTCATTTCAACTGCTCATCATTTATTTTTCCTTCTGTGTTTCAATTATTCCGAAGATGTTTTGTAGGCTTGCAAACCTGTGCTAGCTCATACTTTTTCTTTACTCCTTCAATGTCCATTACTATTCTGCTCGACCATCTGGAAAGATGCTTGCATCCACGAGAGCGATGACAATGAGACTCGGCCTTAGCATCCCATATCGAAAACTTCCAGGACCTAGTTGATAGCACTTGGGTAATTTTCCCTCAAGAGCGTCTCCATAAGAAGCTTGTGGGCAGAGCTGCTTGGGACAGATTGGAATGGAGCTGTCATCTTCACCAAAAACTTGCGGGATTGCAGCGACCATCTCTCAAGAGCTTAAGCAGAAAGAAAAGCGTGATGAAATGAACTGCATCGTAGCGAATGACTGCGCCGCGTCTCAATTTTTCCTTATCTTCACTTCTCCATGCTTGCTTTTCATGATGATTCACATGCATGTTTTACAGGATTTGGTGGCGAGATTCTCGATCCTTGCCGCAGCAGCGCTGGATTCTTCTATTTTTTTTAAGTACTTACTCAGACTTATTTATCAGAGGCTAGAAATTCGTTGCAAATTTTATCACGTTTGACAAGATAAAATAATTTGTTCGTGTGATGTTTTCTTCTTTCCCTGTTAGTGAAGGATATTTAGGAATAATAATTTTACTTTTTTGCTAATTTGTTGATTCTCAGCTTTTACGTCTCTAAGGAGAATACAGCAACCTTTTCGTTAATAAGAGCTAGTTCTAGCTAGCTAGATAAGTTTTGCTATAAGGATACAGGTCAGAATAAGCGAGAAGCCGTAGAAGATTGCGACGAAAATTTATATAATACCATTATATTCTATTTAGAGATAGAATCTTAAAGATATTTTTAAAATACAAGCATACACTCTTTTCTGTTATATATTTTGAAAGTAAATAACTCACAAAGAGGAAATTGGTAAAGAAAATATTCGATACAAAATGTAGAATGGGTTTCCACTGTTTTGATCGATGAATGGCCTACAGAGAATGGAAACCTACAAAAAAGAATGGCTCAAAGAAGAAGCGATTTATCTTTTTCTGTGTGATCTTTTTCTCTTCATTTGACGTCGATGTACATCTAGAACTTCTGATATTTAGTCAAAATCCGCAGGTTGCTGACCTCTTAATTAATACAATATTATAAATATACGTGTTATTTCTTTGTAATATAAATATTTTGTTTTTTTTCTCGTTTAATTTTTTGATTTGATTTCAATATTTGCAGAAATATACTTTATCAACAAAGAGTTGTGGAGACAGATGTACTTAATGAGACTTACAATTTCCAGCTGTTTTGGTAATTCCTGTTGTATTCACTTGTACCAAGTAAGACTGTTCTATAAACTTGAACATATTCTTCTCAGCATTGTTCCTCACAGCTCTAAAGTAATTAGAATAAATCTCTGAAGAGTTTAAACTCTAATGCCCGTAGGAAGGACCCATTTTGAGAATATAGAGATAACGTGACTGGCCTCTGAATTGTTGAATTCATTTAAATGTATGCAAATCTTCTTCAAGTGCATTCTCCTACATTGTTTTTATTTTTATGTTAACATAGCAAATAAAGTTTTGAGAATCCAATTAAATTTGTGTTTTTTGACGGTTCGTTTGCATTCAGCAGACTAAGACGCAATGTACTCCTCATAATATTAACTCAAAATTTTTCTTAGATTGCTATCTTTCTCTCAAGCATCTAGTTATGTGAATTCCCAATGATCCGCGGATACTTATTACCATTCAACAATTTCATACAAAATCATAACGCTGTTTATCTCTTTCTTAGATTTGGTTAGGAACGATGAGATATTGTTTTATGTGCAGATAAAATATTTATGTTATCGCATTTGATAATTTTTTTTCAAATTAAAAAACAACTATTATGAGTTTAAAAGTATCATTTATTTTATATCAGTTACAATATAGCACCGGAATATATTAATTTATACATACATCTTTGGATACATGCTTATAGCGCATTTATAATGTGACATTTCAAAAATATATTCAACTAGATAGTAATGAATTGGAACGCTGAAAAGTTCATGGTCGCTTCCACATTTTACAGATTTGATCACAGATTATTCTTCATAAACATTATCTCTGACGTATCGTCATAAAATTACCTTTATTTTAACAGACCTAACATCTATCTAATCATCGAACTACTCTTTATACATAAACCTTAAATTTCAATTAAAGTGTTGACTCAAGGATTAAACTTCATTAACTCTTCTTATTCTTACAGCGAATTTCATCTGCTCTGCGTCACTGCTAATTTTCCTTTCTCTCATTCCTCGTTCTTATTCCTCCTCAGTCTTCTTTTTTATACTCCCCTCCCCATTCATGGCCTCACGTAATCGAAAAAGTTCCTCGGTTCACCGGCAGAGCGAGCTACTCCATCTTAAGCCTTTCCCTACCTATATCTCGACATGGGAGGAAAAAAATAAAAACCCCGCGAAAAACACGCCTCAGAAGCACACCCTCCCCCCGTCCTCCCACGCCCCATCCCTCCCCCTCTCCCCCTCCCACATCCTGCCCCCTCCTCCCCCTTTCCCGCTCCTGAAGTCGAACACCACGGAACACTTTCCACTCCAGCTCTGATGCAATAGGTGTTCATCCCCCTTTTTGGCGACCGTGGATACCACTTTAGCAACGGGGGGCGATAGGGGGCGTGGGGATGGGGGCGGAGGCGGGGTGGGTGCCACGGAGGGCCCAGGAGTCCCCACGGGGGTCGAGTCCGCGCTCCCGTACGAGCTGTCCTGTGTTTCCTTCCCCTCCGACCAATCGAAGTCGTGCCTTCCGAGGGCTTTGAGAGCCCCGTTCAGGTCCTCCACCAACCCCACGTCCTCTTCCTGCTCCCTCTGTTTCCTGATCTCCTCCATAATGACGTGGGTGGGGTCTGCGGGCGACCCTTGTTTCACCACCCGTCCGCCGTAGTACGTCACGCTGCTACCCCTGGCGCGGATCCTTTCCAGCGTAGAGCTCGATACCCTCACTTCCCCCGCATCCTCCGGCGAGGAAACGGCCTTCCCGCTCTCCTGGTATTTCTCCGGGGACGATTTCTTTCCTTTGGCGATGGTGGAGATACCATTCCAGTACATGTCGGAGACGCCGTTCCGTGGAAGGGTGGACCTCCAGGAGGGGCTGGTTTCCTGCCCAACTTTGGTCCCCTTCCTCACCGCACTACTGCTGCTTCTGTGGGGAAGGGTGCTGCATTTGTTGATATGCACCATCGACCCCCCGAATGAGGGTGTTCTGTATGGGAGCGGGGCTCCGTTCTGCTCATTCTTCTTCATTTTGGGTGTCCCCTCAGGAGTGTGGTTCTTAATTCTGCCGTCACCTGCAAGCGGCGCCTCCTCCGTTGGAATTATCCTGAGGGAATCACCCTCAATCCTCTCTTTGATCCTCTTGACCCTCTCTGGTCCTTCCGGGATGTCTTCGTGCTTCAGCTCCATGTTCCTTGGCGGTGTGTGAGGAAGGTAATAGAAGTGCGGTGGGGGAAGGTTGGGTCTCTGTCCCCACCCCCAAAGAGTCCTCCGGCCGCTTTCCTCCTCCTCAGACTCGGGTAAGGACGGAGTTGATTTCGCCCGGCGGAAAATCCCGCTCTGGAATGAAAATAAAGAAAGGTTTGCCGTTTGGATTACGTGATTCACCTTTTCGACTCCTCTTTGGACGTTACGTGGGTCTGAAGGAGGATTTTCAGTGGAAGTCGTGGGAAGACTCGAATAAAATTGGATGTACGTCTTCTTCTTTCGTAACGATTTCATATCATTATAATTTGGAAAGTGTCTTATAAGATTACATATTGATCCAAAAGGCATGTTGAAAAATTCATGCCCCTTTAAAAACTAAACATTGCTTAACTTGGAGATCAGCTTTACAAGAAGTGCGTTGATTCGTTATAACAATTGCACTTAAGTAAAGAATTTTAGCGATATGATCTTCAGTTGTGATCTTTAAATTTCATTTATATAATCTATAAAATTTTCCTTTATCGGATCATGAGCGGAAAGCTGATATAACTATAATTTAAATTTAAAATAAATTTATCGGAAAATAATTTAAATAACGAACAAAATAACCTAGAAAAGCTATGAGACAAAGGTATAGCTTAGATTTTGCACAGCAGGCTTATTGAATTGAAATATTAGGAGGGAAATTATAATAAGAAAAATAAAATTAATAGTATTAGTTAATTAAATATATTATTGGAAAAATCTGAAACAGTACTCAGTGACCGATTATTTTATCACTTAAAACGAAGTGTAGCCATTAAAATTTAAATAAACTAGGGCTAAATTCAAATAAGATCAATTGAATAATAGAAAAGAGATACAATTGAATTCAGATCGGAAAAGACCACTTGTCTTCTTATTAAAACATCGACGTTCAGTTTAGCGTGGTGTTATGTTCTATCTAAGTGTTATCTATAAAGTTTGGTTAAATGAAGGTATTTTCTAATACCTTAGCTGAAGACTAAGAAAAATATTATGTGAACTTTTACTAGGGGATGAAGGTTCTTAATTTTCAAGCTCATGGCCGTACTATTTAATGAAAATGGTATATTCAGTGCAATTTATTTTCTAACTTTCCCCTAATAATGAATTTTTGAAACAAACAGTTCATTCTCGAATTTTTGGCCATTCATCTCCTTCATTAAAGCAAACAGTGCACGCCAGTGCGGTAAATATTCAATTATTTTTCTAAGCATTCATCCCCTTGAGTTTACTTTTTGCTAAAGTAAAATCTTCCACTTCCAAAAGTTTCCCTTAATTTACTTCCTTCTCTAAATTAATTCATCTAAAAACTCCGGAGTCGATCCTTAAAGCCAAACTTCAATTTAATCACGGAGGATCTAAGTTGGTTCAAAGGTCCGGGCAAAAAACATTTCACTCCGAAAGAGAGATTAAACGGCGGTGAAAAGAAATGATTTCTGAAGCTCCGCTTTGACGTGAGAGCGATGGCGGTTAATTTCCGTGCCGTCAGCTGTGCTCTCAGTTCGAAGTGAGAGGGAGAACAAACTCGCTTCACGGGCCGGAAAAAATTAAATGGCAGATATGCCCCCTTGACCCAGAGAGCCGCCGTGACAAGACCAAGCCATCCCTTTGTCATTTCGGTAAATTAAGCCGTTAAATCGCTCTCGACCGGAATCAGGGGTGGTCCCAGAAGTTCATCATCCGAGGCTTTCTACTCCAGCCCTTGGTTTCAAGCGTCTAATATTTTGGTTCCGTGAATCTCCATTCGTTTTAGAATGGAAAATCTTCCGATTTCTCGATTCCTTGCGTGTGAAGGAGTGTTTAACCTTCGCAGTGCTCATTTATATCCTAATGTACGGGTTTCGCGAATTCGTAAATTTCATAGCAAGCTATTAAATTCTCTCGATTCAAGCACGCAACACGTTTTAATTTGCTTCCTTAAAAGTTTCCCACTTTATAATTGTTCTTAAGTGTGTGAAATGGTCGTGGAAGATATTCGTCTTCTTGATTGTAGAGGTGATCGTTCGAAACTTTTCCAAGAAACATCAGCGAGATAGGAACATGTAAGCATCAGATCCCTGCTCATGTGGTTGTAATATATAAGATCCTTTGATCTTCCACCAATATTGATGCTTGGCGTGGAATTTAGTTTTTCTTTGGCAAATATTTCGTGCTAAAAATTTTAATTAGAGATAACGGAACCAATTGAAGCATTATTAATTTCTATTAATTATTACATTTCAAGCTAAAGTTAGACGCCCAGTAACAGAATGATGTAGTTATAATACATCAATGATTCATTTAACAAAATCTTAAATATATCTATCATCAGATTTCTCGCTTTGTGAAATTTGATTAATCTAGCTTGATTAGTTGTATTTAAATAACAGTATCTCCGCCTTGGCAATAAATAAGGAAAACGATCAACTTTCAAGAAATATGATAAATCATATTATCATATAGATTATAAAATATTAGTAATTATATATAATCCTAGAATGATATATGATTTTCATATCAATTTTCTTGCAATAATCAAATCTCGAATTAAGATACATAAACTGGAAATATATCGTTTCCCTGTTAACATTCACTTATATCAGCAACTTGAAAGGTCAACTCAACCTCCTCTACCCATTTGCATACTTATACCACATGGATTTATTGGCTTCTTTCGTGAAAAATAACGTCCGGAGGTGGAGTTAGGATGTCTATGGGAGAATAACTCACATCTGAATTGGCTGTAATCGAAGTTGAGTTAGGCCGACGCCCTTCCCCTGAGTGATTGGATTCCATGGGAGAGACGCCGTCGCCACAACAAGAGGCCGCTGGAGAAGCCGACGGCACCGGCGAAGAACGCGGTAAAGAAGCCGACGACACCGTCTGCACAGAAAGATGATGAAAAGTTAAGCCAAATCCGACCATCCAAATTCAAACATATCTACACAACAAAATGTGCTATGAAATCGATGGTTAAAGCCATCTAAATGTGCTATATAATCTTAGTGCAGCTATTTCCATGCAGAAAAGGTATAAGGTTTCGGAGATCTGAGGTTTCTGGGATTATAATGTGAGAAATATGAAAATTCATGCATAAAAGGCCAATGTTTTGATAACAAAATATTTTGGAGTCAGAAAATTAAAATACTCTGCTAATTTTAGCATTGTGCTACTCAATATTAATCTTCAATCAATTTATAGTTTAACTGTTTCCAACATATTTTCGAGGAGGAATGAAAAAAATTATTCAAAATATAATTTCTTCAATTGCTCATACTCACCGTGAGTAGCGTTACATGACTAATCCACGAAGGTGAAGATTGTTAAAAATTTCGTCTCATTTCGCAACTTTTCATTTCTAACGGTATTATAGTCATACAAATTTTACATATCTTTTAAAACTTTATTGTGCGATAAAACTTCATCATGATGAATAGATTGAGTTGAAATAACACCAGGTTTTTAATAAGACATACAAATCACTTTTAGTAATCCACAGAAATGTATAGCAGGTGATTAGTTTCGTCTTATGAATAGTCTTGGGCTTGATGATGACCATTTACTAGTCGAAACTAGTCGCCAGCGATACATTTCTGTGGATTAGTATTAAGAGATTTTTATGTGTTGTTTAAAACGTGTTTTATTTCAACTCAACCTATTCAATTTACTGCACTATGATGCAAAAATTTCCGAAAGTACCGGAAATGTTTACCTTTTAGATCAGCAAGCACTGCAGACGTGTTAAATCGGAATGTAAAATCGTTATTAAACCTCATTCTTAGAACATTAACGCTTCGTAGCCTCTCAAATTCAGTCTACATGAGCCAAATACTGATTTAAATTTGCTAAAAACCTCTAGTTTTAACCGAAAATTCTCAAACGCCACGTACAGTTACAGTTGAAAATTTAATTCATAAAACTTCTGCGCAGTAACCCGCGGTGCGACGACCAAAATAAGGAAACGGGGATAGTTTCCACGAAAGTAAATTCCATTTTCCATAGGGGCGCCAGGGGATGAAATTTCATCCACTCTTTCCCCGGGAATGTTTCCCGTTTTTCCCCACACATTTCCATTTTATCGACGGACTCAGCGTCGCAACCGCCGTTACTAGATTTCCACGCCGCTTTGCCGCAGACTTTCCTCTCGAGATGAAACCATGATAGGGGCTTTTATAAACACCGCTTCAATTAAGAAAACGTATTTCCCCACGTATTCCGATGTATGCTCTCGTATATGGGTCATACGGCTCCCCCGTCTGGAATGGCCGTATGGAAATTTACCGCGTTGAAATAGGAGTAGGAATTCAAAAGTCGTTCGTAGTTTCTATTTCAGCGCGATCCGACCGAGTTTTCCAGCGGTCTCTTTCCTTTCAGGTGCCATACGGATTCGTCAATTAATGTCGAGGAGTTGCACTCGTTTTTATCGTTTATTTATCTTGGCATTGGACTGGAAAGCGGAGGTCTTTCGCATATCCCGGGCCATTTTTGCTCCCTTAGGGGTTCGGGTATATATTTAGGTTCTATTGCTCTTCTGTTTTTGCTTACTGAGCCAACTTTAGGCGTACTGAAAGGAGTCTTTGTACTGGCGGCGAAATTTGGCAAAGGGTCCGGTTTTTAATGGAAATGTACTTTTTCTGATCTTTTTCGACATTTTCCAGCCCATAGTTTCCTTCCTCAAGTTTGTGATATTTCTTTGGGACCCCGCCTCGAAATGAAATATTTAAATGAATATTATTAGTCACCTTGTTCTCTGAATATAATCCATATCTTATGGCTGTACCTTCGAAAGACTAAAATCAAAGTACGTACTTATTTTGTACCTTTATCTAAATGTTTATATACTACCGGATTCTGTTTACAGAATATATGAAGACACTTATGTTGGCAGAATCGGTCTTATAATCTTGTGGAAATTACGTATTACTTTAATCTCAAACTTCGTATAAATATACCATTGTTAAATCTATGACCCCCTCCAGCTCAGTTTCGGGATACTCCCATATAAAAACCATTGGAAAACACGTATGATAAAACTTATTATCATATCAAACCCATGATCAATGATCACGTCAATGATCTAAAGAACTATGTGCTACTTATCTATATATTATTTGTATGAATTATCTAAAAAATATATTCCTCACAAAAAAATTATAATAGGCCTTCTTGTTTCAACACTTCTTGGCGATAGCTGTTTTGCTGATTTTTTTCTTCTACTTGATTAATTAACGCGGTGTATAAAAATTTGAAACTGTTTATCGAAAGTGAGACTAAATTATTAGATAGGATTTTAATTGGATTTTCCCCATCAATCGATTTTTACGAAGTCTGATAATTAACGCAGGCATTTTTTCTCCACATATGAAAGAGAGCTCGATGAATTGAAAACCCTAATGAATGTAAATGCTCGTGTTTTTATGTATAGCTTAATTATCCGACTCCATCGGTCGCATGTTAAGTATTAATTTGCTTTTTCATTCTTAAGCGGTTGCTTCTGCTTTATTTTCCTCGTATTTCGCTTCATTAAATGTATCTCTCATATTTAGATAGATATCTCATTCTGAGATTTTTCTTTATATTACTTCTCTTATTCAATAATCTCCCATATTTTCATCATACTAAAACTTTTATAAACGATTGAAAATGCCCCTTGCTAACACCACTTGACTACTATGCAATCTTGAAAAGTGAACTCTCCAGAGCCTTAAAACGGAAATTCTACGAAATGGGAACCAGCTCGCCGATGCAGAAGTATTCACTGTTAGCGTTAGATGAAAGAGTTTTTTGTGTAGTTCAGAATATTCTTTGCTCTACATTTCGTAACTAATTGAGCTCATTTTTCTGAGTATTTGGCGTTGATGTTTAGTTTGAAATGCCGGTTTAAATGACGCTTTTACGCTGAATTGATCGGATCGTTTGATTTTATTATATTAAATGAAAATGGGTTGATTCCTATTCTGCATTTAATTTTGTAAGTCATCGCTTTTGTAATCACTATATGAACAGTCTTATTTTTCTTGATCTAGAATTTCCTTTTAATATCATAGCCTATTACAAAAAAGGCCACAATATTCAGGATAGTAAATCTGGATATCTTACTATTAAAATTTAAATTCAGGTAATTAAACCTCCTCTGAAGCCAATAAGAATAGACCAATGGGAATTTCTAAGTAGGTCAAATACATACGAGTATTCCTTTCAAAGATAAAACGAAAGGCATAACATTAAATGAAGCTTTAAAATGTCTTTCTCTTATTGCGTTTTAGACATTAATTACGTCGCTAGCGTATTTCATGAAAACGACTTTAGCTATTATAGATTTTAGATTATTTCCTCCTAGAGAACAATTGACGCTCCTAAAATTTTAAGCATCGAGAATTGTAATAATCGTTTGATAAAATGCATATAGACATCATATTTAGTATTAGAGACATCGTATTTTCTCGATTAAAGGGGCCAAGAAGAAAAAAAATAAGCTCCCGGAAATTGAAAAGTCTTTTACGAGTAAATGCCTCATATCTATTTACGAAACCCAATGGCAACCTGTCACACACGGGCCACAACAGCTTCCATCCCCTCCAGGACACGATACATTTCGAGCGGAAACCTTTTTATCCCTCCATTTCCTTACACATCCCGTAAATAAAAGCAGCATTTTTTTACGTACGTATGAGGAAGAGGTGGAGAGGGAGGAATGCGTCCTCGTGGAGTCCGCATCCCCGCATTCCCTCGCCTCATTCACATTCGACTCCATTGATTGTGCGTAGGGTTGCCGACCCGTCAAGGCGTCCCAGCCGGCCGGTGGCGCCGCGCCGCGTCCAAAGGCGGAAACCGCTGCTCGCACTGCAGTACCAATGAGAGGTGGGTGGTTGTTAGAGGCGCATGCAGAAGGGGAAAAGGACGTCGAATTCACCAGCAGCACTCAAATCCACTTTGCTGAGGAAATACGCTGCACCCATACGCGCGGGTCATCGCTTTTTACTCGGGAGGGACGAATTTTCTCGCTTACAACGTCGTCAGAGAGGAGGAAAAACACTGGGAGACCATTAATCCCCGCGGAAATTGGTTCCTTCCATTTGATAGCGCGCGAACCTCCTGTTTGCTCGAATATGTTTCGAAGGCGTTCCGGAGACAATGAAAAGATAAATGTTTGTTTTCGTGATTGAAAATTGAGTGGGCAGATGAAGCTGTTGCGAGTTTGAAGTATCGTTTCCTATTATTCGCGGCCCGGATGACGCTTGTTTCAACAGCTTTACGGCGGCACATAACTGGGGGTCTTAATTTTTCCTTTTGCGAGAGATTTTTTGGGAGATTTGATTAATTTCGGGACTCGGGGTTAATGAACTGAAAGGTTAAAAATGTGACGAGGTGGTCGACCGCGAATTTTAGTCTTTTCTGATGGAAATGATGTCCAAAAATAAAAGCCCATTTAATTGGACTCTCTCCAGAAACGCAAAAACTATTCTTGGTGGAAAATAATTTTCACCACTCACGGCAATTTTAATAGCTTTTTCTTTATAAAGAATTGTTAAATTCGAATTTTCTGTTACAGTATAAAACCGATACGCCTAAAGCGAAAAGATAAACAGAGTAGTTAAGTTAAACGTTTAAAAGTTAAAAGCGATTTCAAATCCGTTTTCATCAGATTTGGAAGAAGTACATTACTTAGACAACGGGGAAAGGTTTTTACCCATAAATTTTCGTGAAATGTACAACTCTAGACCACTAGGATAAATAGCAGAGTTTAAAGAACGACAAAAACTATCAAAAATTCTCTATCAGTCTATAATTCTTAGGATGAATGAATACTGATCGAAGATCAATTGCACAATTAAGTTATTACACTTCATACGAGTATATATATTTTTTAATGTGAAATTTTTTATGTTTCTCTTTAATGGAAATTTGTTTTGAACGGCTACATATTTGTTTAGCGTAAATTTGAAAATATGAAGATGATTTTTGAAACAGTCATCACTATTTTTCAACACAAAGACTAAAAGCATGCTAAAATTAGAAAGAGTTAGAATTAGATTAAGCCTATCTTAATTTTTCGGAGCTTATATTCTCGAAGGCATTACTTGGGGGAAGTTGATTTAGCAGACATATGTCCCTTAACAACACTGTTATCTTCTCGGTATTGTATTATACCAAGATCAAAACCTAAATCTTCAATTATCTAGACAGAGAAATTTAACTCCAAGAATTTAGAGCATTGGAAAAGAGCTACGTATCGTGAAGAGAGCCGATGTGATAATATACCGTTCCTTTTACAGAAGCAATTTCAATGGCAACATCTAACCACCGGAATACCCAACGCAGCAGGAAAAATATTCTCACTCGTTCACAGGCTTAAGTAAGATTTCCGTAAATGGAATTCGGTGCGTGTTATAGCAAAGAGAGGAGTAATTGAAGCGAATTCATTCTCTGAGGAAATAAGGGAACCGAATGAGATAAGAGAATCGTCACCGGAGTCTTCTTTCCGTGACTTCGGATTTCCTTTCTCCCGCTTTCCTTTTCTTTTCCTTTCTTCTCATTTTTTACCGAAGTTTCTTTCTCCCTTTTTCATGATCCTCTCCATTCCGTGGGATGAAATGGTGTGCTCGTGGATGAAAATGCGTGTGAATATCGGCTGTTCGCCACTCACAAGAATTCCTTTATGATTCATTTCTCAGACGCCTATAAAGACAATGAAAATCCGTGGAAACTTCATCGGCGATGGATTATCGCAAAGATGTATCTGGACAAAAGATGATTCTCGTAATTTCTGTTGGAACCTTAAGTTATCGTTTCGTCAACGTTTTCAATTTTGTGAAGAAAACTTACGTTCTCCCATCAGCACGGCATTGAAGCTGCCTCTCAATATCCAAGGTAAAATCGTCATTTGCTCTTCAGCGTTTTCATCAGGTACTTTTCGACTTAACTACCAAATTTTCCAGCAAAATGCTGTAAATTGCCCTGAACAAATACAAATGAATGTAAATCAAATATTAATGAACCCTTTAAAGATAAGTGGTAGTATGGTTGTAAATGTTTCGATAGCTGGGGTCATTTCTCTGTCGATTACCAATTATTCATTCAGATATTCCAATATTTATGAAGTTATGGTTCGATTGATGCCGAAAAATAAACAGTAAACCTTCACGAAAATCATTTTGGAGAAAAGATGTAAGGGAGAGAAATTGGCAAGAGAGAGCTTAATGTATTAAAAATAGTATTTAAAAATATCGCTATGTAAACTTAGTTATTTTCCGGTTTTCACCTTTTGCATCTTGATTAACTCCCGGCTCCGTATAGTGTTTATTTTCTTTTTTATTTTATTTATAATTTAAAAAGCATATGTTCAAAATTGCTTCAAGTAAGCAGCTCATATTTTTAAATTTCTTTGCATTTAACATCGCATTGTATCTTAAATTTAAGTAGCTATTATTTTCGAATATTTTTATTCGAAATAATGTTATATAATATTGTCTCAAAACGGTAAAAACTTGCGATAAATTTATACATATTTTTTCAGAATTTACAACATCATAATTTTTGACCATTTTAAATTCTTGTCGTAAACATTTCATTTTTTTGACATTTGCCACAACTGATATTACTGATCTATCATGTATTTTTTCGAATTTTTTATAAGGATATTCTTTTTGCTCTTTTATCTCGGATCCCTCCGATTAAAATGACAAATAAACATTAGTATTCCATTCGCGGATCAGGGAATCCGTTAGATAAGCTTATCAAACTGCGAATGGCGGACGCAGGGAAAGAATCGAACGCATCTGTCAATACAAATCGCGAGGTATCTGTTTTGTAACTGCGCCGCAATTGTTGCATGCCTCGATTTTGTCGCCTTGCGGAAAACGATTGGCATTTGTCACGCGATACTGATCGAGAAAAAGTAGGCGCCGTAATGGAGAATTCAGTGACGCGCTGCATGGACTTGTCGAACAGTGCATCGTTTAGATTCACGAAGCCATTTGTCCGTTAATTTGAAACATTTTCATTCCGCATCGGTCTTCCCTTACATTGTCACGCTTTGGAAATTTGTGCTAATCGCTATGACATGATATGGTTCGGTAAACCGATTATGAATGCGGCATGAATGTGTTATCCTTTTTCGATTCGTTATTGAAAATATCTAATAAGGTGAACTACTGCGGAAATACTTCTCGACCCCCATGTCGCTCCCATATAAATTTATTATTGCCTTTGAATTTCTGATTGAATTTTTTTATATCTATGCCCAAAGTATTTATCTCTGTATATCTTGAGATTCAGGAATTATAACTTTTATGGTACATATTTGTCCATTTCGTAAGTTTTAAACATCTTTTTACAAGATATATTCATCGTATTGGCTCGCTCAGAATACAACTCTAATAGTGTTTTCGTCAAAATTCATCGAAGAAAATGTTGGTTTTTCAGCTGTAATCTAAACTCTATCAAATCAAATATTCCCTTGAAATTTATTCTTTCGACGCACCTTCATTTTGCTGGGCTTGGAGAATTTTCGTGAGATGATAAAGCCATCGAGATAAAATAATATCGAGTGCGTACAGAGAAAGGAAAAGCTCAAACGTAAAGATGTGTTCCCTGAAAACCCTTTAAAAAATTCCTTAAGGGTAAGCAAAAGAAAGAAATGCTGGCGAGATCGGGACTCGAACACATATCCTGTATCCTAGCAGTATAATCATTTCATATTATTAAATATATTTGTCTAATTCTAATCTGACATTCGCTTTCGCATTGACAAGTGATTCCTTGACACAATGACGATAAACATTTTAAAAAAACCCGGTTAAGACGTTTTCTGAGGGAACGGGGTGAAAATCGCGTTGTAGCGGGATAGCAGTATAACCGAGATATTACAAATTTTTATTATAATGTGAAAATTTTTCGATATATCGACTGAAGCGAAAAATTAGCTACATCGGGTTACAGTGCATTTTAGGAGGGGAAAAATCCGCCTTATAAGCGGGTCGGAGGACGTCTTAAGTGGTATTTTACCATGCGTTTTGTGAGAAAGGGACCAGCACCTAGAAAAACACGTTTATAAGTAATAGGGTCTAAAGCAGTCGAAACGAGTCGATAAACGAGTTTTACTGTATTTCGAACTGATAATCTTTCCTGTATTCCATTCCATAATTTTTAACTATTATCTTATTCGTCCCAATCATGTATTCCATTCTCCTTTCTTGAAATAAAGGTAGAGAATTTCCTCAGAATATACGACCCGCTGATCAACGTGCGTTGCTAAACCGAGACTACTTTACGGGTTTCTCGAGCCATTTCATGCCTATGAAAATTCTTTACCCCAAATTCATCTTTGTTCGTATAATAGTTCTTTATAAAATGTTTCCTCCCCTCGATTTTTTCGCCTGTGAGCGTCTGCTATAGAAGTCTCTTTTCTCGTTGAACACAATAGAAGCCTCAGAGACTTAATCTCGTGGAACTAGCTTCTCTCCATTCTCTGTCACCTCTCCCGTTTCCTCTCCGTCCTTCCTCAACCTCACCCGTTTTCTCGAAGACCTTTCTCCACGTCTTCCTCAGCGCTCGATAACTTCCCCGCCCTTTGCCCTCCGAAGCTCTCCTTTCCATTCTTGGGGAAATGATAACTCTAATGCGGTGCCCTTAATCAATTCCAGGTAAAACTTGGAAGGTTTAATATATTCCTCGAAATTTCCGATCTCCCATCGCGATTACGACCAATCCGAATGAAGGAAGTGCGGTTGTAAACCTCTCACGTGCATGAGTGAGGAATGGATGCTGACTGAGGATGGTTTGAAATGTTATAATTTATGTTACTGGAAATTTCGAAGAATTGATCGTGACGATTTCAAACATTTGAAAGCCCTTAATTTGTCCGAATACTAGTGCTAACTATTTGAAATGTATTCAGCATGTAAAGCGACATTTCAATGTATTATATATTTTGATGGCGAAAGGATTCGACTCCCGGTGGCCTATACTCGTAAGTGCAAGATGAAAATAATGCTACTATAATTTATATAAGAAAATTAACATTTCCGCATTCTGTTTTAATGCAGATTAAATCATGGGATGTGAATAAGAAATTTTATTTATTTCCGTCGATGATTTATGAATAAAAACAGGATTGAAGTTGATATATATGTAGTTGTTTTCCTCGGTGTTTTTTTGTTACTGCTGAGCTTCTCAGTTGCAAAGATACCGGAGTATTTTTTTCTGCATTTTTATATTATATCTTAATATTTTATGTAAGTAGTTTATCCTTCAAATTAATTTAATTCTTCAAGAAAAATTTATTTCACGATGCTTAGAGTCTTGGTAGATTCCAAAATAAATGTGGTACTTTAAAATATCAGTATCGCTTGTCATCAAAGTTATCGTCAGCTTTGAGTCAATCATTCAAATAATAAGCAAAGTTAAGTTAAATATAATAAAAATATTGGAATCCATCGTTTATTTATAAAGTTTCGAAACTTTCCAAAGGATTCAACATGTACACTTGGCAAATTGTTTCCAACATCGGTAGAATAATATTACTCTGAGGACGTTACAGGATGTCATTTCGGCTCTCTTAATTCCTTCCACAATGTGAAATTTGACCATTATAATTATCGGTAAAATTTGTATCTTTATCTTGATTTATGATGAGAACAATCCCTCGGAGCTATGATACCCTTCCCTTTCCCATAATACGTTTCTATTTTCGTCGTCGATAATTAAGCGTGCTTGGATTCGAGCTGTAATCATACTATAATCCTCTCCATAAGAAGAGGGTGACGGCGGCGCGACTTCCTTCTGCGGAGATACTGTTCTAAGAGTCCGTTAATGGAGTTGGAACGAGCGGATGAGCCATTCAAGGAAGGGAGAGGTGTTCACTTGGTTGTTTGTCGTCAAGAGGACGTCTCCTCGGCCGAAGAACGCAGCACATTCTGATTCCTTATGCGAAATCTTTCGTGGAAGAGAACCGAGGAGGACTAGCAGTAACCCTTTGCCTTTTGCGGTTAATTAGAGCTGTCGAAACATTTGTCAGTGGTTGGTTTTTGCGCAGCGAGGTGGCGTTGAATGACAGAAGAGGGTAATTACTGAGTTTTTTCTTGCTAATGGTGCAGGAAAAAAGAAGATGGATTATGAAAGGGCTTCCGTGGTTGGACGTTTATGCTTCGCTACCAAGATGACGTTTGTCTCAAATAGGTATGAATCAGTGAGGTTATGACTTTATAACGTAGGAGTAGGAAGCTTAATGTTGCGACATATCGGATGCCTCGTTAGTGTATCGTGTTTACGGAGTCGTTGTCCTTACCGAGAGGTCGCCGAAGAGATGCCAATCTTTTCTTTGTTATACACTTTTCCATTGGTTTTGAAAAATATTGTTATGAAATACATTTCCCTGATCGTGTTTTCCTATAATGAGTTTCGTATGTGGAAAATGTGACAGTTTAACTAACATATAAAAAAATTACATAATTCTTCAAATTTCAAAAAGAGAAATTATTTCAATCCAACATTACGTACGATTAATTTTTAATAGTCGCCAATATCGAATTATCGGAAGTGACAAAATATTATCACCCTCAATTCGTTTGCGGCGTAAGATTACATCAAGATATATTTTTATCTTTGCGTCAAGGAATCGTACATTACCTTGAACGATTTTAAAATAAAAACTAGTAATTACGAAATGGAATGCGGGAAAGTAACTATAGCTGCTACTAATATATGTAATATTTTTCTAAAAGAAATTATTCAAATTTTTAGTCAGATATGAATGATGATTAATATTGAATTAGGAATCAGTGAAAAGCCCATTTTTTGATACAAAATTTTTCCAGAAATAAAAGAAGTAAAATCGATCCGTCCACTTATTGCTTATTTAAGTTATTAATTAAATTAATAATAATAAAATGGTGATTATAATATAAATACAGTAAATATAAACATGTAATAAAAGAAGAGATTAATGATTAATAAAATATTACAAATTGAGTACTTCGCATCCTTATTTGAATCCTTCGAGTTGTTGTTGTGTACTCATAGCCCTGTCGAATAATGTAGAAAAGGGATTATACGATCTCAAAAAAAAACCAAACATCGTGGTCGTAAGCACAAAAATTCTCGATTGAAACCCTTCGTCATCGACGACGAATCCCTTGATCGAATGGAAATGCTGGACCCCCATTCCCTATGCAGAACATAGCATCCGCAAGCGGAACATGCATCCCCACTTCAAATCCTGCTATCAGTCACGTGATCGGACGCGCTAACGAACGGCCGTCGGAAAAGGGGAATCGTTCGGATCAATTGGAATGTATGCGTTACACCTCGTCATCGGTTGCGACCCTTCGCCCAAGTCGTGCGAATTCCGCGAGCGAACAAATTCTCTTTCCACAGACCCTCCGCGCGGAAAAAGACAAAGTTTGAGGAGAACTTCCGTGATAGGAATGCCGACCGCAGGCTGTCGCGGGGTAATTTCGCTATCGCGCGGTTTAGTTCCTAAGGGAATGAGCGACGGCTAAAACCTCCAATCGATAAAACGTTTGAGGGGTTTAATTCGAGAGGAAATCACTCTAACGAGGAAGGGAAATAGAAATAAACGGCCGTTGCCAGGTGAAGCATTACCACGGAGGCGAGAATTATCGCTGCCGACGCTAATTACTCTCGGTGACCGTTTTTTTCCGTCGTAACGCATCAGGTGATATGTCAACTTCGATCAGCCTTTTCACGGTCGGATTATCGAACTGCCTCATTTCTTCTATTTACTTCGCTGCCGCTACGTTTACACGTGTCCTGAGTACTTATACGGAGTGGTTTTACAAGCAGGGGATTAGAATGTGTTTTTAGCTTCGATAATTTTCGACAGACCAAAAAATATTTTAATTAGGGCTATTCCAAATATAGGTTGTTACTGAGGTCCACGGAAAACGTTAATATATATTCTGATTTTACTTGATAATGTAATAATTTTCGCACTTTTTATGGTAAACGTTTAAAATTAGCTATGAAAGAACATAAACCTTGGATAGTCATGAATAAACGATGTGCTTTTAATTATACATTTTATTCGGAAATTCAAAGTTTTTAACGTCATATATGTCATACAGTACTTATATTAAATTTTGTTTATATAGGTTTTGTAATAATATCATAAATATATTGTGCATGAAGACCTATCCACCTGTTTTAGGAAAGACGAAGTTCATGTTAGGAAGAATAAGCAATCAATTGTCTCCATTCGATTTGTTTTCAGCTGTTTTTGCAACGTAAATTGTCGATCATAATATAATGTAATCATAATATCTTAATATATGTAAGTAACTCAGCCAGTTGGTATCCCGTAATATCCCAGTCCGCTTAAGGTCTGCGACTAGAGCCTTTGGTAAAATAAATATAGACCAGAGAATATTCGGAGCACATGCGATATTGTATGCTGCGAGGCTTAATAATCCACCATGTGTACGTAGTGCAGCGATACGGAAAAGGAGATGGTACATACCTAAATGTTTCATATTTGTCCCTCGCGTGTAAGTAATATCGCAGATTCGACCTACTGCGGAGAAATCCAAGCATTCCTGGAACATATATCCGTACTCTTTCTTCTTAATTTTCAATAAAATTCTTTCAGCTGCAGAATATATCCAATAAAATTCATTCAATTGCAAAAAAATTTCGATCAAATTAATTCAATTGCAGAAATAAACTAATCGCAACTTCTTCTGTAAATATAATAGCAGATGTACAGAAATTCACGAAAAGGAATAACTATGCTGCACAAAATGTATGTCGAGGATATATTAAATATCATTCGTAATGAAATCTTTTTCCCTAGAGGAGTTGGCAAGGAATATTTATTACCAGAAAATCTATTTCTCAGTAAGCGCGCAATCCTTATCAATTTTGAATCGTGAAAGTGTACTAATTTCGTAAATTTTTTTTTTTTGACAGTAATATGTCTGCCGACTTAGCTCTCTAATTAGAAATGACGAATGAAGAGATTCAGTCAGAAAGTATAATATCTATCGTAACAAGAGATTGGATTTTTTGTTTGTAAATGCATTAGTTTTTTGGACAACGCATGCCACATTTTGAGTGTGAGTTATCAAAATCGGCATGTCTCGTTTACAGCAATGCATTCCATGCTGGGGCACGCGTCCGCAGCACATTTTCTGCATTATGAGCGAATCCGCGCCCGTGTTGCGAATGCCGAAGGACGCCGAGTCGAGAGCTCGCTTTGGAATTATCCGAAAAAAGACAAATGAAGTTCGTTCCGCGTTGTTCACCGCGTTTGTCGATGCCTCTTCTTCACTGTTTGTATTCCTGTTTCCACGGATATCTCTCTTTGTCCCCTCCATTTATCGCTGAAAAGGATTGACTCGATGCAAATGGTCCTTCACTTGTTACTCTGCGCTAACATACTGTATTTATACGAACGGTATTGATACGTTTTTTATCTTGAATAGGTTTTTTATGGTAATTATTTGATTTTATTTAACTGTACTATTACTGATAAGTGTAAATACTTTTGTTCCTCTTAAAAAAGTTGTAATTGTCCCGTGAAAACCATCCACTTTTAAGCGTTCAGCGGAAGTTCGAAACTCAAATACACTCAGTGGATATTTGTACTAATCTACATAAATAAAAAGTTGTTACTGATATCGCCATTGCATCTTCGTTACCAGGCTCGTGTTAAATGTTAAAATGGATTACTTCCAGATATCACCTGATAAGATTCACTGTATGGGAGTTTGATTGAAATAATCGGTTTTCAATATCTCAGGACTGTTATTTATCTAAAATCTGGTAGAGAGCAAAAATTTTTTATCATTGTGTACATAAGACTAAAATTTATCCCCATATCCTCCTAAATTTCGTAATTTGGGTAATTGAGTATGTTCTTGCCCCTTACGTAAAATTGGTGTGCGAGGTATTAACATAAGCCTCTCTTAGGTATGTAACTTTTTCCATCTAGAATTCCACTGTTTGTTAGGAATATTCATCTTTTCATTGATTAATTTCTTTGGATGAAGACTATAGTTCGTTTTATTGAGTTTCTTTTTCGCTTCAATCTTCCTTATTTTGCATCCAAACCAACAGTCTACCTTTATTGACCCTGAAATTTGTCGTAGCATTATTACCAAGTTTGCACTAGAATAAACCTTATCACTAAATAATGCTGCTAATACCTGGGTGGAAGGAAAACGCTTGTTATTCGATAAAATCCCTTAGTTATCTGAAAAAATCCATAATTTAAATCAATTCTTCTTTAATAAATATAAAATCATCAAAAATTTTGCGTAAGATAATTGTAATGTCAGCTTAAACCGGATTCCTCTCCATCATATTTTTTAGCCCGATCCGATATGGAATCCACCTCGTTGTAAACTGAAAATAGTCTTTTATTCTGGGAAAAGATTGGCTCTCTGTGTAAACATTGGCCATCCAATCGCTTAAAATTGCCTAATCAGCCCAAAATGTTTACCCTCACAGCGGAATGTTGGTGAACCTTCCCTCTGGAACCGTTTAATCCTCACCTTAATTACCAACCGGCTACCCACGAATGATTCGACATAACAGATTTACTTGTAGACATTATTTCGACTTAGCATAAACGTAATTACATACATTGATTAAAAGAAACAGTTATTTTTCGGAGCTTGAAGATTTTATTACACTAGTTTTAATGTGGATTGTTTCTTTCAAAGCTATTGAAAATATTGCGGGTTGATAAAAATACTTTTAATCATAAATACTTCTTCTCATACAAGTTATCTAAGAAATAATAACTAACAAATACTTTTCCACAGTATATTACAAAACGAAATTCCGGATGTATGTACTATGGAAAAAGTATTTGTAGATTTTTATTTCTTAGATTACTTGTGATGGATTTCCACAAAGTAAAGCCTTCCCCTATTGATTATACTTCTTCTTAGTATTTACTACGTACCACTTTGCGAATATGAAATATTTAAGAAGAAATAAAAAAACTCACATAGTTAATGTCCACACAAATAAATAAGTTATTAATTTTCTATTCCTGTGATGGAGTCTTACAAATTCACTCAGACGCTTGATTTTATACCGTAAAAAGGTGTAAAGTTCGAAAATATTTGGTTTTTATTGATAATGACATCTTCTTAGAAACATTTTTAGTACTAGGTAGATTGCTGTTGCTTCTGAAGAGAATTGTCGTAAAGTCAGACTTTATGTTAGATGTAAATAGCTCACAGTTTCCAACTTTCGGTGAAAACGTATTCTGTGAATTTGACGCTGAATTTACCGATATTATCTCCTTGATAATCCGCCCGTGATCGATTTGTAAATGTAATTGATGTCAACAAAGAGCCTATTCTTCTTCAGTTCACTAGAATAAGAGCCATTACTTGAATCGCCCTACCCGCAATCCTATGTCAGAGCCGTAATTTCCAAATTTCCATTTAAATATTGCTTCCTTTGATCCCTTGAGAATCTATTGCGTACGAAGTGCTCGCCTAAATTACTCGCCTCATCCAATCCGATAATTACTCATTAATTCAGGCCTCTTCTATCATATTCCACCGCTTCCTTTCACTTAATAATCTCCGTCCCCCTTTTCCTCTCGAATGTGGAACTTAAATGCCTTTCCCAAATCGATTCCGTGCTCTCCTCAGGCGAAACCTCTCTCCTCATTTGATAACCTTAAATCTCTAAGTCTAAGCTCTTGTGAGTAATGGAAAATTTTGTCCGCTATCAAAAATGATGATATATTTCAAGTGAAATTATAACAAGGGTACATGATTATTTTCATTCCTGTGTCTTTTTCCGTTAAGTGTGTATATACTCACATACTCTAAAATGTAAACTGCATGTTACGATTTTACACATTTACTCAGAGGACGACTAGCATTATTATACATTTTCCATATATATTATACATTTCCATATATATTTCAGTAAAGAACGAAATCATGATTAGGGTATGTAATTATTTTTATTCTTGTGTCTTTTACCTCTTAATTGTGCTTACGCTTATATACTCTAACATAAGATGTTAGTAGGATTGTAAATGTTTGAGTGTTCCAATTTCTCACATGTTCTTTCCATCAACTCATAGGAAGACCAGCATTATTATACATACTTTGATACGTCTTCTGTTTACTATGGTATATCCCTTCAATTTTTTTTTCAGATATCTCATTTCTGGCGCTTGAAGTGTGCATCTCATATTTCAAGAGAACCCGTTTTATTAACGTATTTTATGAAATATTTATGGATACATTTATGAATATTTATCCATACTTCTTTATATAGTTTCCCATTGTTCGGGTTTCAATTACTCTGTTTAATTTCTGTTCAAATTCTTCCATAAAGACAATTCACAAGAGGATTTTCTCAGGTGTGAAAACACTTGATATTGCGATCTATATAAGATACACCTTCATTTTGACATCCCTGTGCTTAGCATTCAAAATTACCAAACTTTGAAACTGAGATTCTTGGTATATTCGGAAGTTTCATCACAATTAACTTCCGCAAGGACGATTTTGCATGTTGGGCTATTTATTCATACGATACATGCCCTAAGTTTTGTGGACAAATGTTAGTTTTTACATTTTACTGAAGGATTTTATTTTCGTTCTTGAGAAAATAGAACTCTTGACCCAAGAAAAGTGTATATTGGTGTATAGAATAAAGAAAGTATATTATAAATACATTTTCCGCAAAAATAATTATCTTTAATGAAGTAACAGGACCAGGTCCCGAGGTTTCGTAATTTTTATCCTCGTCACCTGAAGATGACGATTATGTGTCGAAACCTGTTTTCGGTCGTATTTCTTCATTATAGAGAAATATTTTTTGCGGAAAAAGCACGTATTCATTCTGCGCGATGGATTTCCTGAACATGTCGTCTCTTGCTGTGAATTTTATGTATATTATTAACAAACAGTTCCTTTTGTATCGTAAAATTCTTTCATATTCCTTTACATTTTTGAATTGTGCCTTCTAATGATTATATGACGTTCTTTAGGTCACAGAAAGTATCATTAGTCACTGAAAATTGAATTGCGATGCTATTAAAAATCTCTTGGATATAAGAAAAAACATCTAATTAAAAAAATATATTCCTGACGAATCAAAAACCTATACACCCTCGATTCTGAAATATTTCCGAAATTTAGGCGAGTGATTCTACAGAATTTCCTCGTCGCAGGTGTGAGTGTGTGTTCAACATGTGACGATTTTCTTCCGAATCGAAAAGCGTACTGCCAAGATATGCAGTTTTTTCTCTTAATTTGCACGATATTGAACAATGAACCGCACACTTTCCCGCGAAAACGAATTCACGCGGAGTGATAAAGGTTGACGTTTCACAGTTGCAGGGCCTCTTAATTGCTTTTTAATTGAATCGCACCTGGTTTCTGGACAAATGAATGGAGTTCGCGGCGAACGTTACCAAGTTAATTAACAGATTCGGCGTTGTTTCGTTTTTCCCCGTCTTGAAAATTTCGGATCTCTGTGGTTTGATTCTGATTAAAGTCGTTATTTTTTTACTTTTTTTTCGAATTCTCGTCCAAAATTTATGTCGCACTTGGGAATTAACGTCCGCGTTATCGGCTTTCCAGCTCAATTTTTCGGATGAAAGCATTGATTATTTACCTGTAAAACTGTCACTGTTTCTTGTGAAGGCTAGGTGGTTAGTGGAGTCAAGGAAATATTTGCTAAATCTTTGGCATTCAAAACGGCTTTCATTCCGTAACTTATTGTTAGACGTCTGTATTCAGTCTCATCAAACGAAGTAGAAGATACATGTATATTTAATAAGTTACGTAATCGTAAAATTCACGAACTCAAGTAATCGCGAAATTCTATGTAACTCAATTTTCTAAATGAATAAGTTTTTTTTTAAGAAATGTATTCACATGGCAGTCGCAAATGACAGCGTTAAAGAGATATTTAAGCGAAAGATTTCTACGTATTTCCTAATGGTAAAAAACTCGATTTCTTGTTGTCAATATACGAATGAGACGCAATCTGTCTCCTAATCACTTAGTAGTTAAATCCAGAAACGGTGGTAAGCAATATTTCAACAGAAAGAAATAGTATAAAATCATATGAAGCTATGAAATAGTATAAACAGAATATTTTTGGTGAAACTGATCCTATTTTTACCTTTCTGGATTCTATTGCGCTTGATAAAAAGTGGTATATTCGTTACGTAGAAGATAGAGAAGATTTTTGAAAAAAAATTAGTTAAAAACTATACGATTAGAGGATATTTTGGAGCCTTAAGAAGGAAAAACAAAACATTTAACTTTATTTAACCACAGTGTTAGTTTAACTCACTCCATTAGTCGTCCGTCGGGCCAGCGTCTTTCAGGTACGAGAAGCACCGAGAAAGGTACGGTATTACCGACTTCTGGAAAAAAGGGATTGCCAGAAATAATCCTGGCCTTCCTCGGTACATCTTGTACCGAGGAAGACACTAGTAAGACAGACGGCTAATGGAGTGCTTTTAAACATCTAATTCTGAAATTAAATAAAGTTGAATAGTTTTTTTTTGTCCCTCGTTAGGCTCCACGATTATCCTTAGTGATCGAACGTTGAACCAATATTTGTATTGAAAAAGTTCATTCTCAATATCCTTACTGCGTAGTAGATCTTTACGCTTGTATTGCAACTTTTTCGATATCTGCGTGAAATCCTCACAGTCTCCTCCAGCCTCTTAGTTGGGTACCTGTGGTGGAGGAATTAACAGAGAAGATTCGTCGAATGCTGTCGTGCAGATCGACGACTCGTTTCCGCTCTGATGTATCGAATTTGGAATGAATTTGGTCGATATGCAGCACCTGTCTCCAATCAAATTCCCTTTCGATATTTCGACACGATTTTCCTCTTTTCACCATCCAATCCCCTTTTAGAATTAATATCATTCCATCGGCACAGCGTCAAGAGCTGTACCAGACCATTATATTCCAATGATTTTGACTTCACTTCGTCCGGTTTTTCAATATCTTCGGGCTTACTTCGACTTTTTCGACGCACCCGATGTATGTACTAAAAAGCAAGGGGCGAAAAAGAAAAAAAAGGAAAAGCAATTGTGAATCATACAAAGTTTCGCTCTCTTTACTTGTTCAGAATGGCATTTCGCGAGGTACAGCCATCCTAGATTAACTTTAAGGGGCGTTTTCTCAACTTTGAAAATTGCTCTCCCAATAATAGTCGCGTTTTGGATTTCTAGGATAAATTCACACAAATATTGCGGCTGTACCATTGATCTGGGGTATTTCATTCTATATAAAGCTCAAACCTCAGAATCGAGATAGTAACTGTTTACCATGTTTTCTAAATACAAAGATAGGCACACCTGTGAAATCATAAAGGTGACAGAAAATCATCACTTAAGCAGTTACTCTTAAGCCTACGTGTTTCTACTGAAGTAAATAAATCGCTGGCCTCTAACTTATGAATCAGGATAAATCCTTCGTATGTTTATTTTCATTTCTTCAACGTGTATCTCTAAAAATTGTTGATACCCGTATTTACTGAACAGTAAGAAGTTCTTCCATATCGATAAACAGTTTCATTTTGACAGAACTTCTTATTTGGATTTCCTGATTGTAGTTGAGGATCAGACATCTGTTACAGTGGTAGTTTGCCTCGAGTTTTGAGAAGCAGTATTTCTCCATTCCCATCTACATTTTATCATCCTTGAACGTTAGGGACCATGGACGTCATATATAAAACACGTCCTATCCGAGCATTATCATCATTTCTGTTCCGCCTATTTCTCAACATCTTCCCATTCTGCGTTAAAGAGTCATTAAATCCTCCGAAGAGAACAATGCGCCCACTTAAGCAAACGTTTTGACAAACGTCTGCACTTCTTTGTCATTTCGAGGACGTTTTTTTTATAAGACCCCTCGAGATGTCTCTCTTTTATTTTTCGATCCTCCGGAAGGCGAACTTTCGTCCTTTTTATGGCTTATGTACTTGCAGAGATAAGCACTGCAATGCGCTGGGAATGTGATCTGCGAAAAAAAAACAGCCGTTCGTTCCGCCGTTAAACTCCCTTCAGACCGAGGGAAAGTTATAAATAGGAGGTTCGAGTGCCGTTAGCGTGCGCCCCGAATATATATTTCCGGAAATTTTGCATCCGATGGACGGAGAGATGTTTCAATTTCAATTTATCGCCGGCGTCGGCGGGTGAAAATTTCAGTGGATCCTCTTTTTAGACGGCCGATAGCTCTTCCCAAAGCGTTTTAAGGGCCGTAATTTCGCAAGCGCTGAAAATCGAGAATGCTTTTATCGGAATGGCGATTAAATCACTCGTGAGGATATAATTTGCTCCACGCCGGTCTTTCTTGCTGCTGAAATTTTTTAATGGCCCGTATTAACTTCTCATAAATATCAACAGAGGAGTAAAGAAGAAGTTGTGAGGTATGCCATCAAATACTTATATTTTTTTAAGCATAAGGCAGACTGAATAAGAGGATGCCTGGAGATATTCTCGTTGGGAAAATTTAGTTATCTTTGTTCGTTTTATTTCCTTGGAGAGATTTCACAGAACGTTGAGTAACATATTAAGAAACTGTAATAGCCATTCAAGGGATTTATTGCTACCAATTACGGTAACGCAATAATTATGTAGTTCCAAGATTGGTTCTCTCATTTCAAGCGGCTCATTTATTAATGGATGAGTTACTAAACTTGGAACGTATGTACTGAGGATCATAATAGCTCTACTAAATATTTTCGTAAAAGTTCATTATTTTCTCCAAGTTTCATTGAAAATACCTATACAGTTTTAAGAAAGGCTTAATCGGCGTCTCCAGGAACATGTAACAACGAGATTTAGTTGACTTATTTGGTGTAACATCTATTTCTTATTGCAAACCTTTAATCTTGATTCTTGATGTCTTGATGGAAATAAAATCTGATTTTCAGCGAAAATATCCTCAGGTAGAAGTTAAACCTAGTCCATAGGATTTTTTGTGTACATTCTTTAAAAAGTTTCCATTTTATTTATAATGCAAATATTAATCCCAATAATTTCCATATTTCCCTCGATCATAACTCTATGATAATATTTTCCTAGCTTTTCCACAGGAAACTATGCTATACTAAATTCCAATTAAGTTGCACTCAAACACGAATAATTTTATATAGTGATTGTGTTGCGTTTTCGAAATTCCATGCTTATTTTATCTTATATTACAAGTTTCTGAGATTTAACTTTGTTTAGAAAACTTTGTAGCTTTGGCTATAAACCGGTTTTTAGACGTTCAGCGGACCCATTTTGGAAAACTGCTCTATAGTTAACCTACGAATAAATTTGAATAGCAAAATTTCTAACTTGCTAGAGATTTTTCCCAGTTTCTCCAGCAGCTTGTCAAGTCTTAAATCGCAAATAATAAAATCAACATATTTTAGACCCGGATCCTTTCATTTCATTGTTCACAGATGTGCGATTTCATTCAATAATCTCTCCCGAAGAATATTCCGTTTTATTGCCGTCTAAATTCCCATCCCGTCCATTCTTCATTTCCTGAACCAAAAAAGATTCGTCGATTTCAGCCTCATTGTTGATAAGTTATTTGATGCAGCACCGAGGAACGTTATTTAAGGCAACCTCTCTCATGCACAGAAATTTACTTGGAAATGCTCATAAGTTTATGTGATGTAATCAGTGAGTGCTTGGGATTCCGCCGGTGAATACGGTCGTTATCTTGAGATGCCCATTTGGTCGGCTGCTTGAAAACATATTTGGAAGATTTACTGTTGTGAAATGTGCGCATTTCTCCCATTTCTTGGTACCGTTTCGCGGCCTCGCCTCAATTGTTTTGCGAAATCAGACCAAAAGGTGAGCTCTGTGATTCATCAGGATGATTCTCACAATTTTAGAATTTCATAATCTTGAAAAGCGGTTGTATATTATGAGGAAATGTTTCATTCTCTTTCCTCTTACTTCGCACTTCTTCACGGAAATAATGGACGGAAAACGAACGGAAGAAAATATTATTGTAATGCGTCCTGCTTTTACAAATTTATGGTTACATCCTCAGTCGTGGATTTAGCTTTGGTTGTCCTGAATACAAATTTTTTTGGACTATAATTTGAGAAATAAACTCAAGAAAAAGTGTTTGCTAATTTACACTTAATTACGCAATTGCAATTTCTTCAATGCTTAATTCATTTATTGGCTGACGAGAAAATAACGTTTCGTAATTTTGCTATCTAAACAAATTTTATTGTTTTATAGCAGTCTTTTCAACGTTTTCATACGGTAATGATATTAATTTAACTGATCTTGAACGTGAAAATTTTATCATGAATAATCAATTAATTCCATTTTGGCAAAGAAATTTCCGTTATCCCTTCTCAAAAGAAGATTTTAATCTTGATCAAACTCACTATGAAGTTGATTAAAGATAAAACTTCTGATTCTTAAAATTTTTC
This sequence comes from Pachydiplax longipennis, assembly GCA_036926295.1. Taxonomy (NCBI): domain Eukaryota; kingdom Metazoa; phylum Arthropoda; class Insecta; order Odonata; family Libellulidae; genus Pachydiplax; species Pachydiplax longipennis. Next base: position 1,524,494 of record JAVFKF010000014.1, on the reverse strand, counting down.
TCAATATCTCCGTAATCGAGAGATTCAAATGCTTTTCATTTAAGCGATCAATTATGATTCGCCATGTTTAATCTACTCCTTAAGATTACCGCTTTGAAATTAACATTCAGTAACGGGTCTCAGTATCTCACATTCCGCACAAAATTTAAGAGGCTTTAATATTTAATAGAAATCTCCAAGCGGTTTTGTTTGCCGTAATTCTTCAAAATCTCCGCTGGTGTACTCTTTGACCCAACGCCTAACTTGATCTCTGCCGTCACCCGTAATGCAGGCGACTCACTCTAGAAAAGGGCAGCTCGTATCTCACCGCTTTGCTCTACCGCAAATGCCGTCGGCAATGAGGGCTACGGGCGGATGCCTGAATCGACGCGATAAGCACGGCGCACGCTTCTCCCAAAGACTTAATCCAGCGATCCCATCGGCAGGTGCACTTTGCACTCCTCGAAAAAGTTATCTAACGCCGTTTTTGTCATAATTTTAAGGAGAGATGTGCAGTTATCAGCAGCCGTTGAATATGCAACCGCCGGAAAATTTACGCCTCATCAGATCGGTGACGTTGGGCAAAAAAAAACATATTTATTAAAAAGTATACAGATCCACGTTTCAGATTTAATGATAATGGTGATGTTTTTATTATCCTCTAAGGAGTGCCCATAAGAGTAAAACATAATTTAAATAACGTGTCAGCTCACAAAAGTAATTATTTCAGAAGTGTAATGTGGAGAAAAAGAACATTAATCCAATACCAGTTACAATTAAAAATGACTTTACCAATATATAACAGAATACGGAGACTAGAAATATGGAGAAACAAAAATATTAATCGTAATTGAAAACAAGTACCAAATGATTTATCATTGAAGGATCGTATCGAGGTGGAGTTTTTAATATCAACATGTAAAGCATTCCAAAAAAAGTGGTTTGGCAGTTATTAAGAAAGATCTAAGACAGGGACCCTTTTAGTGAGGATCGATACGAGTGTCAACGGAAGAACTAAGCGATTCATGTGTGAAGAGATTCAAAATATATTTCGACTGCAAGTTTCGGAATAAAATCAACAAAAACGAACCAAGAATATATTCTCAATGCAAGTCAGGTTTAAGTTCCTTTAGTTCCTAGTGATTAGGTACATGATCGTCTTTACAAAGATTGAAAATAAATCAAACACAAGTATTTAGAACACTGCATTTCTTGTAATAAATGTGAGGATCAATATTTAAAAGACTTACTTTCCATGAACTCTACAGAAATTAAGAAAATAAATTAGTTGATCTAGCGTTGTTTAATACCCATGCCGTATGATATAAGTTTTTGAAAGATGTCATAGTTGTTGATTATATCCAGAGTCTTAACCGAAGAAATCTTGGAAAATCACTCTTAATTCGATGAGTTAAGTCAGGTGTCCTTGCTAATGGAGGAATGAGGTATTATGAATCATATGTTGGCGATCCTAACTACGACATTACATCCCTAAAAGAACGTGATAGATCGTTTTCGATGGTCATGACCCGAGACTGAATCTTGATTGAAGACATTATTCTCGTGATTATAGTCTCAGAAGAGAATCCGAATTAAAATTCTTCTCTGATATCGGCAGCCTGTGTAATCAAGTTCAAATTGAAGTGAAAGTTATCCAAGAGTCTTCTCCTTCTCATTTCCAGTTTCTATTCACAGTAAAGAATGGCTATTTTAATAACTAATGATTTCGAGAACTTCTGAGTAATTTTCTTTCTTGGTAGTTTCAAATTTTTCTATTGAAAATCAATTTTGTTATGAAACTTGTAATTTCCGTCGGTTGATTATCGAACTTTCTTTCAAACTACTGGTGTATTTTTCGGAATTTCCCTTTGGCAAGGAAATTTTGTTTTAGATTACTCCTTCCATTTTAATTTTCTTTCATGACCTTACGTACTTCTTAATTTCATGATCGATTATTCAGTTTCCTCTGGAAATAATTTATCGCCCTATTTCTCATTTCGACAAATGTTATCACGTTCTCATTTTGCATCACATTTCCGCCGTTACCAAAATCTATTTTCGATTTGAGAATATTCTTTCCTTGTAATGATTCTCCAAAGAGGAAGAGAAATATCCATTCATTATCAGTGACGCCTATTTGCAACCTTGAGCAGTATTGATTAAGGGATCAAATACATGAGTGGTCTGAAAAGTTTCCGATATTTCGCCATTTCTCGACATGCTTCCGACATTTCGCCATTTCTCGACATGTTTTCTAAAAATTTCTGAAAATTTTCTGAAGATTTCTGAAAAATCTGGGGTTGGAAACTTTTCAGACCACCCTCGTACAATAGAAAGTGCTTAATAAGTGATTCTGTTCTTAATATCATTGAATAATCTTAGTGACTTAATTAATTAGGTTTTTAGTTTCGAAAAATTGGTGGATGGAACATCACTTTCTGAGATCCCTTAAGCTTCCACTTTTACGCATCGGTCAGTTAATCCTTAATTATTTTTTCACAAAACAAGGAGGAGTCATGCTGAGTTTGAAGGCTAACCTTTTAGGATGTAAATTCTCTGTTCTTCATTAAGTTGCGTTGTAAACATCGTATCATGTGAGCGCGGAATTAAAAACATCTCTGCGATGTTTATCTCGCAGTTCCCGAAAGGTGAAGGTCGCTGTCAACGTAATCCTTGGGTTTTATATTTTTCGCACGCTTAAATTTTATTCGAGTGAAGGACTCGGAGCCGGAGTTCACGTTTTTTCCTCCTTTAATCAATTTCCCTCCGCGTATTTATCACCTATCCATTTAACTGAATCGCAAGTAATGCGGAAAAGATTTTCGATTACGTTAGAATTTCAAATTCGATATTTCTTCCGTGTCTTTACTTGAAATTAAATTTACCTTTTCCAATATAAAAACATGAAATCCCTTTTATTTTCATGGAGCAAGATCAAATACTATTTCTCTCGATGTTCATTGCCACGTCTGAAATTGGTTTTTTTCCTTCATCTTCTTCCTCACGACTTCAATATGTGATTGGATTTTTTTTATGTTTAATGCCCGTATTTATTAAGGTCACAAGGGGAAAGTTCCACAGCGATGCATTAGTCATGGCGCCTCATGAATTGATGGAAGAAAGTAAGTTCCTTCCGAAAAACATTGACTGACAGTAATGTATTTCAAAATTGGAAATGAGAATTCATCAAAAAAACGCGAATAAAATTTTGCGATTACGCAAAATTCAGGAAAATATTTCCTTGACTTTTAGCATTTGATTCTCACCATTTTAAAAAAAAATGAGAAAATATTTTGGAACGAAACAAATGTATGAAGACGAGGAATCACTTCAGAAGGTTCTTTTTAAATCTCTGTTATTCAATTACAATATTTCGAATTCGACTCTTTCTGGTATTCAATTTCCTATGGCATTTTATACTTTTCCTTAAAATATACGCTTGAGTACTTCTCTGTTTTCATTTTGGGTGGCAAAACTTATTAGTACTAAAACTAATGAATTTCTGCTTGAGATCGTCCGATTACAATGACGCCTGGTTACCGAGATTTTAACGGATTCTAAACAAAAATCGTGAAAATTTTCGTGAGAATAAAGCCTGACCACTTAGCGAGTGATCTCCCTTTAAATCTCCTCATCGTGGGAAAAATACGCCGCCTGAATCCCTCACATACAGAATTATGTCCATCTTTACATTCATCTCACGTTCCCATGTCTAACAAAAAATAACTGACCTGTCGTCTATCATTATGTCTCGTAATTATAATCTCCGTCTCCGGTAGTTTCCGATGACGTAAGGTCTCTATAAAAACCAAGGTCGGGAATTATTCAGAGGCGAAGGGGATGTTTCTTTAACGTATGTAAGGGTATTTAGAGATGAAATATAGTCGGTTTCACTCTACGTTCTCCAGGTAAAGTTCTGACCTCCGACGGATTGAGTTTAAGCCTCGGCTATTTCTTTGGGGGACGGCTATAAACTTTATATTTCATGCAGTGTTTTAGGTATTCGGTTACTGTAAAAAAAGAGCCGGTGAAATCATGGTTTCAGAGCTCTGAATCCTTTCCTAATATGAAATGGTTCAGAGACAAGAGTCTGGCTTTTTTGTTAGCAAAATGCTCGGGATGTGATTAATTAGTGGATCTATTCATTTAATTAAAATCCGAGGAAGGTCTTACGAGTTTTTTTCATAAGCTAAGAATAAATTAAATATTTCTAGCCTCAAAGCTGTTTTTGAGCCAGAAAAAGTATATTATTTTTTGTATTCTTTTATTTTGGCATATTTTTCATTGCCACTTTTGCTTCTTCTACATTTTCACTTTTGCTTTTAATTTCTAAACTTCATAAACAAACCAACAGAAAGTTTTTTTCTCTATTAATTGCCCTTGCTTTAATTTTATCCACAAGCCTTTGTTTTACCTCATTTATTACTTTCTGTACATCCTAGTACATCTTTCAACAACCTTTTTTATTCAGATTTCTCTCACGTATTTTTTTGCCTTTTCTTTGTATTCTCTACGGTTTGTTTGTCCTGTTACGTTTCATCCCCATATTTAATGGTCTTCAGCTATTTTCCTTCAGAAGCGTATTCTGTTTCACAATATGAGTGACTTCCATCCAAATTATATGTATGTACAATGTATGTATCTATGTTATGTACATAAACAATATACATGTTGTGCACAATATACAATACATAATAATTGTACAATACATGTACATAAACTAAAACCAAGTATATTTTTCATAGTTTAAATAACTTGGAATGTTAAAAAATTCTAAAGAACTGTACCATTACTCCATGATAAGATCTATAATTATATTTTGGTACTGATAATTATATTGACATTCATTTCACCGGTCTAATTCTTTGGGTTATTCTGTAAACATAACCGCTGACGAAAGTAGCAAAGACGTCGAGGACCCTAATTTCGAGACCTGATCGACAGTAATCGTGGATAGCTAGTTATAACCCATCCGTTCGACCTTAAACGGCTCTAATTACCGTGAAATGATAGTAATTGTTCATTTCCCTTCCCTAAAGTTCATTCATTGCTTCCCTAATGGTATTTCCAAAGGGTCCAATTTTAATTTTTTTGTGTTCTATTTTCTTCTTTAGCATCCGGCATGTTTTTCTCTTTCCCTTGTAATCGCTACTGGAATTCGCTTCCCAATTTACCTCGTTTCTTCCCTCTGTTTCCTCCTTTGAGGTCTCATTTCTTACCCGGTTTCGTTCCGCCGCTTATACTCTCTTTAGCTTTCCGCTCTTCATGCAACTTTCCACTTTGTGAGTGTAATTGTCGTGTTTTTATTCAATGTTTTTCGCGCTAATTAAGCGGTTTACTCGTACGAATTTCACATTTATCCTCCCTTTGACATCTTTCATTTTCACCGAACTACGTTATTCAATCTTTAACTGCATGTTTATTCTATCTTTAACTATATTTTTCCCATCTTAAAATACATTTAATTCCATCCAGAACTTTATATTTATCCCATCTTGTGCAACATTTTTGTTCCATCTTCTTTCTTCCTCCACTTTCCTCTCTTTCTAAAGCAACAAGACTGTAACTATATGTAACTGTATGGATACGACACTCCATTTGACCAGAATATAAATAATAAATGAAGAATAAATGGTCCCGAGTTCAAGTCCCAGCTAATCAGTTTTTCTGCTTACGGAATGGTTGTGTGTGTTTGGTAAATAATGCAAATTATAAGGGATGCAATGGGAGTCTTCCTTCCATCTTATATTGTCTAGTTTCCATCAAAGAAATTAATATTATTTTAATTCTGTCTCCCGAGTAATGATGAATAAATGCTTTACAATACTAATATATTGCTCATGCATCTTAGGATATTTTCCTTTCTCATATGAAGAAAAATCTTATCACTGAATGAAGAGATTAGTTGTACCTTTTCCAAAAACACGATATTTTTCTTCAATAAAAGACCAATCATCATCATCGGGAAAAAATCTGTTCACTGAGAAGTATTCTGTTAGAAGGAACCTTCCTCCTCCGCCTATAGCAGACCGATACATCACTGCCTACTTTATCTTTAAGATATATTCCGATAACAGAAGATTTTCGGCTGAACTTTCTCTCGAGGAAGTATCCAATAAAGAAGGTATCTTTCCATCCTGTGCCCTCCAGCCTGTCCCTCATCCATTTCATGTTTTCACTTCCATCATCACCTCTTTCCTTCCAACCTTTCTAAACCTCCCGTTTTCTTTCCTTTCTGTACCTTATCAATCATCTCTCTACCGGGGTTTTTTCCCTTTGCCTTCATATTCCGTGATGCACATGTTTAACCCAGGAGGTACTGATCGGCTGTCGGGTGTCACGTCCATATGACATGGGTCACTCTTTTTGTTCCCTCGGAAGTTCTCTTGCTTGGTTGGACGTCCGAGACACTACGGGTGCGAATTTCTTATCGACTGCTGTCGTAACACTTAGCGTACTACTCAAAGGGACTGTTTACTCAAAGAATCAGTTCGGCTCAGGTCCATCATCGGTGTCTAAGTCGTCATGCATGATGTCTCTCGCCTGAATTGCCAATTCGAATCTAATTTCCTCGACAGACTCATTCTGCAATCAAATTTCATGTCGCTGACAGTGTTTTGGTCTACTATTAAGTTTATTTATCGATGGAATGGGTAATGGGTGGTTTTGCACGTAAGGGCGTGCACCCAGGAAAATTCCCAAGGAAGAATAGACTTGAAAAAAGTCCGACGAGATAGCTCAACGGACAGAGCACCCGACCGGCAATCGGGAGACCCGGGTTCCATTCCCGGTCCCGTCGGACTTTTTTCAAGTCTATTCTTCCTTGGGAATTATTTATTAATTGTTATAAACGCTATGTAACTTCAAATAATGATATAATCATATACATTTCTATATCATATGTGCCCTGCAAGTCACTTTTCGGCGTGTGGTAGGCTATGAGTATGTATATATGTATGTAAATGTACAATAAAGGCACACCCATTGCATCCATTTTAACTAATTTATTTTTATTTTCCTCCAGCATCGATGAATCAATAAAAATCATTTTCTCTCTTTCACAGGTAAGCATGCAGTTTACTACCATCCGTCTCCAATTTCCTCAGCATTTTAACTGCTGGAGACGATTCTGAACTTCGAAAAAAGGTCTGTAATATACAGGTGTTGGCCGCAACTTTACTTTCCTCTAACCTTAACACACTTCCAACACTCTTAATCAAAAAACGCACTCGCGTATCTTTCTCGGAAAAATAAAAAATTCTTGAATCTACGGTTCTAGTGTCTATTTCCCTGATTTTTCCGCAGTATTAGAATGGCTTATGTAACAAACAGGGTGAAAATTTCAAATTAAGAATTCAATAGGTCTTCTGTGAATTTTAGGCTGTGTTTTTATAGAGCATATAAATTTCAAATGTTCTACTTTCAATGCTCTTTCAGAAAAATCTTGAGTTACTAATACCTAACACCCTATGAACCTCTATTCTCCTAACCCTGTATCCTCTATCACCTCTACAGTACTCTCCTCACATTTTCATGAATTGCTAATCAGAGCACAAGTTGTTTTTCTCCGCGGAGGAGAAGATCAGATTGAGTGCGTACAAATTAACTTCCAAGGGACTTTGCTCCCAGTGCGATGATGAGGTTTTATTTGTATGTTTATTTCAGTTCCTCTCGTGCTCACCTCATAAGCTGAATCGAGTCTCGCGATCGTGCTAATGCAAAGTTAAATGTTTGTATCCATGCGCCCAAGTGACGACCACGAAGAGATATGTATTCCGTAATAATTTCTTACGACGGCTTCTTGAAACTAGTATTATTCGGAATATCATTTTTCCTTGTGTAGTCGCTAATTGCAATTTAGCATTCATCTCACACCCATTTACCTTCATTTTTATCTGTACAATCCTCATTGTTTCGATGACATGTTTTTTATGTGCAATAGAAGCTGGTATCGCTTTGTTGATGTTGTATAGTGCAATATATCAATATAAGCTAAAAATGTACATGAAAGAATATAATAGCTGATTAAAAAATCCGGTTATTAGATTTATATGCTATAGATATATGAGTAAATTTCTGAATGGTTTTGGTGTTGCCAATCGATTGAAGAAGTAAAAGTGAGTATTTTACTTCTGAGTGCGAATTTTCAATATCAAATAAGAAAAAAAAGAGAATGGCTTTAATATTTTTGTATTAGTGTTACGTGTTAAATGCATGAATAGATTTCGTGAGGCTCATAAAGTTAAATGTAAATTTTTTAATTTTCTCTCTCAATTCATCACTGGAATCTAACCTCAGGGTTGCCCTTAGATACTGTCTGATAACATTTCCTACTTTTTAGTGTTTTTCATGAAGTATTTCCGCATCGCTGAAATATTCATCTTTAGGTCATTCTCTAGAATATATTCCTCCAATTTTAGGCGAAGTATATCATCTCGAAGAGAAAATCAAGTTGATTATTAAATCTTGATGAGTATTTTTCACCCCCTATTAGTGATAAAATAAAGCTATGCTGTAATTGAAAAGGACGAGAAACGAGTTTCGTGAGAATGTTATTCATTTATAGTTGAACAATTGTAGTCCCCGCCGGATTTCAGCTTTGATTAAAACAGAGCGCTCGGCATTAATTCCCTCCCCTCACCGACGTGGGAACTTTCTAATTGCTTCGACGCTTCACTTGAAAGTTTCCGTTTTTTAGCGGGTTAACGAAGGAAGATACTAAAAGATTTAGCATTTATTAGTTCCGTAATGAATAATCGTGCAACTATCCTCGTTTTGTACGCCATTAAAGCAGTGGTCGAAACTGTAAATGAAACAGCGGTTAATCGTACTAAACAACCGCTATTTTCGTCTTACCAAGTACTCGAATAGCTATGCAGTCGCCGCTCCATAATATCAAGTAGCGAGTTATTCAAGATGAATTTATTCTCAAGGAAATCGAATTATACGGTGCCTTGATTTTGCTCGAAAATATCTCGTAACTCAATTTTTATAAGATATGCATATTATTCATTATTCTTCACGTTCAGTCCTTGAGGAATTACCGTAAGCGAAGTGAAAAGGATGGGAAACCCTCAAAATATTCCATAATTTACAGTAAAATTAGTTTTCCCCCGAAAGATATTTCAATTTTTTTAAATTTACTCTCCTGCCATGTGGAATTAAAATGGTTGGCAGTATTTTGGAACTTCATACGTACACAGATATAACTTTGGAAATATTGTCCATTCAACAATTATATATAAGTTTTTGACTATTCCTGTCGAGTAAACAACAATTTGCAGGGTCTGAAAACGTTTTTATTCGACGAAACCATTAACCCGCTGTAGTTCAATATTACTGTGGTATTGTATTTTTGTTCTAGTTATAGTTTTGGGTACTGAATTATTTTAGCGTATAATTAAATCAATTTCGCATTTTTATCCTTCTTCTGTCTAGATTTTAGAAATCCACTTTGAAAGAGTAGAAAAACAGGCTATCATGGACGTTTGTGAATCGTCATAAATCTATTTTTGTTCAACTTATTGCATTAATCCATTTGTGTTTGTTATATCTCCGTCAAATTGAATTTGTTAAAATGTGATAATCATTGTTTATGAACATATTTTTCCTGTTACCTTAGTGACAAAACATACAACTTTCTCTCCAATTTGCACTTGTAATAAAAGAATCGGCGCCTAATCTAATCCAACTCTCTTTTAGAAAAAGACGTATCTAATTCTAGGACTTAAATTCCTGCCAGCTAAAACAGACAAAGGCGGGAAGTGCTTCAAGGATGAAGACGCTCTGCCTTTTTGCATCCATTAAGTTTTATTCTTTTTATCCCAAAGTGGGAAGTGATGAATGAGTTTTTCCAGCTATCATCCCGATGAAAAATGAAAGATAGCTTTCCCGTCGACTCATCTAATCTCATCAATCTCTAATGAAACGGTTTATAAAAGTTACAGAGGAAGTCATTCTCCTCCCTATCTACCTTGACATTGGCCTTCTCTTACCCGAATACCCAGAGCTATGGTATTCCCCAAAACGTGGATAGAAGCGCAAATATTTGGGAAAGCACGAATGATCTCTTCGCTTCACTCACTGCACCTTTCAATGATTTGGAAACTATTACTTCCCTCGCTGACCCTGAATAACTCTCTTACAGTAGTGCTGTTAGCTCACTGTACGAAATGTCTCTGAAATAGCCAAATCATTGGTAGAGAACGGACAGGAAAGAGGTTATCTACCGAGAAAAACGGCGACCTTGCAAGGAAGTTTTCTCTTTATTTTTTACGGTAGCGCTTTATTTTTGGTAAAATAGAGCTATTTAACGGTTGAGTCGCGTCCTTCAGGTTTTCTCAAGGAAACATCCTGCCCTTTGTTTTATAATAAGTTTGTTGAAGTTACGAAGTGGGGTATGGGAGTTGTGCTGAGGATTCGCTTGGTTATTTCAGAAGTTTAATTTTCTCGCTCGGTTATTTTGCATAACAACTTGTTCCGAGTAATTTCTCCGAGCTCTTGCTTTGCAAAATCCCAAGAAATGTGTTAAGTTTATGATGAGGTTATTATTTCTTTGATGCGGAACTTGCTAACTGGTATTTTCAACGTGAGAAAATTAAAGAATGTTGTGTCGATTATGGATATATTTTTGCACTCGGCGTCGTATGTTATGGATGTAAAAATACACGAATATGTATTTTTATCTCTTTCGAAAAGCTTTATTTCTGTCAGAGTTATGTAACATCTAGTATTGACTTTCCTCGTGAACGTCCTATCCGTTTTCCTCGTTGGATTTCCCCAGAACTTTATTCATTTCTCCATGTTTTCCTCCTTCGGTTTTCCGGAACCAACCTGCCTTTTCAAGACATAAGCTCGGTTATTTCAATTAGTTTTTTCCGTAATAAGGATAGAGGAACTACCACGGTTCCATAACTAACATAACAGAAACCAAAATAGACCCTTTATACCTTTCTTAGGACTTGGATGATACTAAGCATTTCTTGCCTAAGCCTAGATCTTTTTTAAGGATCATTATTATTTCCCTGCATCATTATCTATCGTCGAAGTTTGCTCTCCCGCTAATCATATTAATTTTCAATGATAATTTTTTTTAAGAAGAAAAATTTTACACTGTGAAAACATTGCTGTTCGATAAAAACTCAATTTTCCTACTGTATTAAAGTACGAGGGTGGTCTGAAAATTTTTCGACCCCAGATTTTTCTGAAATCTTCAGAAAATGTTCAGAAATTTTCAGAAAACATGTCGAGAAATGGCGAAATGTCGGAAACTTTTCAGACCACCCATATATTGATGTATTAACAATTTTCCATAAAATCTTGATGTAATCCAAAACGAAAAAAATCCCAGACTTATTCGCTACTTCAAATACCTACTTATGATTCACATTGGTGTACCGACGCGTGATATTTCTTCAAAAAAATCATTCTCTTGACCCTTCCAGTAGCACGGCGGATAATTTTAGTTAAGAGCGGCAATGGGAACTTAACGAACTTAAACGGAGATAAAAAAATAATACCATTGCGGAAGGCGCCATTAGCCCGCCACAGCGTACACTCGGGATACATTCATTCTTTGGGAAAAATATCCGAGTCGTTACAAGATCTCACGAATCGGAGCGAAATTGGCTTAGCTTTGTTCGAACAAATATTTTTTCTCCCGCGTTTAAGCGCTTGGTTTTCCGAGCGATCGAGGGAAAATAAAAATTCTGCCAAAGGAATTGCTGTCGGCGGAATTTACACGGCGCTAACGAGGAAAAGACGGTCAAAATATCTGCTGGTTTTGGTCGTCTGCATTCACTGTGTCCCAATTCCCATGGAATTTTCCCTCCACAGACATCATTCATTCCCTTCACTTCCTCTGATGCTTCCTCTGTACTTCCGCCCCCTCCTCTTCCCCTTTCCATTTCACGTATCTTACACACGTTGTCCCCACCCCACCGTCTCTTCCGCACTCCGCTGAACTCTGATTCATTCTCCACCCCCACCGAACGCCCAATCATTCACCCCGATGCAGCCCTTTTCTATTCCTCTCACCACCCATGCTTTCTCCTTATTCGCGTCGCCTTTCCTTTTTGGTTCTTTCTTTCCTTCTTCCTCGTACTCCATCTTCTTCTCTACTCCTTTTATGTGTGTTTACGTTTCCTCTCTGCAATATTCGCTGTTATTGCTTGGATTTATTCTCTTAGAGGGTCCCTTTCCTTCCTCTTTTAATAAATTTGAGGAAAGCTTTCTATTTTTCTGTCTTAGTGTGTCCTTTGTGTTTTGTTTACTTTGAAATTTCTCTAATTTTCCCTATATTTCACTTCATTTTTTATAAAATATAAATAATTTTATAATATCCCAACTGTATGAAGTTTTTTGATATTTTTTGTGAATTTTTTCGAATCTATCCCTGAAAATTGATTTCCTCCATGAATATTTAAACGTCTATCTATCTTTTGGAAGCTTTGATGGAAACTAACATACTGAGTGGCTGACATACGTAATGAAACTATGATAGAAGTTACTGTATTCCTATAATACTACATACCTAAGTTTGTAAATTCATTAGCCTAAAGGTGGGTGGCCTCCCTGATAGCCAATAGGGTTGCGCGTTTGCCTATGGTGAGAGTGGTTCCGGTTTCGATTCTCTGTGGGGACCCAGGTGTGCAAATGACCTTAAATGTCGAAGGACTTTAAAATATACTCTGATACTACGAAAGGCTACTTGGATCCTCAACCTCTCCCTCATTTGAAGAGGTAATAAAGCTTATATAGAAAGCTGAGGAGTGAGGTACTTTGTTCCTGCTTTTCTCACTACGTTAAAATGATATAAGTGAAAGACGTTCTAGGTAATTGCAGCAGATACACTATGAAGAACATATTCCATGGTATTTGATAAGGAAAGACCAAACTAAATTACATTATTTAACGTCACTTATACTTCATTAACATTCACAATATTACGTCTACGAACAAGATTGTGACAAAAGTGAATGAAAGATATGTTTTCCTCTGTCCTAAACCGATAAACAAATTAAAATAATCCATCAATGAAGTGATATCTGCAAAAAGGATGTATCTATACACGTGCTAGAATAATGCAGGCATTGTCTAACCCATTCACTACTACGTACCACTATCCATTCATCCCAATCGCATTCAAATATCTCGCGAAAACCACATAAATCGCTCGCATTCGGCATAATTCTTTTCTTGGAGCCCCGTCATTTCCTTCACTCCCCATTTATCTCCCAATGCTTTCTAGCGAACATATTTCCAACTCTGGACTGCCTCTCCCTTTCCCTCGCATATTCTCTCTGTCCATTTCCATTCCTTCGCCATTTCCCCTCTTCCGTTACGCCCCTGAAAAAGCCAAGCGCCGTACATCCTCCCCACTCCACGCCCACTTCCGCTTCCCTAAATCGCCCTCCCCCCGCACCTCTTCCACTGCGTGACAGCAAAAATCACTTCTGTCCACAGTTGTTTGGGGGCACTCAGAAATACGCCAACCCAATGATATTCCACAGGAGGTCGCTTTATCGGCATTTTTCGCGCTCTGCAAATCGTAGGATTTCAGCGATCTCGGCTTGAATTTTTTGGGAGCGAGTAACTAAGCTTTGGAGTATAAATTTGGGATCAACGCGGGTACACGTTGTTCTTTGTAATGCTATATAGCAAGGATGTATTAACATAATCAAGGGTATGACGGAATTAATGAAGTATTATAACCTCCTTTACCTATTATTATACCTTTTCTATTGCCTCATTGTATATTACTAAATGAAGTTAAAAATTTTTTCTGGATGCATATACTTAAGTTCCAAATCATCTACAACCATTTTCCTTCTATCGTACCAATTGGTTTTCCGCTCTTATTCTTTTCCTATATAATACATTCTCTGTGTCGCTTTTATTCTATTTTTCAACTTATTAATTTTAAAGCCCATAAGTAAAATAAAATAAATAAAATTCTGTTTCCTCAAATTCTTCTGGTTTCCCCTATAGCGTGCTCTATTCATATCAGTTCCTAGTAATGTCCATTAATGTAATTTAAATGCACGAGAGTTAGAATAGATTAAATGGAGGATTCCAGTCTAGATTAGGTGTCATCTGGAACCTGGGTGCTCGTCCCTCAGGGAGTAAGTAAAACTTTCCCCCGCGTAAGGTAAAGTTTGAGTGAATAAATTTATGGTGGCATAAATGTGTAAATTAAGCATACCAGTAATTACAGTACTACGGTACTCAGACAATCACTTAGGTTTCAAATTAAACTTCTAATATATTACGATAAATTGATCTATTCTCTGATTCAATTAATTTTTTAATTAAAGAATTGGAAACAGCCAAGGAATTGATATCACATAAGCTTATTGGATTGAAAGATTGGAATCAAGAGAAGTACTGAGAGGAAATAGTGTAAAAACTAAAGAATACTTCAAACAGATAATGGGATAAAGTAGACAAGTTTTTGTCTTAATAATACGAAAGAAATTTCCTTGAAGGGAATCTCGAGGAAATAAGTACATCAGTTACTGCGTCAGCAATATTACCAGGTAATTCCACGTCGGCACAGTCCATAAGCGGCACCTGTCTGTTAATAATTCTCCGGTGTAAAAACGAACAAAATGACTTCCCTTTCCTTTAGCAATTACTTGAATGATGAGCAGGGCTACGTAGGATTTTTAACATCCGAGGTAGCTTTTTAGTGATTTTTTTTAGGATCCCAGGCGGCTGAATGCACTCGTCTGTTGCTTATTCAACTTTCCTTTGCGTGCTCGAGAGGAAAAAAGGAATCATTTGAGGATCCAAGGTTTGGGAATTCTCGCTCATTCTAAATGAGTCGGGAGGTGACTCAGTCAGAATTTTTTCGCTGAAATCTCCTGGGAATCGCGCCGAGAGATTCATCCACTTCCCTATGAAACGGTTTCCCTCGTTTCCAGTTTCCGGAAATCTTTTGTTCAAACATAGAAAGTCGATGTCGTATAAAAATATTTATTTGAGCTAATATTTCCCTAGCTCGCTTCCTACTTTCCAACTGCCAAAAATTCTTTCCTCGATGGAGTGGCTTATTTTAATTGCATTTTTTATTAATAAATTGCTTTGATGATGAATCGGCATACTCCTAGACGCTTCGTGAAGAATATTTTATTACTAGAAAGAAAATAGTTTCTCCATAGAACATATTTGAGTGAGGTCTCAGGCTTGATTGGCAATATTAAAGAAGTTTCCCAATACTAAATCTGCACTATTTCCAAACCAATTGTGGCTTAAGTGCTAAGGAAGGTTTCAGCTTATGTTTAATGAGAAAGGTGGGCTGATTTATTTTACTTTCAGAATTCAAGGTAATGTGAAGTCGTGAATTACGTGCACCATCCTTGATTAACACTTGTGATTTGTTTTGTAGAGATAAACATTACGAGTCGGGTTCCTCCAAGCTGGACGGCCGCGCAGTACCTTTTCAATTGCATCTCTACTAATTTGCCGAACTCCCATTATTTATTCAAACATTTGAAAACCTTGTTTAAACCTACTTCAGAATGTATTTCGTGCGAAATGTATACAGAATAGGATTCTTAGTATATCTTTCTGTATAATAATTCTAAGAACTAAGCTTAGAAAGTATATTTGGCATCATAAAATAAAAGGTGAAATAAAACGTGTTGCTTGCAATAGAGTTAGGCATTCTTAATCATATAGTTTGGGTTCTAAATTTGGTTATTCATACATTATTAGATTCTCTAGATGAATGACAGAAAAATTTTCCGTGTAACTTTTAAAATTGATTGTTTTTATGCTCGCTTAGAAAAGAGTTATACAAAGTTACGGCTGCATCGAGTGATTAAGTCTAGAAAATTTCGGATTTTCACGTAATCTCGAAAACTTTCACCGAGATGGATTTTTTTCATTTCGTTACGAATAGATATTTTTACTCTCACGACATTCATTCGTGAGCAACGAGTAAAGAACTAGTCTCGCATGAGTGTATAAATTATGGCAAAGAATTATGAAAATATTTCAGCTCCTTTGAAGTAGTCTTAGACACATTTCCCGCTCTTCGGATTAGTGAAATAATGGACATAAACCCTCTCTATTGAATCTGTCACCTGACGGCGCTCCGCATGGCGAACAGACCTTCGCCAGAAGTCTTCAGTCGTGAAGGATCAGCCGTGCATATTTTCCTGACCTCCGGAAAAGAGTGCTGTCCTTCACGAATAAAAGTAGACCTCGCGAAAACGCAACCCCGTCACACCCAAATAATGGTGGTCCCGCACACAAATGCCTTACGTCAACGCAGAATATGGGTCGAACGTGAGTGCCTTAAGGACCTTCCATCCACGCATGTTTCTAAGACTCCGACGGTATTAAAGTTATTTCATATCTTCCTATTTTAATGCGATGCATAAAAGACGTATATTCTCGTTCTCGAGACATTTTCCTTGACGTTGACTACGCTGTCGTAAGTTTGAATCCACGGTTCCGCCTAATCGCCGCTGCCTTGATTGATGTGCTAAATGAACCTGCACGCTGTACCCACTTCGTGTATTGCTGTAACCTCTTTCAATAGCTCTCTCCCCCTTTCATCGGTGTATGCCCTACCGTTTGTACCTGATCGTGAATCGCACTCGTTTTATAATCATCCTTTCACCACGAAGTTCGAATTAGTTCCTATTAAAACTGCTTCTGGTTCACATGGAAGGGTTCGTAGGGAATGGAACATGTTACCTGAAGAGGCCTTCAAAGCTCTTACCGAAATTAGTTAAAGATTTTAAACTTAGATGCTTTGTTATGAAGTTATGTTTGTGTGAAGGGGGCTTTGGATGTGTTGCTT
This sequence comes from Pachydiplax longipennis, assembly GCA_036926295.1. Taxonomy (NCBI): domain Eukaryota; kingdom Metazoa; phylum Arthropoda; class Insecta; order Odonata; family Libellulidae; genus Pachydiplax; species Pachydiplax longipennis. The sequence continues at coordinate 1,507,702 of JAVFKF010000014.1, read as the reverse complement.
TAGATATTGTTATGATTTTAGTATAGGGTAATGTCGCCACCGGTCCTTGCGAGTAACAGCAGCGGTCATATGTAATAATAATAATATGCGTATAATTTCTATGATATTTGGTTAATCACCATGCCATTGAGACTTAAATTGAATAACAGTACATATTACTTTTTTAATTGTAGTTCTACTAATTTGTCGAACGCCCTGTATTTATTGAAACCTTTGAATGCCTTATATGCTTTCAAAATGTATTTCGTGCGAAATGTATACATATTCTATAGACTTCGAAATTTTGGTTGTTTTCCTGCTGTGGTATATTTTTTCCTAGTGCAAACAGGTCTCTAAAACCATAAAATATAGTAGTTTCCTTCTGTGTGCTTTTTTCATATCTCTTTCTTTTAAATAACATACGACAAAGGACTAAATGCAAGGAGAAACTCAATCTACTCAAACTCATCTAGTCTCAATCTCGCTGTCAACAGTCGAAACCTTTTTTAGGACCTTCAATGGTTTTTGTTTACTGCTATGTCGCTAAATGTTCCCATGGTCGGAATCAATTGTCTCCATCGACAATTAAAGCATCGTTTCTTTCATTTAGAAGATATTATCCTCGTTGACGGGACTATAAGAATTGGAGATTTATCGCCCCATTTCCACACTTTAATGCCGATGAACTTCGTAAACATCTTTTGTTGCCAATTCACATGCTGTCTCAATAGGGTTCTTTGATCGCTTCTGATGGATCAGAAATATCAGCCACGGAGGGTATTAGCCGAGCCCTGGCTAATTTAAATACACAATTTGAGATATATTAATCGTAAAGAATGCATGCGATTTCATCCTAAATGGAATTTTAAGGAGAGTTTTATATTTCTTTCTGCCTGGGTATATGTAAAATGCTAAAATTTATAAATTGCACTACCGTTGAGAGCAAAAAAAAACGATATCAGAGTATTGGTTGTAAGGTGAGAAGGCCGTATTTTACAGATTTAGCTACATAATTTTAGGCACGCTTAATCTTCAACATCTAAGATGTAATTAACTTCTTGATTCTTCAAATTTTATATCAAAGGCTGTATCCAAGTCATGAAAGGATCTGATGAGCTCATTCCTTTTGAAATGTTTTCGAATTAATTATGAGTTGAGATATAAAGAGAGAATAGAATTTGGTGATCTGAAGTAGAAAGTAGTTTAACCATTAATTGCTTCTGGTAATTCAGGTAATGTTCCTAAATTTTAGTGAATTTTTCAAAACTGATTTGAAGGAGGCGTAACATTTATGAAGTGTAATTGATTAACTTAGACCTTTAATCGTTAATGAGGAAATGATATATTGTCCAGGTCAGGGATCAATAGGGTTTTCGTGAAAGTCGTCATTCCTTTCGTTAAAGTTTTTTCAGTGCTCCAAAACACTCGGTGCAGGGAAAGTTGACTTTCGTTACTAATTTTCGTGAGAAAACCTAATGGCCCGTCGAGGGTTGCGTCACCGCCCGTCGAGAGAAATATCCCCACAAAAAAAGAAACACTTCACGGATCTTGAGATCATCGGGGCCCGCCTCGAAAAACGTTCAACTTTTAATTCCCCTCGGACTTCTCTTTCTGGGTCAAGCCATATTTTCATTATTTCGGTGTGCGTGATTTCACCTGCGCAGAGGCAGGGGATTTACGGTACAGAGGCTATGTCATCCTCGACCGCGTCATCTCGCTCAATATTCACTGTGCAGGTAAAACGCGTGTATTTCGTCACTCTTCGCGGAATGTTTCGAAATTCGTTCCGCGTGCGGATTCCCTAAGTGATGGATGGAAAGGGGAAGGTCGGGACGGAGATGAGGTCGCCGAAGATGCCGGCGGAGGATGACGGTCTCCAGAACCGGTCTTTCGCTTATGACTCGGATACATTATGCGTGATGTTCAAAAGTATCGGCCTATGCGGCGGATGTAAGTATTGACGATTTACCTTGGACTCCGTGACCTCATGAGCCTACATCATCCTGCTCTTGGCGGATGTCTCTTTAAATATATCGTAAACACTCTGAAGTAATGCCGGAGCGATTTTCAAAGCGTTTCTGTAGATTTCCAAGGTTTACCTAGCTATGTGAAGAGTCAATAAATTTAAAGTTCGAGTTTTTTGTGAGCGTTTGTGCAATGTGACTTTGTAAGCTCGTCAAAGTTAATATTTACGTCTTTTTAGATGAAGAAACTTATTCATCAAAGAAATTTTTCGATGGAAACATCCTTTTCAGTAAAAACTTTTAGGAAGTAAAAAACGGTTTAGGAGTAATTTATTTTTAAAGTTTATACCAACGACCGTGTCTCTCTCTCTTCTTTCCATCCTTTTCAGTGTTGATGTTGAATTTTCAGTGTGATTTTATAATATTTAATCTATAGTTTGAACTTCTACTCTTAAACGGAATATACTCGATGAATATCTATTGAAACAATTTTTTTACGAGGTAGCTAAGCATAATTTATGATTGATATGATTACAAATTATTAAGGTAGTGATATACAAGTCGTGCCTTTGCACGTCGAACCGAATTTACAAAATTATTATTGTTTCAAGTGGAATTGACTTAACCTTTCATTTGATTCAATACACGGTGCTTTGTAAGTTTGTTTCTCGTAAAATTACTAAACAGGAGCTCGCATTTTTTAGTGTAATTTTAATTAGGAATTTAGTTTTGGTTATAAGCGTACATGCATAAAATATGTCATGAAAAATTTCATGCAGAACATTGATTAACTAATCGTAAAAAAGAGTAACGGAAACAATTTTCGGCCACTGAAATTTTTATTCGATTTGAATTTTCATATATTTAGATTCGGTTGTACAGTTCAAATTTTCGTCGAACAAAAGAAGTGTTTCGATTTAAAATTTCGCATACTTGTACACCTCTATATTCATGCTCTGACATATCAATTTAAGTGCATTTCCAAATTACCTTAGAAAACTGCCAATTTTAATCATAAGACGGTTTATTCTCAATGCTTGATAACGAAACGCATGTTATACATCCATTTCTGCGAGATAATACTTGGTCATTAGGAATAAATAGTTATTGTTTTTCGTTAATTATTACGATTTTGATCAGCTATAAACGTGGTGTCCTTTAAAACTTAGAAGATGCGCTTAAACTTATGGCTTCTTCTAGATAGGTAACAGTTTAGTCGTCCATTCTGACATTTAATGATTGCTCGCGATTTACCAGCAACAGTTTTTTCACAGTCAAAGTGCTACTCATTCGTATGGAATAGTTTCACGCTAAAACGAAACTGATATGTAAAGCTGGCGAGCGAATGCTACGTAGACCAAAACGTTTGAACACATGCTCCGTGCACACCTATACACCCAAATCCTATGTTATGCATCTCACGTGAGGAAGAACCGCGCAGCTGTTGAGCAACCGCGTCATTTGGTTTTCAAATTTCCCCTCCGCACCGCTTCTCTGACCTTGTTTTTTTTATCTCTTCGGCTTAAATAATTTTGTGTCTCGTCCTTTGTCCTTTTGGATGAGACCGCCATTGTGTTTCGCCCGTGATTATGCGCGCGAGTTCTGCAATTTAGCGGGACTAATTTATTGGGCTCAATATTTTATTTATAAAACTACATGCTCTCGACAAAGGTTTGCGATCGTTTTCAATCTTTGACCCGATTTCGCGTCCCTCGACAAAAGAAGGCGAGTTGTCGCTTATCAAAGAGAGAAATTGGCGGTTTTCCGTCGAGGAATAAAAAGTTATTGGGAATATCGGAAATTCGAAATTGGAAGGCTGCCAATGTATCTCATTACGATGTCAATGACTTGATGAAATAAAACTATCTCGATTCGTTCGACTCTTATATAAATCTCGATTCGTAGTATGAGAAGAGTGTTACATTATGGTCGAAGGACGTGTAAGTAAATAAAGGTTACAACATAAATCCGATGGTTTCGACCTTCCCTTGGATATATTCCCATAAATAAATAACCGAAGCAACTGCAAAACTTTTAATTTATACTTTACCACAACAAAAAAACACACAGCCCGGGTTTCGATGCCTGACATCATGATCTGGTGTATTTATAGAAATCTATGGGTGTATATTTTTAGAAAATTACACCCTTGCTTAACTTAGGAAGGTATAAAAAATGACAAAAATGAACTTGGTAATATCCACAAGTAATTTGACCTCATGATGACTTTTAGCTGAAACAACGGGTCGTATTAAAAAAATTATTAATTGTTATTCGTCGTAAAATCAGTATCGACAGCCATTACTTTGTGGAACTCCATTGCGGAAAAATGAAACACTTTGTATGAAACACTTTGCAATGAAACTCTTTGTGGTGGAATTTGATACAAAGTGTTTCATTTCTCCCTATTATTCGTCGTATTAAAAATTTTTGTTGTGGATATTAATAAGTTTGTTTTTGTCATTTTTCAAAATATATTTCCACGAAGTACGGCCAGAGAATCTAGAATTTATTATGAAGGTATTTTTAACCTGGAAGTTCGCCTGAAATATACTGATTTTATGTCATTTGATACACCGACATTCCGTTTGGATTACCAGCGGGACATTAAAATGTCTTCGCCAACACTCGCTAAGCTCTTTCCCAAGTCTTTTTAAGAACATTCGAACTCATAAAAACAAACACAAGCTCGGCTCGCGTGTAAACCAGGGATTAACACTAATACCTACGACCTGTAATATCCGAGCGTTGAATTCCCCTGGCTAATCGCCAGTCTCTCAACGCAACGTACATTCTCCTTGACTCATTTTTTACGAAAATGGGAACATCGTCCTCAGGTGATGTTTTTACTCACGCACCGACTTTTATGCTTCCTTCTCAAAGTGAATGGTAATCGAGGTTAAAAACGGTCGAGCGGGAATAGAAACTGTGATAAGTTTCATGCTCATCATCAATGCAATCTGAGGGACATTTTCGTGTTTCGGAGTTGCATTCACATCTTGAAACGACTGACATCGCGATGATTATCAGGGTAATAACGAGAAATCCACGACTTAGGCTGAATGCTAACAAGTTGGCCTTATATCAAACACGTTGCCTTGCTCGGGAGACCGAGATCTTATGCTATATATTCTCTTGGGTAATAGTGTATTAGAAATTCGGAATGGTGATGAATTTCAATGAGATTTAATGGGGAACATCACGTTGAGGATTTTGTTGCCATTCTTATTCTGTCATTCTACCTCCTCTGATTATTTTTTCGTCTTCGGTTAGTGATAAAGTAATGCTTCACATGCTATATGTTTATTGTGGGTTTTCGGTCGATTTTTTTTTCACACAAACGAGCAAATTGATCTATTATTATATTTATAATGCAATTTGTTACCGGGTTGTTGAAAAATTCGAATTATGTTGGTATCACTAACAAATATTCTGATATTTTTAAGTAACTGTATAATATTTGCATTAATGAAATTGAATCCTCAGAAAGTGTGCCTCTAGGATTAGTAATCATTTATAATTGATGTGAAAATTTTAATTTTTTTTTAACTTTTCTGGTTCTCCGTTAGCGAGTTCCGCGTCTGGTAATGAAATCGAAAGAAAGCATTTTCCATGTATAACCATACTTTGTGTATTCTACCACATCTGAAAATCCGTGTAAAGAGTATAATGTCATTAATTAATTCACAGAATTCCAAACAACAAGGTCGTCCCTTTAACCCACCCCAATAAAAATGGCTCCAAAAGTGTCACCGTGCTTTGTCCATCATGTAGAATCTCTCAAGACAGCGCAACTCTGTATCAAATTCGAGTAAATTCAACACCGCTGAACTCCGAGTCCAGTCCAGTCACATCCCGATCGTTAACTTCCCTTTCAACCTTCTTTTTTACCACTCCTTGCTGCTTATTCCGTCCTCTTCAGCGTCCCTCTAATTGTGAACTGTCCGCAGGGAACGTCCTTATTGCCTTGAAAAGTGGAGAAGTGGCAACATTCCGAAGCGAACCCCCCATTTTTTATATCCTGCCCGCGTCTCGCAACCCCCACGAAAACTACCAGATCGCGTCCGTTTTCTCGGGAAGGGGAAAGTGTTCTTTTCCCCTGTTTTTATTTCTCGGTCTCATCGATGGCCCCGAGGTTGGGAGGCGAAAATGCGGGCATCTCAGCCGGGGACCTGTTTTCCCTCCGTTCGGATCATGCGAAATTCTCGGCAAGGGAATCCCGCAGCCATCGGGGAATTCGTTGTCTTGCGTGAGGAGGCTTGTTTCTTCGAGAGAAATTATTACATCCACGCTCTTGTTTGCCGAATTGGCGGTATATGGAAGTGCTCAAGTCCATCCAAGAGAAATGGATGCTGTAACAAGTCGTTTCAAGGACTCATTCTTTCCGCGAACGATACGCGACTATAGCAAATTAAAAAGTAGCTCAATCGTTCGGTGTTTACACCTGCCACTCGCCGAAAGAAGGCTTAAAGGGTATTTATGTAGATCTCTTTGTGCGGTAGCGATACTCGGGTTGTCAATGGTAGCGTATGAGTACTCATTGTAGTAGAAGCAGGATATTTGTGGAGTATTTCTGGCAGAAACAGGAGATCCAGGTTCATTAATGAACTGATTGAGTCTTTGACTGTTATAAAAGGGGCGTGTTAGGCTTAGGTAGAAAATGGACGAAAGAAGAATGTTGGAGATGAAAGTGAAGGTGGCACTAAAGGAAAATGAGGCATTGATGAAGCTGATCGAATGATATGGGTGATATCATGTATATTGAAAGGAGATGAACGTAAACCGAAGAATGCTATATAATTTATAACAAAATGTATGCACACAACTCATGTGAAAGAAACATGCAAGTATAGTAAATCAAGTACTACCCTGAAGAAACCTTTCTTTTTATAAAATCCACGGAGGAAGGTATAGTATTATGGAAATCCATCACAACGAAAGAAGAGAGACAGACTATTGCTTTAAAATTGTGGAAAAAGTACTAGTCTAACTTTTTTCTGGTTACCATACTTTTTACTTGATTACTGTGAAAGGGAATAGCATGAACCCTCTGTGTTTTCATGTATGTATACAATATTATGCAACCACACAAAACGTCAACATCCCAGAGTGAAATCACTATTTTTTCGTTCACTGTTTTCTTTCTTCCACTAAAAGTATTTGGATTCTCCCGCAGAGAATTTATTTTATAAAGCGGGAGGGATCCCCAGCGGTCAGCTCTGTTTTTGTTTTCCGGAAATAATGGCTCCAAAATTGGACCGACCGTCGTTTATCCCGTAGTTACCGGCAATTAATTTTTTGTCCCACTTATTCTTCATTTTCTATTTCCTATAAATTTAAAGGGCTTATAGTCTTTCGTCTAGCAGCTAGCGAAGCTCACCTTGCAATCTATGCCACCATTTTACAAAAAGTAATAATTTATGCACACTTTAAAAATCGCAGCCTTACGTACGATTCGTAATTTAAATAAGACTAATGAGGCCTTGGCTCGGTCAAGGTTTATGCTCTAATGGAAATTTATTTCAAATATATTAAAGGTAAAATATTTTGCAGTTCTTGTGAAAATGTACGTCTGATCATTTTGTCAAAACACTTAATAATCTTCCCCAATTAAATTAAAGGCATCACACTAGTATCTTCCCGCAGTCCCTCTGATATCTTTTCGCGTTTTAACATTTTTTTATTTTTTAAATTATTATTTAACTAGATTATCTATAACATCATTTAATCTATTCTTTAATACTAATGGTATTAAATAACTAGTTGATTCGGAACTTGTAGAGTTCATCTCTTGATTGACTGTTTACATAAACTATTTCGGCGAAACGTAAGTCAATTTAGTTATAGAGTTAATAGACGCTTATTCTACGCTATCTATTTTTTCAATAGTAGCTCACAGCAGTATATCCTAATCGTAGATTGTAGCCATACTCATAAAGTTAATATAATTGCAGTCTATTCATCATGTACTCATCAGTCTATTCATCATGTATTCATTTGTACCTAATTCATATTATATAAAAGATCATTTATGCACGGAATAATACTATGTACGCGGATCTTAAAGGCACTGCAATAATAAACATCGCTTATATACCCGCATTCGTCAATGACTTTCGAAAAAAGGAATAGATTTAAAAGCGCTTGAATGCAGGCGTTGAAATCACCACCGTGTTTCACGAAAACGGTAAAAAATACGAGCAGCCCAACAGTATATGAAGTTATATCCGTCCCTTTGCTCTACAATGCTTCAATTTGAACGTACCTTTCAAACGTCTCCCACAGCCGATAAGCACCTCAGCAACTCCACTAAGTCGCCTTTTTATCTGTCAGTTCCGCTCCTCCGCCCGAACTCTCATCTTTTATCGACACAAAATACTCCAGCAGACTTCTTTATTATCACTCCCAATTGTCGACGCCACCTTTTCGGCAACAGACACTCCAAGACTTTTTTTTCCGAGAGCAAACTCGGGTGCGAAAACTCTTCAGGGCCCACCTATTCCTCGACTTCTCTTTCCTACTCTATCAGCCGAGTGAGTGTGTGCCGGTTTTACTCTGTCCTCACCGTTCCCACCCATCTCACCTCCCCTTCCCCCGCTTTCCCATCGGCAGTCCCTCCCCACTTTTTTACGCACACCGACTTCCCCCGTTTTTCCTCTTCCTCATCCACCGCTATCCATCGCTCCCCCTATTCTCTTTCCGTTTCACTGCACTTTTTCCCGATGCCAGACGTACACACGATTTTCATCCTGTTCTTGCCTGCTTTTTCCTTTCACCCGCGATTGTTTCCGTCCGGCATGTGGTGTGCCGTAGTTCAATGGCAGAAGACGTCACGCTTTTACGTAAGATTAAACGCTAATAATTAGGAGGAAGATCACTTCTCCCCGACCGCTTTTTGCTTTGTCTCCGTCCCGAAAAGGGGAAGTTTGGGGGAGTGTTGGCACTTCACCGATAACAACACGCTGTGTAATTTCCAGTGGGTACTGAGAAGGTTATGAAATGGGCGCTAATGGGAGATTTCTTAACCGATCCGATACCTTTAGCGCATGATTATTCTGGTGGCAAGCTATTCTTGAAGCTATTGTCCTATTAATTTGGAAGATGCTGTTATTCTCTTATTTTTTCGCGTCAAATTATGTTGTCTTTGTATTATTCTTTTGTATTTTTCTACAGCCTGCTCATATTCTTTCTGTTACTTTAAAGTTGTTTCTAAATTTACGGACGAAGTCTTTCAAACATACGTTCTAAACTATGCATAATGATATGTCAGAAAATTTCCAAGGGTAATAAAAATTACCCATATTTCTTTTTCTAAATTTTCCCGAATTTCATAGAAAGATATAGCTGTAAATTAAAATCACGGTATAAAGTTTCTGAATGAGGATATTTTTTTAATGATTGTAACCTATTTATTGCATCACATTAAAAACCTTTTGTTAATTTAGCAAAAGAATCATCAAATAATTTTATAAGAAATTGTATTGATGAACATCTTCTTCACATCAAATCTGAGGTACATACATTATGAGTGTAAGTTGTGTAACTGGTCTACATCACCATATTTGGATGAATTACGCACTTCCTTCTTATGATATCTGTGGTCACGTTAATCAAATTAGTCCTTGATAAGGAAACCAATTATGAAATGCGTACATGGATGAGTCTTTTTATCTCTTGGTAGGCTCAGGTTTACTTACAATTCCCGACTGAACGCCTTTTTCGTTACCTCTTAATAAGTAAATCACGAAATAATTTTAATTGGAAAAATTCTTGAGGAGTATTGGAGTTACTTGAAAAATGAATTTGGGATAAACTAGCTGATTAAATCATAGTAAATACGATTACATCTAAGCTTTTGAAAGGAAGGTAAGCCATTGTCATAAATATCAAAAATGTTTTAATCGATTTTGGCTTTAAAATATATCGCCTGAAGCATTAATTAGTTGATCATTACTTTAAAAAAATCAACGAAAGTTCTACTTACATATTTTTCTCTTAACCGTCATCCGAAGGAAATGTCTTGCTTCAGACCGTAGTAACGCTTGGCTCACTCTCTGACAGACTGGAGAATTTCTTTCGTTCCGGTGAAATATATCTTAAAGAATTGGAAATGAAGATAAATTCTTGTCTATGACACGGTTAATCAAGAGTCCACTGTCCTTGCTTCCTGAAAACGGCGTAAATGAGCATGAAAATCCAATGAGAAACTCATTATCTGGGTCAAGCGCTGTCTACAAGACCTTCGATATTGGACTGTTAGACCTTGCAGGAGAAAAAATATCGAAATTGTTACGGTGAACTTACCTGGCCTCTGAAGGCTGAATGTTATCTCTAATAATATATATAGAAAATTGAAACGAGTTATATTATGAATTCAGCGTATGCTCTTTCCTATGGAATTAATAATAATGAATGATGATATTTTTAAAAGAGTTTGTTACTTTTACTATCTTCCATAGAAATACATCGGTATTTTTGTAAGTAATAGAATAAGATCAAAAGAAAGATTTTTTGCAAAAGCATGGGTTTGGGGAATATGCATCATGATAAACATTACATAAATTTTATATATTGAGAAGTATTTCCTATTGTAGAATTTTTGAATGTATACTTTAACAAAATCATTTTTAAAGTTGAATGAAAGAATGAAAGTTTCGATCGATCTGTTTTTAGTAAAATCTGACGTGATCTGATTACGTGACAATTTTTATTTTATTTTGCACCAAACTTGAAAAATATTTCAAGTTCGGCTTGTGGAATTTGAGAGTTCTTGAAATCTGCAGTGTCACGACTTTCTATCTTAATTATTTATTCAAGGATAAATTTTCCTTTTGGTGTGAACTGTTTAAATTAATGATGCTATGCCTGAATAACTTAAAGTGATGATTTTTATTCTCTTGATTAATCAAGTAAAAATATCAGAAGTGAAATTATAAGTGGGAATTGGACTCTTGGATTTAATACCAAATAGTATATTTTAGCCTTTTTGTATTCTCCTGAAGGACATCATTTTTAAGTATAATACCATTTTTATAATCAGCATACAATAAATTATTTTATATCATCCATAGATTTAGATTATATCCAAGTAGTTCAATATGCGTTGTACTGTCGAGCATTTGCTCAAATCTCCATGAAAAAACTAAAGATAGAGAGTTGTTTTCTTCCTTCAAGAATTAACTAATAATCTGATGGCATTGTCATTGAGTTCTGGTCCAGTGGTAAATATCTTTCAACATATTGAGATTACTAAATCTTTCGAGTACATATGTCTATTATATTTGGGTTAAAATTCCTGCTTGCACTTTCCCTTGTCTTCTGGAGCCATTGTTATAAGAAGTTCCTATATTCCTCTCTCATTTGTTTCCAAATTACTCTTCTACTCAAGCATTTCATGATCATTTCGTAAATCTTGTCCTAAGAGCTATAATGATCGGGGCTGTTTCGCGAGATGTAACACTTCGAAGCACCACATCAAGAAATATTGTCTTGGAGCAAGTTTGGAAGAAAGTAACTAAATGAGAATACCCGAACGTATTTGAAAAGGAGGGGGACCTTCTTCGTGTGAACCACCCACGCCTGCAGACGCATTTACCTGTCTTATTTGTTTCCTCTTTTCACTTGGTCGGTTCGCTAAGTGGCCGCTTCACTTTCTTCCTAATTGGAGCGCCTCATCCTCTCCTTTGTTCTCGATTTGCAAATCCGCCAACTTCCTTTCGCCCCATTTGAAGGCATTGCCTCAAAGCACTTGCTCCACATCTTTAGCTTTCATCTTCCAGCGAGAGGAATTCTTCCCGCCAACACTCCAATTCCCAAATCAATTTTCTTTGCATCGAATGCAAAAGACTCTCCCTTAACCGACGTTCTTCTCACCTCCATTCCGAATGGGTGCCTTATGAAACAAAGAGACTTTATAGTCATCGTGAGTCGTTACAAAACACTCGGGAACCTTCGGAACAATTTTCTGAATATTTTATGTGTGCCTTACCATTATTTTCCTTAGCTCTGAATACATTCATATCCAGTGAAAGAGGATGTAACGATGAATTATTCGAGATCTTTCATCTGCAGTAAATCAGACGACTTTAATCATTTGGCAGAAATTTAACGATTTGTGCTAATATTGCGATTCAAGGTACATAAACTAGTGACCTCTTCTATTTACCGTTTTATGGCTTCAACATTTTTTTCCATTTTAGGGGAATAATTAAGAACTATTTTTGAATATGCGCATCAATTCTGGGTCTCTCTTATCTTATCAGCAAGACCACTGTCGTTGGGAGATAAAAATGGAAAAGTTGATTCATTTAAGTCATATTGGAATAGAAACTAAATGTTACGCGCCTAAAATGTGCAAGCTTCCATCAATATTCTGAAGCGCAGGATTTACCAATATAGTATTAAGTAATCCGCTATCGCGATATGCTCTCTTCTACAAAGAAGTGAATAGTAAAAAAACCCATGACATATATTTTACCAACCAACTTTTATTTTTCGCTACAAATGCTAAAGGATAAATTTTGAATATTGAAAAAAATCTTCCACGGTTATTTTATCACTCTGTGTGTCCTGTATCTTCATCCAGTAAGTTTATCTTCTCAAGCAGTTGTTTAAGATTTCTATACCTATAGATATTGGGGAAGTCCAACCTCCTTAAGGAAACTGCCATCGAAACAATGTAGTACAGATGTCACTAATCATCAGTTGCAGGGATACCTTAGGAACTTAGTCAACATCAATGATATATTAATGCAAGCAGTATATAAACCATATCAACCAATCTATTTCTGTTTTTGGGTAGAGGGTTCGCGCCAAAAAGCGTACACACTTAAATTAAAAGAAATGAAAAATATAATTGTAAATAAGTCTACCTGCAGCTCGCTTATATAAAGTTCCATCTGGAAGAAGAATTGTGTCAATAGGTGATAGAAGAAAGAAAAAGGATTATTAAAAGATTTAAATTTCTTACCATAAGATCAAAATTTATTTTGGATGTTTCTCTGGGCAAATTACAAACAACGTCGGCACGCAGGGCTAGAGGCTGAGATTTGGAAAACTGATATAGATCAATGAAGTCAGCAAAAGATTTCCATTGAATGGACATCAATGAAAATGGCAAAGGTGCTCCTCCCACAAAATTTCCCTAGCACGCATTGCGCTTTCCAAATTGACTTTCCTTCCCATGTCATTTCGCCGGTATTTTGTGCACGTGTCCACAATCATGCATTTTTCGTCGTAAACCGGGTACCTCGCCCTTGCTCCTTGATACTCCGTGCGTCATTAAGCGAGGAAATAAATTTCGGAATCCTTTCGCTCAGAAAGTCGAGTAATTCGAAGAGATAGTGCCTTTTGTTTCCCGAGAGCGGTGAGATATGATAAAGTTTGCTAAAGAATTTGTAAGAAGGCGTATTTCTGTCTCGTGCAAACACTGTATCATCTCCAATGGCGATGAGATGACGCCACCGCATTGTCGCGCCTCCCTTACGCAAACAATTGACTAGCTCCAAGCGCTTGCTCCTCATTCTTTCGCGCTGAATATTCTTTATGCCAAATCTTGAAAGGCGGTGTTAGAATTTCTGATGATTCCAAGGAAGAGGAACTGTATCAATATGCATCTTAACCTGAATTTAACGAGGGGTTTCTCATGACAACTCTCTCAGCCTATCTTTTGTTGTATCTAAGTGTTTTTTTTCGTAAATTTTCTTCAGTCTCCTTATCTAGCGTAAATTATGTCTTAATCGTAAGCAGAGAATCAAAGTTTCGAGGTTTCCGCAGTATTGAAATGTGTACATTTTTTTAATGTACAAATATTTTTAGCTTCGTTGAAATACCTTAATCGCAAGTAAATTCCTCACTTCTTTATTTCGCTAGCAAGTATGCAATTAAATCTACTTCTGCAAGAGTTTGCTTTTGTAATACAGTGACATAAATAGCTCTATCATTCTTCTCATTCACTTTTAATCATTTCGAAAAATACATATAAATTCTTAAGCCGCTATTAATGAGCATTTCCCATACACCGCATTACTTTATTGGGAGCTGTTGGCATAAGACATAAGTCTGTACCATGTTTTGAAGGGATTATAAAATAAAATTATTTTTGGTGCATATCAAGAGTTTCAGCTTTATTCTGCGCCAAAGTTTTAGAGAACAACGTATTTTTATTATGAACCTTGTAAAAAAAGTACGAAGGATCGCATAGTGTATCGCCTCTATCTGCTGTGCGGGTAAATGTAGATGATTCTGGAGTCTACCTGAACTCAGCGAAGCCAGCTGATGCTCCAGCCATAGAAGCCATATGGTGAATACGACGGGGATCTGCGCATAAGGATCTTTTCTTTCCTTATATTTGGAGGGAGCACACGAATAGATGGGACATAATTGGAAGGAATCCCAAAAAAAATCTGCTTCATCTGTTCGTATAGAAATATATTAATATTTCTTGTCGCAGTTTTAGTGTAATAGAGCTGTACATCTTCCTACAGCAGATGAAAAATCATACGTTGCCTTTGTTACACCAGCGCTTTGTTTATGATCTTTGAAAAGAGAATGAAAAGATCTGAAAATTTTGAGTAGTGCTTGAGATTTAAAAGTGACCTCGATAAAAATTCAGTCTTTATTAAGATATATTTGGATAAAGTAAATAAAAATTTTGGTAAAAGGAATTTAATCGATCCCGATGTAAATGAATGCATTTTATATGGTCTATGAAGTTTAAAAGAAGGACGGTTGGAGAATGACATTTTGGGTAAATAGTCACATTTTATATATTCTACGGGAAAACGGAAGAACCAGAAGAAAATTTTTCGAGCATATATCCGTTTTTTTGCCGGAGAATGTACCCAGAGAAGCTGAAGAGCGAAGAAAGATTGAATAAGACGTCAAGGAAAAGTTGATAAACTCTGAAATCCTTCAAGATACATAACTTCTAGAAAGTATCTCCTTAAAACAATGCCATGGATAAAACATTAAATGACAAAATGCCTCTTAATTCACCACTTTATCTATTTGTGGAAAAGTTTTCTCGTTAAACTTGAGGTATGTGCTGGATCGATTTCAACTTTGAAAGCGAAATTCTATAGTGACCATTATAGCAAATTTTTAATGGATTAAAAATTGGTCAGAATAGCTACTCTTTCATTTGTTATATTTATATTTGCTAAATATATGTATTCCTGAATTCTTATCCAGTTTTCTGTTAGAATGAGTATTGCTAATATTGAGAATATTAAAATGTTTGGAATGGAAACAAATTAATATCGGTCTTACCCACCATATACTCAATATTGTAAACTATACGCTTTATTTGTAACATTTGAAATTAACTATTTATAATTTCACAAATATATTGATCAAATATATTACATACTATACATTTTGAAGAAGCAAGTCTGAATGCGTGTTTCGCAAATTTGGATAATCTCGTGAGAAAACTTTTCTACGTTTTCCGCAGCGAAAGAAACGGACTTAATTTACTTATTCTTATCGAGCGATCAAGAGAAAGTGAAAGTCGAGGGGAAGAAGTCAGCTTTTTTTCAGTATTTTATTAGGGATGGGAAGGAAAAACACTTTCGAATTGATAGCCGCTACTCTTTTCACCGACGCTCGTAATATCTCAAAGATATAAATGTATTTTACTAGACGTGTACGGATGGTATTGTATGCGATAATAGTAGTTTTCCCATGTAGCAGCAAAGGGGTTAAAAAGAAGATGGATGACTGTGTAGCTTTTGCGGTCGTCAGCTGGGTGAAAGGATGAGATAGCAACGGACCATGAGAGACGTAAAAAAGTTACGGCAAACGGTACGCCTCTTCCCCCTGCTCTTTGATATTGGAGACTCGATCGGGATTCAATTCCAAATCGAATGAAATGATTTCGCGGAGAGGTATTTGCATTTGGAAAGAGAGGTAGCGAAATTGACGGGGGAAGATCTCTTTTCTGATATCCGCCGTTTCCACGGTTTGAAGTCGGATGCAGGAATAACCCTACTCTGCAGGGGTACAACTTTCGCCGATTATAGTACGCACGTCCGCAATTTTTTGCAAATAGCAGCTCAATGAAGTTTTGAATGTAATTACGGTAATCCTTTATCGACAGCGGCTATGAATATACGCGTTTTGTCGAAATGGCTCATTCTTATCTTATGGTATTTTGAGTATGCACGGTTGATCCTTTGATGGAGCTAGTTGTAAAATATAAACGACGACTGGAATAATCGATTAGGTCTTTTGAAGAGCAGAAAAATTTCTGGTAGAAAATGAGCCATACATATATTATGAGTTTTTCAAGGAATAAAACTACAGCCGTTATCAAATCAATGATTATCATCACAATTACCATGTGAGGTAATAAAGAAGTTACGTGAAGATAAACGAGTGTCTTTTTCCGCGTCTTTCTCCGTTTTAAACCATTTTTATTTTCAATTAATTCAATAAATCAGATTTAATCCTTTTGGAGTGTATTTATTCCTATGAAAGCTATATTTTTAACAATTTAAGCGCAATGCCAGCTAAGAATTTAAGTCAAAATTTTATAAGAGAGAGAACACAGGTGAGATAAAATGGAATCTTTTTAAACTTTTTTCGCTCTTGACTCGAAAGTAAATTCATTTAGTATATTAGTTAAAATACCTGAACTTTAAAATCTTTGGCTGTTAAAGCGATCTATTAACACCTAATTTATTGTCATTTAAGAAAATATTAGCATGAGACGAATAAATTTTTCGACAATCTTCCAACAAATTCAATTGAGAATAGCTTGAAGAATTGTGTAATTTTCTTTCGGAATCCCAGATAAAATTTGTTTTTGCACCAATTCCCTGGGATTCCCTGGGAACTTCCTCGGTGATACAATGATTTTGGTCTAAAAGGTATTAATTCTCAAAAGTCATCAACCTCTCTAAGCCTCAGTAATTAATACTTTCTTTCATATATACATCTTTCTATACGCCTCGTGTTTGCTACATCTTGTCAACATAATTTAAAACCGTAAGACATAAGAAATTGAATGCAGAATGATTCTTTCCCTTTAGCTTTCCTGTTGCGAAAGCATCGACTACTCTCTTCCTTGTATTATCTTATTGAATTTCCATTCTTTATGAAAATTCCCAGCTGAGTCGCGAACAAATGAGAGAATCATCTCTTGTGGTTAATTGCGGTGGAACACGCTATTCAATTAGCGATAGCCTATTAGCTTTGGTGCATGCAACGCTTCATTTGTGCAAATTTTTCCCAGTACCGTATTGCTGGAAGTGATCATTTTTCTGTTAAAAATGTCGGAGGATATGCCTCACGATGAGGAAGGATTTTTTCTCGTACATAGATTTTCTTGTCGAAGTAAATACATGTACATATGTACTCTGCAAGTCGCCTTTCGGCGTGTGGCAAGGGGTGCACGCACCATGACCCTACTTTCCTAATATCGTATCGTTCTTGGAAAAAATAAATTCTTAAATCGACTGGTTCTAGCATCTGATTTTTCTCGCAGTATCAGAAGAGCTTGTATAATAAAAAAATAATATATCTTCTATGAACGTACTCTCTCTGAATGTATTAAGTAAATCAAATCTTTGATTGAACCTTCTTCTAAAGATTTCCTGCCTCCTGAAGCATCAAGTAGAAGAAAGGGTTACGAGTCAATGTAGTTTTTCTCTCGAGTTTTCTATGGGGCCAAATTAATGGTTAAGCGTATCGCATTGGTTCGTGGAATCGCATCGAAAGAATCCGTTCTTTCGACACGAAAACACGCCGACGAAGTTACGGAAGCGAAAGTCTTCTGCACCTTCGGATTCCTACATTGTTTTTTGTATCTCGACACGTCTTATTGCCTCTTCCTCATGTCTGATCTGCTTCGGGACCGATTCGTGGTCGCGCGTAACTCACCGTCACGGCCCCGTGACTTTTCGAATTGCTACCTTCGTAAGAGGGGACACGGAAATCTGGAATTGTGTTAGCTAATACGTGAATTTTTTATCGCTCCTCCTTTCTTGGGTGGTAAAAATCTTGCGAAACGTAATTTATAAAGCGGAGGAAGTTTTTTTCGCCGTTTATATTTTGACGTAAACTAATGAGTTGGTAAACGATGAATATTAAGATGAATCATAAAATTTTCCACAGCGGAGTTTATTGGAGCGTTTCTTAGATAACAGCAAGCTCCGTAATGCGACAATTTTATACCTATGAGTGTATCCACGAGACTATTCAAGGGAATATTTCGTGAAATTCTTGCGCCCGGTAAAATTTCAACTCTGGAAAGAACTTTTCGAAGATTTTCTTAAAAAATTTCTCATTTAAGGTTTAAAATTTTTAAATCTTTGTCTTACCAAATCTCTTAGTCTCCATATTCCAAGGTTTCCCCATCGCTTATGACTTAAAATCATGTTAAGTGTTAAATAATAATCAGTTCTCTCCAAATATAAGAAACGATATCGTGAAATATCAATACTTCATGGTCCTGTTATTTACAATAAATTTTTAATGAAAAGTTATTCATTCGTTCATCTTCAGTATCACTCGTGGTTCATCTCTGTTTTCCTTTATGGTTATCAATTTATTTATTTTTCAAGAATTAAGAACCCATAACGCATCGTTCTGGAATAATGTTATTTACCGATTCTTCGGTTTTGCTGTCGTACAGGATTGGATTAAAATTAATCGGAGGTCAATATTGTTTTAAATGAAATTGTATCATGGGAAATCTCGCTGATTTCATAATATTGCGTAAATAACCTTACGATTTTGGAATTATTATCAAATTATCCGAACCTCCTAAACCTACGTTTACTTTGCAATTTTCAGTGAAATATCTTCTATTCAATGCAGTAAAGAATCAATTTCTATTTTTCATTGTTTTATAGAAATTTTCTTCGACTTCATGTATCGATGTCAATGTAACTTAAGATTAATATAACTACTCTCTGAGAATTTCTGATCGAGAAATAAGTTTCATGAGAAAGATCTTTCAACCGCTTCATTGCCCCTTTGGAATTTTTTGCATACTCAAGCTTCCCAATTCACAATATCTCTCAGTTTTTGAAATTTCTTTTCTTTAATTGAGGGTTCTCCTAAGAGCTAGGCGGTTTGGATCAAAGGTATCTTCGTGTTATAAATCTTCAAATATATATAATGTATCGTATCTGAAAAATAAATAACTGAAGTATGTTTTGTATATATGAATACTTTAATCTTAAAGACATCACAATTTCTCGAAAATAACTCTCGAGAATATTTAACGTCTCACTAAGATTTTGTGCTGATGATGATGTATGATACTTGTATGATATCATAGTATGATATCATTTGTATGGCATACTTGTATGATATCAATTTGCTCGCTGACCACACTGAAACCGTTTTCTGACGGATTCGGCCTCATCTGAAGATCCCTGTTCCATGTGGAAAACGGTAAGAATACCTCTTCATTCACGCTCCACTTTGACATATGTTCCGGAACCTAATATACGCCACCTTGAGCCCCTATTACGATGGCACGCAGCTCGTGGCAGAAGTCGACCGCCTTACGTTTTCCCTTATTTCGGACGATTACGTACTCTTAGCACGTGGACTCATCGGGGCGTCATTATCTCGCCTCCGCATCTCAACGCAAGGTCGGTTCCTTTCCTTAAGGAGGCGGCGTCTTTTCATTGTTTCCTTATTTTCCGCTCCCTGCGACCGTGAAAAAGTGACCCCTACATCGACCTTGAGGTTGGGGGTTGCTCGGTTACCAGTGCGGCGGGTCAGCGATGGATGGTCCTCCGGATGCGACCAAGGACAACTCCAAACACCGCGTATTTTTAAACTCGAAATCCCTGAGTGGCTGAGGAATTCGGCTTGTTTGGAAGTCCTTTTCCAGATCTGCTATACTTCTTCCAACGTCATGAAGGGACCACGTAAATCTTGTGCCATCGAGGATTCCTTACGGGAGAATGGCGCGCGCTGTTCGTGCTGTTCAATAAGCCATGCTGAATGTCTTCAAAGTCATTCATCGTCGACTTCCTTTTTCTATTAGAGACACAGAAATTCTCCAAGCTCCGGATATCGGCAATTTTCTTTTTCTGTGCAGAAGTCGCGACAGCTCGCGCCAACCCCCCGTAAGTGCACACGGGGCCATAAGATTTACGTGGTCTCTTCATGATGTTAGAGGAATTACACAATATAAAATCTGCTCTAAAAGCAGTGCAGTCTACCTTAGTGAACCAGGGAAGGATCTGGAAAGTAATCAATGCAGGGGGCGAATTTAAGCAAAAATTTCTTTATATACTGATTTTGAACTAGCGGTATTTTTGGAGCCTTAGTTCACCCCAGTTAACTATAAGAAATGCATATTGGCGGGGTAAACCAATAGATGGAAGAAATTGTTAAAAAAATCGTTATTACTTATCCATTTGCTCTTCTCGTCGTACTCAAAAAGATTGCTCGTTTCCCAAAGTATCACATAGGGTTCGATTGACCGTATTTCCACTCCTCTGTAACCGCCAAATAAGTAGCAACCTTTACATCGTGATCATTAGTAGTATGAGAACAGTTTTAAATGTTTTAAAGGTACTGTGGCACTGTGAGCTATCCGCAATATTTTTGCATTTAGTGAGTGCCAATCTATCTTGACGAATCTATGATATGCGTATAAATCTTTAAATATGAAAAGTTAAAAATAATAACTCATAAAACTCCATCACTTGCTAAAATTCCGAAGGGTTTATATGCGCATGTATGCAAACGTACTTCCCGTTTCCATACTTCAGATGGAAGAAAATATTCTTCTTAACATGCCCTTTTTACACAAGGTCTTATCTGCGGGTTCTTCGAATTTGGGAGTTGGAATTCAAGTTCAATTATCCGCGCCATAATTGCTGGGACTATTTAGGTCATCACCGACATGCCTACACCCCGCACAATGCTTTCAAAGGAAGTATTTATGACTAATTTCAGAGAAGTCCCCAAGGTTTTGTTATCTGCCGCCCACTGGCATTAGAAACTGTCGAAACAGTCGGTGGAATCACTCCAGTTTCTTCGATATACCGAGAAAATTTACTTATTCATGCTTACTAGTACATATCCCTCATAGCCTCCGAGATAACCATGTTACTTGCATGGCTAATTCATTACATTCTTCCATTCTTTTCTATCGCTGCAGACATCTTTTTAATCAGATTTACCCTTAAGTGTTTTCATATCTTCTCTTTTACTCTAGATCAATACAGCGTCTTATTCTCCACATTCACCGTATTTTATCCTTTCTCTACTTCAAAAACATTCTCGGGATCTCATATGGCCAAAAGGTCAGCGCGTTCGGCTTTAGCGAAACAGGTTCCGGGTTCGATTCTCGGTAAGGAACGTGCCCACTTGTGAAATGACCTCAGTTATTGAAGCACTTTTAGCGATACTGTTGCCATTCATATTCTCCTCTCACTCCATTATTCTATCTATCTATTTCTAAAGGCAATGCCTTATCGCTACAGTCAATGTTTTTTGTCTTCTGCTGCGCTCTTCAATTCTGCGTAACATCGGAAACCTATTTCTTTTGTATATTTCTTCTTTGGTCTTACTTTTCCTTCTTTTATCCTAGAATGATCCTTTCTAAAATGCAGCCAAAAATGTCTTAGCAAATCTAAACTTCCTTCTTTCTATAGTTTCCTATAGCCTTTCTGTTCACGTATCTCCTATTATACTTCACGATTCCTTTTTCTGTAAATCGTCTTGTACATGTCATTTTTCTCTATATCCACATCTCTCCGGTTTATAGTTGTTTTCTTTCCCATTTTCCTCCATTATTTGTAGTCTAAAAAAATTTGCCACGCTATTTCATTCCAGTATTGTTATCTATGAGTGAAGGAGTAAAAACATTCGTCACAATATTCCCTTTAATCTTATTTTCTGTGAGTGAAGTTCCGTTTGACCTTTAAAATCGTCACACACACTCATTATGTCTTCCAGTCATCAATTCCGCAACTTCTTATTTTTCCGTTTGCGTTGCGCGTCATCGTATTTATAGTTACGTTATTAAGGTTTGGCCTAGGTTAGCGTGTTGGGACGGATTGCTCCGAGTGTCGTAATGTCAAACATTCGTTGGAAACTCTTCCTTCCCCGCTTACTTCTTGGATAACTCGTGCGTGCAAAAGAGTTTATTCTCGGTGGCGAATGAAAAAAACCAAGCACAAACAAACGTGAGCTCTCTCTAATGGGATGCGTCCCCTTAAAGCGTTGCGTTGCATCTCCTCGATTGAGAAATAACTCCGAAGGCTCCCGTGGATCTTCAAGGATCGCTTTTTCATCCATCTTCAGCTCACGCGTTCAAGTCGCGCTATTGACGAACGTGTATCATTTTTCTAACGATCGTTAATGACGTCCCGTTTTGGACGCTCGTCCTTTTCATAACGGTCGTAGAGGACGTTAATTTTTATGCTCATTGGACACGGAAGAGTGTCTCTTCCGCTTATGAAATAGTCGGCGATAAAATTGGTCGTCTGCGAAGAATCAAGTCTCCAGTCTCGTAATTGATTGTACCTGACTCGTACGAAGGGGAGCTATTCAATTGATTTTACGGAAGTGAAGAAGTTTATCGCACATATGTTTCTTGGATTATTTCTTGAATACTTTGAATTTGCGCCTAGTTTGTTTTTGGAGTATTTTGGGGCTACTCTGAAGAGAATTAGATGAATTAAAAGTTAAAAATTTGAATGAGATGACTTAATTGTTCTAACGACATGCCCGAAGTTATAATGCCATTCGATTAAAAGGACATTATGTTAAAAAAATTATTGTATAAAATCGTCTAAATAGGAACATCATCTGAAATGTCTGGTTCGGAAATACTCGTATATAGTGCAAAGCTATGATACTTCTACTAGAAATTCACTCTTACTTTGAAAATAGGTGGCTAGCCTGAGGTGTTGGAATCTTAAAGCTTTCTAGTGCATGTTCTTAAAAAGAAAATTAATATTGCATTATAAAAGAAATCGTTTCATTTATTCTTAATGCATTACTGGAAAAATTCAAATATACATTTCGATTTCATAGTATTATCTACTGATTTCATACAATTTTCTTAAAAATACAACGTAAATCTTATACAAAAGCTAATAAATTTTATCTAAAGTGGAAGTTTTGCCAACAATTTTACTTATTAAAAGGAAAATATTTTCCTTCTTAATAAAAAGAGTCGAGAAATAACAAATATCGGCAGATGTTCATCAAAAGATTATTTAGTGGTTGGAATTCGATTTCATTTGCTAACATTAATTGTCTACCGAAGTTCAGTTTCAACTGCAGAACACCGAATAACCTGTCTTTTGTATACTATTATATGTATCTGCAATCATAAACTCATTCATGCTGATATTTTTCAATTCCTGCCATCGAGATATAGCCATAAGCAAATGCCGTGTTTTCCCTCGAGATATGCTCGCGACCAAGTTAAAACGAAAATCATGGGATAGCTTATCTCTGAAGGAATTCTGTAATGCACCATTCACCTTGTAGAGAAGCCGTCCCTGAAATGCACCACCGACTGCTGAATAATCGCTCAAGACACCGTAAACGATGTGCTCAACCGGTTTACCAAATCGTTCTTCCCCTTGTATTCTTCCTCTTGTGTCAACACTCTAATTGGATGCGGTGAGGGAAGCGCATGCTTGCAAGCCTCATCATTATTCTCGTGATTCACTGCTAAAAATTTCAAGAGTGATGTATTATTAAAGAAAATTTCGCCGTAAATAATTTCTGTGAAATACTTGAAGTTGTTTCTGACATTTCTCGGAATGATGAAACGGCGCGGGTCTCTACTTAATCTCGGAATAGGGTGGAAGATTGTATGATATCAAAAATGTTCTATGATTATAATTCGAAAGTAATAAGATGTTCAGGAAGACCTATAAAGTGAAGTGTAACATCTACAGTCTAAATCCAAGGAAAAGTACGACGACGTAAAGTCAAAATTCATTCAATATTAGTCGTGACTTCACGATTAATTCGGTATTTTGCTAAGTTTCCCTACGTATATCAATTGATTGACGAATTTTATCGATCACAGACGTTATATTTGGGTATAATTGCATGTTGTCATGAAAAATGCATGAAAATAGCGTTTTTAAACTTCACCTTGAACAGTCACCTTGAATGGTATTTGATTGATTCATTTCTAGAGTAAACCCTCCGTATAATTTCATTTCTCTCGTAGAAGAAAGATACTCTCACTCCTATGAAGCTTTGGATCGCAATCAGCGTTAGTGATAATAACTAACTAACATTTGTGTCTAGTCTCTAAAAAGCAATTGATGTACATATACTGTAGTAAGTGGATGGAAATAAAGGCTCATTTAGTTTAATTTCAGAAGTGATCGAATGCTACTGATGGTACACAAGTTTAATTGAAGTTTGATTTGTGTGAAAATGTACGGCTCCTGGGAAAAACGCGAAAAATCGCCGACGTTGTGAGGTAATGCATCGAAAAAAATTCTTCAAAAATCATGCGTCACATATAATTAGACTATCTCACGGAGTGCATGAAGTAATTTATGTTATTCTTAACACTGACTTCAACTACAAATCAACTTGTCCACAAATAACTATTTCTTCACCCGGTAGAACCGAGGAGCAATTTTCCCTACCACATAATGGATGATCCATAACCCTTATTACTGCACACAATCTCTTTCCACGTTTGTTTTCGTTTCGCCAGCTCACCTCAAGGGATTTATGGTTTGAAATCAGTAGGTACGATCGAAGGTCAGCCTTGGTCAAATTGAACATCGCGAAACCTTGTTTAGCGAGGTGTCTCTTTGGAACCGGTGGACAACGTGCCTTCAGATAAGGCTGCTTGTTTGCTTATTCTACCCTCATGGCTTCTGTGGGACACTGAATTTGAGGGCCGCGACGTGTCCATGTAAATTTTTCGGCTGTGTTTTAAATTGTGCTTGAAACTTATTTATACCGTAACGAAATTATCACAAAACGAAGGATATTTTGATAGATAAAGAGAAATGTGCAAGAAAAATTTCGGAGGAGTGAAATGAAAACACGACTGAAACCCATAAAATAATACTCCATTATTTCGTTATCGTGGTTTTCCGTTTCTTTTCTGGGTGGTCTTTAGTGCTTGAAGAGTCTCCATCCCATACATTCTCACTATTTTATCAGATATAAATTATTACTAATAAAAAAATTTCAATGGGAAAATTTGAGGGGAAAATGAATCGTCATGATATCCCCATACAGCGTTTGACATAACAACAGAAGAAAGGTTTTGTCTTACGGGGAGCAACCTTTGTTGTTTTCAACTTTGTTTTCAGATAGGCTTACCGTGACTGTTCTGGTCTCATTCTTTTAACCCCCCAGTCAAATTTTCAGTTGCCTCGGTTTGAAGAAACAGTTCCGAGAAAGAATATAATAAATTGAATCTATCAATGATGGAAATCTTTCGAAAGCAATTTCCCTTAAATTTAGATGTGTTTTGATTGCATGCGAAATTAACTCGGACTATATTTTAAGTCCACGACCCAATGGAGCCACGGTTTAATCCAATTCAAAATTTGATGAGTCTCGATATCAGCCTTAAGAATATGACAACCTAGGTTCAGATATCCTTTATATCATGTTGATAGTTAACCCATTCATTAGTAATTGTTTCAGGATCTTGCAAGGACCCGAACGTAAGAGCTGCTTCATTAGTTTGGCTTATATTTGATGATGAACTAATCATTCGTGTGACTAGACAAGGCATGGTATGGCTCACAGAACAAGTCGAAAATTAAAGGTTTGCGTCAGTTGTTGCTTTCTGATTGGGCCTCCAATAGAATAGCTTCGGTGGGCCTCAAAAGCGCACTTTCTCATCGTCTGAAAACCCTCTCTTAGATCACCATTCAATCGGCGGGATTAAGAGTCAAGGTCTCTGCAGGAGAGGGGGCATCGTGCATCGTTCCGTGAAGTCACCAGTTGAAATCTCCTCGTGCGTAAATCACGTCCCTGCGCATTTTTCCTTCTGCGGATCATTCCGGACACGTGAGATGGACTCCGGAATTTATTGGCGGTGGGTGGATAAAGTCTTCGTCCGACTTGGAAATAAATCAGTTTTGATGGAAAGGTCTCCCTCCGACTGTGTTCCGCAGAAAAGGATGTCGTGAAGTGGCCTTAATAAAACGAACGCTGCGAAATTAGATTTTTCTTACTATTTAGCTACAAACTCGTATAAGTTTAGTGTTGTGGGTGTGTTAGGTTATTATTCCTTTTTTTACCGTCCGCAAGGTTAATTCAACTTACTGTTTTAAATTCACGAACTTTTCATAACCTCTACGTTAAGCCCTAATATTATAATATATTATTTAATTTGAAGAAATAAATAATGTTTTATTAATATTTTCTTTTATTGTAACTGAGAATGTCTCATTTTTATGTAGCGGCGAACAGGAAGTTCAAGTCTAAAAACCATGTTATTATCTTTTTTCTGAAATCATTTTACTTTTGTTTTCTTATCACTGGGTAATCAATTTGATCCTTCTCAAGGAGTTCTTTAGACAAAATATCAGTACCTTCTTTATATCACTGGAATAATTCTCGATAAAGTGAAATAATATTCCTATTGCAAGCGTAAGCTATAGCAAGTCATGTGCTAATCTATTGCAATAACGCATGGTAAACTTAGTCCTTTCTGATTAATTATAATTAATTTAATATAAAATAGTCGGTCATTATGGAAGAAGAGTCGTACTTAGATGTAGATGTAATTGATATAGTTTAGTTCTGTGGGAGAAAGACATGTTTGTTTATCTACTTTTGCGTTAAAACATACATGAGGAAATGTTGAGGAACTTGTTTGGCCAATCAAATTTTCGGATTTGATGAACTTATGAACTTCTAATCTCTTATATTTATCTGATACGTTAATTGGTAGTCCTGAATGAAAAACAGAAGCGAGAAGGTCACCAGTTGCTCTACTAGAGAAGTGTATCTTTTCAGGTTTTTTTATCCAAATTTGCATAAAATGAATACTTTAGGAGTAGGTCACGTCCCAAGCCAAGCAACATCCCTCCTCAGAATATCGAAGTTTGGCTCCTTATAAAATCCAGACCCACTTCACCTGAGCGTCCAATCAAGACGGACTTTTTTTCTTCCCCGAACGATTCATGCATATGTAACGTATCCTCAACCCAACTTTTACCTCCGGAACCAAAAACTCGAACGTCCTTCCACCCGTCGCAACTTTTTAATGTTTCAACCTCGGAAATTTTTCGCTTACGGTTTTGCTTCCAGCCGCAACGACGCACTCTGGAAGACTGCCGGACCGCATTTTTAACTATGCAAGCGATCGATGCAACGCAACTTTTCTATGAGTCGATTTAGGAAGAGTTTCCTCCCTTGGCGTTTTGTCATTCTGACTGCGAATTCGCTGGGAATTTAATAAGCCTATCGGTGTGCGTAACATGGCTCTCGACAATGCAAAAGATCGATGCGTTATGAGTGGATCTCGTTGTTCGAAGCATTTAGAGCCGAACGCATCCTTTTCCTAAAAATAAGAGCCATTCATCGAGGTAAGGGAATTGCAACGAGCGACCTGTTTATTTCGCTTGGATGGTCTCAACTGATGGTATCTCTTGCTCTCAGCGATTGACCCATTCCCTCCACTAGCAATAGGCCACGGGCAGCTGCGGAGGATTCTCCGTGGAAAATTGTCGGCATCGCGATTTTCCGCTTTGTTCGATCAAATACTTTAAGGATGAGATTCATGATCTGTGAAACAGTTGATCCAGTCCGTCAGTAAAAACGGGGCATTTACAGTAATTGAAAGGAATGACGAGGCAAATACCGACTAAGGGATAAAAACGTTTTTTATCTAGGTAGTGATGGGACGAAACTAAAACTTTTAGAAACTTCTAGTTTCTACAAAACTTCTACCGATTCTGATATAATTACCGATATTCCTCTTAACCGATTACTTATTATCTTAACTTAATAATTACCAATATTCTCAACTTCCGATTTCGATAAAACTCCCGATTCCGAAACACAATGATTAAAATTCATCAATTTTAGTTGCTATTGGTTTGGAAAACCAATTGTTAACGAGTAATTTATACAAACGGTTACAAAATAGAGTAGGATATCCTTATTTATAAAATAGGTAAAAGTAGGAAACCAAGCAGGAAAATTTCCGTATTTAAATCACCTAAGAACTATGTTATTCTTAATTAAGTCCTAAAATTCGTGAATTATGAAATATTAAATTATATTCATGAAAAACGTTACCATTTCTTCTTTTTCGACTTTTACCGCTTTTGGAATCGAAAATTAGCTAAAACTCTCCGATTCCAACACTCAAAAAAGTTTCGATATTTCTGATTCCTGATTCCAACTAGTCGTCTCATCACTCTCTGTGACTGTGGAATTAATATTTCTTTAATATTTTTTTATGCTCGATTTTATACCTAATTTTGCTCAGCACGACGCTTCCTTTAAGTTTATATAGGAATAAACTTGTTAATCATCTGATTCAAAACGGAGACAGAGATAGACAGAGAATCCATTTCTTTGAGATATTGAAAACTAAACAGAGCACGTAACTTAGTGTAGCACAAAAATTGCTATTGACTATGCCTAAACTGATATCGTTAATCATGGCCATTTAAGACAAATTTTCATAGTTAATAACAATTCCATATAGGTGTTAACAATTCTGACCGGAAATATTCCAATATTCGTAGATAACGGTTTGGTATACCGTGAAGTATACCAGTCTTCTGTTTAAATGGTTGAATATCAAATTCTTTGCATAATAATGACTATTTTCACTAGAAACGAAGACCACGATCATAGTGTGAGGGGTATGCTAACGTCATTGTATTTGTTTGGCTGTCAACGTATTGGTCATAAATCTTAAATCTGTTGGAGTAACTTAAACAGAATGAGAAGAGAAGAACAGAAATCGCGCTCTTCAACTTTCTTTACTCCTTTTTCGTGTTGTTTTGAATTACCAAAGGAAATATTGTGAACGGAAATGTGCTGGTCTCACACATTGTTATGTTTTACCGCAAAGTTTGATTCTTGCATTCGTATTCCTTCAAAAATATACTATTTATCTTAATTTATCCCTGTTTTTATCCCAGTTATATTTTATTTTTTAAGTGGCTAATTAATCTTGAAAGCGCCTTATGTACGAGAATGTAATTCAGTTAAGAGCAGTAGTACTCCCTAAGTGTCAACCATGTGTAATTTGACACTAATTTCATCAATCGTTTGGTATTTCACGTGTCTGCCTTGTTTTGTTTACTTTTTGAGCTAACTCGTATCTTCTGTTTGTTTCTATTTTCACAGAGGTGAACGTGGAATACTTCAGAGGGCTGCCGCAGGTTACTGTGCCGCTGCCGTCGCGGCGTGAGATGTGCCGCTTTACCCTTCGTCCAGTCACGCACACCGTCGGCGACTTCTTGCGGATGCTTCGAACTGAGGACAGAGGCATAGACCGTGTCGCCATGACCACCACTGGTGAGTCACCCAGAGGCATCGAGTTAAAATGATGCGTTTAGTGAATGACCATGGTCTTTTACCAGGGGTTTTCAACTACTCATTTCCTGGATTGCCGAGGATGACCGATGCTTCTGTCACAGCTAATAATGAAGCTATTAGATTACAATTAAAGTTTACTCATGGCCACGTACGAATTGTAGGTTTAAACTTCTCTGCAATATTTGTTGGCATATTTAGGGCCGGCCCTCTGCAAAAAAGTGGGTGCAAATGTTATCCTCGACCCCTTTTCTCTCCCTTTGCCCATGCTACAAGTTATTTTTATTAAATAAGTCAAGATGTTGAACCTAAAAAGAACTCATACCTGATATATTGTTTGTCATCTTCAAAATAAAAATTTGCCCTCGTGAAATGAGTCCCTCTTAAATGGTGGGTCTAGATGTTATTTCAAAATCCTTCTCTTGGCTGGTCTTGGATTGCCTACTTGCAAATGATAGGGAATTAAAGAAAAAATGGTATGATAAGAACTTTCAGAATGGAAAAGGTATATGAATAGTCTCCCAAATGTTAAGAAAATTTTAATCAGACATCAGTAGATATTTAAGTCCAATATCATGGCATTTAATCAAGCCAAAGAAGTTAGAAATTCTAAATTTGTTTTAAGGGAATCCATCAATTCCTAGGTAGAAACCGAGGAAAAAAATGTTAATGAGTTCTGAAATTTAATGATAACTGTTCCACATTTAATGCTTCAACTTAGTGTCCATCCAGCAAGTGAAACAACCAATCCAATCTCTACTCACATCTACTTTTTTCATTCATTTATCTCCAATAGAATCTTAATTGACTGGTACTCTGTGAAATAGACTAATATTTCATTGAATAAACAAAGATGTCAAGATTGGATTGAGTCTCTTAAGTGTTTTGTAACAGAAAGTTAGTTGCTCATCATGGTCTAAAATTCTTAAGTCTACTATCAAATAACCTTCAGAAAAAAATCAAAAGTTATTAAAGAAGATTTATTGTTATATCAAAGTACTCGATGAAAAAACTAAGTATCCAATGTTTTGGACTGATTTGATTGAAAATTAACTGAAACTCATGTGATTTAATTTTTCTCTTTATTCAGAGGGCGTGAAGATAGCATCATCCAACACAATTGAAGCATTAATGGAGAGAGATTTCCATTTGGTGATCAACGATAATGTTTATTACGTTGTGACCCCACCTCAGGAAAAACTATCAACAGTAAGTTTTAATCAAATTGTGCCTTTCATTTACTACTTGCATCCAAAAGATTTTTCAAATTTACATCATTTTTAGTTCTATACATTCATTGCAAAGGGAGTAGCTTTTATTCATTATTTGTATGCAATTGATAATTCTAAAATCTCTTGAGCATTATTAATCACTTTCATTATTTACATTTAAGTTTTCAAAACTGGATATTTTTATTGAAATTTAAGTTTAAAATTAAATTCTAGTTAAATTATACATTATTATACAAAAATTTGTAAGAGAAATTTCCTCCTTGAGTACAATGATTCTTTTCCATACACAGAAGTAATATTATTTTTCTAGCTCTCTCTGCTTCATTTCTGTTGAATCTGGAATATTACAAATTATTTTCATTCATATATTTTGAGTATAAGTGAACATATTACATGTATGAATACTTGTTTTGAAGTTTTGTACTCAGGTAGGATATTCCTAATCCAAATCACAATTACTTGGGATCAAGGTTGTTTTAGAATATGAAATTTTATGGATTTTGAGGTTCATAATTTGATAGAGTTTAAGAGGGTAGAGGCAAAGACAATTTTTTTTTAAATCTACTTTCTATTTTACATACAGCACATGAATCAAAGTGCATAAAAGCATGAATACTAACTTATATCAATTTATCAAATGAGGTTGATAAATGCAGAACTGTATCTTGTATAGATGAAGAAGAAAAACCATATTCTAATTAATTTAATGCCATTTGCTTATTCCCAGAAGTTTCTCTTTTATCTTATGCATTGGTGATGGTATTTTAGCCATTGTTCATTTTATTCAAAAATAAAGACACAATAATAATAATAATAATGTATTCTAGAGTTTTGGATTAGGAATATCCCACCCATATTTGTTTGTTTGTCGTTTTCTATGTCTTTAAAATAGTTTGTTGCATTGGTAAAAATGTTTTTGTTTCTGATTGTTTATCATCTCACAAACTCTCTTTCACGTTTATTCCTGAAATTGACTTGACCCCTCTAAATTGTGTCATTAATTTTACCCCTGATTTCTAAGAATTCTTGTTCCTCTTTAAATAAAAACTACAATTTACAGGAAGAGATGCTGAGGTTGTCAAATGTGCGCAACTTAGTTAATCAGCTGTATGAAGCTCTGAATGTTGATGAGCATCAAATCCAGAAAGAGAGAGAACTACTAGCACAATTAGAATCTCTTCGAATTCAGTTGGAACCAATGGAAAAGGTTGGTATGAAACCTTGAAAAATTCTAGTTCTGGGTTATACAATCATTCCTCTTTATAATCTTTACATATTTATAACACTGTTTTCCAAAATTAACAACTGTTGTAGAAATACGAATTTGCATAAAATTTCAATAAACTATGTAATGTACTTTTGTCTTGCTTATGTATACAAAAGAGAGGTGCTTACACTTTAAATAAAAGATGTTATTTGAGGAAAAATCATTGTTATAAATTATGGTGAAGCCTATATACAAGGCAGGCCCAACCACAAATATGTACAGTAACTATTGTCATCCTTAACTTTAATGCACAGCATTTAAGATTAGTTTAACAGATTAGTAATGACAGAAAATTGAAATGTAATTATCAGTAGAATATATTGGTAGAATGAAACAACTGATAATGGTAAAATCATTCCCACCTTTAGTTACATTCTCATTGGAACCATTCTGATATTTGACCCACTCAATCTCTCTTAACTATCCCAATAGAAATTCTCGCAGAGTTAATTGTAGTTGCTGAAGTATTGTATGTACCTTAAATGTGCTGTTTGGATGTTTGAACTGTAAGTGAAGTTTACACTTTTGGAATTCATTTTCATCCATACTTTGCTGCTTTTGAATTTTCCTCTCCATTTGTAAGTTATGATTTTATATCATTTTTCTTCCCACCTACATATAATCTAACATAACTGTTAAATCATCATTCGCTAGGAAATCTATTTTAACTTGATTGTTTTTGGTGTTAAATGTTGATCAGCTATTGAAATTTAGATTAACTCACTAATTTTCATATATCTTTCAATAGAAGCGAAAGGAACTGGAGAATGTGTCAGAAAGACGTACAACAAGCATGACCTGGCTTGGTCTGGGACTTATGGGAGTTCAGTTTGGCATCCTTGCTCGTCTAACTTGGTGGGAATACTCATGGGATATTATGG
This sequence comes from Pachydiplax longipennis, assembly GCA_036926295.1. Taxonomy (NCBI): domain Eukaryota; kingdom Metazoa; phylum Arthropoda; class Insecta; order Odonata; family Libellulidae; genus Pachydiplax; species Pachydiplax longipennis. The sequence goes on along the minus strand of JAVFKF010000014.1, from coordinate 1,474,890 downwards.
AGCCTGTCACTTATTTTGTTACTTATGGAACAGCAATGGCTGCATATGCATACTTTGTCCTCACAAAACAGGTATTTTTCTCTATTTTAGTCATAATTGTGTACCTTAATTATTAAGTAGTTTTTGCTAATCATGAATGAAAATTAACAACTGCTCAAAATCTGTTTAAGTCAAATCTTGATGGCAGTAAACGGAGATGGTTTCTTATAATTCATAAACCCTAAGACCTAATTTTAGGTGAATTTTGAATAACGGAGTTCAGAGATTTTTTTACATACAATATCATAGCATTTGTTACTTTAGTGATTTCCTATTCTGCTCTTCTTTTCAGGAAAAATCAGTATTCAATTTTAGGTAATAATAAGTACTGTTAATTTTATTATGTCACTTTATTTTATGGTTTTCCTTTATATTTGATCAATTCATTTACTTTGTTGCTGTTCTGAATTTATTTCCTGATGTAGTTATTTTGGGTGTCATACGAAACTCATTATAAGATAAATGTTATTATTAGTTATTTAGTTTCAAAAGCTTGGCTGAATCCAAAATACAAATACAAATATTGAGAGAAGAGTAGGAACTAAATCTGAAACTCTGGATGAGTATTGACAGGATATCTCTATTTTTTCTGATTAATTTTATGTTGAACAAGTAAGAAGATACAAACACAAAGTCTTGCTCTTCTTACTTGTTCAGAATGGCATTTCACGAAGTACTGCCATGTCAGATTAACTTTAATTTTATGCTATATATGGGAATAGTCAAATATCAATGGAGTACAGAGATACTAAGTAAGTAATAATTCTTTTGATCAATTCTCTAGGAATATCTTCTGCCTGATGTGAAAGACCGCCAGTTCCTTTTGGAGTTCCATAAAAGAGCCAAAAAAGTTGGCCTGAATGTTTCAGAATATAATCGACTTAAAGATGGAGTAGCCAAACTCGAGACTGACCTTCGCCGATTGAACGATCCTCTTATGAGACTGAGGCCATCTTCAGAAGCATATACTGGTAAGTATTCTACATACTATCTGTCTTATTTTTGTTGTTTCTCATTTCTTGCTCAAGAGCCTCTTGTATCATCTCCACTATCATTCCTTTTTGTCTAGACATTAATGTTATTGAAGGTAAAAAACTAAATTTTAATTAAGTAAAGAACACAGTCTCTGGCGATGTCTTTTAGAAATATGCCATAATGAACAAGAGCAATGTCTACTTTTTCCACAAATTTTTATTGTAAACAATAAAAGAAAGTAAAACATGACTAGTTTCAGAGATTGATCTCCATCATCAAGATCATGTTTTACTTTCTTTTATTGTTTATAATAAAAATTTGTGGAAAAAGTACAAATTGTTCTTGTTCATTAAGTAAAGAACAGTTTATCTAATTTCCATGAATTTGATTTGAGTCACTTTTTCTATAAATTAATTAATTATCAGTGGCTTATGAAGTAATCTCCCTTAGATTTTTCATTGTATCCCTCGATAAATTTGAAAATGATGCAAAGGTAGCTCTACGGATGGGAAAAGAAAATGCAGAAAAACTAGTTCCTAGTATCTAATGATAGGGAGTGTAATTTGTATTGACTTGCTCATTGTAGGATTAAGTAGCTCAGGATGGAAGAGGGCTAGCTTTGATAGTCAAATGTGAGGAATAACACATTGAGTATCATAATAGTAATTTTGCAAGGATTCATCATAAAGATCTCATAAAGATTAATGTAATCTCTGCTGTTGATTGTCTGTATTATATTATAGAAATAATTACAACAGATGTTTTAATTTTAGAAGAGTAAAATCACCCATTAATCTCCTCAGAAGTGCAACAGCATAAAAAGCCAGCCATCAAACATAGAAAAATGGTCTATGGAAATAAATTTCCCAGTAGATGTGAGATTTACTTTTAGATCAGCAAATATGTCTACTAGATATAGGTTGTATAGATAGGTATATTGGTTAGCTGGGTCAGTATTAAAACATCTAAGCATGCATTTTATCAGATTTTCAGCTGCTCAAACCACTTAGACTGAAAAATATGTTCTCACAACTCTTAGCTATTGTTTTTATTCACAAAAAACTACTGAAATAGGTATCTCTAAAAATATAAATCTAATGTACATAGTGATATCTTTTGTCTGATTAAGTAAGGTATTAGACAAACATCTTTAAATGATTTTACTTCTTTAAATATTGTGTAATTTTTTCCTTTTTTCTTTGAAAAATAGTTTCATGTACAACTAGAAGTAAAGAATTTCTGATTTAAACTATTGAACATACATTCATAGCACTGCAGTATGTTTACTGCTTTATGCTTTACATGGCAAGGGATTAGTTAAAACATAAAATTCAGTGATTTAAGATTGCAGGAGGATTGTTATTAATGACTTCTACAAGAAAGTCTAAAGAGAGAATAAGTGCTAGGTCTGAATAGAGTGTTAGAATATTCAGAAAGCTAAAAAAAGGATGTAATTAACCCATTCCACCCATTTGGGAAGTTAAACTTTTGTGCAAATAAAAGATAAGTTTTGAACCGTAAAATTTTGCTGAGCAATATTATTTTTGTGCTCACTACCCACTTCTTGTTATTCCCATAATTACAAGCATCCTAATATTAACGTTTCTTTCCCAGTAATAATAAGTGGTAGAGTCATGTTTTATCAGTAAGTTAAATTTTGGTTTATGCATTTTTACTAATAAGGTGAATGTATTCTTTATTCCGTAGAATTTCAAAAAACTCTGCGTCGAAATTTTAAGTTACTTCAAATATCCTGTAATTATTTTAAAAACAAGTGCTACTACTTCATGATAAACATTACAATTGTAAAAAGAATTGTGCTGGCTGCAAGTATGCAAAGCACATGGATTGTTTTATTGAGTTTCACTCAAAAAATAATTTACTAATAAATGAATACTGTACCAACATTTGTATTGATATTCATTGGAAAAAAACTAATATTACATGATAACTTTTGTTTTATGATAAATACAATAATACTCTATCTATTGTTTATCATTTCTTAGGAACGATAATCCAGAAAATTTGTATGAAAGTTATTTTAAAAATTTGTTCCTTTGGACCTGTTGAATTACAAGGAACTAATATGAATTACTCTTTATTGTATTATTACTGTAACCATCATATGTCATTTTGCCTAGCAGCAGATATTTTCATTGTATTTCTCCACCTTGTTTGATCTTTTTCACAATCCCTCAGCTCTTTGAAACTGCCACTTCCCATTCCTAATTTCCAAAGAGTTGGCAAGGCTCCTGTATAGATATGTGGGCAGCATGTTTGACTTCAGCAAAAATAGTACCAAGTTCCATTCCCAGTGGAAGTGGTTGAAGCACTTTTATCAATACTTCTACTGCAAAAAGGTAGAAATTAGGAATTGGAAGTGGCATTTATGAGGAATGAAATATTTTGTTCACAAGCAAATCTTTGAGAAGGAAATATTTCTTGATATTTAAAATGGCATTTTGCTCAATAGTTAAGATTCTGGTATAATTTTCTTACTTTTTTTAAATTTTCTTACAGTTTGCATACCTACATACAATACCTGTTTTATTGAATTAAGGCCCGTGGTATAAATGAAGCTCTGAATTTAAATGCCATTTTTATCATTAGTTTTAGCTATTCATTTAAGAAAACATTGTCATCCCTGCCACCTTTGCAATTTAAGCAAACGTTGTGCAAAGTAATCCAATCAATTGAAAAATCCAATTTATTTATATCTAGCTTTCTAGAACTATCTAGAATGAAATTGATTTTATTTTTTTTTAATGATAAAAAGCTTAAATGCCTACATTAAGAGGCTTGTATTCATCATTTGGTTTTTGTTCTCACATGATAGCACTCTTCAATTCTGGAGAAAACTTGGGGAAAATCCCTTCTGAAGAAGAACTAGCTGCTAGAAAACCAGAAAGTAACTTAAAGTGGCCGATGACCAGTAAAATAATAAGAGCATTTAGCTCTAAGAGTGCAAAAGAAAGGTAGGACAGCTTATGAGAAGTTTTAAGTCACAGAAGATATCCCTTACTCAAAACACCAAGTAAGTGTTTCTGTAAGTTGGAAGAGTTGAATCTCAGAAGAACACTTGTGAATGTGAGGTGCATATATCTACACTGCTGTGTATAAAACTTACTTTGCTTTAGTTGCCTGGATAACAAGAAGTCAAGTCACAAGGATAATTGAGGAAGCATCATTATAGCTGGCCATTTTTATGTGTACTCACAAGAATTAATGATGCTGTCAGATGTTTTCATTGAGTGCATACCCTGAGGAATTGGTTATGTAATGTGAAAGGAATCATGTGGGAATGTATCAAAAAACGAAACGTAAACATAGGTGAAGCTTTTTATTTTTTACTTTCACCTATTCACATGAATGATTGTTATATACATTTATAATATATCATCGTTGTAAAAACAGAGATTTTTAAAGAGCTTGTAACTTGTTGTGTGTTATGGCTTTCTGAAAGAAAGATTATAGATGATGTGAGGCACAAATCAGGAAAGTTGGTTGATAAGAACATGAAATTGTTCATGATATATTCATGGGTAATGAATGTGCATTCATACTTACTTACAAATCTCTTTGAATCATTGGCTTACCATCTCTTCTTCTGTCACCCTTACTGTCTTCCATTTTTTTACCCTCTTCCACAAGCTTCCAATACTCATTTTTCATATTTATTTTTATTTTGTATAAATCTGGCTTATGATCCTCCCAGAATATGTTGCATTATTATGGACATAGTTGACTTTTGTTTGCACTTAAAAATCCTTGTTCTTTTCTCAGCATTATTTAAACCCCTTAGGTATTCTCTATAAAGGTCTCGATTACTTAATTTTATGAGACATATTGTGTCGGAGTGTTTCTTTGTCTTTATACTTGATTATTTTTGTGACTTATTGCATTGTTTGTTCATGAATTTATTTTCATTGAAATTGGTACAAGAATTGATTTTGATTGATTCTGATTTCAGCCGCTATTTTCATGCACATTGGTGAAACAATTGTTTAGCAATTTCATATATTTAGGTCCTTCAGGGTCATTTCTTTTGATTTGACCTAGGAGTAATTGGGTGATCTATGTAGCCTTTCTTAATTGATTTAATTGCTATTAAAGGGATGAACTTATAATTTTTCAATATTTTTAGTGGTGGAAATGAGTCTTTTGGAATTCCTTGAGGATAAGGAGCTACCTCAGTCATCCTGCCCAAGCATATGTACAGCAAAAAAATTTAAAGTAATAATTTTTAGCACATTTTTGAGATGAAATGCTATCTTAAATTGATTGAGTTCAATAAGTCAGTATGTGACTAAACAAATATTCTTGGTCTGAGTGTACTGGTGATTTATAACAAGTACGTTCTGTGTTGCCTTATTGACTGTTTTAAATAATCACTGCTTATTTTTTAACATTTGTTGAAAGCTATACTGAACACATTATGTTATCTAAATTATGGTATTCTCAGATAAAATCAGAGTAACATGAACTTATTAATTTATTATGTACACTGCTAACCTAGTTATTTGCAGGAATTGTGTAATGAATTTCTAGAGACTTTATCTTACTTATGATTTAACATTATCAAGCAAATTAATGCATAACTCCTAAGAACAATTCTTTTAGAAAATTCATTATATATTTCATTATTACAAATGGCATTTCTTCGGCCAATTCTTTAAAATTGCAGAATTTCAACTTCATTGTAGGGTCAACGATATATGTGCAAACTAAATTGCCATTACTCACATTCAAAAATTGTCTTTGCAGCTTGCATTGGAGAATACTATTCTTCAATTTCAGTAATTTCTCATGAACAATAGCTGAATTTAAATGATGTTAAAATTGCAAATGGATAATATTCAGTTATTTTTAACGTGATTGCCTTATTTGCTTCTTGATTGTCTAGGAGATTTTTGGCACAATCTTCAGATACCACATGTGGGTATGGTTAGTTTTACTATGTGGAACAACATTATTAACCAATGAAATGGCACCAACGTAAAATTCTAACAGATTTTTGTACTTATATATTCCAAATATTTATAAAATATTCTACTTCATAATCAAATTTTAGCACTAAATCATCATGTAGTAATTTATGCCAAGAAATTAGTTGTGTTGAGAAAGATGTCGAGAAACTTACTAATTTTTTTTGTTTTTATGTCTTTTGCATTCTACTATTCATTTGAAAATTCATTGATCTATTGAACCAAGAAGTATATATATTTTTTTCTGCAATTTCATATCATAGAGATAATTTTATTCTTTGGCCTGTATTGAAAAAGCAGTTTTCTGAAACAATCTTTTATGTGTGGCAGAGTTGATTAAAGCAGTTTTTAATAACATTTTTAAAGATTCTCTTGTAAACTATCATAAACTTTCTCTGTCTATAAGGTTAGCACTCTAGAAACTATAATCTTTGAAACTAATACTCATAAACTTAGTTTCTATTAAATGTAAATCTCAAATTTTCAAGAAAAGATGTGCTTAAACAAATGGTATATCTGTGAAGTAGGAAATCTTTTCTTCATAAAGTATGGAATTAATATCATTAAACCCATTTTGAATCCTAAAATTGTGCTTTAAATGCTCAAGTGCTCTTGTATATAAAATTGAGAATGCTGTGGCTTATTCATATTGGTAGATCAATGCAAAGTGATAACACATAGGGTTAATACCATATATCTGATATTTTTTTCATAACCCAAAAAATCCATTGGATGCTTTCAAATGGAGACATCTACATGAGTTGATGTTACAGCTACTTCCATAAATAGATTTAGTTGTTTTGCATCATTTATAGAGCATTAAATTTTATTTTAGCTATAATTGCTCTCTAAAGTTTGGGACATTTTATTTGAACAAATTTATATACTAAAGGTTCATTAGCTTTTCCTTATTATATGACAATCCATTTCTCTAAAATATGTTTTACCTCTGATGTGATGCTGAATTATTGCTTGCCATCCTGCTTTCTCTAAATCCTCTTTCATATCATCAAAAATAATCTTCCCATACAATGACCAATAATCTTCAGCGATTTTTACATAAGCTATTCATTTATAGGAAGCATTGTCTGCTATGAATGTTGTATCAACTAGAGTTGCATAGATTTAAGAATAATTTGACACTTCATCAAAATTTCAAACTTGTAATCAAATTAGGCATTTTCTCATAAAATTCGAGTCAGATTAAGAATCATTGGTAATTAATTTGGGAAAGGGATCATCATGAGGTATATCAGTTCTATACTTGTGGTTTAAACATGATCAATTGATTGATGTTGCCCTTTAGCTTTCATCTGATATAGATGCAGTTTTAAACCACTTGATGGAATTCTTTTCTGTATTTCTGCTATTTCTTGCTGCAGGTGGGAACAGGCAGCATTGGCAATACATTTTATTGTTATTGGTACTAAGTGAAGTGATAGATTAAATTTTAGAATAATAAACTGGTGCTCACATCTTCTGATTGGGGTAAAAACTCTCCTAAGATTGTAACTGCTATCATCTCTTCCATTACTGATGAAATGTGATATGGGCTTGAGGATATGTCTGCAAAAACTTGTAATATCTGGAATGTCAATGAATGCAGTAAAAATCATCTGCGATCTCATGTAATTGGAATGGAAGATTTTAGTGATATATTGAGAAATTTTGGGTGGTTGAAAATTTTAAAAATTTCCTGATTGTAAAAGAATGACAAAAGTTTTTGAAACCTCAATGTTGGATAAGGATATTTTTTGCTATTATAAAAAAACCTCATATTATTTATTTTGATGGAGAAATATGAGTATCAACCATGTATCTCTCTCAAAATATTCCTATTTTATTCATATTTGCTTAGGTAATATTAATTATATATATATGCTTATATGGTTTTGGTATTTCACAGGTCATTATTTTATGCCATTAATCACAACATTATACTAAAATCATTCAATCATTAATGTGGAAATGTATTATGGGCAGACAGTTGTTTTGTTTTAGAAACAACCTAGCTGGTGCCCCACAAAGTATGCACCAATATGTGCCTAAGTCAAAACATAAAGTGGCCATTGTTTTTTTAATGTTTGGCTATTTTTTGCACAATTTCTTGTTGTTCAGTTTGACTCTAACATATAACCTATGATATAATGATTTGGGCTTAACCTATGCTCATAAATAAATTATCATGTACTTCAGCACGCACATTAACTCTCTGCTGTTAAAATAATGTGTACATAAACTGTAAATGAATAATTAACAAAGAATAGGTTTAAATGAATTTTATGGTTACTTAATTTTCATTCAAATGTCTTGTACTTAAAAATTGTAGAGTAAATTTTAAATATCTCATATATAGTGACTTAATAAAATTAATAGTATTCTTTGTTTAACTTAAAGTAGGTGGCCCTTCTGAAGTATTTGTTTACTGGGTTTGTTAAATAAAATATATGTGCAACATGTTTGCACTTCTAAAAGGATTTATAATCAAGCAAAATTGATCATCGACATAAAATTATGAAGAGATTATCATTTTAGATATCAGAATCTGATCAGCCTTTCCTGCTAATTTATTTTTGTTATCCAATATGTTAATCCTAAATAATGTTTTTGATTGTGCATTGATAAATCTAGCAAGTCATTATGTATCATTCACAACATTTCTTGTACTTATTCTAATTTGTTTGGAGTAAAGTTAATTGGAATGTCTAATTGTTACATTATTTAAAATAATAACTAACTTATTTTTAAGAAAGTTGTCAAAACTGAGTTTTGCAGAATTTGATATTAATTTTCAAGTGAAAATCATAGATGAATAAAATATTATGTACCCTAATCTAATTACTAAAATTTACTTGCAAATCCAATGAAGAACTTGGTTAATATCTAGATTTATTTGTGATTATTTAAAGTTAATTTCACACAAAATTATAATAATGTGAAATGATTTATCTTGTGTCAGAAAAATTATTATTAATAAGTAATTTTCATTATGTTTAAGTATTTAGTGTCAGTGTGAATTGCATCAAGATGGCCTTTTTACTATATTTCAGAAGAAAGACTGACTTAAGTAAAAAGCAAAATAATTGTTAAATGATTTCAGAAGAACTAGTGTTTATACACTGATATTTGTAATAGTTGCAACTTTTGTCTTAATGATCCACAGCTGTTCAAAAATTTTATGCCTGTGGAGTGCTACTGAGTGAGAACTGAATGGAATCCTTGTAGGTTTTTATAAGCATGAAATATATAGAATATGAAGTTTCATCGTTAATGTTTGTTGAAATGAAGGGTTGTTATTACATTAATAAAAGAACAAATTTACTTAATTTGTGTTTCATTTTCTTAATTACATACTTTTATAAGAATTATTATATGGACTTCTCAACAAGATCATGATTTTTAGCAAGTAAGACATCAACATACATTTGGTTATAAATTTAATCAGCAGTTATAAATTATGTCAAGGAAATGATGCTCGTTATTCTATGTGATTAATAGTAAGATTTTATATCTCATATAAAATAGGTCTTAAATAGGACCCAGACTTAAGTGAAAAATAAAAGCTGCATTGATAATCAACTTTCCTACATTAAAGGATCATTAAAATAATTGATACAACTTGCAGATAGATAAAGAACCTCTTATACAAGTTAATATTTTGAATTTCTACTAACTATAAAATATAATCTATGAAAAGTGTTATATTTATAAGCTAAGATAATGTGAAAGTTAAAGGCCTTAATGTAGCACAAGATTGAGGTTTTCAAAAGTCAATTATTTATGAAAAATTTTCTGCTGGAATTTGGATTGACTTAGCTATTTCCTTTACGGCCTAAGATTGCATTTTATTTGGTCTATTCCTACCAAAAACATTCCCTTCACCATAATGCCCATCAAAGAGTCATCAACATGGTCTATGAATCCAAGTCAGTTTTTTTTTGCATATTATACCTGAATATATGGTTGACACACTGCTTCCTCCAATGGTAGCAAAGGGTTCCAAAACAAGCACTCACTTGCAATGGCACTTATTAGGGAAATTCATGAAGACTCAAAAATACCAATGATTCACTTTCTTTATTCTCATTCAAATATGCAAGAAAAATCCCTGTATTTACTCACCCAAAAATAAATGGTTCTGAAGATGTAGTTTGACTTAATTTGGACTGGAAACCTTGGATCATCTAGTTATGAATCTATCGGATGGAATCAGCTATGAATGCTATTACAACATGCAAAGAAGGAACATCAAGAGCTCTAGTCGACAAAGAAAACGCCCCAGAGCGTCTTATGAAGGAACTAGAAATCTGCGAATTAAGGCCGAAAAAACTCATAACATCTTTCCTCTCTTGAACGCATTAAAGGCGATTCCACCGACGTCAATAGTATCAGAGAAGAAATTCTCATTCTTCAGGAGTTTCATTAACAGGAATGAGTGGTAAATGTGTTGACCAGATTTCTTTTGAAACGGTGCTATAAAAATCCACAGCAATTATTTTTTCATTGAATTGGTCCAATGATCAGACCCCAATAAAATGACAAAAAGTTAGGTAACATCTTTAACCTAGTCACTCGCTACTTACGGTTCTACATAGTTGTAAAAGGGATGTTTCAAATGAATTCATCATTTTCTTTATATACAGTTATGGTAAATTTAGGGCTCAAATCATCTAACACGGTGTAAACCAAACTGTGAGCCGTGGCAGAATAGTGTTCTGCGAGAGGTGATCATCGTTCCGAGAAAATTTGTTTGTACAGAGTTTGTACAGAAGCGAAAATTTTTCGAGTGCCTGATACGACATTCGTAGGAACTACAGAGAAAGTGCTGCAAGACCGAAGAAAACATCGTCAACCGGGAATATTTAAAATCAAGAGCAGAGCTCGCTTAACTCGGAACCTATAATCATTGCTAGTGTAGTAGTAGTATTGCTATAAGTGCTTCGACAGCAGAGGCCATTTCGTACCGGGACCATTTCGGACCCGGGAATCGAACCCGATACCGCTTTTACTGAAGTCAAACGCGTTGCCCATGGCTATCCAGGAAACCCAATCATTGCTAGAACTTACTCAAATTTCCTTTCTCTCAAATTATTAATCTTAAATCCTTCGCGCAAAATCTTGGGATGGCCGTCATCTTCATTTCGTGATTTTTCTATCACAGATAGTTATCATATTTATAGAACGAGTAGTCAAATAAATTTCAATTTTAACTTACTCTGATATACGCCGAAATCTTTATATGCTCAGTTCAGGGAAGGGATATTAATTTACTGTGATCTACTTTTCGATTACTATTTTATATTGCACGTTCCGTGCTTTATTCACCATTCTAATTGAAAATAAGCTGTCGTCATAAAATTTATGCTGAAATAATACCAGAGAATGAATACCAACACAATATAAATATGTATTGTGTCTACGGCAGTGGTGTAGCAAAAGGGGTCTATCGGTTCCGCTTCCCCCTGAGACCCACCGCAGAGCGAGGAATGAAATGCGTGGAATTTGCAAACGAAGAGGGAAAGCTTTATCTATCCACACACTATCCTCGCTCGGTTTCCATCAAATGGGTTCTCTCTTTCTAGTAATTTGTCAACACTCAAGATTCTTCGAAGATAGGCGGATTGGAGGGTGTATGTGAGTGACGATATTTGCTCGGCATCAGTTCGCCGGTATAACTTTATTTTTCTATTATTTCACTTTCCTTCACTCTCAGCATGTTGTTTACCGCTCTATAATACATGTTTATCCCCACATCGTGCTAGATTAAAATGTGTATCTCACCTTTTTAGTCAGTTTTTATCCCACATCTCCGAGTTAATTTACTGTATTTATATTAGAGCAAACATCGAGTCAAGACATACCCCTGAAACACTTTAGTTCTTATAGGATAATTTGTTTGTGATGCTGTTGTGTTTAGCCTGCGGCTATCGACTCCATGACGGAATGATAATATTTCGTATGAAAGTGATGATGAATGGAGAAGCTAGATCTCTTCTGAGTAATTATCAAATTTTATAATTTACTATGGCAAATGGTCAGATATCCATAATAAATGTACGAAAGAAAAATTATTCTCTATTATGGCCTTCTCACACATTGAAAGAAGCTTGAAAATTACAACCGAACTTTCTCGTACAATCTTGAATTAAATGTCAAAATTGATTCACCCCTAAGAAACATATTAGATTTTTTTAAGGTAACGATATCTGAGGAGTTAATTAAAAAAGCATACTTTGTTTCATGTTAATGTTTTTAAGGTAGACCATACTAAAATCGCGAAGGGCGGCAGTGTACTGGACTCAGACATCGCGGCGGAATGGCAATATCCCTGCGAAACACAGAAGACCACTTGACGTATTAAACACTTTAAACATCCTTCCTCAAGCTCCACCTTCATCTATATGAAAAAAAACACAGATATTGATACTCTTGATCACCACATAGTTTCTATTTCTGGGAAAGAGATTAAAAACTTTATCTCAAAGTCTCCCTTCGTCTTTTAAGTCTTGTTTGCCCGTACATGATCACTTATTTCTCTGACTGCAAGCTCCGCTGCGGACGCTTTCCCCTTCGCCACGGCCAAAAAAATTTCAGAAGTTGGTGAGTCTTTACTTTTTGCCAATTTTTCCACATTATTTTCTTTTATATAATATCGGTGAAATTATTCTTAAACTCCAAGTAAATTATGTGTTTCTCTGACGGATTGTAATGGATTTATCGAAGTTGTCTGGTGTGTTCCATGCATTTTTTATTCGGTTTAATTGGGTATGAGATAGAGGATAGAAGAGGAAAAGTAGTCCACGTATAGTTTATGACCAACTTTTTCCTATTTCCTAGTAAGTTTTCTAACTGTTACATGTGTTGCCGTCATGTTTTTCGTTGTTATTTGTCTTTCTCCAAGTAAACTTTCATGCCGTTAGTATAGCCGGTATTGTCGCAGAGTTTGATGATTTTTATATTGAAACTTTTGAGCTCTTTAAGGATATACTGCTTGAAAATTACTCCATTTGAAAAGGTCGCTTTACTATTCGATTCGCTCGTGGTATTTGCAGCTGCACTGGATTTCAACCCTTTTAAGCCACCCGTAAAGTCCTGCTCTCTTATTATTACCTGATAAGATCTCCATTCCATAACACCCAGGTAGAGACCGTTGGCTCTTCCTCCTCCGAATCACTATCCCTTTCCACATTATCATCTTCGTAAACACCCGAATCGGAATTTAAAAACACTTTTTTACTTTCCTCCAGCAGATTTTTACGCTTAGGTGTCATTTTAATAAATTATTACGAACATTATAGATATCGTAATAAATGTTCTTGTGCAAAAGCGAAGGCATTGCTGAATATTCCAATGAAAGGAAGAGCTATTAATTAAATATTCACCCCTGCTTATTCCTGCTTGACATATTGAGGTCTATAGTATATGCGAGTGAATGTTAGCTGTTTTCTTTCATCTGTTTAGCTTAGGAAAAAGATCTTCCATATAATTTCACTATGAGCTATTTCACTAGAAAATTTGTTTACACTCGCTCCGTACCGAAATGAGTTTTAATGTTCTTGATAAACAGAATGATACCGCTTTATTTTCATACAAATTCTTTTCATCATAATAAAAAATAAAACATCTTTGAGACAACTCCGAAATAATCAGGCCGAGGAAGTGCCGCACGGCATTTCAAAGTTGAAATTTCTAGTACTAAAATAGATATTATAAAAATTACGTTTGCAATCAATTACCTACAACTTTGCATTCGCTTAACAAATACCAATCACTAATATGAGTAATTCCTTGCACACTCCGCCTCAAGTAAATCCGTGCATTCATTTGAAACGATTCAATTTCTTAATAACAAATTTCCACGTTTGGGAAAAATAATAGAACATTAATTTCACGCACTTTGTGAGATCAACTCAGCATAACTCGACTTGGATGATGAACGTAGTGTGCAGGCTATTTTCTCTGCGTGTCGGCCGCGACACCTCTTCTGCATAAGATTCGGGGGCCAGTCGATCTTCTCAATGCAGAGATGTAGCTTTTGACTTTGACTCCGACTTACAGGTGTTTGACGGGGACACCTGATTCCTCGAAGCGCAATGAGCCTTACGCTTTCAGTACAGCGGATATTCGAAAACCTATGCGTCATTTACAACAACAAACCTCTCCTACCTGTGGAAGTTTCATTTAGGCTTATAGGTGACTATTGCTTCTTAGTTCTTATCTCAAGTCTTCGCACATAGCGGGTCGACAACCCCAACCCCTCCACCCCTTAGTGGGCTGGGCTCGAGAACAGCTGGTCAAAAATACGGAAGTGTCTTCTTTTAGAACAGAAAAAATTCGCATGACCACTCTTGAATAAATTCTACTGACAGATAACTCAAATATGTTAGTTTTTGCGCAATAAAGTTATTCAGAAGGTGAGGGCTGATCAAATATAGCGAAAAATGCCGGTCATCAAGTTTTTACGAAATTCTTCAAAATCAGTCTATTGATGAATCCATTTAAGAAAGTCATCGGGTAAAATATAACTCCGTGTTATAATCCCTCATCTTCAACTTCATAATTGTCAACTCGCAATTTCACAGTTAATATTTGCATCCCTTATTTTATTGTGGGTTTTTACTTAAAGCGAGCAAAATAGTGGAGAGGGACACGGCTAAGTTGTCGAAAAGTCGGTTCACTCATTGGCGTCGCAAATGGTCGCGAAGTTTAATTTCAGTACTCTCATCTAACTTCTATTTCCAATCAAAAAATGCACTCACAGTCACTCCGTTTTCTTTTCCTCGAGTATGAATGAATTCAACTTTCGTACGGTTGAGTAATACAAACATCTTCATCGAATTTAACGCATCGTATCACATTATTGTACATACTAATCATTGCCAAAGATGAAGAGCTTTTGATGGCAAACAATGGTTTATACAATCGAACGAAATACATCTAAGCACAGAATGTAACAATTGGAATTAAACTCCTTCATTATGTGGTGAAATAGCTAATACTGTCTTTAAGTAGCTTGTTTAACGTAATTATTATTTATTATCTGTAATATGCATTACATTACCAGTCCTCTTGACGACCACTGTGATTGTTGAACCCAAGCTTATGCATTCTTAGAATATATACATAGAAAATTCCATGTTACATGGGCCGATAAGTTATAGTGAGCACAGGGATATATAGTAGACGCTAAAGAGAGTTGATTCAAGGATTAATTTATTGAAGTTATCAATGAAATGGAGTGCGCTCACCCTCTGCAATACGCCCTAATGGTTAGGTAGGTAGATATAGGTTTTTAAATCCATTAGCTTAGGTTTTTAAATACACAAATTAGTCTTCTTCTCTGCTCTGTTTTTTCAAGCTATCTCTTTTTTAATCTTATATGACGAAGGGTTAGATGTAAGAGGAGACTTTATAGTCTCAATCTCGCCCTAAATAAAGTCTTTTATTATTATTATTATTATTATACGGATAATTATATAAGATGAAAGTAACCCATTAATCCATTTCATAAGTAGGGGAGGGGGGATGGCTATTTTGAAATAACCAAGCCGTGACAAGACGTGATTTATGAAGAAATGAGACAAAATGAGAACTAAAGTAAACGTTATATGCATTTTAGAGTACGAAATATAAAGTTATTATGAATACCCTTTTATATATGTGATTTTTCATCATTAAAATTAACAATTGCGCAACTAAGTAAAGTAGTGCTTTATTAAAAAGATCAAGGTATGGAAGCTATGCTTCTTAGCTTCTCCTTGTGAAGCCTCTCAGTAAACCTGAAACTTAATTTTCCGAAAAAAAATTTTCATGAACAGGATTCGAACCACGGAGGATGAACTTACGAGAATTCTCTAAAGGTTTTGCAGATACAAACCAGACACGCTAACCACTCGGCCATTCTGTTAATGTGAACAATGTATTAGATTGTTATTGAAGAATAAGGTTGGTTAGGTAGACTACTGCTTGCCAGATAATAACCGATAATATGAGAGATACATTTTGCTATATTCAATAAATTGAATTAATTTTGTCGTTCCTAACGGGGGATTCACTAGAATGACTTGGGCTACGAGGAATGAGGCTTCTCTACTTCCTCGACCTTCTCTCTCCCCCTCCCAGTCCAACGGCATCTGAAATATTTCAAAAGGCTGATCCATTCGCGTAATTGTCCCTAAACCCAACCTAGATGTTGAACTAAGAGTTGACTGTGGAGCTGACTGACATATCTGACCGGGATAATAAGGACTCGAGTTCCGCTTAAATTAAATAGTTTTATTGTTAATTACCTCGTATTTGATAATTTAACGAATGTACGATGTAGTTGCAATGAGTGTGAGATCTGAGATCTTGTGTAATTACTAGAGGTATGATTTCTGTCCTGGAAAAGAATAATTTGACTTAACCAGAATTCGAATTAATGTGTGTTTTTGCACGGCTGAAAACCAAGTAATTTCTTCATTTTGCATTCACGTTACTAAAAACCATTGGGAAAATAAATTCCAAGATATTTTCGCATCCATAAAAGCAAATAAAGTGGTGTACAGAATTTATCAAGCCGGCAAAGATCCTCTCTATCAAAATCTATTTATCTCTATCTAGTTTATTTTCCATCATGCATAGGTTATGCGACCTATTGATATGCGTGTAAGAAAGATAAGAATAATATTGTAAGATTAATCCACCCCAAGTCCATTTGGATGTGGGACGTAGTCTGTAGGTAATTTTCTCTGCATGACGGCCGCGATACCTCTTCTGAATAAGATTCGGGGGCCAGTTTATCTGTCCAATGGGAAGAAGTAGATTTTGACTTTGACCCCTAGTAGCTGGTGTTTGACGGGGACGGGTTCCTTGGAGCGCTACGAGTATTACCCCTCCAGTGCAGCTTTTGACTTTGACCCCGACAAACGGTTGTTTGACGGGGACTCCTGATTCCACGAAGCGCAGTGAGCCTTACACCCCCAGTACAGAGAATAATCGAAAGCCTATGCGTCATTCACAGCAACAAACCTCTCCTACCTGTGGAAGCTTCATTTAGGCTTCGTGGTTCTTATCCGAAGGTTTCGCACGTAACAGTTCGACAACCCCACTCCCCCTCTCAGTGGGCTGGGCTCGAGAAAAGCTGGCCAAAAATACGCAATTAGCTTCTTGGAGAATAGAAAATATTTCACATGGTCACTCCTGAATAAATTCTACATAAAACTATGCAACTCAAATACGTTAGTTTTTTCGCATTAAAATTATACAGAAGGCCAAAGTTGATCAAATTTCGCGAAAAATTTCGAGAAAATTCTTCAACTTCAAGCAGATGCTGAATACA
Organism: Pachydiplax longipennis; assembly: GCA_036926295.1. NCBI lineage: Eukaryota > Metazoa > Arthropoda > Insecta > Odonata > Libellulidae > Pachydiplax > Pachydiplax longipennis. The sequence goes on along the minus strand of JAVFKF010000014.1, from coordinate 1,457,571 downwards.
TATTAAGAAAGTCGTCTGATTAAACATAATTTATATGTTTCATTCACTGGCAACGCAAATCGTCCGAAAGTTTTAATTCTATGCTCCTATCTGACATCTAACAAGATAACCTAAATCTGCCTAAATTAATCGGCCTAAATAATTACGGCAGAGTGCCTTTACTGGGGCTTCGAGTATTAGTTTTTCGACTAACATTGGTAACAACTGTATGGTAGTAATGACCATATATTAGCCCTTTCTCAGACAAAAGCGTTCAAAAATTGCATCGAAATCCATCTATTTCCGTCTTTCTAAAAACTTTCTAAAATCTACTCCATCGAATATTACTCATGTCGAAGCTGTGGTGTAGGGCTTACTGCATCTGCCGGCAGAGATAGAGGGTTCGAGTTCAATCGAGGTCATTTCTTTCAGTTCATTTTCCAGCCCTTTAATTTCACTCCTATACGCTAATATGCAATCATTTTTAAAGCCACAGACGGGTGCAATTACTTCTTAGTTTTATGCTATTAATGTTACTTTTAGCTTAATAGTACACATCGTCGGCAACGTTTCCACCGCAGTTTTTCACAAATTTACGCTCGTCTTTGAAGTCACTTTTCCATCTTCATGTGAAGAATTTAATTAAAAATTTATAAAGGCTCTGGAATTGATTGCTTCAAAAACAGAACTAAATAAACTTGAAGATGCTATTAATTCACGTTCATATTCACTAGACCATTTCCACCATTAGACCACATTGATGAATGCAGTCACCGTCTCTGGCTCCGTTTTCTTTTCATTAAGGACAGATAATAGAAAAAATGAAGACATTCGCGATATCTATTCACTAACGATGTCAACTACTATCGGATTTATGATTATATTCCAAAGGCTTATGTGGATTTAGTTCAAGTTTTGTACTCAACGCATTGTAATGAGTCTTACATGGATTAATCTTTAACTTTGTGAGGTGGGGTTATGCAGTTAACTTCATCGAATTGAACGCCTCGCATCAAACTATTTCATTTGTCATTGCCGACGGTGAATAACATTCAATAGCAAACAATGATTTGTGCAATCGAATGTATGATATCTAAGCACAAAAAGAATTCTTCGGCATGTAAGAAAGGGAAACCAATCCTTTTATTAAGTCGTAAGATAGCAAATTCAGTCTCAAAGTAAGCTAATTAATATAACTTTTACTCTGTATAATCACATAACTTAGTGAAGAATAGAACTCTTTGAATAAATTACTTTGATGATTAGTTTTGGAAAGTAGATGACACTTATAAAATATAAGCGAAAGGGGTGTTCCTTAAAATGTGTCACATCTTGGGCTAATTATATCCAAATCAGGTTTTCTCGTGTGCAAGGAATAACGTTATATAAAGATTAAAATTCTTTCCTTTGGATCATTCTTTTATTGGATGACTGAAGATTTAAAAATTATCTTTGCACAAACCCAAAGGTGGCAGAAAGTATGATTGCAACATGAATTAATGACATCAATAATAAATGACATCAATAGTACTAGTTGCTTCCGTCCAACAAAAAGGTCAGGTAGGCATTCCTACTTTGTCCCCTCAAACATGAGGCATAAACTCCTTACTACCTTGCCAATCTGATGCATACTTTCTATCACAAATGTATATCTAATGCACTAAGCCATACAGATACAGATACGCCATACATACAGATATTTTGACTGCCTAATTCCGAAGAACGACCTGGGTTACCAGGTATGAGGGTAACTTCCTCGACCTTTTCTCACCCCTCTTCTAGCTCAAAGGGAACTGAAATATCACAAAAGGCTATTAATTTCGCATAACCCAATGTAGAACTTTGATATTTGTCTACCTTGCCTTGAATTAAATGATCGATAATCTTTACATGGTAACCAAAGTGAAACGGCCTCAACGATTTCTAAAAACATATTAAGCTTTCACTGATAATTTTCTTTAAAATTATAGAATAAAAATTCTTTAACAAGCGTCATGAAGAGACAACGTAAATTTTATAGCCTCATGCATTAGTTACTGGAGATGGTGCTGTGTGTCACTATTGCATAGAGAAAGAAAGTTGGCGATAACTAATTTTAAGACATTAAGCATAGAATGAAATTGTTTTCTGATAGAATACTACGAACACAGCGTGCTGTTCTCCTGCAGGGAATACACATTGCCTTAAGATTTAAGTTTATGACGTATGACAAAGTATCTCGTATATAGAAAGCATAATATTTCGGATAGACTTCCATTTTTATGTCATGCAATGGAATATAACACACCGAATCAGGTGATGCAAATAACACCCTTCCTGCATCCGATTGTATTTTTCACGTGGGGGTTTAACAGAAAAGGTGGAAGGATAAGGGCAGGGGAAGAGACTATGAAAATATGTAAGGAGATAAGGGGCAGAGAAAGGGGCTAAGGCAAAGGAAGGCTCTTGAGCATGACAAAGGAGAGGTTAGGACTCTCTTGGACTCTCCAATGCCAGCGGCAGCCATGATATGGGGCACAGTCAAAGGCGCAACACCCCTTCACCGGAAAATTTTACTTTCAGAGGTGTTCGTATGTAACATCCTCACCACCTGTTTCACTTCCTAGGAGAAAATGTGTCATACTGAAAGACCTTTAATGGTCGTTTAAGAATACAGCACGGGATACGGGCTTGGGGCACGGGCGCCGAGGTTTGGGGGCGGTAAACCTGTTTCCCCTACAATCTATGTGGAATGTTCTCTTTTCAGTTGAATCCCATATTGAAATTTTTCTAATGAGTTTAATACTGTTAGCAAAATTAATCCTACATTCGTATATAATTTTAAATATCGGCGCTCAGATATCTGAACGTGCAGCCCGCTCGACTTCCGTGAAAGTGGTCCCAGTTGTGAAGCCCACAGGTGCGAAGTGACCGTAATTTTCGAAGCACTTTAATTAAATAAATAATCAATAAATTAATTAATCAATACTACTACAATATTAGCACCTGTAGACTCACATGTTTACAATCAATTCTGCGAGTGATTTAATAAACAATTCGGTTTCAAACCATCTAGCTTTTGGTAGCGAAATAGGTTACGGCGAATTCCTCTCGGAATCAATAAATTTTGCTTATATTTAGCTTTAATAAGGGAATAATTGAAAAGTAATATCGTTAAAATATTTATATGTAAAAAACTTAGTAAACCTTTCCCGAGGCACCAAAATTCCTTAGGCAGGTACTTGTCGTTTATAATCTAAGAAAAATCCGAATAAATCGAATCTTTGAATGCAGCAAAGGCCTCTCTGCCTTAGAATTCTTTGCTTTTCCCTCTATCTGTGTAATCTTCTTACATAGCTTGTTATGTATCTCAGCCACTCCTTCAGACGGGGTGGGAAAAGACTGCTCCCTATACATGGGAACACCCACCCCCGCTGACCCGTTCACACGTAGCGGATATATTAGAACTGCGCTAAACTCCCCGCGTTTATTAGCTTGTCTTTATCGGCACCAATCGAATTATTCGTTGAAACTTAATCGAACTTAATTGAAAAATATGTGAGACATCTACAGATGTGCGACATTATAGTAGTATTGCTAAAATTGCTTCGTCAGCTAAGTTTGCTTCTCACATGTGGGCCCCCATCGGGAATCGAACACGTGACCACTTTCACGAAAGTCGAGCGCGCTGCACAGTTGGCTATCTCGACGCCGATGTTCATTATTCATTGTTGTAGGATTGCTCTCAGGAGCAAGAATATAATCACAAGAAAAATCCAATCCATGGGCTTTAACTGCAAGAAGAATATTCTACGAAAATTTTCGCGGTATACTGGTTTACAGTGAAAATACGATTTTGTTATTTAGCAAATAAATGTACTTGAAAATTAAAAGGACGATGATTCCGGTATATGATCAATAAATTTAGCAACAGAATACATAAACCTAAAGAAATGAATCCTCATTTTTCCAGCTCATTAATTACGTTTCAGACTTCCTCAGTAGTTAATGTCAGTGCTGAAATTCACGCTTAAAACTGTGAAAATTTGAAAGTTCTCATATACAGACAATTTTATAAGGTGCAGTTATAAAAAATGTCTTTGTCGATCGAAAAATAAGAGCATTTCTTCGGAAGAAGAGAAGGATCGGCTGGGAATGGGTAAAGAGAAGGGTCGGCAGCATAACAGCCACTCGCACTGCTGTGGGCGCCGAGTTCTATTTAATCCCTTCGTAATATAAATTTGTTTTAACGTTATCAATAAACTTAAAGAATTTGATTTGAATAGAAATAATTTTAAGTTTTCTCTCGGAAACTTAACCGGAAGTAACAGGCGACAATATCTTCCACTGAATTTTCCGAAAACTCTCTTCCTCTTATAGTTTTTCCCAAGGCGCTAGTTTCCAAAAGTTTTAACAACAAAATGAATAGCATTGATGTGAATTAGATGAAATGTGGCAGATTTTGATGCCTTAAAAGTGTTTCTTGCAGGATGAACCTAAATGTATCGGTTAAAAAAATCGTAGTCAGCTCCAAATTTCTTGAAAGTATAAATTTCATATATTTTTGACAATTATGAAAACATTTAATCTTGATTTAATCTCACTGTGTCATCAGGAATTGATTTACTCTATTCGAAATGTCTTCCAAACAAGTTTTCGTCAACTTTCTTTTCGGGTCTTTTCTGTAAATGACTATTCTGGTCTCTCAGTATGACACATATTTCTCCCAGAAGAGGGAAACAGGTGAGAATGTTACATACGAACATATCCTAAAGTAAAATTTTCCGGAGAAGGGGCGTTGCACCTTCGACTGTGCCCCATATCACGGCAGCCGCTGGCATCGGACGATCTATGGGATCCTCAACCTTTCCTTGTCATACTCAAGAGCCTACCCTTGACTTCGCCCCTTCTTCCCATGCGTATTTTGCCTACTACGACCTTTTCTGTTAAATCCCCAAATGAAATACAAAATCTGATGCAGGGAGCGTTACTTGCATCACCTGATTCGGTATTTTGTATTCCATTGCATTACATAAAAAATGTCAGTGATGAAATTCATGCTTGAAACTGTGAAAATTTGTGATTTCTTATATAAAGAGCATGCAATCGTAAAACCTGTTGATCAAAACGATGAGGTCGTTGCAAGCCTTCGTGAATATAGATGGATCGGTAGCATAACAACCCCTGATTGCCGTGCTCGCAGAGATTTCCGACACCTTCGTATCAAATGTTAGATCTCGATGTTATCAATGAACATAAAGGAGTTTGATTCACGCAGAAATTAATTTCAGTATTTGCTCAGAACCTTTCCTTCTGAAAGTTTCTCCTTACTGAAATAGAACGGACGGTAGTAGGCGACAATATTTCTCCATGTATTTTCCCGAAAGCGCTCGTACTCTTATAGATTTTCCAAAGACACTCGTCTCCAAATATTTTACAAACAAAATGAATAGGATTAGTGTAAAGTAGATGAAATGAAACAGATTTTGATACCAGAAAAGTTCGTCTTTCTTGTACGATAGAATCAAACGCCTCGGTAAATATATGTAATCTGTTCCGAATTTTACTGAAAGAATTACTTTTTATTTTTCTTTCAAATGTGATAATGTTTTAACTTGCCAAGCACTGTGCCATCAGGAATTGATTATACACTAAGCTGTCTTCCAAATAAGTTGTCAACATTTTTTCTGTGCAAATGAAACAAAAGCGCGCTTCATTCCCCCGTCATTTTTATTAGGAATTCATGGTGCCATATGATTTACATGGTCTCTTCATAACGCTGGATTTCTTCATAAGAGCTTCAAACGTTTGCACTCCTCAAACTCGGTCCCTGTGGACTGCCCGGCTCAGCTCGTATCTTGCACCGTCTCCGTAAATGACTATATAGGTCTCTCATAATGACACATTCTTCTCCTAGGAGTTGGAAACAGGGGATGGGTATGTTTCATACGAATATCTCCTAAAGTAAAATTTTCCCGATGAATGGATGTTACACCTTCGACTGTACCCCATATCGCGACTACCGCTGGCATTGGAGAATCCAAGAGAGCCACAACCTTTCCTTTGTCATGCTCAAGAGCCTACTCTTGACTTTGTCCCTTTCTCTGTCCCTTCTTCTCTTGAATATTTTCCTAGCCCCATCCCTTGCGTATTTTGCCTACTTCGACCTTTTCTGTAAAATCTCCTTTTGAAAAATAAAATTGGATGCAGGAAGAATGTTGTTTGCTAAACCCGATGTGATATTTTGTATTCCATTGCATTACATAAAAAATGGAATTCAACCCCAAAGATTTTACTTTCTATACATAGTCGAACATCACGAAGCGATCGTATAAATCTTATGGGACCGTATATTCCTTACACCGTACACCGGGGATATGGTGCTCTGCGTTCGTACTGTTCTTTCAGAAATCAATTTTCTCTATGCTGAATGTCTTCAAAATCAATTTCCAACTTTCTTTTTCAATGCAAAAGTCACAACAACTCGTGGCGTACCCCCGTAATTTATACGTGGGGCCATAAGATTTACTTGTTTCTTCATGACGTTGGGCAAAGAATGTTTATCCTTTAATTTCGAGAAAATTTAACGGCGAAAATTTATTTTAATTTTAATAATCAATAGGCAACGAATTTTAATCAAATCAAGCAATCAGGAAGTTGTGTTTTGGTTTCCATGCAGTATTTATCACTCGTTGTGTTCCAGGAATAGCAGAGAAATATCAAAGTTGGGTTTAGGGACAATTACGGGCATTTATCAGCCTTTTAGATATTTTAGTTACCGTTGGATCGGGAGAGAAGGTCGAGGAAGTAGGGAAGCCTCGTGCCTCGTAACACGGGTAATTCTTTCAAAAGTGAAGTCCTCCGTCAAAAATAATAGGAATTATTTGAATTCATAAAAAAAGTACCAATATTATCGCATACATTAAAATATCCCGCAAAAAAATGTCAAGGATTAATTTAAATGTATCTGGCATTATCTGATATGCATTAGTCTACCAACCAAGCTTTTTTTCTTGAATTATAACACCATTCTACATCCATCAGAATGGCCGAGTGGTTAGAGTGCCTGGTTTTAATTACCAAAATCTCCAGAAATTCCAATGATCTATCCAAAGCTCATCCTCCGTGGTTCGAATCCTATTTAAAGAAAATTTTTTTTCCGGAAAATTAAGTTTAGGTCTGCTAAGAAGCATAATTTCCATGGCTTAATCGTTATAATAAATCAATTCTTAACTTAGTTACGACTTTGTTTATTTTAATGATCCACGACCAAATAGATGTAAAGGTGTTCATAATAACATTTTAATTTTCGTATATTTTTTTCTCTAAAATGCATACAACGTTTACTTCAGTTCTCATTTCGTCTCATTTTTTCATAAGTCACGTCTTATCACGGCTTGGTTATTTCAACATAGCCATCCTCCGTCCCCTACTTATGAAATGGATTAATGGGGTACTAAAATATTCCACTGTTATATTTCAAGTTGACAATTATGAAGTAGAAAGCAAAGGATTATAACATGGAATTATATTTTACCCGATGATTATCTTAAATGGATTCAGCATCTGACTGATTTTGAAGAATTTCGAAAAAAAATTAAATACCGACATTATTCTCTAAATTTGATCAAATTTCAGCTTCTGTAAAACTTATTGCACAAATAGCAACGGATTTGAGTTATTTGTACGTAGAATTTATTCAAGAGTGACTATGCGAATTTTTTTCTATTCTCAAAAAAGCCACTTCCGTATTTTTGGCCACCTTTTCTCGAGTCCGACCCATTGTGAGGGAGAGTGGGGTTAACGAACCGTTACGTCCGAAGCCTTCAGATAAGAACAAAGGAGTAGTAGTCACCTGTAAGCCTAAATGAAGCTTCCACAGGTAGGAGAGGTTTGTTGTTGTGAATGACGCATAGGTTTTCGAATACCCGCTGCACTGGGGGCGTAAGGCTCATTGCGCTTCGAGGAATCGGGAGTCCCCGTCAAATACTTGTCAGTCGGGTTCAAAGTCAAAAGCTACTTGTCTCTATAGAGAAGATCGACTGGCCCCCGAATCTTATGCAGAAGAGGCATCGCGGCCGACATGCAGAGAAAATAACCTGCAGACTAAGTCAGACTTGTAATACGGAATATTAATAACTAATGCATAAAACACTCTAAAACAAGAAAATTACAGATTACAATGAAACCTGAAGTTGCTGCAATTAAAAATTACTACATTTAAATTGAGTGCGAAGATTAGTGAATAGAACAATGACGGATGAGAATTCCTTGCGGACGCGGGGAAGGCCTTAACGAGTCATCACATATTAATACTATAAAGATATTTTTGTCAATTATTCTTTTATTAAAGCTAAAAATGGGCAAAATTTATCGATCTAGGGAGGAATGCAGCGTAATCTATTTCGCTATGGATGCTGTATGAATATCAAACGATCCCTTCTTCGCAGTCGTCATCTTAATTAATTTAAAAACATAAGAGACACTTACATATGTGCAAAATTGTAGTAGTATTGTTAAAATTGCTCGACAACTAGAGTCGCTTCGCACATGTGGGCCCCCTCCGAGAATCGAAGATGTGACCGCTTTCACGGAAGTTGAGCTCGCTGCCCATTTGTCTATCCGGACGCCGATTTATGACTGTAGGATTTCCTTTAATAGCTATAATGATATGAAACATTTCAACATGGGATTTAATTGAAAAACGAATATTCCACGCAATTTGTCGGGGTACAGAGGTTGAAAATCGATGTTGACAAATATATATATTTGAAAAATAGAAGGACAATGATTACTAATCAGAAGTATTAACAAACTCTATCTTAGTTTTTAAATTCATGTATATGATCAGCATGTTCATCGCGGAAAATATGTATCTAATGATTTCTATTCTCATTAAATTACTTCCAAGCTCAATCACGACATTTTTTATCGGTGACTTATGTTAGTACTGAATTTCAAGCATGAAAATTTTCTATCTGTGGACACTATATGTATAAATGACGTACAATCATGAAAATCGTCCTTAGTCGAAACGATGAGAGCCATACAACCCTTCGGAAAAATGAAGGATCCGCAGCATAACAGCCGCTCGAACTGCCGTGCGCGCAGACTTTGCTTTACCATCGAAATATAAATTTGTTTTTGACGTTGTAAATATATTTAAAGGATTTAGATTTGAAAAACAGAAAATACTGGATTTATTTTCTATAGGGAAAAAATGCTGAATTTTCCCAAGACACTCGTCTTCAAAAATTTTTGCAACAAAATAATTAGGTGTCTAAATATGATGAAATATGGTAGATTGTGATACCTAAAAAGTGATTCTTGAAGGATATACCCGTAAAAATCCGTTTAAAGAAAATCGTAATCTCTTCGCAATATTCTTGCAAGTATCACTTTCTTATTTTCCTTTCGAGAATGACGCTATTTAACTATGCCGTCAGGAATTGATTACACTCTACGTTGAGTGTCTTCCAAATAATCTTCTGTAAACTTTCTTTTACTGTGCAAAAGTAACAACAGCAAGCGTCATTCCCCATTATTTTTTTGTTGGAATACATGGGGCAATAAGCTTTGCGTGCTTTCTTCATAACGCTAGATTTTTTAATACGAACTTCTAACGTCTTGCCCCCACTCCCCATACCTCGGTGACCCGATCGACTGCCAGACTCTCTCATAACCCCCACCGTCTCTGTAAACGACCATGCTGGACTCTTACTAGTATGACGCATTTTTCTCCCAGAAGGAGAACCTCCTATGTCCCCCATACCACGGCTGCCGCTGGCATTGGAGGATCCAGGGGAGCCTCAACCTTTACTTTGTCATGCTCATGAACCCACCCCTTGCCTCTTTACCTGCCCTTCATTCCCTTCACATTTTCTTATCCCCTTCCCCTACTCATTTTGCCTCATTTGCAAATCCCCTCGTGAAAAATACAATCGAATGCAGGAAGCGTGTTACCTGCATCACCTGATCCTGTATTCCATTGCATGACATAAAAAAATGGAAGTCTATCCAAAATATTATGCTTTCTACATATACTTCGTCTAACGCCATGAAGAGACCACTTAAATCTTACGGCACCGTGATATCCTTGCGGGAGTACGGCTCGCGGTGATCGTACTGAAATAACAAAAATCAATTGTTCTCAATGACAAATGTCTTTAAAATCGATCATTGCGAACTTTCTTATTCTATGCAAAAGACGCAATAGCTCGCACAATTCGTCCGTTAGTTATACATGTGGCCAAAAGATTTACGTGGCCTCTTCATGACGTTGAGGAAGCATATTTATACTTTAATTTCGAGTAAAATTTAACAGTGAAAGCGTATTATGTTTTTTGAAATCGTTCAGCCAGTTTCACTTTGGTTTCCACGCAACGATGTTTGAATATTGTATTCCAAGACAAAAGCAGACAAACTAGAAAGTATAAGATTTGGTTATATTATATAATAGTTTATATTGGGTTATTGGGTTGGATTGAGTATGGAATTGGCTTGTCAAGGGAGGGGTGGGTAGGGGCGATCGCCTCCCTCTCGGACATGAGTAGCCTGCCTGAGCCGGGCATGGGGGAGTTATTTGTGCCATTTTCTAAAATAATCCCAATGACAAGGAACGTTACATTTTCATAGTAGTTCACGTTAATTATTCTTATATCATAGGAAGACCACTGGTATAATTTTCTGGCAATAATTAAAATAGTTAGTGAATATATTATAGAATAGTCTTAAGAATAATCAAGTCGGAATTCTTTGTTATCGATGGAAATATAGTTGTAGTATATTCATTTAAAGGTACTTCGAGTACAGGAAAATTTGCACAAATGGGCTTCCACTGGAAATCAAAGCTGGAATCGCTGTTACCATAGGCAAAAACGTTACCCGCATGCTATCCCCCACCCACCCCTTTGGGCGATTGCTAGATCCACCCTTGGTTTAAGGACAATCACGCGAGTTATTTGCCTTTTGAGATATTTTAGTTGCCGTTGGACTGGGAGAGGGGAGAGAGAGGGTCGAGAGGCTAGGGAAACCTCGTACCTCGTAACTCAGGTCGTTCTTAGAAATTATGAAGTCAAAATACCTGAGAGTACTGCATTAGATAGCCAGTTTAAAGTATGCATTGGCTGGAAGGTGGTAGGGAGTGGCCAGATTATTGAATGGATGAATTAAATATGCCTACATGACCCTTTTCTGGCCGAAAGCAACAAGTACTATTCATGTCCTTAATGTATTCCAATAGCAATCACGTCTTTTTCAATTATTGGATTTTATGCAAAGCTAATTTTTAAACCTTCTGTCATTTGGAAAAGAAAAAGAAAAAACTGATTCAGAAGAAGTAAGGATTAGTTCCTTGAAACAACTTTATTATTTGCCCGCTGTAAAAACTTGATTAGGATATAATTTACAAAAATTATGTCATTTTAAAGTGAAAAACTTACCCAAAAGAAGGAAGATTTAGATCCTTCACTCAACGTTACTCCTTGCCAGACAGTAAGCCTGATTTGGGTATAGTTTGCACGAAAAATTTCACTTACATTTAAACACACCTGTCACTTCTATTTTTTTTAGTGCAATCTCCTCTCCGAAATTAATCATTAAAGAAATTCATTCAAGGATGTGCTCACTGTGAGACTGCATTTGTAATAAAATAAATAAAAGGGTTGAATTCCAAGTGTTACATACCGAGGAATAATTTTCGTGCTTAGATATCTTTCTTTCGATTGCATAAACCATTGTCTGCTATCGAAAGCTTTCACAGTTGGCACTGATTAGTCGAATGGTGTAATATGACGCGTTAAATTCGATGAAGATAATTGTAATACTCAACCGTACGAAAGTTAAATTCATTTCAGACTACATTGATTAAGACAGGGATCGAGTCATTTGTCAGTCCGAATTCATTGTATGTTTCAAGAGTATTCTTAGATGCAATATCAAGAAATTCATACAAATAATAATGCATAATGAAATTCGGTCACACCCTTTCCCATTCCATAAAGACATGTATTAGGTGGGTTATTATGTGGATGAAGGCAAAATGATTTCTTTCTATCGACAAAATTGGAATTTCAAGTTAACCAGTGAAGTGCATTCGAATCCACTATCATATCCACAAACCGGAATCACTTTCTTTTAATCAGGTGAGGGGATAAGATTTTTCGGTGCTTCATCATCATCGGATGCTTTCGTTGTTATCACTATATTTTCGACCTAAAATATTCTTTTTAGTTTGTAATTAAAGATCAAATTGATTTTTATTGTGAACTCATTTGAAATTGAATTTCCTGTGATTTATAACTTGGCTTGACCTAACCCTTACCCAGTGGAACTGACTGGGGAAAAGGTGTTTTTGACTGAAGTAATTAAGCGACAGCAGATGGTCAAATTATGAGAGGAATTGGTCTGGTGACCGACGATAGGATGTAAGGGAAAAGACGAAATATTAGGGAACTCGACCTATCAAAGATTGTTAATAAATCACTTAAAATAGCTCATAATTGCCCTCAAGTCTTAGTTTTGGAACTTATATTTGTTCATGATTTTCAAAGACAGAAAAAGTTGCTAAAAGATTTAAATATTTGTCTCAGAGAACATTCTTCCTTCACCTCCTTTCCAAATGAAGTCAAGCCTGTTTAAGACGCTCTCGCTTTTGACGATATCTTAATCGCTTAATAAGCGATTTTCACCCGGGAGTCTTTAGTCTCTTTCATATGCAACGCACTAGTCTCTTTCATATGAAACTCATGGTAAAAATATCGCTTCAGAGGCCATGCTTCCCGCATAAGACGCAGAATTTTCCCGTCCTGTCCCCAGATGCACTTCACTACTAATTTTAGCCAATCGTTCGCCTCATTCGACATGCCAAAATTTTTTTTACATCATCAGTGTCGTTCTCTCGAGCTTCGCTTTATCTCTAGAATGAATTTTTTGCCAATTTCTTCCTTGGAATGACTAATTTTGTGAGAATAAAATCAAGACATTGGAAAGCAGAATCTCCCCCTGTCGGAGCTGATACGAATTCTGAGATAGAGTGAGATCTTCTTTATATTTTCGTATCACGATCAAAGCAGAAAGTTGGATTAAAAACTCGCTTGGCGGTGTTTCCTTTCGTTGCTCGTGTTATGAAGCACACCGAGTGTGGGAGTGCAGTGTTTTGTGATCTTTGAATGTAGTTTTGGAGAGAACGTGCTCTGGGATCTCTCTCCCCACTGCTGTTAAATCAATTCGTCATTCTTCCCTGCCTATCAGGTGAATACTGCTTCATTGTAGGGTGAAAAATGATCAAAATTGATTAACTAAGACGCTCTCATTGAACCAATCTTCAAAAATATGATGTAAGGCTTATAATACACAACCCGATTGATAACTTTATCCTGATTAAGACGCGATTTTCGCTTATTCTCCAGAAAAATTCTAAATCGGGTTTTACTGCATATCAAAATACGACAAAATACATCTCGAGTTCAAGAGAGAGAGGATAAATTTCAAGAAAATGATCGTGAATTGAGAGATTAGAGCTCATGGCAGTCATGAATTAATTGTAACGTGCTCTAATATGAATAGTGTCATCAGACTTTCTTGTGGCGTCATTAGATTTAAGTTGCTATCAGAGGGGAGGGGGTTCCTTCCTCTTTTCTGCCTTCTTATCTATAGGAGGAGTTACTCTCAAGGGAGAGAAGGAGGGGCGAATAAGTCATGCTCTCCCTCTTTACCCTTTCCACTTTTCCCCTCCTGTCTTTCGCCCTTAAATACGCCTGAATCCGAGGAACCGCTCGTCAATCAGCGACAGCAGTTCAGCCAGGAAAGATGTCCGAGGAGCTTCTGCTTAGCTTTCAAAATCGACGAAATCTTGCGACGTCAGCAAAAGACTTCCGCAGTGCAGTAGAGAACTTCGAAACTCTCGGCGTTGACTAGTTTCTCCAAAATCTACTCTTGGAAGCATTAAGGAACTGCAGGACCGCTAGGAAAGAGAAGCCCACGACAGCTCTGGAGGAACGGAATACTTTACAAGCGCAAGTTTTATATAATTTATTTGTTACTATTTAAGGTGAAATTTTCTGGATTTGCTGTGTGTATTGAGAACTTTTAAAACTAATTTAAGTAGGATTTGAAAATTTTGCTGATCCTCCATCTTTGACACTTCATCTGTCGTCTTCTCTTCCTTTCAGCCTTAAATACGCCTGCATCTGGGTGCCGTTCGTCATTCAGCGACTGGAGTGCAGCGAGGAAGGATGTCTGAGGAAATTCTACTCTGCCGCAGATTCAAAGGAATTCTGATAGCTGACGAGAAGACTTAAGCTATGCAGCACAGAGCTTCGAGACTCTCCGTACAGCACAAAACTTCCAGACATTAGACTTTCAACACAACGTCTTAAGTTCGCCGTGCAGCAGAGAACTTTCAGACATTCGTCGTGCAGCACACCTTCCAGAGATTCGCCGTGAAACGGAGCTTCGTATATTCGCCGTGCAGCACAGAACTTCGTGGTTTCGCCGTACAACAGAATTTCGAGATATTCGCCACACAGCAGAGAACTTCGAGACCTTCTCCGTACAGCATAGATCTTCCAGAGATTCGCCATGCAACAGAGCTTCGTAAATTCGCCGTACAGCATAGAACTTCGAGAGATTCGACGTGCAGCACAACTTTGGTGGATTCGCCGTGCAACTCGGCTTCAAGCAGAACTTCTATTCCGGACCACTACGAATGACCAGCCCAGTAAGAAGATTCAGCAAAGGTAAGATAGATTTCTTTCAATATTTTTGTAGTTAATTCGCGACTTGAAATAGTGCTGCGCTATGTGCTATTTTTTTTTGGCTAGCAAGTGAGGTGCGACAGTGCTTCTCGTATAGTCTTTTTATTCTTATTCGTGGCTGTAATGAAAATTTTAGAGTAACGATTTGTAGTCGTCGGTAGTTTCATTGTAGGTTTTAGCGTAAACTTTAGTCGTGATCTTTCATAAATTCGCCTTTAAGTTTTGGCCAGAGTGAGGTAAAGATTTCGGGTGCTTTTTCTCAAGAGAATTCGTGTGAATATTTAAGAAGCGTTTAGTTAATTAGTGCTGCGACTTAAAATCTGTGCTGAAAGATCTTCCGGTGATAATTGATAGATGGGGAAATTAATGATTCGTTTTAGTAGTGCCATTAATTTATTTTCGGTATGAGCAACGTATCTCCCGAGAAGTGTTAAGCTTAATTTCATGCAGATCTTCCTTAAAGTTCTTTCTTGCTCTTTTCGTCGGGTCTTTCATAAACGCTCCCTTCAATGCTGCTTTAGTATTAATTTTTTCTACACAATTTTCTATTTGAATTGGTTCTATCGACGTTGACCATTTCTGTTAATATCTGTAGAGATTTGTCAATTTCTCTTGAAGTCTGTTCTTGCAAAAATTTAACTTGCAGACACCCTAATTTTATAGGATACTTTAATTTTCATGTTTTTAAATCTTACTCGTTAATTTCTTTAATCGCTCTTCTCATTTATTGCTTTCGGGTAATTTTCCTCTACCCAAGTGTAGCATCTCAATTTTCTTTCAGATAATAACATTTCTTTGCTCGCATGTAAAATTTGTAGCTCCTTGGTTTGTCTTTAACTTTAGTCATGATCACGTGGCCAAGTCTTGTGCACAGTAAGAAAATTGCTCTAAATGTCGGTATCCTAGTTTCCTTGCTTGGCTTAAAATTTCTATGACCTTTCCTCAATCTTAATAAATTAAGAGTAGCTAGGCTTTTCTGAATACTTGCTTAAATACTTCCAGTTTCCATGATTTTTCTTTTAATTACCTTCAATACTGTAAAGAAATTCGGATGGTAAATTTTCAGTACTTCATAGATAGCTTTTAGAGATTAATTTGGAGGAATGTATATATGAAGGATATAGAAAGACTTGTTTATTACAACCACTTCATGACTTATTGAACTGGTCAGTTGGATCAGTTAAGACTGTTTAGTTAGTTCTCAAGATTATAGTATCTCCACTCTGAGTCCCCCTTTATTTTTTTTTATAGTTTGTATCTTTCACTACTCAAATTGCCCCATTGCTCTTGATAATTTCTATTAAATATAACTTGCGTCTGGTTTTTCCATTTGGGTCATTATATTTGAGAGCTAAGTCCTTCCATTCTGCTTTTATAGATTATTCATTCCACCAGTCTTTCTACTCCTGTTAATTATTCCTTTAACTTCCTCTTTTTTTTCTCATTTAATCTTAGCTTTTGAAATTCTTTTAAAAGCTCTTAAATTTTCTAGTCTTATATTGGTTTTTAATAGTTTCTCCTTTCAAAACCTAATATACACAATAGATATTAAATGTTTACAAGTCTTGAATCTCCCAAATGTAAAATTTGTAGCTCCTTGGTTTGTCCTTAACTTTATTCATGATCACGTGGCAGTGTCTTGTGCACAGTAAGAAGATTGCTTTAAATGTTGGTATCCTAGTTTCTTTGCTTAGCTTAAAATTTCTGTTTCCTCATTAGTCTTGATAAATTAGAAGGGGGCTAGGCTTTACTGGATACTTTTCACTGCTTAATTAAGTTTCCTTGATTTGCTTTCCATTATTCCCTTAAATTATATTAAGTGTTTAAGCTCAGATAAATTTTCAGTACTTCCTATATTTTTTTCTCCAAATTAATCTCTTAAAGTAGTCTATGAAGGATATCGAAAGATGCGTTTATTTCTATCACTTTCTATTCGTTGGCTTAACTGGTCAGTCGAATTGCTCTTAAGTTTATATTTCATATTTTTAACTTCAAATCTGTTATATCTGGGTCATTTTTTTATTTTGAAAGCCAAGTCCTTTCTATTACAAATTTTTCATTCCACAAATCTTTTTACTCCTGTTAATTTTTCTTGCTTTCCTTATACTTTCGTTTAGATCTTGAGTTCCCTCATTCAATCTTAACTTTTAACTCTTTTGAAAGCTCTCAAAGTTTTAAACTTAAATCTTTTTGATTTTTACTGTCCTTTTTAACACTGTAACTAGTGTCCTTTTTGAGGTATTGGTTACTATCATGTTAGGATCTTCATTATTTAGCAGTGTCCCTATTTTAAGGACAGATTAGCCTCATGATTTCATAGATTAAAATGGAAAATTGAGTTTAGATTTAGTTACTGCTTTAAAAATCTCTTGGCAATACTGCTAGTGTTGCAACACTACAGTAGGAAATCCACACAATAGCAGGAATTCTTTTCAGGGTGTTTGAAATGAGTTATCAGTTTTCTGAGATTCATTTAGATTACTGTTTTCAGAATGCTTTCTTTTTTGATTCAATTGGAAATTTTTTATTCTGCTAAGACCAGCCATAGAAATAACCTAAGTTTCTTGTGTAAGGATGATTTGATTAAGATTGTTCCAAAAAAATCTTAATGCTCTTAAAAGTAAATTTCAAAAACTTTGGTTTTAATGATAGTTTAGTCTTATTCAGGACATTTGGCAGGATTTTCTTTTGTCAGATTTAGGTCTGAATCTAAAAGACTATGTAGTGAATTTTCCAAAGTTCTTTCTTAGTTTTGAAATCTGAAAGCATTTGCAGGTCAGTGTATAAAATTTGAAGATTTCTTACAGAACTTAACAGTAAATTTATGGATGGTTAAGTAGTGAATTTGGTGTATTTTTGCATACCTTTTGAAAATGTTTGATTTCTAGGTACTTGGATAGTTATATTTGATAGCCTTTGCTTTAATATTTACATGAATTTCAACTTGTGCTTAATGTATAATGTAATAGGATTGTGAAGTACTTTGTTTTATGTGAAATAGCTCAATAAAAAACTTTAAATTGAAATATCTTTTTCTTTGGGAAATCTTACCATTATTACCTTGGTATCAGAGTGATGAAACTCCAACTTCTAGTGTTGAAGGTTGATTTCTTTCAGGAGCAAGAATACTGTGTACCAGTGGTGCTGCATTATTACCAGTGAGTGAATCATTTCTGTATTTCTTCTTTGAAACATGTTATAATGTTTAAAATGTGTTTTAATTTATTTTAAAAGTTTGCTGAATTGCTGTTAAATAATTTGCTCAATTGCTGTTTGAATTCAGTGTTAATTTGAAATTTTAATTTTAATAATTCTTGCTAATTTTTCTGAATTTCACTTAAATTGTTTTATAATGTTTAATTCTAAAAGTTGATTTTTAGCTTTGAAGTGTTTCAGATGAATACTTAGTTGGATTAAACTTTGCCATTTTTTTCAGTATGAATTTAAGTTTCTTGAATTTGCAATTGTAAATATCTTAAAGTTCATTTCCCTTTTAACTTGTAATTTTTGAAATTACCTTGAAGTTTATTTTTTCTTTGCGAGTTAATTTTTAACTTAAACTTTTTCTCAGTATGACTTAATGTTTGTTTCTTGAATTTGCAATTGTAAATATTTAAAGTATTTTTCTGGTTAGATTTCAAAGAAATTTAACTTTAAGTTCATATTTTTAGTTTAAATTTATCTTGTTCATTTGACTTGCATTTAAAGTATTTAGAGTTTCAGTAAAATTCATTTTTAACTTGTAATTGTTGAAATTAGATTTCAACTTTATGTATTATTTTAATTTTGTAAATAAAAACTTGTATTTTGAAATTTATGAAATAAAGAGAAATTGCCATGAATTTTGTGGATTTTAATTTGCTCATTTTTGGGTAGTGATTTCAATGCTGGAGCCTATCTCCAGAGATTTGGACTTGAAAAAATTTTCAAGGTCATCCTCATTTCTACTACATATTTGGGACTTAGGCATTTTTTTGGGGTTTTCTCCCCAAATGCAGTGCAGAAAGTTGAAGTCTAGCATCTTGAAATATTTCTCCAAGTACAACTTGAAAACATTGTAAAATATTCAAAGTCCAAAGCACTTGATAAGAAGTGTTTTGGACTTTGAATATTTTCATCATGTTCTCAAGTTACACTTGGAGAAATATTTCAAGATGTTAGACTTCAACTTTCTGCACTGCATTTTGAAGCTGGAAGAAACTGTACAATTGCATAATAAATACTTTATTAAAATCATTTATGTGCTCTTCAATTTCATTATAAATGAAGAATTTGCATTAAATTCTTGAATATATTGCATTGAAATTTTTAACCACAATTGTAATGAAGGCAATAAATTAAACTTTGAAAACTTAATGCAAACTTACATTCAGAATTTTAGCTAGAAAGATATGCAAATAAAGGCTGTTTACTTAAAATATGTTTCAGTCTTTAAAAGATTCTAACTCAATCTAATTGCAATGTTTCAACTTTCATTATTCACATCAATATAAACTAATTGCCCATTAAAAAACTGAAATCTATTAAATGACAGTGTCATACCTCTAATTTAATTAATTGAACATTGCTTGAAAATTTGCATTTCCTTCCATGGGAAGCCTCTGTTGTAACTTTGGTTTGCTGACACATCTGGCTACAACGGCTGCTCTTTACATGGCTTTCATGATGAAGTCCTGCAAAAATTTACAACATTAACATTGAATAAATAACTTTACATATGATTAATAACAGGAAATGTTACAGTGAAGTTAGATATCAACAACAAAACAAATTAACATTTATAAGATGCAGTGAAAGATTTAAAACAAAGTAATTCTCAGCAATTTCACTCTGAAATTCAGGATTTTTATAACTGCTGAACTAATTCTTGATTAATTATACTATAAAAACCATCACAAGATCACTCTACACTGAGAACCCAAAGACAATTTCACTGGTTTTACTATTATACTTGTTGCGTTAAAAATCTTAACTGAAGCAGACAGAAGATAATTGATAACATTTTTAGAAAACTAATGGAAACTTTAGTTGTAAACAGGGTCTATCTATACAAATGCAAGAAAACTAAAAAGCAGTAAGATGAATTTAAAGCTCAAGCAACAAGAATATGAGTGAACAATTTGCAACTCTATCATGATGTTGAGCTACGAAGAATAATTATAAACCAATGACAAAAATCTATATCTGTGCTGTAAAATTTTATAAAATGAAATTTATATAGCTATGGAAGTTATTTAAGGCAGTAATGACCAAATGTTTGTTAATTATCTAGTAATTGCTGAATGGCTGATTCTCTCTAATATAATTTTTACTGCCATTAATTAACACACAGGAATAGTATTCAAAGTTTCCTATCATCCAGTTTGAAACCCACAACTTAGCACCATACTAAAACCGAGCTTTGGTAAAATATTTCATACTTATAACCTTTTGGTATTAATGATTTAAAATATCCTTATTCAAAGGCCTAACATTGAGGTATGCAAAATTTTATAACAATTTGACCACTACACAATCAATACTTTAAGTGAAAGCCAATAAACAACAAAAGAAAGTTTAAAGATTTCTTCCACATGGCTTATAATTGATTGTCTAGGTTAAAGATGCAACTGAGTCTGAAATTTTACATTATCAACAACTCATCATTGAGTTAAATAATTATAATGCAACTCATCTCTTAATTTATTTGGCTGATGCATTGAAATCTTAGGAATTGTCCAAAATATGACTGCTTATATCAGTTACCTCTGTTCAAGTGCAATTACTAATTAACTTGCCAGAAGAACTCTTCCAAATAATAAAATCCCTCCTTATTGAAATTAAGGATGAATAATAATTATTACATCAAGAATTAGTGAAAAGATATTATAGAAAATGCAATTTAAGCATGCAACAAGGAAGATGTAGAACTCCATAAAGTTTGTGGAAAGAAGTATTAAGTTCTGCCAAATATGATAACACAAAATGAAAATATATAATATACATTATGATCCACATGTATTAATGCCCCAAAGGTAATTTATTTGAGTATCTAGATTAATGTAACTGAAACTCTAAAGAAATAATCACTCACGCTCTATAAAATTTTTCATTCGCAAATCAATACTGAGCCATTCAGTATGAAATTGTTTAATAAATAAGAGAAAATTTCTCAGAAAAGCAAATCACTACAAAGTCACATAACAGCCAATACAAAATAGAATTCTTACAGCTTACAAAAACATTTTCTTGGAGTGCTGTCAAGCATACAGGAGTTGAAAGTATTTTATGAGTTGTTAACTCTCCTAAAACTAACCTTTTCAAAAGGACAAAATAAATTAACTGTTGATGAATATATACCTAACAATTTTCAAACAAGTGTTTGAATTTGGAATTAAGGACGTTAAATTTCATAATTAAAGGAACTTCATCAAGAATATGCTAAAATAAAGAGGTTTAATTGCATTTTGAATTTTATTTTTTATGTATTGTCCAAGAATCAGTTAAAATCTTTCCTCTTTATTAAAAAAGAATCACAAATTGTGAGAAAATTGAATAAAATGAAGATTTAATACTAGTAAAAAAATATAAATTTAAGTATTCTATGAAATATAATTAAGAAAATACTTAACACAAAATATCTAATACTGAGAAGAAAATTTATAGGATGTCCCCAAGTTCATTCATTTTATGGAAGTTTTTGGTCACTTAAATCTAACTCCTTAAACATAATCACTCAGAGAAACTTTGGCAAGGAGATGATTCCTTCAAGTAGTTCATAAATAACACAATAAAAATTTGCATTTCTTAAGGATGTCTATCAATTAATATGTCATATTAGAGTCAAAACACTTAAAATCAAAACTTATAAAACCACTTTGCTCTAATGCACAACCTTTGTAAAAGGAATTGAAAGTTTCCTTCCATAAAAAAATGAAGTCAAATAATAATTTACCATGATAAAACTAAACTTCAGATGAATAAATACCTAACACACTAAAATGTGGATATTTGTTTAAGAAGGGACTTGGTTTTCAAATTGAATTATACATGACAGTTATGAGATAAATGTTGCAGTGATACTTCAACCTTTCTATTGAAACTCAATGGGTTTAGAATTTCTTCAAAGACTTCCTTCAGAGTTTTATAACATTGTATTTGGATAACATCAATTAAGGGAATTTTCAAGAAAATTAAAACAAAAGTTGAGCAAACTAAACCAAAAGAATCTATTTCAGTTCTGCAAGGTTGTTCATAAAAATATTTAGTAATATATAGAATGTAATGCATAAACTGTGGAACATGCAACAAGATCTACAAGCCACACTTGCTCTAAGACCCCAATGTCATTTGCTTCTACTAAATGTCAATTGGGAAATATATCACAACTAATAATGATCAATGACATTTTCATCAACCTTCACTGAAACTTTTCTGTGGTGTGTTTGCCAGAAAGTGCTGAAAATATCATTCAGAACAAGTCTAAAGGGGAACAACTATATATCAAGATGTACTGAGTAAAGAATAGTATATGGCACATGAATCACCTGTATGCAAATATTTTTGTGAGTTCTAAAGGTCATCTGTTTCACTAAAATTCCATCTGTGTAAATAATGCTACTCTCTACTTTTTATGCTGCTTGCTTTCATTGAAACTGTCCAAATTTCCCTTCCTATGTTAAAGCTTTTGGCAGAACTTCATTATGCTAATGCAATAAAATTATCATAACTGGTAAGACAACACAAAAATGCAGCTCCACAGCTCATACAGCTTATTACTCTATAAGAAATATTTCCAGAAGGTGCCATTTTGACAATAAGATTTTAATTTAATTTAAATTTGAATTTAAACTATCAATACGTTACTTATGGAAATCTTCCAGAAACATAACATTCTCGGACACATTGTAAGATAATGAAAAATATTAATTCTGTCACCTATAACCGAGGGTTGCTAGGAATTGTTCACAAATATTGTTCAAAATGAAACTGCTGTTTTTGAAAACAAATAATGTCTTTGTGTAAAAAAATCTATCCATACGGATAAAATAAATCAACTTCTGCATGAATGTAAAATAGTAATAAAGTAAATCAGGGATGTTTGAAAATGTCACACCTTAATGCTTTTCTGTTCTTGAATTTTAAATTTAATTTATAGAAAAATCTCATCAATCTTAGTTTTTCTCTTTGGAATCTCAATGTAGAATGAACATGCTCCCTGTCAGTTTTTAAGAAGTTACACTACACATGAATGACAAAATGAGACATATTATAACTTTCTTTATGAAGCACAAAGGATTATCAAAATAGAAGGTAAATGATAGCACTTTACTATAGTATCTCTTGGATAATCATGACCTTTAATCCCAGAAATTTTAGTATGTCTAAAGAGCTAGAGAAATATGCGACAGCTTATTTCATCAAAGGATTAGCAACATATAGCAACAGCAATGTTTCAGAAAAGATAAAATTAATCACTGAATTTCTAAGTATTTGTATCAAAAACCTGCAACTGCCTTCTGTGTCGCACAAAGGAAGAATTCCTCTATAAACCAAAGGGAACCTATGTAATAATTCAACAATGCAATTTGAAGAGAGAACCAGATTGCCTCTAACATCCATCTTCACATAAAATAACTGATTATAAGAGAGGCATCACTTGCATTATACACTTCATAAGAATCTAGAGCACGGTTTCATTACCAGAACATTATGTGAAGAAACATAGGAACTATTAATCCCAAAAATATTTACTCACTTTCAGCGATAGTATATATAGCTCCTTAGTATGCTCCAGACTGGTCTCCAGTATTTCTTCAATCCAACACCACTTATTCATCACATCCCTGGGTCGTTTTGTTTCCAAATATTACTGATGAAGGTTATTCTAAAAGCATTAATATTCACACAACACAAAAATTTCAGTACATAATGACTGATACTGAATCTACATTTGCTGAGGGAAAAATGAGATGTACAAAGACGAAGTCATCATGTACGGTGTTTCTGTCTCCAAAAGGATCAGGTATTTGGAAGCCAACAGTGGGTTGAATAACAGCTTTCTTTCCACTTGGATACACTGCAAAAATATCGCATAATTTCACTTTAATAATTATTAAGGATAAATCATTGTTTATAAAAATAAATAAATCTAAACTACCATTAATTATCAATAACTGACTACAGGTTAACTGGATGTGATTGAGTCAAAAGAATTGGTCAATCATATCTATAATGTTGATTTTAAAAAAGATTTAATTTACTTGAACATTTACTGAAAGGTTAAATAAACAGGTGAAATCTATGATAACATTTCTCGAAGAATTCAGAATTTTCTGAGGATGATTTCATGATCGCTTTCTCACTTGACAGAACAGTCCTTTAGTATGCTTAAAATTGCTTAAAAGATGGAATCCCTTCAACAA
Source organism: Pachydiplax longipennis (assembly GCA_036926295.1). Taxonomy (NCBI): domain Eukaryota; kingdom Metazoa; phylum Arthropoda; class Insecta; order Odonata; family Libellulidae; genus Pachydiplax; species Pachydiplax longipennis. Next base: position 1,433,453 of record JAVFKF010000014.1, on the reverse strand, counting down.
GATTATATTAAGAAAAGATTAACAAGATAATATTAAGAAGATCATTTTCAACCTTTACCAGGCACAAAACATATATTCTGCTGACCACAAGTATAGCATTTATTCTATTGGGATACGAAATATCGAACCCGTGAAATGGCTAGTCAAATCTCTGTAATAAAACATTCCTCATAATTTCTGATTTTAATCCTCGATAATCTTTCTTGCAATCAACGAAAAGTTTGATTCTTTTGTAAACCAGAAATTGTTCTCGGAAAATAATATATTTCCATGGTAAAGTGATAAAACTAACAACCTAAGAGATCCGACGTACCTTAAGCGACCGAATCCAACCAGCTCTCACGTGATTATGACAAAAACCGCGCTATGACATTTTCGGTGAGAGACAATAGAGCAGCGATAAATGTGATTCTTACCGGGAAATACGAAGTAACAATTTTCTACAACCTTAAAAAATGGAGACACGTTCAGCAGTTAACCATGATTCTTTATGATGAACCGATAAATAAAAGTATTTCAAGTAGTATTTACTAGTTATTTATAACATATTACTAACGATACATTATTGCCCGATCAGACAATCAATCTTTACTTTTGCAGCATGTATTAAAAAGTAAAAATTTTTCTATTTTTCATTGACATTGGTCACACTGTATCCAAAGATAGGAATGAGAGAATGCTTTGCTCAATAAAATCTACTAAACTTCCTTAGAAAAAGTGATTTTTTGCTGTATGCACATCCTTGATTACACGGAGTTCTCCAAAAGAAAAATCTTTACACGAATAGCTCCGCAATCCTAGGATTTCCGCAGATTATCGTAGATAATGCACCCAGTGAACCGCAGTAATCCTTTCTGGGTACACCACCTAATACAGAATTACTGTTATCTACTTGGACATTTTAGTATCCATATATAAATTCATAGATACAATTCACAAATGTTTTCTTTATCTCTCAACTTTTTGACGAAAGTTATTCTGTTAAGCTACATACCGCACATGAATGTAGCAAAAATATCGAAGAGTCGGAGAGAATTTTCAGAATTTTCCATAACATGGTCCAATGTTCATCACATGCAGTTGCAACCGTATCAATTCTAAAATTTAGTCGGAAGTTTTCTAACCTTTTCTGATAACAAAACCTACCTTTCGGATAACAATGTTTTCAGGACTGTTTTCACTCCTTTATCAAAGTATTGGGTGTAATATTACAACAATATTCAATTAAAGGTAGCAATAAATAGGGAAAGAACAAATAATAGTTAGCATATTTATTTTCCATATCGGATATGAAATAGACGTAGGAGTAAATTCTCCTGATTTTCCGTCTTAATATTCCCGGGATTCAGGAAGTCAAATAAAATTCACGAGAAAGGTCAGGATCTCCGGTTAGTAGTAAGAAACCCCCCAGAACCTTACCACTAACCGGATCTCCTTATAGGAGAGCCGAAAGATTTAGATATCATATTTTAATATCCATTTACTCTTTTCTATAATATTTTATATTGATTTGGGTGTGTTAAAAATCAATCTCCTCCCAATAACTCTCCCTTAGCTAAAACGGAAAAATTCTTGGTTTTTACCGTCTAGATAGGAATTTGCATATACGAGGGTGTCTGAAAAGTTTCCGACCCCAGATTTTTCATAAATCTTCAGGAAGTTTTCAAAATACATGTCGAGAAATGGGGAAATGCCGGAAACTTTTCAGACCACCCATGTAAGTGTATCATGATTTAATGAAACATGCATAACACTGCAAGAGAGCGATTTTTGATCGAATGAAAGAGTTTGTTACATATTTATCACGTAATTTCTAATTTAGCGTGTTGATACTTTAAGTATACGGAAAATTATCCGTTCAGACCTGAGTTGAAAAGGACTTTCGCGAGGGAGTAATTTTAAAATTTCTTCCACAGCGTAGGTCATATCGAGGTTTGAGTTCTTTATCAGCATTTCTGCCGTACAAATTTACATTTAAATTGTTTTCCCCTATCGCAACATATGTTACTTATCGTCTGTTTATTGTTTTTTTTTATTTTCCTATACAAACGTATTTATATTGGTTTTATCTTTGCGATAGTGCATCCTTACTGTCTGTTTACCTTTCAAAGTTTTAATTGCTTTCCCCTTAAATGTTAGTTTACCACTTGTAGCTGTTGCTAATTTTCACACCTTCCTTCTTTTTCCCGTGTTTTCCTGCTTTAGTGTAATTTCTTTGACTATGTGCATTCTTAGGTTTTTAAATCTGAATTAGTTTCCTTCCGTTCATAACAAAAGTAATCAGTCTCAATCTCACTCCTATAAAATTCGTTTTACTATCATTATTTCGAAGGTGAGTAATAATTTAACTCAAAATTTGAAAGAATATGCATAAATCATTCATTGAATTGAAGATAATAGAAAGATTCCCTGCTAAGAATGATGTGGAATTCTTTACGTTTGTTATGTAAGTGTACCAGTCGCGCAGAAGGTAACTTTTGCGCAATAAAAAAAACGAAGCAGTCTGTCGTGAACGATCATTTTCTGCGAACTGTCACACTTATTAATACTCTTACCTACAATAAAAATTATATAGTTGCAACAAGTGAGTATATATGTGGAATTTTTTTATCTACTGTTTAATGTATTGTTCCCGCCTTAAAACAACGGATTAAAAATATATTCTATCCGTTTTGAGAGGAAATGTTTGTTTATCGTAATTCTGCTTATTGATTATGATTGTGGGTAGACTAAATCCCAAAAATGTATATTTCTCTTAGCTTAATTTTCTCACTATCCCATACTTTAACCATGTTCATACGTGATAGAAGCCTGTTCATAACAAAAAATTTTTAGGGCATCATGGGATTCCACTATAGGCAGGTTTCACTTTGCAAGGTATTCGTCACCATCATCTTGTAATGCTTGCCTAATTCTATAAGTCATTTATACTTGCCATTAATTCTGATCTTCGCTTACACTCACACTTCGGTCTCCCATTACTATATAGAAGCATCCTTTGTCCTTCATTATTTCTTCTTCATTTTCGTATATTCCTTCATATTAATTTATATCTTCTTGCTTTTTTCCTTAACGGTATCACCAACTTTTGATAGTAAATATACTTAAATGCGGGTATTTTTAATTTCAGAGAACAACATGCCTCATTGAACGACCAGAAAGATCAGATTTAGCCGGAAGGTCACAAGAAACTAATACAAAATTAAACCTCCAACTTTAAAACAAATTTGAGTATGCATTTTTCAAGGTGAATGATTTCCCAGATCCACTTATCCTGCGCGTACGTGTTAATGTCGTTTCGTCACCTTTCCCAGTGCGTGTTATCTCTGAAAAAGTAATGAAAAATAAAATGAAGTGAAAAATAATTATGACAGATATCTCGGGTCGGTGAGTTTCCGGATAGCTACAACCAAGCTGTGACAAATAAAAGCAATTTCCAAAGGGACAGAATTAAAATTCGCACTGGAGCCCACTCGAGAACCTAAGTGACAGCTCTTGCAACCCCATGCTCAAAAGGTATAGCTATAGCTTGTTTCAGCTTTAGAAATTTTAAATCACGGTCACTTCAGTAGTGAGTCACTCAAGTATGAGCGGAAAGTTTCCTTGTATTTATAACTGAACACTTCAATTTAATAACTACAGTAAAAAATAGTGTGTGTTGTAAGAATCATCAATAGAAAGAAACGATAGCCAAACGAGATACGCTCTCTTAAAACCTTAACCCATAGTCATAGTAGAGAAGATAGAGGGATAAGAATAGCGCTATATTGCAGCGGTGTCAGAGTTAATCTGCTCTTTTTCAGACGAGAAAACCTCAACTCAATGGCAGTCTACAGGATCATTCTGAAGGTGGTACTTGTTGGAGCATTGATAGTGATCTGCATCGTCTATCACTCAATTTCTAGCCAAAAGATTAAAGTTCCTGATCGTGAAACTGACGAAATTATTCTTGAAGCTATAATTCAATCCGACCACGGAGGTAACGCAGAGAATGATTTCTGCTACCAATTCGAAACCAAAGGTTTGATAACACATGCTCGCAGGAAATCGAAACCAGGGCTCTTGAAGGATCTGAGTGAAGTTGACGTCGCCAGTGACAGCATATTCTTTCTAGAAACCTCGTGTTCCTCAGACCTCAAATCCCGCCAAAGCTGTTCCGTCGAGTCAGCTGCCAGGACAAACCCCGGAAAGCAGGTATTTTATGGTATTTTTAACAGTATTTGGTACTTTGCGATGTTATTATCTATTTATTCTTCAGACTTGACCTGCAGAATGAATGATGAAAGTGAACCTTATATTCTGAGGTCTGGAATCGCGATGTCAAATGTCTCTTACTAATAATAGATTCTATCTCTGAACAGAGGCGCCTAAACTACGGTCCGCCGCATTCTTTCACGCTGTTCTCGATAATATTTGAGGGCTAAATCGTTAATGATCGATAGTATGTTATTGAATTACTTATGACATTTGACTTGTCTTTCTTTAATTCACGAATTGAAGTGATTAGAGATAATGAAGTCGATAAAACAAATGCTGAAAATTAAAATGTTTTCTTCTAAGACGTTTAGTCTGTTGACCCTCTAGTAATAAACTAAATGTCCCAGGGGCGCCTTTAATCTTTCAGGGGGATGGAGGGGCCAAGAGAAAGTCGAGACCCCCATTAGGTATCACCAGAATAAACAATTTCCATTTCGTTATAAACCACGTGCAAGTTCATAAGATAGAAATTCAGCAGTTTCACTTTCAGATGAAAAATTAAATTTCAAAACGAACAAGATATTCAGCAGATTATTCATGATTATTATTTAAGTATTATTTCTCTCAACTACGAAGTAAGGATGGATCACTTGATATAGAGACAAGAATCATGTAAAATATATTATATCAGATAAAATTAACACATGTTCCTCAACAGCACTGAACAGATATAATTATTTATATCTTGTGTAAATTTCTTCAGCTCCAGTACAACTCATGAAAGAATACTTCAATATATTTAAACCTGCATCAACTAAAGTTACAATATAATAGAGTGTTCCCCAAGTGTTTGATAGCTGTAATTTGTAATTGAATTTTCTAACGTAAGCTACAAATCGTAATTTTCATTGCCAGATTGAGAAACACCAATTAGAGAAAACTTGAAATGAGGATATTTCAGCAGTATATATATAAGGTCACTTATACAGAATGTGAAGGTGTGTTCTTAGGTATTTTTTAGTTTGTGAATTTGTTTGTAGTGATTGGAGTGTTTGTTGAAATGTATTTGGATAAAGAAATAGACTCTCAGAGTTTGTCTGCAAAATATTTGCTCAGGGAAACTACTTTTTATCATTGAAATATTGAATCTAAAGATGATTTTGACTTTAGACTAATAAAGTTTACCTTTCTACTTCAGGTATATGTGCTATTCATCTCTCCAGTTGCAAGCCTTGGACCAAACGGAGGACAGAAAATCAAAAAACTCAAATCCATCTATGCTAACATTCACTTTCTTTACATTGATATTATTAACTTCACCAAAGGAACAAAGATGGAGAGATGGGTGCAAAAACAAACTCTGATAACATCTTCTTATAGGGTGGCTCACCTATCGGATGGCCTTCGACTCGTCTTATTGTGTAAATATGGTGGCATCTACTTTGATTTGGATGTGGTAGTGTTGCACTCCTTCAAGAACATGAGGAACTTTGCAGGCAACGAATCAGAAGATACTATTAACAATGCTGTGATAAGCATGGAAGCCAATGGTACCCTTGTGAATGCATGTCTCAATGAGTTTGTGAACGACTTCCGTGGTGATTTATGGGGTTATAATGGGCCAAATGCGATAGAGCGTGCTCTTCAAAAAAGTTGTGAAAAAAGAACTAGAAGGATGTGGATTAACTGTGATGGGAATTTTATCATTTACCCTCCTAGATATTTTTATCCAATTCCTTGGACAGACTGGGAAATGTACTTTGAGGAAGGTAATGAGAAAAAATTAGCTCAGCTAATTGGTAATTCAGCTGCAGTGCATGTGTGGAACAAGATGAGTATGAAAGGAAAGGTTACAGTTGGTTCGAACATTCTTTATGGTGACATTGCAAGCAAATACTGTCCCTTGTCTTACTGGAATGCAGGCCTATTCTTTTGAATATTTTCATAACAAATTGCATAAAACATATATAAACACATTACAAATAATTTATTTTACACTGAGGATAATAGAGCCTTAGTCTTACTATCAACATTTCCATTACTAAAGGTCAGTGAGACATATCTGCTCATTAATGATTAACATATGAGATACATTTTATAGTAAAAATGGTTAAAAGTTTTCAATACCTAGGGTGAAAAACATAATAATTTTTGAAATTACCTCACTATAATGTAGTAATAGAAAATTTTCATTGTCTATGAGTAGGTTATATTATTGCTCTATCATAGATATCAAAAGGTATCTGAGGATATTAGATTAATTCTTAGAATCAGCTGAATAAGGCATGATTCTTACGTTCGAGTCTACAGTCAATTTGTTCTGAAAGAGCAACCAAATATCTCCTTTTTATACAATGTATTATAATATCAAAATTTTCTTTAGTCTTATAGGAAAAGCTTCATCACTCAATTATAAATATTTTATACCTCATGAATGTATGCTATTTGGTATTACTGTCATTTTTATACTTTAGTGGTAAAATTTTACCTGTCAAATAAGAGAATCTTCTATAAAACAAGGAGCTTTGGTGTACTGATCATTTTATGATTAAATCCTCAAAGAAGAGAAAAAACTAAACATCCTGCGGGTTTTACAAAAAGTATCAGAAAATCTACTGACCATACATCCCTTAGAATAGGGTTATATGGTATTAATATAATATAATATATTTAATATTATATATATTATTATTATATTAATTATTATATTAATATATTTAATTCAAATTTGCTATGCATTACTTCTACATCACAGTAATGGTGAAAATATGAAGTTACTAATTTGTTTTCCATGTTATTAAAAGATAAAATTTTGTAAATATCAAAGACTTAAATTAGATTCTTTGGAATACCTTGTGAATTCTGATTCTCACAATACTTCAAGATGAATATTCAGATGCTTTTGCAGGCTACAGTTCACTTAGAATTTGCTATAATACTTTACTGAAGATTTGTAAAATAAAACCGATTTCTATAGCAACAAAACATGCTAGCAAATTTGGATTAGATTCTTCATCTTCTATTCTCTTCTTCCTCTACAAATTTATTTGCACTATCAGCCATTATTACCACAAAACTTTGATTTTTAGACCGTAGGTATAATAAATCATGGATACAACAGAAATACCAAAAAAATGCAAAAATATACAATAGGGCGTACCGAAAAACAAAAATTTTTAATAGCGGGAACGTAATAGGTTGGAAAAGTTGCCTTTTAGGCTCAATAAGAAATGTGCAAAAGATGGGCTCTAACAAAGTTCGTCTTGGGCCTGACCAAACAGCTCGAAAATTCGAAATTTTAGTGAAAATTGCGTTTTTTTAGGTAAGTTTATTTTTTGACGGAGCATACATACATTTAATTAAATGGCTGTTTTAATTCGTTTTGAATGAGGAACAATTATATTGAGCCGTTAAAACCGAATATGACGAGATATCGTACTTTTAAAATTTTTGGAAACACCATGAAAAGTGGCAGCTCCTCGCTGGTTCAGCTGCAGTGAGCTACCCAGGACTCATCATGAGGTAGAGCCTGCTAATCGAGTCCCATCCGCCTACACACCCGTGGACGCATACCAGAATACTAGCTGATGTCTTTGAAGGTTGCTTTTGTTCCAGTTTTTGGTATTCGCGAGAGGATCCTATCGCCTATGAACCCATCTCTTGCATCGTGGCCTTAGTCTAACCGTGAGTCCTCTGCGACTTCTTTTACGGTTCGTTCGACTGCTTGAGAATTATTTGGGAGGACAAATAATGTAGCAAGCTGCTTTATAGGTTCCTTAGCATTATCTTTAATGTTTTGAAGATCCTCGGGAGAAAAGCTGACAGTAAGTGGTGGCTCGGTGTCAGTGACTTTAACCCAATCTATCAATTCTTCATAAAAAGGCACGACAAACCTACTCCGTTTGATGGTTAATTCAATATATCACCTTCTACGCTCATCTATAAAGCGTTTTGAAACATAAAATTATTATGGCGGCACATATCACGATACCTAACTTCGAAGTTAGCACATTATTCATCTCGTTAATTTATCATACACACTCTTAAGCGATCGTGACTACCAAAACGATTTCTGGGCGAGCGTAAAAGTCATTATGTTGAATTACATATTCAAAAAGTTTTCGTGTTTGCAAAGGAAGGTATGGTATAGCAGCTATGGACCTCCATAGCTTTATGGCTCTATCTTTCACTGTGTGATTTCTCTTAATGACATACGGCATTGGAACGTAGACATGCATGACAAACTTCGGGTTTTGATTGCCATGTTTACTGATGAGTGACCTAAAATAAGAACACAGTTAGGACATTTATTCATCAACGCAGGAAACAGTCAAATGGAGTAGATTTGTCGGTTCATCATTCCGCAATAGAAGTTCGACGTGCCTTCTTATGAAGAATTGATAGATTGGGATAAAGTCACTGTCACCGAGCCACCACTTACTGTCAGCTTTTCCCCCGAGGATCTTCAAAACATTAAAGATAATGCTAAGGAACCTATAAAGCAGCTTGCTACATTATTCGCCCTCCCAAATAATTCTCAAGCAGTCGAACGAACCGTAAAAGAAGTCGCAGAGGACTCACGGTTAGACTAAGGCCACGATGCAAGAGATGGGTTCATAGGCGATAGGATCCTCTCGCGAATACCAAAAACTGGAACAAAAGCAACCTTCAAAGACATCAGCTAGTATTCTGGTATGCGTCCACGGGTGTGTAGGCGGATGGGACTCGATTAGCAGGCTCTACCTCATGATGAGTCCTGGGTAGCTCACTGCAGCTGAACCAGCGAGGAGCTGCCACTTTTCATGGTGTTTCCAAAAATTTTAAAAGTACGATATCTCGTCATATTCGGTTTTAACGGCTCAATATAATTGTTCCTCATTCAAAACGAATTAAAACAGCCATTTAATTAAATGTATGTATGCTCCGTCAAAAAATAAACTTACCTAAAAAAACGCAATTTTCACTAAAATTTCGAATTTTCGAGCTGTTTGGTCAGGCCCAAGACGAACTTTGTTAGAGCCCATCTTTTGCACATTTCTTATTGAGCCTAAAAGGCAACTTTTCCAACCTATTACGTTCCCGCTATTAAAAATTTTTGTTTTTCGGTACGCCCTAATATACAATACTATTTCCCAAAATTAAGTAATACACAGATATTTTGAAGAATAGAAATAAATAGTACCCATGGACTGAGTGGCATAATCAATTAAGAAACGATCTTTTGAATTCCCTTTGTTAGAGCTCTCTTATTCCTCTACTCGCTAATCACCGAAAAGCATTTTATAGTCCTTTCTCATCGCCTGGGGATAAGAAGGCGGGATTAAGGCATATTGCAATATTAACCAAAACGAGGCATTGGATAGAGTCCGGGAGAAAGTCGAGAAGTGACGTCAGTGCGCCTAACACTCCCCCAACCTCGACCAGCAACACTAGTTTGCGTACCAGGTTGCATATGAAGCGATCCTCAAGGCGTTTAGCGATTAAAAAAGTAGCGCCTAAGGAAGGAAAAATTAAGAAAGAACTCGTCGAAATGTCGATGACTCTAGTTGTAATGATTGTAAGAAAATAAGATATTCTGCTTACTTCTGAAGGAAGCAGCAGATTTGAGAGTACAATTGCTTGAATCGCAATTTGATTGTTTTCTAAAAATAAAAGTGACTTTCCTATGTACTAGAAAATTCTTGAAGATATAGGATTGCGATGGAAGTATTCACCTTATAAGGTAAGGTAAGTATATTAGAAATGCAATTAAATAGAATGAATTTTCTGCTCGCGATCCACGCGATTTTCTTCACGAAGAGAAAGGTCTGCTCCAGGTAGTCCCCAAATTTGTTTTATCCCATTCCTAAATCTTCCTTTTACTAGTATTAAATTAATCTGTATCAAACATCTCTCCTATGGCACTTTCCAAGAGAGATGCCTTCTTTTGTGATGTTTATACGTTGGATACTATCTATACTGCACCTGCATACATTAGAAACTTGTCCATCACGGGAAAAATTCTTGGCTTTAGCCAGCGAGATAGGAATTTGCAGGTGAGTGTGCATGATTTAACGAAACATATCCAACGCGGTAATGGAATTATTATCGATCAAAGAAAAGAGCTTTATACAACTGTAGCTTATAAAGATATCATTGTAGAATTTCTGTTTTCACTGAAAACCATTAGAACGTTGATACGTTAAGTATTCAGAAAATTATCAGTTCAGGTATTAGTAGAAGGAGGCCTTTGCGAAATAATTTTATAAGTTCGTTGACAGCTTAGGTTATATGGATAGCTATGGTTATTTTCTTTATCTGCATTTTTGTAGTTGAAATAAGCATTTATATTGCTTACTCTATTGCTAACTCAATCATCTGCTTATTTTCCTTTTTGTTTATTTTCGCTGTCCAAACGCATTTATATTTGTTTTATCTCTGCGATATTGTGTATGTATAGTTTGTTTGCCTCTTAAAAGTGCCTTTACTAGCTTTTCCCTTAAAATTAGTTAACTATCTGTAACTATCGTAGGTTTTTCATGCCTCCCTTCTGGAGCATGTGCAGCTCTTCAGTGTCACGTAGGTTATTCCATCGTATATTGTCTGCGATTTGAAAAGATGTGCGGAAAATCAGCTGCAATTAAGTACGGATTTCAATTTACAATAACTGCTTTCTAGAAATAATTTCCCTATCTTTTTGTACATTTCTTCTACCCTTATATCTTCAACGTATTTTCCCTTGGCGATATTAGCAATCGCGAAAATTAAAATTATTTAGTTGCGGGTATTTCAGAATATCAGAGAGTGACTATGAGACAGCACTTAAGAAATAAAAAGGTCATAATCGGTTATGGCCACCGATAGCCAAGTGGGCAACGCGTTCGACTGTGATGAAAGCGGTCCAAGGCTCGAATACCGACGAAGGCTCACGTGTGAAATGACATCAGGTTTGGAATGACTTTCAACTAAAGTAACTATTGATACACAATCTGTCACCTGACCGCAGTTTCCCTACCTCTAACGTCAACCATTTAATAACAACGTTGTGCATGCTCATCCCAGATTATATGATTTCCGGACACACTTATCGACCTGCGTGTGCATGTTAATGTCATTCTGTCCTTTTCCTTTCCCAGTATGTTTTTATCAGGTAGAATATTGGAAAAAGTTGACGAGAAAAATCGTTCCAATAGATATCACCGGACGGTGAGTTTCCTTAAATCCACAGCAGAACTGTATCGAATAAAGGCAATTTCTTCCCTCCAATAAACCGCAAACAATTAAATTTCGCGTTGAAGACCACTAGTGAACGCTCTTGGAATGCCCTTACTAAAGGTTACGATAGTTTTGTTTCAGCTTTAATTTTATCACGGTCACTGTATATCTCAAATATGAGCGGAAAGATTCCTTATATTTATAGTTGAACACTTCAATTTAAAAAATTCAGCAACAAGTAGTACATGATGGAAAGAATATCAATAGAAAGAGACGATAGCCACATCAGATACGCTCTCTTACAGCATTCATAATAGAAAAGATTAAAAGAGAAGACTAGCGATACATTGCAGAGATTTCAGGAGTTATCCATTTGTTTTCAGACGAAAAAATCTCAACTTGATGGATCTAGTCTCCAAGATCACTTTAAAGGTGGTAGTTATTGGAAAATAGATAATGATTTCCGTCATCTATCACCCCTTCCTAGTCAGACATGTCAAGCTCCTGATTTTGCAAGTGAAGAAATTATTTTTGAAACAAAAATTCAATCCGACAACGGTCATAACATAAAGAATGATTTCTACTACCGGTCCGATGCGGAATGTGTGATTACAGCTGGCCCTAGGATATGGAAACCAAGGATTTTGAAGAATAATACGCGTGTGATTATTGTCATCGATAAGAGCATGTTATACGTATAATAGCATATATACGCATCAGCGAGTTATTGAAATAAAATGATGAAACTTTTACAGTCAATTTTCAATCGCTATTGGCAACAGTAGTTAACAAACAGTCATAAATATATTTTCTTGAAGAAAGAGCTCAGAAGGATTAAGAAGTAAGCATCCTCATCTTCGTTCCCTGTCAATTATGAAAACGTTGTTGCTGAAATAAATGAACGCCAAAAAATCCAAAAAATATATCATTTTACATGGATCAAACAAGAATCTAATTTTCCTCTAATGTTCCCACCAGTTTGACCAAGATAATGCTAAAGTATGCGAACGTCTTTTTTTGCACTTTTTAGGATTTAGTTTGAAATTAGTGTCATAGGGATGGTATACTATCTTAATTGTTGTTTTACACTTAATCCAGAAGTGTCCTGTGACAATTGTAAAAAAGTATGCACTTTGATTATGTGTACTGCGCTAACTTATCGTGTTTCGAGTTATCTTGCCTTCGGTCTTCTTAATGGTTCGTTGCTTACAATTGTGACATACGTAGGAATGGCATTGACATTCAGCTATATTAAGAATGAGCTGCGAAACCAAGAAAATGAATTTAAGGACGTCAAATCGGCGTACGAAGCGGAATCGACAACTTAAAGAATGAGCTCGAAAAGTTGAAGCAGTTGGCAACCTCCTATTCGATCCCTGTTGATTATGAAAACGTTTTTGTCAAAGTAAATGAACGCCAAAAATATCTAAAAAATATAATTTTACGTGGATTAAAAAAGAACTTCCATCCTCTATTGTTTCCGCCAGATTGATCACGATAATGCTTCAGTATGCGCAAGTATTTCCGGTTGGATTTTTTAAGAGAACATAAAGCATATCCAAAGACTTGGACGTCCCCTCGATGGAAATATTCGGCCAGTAAACGCTACTTTTGCTTCAAATTAAATTGCTTTGAGTATACTGAAGAAAGACCTTTGATCAAGCAACACGATTAAATTAAAATAGTAACGACTGCACTCCCCGTGAATAAGAACTACTAAGAAAGATTCGCGATGAACTGAAAAATAGATTGGAAGGTGGTGAATGTGTAACAGTATGCTTCTACAATGGGGTACCGAAGATTTCAAAGTAGTATTTATAAAGACGCTAGATTTGGGAAAGGTCAACCTTAATATTTTCTACCAAAATGTTAGAGGCCTTACAAGAATAGTTTCCCAGGTTGAATAGCGATTTTGAGATATCTAGTTAACGGATAGATAATTGAATATAAACAATAACCGTTTTTGTCTCATGGGTTTCTCTCCACTAGTTTGCGAGCTATGGAGAACTATGGGTGAACCTATTCGGAGCCTGAATTTAAGAAATGTGTCATAATGGGCGAAGAAAGGCAGATTTGACTGTCAAAAAAGTCAGGAATGCCGGGAGTTAAGACTATTTTGTTGACCGTGACTGAATTTGCCGCTATTGCGGTGTGGTTATCGTGGTATCGTAGTTGGTATGTAATAAGCCGTGCATATGACAGCAAAGCATACTCTCTCCATTATCTCTAATGAAACATAGGAGACAAAAATAAAACATGAGAAGCAAGGAAAGATTAACTGATTCACCAGTGAGTGGCAGTCAAATTAAATAAAATGACTAACCATAAGATCAGAGATGGGTGGCAACCATCTTGATCATCGACGTCACAGGACTTTAAAAATTAATTTTCCGAAAATATATTACTTTGAACAGGATTTGAACCAGAGAGGATAATCTTGGGATACTTTTTGATACCTTTCAGAAACTAGACCAGACGCTCTAACTACTCAGCTATTCTGATGTTATATTCTGATATTCTGATACAAAAAAGTAGGTTATAAATCAACAAAAAGGTTGGTTAAGCAGACTACTCTATGGGCATGACAGATTATGATATATTTACGTGTAAAGATACTTGATTTGCTAATTTCTAATAGTTAGGACGATTATACCTATGCTATTGATGATCCTGTTTTTCCTTTGGAATCGCACCTCCCAGAGATGTTAGAATGCATTTTAATATTCTCCTTGATACTCAGACTTAAAAACTGATATTCGAACTCGTGACCTCAATTACTAGCCTCTGATATTGATTTACTTTAATATTAATGAGTAACTTATAGCATTCTCTGACAAGCTTAAATTTAATAATCCGAAATTCGAAATCCGAATAATCCGAATCCGTTTCCTCCTGAATTTAAAGAACTTATTCTAACAATGAAAAGTAGCATTGTGATTATAAAATGTACCATTCCTAGGAAACTTATAATGCATTTTTTTCAGTAAGAAGGCAATTGAATTTATGGAATAATAGAACCTCAGGAACAAAAGGCCTGACTAATTTTGTGCATGTTCATGTTGTTAGTATTTATGCCATGGTGCTATTATAGAGGAAGGAACAAAACTTTATCATATGTCTTATTCAAATATGACATGTACCTGTTGTTATATCACAGTGATGATGAAAAGGGAAGTCAATAATTTGTTTTGTGTACAGTAATCCAACTCACTGAGGAAGATTATGTAACTGAAATAGTGCTTCAGTTAGCAAGTTCAGGTTTTCATGGAATTGGGAGCATCAAGATTGTAAAAGAGTAAACTTCATTTTAAATTAAACCATGAAATAATTAATAACAAGATATTTAGGGAGATACTGGAATACAAGAAATAGAAAATAATCAGGTAAAAGAAAACTATTTATCTTCAAAAAACTGCCTCATCACTTGAATCCTAATTACGATGCTAACCATACTTGTGAAAACAGATGGGAGTTTCCTTTTTCAAAAAAAATTAGTATAGATCATTGGCTCATGTTCACTTTCAAATTTTTCTGCTCCTCTTCATAAGGTCTCATCAATTCTTCCAGTACTCATTTAAAGTTAAAGCTATCCTGCTTCACTGAATCAAGCATTACAAAAAATACATAATGAAAACAGCAATCAATTCCAGTTTTTATGAAAATACAGTCTTAGTGTGATTCTATATTAATAAAAGATAGATTTTTCAACTCTCAGATATCTAAATTACATTCTTTGGAATAATAAATATGGAATTAATTCTGAATCTCACATGTTTTTTCAAGGTTTATTCCTGTATGCATTGGGAGAAGCTCATTTGCCTTGACTCATTTAAGAACTAGGAATTACAATAATCTAAACATGAGAGTTGTTGACATTTATTCACTATCCTTCCTTTATTTATAAAATTTTGAGAAAAATGAGAAATAATGACAGAAATGTGAGATATGTAAAATAAATTACTCAGTCGTATGCACTGTGTCATGGAAACGTTTGATAGTTGATTGAGGTCTTTGATTTGTGATTTCAAAGGTGGGTGCTCCAACTCAGTGAATGGCATGTATCATTATTGTATTATACTGTATACATAAATTGAGACACAAGAAATAAAGAAAATGTGAAAGAGGATATGATACAAGAAGATGTTCTATGGACAATCAGTGGAAGAGCCTTGTAAATGCAAAGAAGTAGGATTTAATGAGGACATCTTGATCCTAATATAAGCTCAATTCTCTAGATATTCCACAAAACCCTCAACATTAGAAAAGAAATGAGACATATTTTGATTCAAAATACCTGTCATTTAGTATGACTGAAGATATCACTACTCGAAACCAAAGCAATAAATTGATTTTACTTTTCCATCCTAAATTAGAGTAAAATGCAGACAAAAAAGATGTAGGATAGGAAAAATGTACATAGCTGTTATTAAAATAAAGATTTTAGATAATCCTTAAGCCATTAGAGAGCCTATCTTGTGACCAGTTCAAAGAATAGTAGTAGAGGTCTGGAAAAACCATAATTCTTAGCTTGATATTGTACAAGCTCTATGCCATACGTCTAATGGCTTTAGAACTACTATAAAACAGACTAATACAAAACTACATCAAACCATTATTTACTGATTTTGTAAGAGGAGAAGGAAGGAAAAAATACTTGTACATCTAGTACTAAAATTATGAATTCAATAACCAATATCTAAAATTTCAGCAGATACATTCTGTATGATGAATTGTTATAGTAATTCAAATAAACATCTAGTAAGATCTTTCTTTTGAGGAAAAAAATAATTATGTCAAAAGAAATATTGGGAGAAGAAAACATTATAGAAGTTATCCTCATCATAATTTTTGCTTGTTCATGAAAAATATGTTGAAATAATATGAGCAGAATTTATGGGCATATTCTATTAAGAGGTTAAAGCAAAATAAAATGGAAAAGCATCATACCATAGAGAAATTCCCGTTGATGTGATGAAATATGGATTATATTACAATATAAATAATACACAAATACATTTCTAAATAATGGATTTACAAAAATTTCAACTGCACAAGTATGTCAGTAACAGTGACCGTTAAAAAGGAATTAGCATCACAAGTTCAAATAAAATGCTATTTGGATGGAGTATTATGGTTAGGGAGCAAAGAAAATAGATGGTTCTGGAAGAACAAAGCTGTTTCAGAACTGGTAGATTGTGTACAGGAAGTATATTTTGTTAAGACACATAACCCTTACAAGGAAACCCATTGTCTTTAAATACTGAAGTAGAGCTAATGATATGTCTTCCAAAGGTCAAAATTATTAATTTATGGGACAAGAGAGGAATTACTTAAAAACTAAACTCAAGCCATCATAGGTTAATGTTTTGAAGCAAAATAGAGAAGGAGTATTTTTGTAAAGAAGAAATGTAACCTAAACCTATTGAAAGAATTTTATTATATAGAAATACAGTCTTAGAAGAGCTGAAGGTCTAACAAATTCAACTTATGAGTTGGTTTCTTAAGTAGGTTTCTTTGATATGATGAGTATATTGTTTTGAGATAGAAATATCTGAAAAAATAATTCATAAGCAAACGTCATTTAGGTCATTAATATCAACAGCTGACAGAATGACAATTTGTTTGTTATAGTTCTCCAATTACTTCAATCCATCATAATTCTTCATATGAAAATGAACCTGCCTCTCATAATCCAACCTAGGGTTTCTCTGTAATACCTAATTTCTACAATAATTTGCACTCTTGGATAGCCAAGTGGACAGTGTGATCAAATTTGGTGAAAGTGGTCCTGAATGCAACTTTAAATGGGGGCTTGTATGTGCAAAATGGCCTTGTCAGTATAAGTATTTTGAAATTATACTACTACTACTTCTAAAATACATTCCAATATCCTCTTCTGGATGACTATCATACCTCAAATTGTGCCTGATAAATTTCTCTCACCTTTCCACTAAAGGTTTCTGTAGAAACTGTATTTTCTTTTTTGTTTGCTCATCAAAGGACTTCTCCATTAGTCTATCTCTCTTACTTTCATGATTGATTCCTTAACTCCATTGCTTATAATCTTCTCTTCTATGCTGCTTCAAGTATATATTTTACAGCTATGTAAGATTAATCCATATATATGTCTTATAAATTTTCCAGATATCCAAGCATGCACCACTTGTTCTAAAGCATTGTTATTTATGGTGAAATAATGTTAAAGATAATCTTTTTACCAAGGCTATTCAACTTATAACTTACAGTTTCTACTTCCACAAATGATTTTCTATCATATTCAATGACTTGCCCACAGATGTTAGTTTGGAATTACACTCATAAAATTTCTTCTGTTTTGAGTATAACTTAATTTATTTTATACCTATACTACTTCATTTTCTTTACAATTCAAAATAAAATTCTATTCGATTTCCCTTCCTTTACAGTGATATCCCTAAATTATTTGTAATGCATATTATTCTTATTATATCTCCTTATTTTTTCCCAACCTTATGTATTTTCCTGATTTCCCTTATTACCTTCTCAATCTATACATTGAAGTTTAGGAATGAATAGCAGCATTCTTCACAATCATTGTTTTCAATTCCTAATAAGCATGGCTTAGTATTTTCTCACAGAAAGTTTCTGTTTCTCTTGGGACCCTTAGCATACTACTTCAGTTGACACTGTCATAAGCTTTCTCTAGATCTATGAAAGTAATGAAAATCAGTTGGTCTTTATATATTCTGGCTCTGCTTTGTATTTTTTAAAATTGCGACCTGTAGGCTTTTTTCACCATCCTTCTTTGTTGGTCTTTTTTTGCAAAATGGGTTTATTTCCTTTAGAACTTGGGTTGACGAAGAAAAATATCAACCTTTATGTAACCAAGAGTATGGTAGCTTGTAAAAAGTTTGGATATCAGTATACTCAATTCTTATGGAGAGTGGGTACTATTAGGAGACTGTTTTCTAACACCAATCAGATATATATGGAAACCATTGCTGGCACAGCTGGGAGAGTGAATTATATATTTGCAGGAAAAATTCACCATGATTTGTTATGAATTATTTTAAGAAATTTTGTATGAAAAGATATATTGGTACTGTAAAAGATATAATATGATAGATTGTAATGGAGCTGGAGAATCTTCAAGTGAGAGTGAACATGATGGAAGTTATTGGAATAGACTTGTTGACATGCATTTGCAATGTTGAAATTGTTTGTTTTTAAAGCTATGTTTTAACCACATATCCTCTAAAATCTAATTTAATGTAATTATCAGATAGATGTAAAAGATTTGCCAGTCTCGTTCTTCTCCAAAGACCAGTCTCTATCTATATCAATATGATAATCAAATAATTATCTATCTGATAGAAAATACAAAGGAAGGATTTAAAAGAAAAAGGTAGCTATTCTGTAGACCATCATATAAAGATGTGAGGAAGATATTAGCAAAATGTCATACAAAGAGAGTAGCATTATATGAATCAGATACTTGGACTGTTGAAATGATACATGAAGAAAGACTACCTCAGGAGATGTATATATGGAGAAAATGGAAAAGCAAAGTTGGAAGTATAAAGCTTGAAATAAAAGATGCTGTGGGGAGTAGAAAGAAATGATTAGAAGAAGAAAGCAAAAATGGATTATCCACTTTGGAAAGAGATAGTGAATGATTAAAATAAAAGGAGAATTAAGGAAGGAAAGCAGGAAAAAAGAAGGTAAAGAAAGTAAATGCTGAATAACATAAAAGGAGAAGAAAAAAATGTGGCTTCATAGAGATTGGTGGAGTGAAGAGAGGAATGGAGGATTATGCAAAATGTAACATACCAATTATTGAGAATTACATGTTGATGATGATCTATGTAAAGTAATTCAGATGATTAAAAGTTTTTGAAATTCTTCCTGCAAAATGGTTATTATATACATGTTTTCCCTTCTTAATAATATCAAGTTTGAAAATATCATCATTATTACATTATTTTATGATTAGAATTATCCTGAATCTCCATGAAAACAAATAAAAAAATACAATGTTCCTAATCTGAAGCATCAAGAATGCCTTGTTCAGATAAATGTAGTATTTTAAAACAATGCAATACTTTCATTGATAGAGATTATTGAAAGAAACAGAATATCAGGATTTTCACAATTTAATTAATAATGATTAATGTCTATAAAAATAGTTTCTCAAGAATGGCAAGCACTTCAATTTCATACACTCTCTCCAGCAATTTATCAAAAAATTATCAATAGGTATAACTTCAAACTTGAGAGCTCATCAAAGATTAAAAAAGCATGGTCAGAAGAAAGTAAGCCACCGATATTACCTAGGGATGGAGCATAATCTTTTAAAGCAAAGACTTGGATTTTTACCTTGCAATTGTCGAAATTTTATAACTTTGCAATAATATTTATTTCAAGGCTGATCAATTTAGGCGAAATCCATATTAAACAGAGGTAGTAAGATTTTACCTTCCAGAAAAAATTACATTTGCATAAAGATGAACCATAATATTAACCATCAAGTTGTTAGAGGCTTTACAAGAAGACATTTCAAAATGGAATTGCGATTTTTAGACAAATTCTTAAGTTAATAATAGAGAATTGAATATGACAATAACCGTTTTGTACCAGGGGTTACACTCCACTAGCTTCCAAGATATGATTATTTTAATATTCATTCAAAATTAGCTGATTAGATACCTGCTGCTAATCTTATCAGTGGCAGCGATGACGTCGCGGAAACTCGCCGTTCGTTTTGGTCGCTCGGTCTCTTGCAATCGTGACCTATCAACGGATTATTTTTCTCTTCGTTTAAGATAGTTTTAAGATACACATCTGCCTTTTAGAAATGCACCGCATATATATTACTCAACGCATAACATGCAAGACATACATGGGTAAACCGATTTGGATTTTTACTCAAAGAAATGTGCCATAATGGGGGATGAAGAGCAGGTTATCATTTGATTGTCAAAACAGTCAGGAATACCCGAGATGCCGGGGGTTTGGACTTTATTGCTGACCGAGCCGAATTTGCACCCCGCTGCGGTGGTGTGTTTATCGTGGTAGCGCAAGTAGTAAGCAGTGTATATAACAGCAACTCAAGTCTTATCTATGATTAAACATAAGAGAGAAACAAGTCAAACAAGAAAGATTAACCGATTCACCAGTGTGGCAGTCAGATAAAATAAACTGACTAAACATAAGATCGGAGATGGGTGGCAGCCATCTTGATCATCTACGTCATAGGACTTTAAAAATTAATTTTCCGAAAAAAATTTTCTTTGAACAGGATTTGAACCAGAGAGGATAATCTTCGGATACTTTTTGGAAACTTTCGGAAACTGGACCAGACACTCTAACCATTCGGCTATACTGACGATAGGACGCTGCTAAAAAAATGTAGGTTATAAATTAACAAAAAGGTTGGTTGAGCAGGCTACTGCATGCGCATACCAGAATATGACAGATACATCTATGTGTATATATGCTTGATCTGCTAATTTCTAATAGTAAGGACGAGTACCTATACCTATTCTATTGATGATCCTGTTTATCCTTTGGAATCGCACCTCCAAGAGATTGGTACGGATGTTAGAATGCATTGCAATATTCTCCATGATACTCAGATAAAAAAAAACTGACATCCGAATTCGTATATGATACATATAAATATAATTGCTTAAATGAATCTTAAAAAGTAACATATTGTATGCAATGGAAGGTAGTTTTTATGATTTTATTATTATTTTATGACTCTGAAATATAGTTATTTTTCATAGTTGCTTAATTTAAGGTTAATATTTATTGACTAGAATTAGTAAAATTTTATCTTCCAGAATTAAATAAAATACATTTGCTTAAAGTTATATCCTGCAAATTTTACTCAGTGTAAAAGATAGCATGAATAGCATTTATTCCTCAGAGTGTGTATTTTCACATGACAATCCAAATATAAATGGTTAATCTATAGTATATGGATTTCAGGAATTAAAGTAATTATTTTTTTAAATATTAATGACAACTATGAACTGCTAATGTTCCTCTATGATACTAATTACATTTTTGATCAAATGATGCTAGATAATTATTTTAAAATTTGATGCATGGTCTCTGTATCTGTGAGCATATTTTTGAAAATCAGCAAAGAGGTTTTTCCTTACTGAACATAAATTCTTGGGATTGAAGAAGGAATCTCAGCTCACCTTATTCTGATTACAGTCATTGGTTCACATATTACTTATATTATCAGTATATACTAACTTTAATTGTCAGAACTTTTAAGTGAAAGTCTACTTACACCAACAACTCTATTGAAAATATTTTTCAAATATATATCCTACTATACAGTAATATTTAACTAATTCTATCCATAAATTTGTTAGTTTCAGTTAACTTCAAATATTCAAAATGCAAAATTTTTATGATGATCTGCAGAATCACATCATTTTCTTACACTAGCAAAATATAATGTTTTGAATTTTTATGAAAGATTTTTGTACATATCTCAGATACTTAAACTAAATTCTTTGGAATACTTTATGAATTCTGCTTCTCACAATACTTTAAGACTTTTTCAAAGATGTTTTGTAAGTGAGAATATTTTAGGCTTCAGTTCATTTCCAATGTATGTACTACAATATTTTCATGAGGAATCGTAAAATTACATTAATCTTCATAATAAGTTAATAAGCTTAAGAAATTTAATAAGATTCTAGATCCTCGACTCTCATATTTTCCTATGAGTTTATTTGAATTTTCAGCCATTTTACTGCGAAAAATCGAATTTAAGGCCATGGGATCTCTATATTTTCGATACCACGGGAACACCAAAGAATAAACAAAAAGTTACATGGCCTTTTACAAAATTAGGTAATATTCAATATTTTTTTAAGCATGGACATACATACTACCCACGGGCTGAGCGGCACAACCAATGAAGAAACAATCTTTTGAATTCTCTTTGTTAGAGCTCTCTTATTCCTCAACTCGCTAATCACCGAAAAACATTTATAGTCCTTTCTCATGGCCTGGGGATAAGAAGGCGGGATTAAGGCATATTGCAATATTAACCCAAAACGAGGCATTGGATAGAGTCCGGGAGAAAGTCGAGAAGTGACGTCAGTGCGCCTAACACTCCCCCAACCTCGACCAGCAACACTAGTTTGCGTACCAGGTTGCATATGAAGCGATCCTCAAGGCGTTTAGCGAATAAAGAAAGTAGAACCAAAGGTAGGAAATTTCCACGTTAAGGCGCTTGAGTTTGTGAAATATTGAAGTCATCGATTTGAACAATGGTGCTGATTGAAGTGAAAGATATCTTTCTTCTTAATAGAGCGGCAAAGTTGAGACATATATTGCATGAATAATTTCATTTTCCATCCAATGCGTTCTTGTACGGAATTTACAGAAATACTTACACGAGAGCCTCCATTCCGCATATTTATGTGTATAATCTTTGCTCTACTTATTTTTTTTATAATTTCGGATTATTCGAACATTGCAAGAAAACTTAAAATTAGGAACATATGTAATGAGCTCTCTTTTATATCAACGAAAATTCCTGATTCTAGTGAAAAATAATTTTCCCCTATAGTTTATTTAAGATTTGGGGAGAGGTATTTGAAATTACGAGTAAAAGTTGCTTGCATACTGCAAGCTAATTGGTAAAAATTTACTATAAGTTCCCCTTATGGGTATCATCTTCGAAGCTTATCAAGCAAAATTCTTAAAAATTGCCGCAATGCACTTCTTACGTTAGAAATTTTCATCCATCTGGCATCGATCTCACGGTCATATGCAATCTTTCTTCCACTGGTTCTATAGAAAAGTACTTCAAACGCAAACGCTGTGATTTTGAATAGTCTCCTGCAAAGAGAAACGCCTCAAAACAATTTTAAAAAATTTGCGTAAATGACCGCCTGGCGTCGAACACAGGACCCATTCGTGAGAGACAATGGCATATGAATGTTAGAGAAGTGCCACTCTGACGTGTTTCAAAGTTTCAATTCAGTATCTTATCGGGAAGGTCCTAAAATAAGATCCGATATTCCCGTTTAAAATGCATGGTAGAATCGGAACGACACTTTTGCATCGAACCTAGAACCACTAGAGAAACAGTGGACGTCATGAAAGAATGTTCTCAAAGGCCTCTGTCACCATTCCGGGTATTTTCTTTCCAGCTTATCGGAAAGGCATTTTAAAAAATCGTCCAAGAATACACCAATGCATTTCTTACGGAAGCATTTCGAACCCACCTGGCGTCGAACACACGGTCATTTGCTAGCATTTCTTCCTTTGGTACTATGAAAGACCATCTCATCTGCAAACACCGTAATTTTGATTGCTCTATCGCATCGAGAACGGTCTCAAAACATATTGCAAAAATTCGCGCAAATGACCGCCTAGCGTCAAACTCAGGACCCTTCTGTGAGAGAAAATAGCGAATTAATATTAGATAAGTGCCATTATTACTTGTTCCAAAGTTTCGATCCAATATCTTATCGGGAAGGTTCTAAAATAAGATTCCGTTTTCCCCGTTTGAAATGCATGGTGTAATCGGAATGACCCTCTTGCATCGAACCAAGGACCACTAGAGAAACGGTAAACCTGATGATAGAATTCTTTCAAACGCCTTCGTCACCATTCCGGGTTTTATCTTTCCAGCTTATCGGGAAGGCATTGAAAAAAATTTTCAAAAATTGCAGCAATGCATTTCTTATGGAAGAATTCCGGACCCACCTGGAGTCGAACTCACGGTCATTTGGCAACGTTTCTTCCATAAGAACCATAGAAGACTACCTCAGCTTCAATCTTCGAGATTTTGGTTCCTCTATCTTAACGATAAGTGCCTCAAAATAATTTTCAAAAATCCACGCAATGCATTCTTATGGGAAAATTGCGATTTTTGGGACATTCTGGTATCGAACCCATGATAGCTAGCGTCGATGTCTGAATTATTCTGGCATCTAGAGTGTAGGGCCAGTACGTCGAAAAAATCTGACGTCGACGGCGCTTGTGGAACATGGTCAGAATTCGTATCCCCTATAAATATATATATAGGTATATCCGGAGAGTTAGCTATACGAGTAAAAGTTGCTTGCATACTGCAAGCTAATTGGTAAAAATTTACAATAAGTTCCCCTTACGGGTGTCATCCTCGAAGCTTATCCAGCAAAATTTTTAAAATTGCCGCAATACATTTCTTACGTTAGAAATTTTCATCCATCTGGCATCGAACTCACGGTCATATGCAACCTTTCTTCCACTGGTTCTATAGAAAACTACCTCAAACGCAAACGCTGTGATTTTGAATAGTCTCCTGCATAAAGAAAGGCCTCAAAACAATTTTTAAAAAATTGCGTAAATGACCGCCTGGCGTCGAACACAGGACCCGTTCCTGAGAGACAATGGCATATGAATGTTAGAGAAGTGCTACTCTGACGTGTTTCAAAGTTTCAATTCAGTATCTTATCGGGAAGGTCCTAAAATAAGATCCGTTTTTCCCGTTTGAAATGCATGGTAGAATCGGAATGACGCTCTAGCATCGAACCAAGGACCTCTAGAGAAGCAGTGGACGTCATGAAGGAATCTTCTCAAACGCCTCTGTCACCATTCCGGGTTGTATCTTTCCTGTTTATCGGGAAGGCATTTTAAAAAATCGTCCCTGATATCAGCAATGCATTCCTTACGGAGGCATTTCGGACCCACCTGGCGTCGAACACACGGACATTTGGTAACATTTGTTCGTTTGGTACGATGGAAGACCATCTCATCTGTAAACACCGAGATTTTGATCGCTCTATCGCATCGAGAACGGCCTCAAAACAGATTGAAAAAATTCGCGCAAAAGACCGCCTAGCGTCGAACTCAGGACTCTTCCGTGAGAGAAGATAGCAATATAATATTAGATAAGTGCCATCCTTACTTGTTCCAAAGTTTCGATTCAATATCTTATCGGGAAGGTCCCAAAATGAGATTCCGCTTTCCCCATTTGAAATACATGGAGGAATCGGAAAGACCCTCTTGCATCGAACCAAGGACCACTAGACGAACGATGATATTCATGGAAGAAAGTTTTCATACGCTTCTGTCACCATTCAGGGTTTTATCTTTCCAGCTTATCGGGAAGGCATTTAAAAAAATCTTCAAAGATTTCAGCAATGCATTTCTTATGCAAGAATTTTGCATTCACCAGGCGTCGAACTCACGGTCATTTTATAACATTTCTTCCATTCGTAATATAGAAGACTACCTCAACTTCAACCTCCGAGATTTTGGTTCCTCTATCTTAACCATAAGTGCCTCAAAATAATTTTCAAAAATCCGCGCAATGCATTCTTATGGGAAAATTGCGATTATTGGGAATTTCTGGCATCGAACCCATGATAGCTAGCGTCGAAGTCTGCATTATTCTGGCATTTAGAATGTAGGGCAAGTACGTCGAAAAAATCTGACGTCGATGGCGCTTGTGGAACATGGTCAGAATTCGTATCCCCTATATATATATATCTATATATATAGGTATATCCGGAGAGTTAGCTATATATAATAGATATATATATATATATATATATCTATATATATAGGTATATCCGGAGAGTTAGCTATATATAATAGATATAATAGAGATATTGGGAACTAGCAAAGACTTCCTTGTCCGAATAACTATGCTCACATAATCTGATACCGTTGTGATGTAAATGTTTCTAAAATCTTCGTTGGTATAAAGTTCAGTGAACATCACTGGAGGCAGAATAATCTCATTTACTGAAAAAGTAACTTTGAAAGTACTTAGATAGCTCATGCCATTTCACACCTATTCACCCCTATAGGGAATCGAACGCTGGACCGATTTCGCCAAAAGTTAACGCGATACACGCTCGGCTATCCTGGAACCCCGCATTTATTTTCGTATCTCGTTTGCATCCATGGGACTTCAGGGAGAATTGTATTTCAATTTCAAGCTCATATTAAAAATTCGAAGACATTTGTTGCTACCCGCAAGACATCAAACCCTATGAAAATATCTTCATTCCCTCATCAATCATAATATCCATAGTACTAACCATTACCTGCCTCTCATATTCTCGTCAAGGTCTTCTATAATTATTCCTTCCTCCATTTCCAACACTGTCTTTAGCAGACTCTCATTATAAGAAGCGCTCCCGATCATTTTTTCCCATTCTCTCCCCTAAGTTTTCCACAGATTTACCTTTCGTTTGCTTGTCGAAGGTCTTTCTCATCAGTTATTCGGTCTATCTTTTAATTTTCATCACTCTTTCGTAACATCTCAATTCCATTTCGTATAATATTCACTTCTCTACCTCTGCTATAGTCCATGTTTCTCTCATCAATACCTTTATAGATAGGTTTTTGGAAACTTATTCAAGCTTATCTACTGTCAGAAATTCCTATAAGAATGCTCTCTCAGCTTAAGCTAATCCACTTCTTTCTTCTCTTTGATTCTTGGTTTCTTTGATTCTTTGTACGCTGGTAGTGAGGGGGTGTTACCAAAATTATTACCGATTTCGATACAATTTTCGATTCCTACTATGATTAGCATTCATTGTTTTCAGTTGGTTTTGAAATTGAATATAGCATGAACAAAGTATATTTACGAATGAAAATTTAGAAGAATAGTTAGAACAAAAGCTTATAAAAAGAGTATGAAATCCTTTTCAATAAAAAACATGCGACATGTAAAGAAGATCCTCTTTTAGCTCTAAATAACGCGTTTCAGCTAATTCATGTTTCGAAAAAAATATCTAAGTTATAAATAATTCTTATGTAGATTTTATTTAGTATTGAAACGAACAAAAATAAGGGAAAATATGAAAACTTAAAGAATTGGGTAGAAACTCGAAGATACTTCGCCAAGAATAGGTAAATGTGAATCACATTAAATACTATATTTAGTAAAAAATCCAAAATATTGGTTTGGAATCGGAAATTGGGTTAAAGATTCTCGAATTCCGATACCATAATCTTACGTTTAATATTTCATAATTTCCGGTTGATTTTTAATTATCTCGCTACTAACATGCTTGTGACTTTACTGCAATAATAGCAGAATTCTTCTGCCTGATGAAAAGGGTCCATTTCTAGTTTTACCTGAAAGTGTTCATCCCCTTTTCGGCTCTTGATCATCACTACTTCTTTATTTTTAGTTATTTCGAGTTTGTACTTCTTCATGCTCTTTTCCAATAACAATGGAGGTATTATTAAGTGCTCTTTTCTTTGGCGAAAACACGCAAGTATCACCCGCAAATCAAAAATTTTATTTTCAGATTATGCAAGAACAAACGCCTAGTAATGGCAGAGGTCTGACATGTGTCTATTATTTAAGAGCAAAAAACAGATTCGCTGACTGTTATGAGTGAATCAACATCGCGCATCTGGGGCGTTTCCCTTGATAAATTGAGGAATATAAATAAAATATTTCATATATACTGAAGACGCTGAATCTTTTGTTTCCTTCAGAGGATCTAAGAGGAATTTTTATCGCGATAATTCCGCAACAGCGACCACTGCATTCACGACTTTCAAACCAAACAACTTTGCGGATGAAATGATGAGCGGTTCTCTTACAGCTTTTAGCGCCTTTCCTTCAAAATAAAGTGGGAGAACACTTTGTGGAGTGGACCAAAAAGCAAACAAAACCACCAAAAGGAAAACTGTCTTAACCTGTTCCGAAAACCAAAGAAGGAGAGGCCAGGACGATACTTTTTCGACCATTTACCGTTAGGTACCGGCAAAGCAATGAACATGACCTATATGCTCTATCAGTTCCTTGAGAAAATAAGATTGGCCTTAAACGGGCCGATTGCCTGCGTCTGACCTTGCATTAACACATTTAACGAATATAACCGAAGACGAGCATCTCCATGTTTATCTTTCTCGTCCTTTCGTGTTAGGCACATGTTATTCGAAAAACGGAATTGAGTTTTTCATTGGAAACCTAACAGATTTTACTTAAGCAAACAAGAGGGAACATCCTTGATGCTGGTATTCACGACTTTTTTCCTATGTGTTCAAAATTTAGTGGCATTAAAATTTGTGCGGGGATGAGGGACGTAAGAGTACAGGAGAACAGTTCCGATACGAGTTTCCTGAAAGTCCTGTTTAATTACAATGGAAATTGTATTAAGGCGATGATAAAATAGTACTTTAGAATAAAACTCTATTGCTGATTAGTCCTAGAAATTTAAACTAATAGAAATAGTCGATTGTTTCCTTCAATGTTAGCATAGCTTCTACGTGAAAATTGCTGAGGAGAGGAAGGAATGGTTATGCGTTAGGGAATGCTGAAAAAGAAATTCGAAGCATTTCCTTGATCTCAATCCTTACTGCAACTCCAAACGCCTTATCAGCTCCAAATTATTACAATTTTATCGATTTTTTTCTCTTATTAGTTTATACGTTGGGTGAAATCGCTCATGACCTAAAAAGAGTAGCTTAACAGAATTACTGAATATATAGTGTCTAAGATAAGGGTGTGATATTTACTGAGAGCTTAGTTTTCTTTATTTGTTGAACTTGCTTCAGAAGCAGCAATACATAAATCAAACCAAAGTATAATCCAAAGATGGGGAGTCGTTTCTTCATCAGAAGGCCACACTTACCATCTGGTTTCGTAAGGTAGACCACATAGAAAACCATCAGGCTGTTCTAAAGCAGCATGTTTCATACATCTAAATAGTTTGACATAAGAAAATAAAGTAATTCAAGAGTGAACTAAATGGGGATATTTCCCATTTTGTTTTTCACTTTTCAGCAGGAAAACTGGGAATAAATTAATTTAATGCGAACAATTTTTTTCAGAAAGCCGCAGCTAACGACCAAAAAGTCCAGATTTGGCCCAAATGACGCAGGTTCCCCACTTCTGGAAGTATATTCTGATTTTTGCTATTTTATTGCACAAGGGGAGAGTGAATCTCATCCTAGTTCCCTTCAAATGGTGAACACTGAATGGATGATAAAATAAAACTCTCAGAAAATTTATTGACAAATCAAGTGTAAATCCCTTTTTGCCGAATTTATTCTGGAAGTATTGACGGGTACGTGACAAAAGCTTGGGGAGAAATGGCGATCGGGTGATCGGTTGCGGTGGCTCAAAATGCTTAAGCCCAATCCACTTTTTCTCGTTGGGAATTCG
Organism: Pachydiplax longipennis; assembly: GCA_036926295.1. Lineage (NCBI taxonomy): Eukaryota > Metazoa > Arthropoda > Insecta > Odonata > Libellulidae > Pachydiplax > Pachydiplax longipennis. The sequence continues at coordinate 1,403,920 of JAVFKF010000014.1, read as the reverse complement.
CGGCAGAGGTCGCCCACCTCTACGACTCACACCCTCCCTTCCCTCTTTGCCGAAACTAAAGTTGACTTCAAAGAGAAAATGTCCGAAGAATTCATTTAGATTCAGCAGCACTTGCAGACTGATGGAGGTCAGGAAACGGAATTTCTAAAGAGACTTCCATGAATAACAGAAAAACTAGCAGCTATTGATGTGAAAACGTTAGAGAAAGAGTTTGCAACGGTATGTGGTACCAGGTTAGCTTAATTGTCCACCACGCTGTAATGCCAGGCAACACGATCATCGTTTAAAATTGCGCCTTAGAAACTGACCATAATTGATTCCTCATCATATATGTGAAAGTGGTTACCAAAAGTGTTTTAAGCAGTAGAATATAAGTATATATATTATCATCTTGAGCGAGAGCTGCTATGAATATTACGTACTAAATTTTTCAATTTTCCAGTGTTGTAACTTCAAATCTGAGAAAGTTTGCGTGCTTTTTTCGGGAAATATAAAAATGACGCCAATCTAACAAATTGGGAGCGCGATTTAAAACTAAGATAATCACTCCATATGAGTGAAAATAAGGAATGAAAATATTAAATTTCTTACTTCCTCCAAAAGATATTTTTTGGATTTGCAGCATGAGTGGTTATGGCGATCATCATTTGAATTTTGTTGTCCTAAGTCTCGCTTTGAAATCCTAATTGACGTATTTTGGAAACATATCATCTCCTAGGTTCTTTAGTTTTGACAAAGATTTCCACAATATCCAGCCGAACTCTACAGATTCAAAGGAAGGAGAAGTGAAAATACATAGCAAAATTCTTCTCTTATTTCAAATAAAATGGAATCTGTAAATATTTAAAGGTGGTTATCGTTTAAAGAATCCTCAAAAGGAAACCGAGCATCGGAAAATATTCCGGAATATCATGCGGTGAAACTTTTTGAGTAGCAAGAGAAAAACAAAACTGAAGCTCGAAGAGATAACATTTTAATTTTTTATTTATTTTAATAAATTTTATGAGGACGAAAAAAATCATTTTTCTTTTTTAATGAAAATGTGGGTCATTGTGAAAGAACGTGTTTTAAAGAAGGAGCAAATAAACTTTTGAAAATTTGAGTAATTCTTCAGAATCCTGGTTGAAAAAAAATTGAAATTATTAAAATTCGCAAGAATGAAATTAGATTAATTTTGTTCGAATAATTTAACATCAGAAAAATGTAATATGGCTATTGATGTCCTATTCCTCTTCTAATTTCGATTTAAGGGATACAAAACGACGTCACAGCTAGTATCATCGAATAAAAGTGTTTCATAATGATTGACTTACATTGGGTGTGGAGATAATTATGGCTGAGTGAAACAAATTTTATTCATAAATTAATGATTATTTATATTTTCCCTAGCTGTTATTAACTCCTGGTAGCAAATAAAATATTTAAGGAAGTCTTTAGCTGAATATAATTTTGGAGGTTTTCCAGTTAAATATTCTGCAGTTCGCGGATATGTGATATCGGTACCATGGACTGCGAAATTAATCTTCGAGGCTGATGGGAAGAAAAGGACTTCTAGGGAGAAAAAGAAAGTGCAACATCTGTGTTGCCATGTGCAGTATACCACTTTTCTTACTACGTCGATATCGACATACAGGGTTCAAAATGACTAGAGCTCGAGAGTCGATGTTGGAGGTCGATGAAAAAATATAAATTAAATTTTTTAACACAGCACTTAATAAAGAAAGAAAGTCAGAGTACTGCACATAGCAACACAGTGTTGAAAGCGAGTGGTTCTCGTGTATATCAAGGGAGATAATAAGCTGCTGTAAATTCAATCTGAAGTCACTTCGATCAACTCATTTCTGATTGGTCTTCCCTCCGTGCCCTAAAAGATGTCCTTTTTCTTGTTCCTTTTCCTCAGCCCTGAATATCAATTTAATGGACGATATTCCATACAAATATGGGGAAAGGGCAATCAGCGAGCTCCACATATTTTCTGCCTAACTTTTGGCGTTTCGACATTCAGTTTTCAAATATAAGTTTCACCTTTTCTCATAATTATTCGCTATTGCTACATTATAATCCAGCAATATATCTGAAAGTATCCGGTTTTAGTTTCAGTGACTGAAAGTGATTACAAATTATTATGATAGTTCAATTAATAATTAAGACGTTTTCAAATGAGCATCTATTAACTCAATATTGTTTTCAAATCTGAGTGAGAACCGTACACATAAAATACCTCATCCTCAATGATAAATATCTCCTATCTATAGCTTATGCACGGGTTTACCACCCCAAAATTATCATCAATTCGGAGATTTCAGCATTCAACACGGAAAATTTCAAACATTTTAAGGACAGGTTTCGGTTCCCCTTCACATTGAATATAGGACTGTATTTTATGCATTAAATACCGACAGCTCTGGCATTATTTTTGGTCCTTGCTATCAAATTTTAATTTCCCCGTAAATAAATATGAATGTTGACCTGGAAACTTTGTTCTCTCAACCAGAAGATGCCTCCTTAATCCAAGAAATTTCGAGTCAAACCAGGAAAGGTGACTTCTTTTACTTTTCTATTAGTGAAAGATTAAGGCGATGCTGTTGAATTTGATCAAACTTGTGTACTTTGTTGCAAATTTTGTCAAATTAGACGAAGCGTCAATTCATTATGTGGTCTTCTAAATGCGCTTGTAAATATACAATACAGCATTTGGGAGTATAAAAGCACCATTGTTCGTATGTTGAAATTTAGTTCGCATCCCGAGCTCATAATGGAGTACGAAAAAAGTTTGCATGTCGAAAAATTCGTATATTGAGCGGTTTTTAAGTCAAGGTACCACTGTTTACTGTAAATTATATAATATACCATTTATGCACAACATAAAATTTACTATTTGCCTCAAATGAAAGAAATGTATGTGTAGGTATAAGTTGTCTTTACCCGATGAGCGAGGTCTGATATGACCCAAATCAGAAACTTAAGAGTTTTCACAGTCAGAAGAGAATTAGATGATTTCCTAGAAACAATATAGCGAGAAAAAAATCGGTATATATGTACGTATATGAAACGTGAAAGTGTTGAGATATATTTGAGAAAGAAACAAAGGAAGATGTGTAGTCAAGTTTGACCCCACTAGCACGTTAAAGGCTTAGTACTGCAGGGCCTTCTTTATGAATGATGAAGCCTCTGACCTCTTTTTAATTCATAATTACTAACCTGTTTATAATAACATAGTCTAAATGCTCATAACTTGGCTACAAGATAATCTTTTCTTCAAACAAAAAACACAACAACCATCCAAGTTACGCAAAATACGAAATTATCAGAAAACGGTAATGTGCCGAAGTTGAGGCGAACGTCTTTTATACTAAATGACCGACAGAAAAAACGTTTCCAGGTTTTTCTTTTGTTATCATGGGTCGCATTTTCCCTTGGAATGGTTGTTTTCAGACTTCTTTGTGGTCCACTGGACTTCCAACCAGGTCATTTCAATGGAGGACAAGGCGAACCCGGCCATCATTAGCCATTATTTCCAATAGAGTGCATTATCACCTTTGATAAAGCAGTCAGCGACGGAACGATGACGGAAACCACGAATTTCTCTATTAGATTGACATTTAAATTCGACAAAGACCTCGCGCGTTAATATTCTCCGGCGGTCTCCATTTATTCCTTCCGGTCAATATATTTTGGATTTATTCAAACCTGTTTTGAGTTTTGATACATTTTAACATATGGTGGCGGCTTTTACATACTCTGACTAATGACTTCGGACATAATGTCGATGGAAAAGATTAATGTGTTTTTGGTGACCAGTATTTGGGAGTAGAGTTTTTCAGGGCGTCATACTCAAGCATATCGGCTGTCAGAGCAATGTCATTATCTTCCATATCTTTTAATCCGATTATAAGTTTCCTTTGAGGGTAAAGGTATCGACTTCACGAAAAGTTATAATATGATGCTTTCGTAGGTACTTCTGGTTAGGTCAGTCTACGGGTTCCTGAAAGACTAAGCTATAGAATAAAAGGAAACGCTTGTCGCTAGAGTATGCCATTTCGTTATTGGTCTCTCTTATTTCTAAAAGAAATTATTCAGGGTTCAAGTAGTTATTAAATTAATCAGCTAATCACCTTGCAGTTATAAAGGGGAGGTTTTTTTGTTTTTTTTTTTAATTTTTATTCTTACCGTTTTCTAGAAACAGTCCTGATAACTGAAATTTTCATAGACTTTGGCTGGAGATGCTAAAGCCATGAGGTAGTAATAGGCAGTAAGAAAATGCTTTAAAAAGGGTTCAAGTAATATTGTTTACTGATGTTTGCCTAAGCATGATCTTATATCAATTATAAATAGATAGAATGGAAATGGAGAAACTTTGCATGCTTTAAGCCCGATGATGCTAACCCAAAAGCGAAACTAGTCGAGAAATGAAAATCCTGTGGAAAGAATACGAAGTTTCTCCCCTTTCATTCAGATGGCTTTCCAAAAAGTAACGCCTCGCCATTTTGAATTTAATGAATTGATTACCCTTTGCTATACTTAAGACATTATTTCAAAGCAACCACAGCTCAGAGGTAAACCAAAATTGTACGCAATGCTGTCAATTTAGGTGCCAGTAAAGTGCCCTGATTGATTACTTAACTCCTCCAGTATTAGCTATCTAAAGTTTTAGAAAAGGAATGAGGCAACTGGGCAATAATGGGAATGGAATAGTTCACTCTTGCTTTCCTCTCTGCACCTGAATGCTGAGTAGAAAAAATCCACAGCAATAAGTGTTGCATAGTGACTCAAAGAATTGCACTTTTAATAATAATCAATGAGAATCGATCGATATTGATGCCAATTTATATTTATCATCATTTATATCATTTATACCTCTATAACTTTCGTATTTCAATAGATATGGCAGACGCAAAAGTAAATAAAAGATAAGCTTTCCTCTATCCTCATCCATAAAGATAATGCAAAACATTCCATTCATCTATTTATGTTGGAAAGATATAACGCAATGCATAAGACATAAACTAATGATACAGAAACCGAGGAACCGAAATTTCTTCTAAAATACTGATCATAAAGGAGAAAAACATAGTAATATCCGCAAGATTTAATTGAAAAACGATCGGTTTGGTCCAAATCGTCATTAACAGGTACATGTTTAAGAAATGAAAGTACTTATATACACTCGGAAATTTTTCTGAAAAACCGGTCATGATCATAATATTTTATTTATCCATAAAGTCCGAATTAAACAAATGTAAAGAATAGTATCGTCATGATTACTCTGAATTTTGTGTTTTTCACGTGAATTTTCATTGTGTTTAGATTAATGATGACTAAAATAGATAAATGATGAATAAATGTAATTATTACGTCTGTCTGATTTCCTCCTTTTGCGATTTTTCGTGATTCCTTTTAAATTTCAGTTTGGATCGCTTATCGATCAAGCGTCAAGCCTGAGTTACTTGACTTGTCCATTGTCTGACAACTATTCAAGTAACTGAATTACTCGAACTGTCGAAAGCGATTGTCCCCGAGCTAGGAAAACGTGATAGAGACTATCATGTCGATCAGAATATGGTGGAGCCAGAAACACGTCCAAATCGCATTTCTTGAAGGAGACAAGTTGGTTTGCATAAGACAGAAGTGCAATTACCATTCTTCTTCAAATGACAGTAAAGGATAGAACCGCGAACCACAAATTAGATCTATATGAGAGATGGGGAAGGAAAGTTTACCTAAATACTTAGATCGCATCCTTAATAAAAATAATACATATTTAACCTATCACAAAATAAATATACATGACACAATAAATTTGGCATTAGTATATGAAAGACAGGACGAAATTATTAAAAGCAGTTATTATTTTAAAAGAAAGGAAAAATACTATGTAAAAGAAAATTATAAGCAAGATTAATTTGAAGAAATAATATTAAAATATCAGTGATTCCAGATTGATGCCTCGCTTGAAGTTTCCGTTTTACTCCTTGACAAGGGGTATCTATAATAGAAACTTACTATTATAGAAGTGGGAAGATCTTCTCTAGGTATGTATGTAGGTCAATTTCCTTATAAAGTCGTTTCAAATTAACTTTTAAAATGTCATTCTGTCGTGATAAATGAAGTAGATGTACATTGATCGAGGAGAAACTTCACAATCTGATTTTAATTCTCACTCTTGTCAGATCCTAAGCAAATATTTATTACCCCCTAAGCCTTCTCTTGCCGGATACGTCAGTAGTCCTTGATCTCTTAGAGGCAAATATAAGGCACTTTTTTCATGATCAATGTACCGCTAAGATAGTTCATATATCATCTTGAAAGCCGAGAAATTAGGGGATAATGAAGTAAACCTGTAAGATTTATACTTTCTTTGCAAATGTTTTGGCTTAACAGCCAGTGAATATTTAGAACATAAAGGGGAATCAGTCCTGCGTTTCAGAATTTGAATTTTCAGAATGATAAGTAAATTTGACCTTGTCATAAGGAAATGACCAAGGACGCCACGAACTGCAAAATGTAGAGCTGAAGCGATGACACAGATTTAGTGTTTATGTATCAAAAAATAGATAACTTGTATAGTAGGAAATATCAAAGGGCTTATAAAACTTCGTTAGGTATCATTTTTTCTCCATGGAAAGAAATGGAAGCATTAGTTTTCTCGACAGTTTATGAAATGTTTGAACTCACTACCACCGAGATCTACCTCTGGCATTCTCAATCATTGCAATACCTCCCCAAATTCACGCAAAATTTAATACAAGAAATTGGAGGGCTGATGATTTCTGTAAAATAATGTTGACCTCTGTATCAAGAAATCGTGAGACTTAATAAATTCATTAAGATACAGAAAGAGAAGTATTTAACCGAAGACAATGAAAATTTTTTTATCTATTTATTATTTGACATCAAAATTTATAACGCATAAAATGTAGGAGACATCATTCTCGAGCAGAAAAAAATCCTTTTTAAGTAAGGTAAGGAGAAAATATGATGGAAAAAATGGTCATTATTAGTTGAAATAGCCTTTGGCGAGCACAATGAATAGTTACTTAAGAGATTCCCGTGTATTTAATTGCTCTTACTAATGCGGTAGAATACCACAACCATAGTGTAGCTAAATATCAGCTTTGAGCTGCATATATCTTGAAAGTTCATTACTAATTGCCAATTTTTGGTTAGACAAAAATGAACAACAAATCTAAACACCAAAGCAGCTCTATTCTAAGCGACACACTTAAACCGTAGATTTCGAATTCCCATTTACTGCGTGAAGGATATAGTTAAGAACGAATGTACGTGCTTGTATCTCTTTCTTTTACTTCTCCATCCCGCCTTTACATGCCAATCGCATTCCGCGTGAGAGTAGCTCGTCGATTGCATTCTCTTGTGCTTTAGGTGTGAATAGGAAATGAAATTTACGGCACATGTCACGCGGTGCAGAGAAAGGCGGTGGAAATGTGCCTGTCACGTAGTTAAATCGAATGTCGAAGCTCGATAAATTCAGGTCGGGATGGGAAATAATGGAAGGCAATAATCGTCGATACGTCTCGATTGCAGATCTCCATTATCTATGCGCGATCTTAACAAATCTTTTGAGCAGTCCAGCACTGAGTCTTGTCACTAAATTTCCGAGTTAATGGCGATTCTCTTAGCAAGTACCGTGACTGCATAGGACGCTCTCTCGTTTCTTAGATCTTAGAAAGCTTGAGTCTAAGCAAAATGAGGTAATCTTTTTGTATTTTCCAATTAAATCACCAAAGATATTATTGAAAACAGTAATGAAGATACGGATGGAAAACTGATGCCACAAAAATAGATAGGTTGGAAGCTTTAAGAAGTTCGCTTTATTTTAAAGTTCTGCTACTTCAAAGAAAATACCCCTCAAATACTAAATAATGATAAATACTTTATGATGGTACGCTAGGAATTACAATTTGTGAGTCGTGACTTACAATTAAATACACGTATATCGCAAAAGGATCATTGGCAATTACTGGTAACGCTCTTTGGTTATCCTTGAGTAAAGACTCAAAACTGCTCACTGAGGATTGGCATGGTGACATCGAAGTTAATCTAAACCTGATTTCAGTTATGAATATTGAAATGTATTATAACTCTTTATGCTTTTAGCGGAAAAGCTCAACCTGTCATACTTTGACCTCTGGTTTCAAGATTTACATTTCCAAGTAGAGAATATCGTTCCGCAACCTTTTACGTCGGCGGATACATCGGTAAAGACTTATGGTGAAGGGGATTAGATTGTTTAAATTCGTACGCAATTTCAACTCTTAAGCCATTTCAATTCTTGAATTTCGTTTTTTAAATTCAGTTCAACTTATCACCTGAATATGATGTTGCCGGTTATGATCGAAAAAAAGCAAAAAAACCTCTTAAAGTCTCAGGTATGTCTCATCTTGCGTTTAGTGAAAGCGGTTCCGGGTTCAACTCCCTGTTAAGATCCTAAATGTGAGAAATGATTACCTGAGCAGTAGAAGCAATTGGAGCAATACTACTACTACTACTAATTATGTTCTATCTTGGTTATTGTGAGATTCACATGAGCTATTGGTTGTGAATTCTTCTAAGTTATCAAAAAAATGGAAATTTACTAATATCCTTCTAATGAATTTAAAATATCATAAAAAATAAATGTTCAAGACATTGGGCCTAATAGGCTATCACATTGGAAAAATAGGTTAAAAAACAATTAATTAAGCTCTTAAAACTTAATTCCTGTTACCTTTTGCGAATAATGAATATAACTAACCAATAATGAATATAACTAAGCAACAGTAGATCCAAGATGCAATATCTCGACTTTGCGAATGTAACTAAAACCCCAGAAGCACAATTTTTTTCCAAGATAGTCTTAGTACAATTCTGCTACATTAAACTAATAAAATTGCGTTTATCGCTGTTCACCGTTATTTACTTTAACTTGATTTTTAAAGACTATGCATCGGCTAGTATTATGCAAAAATTTACGTATCCATCCTCTCGGACAAATTCGGGAAATTAAAACTTCGTGGGAGTGAATCAATCGCAAATATAAGAAGAATATGCGATTCCGTTTCTTAAAGGCTTCAAGGTAATTTAGAATCGGTCGTTGACTTCGTTGTCTTTTGTTGGTGAAGGATTTGCGTCATTGGCCAAACGGCTTACGTGCCGACACTCGTGTCCTTGGAATCGCCCAAGAATTCTTAACATCAATGGATTTGCTGTTCGTAAAGTGAGTTCTTAGAGAGGGTAGAGGAACAGACACTGATTTCGGACGACGAGTGCTATATGGCTTATTTCAATATTGAGAAAATCTTGCTTGCGAAACTACTAGGTCCTCGTCAATGATAAGAACTATTGCTTCATGTGAGTGGAATATAGGTACATTTTTCTTTATGTTATTGAAGAGTGTAGAGAGCGATGAAATTGATATTGGATAAAGAAAACAGCATGAAATAAGCAATTGGAACTGAATTATTAATCAGAAAAGATAGAGATGCCTAGAATGATTTTCAATGAAGGAGAGTAATAAATCATTTTTTGACAGTAATTACTTAAATGATTCATGCATTGTAGTTGAAACCTCTATAGCAGTAAATATCAAGGAACTGTTTTCGGTAAAATAGTCAAAGATTTTAAAATTTGATCATTAATATAAAGTTATAAATGTCATACCAACACTATTTCGAAGAATAAAACTGAATGTAATTGTAAATCTGTATATGGATATATAGTTAGATGGTAGAAGAATAGGTAACTTCAACCGAAACTGTAAAACGCTTCAATTCAATCATCAGAATATCAATACATTCATAACGACACCAAAAACGCGTATGAATCTGAAACAATCACGGAGAAATTTTATTACTAGGACATGCAGAATTTAATCCTTCAAAATATGGTGAGAAATTTCTTTCGCATGTTTCTTTCATTTTTAACTAGCTAGATGTTTATCAGTAATCCACCATAAATATCACACTCACCGTAATCTACAGGCAATAAGGCTCAGTTATAGTAAAAGCCATTTACCTGAGTTATCGATAACGAATTCTATTAGTTGCACTAAACGAAAATTGTTTTTAAGGAAAAGGAGTGTTAAAGCTCGTAATTTTCAGAATGTTTCATCATGTGGAGGAAGATTCGCTATAATTATGAGACTTCTTGAGAAGTAAAGGATTTCTCATGATAAACTATGAAATTCTACCGCTAAATTTTCATATCTGTTAGATGACCCTTTTATAACCGTGGTGGGTAGGTTCGGATTATAAGGGATGTTATTAAATCAGAACATTCGCCATTAAGGACGTCAGATTTTGAAATAAGGTTTCCTGTGCTCCCACAGTTACACCAATATAAAAAATACGACTACCGATTCAAAACTATCACTCATGAGCACAACAAATTACATAGTTTTACTCTGAGATACTAAATTTCTTGGATAGTTTCGGATTGCTGTTTTTACAATAAAGAGTGTGTTTGGTGTGGTTGATGATAAAAATGTAGATTAGGAGGAGAAGGGAAGTTGTAAGAAACAACAATAAAACAGGAATTTTATACTTGTATTTCACAGCTACTCGAAGACTGAGAGGATTTTGAATGAGAGGAAATGAAGAAAAGGCGAGTGTGAGGTAGCACTCAAAAAACCGTGGAAGGGGGCCATAAAAATTTACGCCACAGGAAATAAATTTATGGCGCCGGTGAATTTTAAATACTTGGGATGCATCCCTCGTAAATGATCAAGAGAGAGATTGGGGAAGGAAAAGTCACTCTACAGTTAAGTAAAATACGAAGGCAAGCGGAGAAAAATGAGGGAAATACTGAGGTTAATCGTCAGTCTGCTTGAAATTACCTGTATGAACGAAAACGAATTTTATCTCGAGACTAAATATATGAAAGAAAATTCCAGGGGAATTATCTGATTGTCGAAATATGCCATCTCCATCACACAGTCTCGAAATGCTCATACTTTGATGAGTAGCAATGATTAGAATGTGGCCATGAATATTTTATATTAATTTAAAATAAGACTGATATGATAGGCTGTTATTATAATGATAAAAATATCTAATTATGTGTGGTCTTCACTTCCAGTTAAAATAAACTCGTTGATTTCTCAACTAAAACATTCCGTCGTTTGAGTTCTTCAGCTTTTTGTGCAATATTTTTGTAGTGGGAGTACATATTTGTAGCAGGTGGATCCGCGCCAAAATCAATATTATCTGTTTAGCAAATTAATTGCTAACTTATAGCAATTGTTCTAAGAAATTATTAAACCTTAATTAAGATAGGTAATTCGCTAACGACACTTTTAATTTAAATATCTTGCTAGATACTTACATGTTACATTTTCCCAATATGTTCAGCTACTAGTGAAAGAAAATTATAATATCGATATCAGCATGGTAGACTACATTTTCGAACATTTTTGAATTTTATGCAAAGGTCTACAAGAGTGATATTGGTAAAAAGTAGTAGTGTTGTCATAAGTGCTTCGAGGCTACTGTCATTCGCACATTTGGGCTTCCACCGGAAATCGAATCGCTTTCAACTAAGTCGATCGCGCTATTCACTTTACTGTCCGGGATATTTGTAAAAAACTTTCGAACTTGCAATGAATCGCGTGAGTATATTTTAAATTTATTAATATTTTCTAACGGCAAATAGGCATCTAGTCTGATGAAATTCATTGGAGGGGCAAATAGAACAAAATCCCTGCCTGGCATTCTCCTTCGTTCAAAAGTTATTTAACAAAAATACCATTAAAACAATATCAACAATACTACGATACGATTTACATGTTCAAATTCTGTAAATAATAGCTCATAAATTATAGTTAATACCAAATAAAAAACTAGTACAAGTTTTATAAAAAATATACAAAACATGTATATCATGCATAGTATATTTGAGTATAACATGTATACCTACATACAAAATTACATTATACAATTTCACTTACAACTTTCAACCTTCTTTTAAGTTTAACTTAAACATTTTTGAATGTTTCGAACAAGAACGAGAAGTTCTTCGGGTAAGTCATTCCATTTCCTGTACCTTTATTATATTATTATATTTATTGAAAAACGAATATCTTTTGCAACATCCGTTTACTTTTCGCATTCCTTTATTTTTAATCCTTAATACCACAGCCAGAAGAACTGGTTTCTCTGCCATCTCGTATCCGTTCTTTCAACGTAGAAAATAAATTTCAGAACACTTCGCTGTGTGGATTCTCCAAAATAAGAGGACAGGTGACATGATCAACTGACCTACGATTTTCATAAAGCCATTTATAAATGAATCCGGAAAACATTTAGTATCGCTTCCGTTTGCTCAGGAATAGTTTGCAAATATCGCAGACGGTAGGATAACATCAAACCAAATATTTCACATCCAACTGCGGTAAATGTTTGCTTGTGGCAGGCACCACAAGAACCGCCCACGCAGAGGAAGGCGGAAGAGACGCTGGTGAAAGACACGGGATTTGGGAAAGAGAGAACGAGTTTGAAGAAGTCGTTTATGTCGATCGACAGAGGGGAACTGGTACAAGGAGGTGGTCCATCTAGGGAGAGCAAAGGATGGAGATAAATCCGAAGGTGATGACACATATCTCGATATCAGCTACTGATCGAAATATGCAAATGAGAGAATGGCTTCCAAGATATGGCGTCCCACTTCCTTAAATATGTGTCTAGCACAATCTTGATAGGATAAAAACCCTAAATTATGATACATAAGAGATAAATACATCGGGTAATTATATCTGATGATTATCATTAATACACACGTATCAATCACGCCATTCTCTTCCGGGATGAAACAGTTATTCTCCTCGTTTTTTTATAATCTTATCCTATCTTTGATGCATCTTTCGTTTCAGACACAATCCCTCATCATTTCATAGACTTCCTTCACTCTCCAAGTCTCCTTTCCTCAGTGTTGAGCATATCTTTCCTCCAGCATCTCATTCACCCACGTTTACCACAAACAGAGTTGTTTATTCTGGGAGTTTCCTGAAGATTTCCTTACGATCAATGAAATGCATTGCTTAAGACATTTGTTTGTATTTGCATTTCACTTGATTTTCTTCACTGAGCCACCCATTTGTATTTCAGCTGGTTTCAGTGGAACGCTCTAAATCGGCCAAATTCCCGGAAGGATATTAATCATAAATTCACCACCTTTACCCTTCTTTTCCATCCTCAACTCCCTTTAGAAAAATTTAGATTCTCTTTCTGTAACATCTTAATTATTCTATTTTCTTCCAACATTTCATTCATGTGTCAAAACACACATAAGGCATCCCTTTCGTGTTGGTAATCCTCTATAAATCCCAACTAATCCCCCTCTATTAATCCAAATTCATTCATATCTCATTCATCACTGTCTCTTACTCTAGAGCAAGAGTTACCAACTTAGAGCAAAAAGCTGTTCGAGGGGCACGGTGATATCGTGCAATTAAAGTATTCTAAAATTATGTTTTTACATATTATTTCCAGGTTATATCACAGTGATACAGTTCAACTACTTTTACCTGCCATTTCATGCTGGTTCTTGGGTTACCTGTAAAGTTTATTGCTATTTAGAACGAACTTGGGGTACAGGATGGTTTATTTTAAAGCCAAACAGAACGAGAAACAAAAACGTTACACAAACCTGCTCTAGAGCCCTCGTCTTATGGTCTACAATGATAATGGTCGCATTATGTGTTATGTTATGATGATGGTGATCACCGTCATGGTATGACGAAATTTTAGTCGGAGGATCACAAAAATCGAACATTCCTAGCCTGTGCACATAAGTAATAAGAGAGATCAGCAGAAATATTAAATAAGGTATCTGCTAAATGTCTAGGACGTGTGTCTTCAGTCACTCTTGCAATCACAAATTCGCTATTGAATTCGAGAACTCCGCAAGAGATGATCGATCAACGTTTATAGAAAACGTAACACAATGGGATTTATTTATTCGGGATAGTAATCTGAATGAAGAACTTTTAGGAGAAACAATGGACACATAAGGAAACTTAACGCTCGCAAAATTATTTATAATACGATTATAACCTTAATATTCACTTTCATCACTATTGCACGCGAAATATTCATGCTAATTGTAGGACAAAAAAGTTTTCGCTGAAATGGGGTTATGCAGAACAATGGATGAGTGGTAAGCTCGAGCGTTGAACTCTCCGTCATCCGCCATTTTTTGCATCTTGGGGTAGTCCTATAAACATGTCTCTCACAGCCAAATAAAGAGAAACCCGGACTCAAAAAAATCTGAACCGGAAAAAAACCCGTCCGTTTTGTTTCTAAGGGGTTATAATTTCGCCCTACGGCTTTCCATAACACAATACAAAAGGAGTTTCTCCATTCCTCTCGACCAGTTGCGCCTTCACATTGTGAGAGGGGACTTCGGGAAGTGGCCGAGGGATCAGAAGACGCTACAAAAGGAATGCTTAAGTCTTCAGAATGGAAATGGAATATAAAAAACGAGAACCCAGGCGAGTGACGCACACGGGGAAAGATGGGGAGGAAAAGAGAAAGATAGGGATTGGTGAATTTCCGCCATAAAGGAGTAGCAAGGCCTCTGAAGTATTGTCTGCAACATGACAGAAGTAAGGGGAAAATTTACAAAACATGCGTCGTAAAATGTACTTGAATCTGGTAAAGATATCTACGATTCTTACATGGAAGTTACCACGCTGGTACTCAAGAATATATCACAAGCCCCTGTGTAAGCATTCTAGTCAGCATTTCATCACAGTATTTTTTCAAAAGTAGTTCTATTACATCTTGAGGATAGGAAAAGATGCCTAATTTCTGTACATCACGGTGGAAATGAATTTTCTACATAAATTTAAACAGCAGCAATACGCAGACATTTTATTAGTCTCCGGCTAATTTCATAATAGAATCCTGTTTTTTTTATATTTCATAAAAGCATCCTGGTTTGATACCGTATATAAATAAAGTTTGAGGATCAATTTAATTTTACGATAAAAATAATCGTATATGTAATAATCGTACGTGTAATACGTAGCAAATAACGCACATTTTTTGCGGTTTAAACACAATGAAGCTTCCATTTTAAATTCTTTACAGGTGTAAAATATCTAACATATAACATTATAATAATAACACTATAATAAAAGTGAACACATCTTCTCTTCTCTCTCTCTTTGTTCCAGGAGGACGGTCGTCAATTTTAATTCAAAATTGAATATGACGTAGAAATATTTTATTTCTTGGTAATAATTAGAAAAGAATCACTAAAAAATAATTCGTAAAAACTATTAAATAACTTACGAATGTCATTAATAACGAATGATTTTTGATTATAAAATATTTCTTAGCTAAACAATCGACGAAAATGAGAAAAACCATAGTTTCGACTGTGTGATTCTCTTGAAATATTGTCCTAATTTAACTTTCTAAATAAAATCTAATACGGTTAAGTTCATAAGAAAGGAATAAATGAAAAAATGGTTTACTTTTCGACTAAGAAGGTCACCAAATCGATATAAAAAATATACTAACAGTAAGAACAAATATGCAAGGATAAGAGCTTAATTCTCACCGTAAAGAGGTGGCCCATTTCCTGTAACAAGAGCGACAGTCTATGAAAAAGTACTGTGGAATACGATTCTTCAGCTTCCACTTCGAGTAGAGATATCCAGACAAGATATTACTTAGGCCAGAAAATAGAGATGTTAACGATGTGTAGCTCACGAGTTTGCTTCCATACGGGGAATTCCGAGCGTTCACTCCATCTATCATCCATCTTATAAGGACAGTATTCTCCTTTACTTATCTTCGGAAACATTTCAGCTCAAAACTCGCCTAGTCGTGAGCTCATACTAGAGGTAGGGCAGAGACGGATCTTTATCGTCATCGCTGGAAATGCAGCCGAAGAGATAATAATGTATTTGCGTAGGTTGGAATCGAGATAGCGAATCCTTCTCTTTGGCTGGCATTCTGCGTCAGAACGCAGGGAAAGCAGAGATCTAGACGTGAGATAGTCACGTCCAGGAGTCGGAAGTTACGCCTGACGAAGATCCATCGCAGCGGGAACAAGATCTCGAGATTTTGCAGGGGTGCATGTTTCGGGGCAATTATTTTTCTCGTAGCCGAAGCATTGCGAAGTACCCTCATACGCCTTTTTTGGGTTTAAATCCCCTGGCACCTGTCGCGGAATGGGAAACATTTTTGCGAGATTTCCTGTGTGCTTTTAATAGAGGATTTATGGAGCATCTTGTACCAGAAGAGTCAGGTACACACGTGAAGGATAAGTTAGAGCTTCTTAATGACCGAGAAAGCGTGTTTATTGGGATTTTATGAAAATTATAATCAGTGATAATGACTGAGGCAATTCAATTCGCGACGCTGCAAGGTTATTTCAGTAATAAAATTTCAACCACCAATGATTCAGGTTCATATTATCAAATTATGCATGATTATGAAGAAATTTCAAACGTATACTAAGAATTTCTAAACTGATTAATCTGCAAAGTAGTTGTAAAAACAATTATATAAATTTTTTTCTTCCATGAGTTCTATGATTGAACATCCTTGAAATTTTGACAGCAGCTTTGTAGTGAGTCACGTTAAAGGTACACAATACTAGCAACTGACACTAAAATATTATCATTAGAATTTTACAAAGAAAATAATAAATCAATAAGACAGCTATCTAATGTGAAATCTGTCTAAATAAGAATTCCTAAAAATACCTCATACCATAAACTAAATAAGAATTCCTCCTGGAATCTATGCTACGTAAACGGAGTTCAAAGATTACAAACGAAGTGCCTCTCGAGGAATAACTCCTCAGAAGTGTTAAAACATTGAAAGGAAGGAAACAAATATTAACTCAAATGAATAAATAACTCGAAGAAATAGTAAATGTTGACAGGTTATGACAAATATTGAAATAAAACTTAACAGCTGGCGGGCATAGGCAGAGATCAAACATTTTAGTTTGAGGTCTTCCTAGGATGTGGTGAAGCATAACTCTTCTAACATAGAATAAGAGAATTTAGGAGATCCCCACTTCTAGGAGATTTCTAGTGTGGATATAGAGGGCTTGCGAAAGATAGAAAATACCGTAAAATAATATGGATACGATCAGCCTACAGTGAAAGCTATGAGAAAGCAGATAGATGTGAATTTTAGAGGGAAGTCTACAAAGGAAAAGCGACTTCCAACTGATAAGAAATAATAATTAAATTAATTAATAGGGATAATCGTAAATCACGTTGAATATTGAGATATGCAATCTTATATATGCAAAGTACCATTCAATCATAAATATTACCGTTTTCATTAACTTGTTTGGGTTAAATCCGTAATTTTCTTTTGCCTCATCTTATTGAAGGTTGACGGCGAGACTCAAAGCAAGAAAAACTATTACCTTATTAACTTCATCAACGTGAGAAAAATAATACGATTAAGTTACTAAGTGTCGTGTATTTGAGCAGCAATATCTGAATATACGAGGGTGGTCTGAAAAGTTTCCGACCCCAGATTTTTCAGAAATCTTCAGAAAATTTTCAGAAAACATGTCGAGAAATGGCGAAATGTCGGAGACTTTTCAGACCACCCATGTATATCAACTTACTCTAATTTATCTTCTCAACTTTGTTCATATGATTCATAAATAATAATTGTCAAGTAAGCTACTTTTTACAAATTTGGGCTCCTTTCTCAGAAAGCATTGAATTATTTTCGTAAAATAATGTTGCTAAACTTACAGACGGTAAAGAAGTAATAATGTAAATTCGTGGTAGGATTTCTTATGATATAGTTACCATTGAAAGAAAAATGTGCTCGAAATATCCACGTCTTTTCTCTATTTTCATTACTTAGATAAAATATCAGAGGGTAAATTTTTGATGGACAAATTAAATTAAATAGTGAATTAAATGCCTCAGCTTCAAGAGATGAGCGAATATCTTTCAATTTAAAAATTTGTTGGTGTTATATTACTAAGATATTATAATTAAATTATGCTAATTGAGACAAGGTAGAGCTCAAGGTGATTAAAAAGTAGGTGGATATAAAAGTAAATGGCACGGGTAAATTGGAAAATAACATCTAATACATATATCCGATAGAAATCAAGCTATTGTGGATATAGGGACATCCCCAACCTAAACTTTTTGTAGTCTCTCTAACTCAAGATATATTTTCTTCAAAAATAAATTTATATCAGAAAGATTGAAAAGTCAAAATCACTACCATTTTATTTTTACTTCACACTAAAAAATAGCTTGATTAATATCAGTATTATTCATGGAAGTCTTATTTTGGGCATTGACAATATTGAATAAAAACGACAGAGGAAGAGAAGTAAAAAAGCATCGCAAATATTGGTTCCTAGAAAAACGTTAAATATACACAGGCGTAGAGAGGCCTGAATCGAACTACTTAAAAAAACATTTTCGCTATCCATAAAATGAAAAGTGAACACAATATCATACTCTCTGAGACACTCAGTCTACAGTGATATTTCTACGTTTGCAGAGAAACGCAGATTCTAAAAACCGCCGGTTCCAAACACAGAATGAGGTTTCCGTGTGGGTAACCCAAAAAGTCAAAATTAAATTTAAAATCTATTAGACGGCCGATAGTAGGACACGCATTATGCTCTCGGACCAAAAAAAAGATGAAAGAAAAACGTTCAGGAAGAAAGGAAAGATAACCAGCAGCAATGTCCAGGTGTTCTGAAAAGCTAGGGAGTAGATGTTAGTAATACAAGAGAGTTAATAAGTCTGACTTCTTAGTTCATTTACGGTAGATATTATTTTAATTGTAGATATTATCTTAATTGTAGTCTAACATCTGAAGCGCTTTTAAATTAAATTAAAGACGAATGTACATGGGTGGTCTGAAAAGTTTCCGACATTTCGCCATTTCTCTACATGTTTTCTGAAAATTTTCTGAAGATTTCTGAAAAATCTGAGGTCGGAAACACCTCGTATGTATCTAAATTTTCATTATAGAAGTTATCTTGCTCTAAGCACCATAAAATCTCTCTTTCGGAGATTCATAGCTATGTATTATCTATATCCTTTAGCACTAAGCAGGATCTACTCGTAGATGTATCGAAACGGACGATGACATATGTGCTTCCCGGAGGCTATGAACTTGCGGGTTGCTTGAGGATCCGCCGGAAACTTTAACGACCGTTGGATCTCCTTGGATTAATTATGGACTTCTTTGACGTCATTCCTCTGTTCCGTGAGCGCGCGGCAAGAATTCCCGCTGTTCTTTGTGCTTCCCCTCCCCACTTTAAGACTTCTCACTGTTATTTGCCAATTTTAACGCCTTCCTTTACTTTACTGCCTCCAGCATTGGCCTGTGCACTCAACCATCCGGAGCTTGAGCAAATACAAGCGGGAGAAAACGGCGCCGAGAATAAATTGTTAAGGTTAGCTTTTTTCAAAAGGCGTTCCTTCCTTTCAGTGGTGGAACACTTTTGTAATGTTGGACTGACATAAAAACGCAAATTGCTCCCGAGGCGGTTGTAGATTCCGCTATAATATTAAAAACAAATGACCACTGCCTTATATTCGTTCCTTACTTACTTAACGAATTAACATTTAAAAGGGCATCGGAATGAAATAGAAATCTCGCTAGGGAAACTAGGATGGCAGGTTGTTTGCGAGAATTAAGGACAAGAGAATTTTTACAAAAGCCTGCGAACCATATGGAGACTGGTAACCCTGAGTTGTCGCGTGTCATGTGGTTGCGTGACAAGTTGTTATTATTCTATTGAACATCACGAAAATGTTATAATCAAATTAAATAATTTATATATATTTTTATATTCATATGAAAAATGACGAGCTTAGAGCTCATTTTCCGAGAAACAAGTATTTTAAGATTAGTTTAGTTGCGATGCAGTATTATTACAAGAAGATGCTACGATACTGTTGCTCTCACAGTGAATTTATAGATAGAGCTTGGATTATATCAAAACAACGATTATCAGTAAAATACATCCATATCTAATACCTTATAGATATTTTTTAATTACGCAAACCTTCGCGTCGGGTAAAACAGTAGGTTTAGATTAGTTGAACAGATTGTCATCTACTTTGAACCTATAGAATGGTAGATAGGAATAGAAAACATATAACGTCGATCTCTTCTTTCCGTGATAAATATTCATACATTAAATTTCACTACCGGAATTTCATTCATATCATATGGGCCCAACGTGATCACCTAAGTGTTAAAGGGAATAAAAATTATCAGATTTCGACGGGTTCATCGAATGTAAAGAGTTACACATTCAGTCCTCGAGATGATAATCTAAGAATGAAAAATTAATGCAGTAGACGAAAATGTATAGAAACGATAATAGGTTCAACAGGAATGCTTTTCTAAAATGTAGAACATACATCTTTTCAAGGTTTGAACGGAAAGAAAGTTTGACCAGCACGCATTAATAATTAACATCGCTAAAAATTCGTTTTTAGAGATTGGTTTCTGCGTCAAAAAAGACGGATAGCAGGTAAATTTTTCAAAGCTCGTTGGCTTTAGTATTTGATCCTGACGGATAATTACTAAGGTTATTATTGGGTAGGCGTTAAGAGGGCATTTTAGCGTTGTTTAGGTGAGCTGGTTGAAGAAACTTGTTTGAAATTAGGACAAAACATTCTTAGGAAGATAAGGAATTGAAAATCCTGCTAAGGGTTGGCGGTATATAACGTTAGTCAGAGAAGTTCCATCTGCCTAGATTCAGTGACTGCGAGGTTTGCAATATTTGAAAAATTATATTTCGTCATACGTGCGTTATCTTTATTCATCTTCAGCATTATTTAGGATGTCTGTACTACTTATAAAATTCCATTCGATTGCAAAAATAATAGCAATATACCTTGAAAATTTCTTATCAAAACGATAAACGCAATACCTTATTCATATTACAACTTGGAGGTATTGTTATTTATCTGGTTAAGTTCTACTCATGTCTGATAAGTTTTCAATTAAAGTTTCAGCTATCCAGCAATCATGATACATAAGCTCAATTCCTCTCCATATTCCCAGAGGTATCTCGTTTCAAGTAGACAAATACAGGTATCTTTTTTACTACAACTGCAATTTTACAAATAACGGATGATAAAAATTTATGAAAAAGAAATACTCAATTAAATTAAAGGCTTATACATGAATTATTTCCGGTCATTAACATACGGCGATCACTCTCTATTTCTGATTGAAATTAATGCGTTATTAATTGCCTTCCCCGCATTCAATCCACTTTCTCTGCCGTCGCTTAATTACTTCAATCAAAACCCAGCTTACTTTTTTCATATCACATCTCAGAAGCCTCTTATCATTTCCTCTCTTCTTGTGTTAAAAAATATATGATTTCAAGATACTTTAAATAGTAAATTTGTTCTAAATCATTCAATTCGTTTCTTTTCATTGTAAAATTAACTGAATATCTTAAAGGGTTCATAAAATATATTCAAGTAGTTTAGTCTTCTTAATTTCCAACTGGTTTTACGTAATGCACAAAAGTTGCATAAAGCAGTTGAATAAAGCAGTTGCATAAAGTTTAAGTAGAACGAGGATATCTAGTGTACACTAGTGTAGTCCAGAATGTACATACATACACATGGAAAAAATATTATAAAACTTTTTACGGAATTTAACAAAATTTTCTTTGTAATGAGAAATGCTTACTGAGGATAAATTATTTCTGAAAACATTGTGAAAAATGTATGTATGTTAATGTTCAGATTATATTTTATTTTAAGACTCTTAGATTTGCTTTACTCTTTTGGCCAATCTGATAGTGCGAGAAAAATGAGAAATCTATTCACTTGAGGAATACAGCTATTTCTTGTTGGCGATACACAACAGTAACAAATGAGGGTGAGAGACTTGTATTACATGCACCTCCAACAAAAGCCGGAAGGCGGCTAGCAGGATGTATATGTAGACGTTTATGTAGAAATAAATTTAAATAATTGTGATTCTGTTTTCCAATTTGCTAGTTAGGAAAAAGAAAGCCTTTGAGGAGTGACTTTTGAAACAAATAAAATCGATACACTTTGTGTTCCAAATCACATAACTAGTAAGCGATGACTGCTGATCATATCCATCCTTCAGAATTTTAAAGCTGCATAAATCCCTAGTTCGCAAGTAAGCAGTTTGGTCTCTGTTTGAGCGCGTAAATTTCATATTTGGGATCTTTTCTTCAGAGATAATCAGACTTTTAAAGTCTACTTTTAGATTCTTTCGTAGAAGGTTTTCCAGTTATAGTTTTATATATAACTATAACTGGAAAACCTTCTTTGAGTCCCTAACCTTTTGAAATTTTTCCCAACTTAGGTCTTGGATCATAATAGTGAAGCTTTCTGTCTTTACTGTGTTTCTAGAACGAGCCTTGCTGGTCTTCTCTGTACATTATCTAATTTTTACTTTAGTAGCCTAATTTTCCATTCGCATAAGTGAAACGGTAGCATAAAATTTTACCGAATTAAAATAGTAACTTTAAGAATTTTATCTCATAGCTCTTCTAGAATTTAACCAAGTTATATTCGCTGTTTTCGCAACGATAGTACTAAGAGTAGGTTGAACTAAAAATTGAAAACATTTTTCTAGTTGTTGAAAAATGCTTTTAAAAGGGATAGGTTTATAAATACATCTAATAAAATAAAGGGGTTGAAGGGGACACATTAAGAGGCGAAATTCCAAAATCTTCCATGACCACACGTAAGGAAAATGGATGGGCGATTCCCTGACTTGTTTGGCATAGATAGGTGTCTTACGACTGGAGCTAACGCACAAGTAATCCGAGCATGATGTGAACAGAGCCATTAAAGAGAGAAAGAGCCTCAAAAACCAGCTGTGCTCAGAGTGATTTATTGCACAGATAGGAGAGATGCATCGTTCGGGCACCTGCTGCTTCAATCCCTATCATGCAATGTAAAGAGGTAATTGACCGCTGAAATGGAGAGTTTTCTTCATGGAAACGTCAGAAAGTGTAGTAATCGAACAATAGGATTATTACAAAATAAGGGAAATTTTCGCTTGGGAGATTTTCGATTTCTTAGGAAATTCTTAGCAATACATTACAGTGATAATAATGCACTGATGCAGGACAGGAAAGAATAACCGATGGAATGGGATTAATTACACATTGAATATTGTAGTTCTCCTAAGTCTTGCTGAGCAGGATTCGCTTTTTTGCTTTATATATAGTAGTAGCATTGTTAAAGGTGTTTCGCCAGCTGAGAAGATTTTGCATACAGGCTTTCGCCAAGAATCGAACCTGAGACCGCTTTCACCAAAGGTGAACGCGCTACCATTTCTATCCAGTAATTCCGCTTTTTATGTAAGTATGTACACTATAATTGGTGAATAATTAATAGCAATTCATAAGCATATTTGGTACAATGTACATAATAAATAATAGAGTCTAGAATTGTTATTTCATTTCATCATTATTATACAGTAAAGTCATTTAGAGGATAAATGAATCAATGGAAATCAAATTTTTCCAGAGACTATATTCTGTTGTGATAAACTTTCCAAAAATCCACAGAGCGAAAACGGCAACTAATTCTGACGCATGAACGCCAAATTAACTAATTTGTTAATGATACCTAGACGACGAAAACAGTAAATTTGGCACTTTGAATGTCAAAGTTAAAGCCTCTGTTTTTCTGATTCCCATTCAACAATCAAGAAGAATTAGGAGAAATTTAAGAATTCTCAGCCCAATTTAAGGATCCGCTAAAATTATGTAATATTAAAAAGACGTTTATGGATTAATTTTTTGCCACTAAATAGGGAAAAATTCTCTTCGCCAGAAAAAACGTCCTCTCTTTTTCAAATTCCCAGCCTCTGAGCAAAGTAAAGTAACCAGAATTCCGTCTATTTCACCATTAAAAACCTCTATTTTCTCTTTGAGTCGCTGAAATTTATTAACGCTTCTCCTCAACCTCAGGTTTACCTCTACATATCAATTTTACCTTGATTTTACCGATAAAAATCAACTGTTGTTTTTTGCTTCATTTCAATAATGGTCCATACTACGAGAACTTCCAGAGAACCTCCAGAAGAGGAAAGTCGTGAAAAAAGAAAACTCCAGCTCGCCCTCGCAAAAAAACCAATCAATCAATCAAAGAATTTGATTCAGACAGGAGAAAGTACGTCTGCTTTTTTGCGAATTCGCGCACGTGGAAGCAATGCTGAGTAATTGAGAGAGTGGTATGATGTTACAAAATTTACTATCGAGGAAAGTTTAATAAAAAACGCTTCACAAAGAGAAGACGATTGAGATAACGGATTACTGAGTAACTGAGTGACTTTGAGGTCACAAGTTGCTGTAAGTTCTTCAAGAGACTTCGATTCGATTAGGAGTCTATTTCTTTTATCTGCACTGAAAATATATACAAGTCATCCCATTAAATTTTCTAAAACCGTACAAAAATACTTAATATAATGTAAGAATTCAAGGTAGAAATTTTTTCTCTTGTATAGTATGAAGAGTGAATTAAGAATAGTGGCATCTCATTAGTAACTAACCATAATTTTACAAAGTTAGCCATTGACAATTAAATACCACTGTTTTTCTACTTAGTCAAGGTTAAAAATCCTTCACGAAATTCCTTGACGCTTAAATAGTACTATCTATAAATCATCGCTCATATCTTCTGGATCTGCACTTTCTATTTCTCGAACATTTTAACGTTATTGTGCGAAAAACGCTTCACGAACAACGATGTTATGCATTGCTTCCTCATCATCCCTATCGTTAGCTACACAGTAACTAAAATGGGCATCAAAATTTCCCTTTTCAGAGGTAATAGACAGTAAGCCCAAAAAATATCTGCAACCCTTATCAGTATCACGATTACCCATCCGCTAGACTACATGACTAGAACCAAATATAAGCATGAAACTTATTAATAAAAGAAAAAATTAGACTCCAGCTCGGTTTTAATTCAATCTTCACGTAAGAAAACAAGATATCTACCTTGAGCATATTGAGCAAGATCTTGCTCAATATTTTCCTACATTATTGGCAAATTATATGAGTAATACTTAATGTAAGTTCTGTATCTAAAGATAAACAGTGGTCACTTGTGCATATTTTTAGTAAAGATAAAAAATTAATTCGGAGCTTCTTAAACTAGTGGAGGTAAATTTACTCCTCTAACTTCCTTAGTCACCTAAATCAAAGGAACAGCTGATAATAGGAAATCTATAGACGACACAGAAATAAATGGAGATGCTTATATAATTCCACCAAATATATTTGGCCATGCGGCCTAGATTTCGAACGTTTCCTTCATCTTCAGGCAAATATTCGAGACCTAAATATATATAATATATATCTAAATATATTCAATGGAATTGCACCAGTGTCTACATTCGTTTCTGCTTCTAAAATGTGGAATTCCACAAAGTTTCGCAAGATAAGATTGATTTAAATCCATTAACCATACCCGATACCAAAGATCTGGAAGAATCCAAACCGGAATATTGTAGAGACATGAATCTTGATTATACTGACATGAATGGGAAAGGAAACCGTAGGGTGTATACAAATGACTTCCTCAGTTCTGAGAGATTGTATTTTCCTTTCAATATATTATAAAAATGATTGAATTTGGTATTAATGAAGCTTTTCGTTCGTAATAAAGTACGCGAGTACGAAATCCAAGGACGACAAGGATCTTTATTAGTGAAAAGAATTAAATAAAGACATATGAATGACCTTTCGGACACCTAAGAATACTAACGTTTTAAAACCCGTTTCGTTGTATCTCTGGAAACAGGTTTGGGCAATTTTTCTTATCGCAAGCGTCGTTTTGACGTAATAGAGATGCATTTCACGAATTGACTGCAACGATTCTGTTGGATTGCACCACAAAACCGGATATTTAAAAGACAAGAATCTCGTTTTAAATTGAAATCATCTCGCTCTCGATTCGTTGCTTATGTATTTGCCGCGTTACAAGTTAACTAATTGCTCGTATATCACCAGACCAGAAAACGTGACCTTTTATGTTAAGTACTGACATTTATCGCATACGAAACTAAAATATGGGGCATATTTTTCTGAAAATTTCACATATGTGTAGGCATCTGAGGGCATTCAGGGCTACTTTGTGTTGTGTTTGGTTGCCATCTGACTCATAATAGCTGAATCTGTTATTACCTGGATAGGATTGATCGAACGCATTTTAATTATTTAATTAGTATTTAATACTTTCTATGTTTTAATATACCTTGGTAGACCTTTAAGAAGATTAGCGATTATTCTAGCTTCTCAGATTTGACCTATTTCCAAACAAACTCTATTTAGCAGTTAAAAATTAATATAACTTGTTTAAATTAAAGTCATACGCTGGGTGTTGTTTCAATGCAGATATGTGATGCCGATGGGCAGGACAAGCGTTATCATATGCATCATATCTTGATAATTTTCATATTATACATACATTACATGTATTTGTGTTGATCGTAAATCATTTTCTTTCGAATAAGTCTTTTCATGAGTGATGGAATAAACAGCCATCTCTCTACTTTCATTCAGCCATCTCTCTTCTTTCAATTCTTAAAAATATTTTAAGTATTTTTTCAGAAATAACAGTATTGTATGTATTATGGAATTTTTCAAGAAAGGAGGAGAAAGTAAGGATCATGTCCTTTCTCAGATTGTAAACGTCCATGATCTCGATATTTATTGAAATTTTAATTTTTCTTTGGGTGCTAAAGATCGAATAGCTTTGCTTAATATCATCGCCCTCATAATTATACAGCAGATCCTAAACAAATCACTTTTTTCGCCTCGTTCAAAATAAACTCAAAGAAGAAGATGCTATTCATGAAAAAAATTCCATCAAAGTTTCTCGAAATTAGGCATTTCTTATCACAAATTATCTATGAGTTTAATTTTAAAGGAACATGAAACTGAAGATGCAAGTTTTATTAGAACATATGCTAAAAGAGAAAATACATGCAAAGTTTACCTGAAATATTGACAAAATTATTTACCTTAGCACCAAACGGAATATCGAGATCGGTGCACATAAGATTTTAAGTTCAAAGAGATGCTCAATATGTTTATAGCAGCATTATAAAATTACACTAGAAGTTCAAAATAGAATGCATTCATTTCAGGTCTTAACAGATGCCTTGCTATATTATATAAAAAAGACTGAAGAATTCAAGCTAGATAAGGGAGTTAGACAAGGCGATTTCATATTCGCGATAGGAGTGACAGATATCGTAGATGAATTAAGATCACTGATATGGATGTGAGCAGGCCATGTGACGAGAAGATAGGACAACCGTTCAATCAGCAGTTCTCAACTGGACACCAAGACATCTGAGGAGTTCAAAAAGAAGAACAAGGGTCCGATAGAAAAGAGAGATCATCTAGTAATTAGAAGTAACTGGTTAAGAGATACTAAGAAAATAGTGTACAGGAAACTGTTTGGGAGGCCTACATCCGACATCGTATTGAAAACGACTAATGATGATCATGGTATATTCATAAATATCGAAACTTTTTTCATATCTACTCAAGTAACTTATTCTTAAACGTATTTTTCACAATAAATAATACTTAACATATCTACTAATATTTAGTATCCTTGATGTTTTACAAGGGATCAATTATTATAAACTATAGTTGATATCATTAATGAAGGTTTGAAGGGCAGAAAATCTTTGCCGAGAATATGGCTGTTTCTGAAATGTCCCTTAAAAATCAAAGAAGGGCTTTGGTCAATTGTTTAACAATGAATAGTATTGGCGTTCTATTATACAGAGATCAACGTTCCTCAGTCATTCAAATAAAAGGTATTTCATTTATAGCGATCTATTTCGTTCATTGAAAAAATGAATCACCTCAATGAAAACGTTCCTTTTCTTGTAACAGTTGAGTTAAAAATTCCGGCATTAGAATACTGATATTATTTTTTATCATTCCTTCTCTAGTAAATACCACGCAAGCACCTTTTATACCTTAGATCAATTTTACTGTCAATTTCTTATCTCTTCCGACGTAGGTAAAATCTAGGAGGTATAGATTAATACATCAAGTGTTTCACCAATCGGTATGCATTTCATGCATAATCGACTGGGAATTGACTTGTCACTCAAAGATTGAATAAAATTTCATCTAACTCTGAGACGCGAAATTCATGGAAAAATTCTCCCTGTCACCGCTTCAACATCAAAATTCATAAATATTAAAGTCGCTGGCAATTTCCATGAAACGGGGGGACTTGGATGGCTTTCTTATTCGCTCTGGGCGTGAATACTTACACCTTTTGCTTTTGGGATCGATTCCGTTTCTTCGCTGTAGAACTATATAAAACCGCACCCAAGCAAATGGGATGAGATTCCATAAAAGGAGACATTCTGTTCCCGGTTTCTTCCAAATTCCCGTTTTTCCGCTGAACTGCGCTCGTATTTCTTGACCTACTTGCCGAACTCTGCAAGGAGGCTCTGAAGCGCGGAGAGAGAGGAAAGCGATCGAAAAGTACTTCATGTTTAATCATGGCCTCGGTACAGGATTTTTTTAAAGCCCTACGAAGGAGACCGATCAGGTTTTGAGAAGCATTGGAAATCTTATCGATAAGGCCGTCTTAATCCTCTGCAAACGTGTTCCACGATGTGAGAGTTTAGCGGTGTACTCGTCCACGGCTGACATGTCCATTGGCTTTTCCGTGCAGTTTATAATCCCCGATATTTGTCAAAGGTAAATCCATCTAGATAGATACCTTCTCTTTCACGATTTCTAAAAAAATACCATTGGAAATTATCGTAAGAAATCCATGCTATTCGTACTTGTATGATCGTAGTGATCGAAGAAGTTAAAATTAACACGTAAAGTGTATATTGTGACCTATTTCGGATTAAAAAACCGGTAAATCTTAAATTTAGTAAAACATATAGGTATGTTATACCCCAAATTTAGGTATAGCCTGTGGCCATTCTAATCACAATACAAAACGAACATCTTTATTAAAGTTATGAAAATCGCCTTTTCATACAAAATATTGAGGTTTTTTACTTTTTGGGGTTTTTTATTTTTCAATAATAATAATTATCCTCGATATCTGTCAAATAGATGAAGATGGATACCTTCTCTAATTACCATCGGAAATTATTATATATATATATATAGAAATCGATGCTATTCGTACTTGTATGACCATAGTGATTGAAGCTGTTAAATAAAGACGTAAAAATGTACAGAGATATTTAACTTTGGTTATAGAATCTTGCTAAATGCGCAAACTTTTCTCCAGAATTATGTATTAATAAATAAATTATTGCATATTTTTCGGCCCTATTATAAAGAAGTACAGCAAAATGGAGGGTGGATAAATTATTGAATTTCTCTCTGTTTCAATTAGTAAAAGAAATATAGGATTCCTGAGATATATTTGCTATATCATTTTTGAGTCTTTTCACAAAAGTAGTTCATACTCTGGTAATAAAATAAGATTGTTTGACACTTATAACAGGCAATATAGATTTCATCAAGAATTCTCATTTCACGGATCGAATGTAGTGATAAAAGTAAATTTAAAATTAAATGGTATGACACGGGATTTATTTATGTGGTAACTTTTATAATTACTAAGCGTATCTTTGAAATTCACCTATGGTGAATGCCATCTGGATATACCGTATATCTCAAGGATATTTCGCCTCATGGACTTTACTATATCTTAGAAATTAAAGTAGAAGAAAAAAATCAAAGCATTCTAACTTATGGAGGTGATAAAACATTCAGCTTTAATTAAAAATTTCATTGGCTTTGAAAAATACTTATTTCCGTTTAAGTTTTTGAGAAACACGAATAGATTAAATAACTTATTCTGAAGAAATATCATTGGAGAGGCTGCGGGTTTTTAACCTGAATCAAATCCCATGATGGCTTTAGAATGTATTTTCCGAGCAAAAGAAAGAGAAAAAAGTAAGCGGTCATGTTGTCCTTTACAAAGCTATTTTTATTTACTTTCTTTATTGCTTTTGGTGTCCCTTCGCCGGACAGATGAAAAGCAGGACGCTAGCGAAAGGCCCAAACTCTCTGCCCGCGCACTGCCCTTAATAATTTATGCAAGCAACTTGTAGCCTCCGAAGAACATTGATGGCTGCATAAGTCAAAGGATGAACGTCGACCTGCTCTATAAAACCTAACCATAAAACCGCCGATAACTCTTCCAAATTAGTGATTTTCTTTTTTAACCTAACCGAAATAGTTTTTGCTAGCGATATTCGTCCTTTTAGAACTTATTTTACTAATCATCAAGAGATAATTGTGGTGTAAATGTTTTGGTGGGGGGTGACAAGGAGGTGTGTGTAAATTAAATCTTGATGTAGTGTAGTGGTGTTTGAATACTGTACTGTGTGGGTAGTAACGTTAATCATGAAATATTAATCTGTGTAACGTCTGGTATAGGGATTTGGGGTTTTAATTATGTTGCTTATATATAATGGTTGGGGCTGCCACCAGAAGTAGTTCTACTCGCAGCATACTTATCAATAAATAAATAAATAGTATATAATTTAGGATTTAAGGCTAGAAAATCAATTTTCTTGAAATGTTAAAATATCTAATCTTACAGACAACATCATACTTTCGAAAAAAATGATTTGAATCCTTGATTCGATAATCACATCACTTTTTAGAAAGGAGGTCTCAAAAGAATTCTGTCTAAACGCTTTTTTTGTGACAATTGATTCTGGGATTTTTCCATAATCGAAGAAAAGCAAACAAAAAATATCGAAAAGCGATTTTGAAAAATTCATACGGGGATCAGAAGCCATACCAATTATTCTCGCTCTAAATTATTACGTTGTAAGGTCATAAGATTATTATCAGACGTTAATAAAGTTTCCCTTTCCCTGAAAAATCAGAAAAAATGTGTCATGGAAATGCATCTTGAAGAACTATCGGATTGATAACCCTCCATTTTATGAGTCACTTTTGTGCACATTTGAATAATCGCTTAATTTGGTTGGGTCAATCATAAGTAAGGTTAAGTCGGTGTAGGCAATTCTTTCACCATACCCACTACTTTGGTACGTCATTGACAATGTATATGATAGTAAAAAATAAAGACTTAATAAATCGTCCATATTTTCAGAAGGAAATCTCCGTAAGTACAGTCAATTGAAGAAATCCTGCAAGGCTCTATTCTACATTATTAACCTAAAAGATATACAGAGTCCGCCTAAAATATAAGTACCCACTTCAGGAGGAGAAAAAAGTTGTATTAAGATTTTAACTCAGAATTCCTTGATGCACGATGAGATTTAAGAAGTTGACCCTCACCCTCTGCAATTACAAGAAGTGCTCAAAGAGGTTATTCATTAGCTTAAGGAAATAAAACAGAACGATATACACTGTGTGAATGACCTTGATGAAACTGTCTATTGAGAAACCTTGTGCTCGTCATACTTAAATTGTCTTAAAGCAAATGCCACAAGATTAGACACTTCTTGTAATTTTAGATGACAAAGGTGACTTGCATTAGTCTCTTGGACTATTAAAGATTTTTATGCGGAAGTATTTCTTCCTGAAGTGTGCATACATCTTCAGGCGAACTCGGGATGAAACAAAATAATAGAAACTGACCAAATACAAAATTTAGACGCTATAAAAGTTAATAATAATAATACTAATAATAATACAGTAATAACCTTTGCAAACCAAATACTTCGTCCACTATAATTTAATGTCAAGAAAATATAATGCTTTCTGCATTATGTTATCTTGACATTATCTGCATCTTTAGTAAAATCATAATGAAATTCATAAAATAGTCAATAAGCATAACTCTTATAAATCTTTATATGTAAACGACCAACTTCCGGAACAGCTACTCTTCAACAGCGGAGTCGACTTCGCCTGTGTCTAGAATTGTCATTCTCGAAAAATTGCTGACGTAACGCGAATCGATCGCACAGCAAGTGAAAGTGCATGACTCAGATCGAGAAAAAAGGAAACCACATCATGACCGGCAAGTTGTCCATCCTCATTAGCATAAATAGAAATGAAAATAAAAATGCTTATCTCTGTTTGGTAAAAGCGACGTGCGGTGAAAACTCTCTTCAACGACGGGCTTCTGTCTCTGCCAGAGTTGCTTGATTCTTTCGGATTCAGCATCCTGAGAAAAACTCTCCTATTTCCCAGCGGAAGGTAAAAATCTGTCGATATAACCGCTGATTCTTATAGAAACTTATCAAACATTCGCATTCGATCTTATTAAGATTTACATAGATTTTCAATATCGCATTTGGTGGCTGCGCGAACTCATCTGAGGTTCAAGAGGAGATGAAGAGATGATATTTTACCTGAACACGTATCACATTTGGAATAATCTTATATCGTATATGGTCTAAACTGAATTATGTATAATAAATTCCCAATAGTAATGAAATATCCCCATGATTATTTTATTTTTCGATTCAATTTCGAAATCTTAATTTCAATTTTAATTCATTTCTTCATTGAATAATACAAAATATTCTTCTAACAGTCAAAATTTTCTAATATTCTATATATACTATATATTTGAAAATTCAAATTAATTAATTCATATGATTACGTAATGTGCCACATCTTACAGAAAGATTTAGTGTAATCGTTGAAAATACAATAAAATATAATGCGACGATAAAATCTTCGATAAAAATTTCAACGGTTCTTATAAGTTGAAGTTTATTCCGTGAAGTTTCCGTGTTTTCCGTATCGGAGAAAAATGACCCTAAAGGTTTCCGGATTCCTACGAATGCATAAAATTTCTTCCGGAATAAGAAATCCTAGGCGGCAATTCTTTTTCAGCCAAGAAACACTGGGCCCTCGAGATTGTTCTATGCAAATATACATTCAACTATCAAACAGGGAAGTATTGTACAGCATTATCAGTTCTTGAACATTAAAATGTGATGATATGAAAACTACACAATATTCCTATTATAATTGCATAAATTCATAGCAAAATTTATATTTTAGCTAAACTTATCATATGATAAAATGTACATAAGATTAGATAAGATGTACTACCATCGAAGAATAAATTTAAGAATGTAAATCAGAGGTAAAGAATTCATCTAATCTATGTAGGTATAAAAGTTCACATTTTCTCATAAATTATCATATTTTATCTGTATATCACATTGCTATACCTAATTGTTTTTTTTATGGTAGACTCACATGTTTAAGGTTTGAGTGCTGGACTTTAATACCTCAGCGTAATAATCATGACACATTATACAACTTAAAGACGTTCGAAAAACCCACTACTAAAATTCCACTGTTCGTAAAATTCTAAGAACTCATTGCTGGAACAAAATCAAAACATGCAGGCATAAATATTAAGGAGTAGCAGCAGTAGGAGCAATGCTAGTAACTAAAATATCACATAACAGGCATTAAGATGCCTGTTTTGACTTTTGAAATTAGTAGTTTTCGATTTACGGGGTATTCATATCATGTGTTATAAATGATGATATAGTAATCACGTAGTATCGTTATATCTATTGATAAAGCTTTAAGAATATAAGAGAGATATCTACGTAAGTAAAAGTGAATTATTTCGTACATAATTCGAAATAGCCTTCTTAAGATAAGCCCTACTTGGGCCACTCTCCTCTTTGATTCATTTATTGGTTTCCCTCGGTGAATGGAATTTCCTCAAAACCTGCAGTAGTTCGAACTCGTGAAACCGGTGGTGAGATCAACGACTTGACAAATGAGTCTCACGCTGATTTCTCTATTTGCGGGCAAAACGGGTTAAAGCAGATGCAGAAACTCGGGAAGCCGACGGTAAACACACGAAAACGTGCGTTCTTCTGAAATCTGCTGCGGTAAATTAATTATCGTTTGGAAAGCTGTCCTGTGGTGAGTGAGGGGGCTCACGAAAGAAAGGGGGGCGGCAGGCAAAGATACTGCTGTCGTTTATCCGTCAAACAAAGCAGTCAATTCAGAGGGAATTAGTGGGAAAAGGTGAAGGGACCGTAAAATCGGAGGGAGTTTCAGTTTCGGAGTTCCACCAGCAGGACTCAATTGCAAATTCGAGTGTATATTTCTCATTAAATCACAATACTTCATGAAAGTGCAAATAAATGCGAAATATACGAAAGGGATATCGCTTTCTCTATTTTATTGCTCAATTTGTCTTGATTATCATCCAGTTTAAGGGATTCATCATTTGACGGAAGCTTTCAGAAAATATCAATGAGATGGCCCCGATACATGGAAATGTATTCGACTCATTGAGGAGCAATAAACGATACCCTATCATAAAAACTGGAAAAATCCGAAATAAAAATATGACGTTGCTCTTTCTTAACTTGCGTAAGAAATATGTCAGTTGATTGGATAACTAAATACGCATATTTCGAAATAGAATGTACCAATAATGATGGATGCTGTAGCTTATTAAGAAAATTATCTTAAAAATTAACTAAATCCCTCATTTTAAATCGCGCGTATTTCAGAAAAAAACTCACAAAATTCTATTCCTCCTTCGCTCCATAATAATGATCCTAATTAACAAAAATAATCACCTAAACATTCAAGGATTCCATAAAATTTCCATGATTTTCTATTACACATATCCAACACGTAGTAAGGATATTTATAAAATAAGCGATCGTTCAGCGATCAAAATCTATCGCTCTGGGCATGAATAATACCTGATACAGAATATCATTAACTATGAGGCTTATTGTGTTACATTTTGACGTTTAAAATTAAATTAAAGATAAAAATCACGGGCAATTAGGTAGACACGATGTACAAGATTGCAGCAATCATCAGTTAAGAATGTTATTCCTTCAGCGTTTGATCAGAAGCCCATTATGCTGCCGAAGTAATATTCATTACCAATAAATAATTCTTCAATAGAAAAGGTATTTATTCAGTGAATTATAGTTTTACCAATAATAATTAACGCGTGCTACTTGTGTAAGTTATGAATTCTATGAAAATACTAAAATCCGACAGTAATCTTTAAATATATCTTACCTGGTAGAGTAATAGCGAGAGAAACCGTTCAAAATACATCACTTTTGAAACGCACAGTAATTTGTTTCATAATTTTGGTAGTTACGAAAGATAGAAAAAGAGATGTGTAAAATTTGAAAAGCACATGATGCACATGCTTAAATTTTGAGAGAGAAAGGATGGGAAAAGTAGCCAAGACTCGAAATCCGATCACCAAAATGTCGGAATGTTGCTTTCTCCAATAAATCTACCATGGCAGGACATTCCTCATTCTAAATTTAAGTATGTGTATCATGCACTTTTCATCTTTCATAAATCATTCCTATTTGGACTTTCCGGTCTCTAGGAAGTCCTCTACGATATAGAGGTTTAATATTTTATGACCCTCGTTTGCGTATGTGTTGGTGTCATCTTGGATGGATTCTTTAAAGCACTCTGTCTCATCATAGAATTAAAACTTGGAGGTAGAGTTCTGGCGTGGTAACTTAGCTAGATAAAATAACCGCCCGGCAAGAGAGAGATCCGGGTTTAAGTCTCGGCTACTGCGGAATTTTTTTCCTTCATTTCTTTCTCAGCAGCAGAGATCCGAAAATTTTTCCAATTCCTACCGAATTATACTCACAATGTTCGTAGACAGACTGTTATTACTGAGAGATGCGAGTAAAATATTATTTTGAGAGATACTAAAGATTATGGTATACGTGCAAGATCCCGTGCTTTTATTTTTCTATATCTCCAGTTTTTACATCTTTTTCTAACTGTAAGCTCTAATCTAACAAAAAGCTCAAAATTTCTTCTAATTCTTCAAAAAAGGCATTAAAAGCAACGAAAATATATTAAACTTCTTTCCCTTAATTATAGAGCTACTATAAGTGTACAGGGTTATTACTAATGTTCGTTTCTATGCTCCCTCACGTGGGGGATTGTAAACTTTATTGACGCTCTAAATCTAGAAACTTCTTGCCTTATAATTGAGCTAATTACAATTAATTCTTCCGCAAAAATGATGATACATCTGGAATAAAATATGCTTCGATTTCATGCAAGTCATTGTACGAACAGAATAGTACTTTTTCCGCATTCTATTTCTTACTGTAAAGCTGAAATTATATATTTACGAAGCTTAAAGACACGCTAACATTAAAAGAATGCTTATTTTATAATTATGTCTAGATTTTGAAAGGAGTGATGAAATGTTGTTTCCTACGACGTACGAACTGAACAGAGCAGGTCAATGAATACAGTCGCAAGAAAAAACCCGACTCTTTCAACACTTATATAATGCGTATCGCGAATTATGTAACGGTGGAAGATTTACTTCAGAGGATTTAATTTTTATTCAATTTTAAGTAAACGGTTTGCAATGAATAAACGTTAAGTAATGATATAGTGATATAATAATTTAATAACATACAATTTATATATATTGTAATTTTATCATTTAGGCATAATCTTGGTTGCCATAATCTCATTTATTTCGTTCCTAATCGAACCTTCGCCTAAATTATTATTTTTCAAATTTTCATCAATACCTAATAAGAAAATTAAATCAACTATCAGTTCAATTTCATATTTATATTCGAAGAAACCTGTAGTGGTGCTCTTAACTTAACACTTTCATGTTATAAAATGCAAGAGCAGAATTAAAACTTCACGTAACGAGTGAATGAATATATGAATTTTGGGTTATATCAATGGTATTCAATCGAGTATTATGAGGTTATGGAAAGTAAACAGTTTCTAACTTACTCTTAGGATGGCTTCCGGCACAATTCCTTCCATTTGTCACCAATAAACCGGTACGGCATCGACTATAATACCGAAGATATTCCGGGATAGCAACGAAGTGGTTGTAGGTCACCCCAGTCAGTGAATTTGGCTTCACGAACGCAGACTGCAAACGGAAAAACTGTAAAGGATAAAGACAATCACTAAGCATTTTTGCTTACATTTATGTGTAGTGTAGACTATCCAATCTTAAACAAGTGTTGACATCTTTTTAGCTGAAAAATTAGTTCATTCATCATTTACGACGCTGAGTTCTCAGCGAGACTGGCAACTATGTGCTTTAAGAAAAAAGGTAGTTGTTCTTCTGGGGTTAATTAAATAAAATCCCCAAACTTTCTTGGAGAAAACACATTTTCCGTGGGTTTATTTTATGTAAATAGAAAGCCTCAACTCTCCATTTCATCTCCATATTCTCAATCTTTCTCCGTAAATGTCAAGAATCATAAGCGTCGACTCCGTTTAACCGGTAAAGTGAATGATTTTTGTACACAATTTAAAGCGATGGTTTCGAAACTCGGGGACCATTTAATTTTCTCTCTTTTCACAGCAGTGAAGCATATTCATTCAACACCGAGGAAATTTTCGCAGGAATCGTTCACGACCTGCTTCGTATCACTCAATCATAAACTAGACTCAAAATACACGTGTTTAAAAAGCAATTTTCGACTTTTGTGGTCCTCTAGTAATCTAGAGCAGTGTATAAGTCATGACTTTCTAAATATTCTTAAATTCTACAGCACCAAACAGTCTAAACAATGATGGTATCATTACACCCCCTGCCATACGCCACTGGCGGCTTGCGGGGTACTCATCTAAATCTAAATCGCTCTCAGCATTCGGAAAAGAGTTCAATTTAAGATACCTACAAGCTTTTGGGAATTGATGCTTAAATAATTAAGATTAATTACGCGGAACATTTTATACTGAATCGTTTTCTTCACTAACAACAACTAATGAAAACTTTCACTACGAGCTCTGTATCTCTCCATCTTAAAGTAGCCTCCAAATACAAATGTGAAAAGGACTAATTTACTGGAGAAGTACGTAAGTCGAAAATTGCTGTATATATTAGAATTCTACAATACCGTTCAGTCTACGTCGCACTCAGCAATCATAAAAAGGACAATTGTGTTTTTGGGGACGAAATTAAGGTTTGATTAAGCAGAACATTTCAAATTGAAACGGTCGATTGACTTAACACCTTTCACATTTAAATAAACGTAACTATAATTGGGCATCTATGAATGAGTTCCGCTTAGAAACGGAAATAGCTTCGTGACCTGGAATCCGGCCTCCTTCGAACTTCATATTGGGAAGGTAGATCCACTCTTACTATCGTAGACGAATCATAAAGTTATGATAAATCAATCATCCTCTGATGGATGATTTCATGGAGGAATTCGGCGTTGGATGGTCTCCATAGCTTCCGTTTGTTTGATCGCCGCTGCTAACCCACGCTAGAGGACGAAAGAAATTTTGCAGGGAGTTGGCGGTGCGTTTGTGGAGCGGGAGAGTGAGCGCCATTGCGCTTTGTGCTTCTGTCAGGTAGACCATTGGCCCATTGACGTCATTCCGGGGGATTCGCGAATGTTTAGTATTTCGGCAACCTTGCAGCTTCGCTCGAGTGGAAGGCAGTGGAAGGAGAGAAAGAGCGATGGAGTGTAACAGAAGGAATCTCTAGATTAACTCTGCCTTATAGAAAGGAATACACCAAGTTCCTTTGACTCAATACTAAATAGAGAATTAGCTATGAACGGCACTAATTTTCCTAGCTAAAGTTGATTTATACGCCTTTCACAGCTGGATATTGCTACCGTATCTGGACAAATGTAATATTTTCTGTTTGTTTTTGGTGCAAGACATAAAAAATGGATCTTTCACTTACTTATGTTTAATTCTTGTTTATGGTTGTGATGATATGAAAGCTACTGAGGTATGAGTGATGCTGAATAATTATTATTGATTAAAGCTCTCTTTAAGGAATAATACGCAGTGTTACTCGCAAAGCCATTGCACATAACATAGACTTTTACTACTTGTAGCATTCTGGAACGGTGAGGAAAGATTAGAAAAACTACCTCAATCCTCATTTTTACTAGTAAACCTCATTTCCTTCTTCTAAGCATTTTGTTGTTAATGGCAGAGAGGTTGAGGTTTCAACTGGACGTTGTGCTAAATAGTTTACAAAGAGATATTCAAAAACGCATTTTAACCTTCAAATATCAAAGGATTTTTTATGGTTTAAGAGTGTTTTTGATTATATCTTGTGCCGTCAGTGGTCTAATATATTCTAGTTTACAGAGATGCAAACAGTCCCATATTCTACCTAAATGAAAATTTCTATCAATAATATCATTTCAGTTTAAAGAGACCAAAGGAAATTTAAATTTCAAAGGTAGAGCTCTTATAAACTCTGACACATCCCGCTTTACTTGATTATTTCTCGTGAAAATTGCCTTGTTCGCTTCGACTGCAAACTGGAAAATGGGTGATCCAGTTTTCTCCAAAATATTCCGGGAAGGACAACTGTATGCTGATGATATATTTCCAGAATGTTTCGTAAGTGGAAAAAGAAAAATAGCTCTTGGGGTTGAAGAGCGAAAAATCTAAAAAACAGTGTACGAATTCCATTAGCCTTTCATGGCACAAGTTTTACAGATACTAGCGTTAACTTAAAGTGAATATCCCATAGAAACATGATAGTTTTAATATTTTTATTGCTAACTGCCTTCCGTTATCTTCTAGAGTTATTTCAGCAATTACTTATTCCCTTTTACTTTCTCAAAAATACCTTTCATATCAGCTTGTTCCAAAGGTTACCAAATCAAATCTGAGGGGTAAATGGTGTAGATCACAACCTCAAAACTGGTCAAGTATACCGGTTTATCTTGAAACGTCCAAAGAAAAATAGTGTACGTCTCCAATATATTCTTTCTTCCCTCCAATTTATACTTCCAGTCCCAACGGACTCGAAATCTGCCTTTGAATTATTAGCGACCAGAAAATTCCATTGTGAGTCGATCGGCTACTTTCCTAACTTGAGAATTATAGCTGATATACTATTTCGTTCCAAAAGTAGTGCATCCATTACTCAGCGATTCAGAGGGAATATTCAGTTCAATTTATGCGGAGAGTGGAATGAATTCTGACCACCCTTTCTTCTTCGCATGCCGTCTTTTACCATTTATTGTATCCTCTTTGAATACCGCAGACCGTTATTCCCACTCTTAAAACTGGCTGTACGTTTTACACCTATGATAATGGTTTATGACACCCAAGTCGGTCACATCCGCTCTTGGTGCAATATAAAACATTTTTGCGGGACCTAATTTTTGTTTCTGGGCCATACTGATTCCCATAGCATTCGAATTATTCATGGATCCTCTTCAGTTGACCCCTCCATATCGAGGTACACTCACATTTTTACATTATTACTAAATTTTGTGAAATAGAAATAGAACTTAACTAAGTGACCCGAAACTCAGATGGTTATTCATTACCGTTGTGCTCTAGTAGGTGCCCTCTGGGAGCTACAGCTATTTCATAAAAATATTTACAGGGTGACATTTATTTAGAGTAACTAAAAATATTTGCATCTGTTCCATGAAAATTCGATCAATATATTTGATAATTATACGTTTACTTGCAAAAAGAAATGTTTAAAACTTGCTCACTGAAGGTAATCTAGTCTATAGTCGTCTTGACTATCACAATAACTCGTATTTTACTTCACTTAATTCTCTTGACTTGCAATACTTGCATCACCCAGTATGAATATCGGAGAAGTTAGAAAGTTTAGAAGCTTCGTTTACATCTAACGGAGTCTCAAAATGCTATTCAATTCTTGACTGATACTCCCTTCCGTTGCATTGGTAGGAAACTTCTCTTGCGGTCTATTGACTCATAGTATATAGCTGGAAATTAACCACGTCCTACAGTGGGCAAACCCCATTTTTCACCAACCTTTTTCCCCGTTGACTGTTCCCATAGAGGAAGAGACTTTAATCGGATTGTATTCACTTTTTTAAAAAAATGTTCGATTAATGGTTTGAATATAATATAATGCAAACTTATCCGTCGAAATTTAGTTATTTTTCTAACATTTTAATGGGTTGGCAATAGTGCACAAGTATCCGAATTTCTTTCCTCACCTAAATCCATCCCGTGTCTCACGCTAAATCTCCATTTCGTGACGAATTCACGAAAAAAACTAATTGGCGATCGTCAAAGAAAAGCCCGCCGCTGCGCAACACCAATTTCGCCGAAACTTTCACCGGCGGAGTGAAAATGTATACTTCCAGCGCTAGAATATGTCTGAAGTAAAAAAGCGATGATGGAGAGAGGGATGAAGGAACCGATTTTTTGTACTGTCAGTTGCACTTTAATGCGGTTTTGGAACCGAGGAAAAACTTGGCCCAGCAGCGAAAACTCAATTTTCCCATGGAACCCTCACTCATCCTTTCTCGAAAGTAAACCGCACTGTGCGAAAGATAAACAACCTACTTTTTTATCAATTGTGGGTACTTGAGTGTATGATTTAATAACTAATTCAATGAACTCATATCACCCAGGAATAACGATAGGATCAGAAGAGCTATTGTATACAAAAAGAAGGATCGACTGAGAAAGAATGTTTTGGGCTCGGAAACCATATAAAACATGGTAAAAAATTCAATTCGGAATAATCTGAGTTGCTAGGCCTATGGTATCTTTCTTGCTTAAGGGCATAAGCCGATAGAAGGATGAACAACGGTTGAGAATATATTAAGAGAGAGAGACTGTAGCAGGAAAATGAATTCAGTATAAGAGATAAAAATTGAAACTTTAATTTAATAATCGAAATCGGTACTTCATGGGCCGGCGAAAATTATATCCTACGCGAGATTTGTTATTAAAAACCTCTAGAATCACTAAATTTAAGAGCTATGGAAATTTATTAGGATGGATTTAGAATTCTGAAGGGGAAACCGGTAAATTCGATAGACTTCTTAGATAGAAATAGTTTTATGGAGAGAGCAGCTGCATATTTTAATTGTATAAAATCCTATTTTACTCAAAATATGAAACTATCAGACTAAATTTACTTAAATTCGAACTTGTATATTACGCCAATTCA
The DNA here is from genome assembly GCA_036926295.1 of Pachydiplax longipennis. NCBI lineage: Eukaryota > Metazoa > Arthropoda > Insecta > Odonata > Libellulidae > Pachydiplax > Pachydiplax longipennis. The sequence continues at coordinate 1,362,024 of JAVFKF010000014.1, read as the reverse complement.
CACTTTGCTCGTCAACATTCAAATAAATTTTCTAAGTTCAAGTTATGGTATTTTACCTTTTCATTAAGTCAGATTGAGAAATCAGATTGGGTGTTAGAAATCTTTTAACTGAAATATAGAGTTTCTCCATAACGTAGTAAAGTAAGTTTTAAAATAAAACCTTTTCGAATAAGTATAAAAGAAAATTGCCACTGTTTTACACAATGTCCGGCCAAAGTATACCGATTATATAAGGAGTAATTTTTATGTATTTCAAAATATTTTTAATCATTAGGAACATACTATAGTTGTGACTGCGGTAAAACAAACGTTTTCAAAAACCCTCATAAATTTTTAATCGTTCAAGATTGAAAGATTTCCTACCTTGCAACTATGTGAGAGATCAGGGAGAATAAAACGGTATGGATGTGTTTAAATTAAGTGCTCGAATTTAGTGCATTGACATCGGTAAGGGAAGTGGTGAAAAGAAAAAGCGAAGAGATTTTAACTATGGAACCCGCTGAGAGAAGGTGCTCACAGGTCACTGAGACCATAAAATAAATTGGAGTAAAAAGGAATCACGTAACGTGACGTAGGTACATAGCCTCGCCACAGTCGTAAAATTTGGACGAGAAAGGAATGAAAAGATATAGAAAAAAATTCTGAGCAAATAGGGCCTTGAAAACAGCACTATATGGAAATATAGAAAATAACGTAAGACTATCGGTTAGATAGGGACATCGGAGGACATCGCAGTACAGAACTTAAGGGAACTTGGACGAATTTTCTGAAAATATTCTTATTCCTGTCCAAAGTACTCATATTTCCCAAAAACAAAACAAAAGATGAGCATGTGAACAAAGACTTGCCGGTCTGCGAGCGGGAAGTTTTCGATAGTTATTTCTCCAGACATTAAATGATGGTTGGTTAGAGCTCAAAGCCGTGTTGGTGCAATATGAATTTGTATTAGACACAGATTCAGGTGTTACCTTGTAATATTCATGAATACAAAACTGCTTCATTGTAAACTTTTACTACACCATAATTGACATAAAAACACTGCCAGGTTCCGTAGCGATGCTACATCATCAGGCGAGGAAACTACAGTAGTTACTATTACTGTAAAAAATCTGGTAGTGTCTTTACGTAAATCTGTGGTGTAGTAAAAGTTTACAATGAAGCAGTTTTGAATTAGTATTAATAGAGCTGTAAGATCTATAAATTATTCAGCTCAAAGGACGATTTGAAACTAAACCTCTCTAAATTAACTATCAAGAAGGAAAGGAGGCTCAGTAGACAAGGATGAGTAAGAAAGTTCGCACTAGCTTCCATCGCTAAGTCTGTTTGCTACGAGGGGAAAAGGTCCTGCACCTAAGTGCTGCACAATGGCTCCATGCAAAAACTTTTCATAGCATCCGATAAGAACTGACCGTGATAAATGCCATTACTCAGCATCACTCATGCCTCAGTAGCTTTCTAAATTAACGCAGCCATAAAGAAGATATTGGCTAATGCAAAAGAAGGCTACATTATACTTTTTCCTAAAGTAACAGAATAATGAAACATATTACATTCATCAATGCATGGATTTCGATTGAAAGTTACAAATGGGCATTTTGCCGATAAGAGATTACACATCGTCTATATACCTCAATAGATTACCGATCAAGAGATGGTTCAACGTAGAGCAGCTAGGCTTGTTAAAGATTTCAGATTCTACAGCACTTTTTCGACTATGATAAAGTCCCTCGGGTGGGATTCGCTTAGGGATAGAAGACTACATTACAAGCGAAAGTTACTCGGAAATTTATCAGAACAGATCTCGTTGATGAGATATTCGATTTTTTTACTCCAGTTAACAAAGTTCGCAAGTTGAGAGAGAAAACGAAACTGCGTTGCAAGGAAATAATCGCCTGAACAGATACATTGTGGTAATTTATTTCCGCGGATTATTCGAAAATAGTATAATAGAAGTTACATGGGGATATCCGTATTTTTGAACTCCTGCCACATGCCTTGCGTGGTCATATAAAGTTCATAGGAATAGAAAGATATTTAGTATATATACTGTGGTGATATCAAAGTAATCCTCTATTTACCATTGGCCTATTTCTGAAATCGGTTGCAATTATAGTAATAGAACCTACATTCACCATTATTTCTTCGCAACAAGACAAATCCATGAAAAATTTGTCCATGAAGATGAATACCAACATTCAATCATCGTACCATTAACGTATCATAGAACTCGGCGGTTTCAAAACACAAACATTTAATCGCGCGATAAAAGTTTAAAAAGCATCCTCTTTTACATTGCGAAACGAAATTACAGAGGGTGACTTGCACCTCGAATTATGTAATATAATGGGCATTAGAGGGAAACAGATGAAGGTAATGCATGCGCAGTAATGCCTCTCATACGCTCGGCCATTAATCATAGGGCCTTTTTTATCGGATTGGAGAATCATAAATTAATTAGAGAAGGAATAGAAGATACGGGCGCGTGGCAGCAGAAAAACGATATCTTATATTTCGCAAGATTCGTCCTTCGCTATTAATTGCCATGGCGACTGAATTGATCCGTTCGAGAAGTTCTCCAATCCATTAAGAAACATCAAGGACTCACGTACCACCGAATTTTAAGGAGATTTTCACCGCTAGTTTGTAGCGAAGTGGTTACATAACAAGTTTACATCGCGAAACGTTTTGTCGAATTCAGTTTTGCTCCTATAATTCGCCTTGATCGAAAGATTTTCGCCTATTAAATCGCGAGAAGGTCTTTGGAGAAGGACGGAAGATGACTTTTAGTTAATCTGCATTTAATTAATGTTTCTCACAATGACAGGAAGTAGGTGACTTCTGTTTCACACGATTACATGTCACTCCTTGATTAATTGGAGTTTTATGATCCGAAATGCTTCGGCCTTATTAACTGAGTGATTTTCTTTCTTTGAAATGTTTCTGTCCTCCATTCTTAATAAATGTTTTGTTTCACATCGATTCTATGCATAACTTGATAGCTCTTACACGTTAATACGGTTTTGAAGAACTCCCACAAACGTTACATCTTTTCGACGTATTTAACAAATTATTCTCTCATAAACATATGATTTTATATAACATGAACTACGGAAGATTATTAATAACTTGCAGTTTGAAATTTTTTATGAACACTCGATTATTGGCGATGTTAATGATTTCTCAAACGGAGTTATGATTCACGAAGATATCTCACTTAAATGAAGGGATTATGGACCTAAAATTCAAATCAGGTAATCATGCTTGAATGATTTTTATATACTCGAATTTTATTCCAATTCGCAAATTGATTAATCACAAATTTGTAATGTGTTCGCGATTAATAGAAGTGTTCTTTCGAAATTCGGTTAAGATAGTATTCTTCATTGCCTACAGTGATATCGAAATGATACAAGTTGTCAGTGAGGGATAAATTTATAATAAAAAATAAGTATATACTAATTATATCGGATATGTCTAATATACTTATCATATTCTTCCTCGGCCAGTACAAAGTTAAAATTAACTGACGGATAGAGATTATAATAATGAGTATAACGATATTTAAAAGCAAAGATTAAAAGACGAATTAGCGATTAGCGAATTATCAAGCAATTATTTATTAGGTGCGCTAATTAGTTTTCGCAATTCTGTATCATTTCATTCCTGTATTAAAAATTAATTCATTCTTCATGCTGTTAATTTACTGTAACCTTTAAGCGTTTATGAAGTGAGTTATCCAATGTTTGCCTTGACTTCAATCTGACTTCGATAACTTTTTCAAAGATCCAGCTCGATTTTAAAGGTGCAACTGCCCGTTCAAATTTACAGCCCTTGAACAGAGAGCCGTGGTCAATAGCACGTGCGCATTTTCATGTCACGGAGAAGAAAACAAAAATTCCTCTCTTTTTCTTGTAAGACAAAATTGGGAATCGACTGGAAACTGCGGAGGGTGCTGCGAATTAAGAGTATGCAATTCAGAGGAGATTCTATTACGATATTTCATGAGGCGTCCAAGGAAATCGTTCAAAATTCCAAAAGGTTGAGTATAGTATCCAAGTAAGCACTGTATAAATTGCTGTAACGTAAGAAAATTATTCTATCGACCTTGCAGAGTCATGAAAAAAGGAAATTTCTATGTTCTATGTCACTACTCCAGACTCATCCATCCCATCGAAAAAAATCATTTAATGTAATACTTTATTTTTCATTGGTGTAAATTTTGAGTAAAGCGATAAAATTTTATCTAAATAATAATGTATGAGATTTAAACTCGGTAGTACGTTTATCCCAACAATGTTACCAACCCATACTAATTAGGAGAAGTTATTAAGTTAATTAAGAGAAGGAGAAGAACTCTCGAAATCTTAAGAGTTTAATTTGAATAATTTAATGCGCTTATTCTCTCCATGTGATCTTGTTACATTTACGCTAGCTTAAGGAAATAATCAAAACTATTTTTTTAATTTTTTGAAATAGTACATATTCCTTTTAAGACACAAATCAATGGTTATTTTTAAATCTTTTGTTTGTTTCTACTCCTAGAGCTATTAATTCTTTTCTTGCATGATTTTCATACATTAGGGAAGACTCCAAGAGAATGACAAACCTTGAAATTATTATCATTTAATCAAAATGATTTTCTAATTAAAATAGGAGTGCCATTGATAGCACGTTTGCCAATCACCGAGATTTCCCAGCGTACTCCGCCAATGATCAGATAGCATTTCTTGGGATAATCCCTTACAATGATCTCCATTTTCTTTTCCTCCGTGCATTTTTCTCCTCCTCATGATTCCCACTGATCGTCTAGACAAATGCCATCATTTGAATTCCATCGCACGTGATAAGTGGACACGCCTTTTTAATGGTCTCCTACCCAACGCTTCCGCCTTCCAACCGTGCCAGCAGACACGCACCGCTGAAGCCTTCATCGAGAGCTCCGGAGACTACAACATTTATTAAACCGACGTCGGTTGATATGAGCGATTTTCACAATCGTCACCACCCTCACCCCCTCTACCGATAGGCACATATTGCAGAACTGCTCTCGACCGAACTATGAATGTAAATGAAGCTACCTATAGATATGTAAGATTAAATTTAATGTTTTGTGTTAACATGCAAGGCAATACATTTTGTGAAGAATTGCTATGACAAGTCGGTGAGCGTTACTAGGTTGCTTCAGGAGATAGGATGGGAATCTTGAGAAGAAAGAAGTATCAATCAGAGATTTAATTTGCTTAATAAATTCAAAGAGAGTACGTTCGAAGATGTAACCGATATCATGCGTCCTCCTTGTTGTATAGCTCGTTCTGATTCGGAAAAATCATATAAATAGACGATAGAACCAGTCGATTCAAGAGTTATTTTTTCCGAGAATGACACGATAAAGTAATCTATGGGGAAGTAGAAATGAATGGAATGATGCATGCACACCCTGCCACAAGCTAAAAGGCGGCTTGCAGGGTACATACTATGTAGATGAAGAGCTTATCGTGCCTTTAAATGTTGAACGCGAATGATGATGTTGATGAACTTAAAACTTTTATTGGCTTGGCTAACCTAATCTATCTATCTTTAGAAATCTTTCACAAGACGCAATCCAAGTTACTTCGTAACTTGTAGAAATGAATTCACGGACTGAAGTCTTGTCCGAGTTATTCATTGCGTCATACGACTGCTAAATTACTTTACCCAACTTTATGGGAATTTCGAGACTACTATACCAGAGAAAACATCGACACGATACCAAATGATTAAAGAGAAAACTATTACAGAATAAAATAAGTACAGCTCTAAGAGTAAGTTAAATTTTCATAAGTGATCCAGATTAAACCAGTTTGAGGGAAGAAATAAAATTATTTCATCGTTTTTCCTTCATTAGCCTCCAAAAAGTGGGCGTATAAATTTCGTACCTCACTTCTGACATCGAAATTTTCTCATATAGAAAGCAGAAATATAGGGTATCGGAATATCATAAATCTTATTAATACATTCAACAGACACTTGTAGCATGAGGTCTTGTATTAGGACTTTGGAAGTGCTTGGAAAATTCTTTCAAAGATGATTTCGCTCATGAGTCCCCAGCGGGAAGCAAACCCGGGACCACTTTCACCAGAGACGAATACACTACTGCCTTGGCTATACGACAGAGCTTGGTTATGAGGTCTTTACCATTTGTCAGTAGGAACAAGAGCAATAGATAGAAACATAGATAAATATATTTGAAAATAAAAAAACATCAAACCGTCTGAGTAATTGTAATACTGATTAAGTAATAAAATGATAATTCTCAAGTCAATAGATGCAATAAATTCTTGGATTTTTTCTTTGTGATGGATAAAACCCCAAGCTGATTGTAATGCGATACCCAGTGTGAATACCAAATTTGTATGAGATTACGGTACTCAACGTCTTAATTACGACCAGCTACTCATAGGGAAAGAATTTTATTGTACGAGTATGGTGAAAGGGGTCTTACACAGTAAGTTACTCTCAATCGTTAAAATTCTTTGAAGCACGCAATGAGGTATATTTTCTGGTCAACGCCTGTGGAAATTCCGGAACCTTTCGTTTGCGTGATCCCCAGGTAACCATCCGATTATTCAATTACCACCGTAAATCCGTTCATCTTAACGAGGTTACAAACTACTAAATGATGAGATGAGGAATATAAATTATAAATAGACACTCTTGCCTTTGCTCGTCTCTCAGCTATTAAGGAGATCATTGGTAGAGATATCAAAATAATGATTCAGCGATAAGAATACGAAATAAAAGACATAATTTCATGATTTATGCAAATACTTTCTTTTAAAAAGCAGAAAAAATGGAATGATCACGGAAGTCATCGATTATTAGGAGACAGGAAAGCTTGATAATATTTTGATCTTTGGAGGTCGATATTTTATCTTGTTGCTCTCTATGTGAACTAAGCATATTACGGAGTTAAGAAAATATGAATTCATATTCTAATTAGCACGAGAGAAACGGCGTATCACTTTCGATGGAGGAAAGAAAAGGGTTAGGAAACCTTAGATGCTCTCCAAAGGAGAGGATTTTCCTACCCCAATACACAACATATTCGCATCATGATAGGATATCGGACTTTTTCAAGATACAATGAATCCTGACTTTACCGGGATCCATTAGGACCACGGTTTTCTTCTAAATAGGGCAGTTTTCCGTTTAATGCAGGGTCTGCCGTTAATCATGGAAGGGAGATACCACACTCATTTCCACATGTCCGCTTGATCGGGGCATGTCTGTGAGATAATTAGTGGACATTTATAACGCCAAAACGATTCGAAAAGAAAAGATAAATGTTTTGTATTGCTGTTATGATTTTTTTATTTTAAACACGTTCAATGACGACTTATTTACAAAATATGAACATTTACCGTTACAATTCACCTTACTTTTCTGTAATCTGATGTAGTTCTCTACACTTCTGATTGCCTCGCTCAAAATATTAAATAACTCTAAGTAAGTAAATTTTTACCATAGATTACTAAATCTAAATATTACATAAAGAAGGATCGAATAAATATTTTAAACTAATTACTATTTTAATTATGTACGTACTCATGCTCCTTTCGTCATCCGATGATGAATTTACTTCATCTAACACTTTCTGTATCAACTTTCGTGTTTACGACCATTAGATTTATAAAGAATACTATACCACTATTATATCTAAGAAGAATCACGTCATCGTATTCCGATTAACACGGCTTACTTGTTAGATTTTATGTGGAAATACATTCTATTTCCGCGTTAGACATTTTCCATCGAATACGAGGTTAAAATACACTGAATTCCTATAACCTTTTACGAATAAGATAAGTTTCCGCTTTACACAGGTTCCGCATAAGACGTATTTCACCGTATACAGAATGATCTCCGCTTTAAACTAATCGCGACTTTATTATTCCACTCTCTAAGCTATTTCTCTTGTATGAAATAAAATTATTCAGCAGTATTTCATCTCTACTTAAGCCTAATGCTCATTCAATGTAGATGACTTTCTTTTACTTATGAAGCAAATGCTTCGGGAAAATATTGTTGTACCCTTGGGCTCAACTGAATAAATCCATATGATTTGCATTCAAATGCTAAAATTGCAGTAATACGCTTTCTCGCACGGTGCATCTTAAGTTCAGTCAATGTGAAAAGCGTGTTATGGGCATGTTGGAACATGAATTTTGAAATGAAGCTTTCTTTTTATCATCAGATACTTTTTTCTGTTAAAATTAAATTCATATTTTTTGTTAGTCGATAAAAATGATGAATATTCCGGTTTATAAGTATTCGTGACAGTTGCACTTCTGATAATCTCGCGGATGCAAAAAAATCGCTGAGTATACATGGGTGGTCTGAAAAGTTTCCGACATTTCGCCATTTCTCGACATGTTTTCTGAAAAATTTGGGGTCGGAAACTTTCCAGACCACCCTCGTATTACCCTCAAACAATTCTAATGAGTATTCTTATTCATTGTGCAAATTTTTTTCTTCCTGTTTTCTCGTATTGATTATTTAAATTCATGCAATGACACTGTTAATACCATGAATGGCAATTTCAACTAATTCAAAGTGATTAGTAATTAGATTAAAAGTAAACCTTTAATATGAATATTTCAACGCAAAATGCCGATCAAAATTTAGCATAAATAATATTTCAAATTAAAGAATTTTTTATTTAGTTGAAAATATATTATTAGCACTCTATGCTCCACCGCGATTCCAATAAATTCCAGATTTTTTAATTCGAAATTGCACTAGTGTAGCTATTTTAATTTGATGGGAAGGTTTATATATACTTTATTTCCTCTATTAAATCTTCGATGGAAACATTTGGAGTGGATGCATGACTGGAATGATACTGTTATTCAGCGTTATTCTTTTCATATATTTTGAAAAGATTGCAAATATATCAGTACTCCGCAGAAAATTGACTTGGATTGATAGTAAAGGTATATCAGGCTTCAAGTACTGTTTATGCTCTATAAAACACGCTTATTCCTGGGAATTTCAGGATGGAAATTCTATATGAATGACAAAGGCGTACATTAATATTCAAACTCGATAGGATAAAATGGTATTTTTCTTTAACTTTACGTCGTAAAACAAGCATATGCTGTGATTTTATAAGTAACAGTCAAAGGAATAAATTTTAAAAGATTATTTTCGATGCATAGATATAATGCGGTAAGAGAGCTATGATAAGAATACATGCATTCTCTTCCACTTAATTTCCGCTCATTTATTCGAAAAACAAAAATAAATCCTGCTTACAAAACTTTTCCAATCAGCATACTGAAAGAGGCTCATACCACAACCAATAAACCCATAAAAGAATCTGAAATGAACGCATGGAATTGGAATAACGCCGCTAAAACTGTTCATACGATTTATTGCGGTTTTTATCAATCGCATTGTTTCCCAGCAAAAACATCGTTTATTGGAAATACATGTACTAAACGAAAACCATTGGCTTGAAAGAAGGAGTCATTTTTCCCTCCTAAACTGCGAGCAATCATAAGTTATGGCTTTTCCGTGGTTTATTCTAGTGGATATTGAGGTCATGTCAACCTACGTAACCATACGAAGCACATATTCATGACCGCTGTTGTTACTGCCAGCTCTGTTCTTCCATAATGCCTTAAGGTAACCTCGAAGAGGAAATGGCGGCCGAGAATAAAAACAACTGCATACAGGTACGGCGAAGGGGAGAGAATGGAATGGCGACTCTAATGTGTAGGGAGAGGCTGTGATTGTCTATTTTAGTTATCCGGGTAAAAAACCGAGTTATTCAGGACAATGGAGTAGTAAAATTTATAGTAACTTCTAGGAAGAACTTACGGAATGTAGTATTTAGCAGGATCTAGTATTTTCCTCTCTGGTTAAAATATCTTTTTAACTAATACAAGTACAACAATCCTTCTACAATAAACACTCGTTTACCACCAAATTTATAATAAAAGAGTAATTACATATTCCGTACAATGCAGACCTTAATTCATAACATAAAGGAACCACAGATATGTTTACAATTTGGTACGAATCTTTATAAAGCTAAGTTTATAAGGTAGTAATTAGACATTCTTTTGATGGTGTGATATTTTGCGATGCATGCACCAATTCCGTTTATTCTACGTATATACCTACAAATTCAACACCCGCCCTGTTAACCTGTACTCAAAATTTTTTCTAATGGCTATTCCAAACATACCGGCGAGAAATTTCGAGATATCACTCATATATAAAAGATATTCATACATAATCATGAATTTTAAAATGAAAAGGCATTGATTGTTTTAATTAGAAGTTCATGAGTCGTGGCTTCTGAATGTAATTCACTGATAAATATCTAAAAATCAAAAAATTGACGGTATTGAATCAAGAGTGAAAATTTTTTCCGAGATTTGTCTCCAATCGAGGTTTCCATTTAAATATCGGTCATTTTTCAATAATGATTTCATAAATTTCACAAATTGGAGTAGTATGTTAAGCTTCGTTAGGGCGTAAAAATAAACCCTCAACAGCAGTTTTGATCGTCTATTCATATGCTACACATTAGCGACAGTAAGAGCCAAAGAATAAAAACGAAAAAATATCGCGAAAAACTCCGAAGCCTGAATATTATAGTTCAATAAAATCATCCACGAAGACACACTTTTCTAATATACTCACGCCTCCAGTCATTTGGTCTCCAAGCGATAAGAAAAAAACTTTTCCATTGAGTGTCCGGGTTCTCTCCCTCATATTGTCCTTTTTTTTTAAACCTCGATGTTGCTGATTGTGGATAGGTTATTCTACAAGCTCTTGCTAAGTCCAGGAAGGAATGTGAGGAATAAGGAAATGTGTTTTCGCATGTCAAAGTAAGAATATGGGAATTGAGGGATGAGAAGCGTTTATGGCGAACCTCCTTTCACTCTTCGCACCGCACTTAGCGTATCAAAGTACCTTCAGCCGGTTGTGTCTAACCCTCACCACTGCACTTCTCTCTCTCCGTCGAGAACACAAAAGAAATTGCTTCCCGACCTTCGCCTGCATGCATTCAAGAAGCTGTATGTAGGTGTTAACCTCGGAGCTTAAGGCGACATGGAAATCTTTTCTCTTCTACTCTTGTGATACCTAAATAAGCCCAACGGTCGATACCTATTTAGAATCTAGGAGGATGTAATCCACTTGCTACATTTCCTACATTTTCATTCAGTATCTATGTTTCTGGACCATTTTCAAACGAAGAAAAATTGCGGAATCATATACTTTTACTGTATTAATATTTGGAGTTATTTCAAATTAGCAATGATTATATACGTAGCCTAATATTGGAGGCTATATCATTTAATAATTCTACTGAAAATATTTAAACTGTTTCGCCGCATTCTCTTACTTAATGTTGTAAAAAATAAGTCCTCTTTAGCTTGCAGGAGTAACAGAGCAAAAATTCTTAACTTTAACTGAAATCCTAATATCTGGAGCCACGTGACTTAAGACTGGTTGCTACTTAATTTAATAATTCAACGATCTCGAAACTTTTCTTAATGTTTTACTTGGTTTGCTTATGTTTACAATATTATTTTATGTTTACAATATTGTTTTACTTGGTTTGCTTATGTTTACAATACTCCTAGTATTACAGAAAAATGTGGCGGAAAACGTAAACAGTGCTCCTGTATCTAAGAAATAAAACTACATGTTTTAATTTACATACATAGTTTAGTTAGGGATAAAAGAGGAATGGTTTCGAGAACGTGTATGTAAACGATACATGGTGTCCGAGTGCCGCAGAAGTGTTCGTAGCGAATTAAATGCAAATTTATATAGGTCTTTTTCACAGATTGACCTCGAGACGCCTGATGGTGCATTTTCATGAATATAATGGGAGAAAATGGAACAAATCATTTGATCCTTGACTAATGCGAAATTATCCTGATTATGTGTCCATTAAATGTTGCGGCATTTACATAGAGGGACGACGAGATATCGGGTGAAATATCACGATAACGTATGAATTTTAGCCTCTTCAGCGTAACATCGGTGTATTTATAATTTTTTTCTTCGAGGTTATACTCTCGATAAAAACATACGTATTGCAAGATTCATGAAGGATATGGAATATTGATAAGCACCTTCACGTATGAATTCTGGGAATAATCTTAATAGACTCAATAATGATACTTCCTCAAAAGAAGCATTTTTAGGGATGAAGAGGACGAATTGAAAACGGCTGGAATAGTCTTTAATGAGTTGATTTGGTATTGGTATAAGAATCATGCCGTATTACGACAAAATGTTGTAGTAGCTCCAACTAATATTATATCTCAAAGATTACACAATTTAATTAGTAACAAATGAGGCTCAATTTCATCTGTTGTTTAATCTGAAAGGCTTTTCATGAAAATTTAAGACAGGGAATCCTCGTGAAGGAAATCAAGTAAAAATGTACCAAATTGTGGCTCCCCATATTCGAATGGAACTGATTATGGAACAAAATTTTCCAATGATGTCAAGTTACTTCGAGTCTTCTCCCGTAAAAAAGCGAAAAAATAAATGCTTGCCGAGATATCTTTTGATAATTATACACAAATCAAGAAATCTACTTCTCTAACATGAGTCAATATCAAATTTCAACGACACTGGTTACATAACTATTAACGTAGAATGTGAACTACTTCTGCTTTACTGACTGTTAAGAAATTAGTTGAATCGGAATATCGTCTAGTTTACTAATTTCTATCAATTGATATCATGTAGTGTACTTGAGTTAAAGCAATTTTATGTTAACTAATGTAAAATGTTGCTTAATGATGGAATGACCATGTGAAATAGAAAAGAAGCCGATCGGTTTTCATGAAAAACGGCACCCCAAAAATCATTTGAAGGCGAATGAATGGCATTCCATTCCATACTATATGTTCTTTTGTTATCAATTCGCTGTCAGGACCAAACCTCGGTTGTAACTCACAAAATATAATGCACAGCGTATAGAGAGGCTTTTCTTGACCCAAATACAGAATTTATTTCATTATTCTTCTAGAAAGAAACGCATGCCTTGTACCTATTCTCTTATGCGATATAAATTACAAATATGGCATACAGACTGAGCTGAGTAATCTAACAAAGCCTTGTCTCTCGCATGAAACTTAGCTTGATGTCCGCACATTTTCTTGGGGAGTGGTAGGGAAATTTTATACATCATGAGCATGCGATGACCCGATTTCTTCTTCGAGTTGCGAAGCGACACTTCAAATCATAACTTCAGATTTCAGTTGCAAATGTTACGTTTACATTACGTGGTTTTATTCAACGAAAGCAGTACTTTACCGACGAAAGAAAATAACGATCCTTGTTTTATAAGTTCGATAAATTTTTGACATATTATTGAGGACAACCAGAGATACCTCAAATACATTCTGAAATAAAAAACTCAAAAACAATATATTTAATGAAAAATATATATTTACATACACCTGGAATTATATAACCTATTTCTGTATTTGGGAGGATCAAAAATAAAATACGATCAAATATGATGCTTCATTCAATAGTTGATTTTCATTATACTCATCGGCGTAAATTATATTGCAACTTACACTTTAAGATATTTATCAAGATCGAGCGGCCATCTCTGTCCGCAGATACAAAATAATTAACGTTTATCAATTTAACATTCCTCAGAGATTAAGTAAATTGAAACTCAGATTCCTAAGGTTCTCCCTAACTAATTTAAAGCTTCAGAAGCAAAGACTCTTGTCGCGGAAAAAAAATTGAAGCGAAGAGTTAATGCGTTCGTGTTATTTCAGTAATGAAGATCGATTACTACTTCGATGGACCATTTTTAATAACTTCAGCTTTAAATGTGCATTAATATTAAAAATGAAACTTATTAATATATAAGTAGATAGCACGTACTGAAATGAATACCATAGAAACTTCATCGTCAATGATAACCATGGAAAATAAGGCAGTTACGTATAAAACTATTTAAGCAAGATTATTTGAATTAACATGTACAGTTATGAATTTGATCAAGATTTAATTTACAAAAGAAAATAATCAACCAAACCGAAGACGTAAATTGCAGATTCTACCGCAAAATGTTTGTTTCATGTGTATCAGTAATGCTATGAAGTTACAGGATACCCAATATTTCATTAGCTTCGAAAATTGATGGAAACCTCGAGTCGAAAATTTCATGGAAATGTTAGCTATACGACGACAAAATCACAACCTCGACAAGAGGAATGCTCGTGACTGAAAATGGAACATGATGTTAAGGGAATCCAGCCGGGATAATTTACTCTTCGTCATCCTGAGTTTAAAAGGCGATATATTCTCTTTGAAAAGGAATCCGATTGAGCATGCATGAGTTGCAAATCGATGCTAAACCAGACGGCAATCAAAATACTTGATCGCACTCGGTCTAAAATTAAGTCCATCACTTCAGTTGAACATTATTCAATCCGCTTCACATTAATTGAAATAAAAAGATGATGTTTTGGGTCGCTACCAATTCATTGTTGACATAGATGCATAATCTAAATTAGACAAAAAGACAGAGTAAACCTTTCAAGTTAAAAGAATAAAAATCTTACACACAGTTTCATTGTTAGCTGATTTAAAATAAAATTTAGCGAAGATGCGATCATCTTATAATTGCTTGCTATCGATCACTTGCTGAAATTGCAAATCATTCGATATCGTAGATGCAGTGATTTCTCTATTATTGTAGAGCACTAAAGGAGTATTTTTTAATTTTCTGAAAACTGGGATTTTATATTCTTGCATCATCTACAAGAGAACAATTTCCTTTACGTAAAGAAGTAACTTTATTCTGGGATGAGCGTTCTTTTTCTTTAGTTTGCACCTCATAGGCTTCTTTCATCGTTGGCAGCAATTTATACGCAATTTATGGGACGGATGTTTCAGTCTAAGAATGAAATACTGGGAGTATCTGCTCAACTTCCTGAATTATTCCTGTCATGAGTGCGTAATTCATTCGTTGCATAAACTAAGCGTCCCTCGCCTCGGGAAAAGAAATTATGATTGGGGCAAAAAGTATCTTCTCTGAATTGCGTATCGTGAGGTGTAACGCTTTAGAATTCCAAAAAATTTGGAAAATCAAAAAGTGACATTTTCGGTCGTTACTGAATGAGTAGCGATAGGGATAGAGTAATGAATTAGCACCAAAATAAATCACACAAAGTAAGAGGCAAATTAATGGTCGTTAAATACGCTAACGGTGTAACGCGAAATCCATTACTACCTCTTAAGAAGAAATTAAGCTATTTCTATTCTGGCTGTGGAGCCCGATTTCCTGGCCGAACGTCACCTTATGCAATAAATTAACGTCACTAAAATCGGCTTTTACAACAGCGAGGATTCGGGCAGTAAACTTGCTAAGTTTTCAGCAGCAATTAGAAACGCCATGAATGGGTTTGGCAAGGAGTTTCGTCACAGAAATACTTAAATGATGCGCATTTCCTTCCTCTGATTCAATTGAACTGTGAATTACGGCGCAGGCATTTCCTATTCCTACAATTACTCGCATGATTTTAATCGAATTTTGGCGTACATGCAGGAATATCATGCATATAAAACCCTCATTTAGAGGGGGCAAATTAGCCTGTCTGTGTTGTATAGCAGAATGTATTTCGTTTAAAACGCATCCAGATGCATAATGCATTAACGCGCG
This sequence comes from Pachydiplax longipennis, assembly GCA_036926295.1. Taxonomy (NCBI): domain Eukaryota; kingdom Metazoa; phylum Arthropoda; class Insecta; order Odonata; family Libellulidae; genus Pachydiplax; species Pachydiplax longipennis. The sequence goes on along the minus strand of JAVFKF010000014.1, from coordinate 1,346,321 downwards.
GCAACGTTTCCATCGCCGGCGTCTCAAAAGGCGTGCTCGTATTTATACTAAACACTTGACTGATTCTCATCCCGGTCTCTCCCATCATGCAGCTCGGCCGAGAAATGCGCCAACAGCACTTTCCTTTGTTTCAATGTCTTCGGCTCAGGCGTGCTCGAGATGGTCGCGAAGATATAGCGTGCGCCATATTACGTACTTGGCTTTGATTAATTTCCTCGCTTTCTTTACCGATGTTTGGGTCTTTCCCTGAATTCAAATAGAACTTATATAACGCCACTTTCGCGTTGGAATATCTTGGAAAATGCATCATCATCCGCGAAGTATTTTCTCGAGGATATCGTTTTCTTTAAAGTAAACACCCGGTGCGGATGAATATACTTGTGTATTATTTCTAAGCATCTGTTTTCGGCGACCAGCGCTGTTGACCCTTCACGATCCATCAAAACATATAAATGACTTACTATCTTTATATATAATTTCTAAACTTACATTTTCGAGCCTTTTTCTAACTTCACACTCCATCAAAACATATAATGGCACACCATTTGAAAAAAAAACATTCCCTCTTTCTACTAAAAATAGACCAATAAATGACAAATCCACAATTTGGTCTAAATAACGAGTTAAAATTTTAATTCCCAGAGAGTTTTGTTACTGGATGTGTAGATACCGATATCTTTCAAAATTTTACAAACGAGATATATGGAAACGGACACATTCTCTATTTCCCCACCCAAATACATTTCAACAAACACTCCAATCACTTCAAACGAATACACTTAACCATTTATGCGAATTTTCGTACGAAACAAGTAGATATAACTATTACTTGGGAACACTATTACGGACACACGTTCTCAAACGGAAAGTTATTCTATTCCGTAGAGATTAATCAATTACATAGCTGTCTTCCTCGGGTAATTCCCACAGGTTTTTGCGCAAGGAATTCTAACGCGTGACTAAAGAGTTCCCTCAGTTTTTGCGCAGCATATTTAAAACAGATATTCGTCCAAGGAAGAGAGAGAGAGAAGGAAGAGTCAAGATGGGCGTCGATGTCATTCGTGTTCTACACGAGGGACTCCTTCGAGATGCATGTAACAAGGACGTTCGAGTGACCCGCTTGAAGTAAGGACGTCGTTTAAAGGTGCGGAAAACATTCATTGACTAGCTGAGATTCACCATTTATCTCGATGAAATGACTGCGAAGGAATGGAGAAGGCTTTTGCGTGAGAGTTTACTATCTAAGGATAAAGTGAGTCAACTATATGTGCTTCAGAGATGCTTCATCTAAGGCGACGCTATTTACGGAAAAAGGTTTCCAAAGGACGTGATTCTTTCCGATAATAGCAAGCATTGATAATCTCTATCGGAGAAAAGATAAAGCGCTTAAGATCATAGAGTGAAAAACACAATACGTTGGAGTGAAAGCTTAAAAGTAACTTCAGAAAAGAAACGATTCACATATACGCATACTCTGACCTCACGGAATCTTAATACGCCCTAGCCGAATCTCAGTGAATTTATATCATTTGATAACCAAAAGACAACCAAATAATACTTCAGGTTATCATTCTATAGAATGAACTGTAAATCATTTAATGCAACGCCAGAAAATTTATTTTAGACGCGAATTGAAGGATGGCTCCAAGGAGGCGAGAGATAATATCAAGAGAAATATATCGAAAACAATGAAAAACAGCTTTTTATATTTCAATATACATGCCAAATAATTGAGGCATATTTTTATAATTCTGCTTAAGATATTGTAAATAAAATCTAAAATCAAAATTAAAATTTTCTAACGATATTTCATAAAAAGTAAAAAAAATACGAAAGTTAAATTGAGTTCCCTACACATAAAATTAAATCACTTACATCTATATAGTATTAAAATAGAACTCAATCCACCAGTATCTCTGCTGATGAAGATTCATCTCAATCTGAATATTTAAGTCATTTCACTATCACTGCGCTATAAATTAAGGAGCTACATCATTATATTTTTGCTTTTATCTGTTATATTTTCTCTATGGAAAGTGAATGTGAATCATGCCTGATCAATGAATGAGTTACTAAAGATTTAGTCTTCAGAAAATCGAAAGCTGTACAGAATACACTTCCTCAAATACGTTTGATAACCTTGGAGACATTTAAATCAAGAAAATCGTGATTATTGAAGACCAATGCTAAACATATGAACAAAATTCAGAAACAAAACGATTTTCCACTTTTGATATCACAATGTGCGAATTCTTTCTACCCTAGAGTCGATACATCAATCGCATACAAATCTACATGTGATTCGGATGTGTATCAATAGGAAAAACACTGCGTGAGACGTCCTCTGTCTAGCCAATATTTCTGTCAAGCCTTTCCATTTAGATTGCCTCATATATTACTGCCATTCTCTTATCTTCTCCTTATTCCTTTTTCCGGTGTCGAACCACGACATGTTGTCAATCCACGTCCTTTTCCACTTCCGTTTTCGTAGCTGAAATTTGTCGTTTGCGACCTCTTCAACTCTCTGGATCTCCTTTCTGAGCCATTCCCGAGCGATATATGGAATGATCGTATTCACTCCGAGTCGAGACACAAAATGCCCATATAAAACATACACGTCACGTTTCTTAGGATCGCTCTTTACTATTTCAAGGCGTGCCGCGTTCAGCGGAGTGGCGATGGAAAAAGAAATAAATTCAAACGCCGCTCAAATGCCGAAACAGATCTAAGGCGATAAAAAAGAGGCAGAGAGGGGAAGAAAGACAAGAAGATCCACGCGATAAGGGTCGCATACAGCAACTGACGAAGAAAGATGTGTCGTAAGATAGGTTGTGCGTGAAAAATACTGGCCTTAGCACAATTCGTTCCTATGATTAGCCTCTGTATGCTAATACAGAGCTACTGTATGATACGTTATTTACTCTTAAATTATAATGGGATTTCCGGTTCTTGTTCATCCGATTCTTTTTCTTGCGTAAAGTATCACTGTAATTGGATGAAAAGTTAATGGTATGTAAAAGTTGAGTTCATAGTCATGTACACAAAATACATTCATCATGATAGTCTAAGTTAATTTATGCGAAATCGCCTATTTATTGCAGTAACTTAGTTTTAAGTTTTCCATATCACATTTGAGTACATCGTTGTATTTTCAGCATTTATTGTAATATTTAACGTTATCAAAAATTATTCTAATTTTAGCGAATAGAAATCGAGAACTGATATGAAGATAATAAGCAAAGAGTGAAATTAACTAGCGCGGTACTTAAACGATGAAAAATTTAATGATTCTATAATTGAATGATATTATATTGAATTTAAAAAGTAATAGTTTAGAATAAATGTTGGCACTTTTTCGGTATAATTGGGAATGAAACCTTTGCAGGGATACAGCACCCGGCAACAAGAAAAAGAAGTATTCCCTCCTTCATACTAACTTTTAAATTATCAACCAATATTTGGATTATAATTCCGAAGGTAATTAATTATGAGACAGAAAAAGACTATCATTTCATAGTGAAGAAAACTGAATGAGCACATTCCAACAGCCAGACAGTTGCCACTTTAAGTTCATTCGCTAAATTTTTCACGATAGACTATGATAACAACGGTAATTAATTCATCATGAGACAGGAAGAAAGATCTATTTCATAGCTCTTGAATAAACCCATTTCAAACGCCAGATATTGACCATGTTAGGATCATTCGTCTAATTTTTCAGGAACTTTTTCACAGAGCGAACTCTGAGTGGAGTTTTTTATTCCTTGTTTTCTGTTCTTTTTCATCGCCTTCTTAACTTGATCTGGTGTGAGGGGGGGATACTGGGGCACAGCAAGGTGTGCACATGTCCGAGCACGCACACGCATACTCAGGATGATGGGAATTGTTCCGCAATGCGACCGCACGATCCGATGTCCGCGTTTAGAAGGCCAGATAAGTATGCGGATAGGGGCGTAATGGATTGAAATCGTGAGCTATCTCGTTCCCACGTAAATAGCCGCCTGTATGGATTACTGCCTTCCGTGATGCAGATTTTGAAGCGAGGGTCATGTGAGAGACTTCAACGCTCGACACTTACGTCGTTCCAGAATTTTACTCCGCCCGTTTTCCTCCAAATGGAACTGATAATAAAATCCGACTTATGTTAGAACCAAAGCCTTTGAATTGGTACGCTTAGGAATAAAATTTCCTGAATAGTTCTTTAAAGCTCTTCCATAAAAAATAATCCTCAACTCTCCTACTTTTGTACCGGATTATGCTCATTCATTTTCCATTCAAGCTGTACGGAAGCTCGGAATTTTAATTTATGAAAGAGTAAAACATTCGTTACTCGTACGATATTCTTACGAAAGAGAGATTAACGATTCATGCATTTTTCATCATCATTGACACGAAATTTGTCTAAAAAATCTGATGGAGGAGCTAAAGTGATGTCATTGCGCGTACGTAATTAAATATAAGAGCTTTTTATAAATATAGAAACAAAATCGTTAATTATTTGGTAAAACTTAATTGAAGTTAAGAGTAACTTTACTTGTAAAGACGTCCATCTGGGAAAATTCCCAAGGAAAAGCGGGCATGAAACAGGATCGGTACTCGAACCCGGCTCTTCTACTTTCTGGGCACGTGTGAAAGCAAATTAAAATATCCAGTGTTCGTATATTCCAGTACAACATTCCGATCTTTTTTAAATAACCATACACAATAATAGATGTTAATGAACAAGGCTCAACTAACTACATCGCTATATTTTCTCTATCTGCCACACTCGGAGAAAATTAAATAATTTTCTCCATGTAAGTTAAAACTTGATCAATCTCATGTCAAATCAAATTTAAATTTTTTTAATTTATGCCCATTTTTTCAGGAAAAGCAATTTGACTTCTTGATCATTACATTACTTGTAAGAGAACATATTTTGAAAAATCGTAGAGGCAGTACAAAAAAAATGCAAATTCAAATTTGAAAGAGTCCTCTAAAGTTGACCATTGAGCTCTATCTATTAATTCACACGCAAATACATATTTATAGTTTTATTTAGAATGTTTTGAAACAAAATTAAAAATCTTCTGCTCTGTTTTCAGAATTCAGGGTTCAGGTACAGTAACAAGCTTAAAAAGAAACATCGATTTAGTGAATCTTTAAACCGATTTCGCGTTAAAAATTTTTCTCCGAAAACCTCAGTATGTGTCTAAGTTATAAATTACATAAAAAAAATCGTTCTTTGAAATCCGTCGGATGTAATGAAAATTATGTCGCAATTAAAGAGCATTAGATGTAATTAAGGACATCAAATTCGATTGAGTGAACGGATTTTCCCAACCGAGTTTCGTAAAGACTGAAACGAAATGAGGAAATTTGGCATTGAAAAGGGATTTGCTACCTGGTGAAACCAAGTCGGCATCTCCTCCTGACCTTCCTTAAATACATGCGCAATTCCCTCGGATGAATATAACTTCAGAATTTCTTCCACGAACTTACATAAAGCGTCGCGAAAGATAGCATGCGATTGACGTAGACTTCCGATCCGATATTCCAAGCAGGCGATTCCGTGAAATGGTCCACGTGGTGAGAAAGGCTGCAATTACAGTCCACGCCCCAAAGCACCTTTCGACGACGTTTTGCGTAATCCTCGATCGTCCGATGTTACGTACTTGTCCTATCGCGAATTCAGTCTTAGAGAGAGAAAAGTGCCCGTCATCTCGCAGCTTTCCGTCGCTGGAATAAAGTCTCATTTCCCCGAGCATTTACAATGGGGTTAGCATGACGCACCCGTGTCGCCTGACCCCGCAATTAAGGCCGAGACTTATTCATAAGCCGCCATGGATATCTATTGTGCCAAGGCGAAAATGTGTCACCGACTAAGATACTCAACTACGTAAAATCACATGCGTTGGAGACCTCGCACGTTTTCTTTCCACCGCGCGACTGCGACAATCCGCTCGAACAATAGGATATGTTTCGTTTTATGGAATGTGGCTGCTATGAGAGCAAACATCTTTAAGAACGCTTGCCAGAGAATTCCGAACCACTTTCTAATTTGAATTTTGATGCCACGCCTCGATTCTCGTCGACTTCATCTTGTCAAATGTCTTTCAGTAATTAGAATATTCAACGCGGCCATCATAAATATACATCATCCCCGTTGCTTATAAGTACGGCCATATTTTCTTAAATGCGTTTCTCCAACCTTCGATCTATTATGCTCTGCTATACAATATTTCGGTTTAAATGTCCCTACTTCTAAATAGCTATCACACTACAGAAAATTCTTCCTACAATCTACAGATGTAGTACAATATACTACTTGTAAATTGGTAGCACAATTATAATTCTTTCCACTTTTTGCTATGCAGACTTTTTACTACTTTTACATACTTTTCCAGAAGCTGTCAAAAGTACGTTTACAATTAATGGGATAGAAATATGCTTATCGACAATCGATTTGTTTGAAAGGAGTGAATGGAGCCTTGCGAATTCTTGAGCAGTGAGTAGTCATCTGTGCAAACACCCAATGTCGTGCATGTATGACGAATGCTATTCGAAGTATTCGGATCAATTCGTGAATTGGAAAAGATCCAGCACAAGGCCGCAGATACTTTTAAAACTTGTGAAGGCACTCCCCTAAGAGTTACCAAGATGTTTCTTAGTATAGGACGGGAATCGCATAAAGGTTAGATTTTGATTAAATTCTATCATATTTGGCCGGACTTTGTGGAAGGCCATACTAAGAAGAATAAGAAGAAAAATTTTGTAACTTTCACAGAATTTTTATTAAGACGACCGGTTTCGGCACATTGCCATCCTCAGGTTAAAAATTCTGTGGAAGTTAAATAAAAAAATTCTTCTTAATCTTCTTAGTTAGACTTTGAAGTTGAACACATGAAAACTGCGGAAAATTTCAAGATATAATATTTTTATAGCAGACGAACATTTGCGAAATAATGGGGAAATATGTGCTGGTAGCTCTCGATTCGAAGATTTTTATCCGAAGTTTTCTTCAAACAATACGCAATATCATCAGTTGATAATTAAGTCTGAACAATGTCCCTGATATGCGGTGATGGAAATAAAGCAAGTGGGCTTGTTTGAGCAATTATAAGTAGAAAAAATAATTCAAAAATAATTTCCTAAGTAATTAAGGGGATTTGATCAAGGATCCAGAAAGCGAAATTTAAAAATTACCATTCACGCAGTCTCCCAAAACCAATTCTGATTTATTTGCAGTTGTTCCAGCTTCCTCGTACACGAAGTAGAGTCCTTGTCCCAAAGTTAAACAATGAACAAAGCTAATTCTACCGTTAACATAAACCGCACGCTAGTCATCCTTGCCGAGGAGTTATTTTGTATTGCCTCGCTCATCGACTAATGAAAGCATAGCAAAAAAAGGACAATGAAGCGTTCCTTCGATACGCCACGCTTTCACGAAGACGCTCTCTGGGAATTTCGTAATTTGTTCCGTTGTGTTTCTCCCGTCGCCTGCCAAGGACAATTAAGAGGATCTGCAGAGCGAGGATTCAAAACCGAAAACTACAAGTGAAATCTCTTTCACCCTCTTCCGCGTACTTATAAGCATTCAAATACGTATATGCAAACACACGGGACACACACAATCACGGGGGAAAACGAAAGTGCTCGAGAAAAGCAAATGTCATCGGGGAATTGCATGACAATACATTCAGGTGCTTGTAAGCGCTGTCGGCCTCCCGTTTTTTCATCCGATTTCGCTCGTCGGGAAACCGCGAAGGATATAACGGTAACCTAAAGCCTCAGCGATTTGAACAAAAGATTCCAATGCGCGCGTGCTTTGTCACGAGATACGCGGATGGCGGTTTTCCGTCGAGTCCCTCATCATCGGCTTTTTTAACTGCGTCTTAATCGCATAGCGGAGCCTTATTAAGGGGGTCGTTAATGAAAACTGCCTTCTTTGAATTCCGAAGGGTAATTTATCGCGCTCATGTGTGCGCTTACGCGAAAACGCTAATTGCGGAAGGAGGATTTCGCGATTGTGTTTACTCGCCGCGAAATTACCGCGCGGCGGAAATTACTTATTTTAATTCCTTAAAGGTGTCATTTTATTGCCTTATGTGTACATTGAGAGCTCCCTTAGGAAAATTTATTCCGGTCTTATCTCGGCGTTTTTTATTTACTGGTTCAAGGTGCAACTTGAGTGTGATCTTTATCGCTAATTATACTTCCGCAGATATCGTTAAATTCAAAGAATTCTTATAAATTATAGAAAGAGGTTAGTGCTGCAAGTAGCGTGCCGCTATTTGCTTCAGTATGAATGTTTGACTACAGACTAAAATCTATCCAGCGTCAACGAAAAATTCTGTAAACCCAAACGAGGAGAAAGGATGATTTGTGTTGATAATGACGGGCCCATGTATGATCACGATTTATTAATCCATGATTTTGTAATAGAATAAAATGCTGATTAATTCTGCTCTGTATTATAGTTATAAGATACTTAAATTCAGTGGCTTGTATATTGCTGTTGGAGACCTGCGAAGTTCATCGTTTCGGCTATATTTTTAATTTAGAACAAACTATCTGATTTAATATGATTCAAAAGCTGTTTCCTATGGCTTTTGGTAATCAAAATATCGATCGTAATTTCACTGAATGTTTGCTGAAACAAGTAGTAAACTTGCAAGTCCGCTCAGATATCCTTCGCAAAATAACGTAAGTGACCAATATATCATCGGTTACACCGAAATGGATACAATGGAAAGTTACAAGTTTCTTAATATTAGCTATTGTTCACATCAAGTAGATAAAGTAGGTGTGTCATAATCTATGACTTTGATTGCAGTATCTTGCTAATGATCTGAGAACGCTATATATGATTAATCCTTGTAACATGAAGTGTTCCATAGACGAAAACTATTTTGATGCACCTTTTAAATAATATACACTGCATGGAGAATGGGTATACACGTTATATGAATAAATAGCGATAACAAACGTAGTACCCCATCAACCCAATTGGCTTTAAAAGGCGGAGGGAATGTCAACCTTGACATGAATTGTGCAACAAATTCATCGCCTTGTTTCTATAGAAAAATGTATTTTTTAGCCTAAAATAGCAGTTTTCGTACTGAACTAGGACTTGCTATCACAACGTAAATTACCTCATTACGGAAAATTAACCGATTGATGATGGGGAGGGATGGGTTTTAATTGAAGTGATCGACGGAGCTAATGGCTGGGTCAGTTATTGACAGGTGAAAGACTGGTACTATAAAATAAGTAATTGAAGGAAGAATGCAAGGGAAAAGGCAGATGGGAATACGAAGAAGAGTTTTTAGATGACATATAGAGTGAGGTAAGTTAACGAGAAAAGAAAGATATTATTATAGAGATCACGTCACTAGTGGATCACTGTCTGTAGGCAACGTATGTAAGAAATAAGCATCCGCACATATTATGGGTCTGAAAACTCTCCGATAGCCGAAACGACGGTAAACTTTGCACCAGTTCCAAAGGATGTGAACGTAAGTTCTGGATTACCGACCTTATAAGAAATCGCCAAATGCGCATTTCGATAGCTACGCTATCATCCCAGGGGATAAAAATTGATCTAATTTTCTCTAATTCATTAACAGCCGAGTTCTATTATTTTTACATCTGCACATACGTAAGATTAATATGGTATAGGTCACATATACAAAAACAAAAATGGCACTGAGAAATATTAGGGAACATTCAACCTACCGAATGGTATAATACTTATGTATGTATTAGCTAAATGTAACTCCAAAAGATTGTGCATAGGACCACAGGCATGCGTACATAAAAAGAGATCAGTAAGACTTGCTGAAATTTTGCAGAGTGAAATAGGGAGAGGATAAGAAGGAGTAAGAACGTCACAAGTCCATTCGCAGGATCGTTACACAGAAAAGCAGTCAGCTACATGGGCCAGTAAAATTAGTCTCAATTTCCGAATTTTATTACTAATCTTTATACACCTGCAGCTGTGGATATCAGGAATCGGCCTCCTTATCTCCATTCCCATTTAATTTCGATGTCCTCGAGGCGGTCACTTTCCGTAATAACTCATTCCCTCCATCCTGAGCCTCATAGCGCAACCAACAACATGTGTTTGCGCAGTAATTAAATCTTGGCGACCGCTCATTTCAATCAGCGAAGCAAAAAATCTCCGCCGCTTTCATGCACCTCCGTGGTGCGATTTCCGTTTCTCGTCAATCACGGCGTCGGAAAAAGAGAATTCCCTCGCAAACACTTGACTCTTGATCAACCCTTCCTTCCTTATTGCTCAGAGCAGAGTCATTCCTGCACTTTGAGGGCGTTCCCGAGAAAAGAGCCAAAGAGAAAGTAGTAAACAACCACAGCGTTTCTCCGTACCTTCCTATACTTTAGGATTCTCCTTTACCTTTGTCTCCTAGTATTTATTTCACCCACTTTCCTATAAAATCTCCACCTACCCTCGGTTTTCTTATCTCTGTGTTAAAATTCGAATCTCAATAGCCTCTCTTACCCATCCTTTCCTAGCGGATAGATTCGCCATTTCAGCTTTATCTCGCGAGGTGCATTTCTTCCTATTCATTGAACTAGTAAAATAACGTCCTCTTATCTCTATGTTCTAGTCCGATTCGTGTATCTCTATCGATGCTATCCTAGTACAGGGATTTTCGCTCAGCTAGGGGCCATTTTATCCTGTAATTTCAAAAATCGCACAGCTAAGAAGTAAATTTAGAGTGAATCTTAAATCAGGAGATAGATAGACCCTTTACTGGTGAGTTTAGGTGCATATAGATTTCTCTTCCACATTGCCTCGTATGTCCTTATAATATTTACAGATTGATAAGAAGTACGAAAGAAAGATTGCAGGGTGGGAAAAAATCTTTGCTTAAAAAGGTTAACAAAAAGTACTTTGGAGGGGACGAAAAGCACGCGAAAAAACAGTAAAGATGATAGAGATTTTAAAAACTAATATAAGAGTATTAAAAATTATCCTAATAGATACTGATAGAAAACTTCAGTGTTCAGTTTTAAGTTCAGTTCAGTAATTTCTTTAAGTGACCGAGTTACATAATTTGTACTACGGTTTTAAGAAATACGATGAACATGAAGGTATCAAAAATGTCAATAGACATTGTTTCGAGGAAAAGAATGCAGTTTTAGCAAATACGTACATACGACATTTACGTATCGTATAGGACATGAATAACCTAACTTGCGCCTTGGACGATCGACTTAGATCAGCGTAAAATATTTTTACAACGGCTGAGATCGATATTGCTTCATATTAATACAATACTTATAGTTGTTATCCGTCCTTTCAAATCTTCAGCTGATGTAATGTTAAAAAAACTTAGTCTCAATAATAAAACATTTTTCATCATTAAAAGTTGCTTAACTACAGACTGTCACTATTTCAAGGAAAGTTGGACAAAGAAAAAGGCTTACAGGACCTGGAAGATCCGGATTTAAGTTCCGGTCCCGTCCGGCTTTTTCCATGGGAGTTTTCCCAGATGCACGCCTTTACGAGTAATATCTCCTTGATTTTTCTTGAAAGATTTTTAACTCCATTATATTTCTTTATTGTGATAGATATTTAGCTGAGTAGGTATATACATCAAAGAGTAAAGGCCGCTGTAAAAAAGAGGACCGCGAGGACGATGACTGAAAAAAATTATTGACTATTTTTTCTTCTTTTCGCAAACAAAATATCATTGAAAAGAAAGTGATGATAAGCAAGAACCTGAAGGAGGTAATCTCGCAAAATTGAAATTATAAATGTACATATAGGTAAAGAGAGAGATAAATCTCTCCAAGTCTTTGCCAAAAAGGGCCAAAAGTCGCTTTCCTTACTTTTGGTTTGATGGTAACTATGAATAGTTGAAACTAGTAACCAATAAACGTTTACCCACGGACCTTGGACATAGTTTTTCTAACTTATTGCTGCATCCATCGATAATGTATATCCATACATACATTTGGGTGGAATTGATAGGAAGCTAAAAGTAAAATTTGCCATCACATGTATTCCGCAAATTGATTCAGCAGGTGTGTTTACTTCATTCCTCAAATACGTTGCTTCAGCAAGCCAAAACAAAATTCCACAGGGTAGCAAATTTTAGAGAACAAATTCGTGAAATTCATAAGACTAAAATGATTTAAGAGAAATATAATCCAGAGGTAGATGCGAATGGTAAGTATAAAAAAGATGTTGAAAGAGCAGTTTAAATAGAGGAAACGAAAGAGAATTTTAAAATATAAATGCAGGTAAGGTCAAGCGTTACTAAGAAAATAAGGAAATGTCAATTTTCAGCAGTATGGTGTCTCATGAAAAAGGATTTCTCAGATGGTTCAAATACATTTAAAACTTAAATATTTTCCCACCGAGATCATTTTCCCTTTTTAAAATATTTGCATGCAGTTCATTGGCATTTAAGTGCTTATGAGTGTTGGTACTTCCGCGAAATCTTACCTTTCGTTTTCGATTACAGAGCGGTATGGTAAGAAACTCGAAAACTAACGACATAATGAATAACTAAACGATAATAATAAAAATAATGATAGAGGAGCCTTTCAATCATTAAAGTTGTGATTAATGATTTTCAGAGGATAAGTATATCTTCCGTATACATTACGAAGGCTCATCCCCACAAAGTCATTAACCAGTAATGATTGCTGCCAGTTCCGGGATTCCACATTTTCAACTTTAAATATTTTACTTCAGGTACCTTAATACGTAAACGATACGTGATAAATATAAATAGAAACCGGTAAAAAGGTCTCTCTATTTACAACATGGCAGATTTTTGAGGAAATGCTCTGAAACTTTTATATGCTTGAGGAGTAGAAGTTGTGAAATCACTTTTCATTGCCTCTTTGGCTGATATTTTAGAGAAATATTCCAAAATATGTGAGTAGCTGGGAACGCTTATCCTTCAGGTTTTAGAACTGCAACTCACTGTGTTTAAACTTCATTTACTAGTATACCGCAAGAAAATGACTTTTCAGTTCTCAACGAATTCAGAGGGCCAATTGTAAGGAATGAGTGAGTCCAGATGATCTCCAGGCAATTAACCATATAAATATAGGATAAATACTTCCTGTTTGAAAATATTTTTAAATGAATATATATTTCATTGCTCAAACACAAATCTTAATCACGAAAACGTTATATTGAGAATACAATATTTATTTATACTATCAGATTAAAAGATTCATCTCTTAAGGAGCCAACTATTTCTAAATTCTATTAACAGGTGCTTTGAAAGCATGTTATTTTCCCTTATCCCTATTATATTAATTGAAGGAAAAACTAGAGTAATATTTAATCGAAAGGACCTTGGAAACTCACTTCAAACATACGGTTTGTGAAGTCGTTTCATTTCCATTCATCATGCTTAAGCTTGATTTCAGTTCATCGAGATAAAACTGGAAAAATGAACCGAAGTTCTGGAATACAAGGAAACGGTGCAGGGGGCACAGAGTTAATTGTATTATCTGTTAGCAGTTAATCTGAAGTATGATTTATAAAATATTACTTGTAAAATGATTTATAAAATCACGATGGAAACTAATTTTGGTGAAATATTAGCAAAACGTAAAAATGTATCAGTATTGAATTAGTTGAATAGGACTAGGCATTTTTTCATAAATTAGGGAATGAATGTATCTAATTCACATTTCAAAAATGCCCCACTTATTTTGGGAAAATATTTTAGAAAAAAATATTTAATTACTTTTCGGCTGCCATTTTGTGGGATATTTTATAAGTATTAGTGAACCGACTTTGCTCATGACAACAGTTTTTTCATCGTTTCTCACTCCGTTTGTTTCACAAATAGAGAACAAGAAGTTTCTAACATCCGTAATACCCACTGGGGAAAAATCTAGAATATTCGTGGAGAACCCTTGAACTATTTCTTTGAAGATTTTCTCTATTTCCTAAATTTTCCTAATTTGGCAGTCGAATCACAGAAATTAGCGTTCGCCTCCTAATCAATTACTCCTAGAAACTTCAGCTAGCTTTCTCTCCCATTCCTTATACAATAGGAAGAGTTTCGTAAGACTCACTGATAACAATTAAGCGCACCTACTCGTTCCATATTGCATTTTATTGCCCGGCTAATTTAACGGGAGATAAAGTATGGGCAGTAATGCGGGATACAAAACCCGAGAACTTGCAAATGGCCCCTATTTTCTTAAGAAGAATTACTGGACGTGGTTTCTCTTTTATGGATAACATTTGAATGAATAGTGCTTGTCGTTCTAGAGTATTTTTGCTTGGGAATGGCACATCAGCCGCCATCGCGGAATGTATCCCAATGGAGGCAAAAGAGAAATGGTGTTGAAATGTCAAGGGTCTTCCACTTACGTAATTCTACGAATGGGCAAACAGCTACTTATACTCTTATCTTACGATCACCCCACTCCCGTTTATTCTGCCATCTTTTTCTCTGTTTAAGAGCACCTCTCGAGTGGAACGCGATAGGGTTAACATCGGACCTCAATGACTTCTTCTAAAGGTAACCTCGATGTGATGTAGACTCAATCTCTCCTTTCCATGTGACCAAATCTGTTCAGTGATGCACTATTTGCTGACATATTTATATCTATCCGTAAAATAAATCTGAACATGGATTCTTTAGCGGAAAATAACGTAATTATAGTTGCTTGTATAATTTTAATTACTAGCCCGGTGTAATGCTGGAGCCAAGCTAAAGGTTATTTAATAATTGATATATAATTTTTATTCTAAATTACAATTCTTTCTGTCGATAATAAAATTTTTAATTTGATAATGATTTGTATCAATATTGATTGCATATTACCCAATAAATGAGTTGCACAGGGTATCGAGTTGATTCATATTTCATTCTTTACCTTGGGTTCATTTGCGGTCAGTTATTGTGCTATGTTTCACCGAAATAGATTTCATTTTCTCTCTAAATTTACTTGAAAGTCACGTTTCATGCGTCTATATTAGGTTTTTTTAACCGAAGTCGTAGAGTCTAAATTATTTCACCAAAGTTAGCCCCAGAAATGAATTACCTTAAAATACTTATGAACAACATAGCATATCAATAAGCTATTTTTAGTTCCTTATACGAGGGTAAGTATAAGTAAGTCGCAAAAGAGGATAAAGAAAGTAATAATCGAGGTAATTTCCTGAAATTTATTTCACTTTTCTGCACATACACCCTGTAAAATCAGACACTTGTCCCGTCTCCTTAGAAGTTTTTCATAGCCGGTAGTAAAGGTTAAGGCCTTTGGTTTCTGTCGTACCCAAAGGCTTGTAAAGAGATGGGATGAATATCTAAATGTACAGGGTGAAAATGGAAATAAATTTTAGGAAATAACTTTAATTATTATGGCCTATATCTAGTTTTGCGACTTACCAATTGACTTACCCTCGTAAATATATATTAGATACTTGGCTCTCAAAAATTACCGTCATGAAGAAACAATGGTTATAAATCTTGATGATAATATTATTATTTCTGCCAATTTTTCAGTTTTTTTAACAAAATAACTCACACATTCTACCCTGTTGCAGAAAATTTGAATACATTGTGACTATAGCGTTGAAATGGGTATTACTAAGGAAGGAGGCATTTTCTAGGGACGGTAATTGAGCTATTCTTTGGACGATTTATACTCTATATTATACAGGAGTTGGCTGAATATAGACATACAATGAAAAAATCTCCTCTAGAATCTTTACAATCCCCTTTTCTTACAGAATACAGCCAAGCTCCCGCAGTCTTAGACTGAGCGCTACAAGTGGAGGTATCCTTGGCAGTACATTTTCTCAGTGCCGAAGCATTAGCATCTCATGCAACCACGGAAACCGCAGAATACACATCTCTTTCCGCTCACTCTTTACTCTCCAATGGTTTCCTCTATAAATCTCCGCCTTATCGCCCCAGACCATATCCCTCCCATTGCCCACGGCTTCCATCAAAGACGTTTACTCTGAGGGCCATATAACGTTTCTAGGCGACCAGATCACGCGACCAGTTTTTTCTGCCGTTTACGTTTCGAAATTTACGCTATTAAATTACATCACGAGACGTTTAAGTATAAAATTTGTGTGAGTTCCGTGAGGGGGTACAAGAAACGACGGTTTCCTCTAATTGACAAATATATATGAGATGGTAAATTAATCTCAGGTACATGACTGTGCCGCGTGTTAAGTGTCTTGCTCAATCACTCCGGTAATACGAACATTATAACAAACTGGAGTTTGAATGGCCAAGTTCAGTTTAAGCTGAGGAAGGCATGGCATTGCCTGCTTGTAAAGATTTTTGAATAATTTCTTAATTAATTTTTGCCATTTACTATGATTAAAATCACAAGTATACGACAATTTGAAATAATTAATTCCTTTTATAACGTATTTTATATCGTTGTAGTTTATTTCGTCAGTTTTGCAGGTGTAACTGAAAACAGATTTCTTAGCTTTGCCGTTGATTCTACTCTATGAAGTTTTTACAGTAAATGTCAAAGTGGTGGAATATTGTTGGTCGTTCCCTTCCTGTTATTGTTTCTAATACGTATTTTAGAAGGTAAAAAAGAGCAAAATTTTTTCCTACAGTATTATCCAACATTCTCACATAAGAAATACTTATGACATCATCTTAATATTTAAACACTGAAGTGGTGAACTTACTATAATTAATCAAAAATATATATTTTCAGTAATTTTCTTCTTTCCGATAGAATAGATTCTGAATGGTATATTTCGGATTCCAAATTCTCAAAAATAAGACAAGTGACCTCTTCAAACTTTGTTCTGACATACCAAACATTCATCAAACGATAAATAATTAGATCTGTTCTTAAGAATAATCCTTTCAATATTTTTTTTAAGGATTACATAATATTGTGTAGTAGATATTGCTAATATTTCTGGCGATAGATAACCGTGGAGAAATATTCGAATATTTTTTTCAGATAAATGACAACAGTTCGTGCAGGCATTAAATTCTCTGGAGTATTTCTAGATAAGGCAATAATTGCCTGTCTTGGAGAAACAATTTGCGTAATATCATTCTCAAGACTGGGTTTGAATCAAGGCTGGATTAGCGGGAGTACTAGATGGCGGAGTGGGATGAAGGAAATAAACTACAAGAGAATCCCAAAAGGCAAAATTGAAGAGAAAATTAAACATGAGTAATTATTGCATTTTGTTGATGAGTTTGATTTACAACGCAAATAACTGAAATAAAAGAAGTAATGGTGTATTTTCTCATACTAAGTAATCGATATCCATAAATTTTTCAGCGTGACGCCAGCAAATGACTTTTATTTTCTGAGATGCCTACATTGCTCGGGCTTACTTCAAATGAACAGGAAATGTAGTCATGGAGATTGTTTTGAAATATTTATTGGTTCAATTCCAACTCAATTATAGCTAAATCTCAACAAATCTTCGAGAATGAAATGTGAGATGTGCTACAGGTCAAGATGTAGGATAAATTGACAATAAATTGAGCATTTCTTTGAAATGTCTTTCTCAATCGGGAAAGCCTTATGCCTTATGCGACCTCAAGTCCCTCTGTTTCATATTATCGGGAAAAAAACCTATACTAAGTAAGTGGCGTTACTAAAATAATTAAGCTTGATACCACGTGATTGATGGGTGTTTAAATAAGTGGTTTTAGAAAGATTAATTACTCGATTAGTTGCATTAGTTACCTGTTCACACAACACACCTAAAATTAGATGAACCTAATGAATTTAGTTGCTTTCGATGATCGATTGAATATTGATATTAAAGAGATGAACAGAAACATTATCTCTACATGAGTTCATTCAGACAACTCATATGAAAACGTATCAACTTAAGTTATAATTCTAGATGAATCACAATATGAAATTTTAAGCTTATAATGCACTCTGCCGGAAACAGGTCTCGAGAACAGAAAATTTTTGCATAGAAAAACGATGAAATATTTTTTAAATTGTACGCATAAATGTAAATTCAAAACATAACGTTGGACAGTGTTGATTATTAATTTAAGTGACTTTTTAACTTGATAAGATCATCGACAATTCACATTATTTCCGCCTGTATCCTGCAGCGAGTGTAAGGGAATTGTAATTTTCTCGGCAATGACAATGAAACGCTTTTTCTGTTGGTGTTGGGAGAAAAGTCTGACAGAAGACTACTACTGTTATAGGGTGCAGTCCAAAATCCTTTCATTATACAGAAACCTCGTTACATAATACTCTTTCCCTCCTATATTCCTAGGGGTGGTAAAACCCATAACGGGAACATTTTAAATCGTAATGCCCCTTGTAAAATCATTAGGCCGCACTTAAGTACCGTATCGCCTATTCTCGGAAAGTCCATTATCAAAATTATATGAAGGAAGTTTATTGTAGTTGCTAAATAAATTAAAGATTACCTTTACCATTTTTCAACATGCATAATAGACAAAACTGAGAAAGAAAATTATTTAAATTAGAATTTAAATTTTATTAAAAATTATTATTGAATTGTTAAATTTGATTCGAGAAATGCGGTACAGGCTACAGACTTCCCACCTCTGCTCTAGCCACTGCACATCACTATGAATCAGCTTTTTGATAATCTAATGGTCTGTTTATTCCTGCACACTCTATTTTAATAATGCATCCAATACCTTCCTTAATATTAGAAACATACACTAGTACAAAGAAGAATAATTTCATGATTCATGACGAAGATTTAAATATTTTCATTGTTCTTAAAAGTTCCGGAAAATCTTTTTCGAAGGATCAAAAGATGCCAGATATTGGTAAATTTAAAAAAGTTAGAAAACTATTAACAAGTTCTATCTTATAATAACTAGAAATTCCCAAATATCTTTTCCAACAAAACAAAAAATCCCTCATGCAAGATAGCAAACGTGAGGGGCAACCACTTTCCTTCATTGCGTTGCTAAGTCAAGTGTACAGGAGATTTAAGATCACAAAAATCCACGTCCTTGGAATGGCTCCAGTCCGCCTCCTGACATATTTATCAGGAATTGTTAAGAAAACAGTAATTGGTTCAAGTCCAAGTCAATTAATACGATATCTTCTTATTCACATTCAAGATTTATCAAGAAAAGTGTCACAGGTCAAAATCCAATGTTAATTCCACAAAAAACAATGTTCAGTAAAAATGAAAGTGGAAAATGGAATATCCCTGAAATACGCAATAATTAATATCTCGCCTCGTTCAGAGAAGGATATGCATTGATACTTCATGTATAGATTTATGTTATTAATAAAATATTGCTATTTTAAATTCGCAATTAAAATTCAATATCATTTTTTAGGATTCGATATTTAATTCTAAGTAATGTTTTGTCTATTATTTAATGCAAGCTGTCAACTTTTCAAATATAAATCTATCGGTAACATGTATCATATCCGGTTAAGATATACAGAAAATGATGTATTCATCTTACGCACTCCTAGGTTTAATAGCAATTTGTTCCTCGTTATGATTTTAGATGGAAATAATTCATCACATCTTTGCGAGTGCGTGAATCTTATCGCGTTGATAGAAGAACACGACGAACTAAAGCCTAATTGCGTAAATACCACAAATATATATCATGAAATTACACATCGCGAAAGGTGATGGTTTATTAATTATACTTTTTACAGTATATATACTCGCTTTTTGATTTATGTGTTTGTAACCTGTAGCGCACGGAATGTATTATAATTCGGAAGAATTTATTTAATTTTCGATTGAATTAGAATTTTTCAAATATGAGAAAGGGCCTTTAAGAATAGGATAGAAATAAATGTAAAATTTGAGTGCATAAGGAAAGGTGTAGGTAGAGAATTGCATGAGATGGCATTCAGTCAGGAAAATTACGAATTTGTAAACAGACGACAGAAAACGTACTATCAGACCGAAACTTGGTACATTATTTCCTTCTACTAATGAAAAGATACGGTAAATCATCAATTTCTACATGCTCGAAAGGAGAATACAAAAAGTATCATTTAACTCCCATCCGAATTACTAGTTA
Organism: Pachydiplax longipennis; assembly: GCA_036926295.1. Classification (NCBI taxonomy): domain Eukaryota; kingdom Metazoa; phylum Arthropoda; class Insecta; order Odonata; family Libellulidae; genus Pachydiplax; species Pachydiplax longipennis. The sequence goes on along the minus strand of JAVFKF010000014.1, from coordinate 1,326,321 downwards.
ATCATTTCTCACGAGGATAGAGCTAAGTAGCTCTTGAGAAAAGTATAATGGTTAATTTAAGAATAAGATTCGTAGATTAAGACAGAGACGATCTTTATAATTCGTGTAAAGAAGATGGTAAGCTACAGTTCTGTAATAATAATGTGGTTTTCTCTATCCCAATTTAGACTTCTAACCGCAGCAACAGAGGGAATCCAATGCTGAAATGACGATGGGCATGTTACTTCGAATTTTGTAATAAATACGACTGAAGTAAAAGTATTAATTTTATTAACGTTTTAATACCTTGCTAACAACAGTATGAATTTAATAGTCTTAACGTTCTACGTCTTTAATAATTGAAGATCTATCTAGACACCCAGTTAAAAACTTATTTTCGAAAATAAAACTTTTGAAACCGCATTTTCAAATTTTAATACATTAATTCAGATTTTACTTTACTTCCTCAGAATCTCAAAAGTGAAAAAGTTACAAACATTATTTCTCATTGATATCTTTTCAGTCGAAACACTGATAGAAATGGCACTTTTCTACGGATTAAGTAACTCAACTTACGTCTATTTATCCGTGCTTAGTTTACCAGTTCGTGATGACGAAACCTGTCCGACCGGGGATATTACCATAGCTTCTCTTACTCATCCTAATTACCAGCACGAAATAATGATTACTCTGAGTTATAATTCACAACGTTGAACACGTTATTCAACAGCTTGCCTATTCTTCGAAACCGATGCAATTGAAATGAGAAGAATTCAAAGTAAACAGATAAACATAATTATGGAGTGACCAGACTCGTCTTTCCTGAAGTCATCGAGATATACTACTCGCTAACGATATACACTAACAAGAGATCAGAGGTTACTTCAATTGTGATCTTGGGTAATATTTAACGTTTCGAAGTTGGTGATCCCTTATATCGGACTTTCTCTACCTCACAGATAATTATTCATTTTCTAAGAAATGAAAATGATTCACTGATTCGTTTCCACTTGGAACTATTGAGTATTTCCCTATTTTGCATTTAATAATTTTACATTTTCTATCAGTAGTAGATTTCTTGTTCTATGAAAATAATTGTCGAGAACATAAAACCGAAGGTAAAATGTAATAGAGAAAATGCACTCCGATAAACCATCGAAAAATAAAACATTGTTTCTAGAAAATAAAGCTTCAAAAAAACTAAACATCGTTTAATGATGGTATTTCGAAGTGAATTTTTACTATCATTAGTTATTCAATGAAATTGTAAGCGGAAACCGACATGGATTTTGGTCTATCCAGAAGTTTCTACTGGAGGTTGAAAAAGTTGACGTTAAGGAGTTGATATGAATCTTCTCACTAATTCCCGAATATTTTAGTACATGTTCTATTTCCAAACATTTTCTCTAAAATGAACTAACATTATGTTCAAAATAACCGAAAATTTATGTTGAACAGCTCAGTTAGCTACTACATTTAAGGTAAAATTATATTAATAGATACTAATGCTTTGTAATAATAAAGATCTATGTCATCATCAGAAATTTATCCACAAATGCCTTGGAATGGCAAATGACCGGTTGATCTCGCTCTAGGACAGTATTGTGTAGAAAACAAATTGCTGAAAGTTTTCTGACCAGAATTTCTCTTCTTTTTGACGTATTTAAAAATAAACCAGTGGTTAGATTAAACAAGAAAATTAAAGTCCATGACGCGACTTCCCCATGCGGGATTTGGCCTAAGCCAGCGGTATTCACCGTGGGTGAGACGTGGTCAGCGCATCGACTTCCACACCGCCTTAATGGGTTCCTCTAGACCTGGATCCGCCACCTCTTAATTTAGATACCTTCTCAATTGTTTCGATGCTGGGTAAACATCTTCGCCCCCAACAGGATCGCTTTCGCCGAAAATGAACGCGTTACCCACATGGCTACCTTGGGCGTCAAATTAAACTAAATCAATTCCTATTATAAGAGGATAGATATAAGCAATATTTCAGTTGCGTGATCAAACGTTTGCATCGGAGTGACATTTAGAACAAATAGACTGTAGAACGTACAAATGTAGACTGGGATTTACGAGTCAAGTAATATATCAGTGGAATATGCTGAGAAACGGTTATTTTTAGAAAATTTGATACAATTTACACAATGGAAAAATAAACGGATCGGGAAAATATTTCACGAGGAAACTATATCCTGTTTTATAAATTTGCAAAATACTACAAAATTATTAAACAGGATATAGTTTACTCGCGGAAAAATTTCCTGATTTATTTATTCTCCCTGGCATAGAATACTAAAAAGATACTGGCGCATCTGTGGAATTTAATTTATGAAAATCTATTTTCCAGCCTACTTAGAATGCTGCAATTGCTGGAGAGTTTTTACATAACGTATTGAAAGAGAATTACGTATCTTTGGCCTCTCCATTTTCACCGAAATGAGCACGAATGCACTCATCCCCGTTACCAGTTTTTGTGAAACACGAAGAAATCAAGATCCCAACAGTAATTCAGTAGCATATTTTATTGCCGAATTAAGGCCCTGTTACGCTGGCGATGCCTCAAAAATTCTTGCGGTAACTTTTCGCTCTAATAACACTGCCGTTTTGTTCACAATTTTACGACTTTTGTCACTTTCTCACCTGCTCCTTTCTCTTGCTTTTCACCTCAAGCATGACGCTTTAACTTACTGTCAAAAAGCCAAAGTACATTTTCCTTTTCAAAAAAATTGCTCTGCTACGGTCGGAGAATCAGCGGAAAAAAATAAACAGGTATTCAGTTAGGAAAGAAAGAGCCGTGAAAAAATACGAAAAAATTCGGAGAAAATATATAATTAAATTTATATAGATTCAGTCGTGCATGTCAATTCAGAAGCTACAATTTTACCATGCATTTTTTTTCGAACACTGATATTTGAAGATATTATGCAACTAAGCTTAAGATGAAACTCTCAGGTCCTAATGCGTATGTAGAATCACTTTTTCAATATTCCAAAACTTTCAGGCAATAAACCGTACAAAAATCGCTCGATATACATATCTATACAACGGTAGCGCATCTTGTTATAGAAATTTGCACAGTATTACGTTCATTGGTGTGCCTAAGTTTAAGGATACAAACATAAAGATAGCATCAAAGCCAAGAAAAAATCGATTTTCTAGTTCAGGAATAGTTGAACTTCATATTGCTGCTAGACACATTCCCGTGTATGTACTTTTAATGTATTTGGAGCCGTAATAAGTTCCTCTTAAGATTTGATTTCGTCACATACAAAAATTCTTCATAAATATAACATGTATTTACTCATATTTGTTCAAACTATTTATTTGAATATTAACAAAATATACAATTCATTGCTTAATTATTAAATAATAACTATGTATTAGTGGGTTCCATGAAGTTACCTCCTCTTCAGTTATGGGTTTCTGTTAGTTGCGATTGCGGTGTCGTTCAATATGTTAGGTAGCAGCATTTAAAAGAAGAACTTAGATTTGACGACCTCTGGTTTAATGTTTTACTACTCAACAAAAAGCAACGAACTAAATTTACTCTTATTTTCATCGCATCGCTCTCATCTAGTAGAAGCTGTTGCTGTAGACTTTTAATTTCATTATATCATTTATTTACGGAATTTTCCTCTAATCTGGACGGGTGAATATGTTTTTGTCTAGAAAAAAATCGTGAATAATAATTCAAATAAAATGATTCAGGTCAAAATTGCCGCTATTTAGTGAGATAAAAATGTTAGGTAGAGAGAATGCATTGTAATAAATTTTGCTGGATAGTAAAACACCAGGCCAGAGGTGGTCAAGAAGTTAGTTGCTTTAGTATTAAAAATCCTACATTTTAAACCTTTGAAACTTGCTGGAATGAAAACGGATATCTTTAAATCAAAAGCGAGAACTTTAGATGTGGATAGCTGCTGACTGATGCGGCTTTTAAAAGTGGCGTTTGAATAGGAAATTATACGATGGATTTTAACAGCCTCGCGGGGTCTACTTTATGGCGCTCGTTGCTGCCATTTTCAGTAGCAAAGCATTCTTAGGAATAGTGTATTTCGCCTATGGCTTTCAACGGTAACTGATTTATAGCTATATTTTTACGATAACTCCAATAAATACCAGGCAATATCTTTGTAATTAATGCTAAAACGGTGAGGGATATTATAAATAAAATTTTCTTCACAACGAATGCAAAATTTCGTCCAACCTCAATGTTAACGTTAAATGTAAGTTGTTGCGTTAACTTTGGGGCCTTATTTGGTTTCTCTTAGTTCGGGGAATTTTCAGGTTTAATGCTGATGATAATTGATATATGAATTTTCTAACTATATGAAATAACGTAACAGATTTAAAATTAAAATCTGAGAATTTCATTAATTTTGTAGCTTAAATTTCATTAAAGATAATTGAATTTTTAAACAAACTATTGTATTTATTCAATCTATTAATTATGCTTGAGATTAATTCGTCTTTCATCACAGAATATCAGCATATGATACGCAAAAACTATTTAGACTAGGCGTGTTTAGGCTTGTAAGTTGATTGGTCGAAATGCTACTGACAATCCTCACCTGTTTCAGCAATGAATAAAAGCTCAATGAGGCTAAAATTGTATCTAATGATGGAAATGAAGGCTGACTTTACACTTGAAAATGAGCGAATTTCGAGTTTCACGAGAAATGAAATATAATGATTTGACTGAGACTCAAACCCAGGTCTCCCACTTTCCGGGAAAGGAACTCTAGAATATTAGAACAGCTGCCCGGAAAGCTGGAGACCTGGGTTCGAGTCCCAGTTAAGTCACTATTTTTCACTCATAAAATCGTATCTTCAAAAAGCAATCAATATTGCTTAATTTTCTAAAAATCTTTCATGGATTTATCTGATTCCTAGATTAGACAAAGATAATCTTTTGAATAAGACGCAGATTACTCGTGGGATAAAATTTTCTTATAATTGCCATCGCAAAGGTATACCTGTTTTCAAGCGGATATTCATCGTGGGACGAGAATGACGTTTAGATGAGAGGAGCAAGTATGCGAGCTTCCGCTGGATGCAGTGAAGTTACGCAAGCGAGAGTCACGCCGAGGGAACATTTATTTTCCTCACGCGTTTTTAAATCGCCTACAAAGAACACGCTGCAGCGGCCGTTCTCCACTCGGTGTGGCTCGCACATTCAGATCTCTCCTGCAACGTGCATTCAAATCTCCTCAGCTGGCTTTATGCGAATCATTAACTCGCGAAAAAATTGAAATGCTTGTGCATTAGCTGCGGCGTGGCTATCATTTGATCGAGGCAGGTGTGAAAGTGAGAAAGAGCTCTCTTGGGCAAGAGCTGTGATTGAATTAGTTGTAAAAGAAATACTGAAAGGCTTCGTTTCATCACGTAGATTGCTAGGGACCAAACTTGTAGTCCGATAACTTGGAGTCGACTGGCCTCTGTTTTTACATAGAGTAAAACTCGGTTGATGCGCTTCTCAGCGATCCGCGTGAAAAGGGTTAGTGTTGGATCTGAATATATAAAATGAGACTCTTATTTGAATTCGGGGTTTTGTATAGGTTTGGGATGACGAAGTAAGACTCTTGAATGGGTCACCAAGAGCAGTTCGGAATATCCAATTTAAAGATTTCCTTGACGTTAACATGTGTTTCGCTTAAATAAATAGATAACCTTTGGTAAGTAGATATTTATTATTTGCTACCTATTCATTCTGGATTATATCGACAGAATTGACGTTAAATGACGTGGAAGAATAATTAAAGATTACACTGTACATACATACATCTATTTTAAGGCAATAAATGCCTCAGGTCGGCCTATCTAAATTAATGAAGTAAAATCCGGTTAAGGCGCTTTCTAAGGAACAGTAAAAAGCGTATTCTAAGCGGGATAGCTTATGTCCGGGATATTACAAATTTTTATTTCTCTTATGTTAGAAAACAAGAGGGAAAGGTTTTTTGGGTCTTTAATTTTTTATGGAGTGCTTTACACCTTAAACATGAAAAGGAAAATCTTTTTAAGTTTGTTTTGCCTTACTTTCTTGCTTCAATTCCTATAGATATTTAGAGAATAAGAGAACTATTGTTAAGTAATGCTGGTTACTTTCTAGTCAGATCTTTTAAGTAAGGTCTGCTTTTCGAACAAAGAGAGCGCATTCCTAAATTGCTTAATTTTGGTCATTTTTTTGCTCTGCGATGAAGTAATTTTTATCAGATTGACAATTAGTGAAGAATGACAAATTTAGCAGCAGTGGTGATACTCAATCAGAGAGTATGATCTCTCCAACATTACGCTCGATAGCGCATAATAAACTGCATTACCACTCTCATTTATTCCGCATGTTTACAACATGATATTGAGATGAAAAGTAGCATCGAATTTTAAATCTCAAGTTCTATCCTAATACAAAACTGATGGAATTTCGCTCTATCTCAGAGCCAGTTTCGGCTCCGACATAGGACAGAGATTGTTCTGCTTTGCGATATCATCACTTCTTCTCTCAAATTAGCCATTTCATGTGAGATATTCAAAAGGAACCCCTTTAGAGACAAGGCAAGGCAGAAGAGAGAAGAGAAATGAGCACAATATATATTTAATAATAATAGTAGAGCAAGTTAACTACTTCAATAATTTTAGACAATACGACAAAGACAAGCGACAAAGATAGAGGCATCAGAAATAAACTGCATAAATTACAAAGGGCATACGGAGCATAAATCTTGTCATAGGCTAAGAAGCTATGAAGGATACTAATCTTAAATTTTATAAAATTGAGGAAACACATAAGAAAACGTTTTATGATAACAACAGAGGAGAGCTAAGTACTGCATAGGTGTTGAAGTTGATTTGACAAATGACATGAGCATCGGTGATGAAATTTTTTGACAGGTGAAGGATGTATGGGAAAGAGAAAGATCAAAACCGAAGGCACAGGAAAGACTAAATGTCTGAAACGTCAATGATAAGATGAGAGAATACAGAAGTAACCGCTGAATGAGTGAATGAGTCATGTTATACGTGTGCATAATTCTGGTTGCTCAATCATAGTGCATAAACCAAATGGGCGAAGAAACATCGGCAGACCAAGGAGAAGATAGCCAGGAATATTTTCAAAATGGGACAGTCAAAGATTCTAACCTAAGGAGCAAAAATAAGATGATTAAAGGAAAAGTATTTTTTAAAGAAAGTAATGTGCTAGATTTAAGGTTTGGGTTTTATCGAACTCTAAATCGATTTTCACTACATTTGGAGACACAAAACTTGCAAAAAATAATTTCGCTACTATGAGGCGTTGAACCATTCTTAAATATATGAAGTCCCTCTTTTTTTCAAAACTACCCTTACAACGGCTGGCGTTGCTAAGGGATTTTAAACTGTATGTACACCATATCAAACGAAGAACATTAGATCGCTCACTCTTGTTTGTTCTCGGAGACAACTTATCTTCCCGTCTGATGCTTGACTTAATCGAAAAATAAGCAATGGATAAAAAAGCATAAAATATGCATCCATGCATCTCTTTAGCTTGTTTTCGCTAGATTAAATTAATTATGTAATGCGTTTATGAAAAATTGAAAGTCACGAGGGTGGAGTTGGTCAAGGTGAAATGCTAGTGCAAAGTTTAGTGCCATCAATTCGCTGGCGTAGATGGATTACGGGCTTGACGTTGACGGATCTTCGTCAGAGTTGACAAGGCTCTTGAAGCTGTGTATGCACGAGGAAATACATAACTCGAGAAAAAACTCATTGGAGTGCTACGCATATTCCCAAGTGAAAGGGAATGACGCTTTAAAATAATGAAATCATGGGAGAGTGCAAACGAAAAATGTAAACGTGAATGTAGTAAACGTCGTAACATTTCCCTCAACCTTAAAATGAGATATAGTTATTCAGAAATGATTAAATGAGCAACTCATACAATTCGTTCCTGAAACTTGTTCTGAATTTCCTATATACTTGTGATGCTCAATTTAATTCCTCCCAATGATTCTCAAGGGATTCCTTCACCGTAAGATTTCCAGTAGCATGCTGTTTCCAGCAGTATTAAGATGAAGTAGTGGCGTTATATGTGCCAGGAAGTAACGTATTAAGCAAAACTGCGTATCTCAGCTCAGCGTAATAACGTGTCGTCCTCCTGTATCCGTGATTTTTATTTGTTGTTTCTTCCTTCTCGGATTCTACTTGATCCTCAATTTTCCATTTTGTTGCTGACGCCTTACACCTAGTCTTTCTCTTACTTCTGACTTCTTAGTCTTCATAATCCGTTTCATTTCGTCAAAATTATTATCTCCTTGTTCATGCTAAATCACTCGGTCGTCCTTTTGTTAGTTTTCTGTCTCCTTAGTCGCGTATATTAATTTTTAAATGTACAATGTCATATCCATTCTATTACACCTAAAAATTTCGTTTGTATCTTTAAACTGGCCGATGCAATATACAGGGGCAATATTGTGATAAGCCCAAGTAAGACTTACTCAAATAATTTACTCAATTAAGTTGACTCAATTAAGGCTAAATAATTAAAACCTGATCGTTTGCTATGAGTTTTTAATTTATATTGAATAAAAAATATTGCTAATAAAAAGATTACAAGAATAGAGCTAGATGTTGAGAAGAATAGCTTGTTTATTTTAGAGTAAGAGAAGTAACAAAAATCCTCAAATTTCATAATTTGTAAAAGATAAATTAATTAAAATCGATTGAGGGCGAATTCCATATAAAAATCGACGCAGAGAAGTTAACTGTACACTCAAAGCAGCAAAGAAATAACTGTGACTGGCAAGGTTATCCTGCCGAGTTCTTCCATACATTCAAGAATCAAAATCGACTTTAGACGCTCTTTTATACAGATAATTATATACAACGGATTTGAAAAAATACTGTGATTAATTTTTCTATTTTTCAGAATTATCATGCCGAGTGAAGATGACCACTGAAACAAATATACCTCTTATAAAGCGATCCTGCTTTTTCCTCAAAGGAAACTTCATAGATGAAATAAATTAATTAATTGCCTATTGAAATGTTTCACAGGCATTCCTAATGGTCGACAAGCGAAATAACGACAGGGAAATATTTCAGTCCCGTATAAATGAAGTTTCCCAAGCTATTCGGACTCTTTTATCCTCCTTAAGAATCTCAAGCCATCTAAACCATTAATATAGTGCAGCAGGGATTGTCACGGCATCCAATGTAAACGCATAGTCAGACAGCCCGATGACGTGTTCATTTTTCATTGGAGGGGAAAACGCATTTCCCTAAGCCGTATTATCATCTACATTGGACGCAAAACTTATACGTACAACGCTGGAGACTAGGAATTCACTTTGTTTTCTTTTAAATTTTCCAATGTCGGCTAAGTTACGCCCACTGTTCGATGCATAATTAATGGACATAGGCTTCATTTCCCTCCCACGTTCCTATGCCCTTTCCCATTTAATCTGTGCCTGTATCAACTCTCACGTCAGAGCCCTACGCAGTTCGCTTGTTTAGCTCCCTGTCTACAGTTGGGTGAGGTGCGAATATTATCTTAAAAGGTCATTGGTTCGAGTCTGAAGCCTGATTACCATGCATTTAGACGGAAAAGATAGTATATGCTGGTTCGAATGTTTGGTTGGGAGGGGTGCTGAACATGTTATTCCCTCAGGGTGGGAATTAATTACATGAAAGTGAATCTCCCTGAGGCAGTTAAAAAATACGGGAAACAGGTAGTGTATAGCAGCGTGTTCGACCACTCAACAATGTTCCAGGTTTGAGACCAGAGGACAGGAATGTCCGTTTGTTTTATCTCCATTATTACGAAGAAGAAAAGTAACTCATATATAATGTCCACACATAATTTTAATGAAATACTATCTGAATTTAATAATCGATCGCTGATTTCGCTAGCCTCAAACTTTAATTCATTAAATACAGAAGATAGTGTAAACTAATAAACTCTTAATTATTCAGATTATAGTTTGAACAAAGTAATAGTGAACTGTTTGGTGATATACCGGTGATTATATTATACTACTTCCTCTTGTTATTAGGATAGAGTTGTTAGGATAGAGTTTCAAAAACCACTGAATCCGAAGTAAAAAGAATATTTAGTGTTATTCTAAAAATGAAGATCGAAAGATGGATCGACTAATACAGAATCGTGGAATGATAAATCGTTTAAAAGGAATTAGAGATTAAAATGCATTTACATTAATTATTCAGTATAAAATTAATAAGTAACGAATCGCCGAAGGATTTGATAAACATAGTATTTGTAAGAAGTGCTACCGTTGATTAATCTTGTAATAATCATTTTTAGAATAGTGATTATTGCGGAGGATTTTATAAAAATTATTGACTTAAATTTTTGGCTTATTTAATATTATGACATAATTATTAATATTACTTGTGATAACACTTATTGATATTCCTTAAATAAGTATAAGATAAGGTTTAAGAAAAATATATGAACAGAAAAAGAACGGTTCATTTTGATGGTTCTAAGACATTAAGATAAATTGTTAAATAAATCATCTAAGTTAAAAAATAATTTATACTTTGTATCCATATTTTTAAATATTCAAAAGTGTAAATGCAACATTATATAACTTAATATAGTAATAGGAAATTTCGAAGTTCGAAAAATTCCTAATATTTAAGACATTTATAGGCTGGAGAGAATTTACAATAATACTAAGTTGCTTGGAAAACGTTTAAGGAAACATTGATAAAACAACACCTTTGTGTTCCTTTGAATGTTTTTTTTTTATGATTTACATTGAAAATCTCTTTGTATATAGGGAATCACGAACAATAGATACCGTAAAGCACCTGAGTGTCTCCCGGAAAATCCCCTGCGGCGAATTCAATGACCCCAAACACACGAGTCTCGGCTCGCACGAGTTCGACAAATGTGTATAATGATGCTTAATCACATGACTGTTTCCCTCAATAGCTTATCGTTAAGAAACAAGACAAAATTACAATAGGATCCGCTTTCTCCATAAACCCGTTCGTTGAACTCACTCTGGTGTTTCTCTGGGTCTTCAAATAGTTAAGGACACTAGAAATATTCCGAAATATATATCAGAGGAAGACGGAAATTTCTCCTACAATTTTTTGTTGAACTAAGACTAATCTATCCTAAAGGAATAATTTTTTCTACGACTTTTAAAACAGGATCCAGCTTTTGTTTTGGATCTGAGGATAGACGAACATGCCATAACAGTTCCTGTGATTTTGTTCCTTTAACTTTGTGGAAGGGTAAATGTTATTCTTTGCTTTTATTTTTACTTGTTGAAAAATACACATAATGTTCAATTTAAAATGAGATTCTACAGCGAAACGCCGGGAATCAATTTTTTAAGTTCAGGCTTTTAAAAGTTTAGTTGTATAGAAAACGAACTTTTTAACACCTTTGGATAAATATTTCCTCAAATAAACCGCAGTAAAAATTACCGTTAAGTACTTACATTATTGCTCTCTCACTGCTCCATCATTTCTTTATATTTCATGAAAAGATATTTACAAATAATAATTTAGAATATCATTGAGTGAAATTGGATGACCTTAAGGTTCACTCCACTATCTCCAGTAATAAATCAGACCATCCTCACAAATTTGACTTTCAGATTGACTATCAGTCTTGGAGTAGTTAAATGAAATCTTTTCATAGACTTTTGTACAAAATTAAAATCAAATGTAATTAAATCGAATCTTTGAGGAATCCCCCGAAATTTGATATTGAAATCGACTCTATAAATTTTTAAATTTCAAGTTTTCAGCTAAGCATACGCTCATCTTGTAGACTCATAATGAAATTAAAACTATAATGAATGCAAAATCATAATATTTAAGTTTTGGGAAGACCAATTGAAAAATATTTCATCGTACTTCTTTCAAACGACAATAATCATGATAATCTCTTTCTTTTCAGCTTCTTTGAAACTTATGAAAACGTACTAAGAAACAAATCAGCGTTGTTCACCATTTCCGAACTTTGCTGTTGTTATTTTCATATATCCACATCCAATACATACGTAATTTTATATATTTACTATATCAAATAATGTATATAAACCAACGCATTCTTTGTGGAGATGAGCATACAATCAATTTTTTTACAAGAAGCTTATTGAATTATAGCAAGGAAAATCCAATTAAATTAATTTAAATACAAGGAATTCTTAAAAGTAGTAAACAATAATTCGATTCAATGCTTTTTCGCTGGAATATCCAATCTTCTGTAGAGTAATTATGGATGTTATAATAGGTAAAGCTCTAAAGCTGCTTTATGGTATAAACGTTTGTGGGTACATTTTACACGTGTATACATATAGATACTCAAAAAGCTATGATATATACTATACTAAGTTGTTTTAGTGGATGAGGAGTTGTACCTATGACATCCAATCAAGATCTTAGAGGAAAAAACATAATTTGTTATCTAAGCATGCCTATGCAGCTTCCCATGATCTGAGGTTCGCATTCTGACACAAGTTTTTCGATGGCCATGAGAGAAATATTTGCAATGTAACTCCATCCGCAAATGGGAATCCATTATTTGTATCCTTAGTCACGTGAAGCGCATTAGAGACCGTTATAAGTCAAGAGAACCTCTTCGTGGATTATATCTCCACAGCAATGCACACACAAGACGTGAGGGAAATGCAATGGGATCTCAAGTCAGGATTAAGCATTGAGCATTTAGATAAGCGTATAGATTACTCTGTTTTACAGTTTGTTCTCGTGTATTTTGAATAATAGCGCTGTGTCGAGCTTGTATGCGAAGGACATGATTTCATAAAGCATTTCTAACAGAGGGAAGATGCACCATTTATGCTCGTAATAATGGAGCACTCATTCTGTTAATATTGTTACCAATACCTTTACGTTATTTACATCTCTATGAATTACAGATAACATAAGTAGGGCTACATTTGAAAACTTCAGAATTCGAACATTTTTATGCTAATAAATCTCGAATTTTCCAAAATAATGATGAATTAAATTAGAATTTACCTAGGTGTTTTAGTTATGAGTTTAACCGTTATTTAATAAATATGATTCCTTGATAATTATGAATGGTCTGTTTAACTCATTTTAATTCTAAAAATTAGTTAAATAGGCCGCAGAGAAGGTAGCGAGGTAAAAAAGCCCTTAGCATTTAATCGACGTGAGTGGCTGCTAAGCTGTCCATAAATGCGACATAAAGAGCAATTCCTTCTCATAATCTTATAAGTCCCTCTAACGCAAATTATCCACCAAGATAATGAGATATGTATAATGTAAATACTGAAATATGGAATTAAAATTATATTCGGCTCCTTTTCAAAAATTAAACCGATAACAGCTATCAATATATAGAATCTCATGGATCAAAGCATAACTTGTGCGGATCCCGTAACCTGCTAAGGGGAGACGGTTTAGGGCAAGGATTATTCATCTAACTTAAAATAATTTCTTAATTCTTTTTATTTATTTTACAAAATGTGATAACGCCCTGAGTAATCCAATAGATGCAGGGTTAACGTACATAAACTTGGCTATAAGTTTCTAGTTAAATCTCTTCCTCACTCCCGTTATGACTGCTTATTATAATCACCTTCCGATATTTTTAAAAGCAAATAAATAGTTATCCGCAGCATAGTTAAGCGAGACTCCTATTCTTCACAGTGCTTAAAATCAAAGAATAGAATAAATTTCAAATATAACTTTAGAATATTCAATCTTAATTCACGTGCGAATCATCTATCGAAGTATCATACACTAAGGAATATTGATGACCCTGATATCATATTCATAATTTTTGTAATATATTCATACTTGCGGCAATGAATAGTTGATGGCTTTAAAAATGCTAAACATTGGAGATACTCGTAAAGGGAAGGCTTTGATATTGTGATGTCTTCTTCGAAGTAAATATTCGCTTAAATCTGCTGCATTATCTCCGAAGGAATTGATTGCATCACGAAATTAACGGGAATTGCCTTGCATCTGACGCAATGCTTAAACCTTATCCCTAAAGATTGAAGATATGTAGATTGGTTTTCGACTATAAATTTACCTCAACATTGCTAGAAGTTTCACTTATCGTAGATTAAAAAAACTGGACTTAATTTAGCTGTCATTCCTTTCACGTAGAAATCCTTAAGGCGTTAATTATAGCGAGGCTAAATTTATTCCCCCGTCCAGCTTCTTTACACGCTCTTACGAACAGTACGTCGGAGGCGTGATGGACATTTCAATATTTCCGAATGTCTAGAAACCAAAGCTCCCCAAGGCGTTAATTAGCTCCTTGAACTTATTTTTCTTAAACAGCTCCACGGATTATATTTCATCGTACACTCACTATAGATATATGGCGATTCCAATATATGTTGCCAAATTGCGAACAATCGACATCGGTACGTGATTTCTTAAATAATCTTCAGAAAACTCTTTACTCTCAAAAAAATAATTTCCATTGAGATTAACATTACATCCTTATATGTTATAACATTTTCCATATGCATTGAGGGGAAAATGGAATAGTCTGCACATATTTTTACATTGACTGATTCCTGCTAGAAGAAAACTTGCCATGGAAAATTAAGAATCACTGGAGAATTGTTTAATCACAACGGAAGACAGAGAAAATTTTTAATGTCCAATATTGGGTTACTCTAAAATGGGCTATTAACGGTATTCATTGGCTAATTTTGCATAAATAAAAGATCTAATAGAACGGTCGGATACTTTCCCATTTTATATTACGGTGTATTACATAATTTTATGATATATTATACTATTATTGAGGTTTGTCTTACTATTTTAGAATAAGTAACATACCTGACATTCTACAGCGAATTTGTTTCACGCAAAGAGTATGCTTTCCATGTTGGAGAGACCGGAAAGTGAGCGAAATAATACAATAAGTAATAAGCGAAAATATATCTTCAAATATTGGTTACATATTTTTATGAAAGAAATGCTGGTATGAGCCGGCATAGATATTTCTTGGGAAAGGAAAACATATTGTGACATCTATTCTCGTCATAGGTAAATAAATAAACGTTTAAAAACACTCTATAGCAAAAATTATAATATCAATGTAACCATAAAATACTATAAATATGATTCCTTTGTTTATATACCTTCGAAATGATACTATCCGGAATTATGACTAGATCACCCCAAAAGGACACCTCACAAACCAAAACGATGCAAATATGAAAACTGCTCTTGCTGCACCTGCATAACATCTTTCCCAAACACGCCTTTTTTGCATCTCTGTCGCAATTCTCTTTCCCTTGGAATCCGTCCTTCTACAGCGTCTGAAATATTTGAGGAGGAAAAGAAACAACTCTGTGGCAACCTCGAATGATTTACTTGAGTTATTATCCCATCTCAACTATAAACGCCGCGTTTTTTCATAAGAGGACCCCATTTCAAAATGGAGGCCACTTCATACACCGATGAAAAAACGTGATCGCTCCCTCTCTACGCCATTTGACTTTCGCAACGGAAGTCACATCGGCCGTACAGCCTCGCCATTGCAACCCTTCAATCAATCAACCGCCCCATTTACCTGTCTCTCAATGCACTCCATCCACGTGGGAGGTGAGGCTATCCTCGGGGAGTCAGCGTTTGAGAATCTTCATAACATGCTGTACAAATTATAGGCAATTTAACCAGTTTAACTCGGTCATAAACGTAGCTTTTTGCGTAAATGTTTATTTTCACAATTACTCTAATTATAATTACGATTATGATACGCACATAAACTAAAAATACTTCAGCAATGGACTCTATATCGTTAGATTTCCTATCCTACAATACCGATGTAACCGAGTACCGATCTGGGAATAAAAGCCAATGGTTTTATGTTGATATTTATCTCTATTGTAATTGCAATTGTAGTGATGGCTATCAATGAGGTGCTAGAGAATAAATAAGAGTGATTTGTCAAGATACTTCTCCCGAGGTCAAAACGCCATTAAAGAGTTCTGAAAGGATAAAACATAAATATTGGCGCTTGAACGAGTATCCGAAGCAGAAAATAAAATTTTACCTAAAAAGAAACAAATTAATCCCCCACTAAACTGAATGGCTTGATTAAATAACTAACATATAACTGATGGGTCTCCATCAAATAAGGGCTTCACTAGAGCAATAGAAAGTACATCAATCCTGGTTTTCGTTTTCATAACCCTAATGGTGTTCAACCAACGGGTGTTATTTAATTTCTGGATGGTTGGATTGATATAAACTTTGAAAATGTAAAGAGGAAACATTTATCGGAATAGACCTGATTATGGTGAGGATAAAATATACTTTAATTAATGAAGTCTTAAAAAGAGTTTCAGAAAAGATTTTTTTATCTTTTACCTTTCTCAGTGTTATAACATAGGAACCAAGCTACCAGCTCACCCAAAAAAACAATACAACAACTATGGTATAATTCTTCTAAAGAGGTTACTTTACTCGTGCTCTTGTTCAGGTAATTTTTGTTTTTATTCTATCTCATAGTGGCCCAAAGACTTACGTACTTGAATAAATGATTTATGTTTCAAACAGGGTCGTAGATAATCTGAAATTAACTTCATTAATGAAATACAGCAAAATACGTCGCAGTACACATACAATTTCATGTTCCTCAGTGTATATATCATTTAGCACAATTTATTCCTTCAACTATGAAACCCATTTTTCATCCACAGGTATTTTAATTGGAAGATATATTAATATACACCTTAGAATTAATTTGCTGTATAATGAAAAGCCCATTCGCGGATGTTAGCCTTTTCGCTTTCGGGTTAAGGCTGATCTCATTTAGTAACACATAGTAAGCATTAAATTATTTAGTTTAATTGAGCTGGCGTACTAACGCTATAAAGAAATTTGCTATGTAATTATCTTATTATTTCTTTCTAAGACTGCTGTTTAATCAAAAAAACTACGCATTGTGAAATATTTTGATTCCATTTGCACTGAAATGTTCCTTTCGTATATTTTCCTATTCCATACTTTTAATTGTTCACTACGTTGCATAGAAATTTATTTTTTCACTTAATAAGTCTTCCGATCCCTTTGATCTACATTGGTTTTCCTTCATTATCTTATATGACTGCTGTTTTCACAAATATGGGTCTGATTTTTTTCAGGATACATATATCTCTATTATCAACTTGGGCCTATGAAGGGGTTTAGATACGAGATAAATTGATATCTCTAAACTGATATCTATAGGAAAGGTATTAATGCATTTTCAATCTCTCTCGTTTTTTTTTTGGAAAAGCAAAGCTAATCATTGATATAACCAGATATAGCCACCAATCCCTAAATTTACCTAAGAAAATGTTTTCCTCAGAAATTGAATCACAGAACGAATGTCTGTTTCCTTCTGAGTATAGAAAAATAGGTGGTGTTAAATATTTCGAAACAAATCAATCAAAGAAATATTGATTACATATATCAGTATGAGTCTCAAATTTTTCGTTTAAATTAATATGAGTTACAGCAATCTTTGTTTTCATCTCTTTGAAATTTATGGAGAATTTGAAATTAATGGAGACGGGATAATATTAGCTATAAATAAAACATCGGCAGTACGCGATCGACCTTAATAAAGCTAATTACGTATCAAGATGACCTTATTTAAGATCTGAGAAAATTAAATCTGTTGAGAATTTTCCTGAATCGTATCATTCGATAACTTCTCAGGATTGTCGACATACAATCTCGTTTGATATTTTGATGAGAGTTGATGAACGGATGATCTCATTCAGCTTAAAAGAACTAGTAGTTTCTTTCTTTACGTTACTCTAGTTCATTAAGATGATGATCGGTAGTTGACGAGGGTAAGCCATTGATCGATCTCAATTCATGAGGAAAAGTCTCATGCAGATGGTATATCGAGAGGAAAAAAAGATGTAGAAATCTTAGTGATAGAGATCGATCATTGACTTGTGAATGGTATAACCTTAACTTTTTAAACAATAAAATATTATAAATCACATATTCATTTACTAGATGTTTCCTTAGAATGAAGACGAACCTGAAATTTATATTTCAAACTTCCGCATCATCCGAAACTTCAATATACTTGCATAAGTCTACGGTTGTAGTCTACATCAACATAGGTAGAAAAAGAATAATGGTATGATATTGGCAGTTTGATTATAATAGAAAATGAGGGAAAAGTTAAATTTGAGGAAATCTGTGGAGGACTAAAAATATATTGAAATGATGATTTATAGTTTAATCCATCTAGATTAATATCTTGGATTTTGAAGCATTCCCCCTTAATCGTTTTTCTCACCTCACCGGTTTAGCCTAGCTCTTAATAGTGTATTCTTGAAGACGTTCATTCCTTCGTGCGCCATTCCTATCCATCTACTGCAAGCTTCCTTTATCTCCTCATGGAATCCTGACACTCTAATGCACCTCACCTTAAGCGTCTGAGAAATTGCTGACCTCTTCCGCGATACCAAAGGAGCGCCCGAGGAAATCTCCTTCATAGAATGTCACGCGGCAACTTTTCACAGTCGTTGCGGTCAATCCTCATTAATAAGACCTTCGAGCTGGTATTATGTGTCACTGATTGCTATTATAAAAGCGCCTTCCTACTTTAATATGACGACACGGCGCCTTGCTACGCCGCTCGAGTATTAAAGTGCACGATAAAATGCAAATACTATAATGATTACTACCTACTTTCGATAGTGTAAAGCTCGGTGTGACGAAAGGTTATGATTTGCATTTTCTCTCCACTTTTTTAGGTGTAATTTGGAGAGGTTTACATTGGAGTGCGCCCTACATTGATAAACGGAAATCATGTATTCCCTCTCGACTTCGACATAGGCCTTGATTGTAGTTTACAGATCTGTTTACCGTTAATTCCACGCAAAATTGTTTAAAATTAAGCAAGTTGGTTCCGATTTTGAATGCGACTCCTACAAAGTTCTATCCGGTTATGAACTGTATCAGTATTGGGGAGTTATATAAAAGTTTATCTGACATAGCTGTTAATTTTATTACTGTCGAGTTACGTCAAAAGATAGACCCCTCCACTCGTCCACTCTCCTAGATACCACATCCTTTGATATATCAAACAGAATAAATTTTCCAACTTTTAATTCGCTTTATCTTGAACCGGACTTCAGCTATCCTTGAGGGTCAAATTTCGTTACGAATAAAAACTCTGATTTCAAGCTAACGAAATACTTCCTATCTAGATTCACACGAGTAGATACTGGATAAATTACATCTGTTTTCTTCATTCCAAGATAAAAAACTATTTTCTTAAGTAATACAAAGAACAAAGACTTTTTCTGATTCCAGCATACCAATAAATGTGTTGAATGGTTTATGTAAAGTTTAATCCTGCCTCATGCGAATGTTGGCTTTAAGGTTATATATGTAGGTGTTAAGATTCTTTCTAGACTTGAACCTTTTTTCTTAGCACATACATTCACAATAGAACTAACTATTTCTCTTAGATTTTTAAGTTTCTCTTAGATGGTTCAATCAGTTTTTCGTGAAAAAGTACGCCCTCTTTTCACGGTAGCCTGGCTAGAGGTATCGAAAATCTATTCGTAAATTTTTAAAGGATTAGCTAATTACCATCATAAGATCACACAAATACGATGAGAAATGTTTATGAACGACCAGGATGTTAAAAAGGAAGAAAGTGTTAAGCTAAACTTCCTTGGGCAGGGATATTCCCTCCTTCCTTTGCTATTCTATATTTATGTCAATTATCACTTTGTTTCCTTCCTTTAATATTCATTGCCCGAAATGAATTTCTTCCTCATAAAACGGAAGATATTCTTTGAATATTTTCACGGCTGAAGTTTCTCCCTTAACGAATTTCTCATTTAATTAACATGAGAGGATGCTCAGGTGTCCATTTGATGGATCTCTTTTCGGATTTTTCTCTGTGATTGATTAAGCGATTTTTTCTTCGCTGAAGATCAGTGAATAATGAGAAAACGGACGAAATTGAGGTTGTTTGGTGAGTTATACAGTTATCTTCTCTACGAAAATCAGGAAAGTTAAACAGCATATATTTCCACCGTAATGATCTAAGTTTAAAAATATTCAGTAAAATGGGTTACAGAAAATATTTTTAAAGTCATTTCGCTTTCCCTGAAATATCATAAATAAATGTTTTTTGTAATATCACCAATTAAATGTTAAACATCAAAGCCAGAATTATACTACAAATTTTACTTCCTTATGCAAAATATTCATAATTGAATGGAATAATTTTATCTGCAGCGAGTAAAAATTAACAAATGAGTATAGTCATTTCCTTCTTTGGAAACGATGGCAATGTGACTCTGTAAGTAAAATAACGTTTACATCATGAAGAGTACCGAAAAAAGACGAATGACTTGCTCTGGATAAAGTAATATAGTTCCTTGAATCAATCGCCATTTAAGCTATTATTAGAAAGTGTGATTTCATGCAATAACAACTCTTCATTCATTCATCATTTTTCTATGTCAATTTATCATCTGAACTCATTTGCAAATTGGAGCATAGTATTTTTAACTTGATAAACACACTGTGAATAGGTAGATACCATGTATTTATGTTACTTCATCGCTATGTTTTCTATAAAAATTGTACTCCTACCAATACGAAAATAAAAAAAATTACACGAATATTTAACACAAAAATATGGATACACAAGAGCATAATTATAAATGATAAGAAATGGTCTGAAGAATATGGTTCAAACTGAAATACGTTTGTGATTATAGACAGTTTTAGTTGAATGGATAGATTCCTTGAATTAAATGGAAAAATTCCTTTATTTTAGCGATCCTATAAATTGAAACCCTGAAATCCATTACAAATATCTTTGTTGAGCGGATATTAGAAGGGGTCTCCAAAGAGATATATTTTGCGCTTTTTCTTTAGTTCTTTGCGTTCGGATATTCAGTAAATTACTCTTTTCAGTCGTATTTTCATCAGAGCTAACTTTACTGCCTAAAAGTTATTCATTCAAGAAAAACTACTAGTTGTATCAGTTAATTCAGAAATGTGATATTTATATAAGATCACAATCGTCATTTTCGACTCACATTCTCATCCATTTTTTTCCATTACTTTCCGAAGTATTTTTCCAAAACTCTGAATCATTGGCGTCAGGACGATAATATAAATTAAGCAATTCTAAATTCTACGACAATTTGGGAATTCAATTCTTTTATTTGAAAAACCTTCATAGCAATAGTAAGATCGGGTGGTATAATTATCATAAGATACAAGCAATACAGTAAGTGCCGAGGTGCACGCACATGTTATCTGATTGTATTTCACGGCTAATTAGTCATTAAAAATGCTACCATTACCGAAATAAATAACTAAGTGAGGAAATAGCAAGAATATATTTGTAGCCACTGCGAATTATCAGATATTATCTCGAAAATCACTGCATTTACAGTCTTTGTAATCATCTCCGAAACACAGCCGTTTTGTAGACGCAAACGATAAAATTCATGGAAAGTGAATACATTCCAGAATATCTTGTCGATGTTACAATTATGAACACATAATTTCGTTCATAGCCATTCAGTTGCGAAATCATCTCTTAAATAATTACAGTTTGCCCATAAACACTCACAAGAGATTTTTTCCCTTCGTATTTGATTAGCACAACGAACGCAGTGAATGGTCACATGACATTAAATACTTAACCTTGCAGATATGAATATCCTTAGGCAGATTTCAGGGAAGCAGATCATAGAGTAGAAAGTGGGCTACGGCACGAAGGGGAGAGTGAAAACCCTTCATTTATCAGATTTAATCCCTTCCTTTGAGTACGTTGCGGAACGCAGAAAAAACAATGGCCTTTAACGTCAAGTGCTTAAATGCTTAGAAAGCCTAACTAGATTTTACGTGATTTGATTCCTGCCGGAAGGACGATGGAAATGAATGAATTACGCGTACCCATTTTAAGGAAAAATAAGAAGGCCAACTTCGTGTCAAAACCATTGTTGCGACAGTGAAAGGATTTCTGGCACGCTCATTTTTATCTCTGCGTCTCGAGATAAACTAACTTTATTAATGAAATAAATTACCAGTAGTTTTATCAAAAGGAAGGTGTAGACTATCTCCCTGGGAAATAAAATTTTAAAATTATTATTACTGTATTTTTCCCTTTTAAATATTAAAAATGTGAATCTTTAGAATGGATCATGTTAAATAATGTTATATTTAAAATTTTACACTAATTTACGTATCTTGGTATCTGCACAATAATGGGAAATTGTAAGTTTTTTACGCTATGAATTTATCAAAATTTTCCATGCCGTATTTTGTATTTTTAACTCGAAAGAATAAATTATCATTATTATTTAAAAAATGAATAAATTAATTTCATACGGAGCAAAGTTTTGCGTTCTGACAGAATGAATAATAAATTTAAGTACAATACAATTTCTTGAGTTTTTGTGTACTCTGTAATAAGTACTTATTTTAATATTTGGTAAGTTTATTTTAAGTTAATGAGCTCTTCTTAAGACCTTAGTTGTTTCGCAATCTTTTTCCCACATGTCTGTCCTTTGTATGATTCTCACTGAACGTCAATTTCATCGTTATAAATCTGTTGATACTGACGATTAATGGGAAAACTGAGCATAATTTCCTACCCGTTATATAAATAAGTGCCCTTAAGCAACCTAAGAGTATGATTATGATGACGAAGACGATATTTAACGTCCACTTGATCATAACCACTTGAGTAAAGAAAGATTATCTGCTTTTTAAGGAAAAATAATTTTACGTGTTTATTCGGAAGCTATAAAGTAAAAATTAAAGGTAAATTTAAATTTTATGCAAGACTTTGCCTCTTTATGGCCCTGTAAATGATAATGACAGGATAAATTTTCAAAATAACTCTTGTTAGTGTTTCTTCATTGTGTAGACAAAAAATGTGTTGCAATACCTAGGATGTATCAGATCCGTAATACATACATAAAACGTTACTTATGGACTACACGTGTGTAAGTGGCCAGACTCCATGCATGCATACCATAGCGTGAAATATGCATAGAAGTCGTAGACTCTTATTTTAAATGGTAATATTAGAAATATGCACATTTCAGGTTATTACATAATCTTATCCACATCATTCCATTAAATTAGATCATTCAAATCAGTAGAACTATGAAAAAATACGGAGACATCAGTTAAAATATATATACATAAAATACATAAGGACAAAGGAACCAAACTGGGTAGTACCACGATAAAATACTCATATTTATTTATGATTTAATTGAAAAACCTTCATTCCTCCATTTTTAGAGCCGATTGATTAGCGTGTTCGTGAAATGTGCTTGTGATTGAGAAGCAATTTCTACACAACTGCGCAATGAGTGAATCGAAATCGTCGTAGGGCAATTGACGGATAGATGCACGATCAATTGGGGATAGGAATTCTTCACTGAGGCAGAGCAAGTGAAGTATGAGACCAAGCGCTGGACAGCGAGTGTGCAGAGCCGCTAATCGACGTCTCCTGCGAAACCCCTCATTACCAACGGCCACTTCTTTTCTGAAGAACGAACTCTCCACGTGCTCAGAGAGGCAATTATCCCATTACCTTGGTACTTTGCCCTCTCCTCGTTCTACGTCTCCGCGATTCATAACACAGCCTTTATTAATCCTAAGAAATCCCATTATCAGGATTCCTCTGAATTTCCGTCTCTTACGAAAGCTTCACCTTCGGATGCGAACAAAGCGTGTCTTGAATGCAAGGCAAATATCCGCTCTCTTATTAGATGAACCTCATGGAGCAATGCTTTTAGAATGATCGTCGGCAGTATGTTAAATACTATCCGTAAGACAGATCACAGACCAAAACAGTCAATGAAACAAGCATAATCTGAATAAATAGCAACCAAAGAACACAGAGATAACATCTATCCATCCATCTTATAATTTTGCGCGCAAGAGTTTCTTAACGCTAATAATAATAAATGATCATAAAGTATATACTAACTGATGAAAGTTGAGATGTAGTAACTATAGCGAACAAATGTACCGAGAGAATCTAAGGTGTGGAAGAATTTTAGTTATGAAGAGTCTACTTTCTAAAATTATTCCCAGGCAGAGTAATAGATTGTTAATTACATACCATGAATCCCGAGAATTCTTAACGCTTATACCATGTAATACACTTCATTTAGTAACTAAAATTTTCATAACTAAATCATTCGCTTGGTCCCTACTGAAAATATTTTTGCTATATTCACGGCTAAAAACAATTTCTTTGAAAGATTTGGCAAAATAAAATTTCTTTAAAATTATACTCAATATTTGTACAGAAAAATATTTCGATCGAACGTATCCCATCGTTTTGAAAGAAGGTTCGAGTATTCAGATTATTTGAAGATCTTAATTAAAAATTGAGCCATATTTAAAAATTCTAGACTAATAACATTTTATGTTCTCATACGTATATTCAAGAAACAAATTTTTTTATAAAATGAATGCTTGAAACTGATTGACGAGCGAAACTGAGAGTAATTTCTTTAAGAAAACGTCCGCGAGCATGGTACTTTGCGCTAGTTAGTCCTCACCTTGAATATGCATGCAGTGAATGGGATTCTACTGAAAATTGCTGTATTCGCGAATTAGAAAAGGTACTTTGAAAGGGAATACGTGTTCTAAAGAATTGCTACAAAAAATCGGTGAGCGATACTCGGATGCTTCAGGAAGCAGAGTGAGAATTTTTAGAAGAAATATGGTTCAATCAAAGACTACATTTACTTAATATATTCAGAGAGAGTACGTTCGTAGAAGATGTAGCCAATATTATGCAGTCTCCTTGTTATATAGGCCGTTCCAATACTGCAAGAAAGATCAGAGAAATAGATGCTAGAACCAGTCAATTCAAGAATTCCTTTTTTTTCGGACAACGATACGCGAAAATAATCGACTAGGAAACGTAGTGTTATGGCGCGACCCCCTGCCACACGCCACAAGGGGGCTTGCAGGGTAGATATGTATATGTAGATGTAAACAGGGAAATCTCAAATGGATAGGTTTGGTACTAAGAGAAGTGGATTGATACAGAAAGAGATGTAACAAAAAAGCCGGAAAACAACATGAAGTTAGACGAAAGTAAGGATTGATTTCTTGAATATTTGTCTTAAGATCATAAAGTATATACTAACTGATGAAAGTTGAGATGTAGTAACTATAGCGAACAATAGATAAATGTGTCGAGAGAATCTGAGGTGTGGAAGAATTTTAGTTGGGAAGAGTTTACTTTCTAAAATTGTTCCCAGGCAGAGTAATAGATTGTTAATTACATACCATGAACCCAAAGAATCCATGAATTCGCTCTGAAGTCACTCCTTCCAGATCTGCTCTCCTATCTGACATGAGTACCATGGTTCCATAAGCTGCAGGGGAACCTAAAAGAAAATTATTAAAAATTTAGGAAAATCAGCAAAATACAAGGGAATTTCTACATTATCATTCCTTTCACAAACTTGGAAATGAGTAAAATATAAGTATATTGGCTTAATACGAAACTTAACAAAAATTAAAACTAAATCATTTTTGCTTATAATTACCAAAAATTTCAGCTTAACCATAAAGCTCACTGCTTTGCAGTTTACTCATTATATTAATTCATCAATCTTACCAGATAATATACTTTTCTTTTGCTATATCTCCAACGTGAGATTTCTGGTAAAGGAAAAGATTCTGGAAAGAAATCTCGAAATGAAACTCCTTCAAATGAATATTGAAATAAGGCTATTACAAACCATGTTTATTGCTATGATAACTTTTTCAAGAGAAATAATTAACATACTTCATATCCATAATTTCTTCTTCATGCTTGAGAGTTTATCATTTCATCAAAAACGTTGGTTGCAATCCGAGCTGTTCATCAAAAGCTGAATGATATCGCAAAATCTACAAAGGCTATCTTTTTTCTACCAGAAAGATAATGTCAGAACGTACTTATGTATGCAATAGTCTTAAAATAAAGGAAATTCAAGAAGGATATTCGTAATACAGACGAAATAAATTTTATCAAAAATATCATATCCGAAAAGATTTTGCCCATTAAAGAAAAATAATTCTTTCCTTGTATAAAATTGACATGTTCCAGCCTAACTTTGTTGAATGGTGCCATTATGCAAAGAAAAACGATACACCAGTGCCTGACGATGTCTGATAGACGAAACTAGTTACATTCAGTATATTTCCATGGAATTTACAAAGTGTGTTTTTTATTTCCTTGTGTTGTAGAACCGATTACTGATGAAGGATATCATTTTGTAAGATATGAATGCTCAAGTTTATTGCAGGATTCATAAAGAAAGCAGTAAATATGAGCGCGGTGAATTTACATTCACATTAAATTATCATTTCTTAAGAACTTGTTTTGAGAAAGGCAAATTTTCTATGTGCAACGTAGGTGACAAAAAATATGGAGATTCCGTGAATATAAAGAATATTTCTCAAGAGGAATTATTAGTCAATCATCTGCTCCCACGTCATGATGCCTTTTCCTTAGATTTTGATATATTTGCTCCCAGCAAGGGGTGAGAAGATTTTTTTTTTTATGAAAATTTCCTCAAATTTTCAATTGGCAGGAACCCAATTTACACAGTTCGCTGGTGCGCGTATTTTTCGTTGGCCGCATACAGAAAAATATTCAATTCTTACCACTTTCCCCAGAGGTCGAAATTAACCTCAAATGTCAGAAAAGCTTAATCTAAAGGTTGATGGGTAATATGAATACCAGAATAAATTAAAATTCTATTATGGAAAGTGCATTCACAAAGTAAGCCATCCAGTGAAGAAAATAATGGAGATCACTAGTGACGTTTTATCTTAGTTACTAGTCGCGATGCTTGAGGAATAAATAGGAAGATGTTGTAACAACAATTCCGTAACAACTGATGTAAAAAAACAATGAACTCAAAATCTATACGCAGACTAATTTTCCGTCGATCTATTTACGAATTAGAAATTTAGAAGCAAAACATTATTCATTCACACAACGAAGTCATCATTAAGATAATTGTAACTTCGATGGGGACAAAAATATCCTCGAGAGACTATGGAAAATATAGAACTGCTCGTTGTTTGCTTCTTAGAATCACCGTAAGAAGTGCACTGTTAGTATTCCAGAAGACATAACACTTGACTTATCTTATGATACATAATTCGAATTCTACAAATTTTATTTCCGTTAGCGGAACTAAATGAAAAATGGAATCTAAATCATGAACAACCAATATTTTCGTTTTAATTAATAAAAGAAATTGACCACTTCCAAATTGACTGCTCTAAAATTTACAAAGGAGACAAGATACACCTTTACAAGCTTCGTGGCTGATGGAAAGCAAAATTCCAGCAAAGAGAAACAATTTTATCGGTAAAATGCTATCAATAGTTCTTGGAAACGGCTTTACATAAAATTACGTCAAACCATATGGCTTATTTAAGTAATTAATCCAGATATTCATTTCCAACAGAAAAATTAATTCGCCAGATAATTCCCCCTAAGAATACTTTCTGGGCTAAAGTAGCGTTTATCTTGTATGTATAACTTTTTATTTTAAAAAGATTCAAATTTAATGGAAATTTAGTCTAAAATTATCTCCCAAATGATTTCTACTCTCCTGCTTTTTTTTACGGTTATGCATTGGTTTTAAATAACATTCTCCTATTTTATGTCTCCATCGCGTCTTGGTTACATTTAAACTTTCGAAGTAAAAGTACTGAAATTATTGTTAATCAGTACTAGGTGCTGTAGAGATGGATTTCTCAAACTATGTATTACCAGTACAAATCCTTCCAGATTTAATCATCTGTCATCGACACGGTGGCGTAGCTAGACTGTACCACTCAAGGCGGTTTGTTTGTCGCCCATCTCGATACATTCCAAACATGCAGTTATACATCTGGTACAACTAAAGGACCCGGTGAAGACCGCCCCCTAGCTACACCAGTGCATGCATAGCCATCAATCTGCCATTGAAATCACTGGTAAAAAACGACATCATTTTCTGTTTTTCTCAACGTTAATGACTGAAATATCACCCAAGATTGAATGAGAGAAAGAACTGTGAACAGCATATTTTTACTGGTAAAATAAGGAAAACTAACGACCCTTGTCCTAAATATTTTCAGGAATATGTGATATTTGCCGCAATACCTTTTTTGCTACCACAAATTTTTCATCAGCTTAAATTATACTAGAGTAATATTTTAATCTCCCCGGGGAGACCCGGGTTCGAGTCCCGGCCAAGTCGCAATTTTTCACTTCTTGTATAACCTTGGGTTAGTCGCACAACTTCATGTGCTAAGTAAAAAATTACATTTCCATCGTTCTGTTGGGTATGGTTGGTTGGTCGATTGGGGGCGGGGAATTCCATCAATATAAGAAAACCTTGTTTAACATATTCATTAATCTGTTCATTTTTATCATATATTTTATATATAATATATGATAACACTTACGGCCAAGTAGCTTCGGCGACCGGCGGAGAATCGTCCTGGATCAGAAAAATGAGTTCCCAAAAGTGCTTCCTATCGACCGGAAGGGTCCATAAGATATTTCAGAGAGCTTTCAATATCATATCTATCGAACTAGAAACTTTAAATGAGATTCTATCATAAAATCTAAAAGCAAGGGAAAAAACTTTAAGTTCACGAGGAAGAATTCCACATTTACGAGTAGAAAAGAGACTTTAATGCCATTTAGATGCTAGGGAGGGTGATATACAATTTATTAACTTAACACTCGTTTTTAAAAGTAAAAAATAATTTTTATCCTTAATGTTCACTATTACTTCGATTTATTAGTCTTTAGATGAATTTCTCTTGGTACTCAAAGAAATTATTCCCACACATAACATTGTATCCTAGATCCGGTTCTAAGAACCGTTGAGATGGAAGGAAAGATATTTATGCTTCAAAGAAGTGGGAAGTGTCGTATCCGGCATAGTATATCACTGCAACGATAGTTTCGTAAGCAGCATTGTTTTTCTATAATTCATTAATTAACTAATCAGGAAACGAGAAATAGTGTTACATTCACGGAGTTACAGCTGAAGTGCCAGCTATTCATTGAAGATGTAATTTATGAAGGGTAAAAAAGGCCAAGAATTTTTTACTTATCCATCTCACTCCACATCCACGTCCACATATTTACATATTTAAAATATCGTTTAAATCAAGGCGTTTCAATTTTGCAAAGGCCAGATGTCATATCTTCAACGCTATTAATAAGTACGGCGAGGAAATCCTTCTTTCGCAATAGTGGATTAATTTGCGAGGGATTTAACCAGCCGCCGTTGGGTTCAACGTAAATCAACGATCCTTATCACAGCCGTCAAATGCATTTGCTAAATGTGTATATTCTTATAATGAAGACGTTGGGAAAGAGGGACGCAGTTCTCGGACGCTGGTTAACGCTGCGGATGTTGCGAGAGAGTTTTATCCCCGCTATGCCCTTTTACTATCCGCCGAATTTATTACCTTTAGACGCACAAAAGGAAATTGGAAAGGAGAGTACGCGGTTCAGATAAAAATCACCCCGGCTCAGATGGTACCCGCTCTGATACGCTCCGAGATTGCTAAGCGGGAGGTCGTGGGTTCAATGCCGGTGCGTTCTAAGTGTTCCTTTTTCCTTTCTCAGGCATTCAGATCAGACACTTGCATCACAAGATGGCTCCGCAACAGTTTCCTACGGCGATATCTCTTGGGTTTTTCACCGTGTTCAATTACTGTGTGTGCTAACTGATCCGGCACTATCCTATGCCGATATCTTCGAAGGGTATTACTTATACTATATTATCTCTAAATATCCTTTATAGGGGACCAGCGCTTTTCTCCTTTCACACTCCATCAAAACATACAAGTGGCACACCATTTTAAAGAAAAAGTATCCCGCTTCCTGCTCAAAGTAGACCAACAAATGAATAATGCACCATTTGGTCAAAAAATCGACTTAAAATTTGAATTTCCTCATGTTTCGTTTCTAGATGAGTAGATATCGATATCTATCGATACAAACGAGGTATATTTATACGGAAACTTAAACATTAGGTATGTTTTTTGCTTGAAATGTGTTTTGGTGGGGAAATAGACTACACAACTAGTTTAAATTTAATCGTACATCCACCGGAACTGACGACAAAATCCTTGGCAGTATCACTTTCTCATACTCGCTGTAAGGATAGAGAAACTATAGGGTAAACGAATATCAACTGCAAAAGATTTCGATGAGGTGTAAGGATTGGTGTTGGACCAGCGGATGAGAAAGGCAGGTCTGTACGGCTGGCAATTTTTCATTTCGGCAGCAGTCGTATCTTTGGAAAGGTTCCTTAAGCGTAACTTTTTCCTTAGTTAAACTTTCCAATACATGTTTAAGATTAAAATGAATATCTCATGATTCGGAAGTTATGACAAGCGGTGCTAATGCTAAACATGCAGTTTTAAATGCTCTTATATTTCTGATTCGACCACTGGTTTTATAGTAGGATTTTAAAGATATTTTTACCTAAAAAGGTAAAGGTATAATTACCTAAAATACCGCATAAAGTGTGGATTAAAGCGCTTAAATTTTCAGAAAAGAAAATAAACACAATGGAATTCGATTTAACGAAAACGTTACGTAGAAAAGTTAAAAATAATAAACAATTAGCTAAAGGGAGACATATCATCGTTCACAAAAAATTCTAGCCATTTCTGAGTCGAAAAAGATTACATTTTCAAAAATATGTAATTTCTAAACTATGACCATGAGAATTACCATCTCAGAAACACTGCTGATCATATATACCTACTTTTCCTGCAAGATGTAATAAACATTCACCAACTTCATAATCTTATTACCTCTCCCGATGAAAGAAATACTAATAGAGTCTATTAAAACAAAGAAATTATCATTAGAATCGCATATTCACAGGAGAGGCATAGGTGTGCAGACACATAGAGTGGTATCTCATTAGATACGATAGAACGGTATCTTATTAGAATAGACGGATGTTTTTCATTGCGCGACGATTTCTAAGTTACAGCATCAAAAAAGCCGTAAAAAGATAAGCCAAACAATAAAATTGGTCGGATACCTTGACCTATACGTCGTATTTTATGACAGGAATAAGACCTTGGTGTGTTGAAACTGGTAAAATGCAATCCGTAAGCGCATTGCATATACACTTAGATTACTGATTTACGGCTCTTAGAGCCTTTGTCTGTGAATCTGAAAATGCCTTGAGCATGAAATCAATAGTACTGTGCATTAAAGCTATACATAAATACTCGTATCTATTAATCTAAAGATGGCATTATAAAACCAAGGGTGCAAATGAATGTCAAAATAGCCAGAGGCTATCATTGAGAGTGCAGAAATAGGGATTCTTGGAATGAAAGCACTTAATGCAACGGATTAAGCCGTAAATTCTAATTATCATCGCAGGCTGAGAAGTCTAATCTAGATTAAATGAAACCCATCTCTTCTAGGACGATCTAATCACATAAATTCATTTTTTATGCTTTTATACAAGTAATACTTTTAACGACTGCCAAGTTCACACTACTGGAATGCTTTGTAAATTATGGAAATTCATATATTACCCATTTTAATTGGCTTTTTAACGTTAAATAGTATATATGTGCAAATCGAACTCCTTCACTTCAAATCTAACTCAAATCGAATTCACTGAATTATTCAAATTTGAATCAGATTGACTAAATATTCGACACGAAAATTCGATACACAGTGCTTTGACAGTTTGTTCCTCTTAACATTCGTAAACTGTAACTCGCATTTTCTTCGTCTTCTGCTTACCGACGTTATCCACTAAAATAGTATCGCAAATTTATAATAAAAAATTTTTTATAAAAGTTATTATTTCGTAATTATAGCCATTTTGATCCGTAAATTCTATTTGATTAGAAAAATATTCATATAAAATATGTCATCCAAATTTTAAATCCAAATTGAAAAACGAAACAAGATGTATAATTTAATATAACTCGTTTACGAAACAGGTCGAATTAAAAGTCTACTTTGAAAGTTACGAAGAATTTTCCTTTCAAAATGACAAGTGTAATAAGGACTTACAATTTTTAAAATTGTGCCATTGAAAGTTGTGATGGATTCACAAAGCTTTTTTCGCACAATATTCATCATTCATATATTTAAGATTGTTTTCAATCCTTCAAGTTACCATTACATGCGAAATTATACTCGCTTGAACGAAATAAGAAGTATAGGTAGTCACGTAGCCAACTAACAATCCAACCTTCACGGAAATCAAACAGCAATGAACGCCTTTTGAGAAATTTAGAACAATACACTAGTCAATTTAAATAGGAAGTAGCTTTTCAGGAAGAGTTTACTGTGTTCACTATAGAGAGAGAGGGCTGTAATGGAATATTCCCTGTTGACTTATGCCTTTAGGTGGAGGTGTGGTAGAGTGGAAATATGTGTCTGTCAGAGTGGCAATACCAGAGGACATCCGCTGCATATTTTTATGCTCGCTTCCGCTGCCGATTCAGTTGCTTGACTACGTGCAAATCACCACGTTAAACAAAGTCGCTCCTCTCCCTCTGGGCAAAATATCACCATGGAAATATCCCACCTCTAACTCTCTCTCTTCTTCACAGTTATTTCCTGACCTAACTCTTCATATCTCCTAAACTATCCTTTGTTCCTGTTGCCACACTATCAATAATGTTCCCTCTACACCTTCATTACATTGAATACAGATATTTTCAGTTCTATTCATAAAACACAATTCTCTCGACATATATCTATGCTTGCGCTGATTATATTCACCACAACATAGGTATATATAAAAAAACAAAAAGACATCCATGTACCCTATCCAAGGGCTATGTTTATTCTGAGGACCCCATCTTATAGATTAGGAATGACTGGTATAAGCTCCAAAATAACGGTATGGAAAATATATACTAGGCTTCCAGTTGAATTAAAGAATGTTGAAGGAGAATATTTTCTAAGTCTTTTTAATACTTGCTTTGTAAGATTTTCTATAGTGTAAATGAATATTTTGATGTTAATGAAATGTGAGCTAGGTTAAGAGATCTTGTTTATTTAATTAATGTGAAATTTCATAAAATGTTTTGTTTGTGGTATGTTTATTAGTTTTGCCACATACTAATTGTAATTGTAATTGTAACTTGTGATAAGGATGTGGTATGTTTATTATTGTGAAAGCTGATTGAGTTTATATGTTGTAAATTATGAATGTAACTATTTTAATTAGGTAGATTTTTGTGATATATCTTTGTTAGTGACTTGTCCTATACATAAATTAGTTTGTCCAGGGATGAATACATTTATTATTATTATCATAAAACGGAAAATTATTTCTAAATATATTTTTATCAACGCCATTCTGTTTTCGGCAACAATTACATTACGTTTATGAAGTGAATTCTGCTATTCCCAATTCCTATACCCTAACTTACCAATCATATTCTTGATCAATTTCTCTTCTCAAATGACGACCTATTGAATAATATTTACCATTTTACTATTTCCTGTTGTTCCTTTATTACAAATTCTTTATCAAAGTCTTGGAAATAATTCGAGCGAAAGGTAAACTCAAAAATTAACGATGAAATGGAGAACATTCGATGGACAGTGAATAAGAGAGATAACAAGCGTAAACTGTGATCAATGAAAACTTAGAAGCCGAGCAATGGGTCAGATTAGCTTTTTATAGTTGAACACCAGGAAAGAAAAAGGAAGGTAAACAGAATAAATAAAAACTTTCAGAAGAGATCAATACATTGTGTAATACATATTTGTGATTCTTAGTTAACCAATTAAATTAGCGATAGTGAAGATTCTTGCTTTGTTGGCACAGAAGCCGGCGCATGCGCGATTCCACTTTTCCATCCACCAATCACGCAAAACCTGTTATTACCATAAAAATTGCGTCAATACTGCGATACATTCTATCACAATAACCTCAACATTTCATCGAATACTCATTGATAGCGTGAAAAATACAAGGGTTGTTTATACGCGGATAGTATGCCAGTGATATGAAAAAATATTTTTCCCCAAGGCACAAACGACAAATAAATCATTGCAGCATTCTACATTTAATAACGATGTACTCATAAATCCTGGAATGATATTTGCGTATTGATATCAAATCAGGGCTCTTTGATTTATATTGATGAGTGTCTCTCCGGCACATATACTGAGATGAAAGAACAAGTTGAAGAATGGAGGCGCCTGAAGACACATGGAAAACCCAACAGCGATGCCAAGATGCATACAAGATCCTTGGAAGCTTTTAATGCAAAAATAATGTATTAGGGAGAAAAGATATACCGCAGTTATTAGGAGCGAAGGTTATAGATATGAGATAAGGGATTTAGTCGACATCGGAATAAATTAGATACCACTAGCCTTCTAAAGGAAAAGAAATAGATGATTGACGCGGAAGTAATGTAGGCCAAAGATACCAGAAAACGTAAAAAATTAAATGTATGGGAATTACTTCATGAAAATGAGATCGTCGTTCGGCCGAAGCTACAGTAAGGTTCTTAGGAATGATGAGGCAAAGAATTAGAGGCAAAGCGAAAAATTGCAGGGATTCAGAGCGAATTCAGAGAATTGCAGTACATAAGGTAAAGATTTGATGCAAGAATAAGAAAATATATGTATACAAATTAATTAATATATTTAGGGATAGAAATTGAAAGAGAATAGAGAAGTGGGAAAGAAACTACGAAAGAGAGGCCAGGTCAAAATGATAGCCGAAAGAATTTCAATGTTCGAAGTAAGATATTTCATATTCATAATGTGACTTCGACCTCATTCGTTCCAAACCTTTGAATCCTCAGTATTGGAAGATGAAGTTGCTGAAGGAAAACATTATAATTATTACAAGATATCAGTCAACAAGAACTTATTTCTTTCATTTAATGGTGAATAAATCAAGGTAAGGGTGGAGAATACCATTTTCAGAATGTTTCATTCACTGTAATTTGAGAGGGAGGTTCATTTAACTGTCCTATTTTTCATTCACCGTGTGTCTCAACTTTCAAGTCCATCAAGAGTAAATGCAATTCACGGCAGTCATGGAGCACTCACTCTTTGGTTCTCTTCACTCCAAGCATCCTCTAAACGTCTCTCCCCCGTATCAACTTTCCATTTACGACTTTGGATGGGTAACTTATGGAAAGTGGATTAAGGTGTTGATTCAAAGTATTATATCCAGGAAGATCATACTACGTATCTTATTTCTCTTCAAAGGAGTTAAACTAGGCTTTAACGAAAGTCCTGAAAACCGTAAATTAAAAAATTCTCTCAAAAAATATTCAGAAAAGGATAACATCAGTATGATAAGGCGTAACTTCGTGGAAAGCCATCGAAAATTTTTGCCGAAATAGTCTAACAAAGTTCAAAAAAAGTATGCTAAGTTATATCTCCCGGCGGAGTTAAATTATTTCCATGACTTCAGCAAGTAGAAATGAAATTTCAAGTATATAAACTGAGATAATGTTACGGTTTTCCAGACATATTAAAAAGATAACATGCCCCATGTATTTTTTACCAAATTTTGAAAGCATGCACATAATGTCCGGCAAAATGGTGAAGCTTATTATAAGACTTCAATGCAAATAATTCTAAGAAACTGGACGACTGCTTTAGTATTTCATACATACAGAAACAGAAATATTCGTACGGGATTAACAGATTACAGATTGCTGTGATAATCCAATTATCTAATCTGATTTAAATATCATCCACAGAGACTAGAAAAGTTTATATATCTATTTTTTATTCATTCCATTTCTTTTAGATCACTTACGTACTTCTAGTGAGTACAGTAAATTTTTCTGTGGTAGTAGATTAATTACATGAATTGCAGTTTATTGATTATAAATATTGTGATATACATGGTACTTTTATGGTATTGTATATGTAAGTTGACTAATTTAAAAATCTGGAGACCGGTTTTAAGGATGTAATGTGACTTTAAGACTGTGAATAATATTTATTCAGATATTCGTAAAATAAACAGTGGATAAGGAGGAGATCCATGTTTTTGATACAGAATGATAAGTTGGAAACAAACGCATTATTATCATCGGACCTCATCAAACCTCAGACTTGTTTATTTTTATCGTTTCCAGCGTATTCAATTTTTAATTAGCTCTAAATAACAGCGTAGAGGGAAAAAATTGATTTAGCAAGACAGAAACCAATTTGCTTGGGTTACATTAAAATCTCTTCTAAAATCATTGCACTATAATTCGACCTAAGACATAAAGATTATATTTCAAACTAAAAACATTAAAGATTATATTTTGATTATAAGTATTTACATATGAAGCTACAATTATACTAGCAAATTATTAAATTAATACTACTAACACTAGTAAAGTTTACATGGAGCAATGAAGTTGAAAACTAAAATTCTGATGACGAGGAAGTCAAGGTATCAAAAATGATTTGCATGGAAATATTTAAATAGCCCCAAGGTTGCCTCTTAAAGATCTTGCGATAAGAAAGGGAAGTAAGTTCTCTACCATTGGAACATGTCACTGGGCTCAACAGTTAGCAAAGATGATCTGACCGGAAGCTAATTTTTCACGTTAAAGAAACGGAGGTGCATAAAAGGCATATGAGAGATAAGAGGCAAATAAATTGAGGAGTTAGGGAAGTATGTAATAGGACGGAATGATGGGGCGGATTATTATTCAGAGGAACCTCCTGAGGAGCAGAAGACAAGTTCCTCGTGTTCATCCCTGTTTCTAATCCCTGCGATGGGTGGCACCTTGATAATTTTATTCGATACGCCTCTAACGCGCCGTGGAATTGCGATTCCTGCCGACTTTATGCGTCCCTCGCTCAGCTTCACTTTTTATCTCTTTTCGGTAGCGTTTTATAAAGAAAAAGACCGGTCGCCGGTTTTTCTTCCTTCAACTATCAACTAGATGTGCGGAAAGAAGTAGACTTTAAGGTCCTTTAAATTGGATAATGGATGCATTAAAATGAACTACTCGTAAAACCTCTTTTCTTAGATATTCCGCCCGTAAAGTTTTTTTCTTTCTTTAACTACTGCGGCAACTCACTAGAGATGGTAGGGTCTCTTATATATCCTCCTATAAGGAAGCGCTTTAAGTAACTTCCAATTAAGCTACTAGTATTGGAAACTATATCGCGAAGGAGTCGATGTTTATTGATGATGGCGGATCGTCTTGCAGCTCGAATGAAATTTACTGTTTAATTGAACCGTGAAGATAAGAGGCCCCTGTTACTCGAACATAAGCATTTATCTTGATTTGATCAAAACATTACTACTACCTATATCTAGGTAAAGATTGAGTTACCTGACTTTCATGAATGTTCGCGGAAAAACGCTGCTTCTAAAGCATGAGATCATTCAGAAGACTATGTTCGGTTTCATCTCTTCCCTTATGAAAGGTATAATTTCTCTCTTCAAGGATTTATCTATAATTATAACTGTTCATCCGAAAATAGAATTTAAGCTTCAGTTATATCGTATATTAATGAAAAATACCTCTCTTGAATTACACCAAATTGGGGAAATTAAAAACAGGGACGGCTACAACTGCACCTTCATCAGGCAGTTATTTTTTATAAACTCAATGTGTTCAGGCCTAACATTGTGGAACGCCATTACAAATGATTTGGTGATTTACTTCGTATTTTCCACAAAGTTTTGTTCAAAGCGATTTCATCATTGGTTTCGAGTACAAGTCGAAGTTTAAACTTAGTTTCGACTAAGCCTGACGATGACTGTATAGTCGTTCTGAATAAAACTTTGTAGAAAATACGTTCTCTCTTTACATCACCAAATCATCAGTTATTTGTTACTATACCGATGGCAATTGCTTGTCATCATCAGAACTGCGATTACACTAAGCAATAAAACCCGGTTTTAGACGCTTTTTAACAAATTTACAGAAAACCACGTTATAAACGGGATAGTGTTGTAACTATGACATAACAAATTTTTATTCTTGTTTTAATTTTTAATAGGTGCTTTACCATTTAAGAACGAAAACGAATCTTTTATAATTTGCAATAGCAGGTTCTATTTCATCTGGGTCTAGTAAAATCCGCGCTGTAAGCAGATAGCAGAGCGTCTTAAAAGGCAGTTTTACTATTTGTTCAGTATTAAAGGGGCCAGGACTGAGAAAAAAACCTCGTGGAGAGCGCCTTAATTGGATCATTAAACAACACATTGAAAGATAAAAATCAAATCCTTTTATAAATTGTTCCGACCGTGAAACTCACCGATTCGGTACGTCAAAAGAAACTTTAGAAGATAAAAATTACCAACAGTACAATTATATTAAACAAATAAATTTCGTATGAAATACTAAAAGTCTATACTTATCGTTTAAAGAAAAGAATATTGGTTCATCCAACGGAGATCAGTTGAGGAAAACGATTTCTGCCATCGTCAAGGATTTCATTGCAGAGAAAATCCAACGATCAAATTCATAACATGAAGCTGCAAAAACTTCACTAATGATTGCATTTAAATATTAATATCGGCAAAAAAGGCTAATAGCTTTAAGTATCCTTATCAAACACGCTGTTTATGATTATCGTCCTGCACCAGCGGTGCCAAGAAAGCAACTCTAGCCAGCCATGTTTATATACCATTACTCAGACTGTAAACGCCGTTTTGTATGCCTATCCCTTGAATTTTTAAGAATTCGCAGGTATTAACTTATTCGCTTGAGGAAAAGTTAGCGCAAAGAACCTTCCGTAAGGGAAACACGCTGGACCTCGCAGCTTTAATGGCATTGCGAAATTCACACCTGCGCCTGCAATAAGAGGTGGACGGTATTTCAAAGAGATATCAACGTGAAGAAGTCGGCAGTAAACGCCAGTCTCCATTCATGCGCTATGTGTGGAGGGACGCCTCTATTCCGCCTGAACAGCTCCTCAGGAGTGACAAGGGCGTTCTCGTAATCTCTGAACTTCTCTTTCGCGCAGGTAATTATTGCTCTCGAGGCAGGAAAGAGAGTGCGGCTGAAGAAAAACTGCGGCATTTTTCATATCTCGCGACCGTCAAAGCCGCGGTAAGAGGCAGAAATAATAGCTTACGGTGCCAGGGAAAATGTGCTAATATATTCAGGGCACTAGTGCTTCGAGGCCGTGAGTGAGGGGAAAATAGGAAAAGATTGAAGAGGTATCGGATCCGAGAGGAAAAATAGAGGAAACGGAAATGAGAATGCATTGATAGATTGACAGGGTCTTAATCGGGGCGAGCTCATACATTTCCTCTTCCTTCGATTATATCTCAGTAATATATGCAGTTTACTGAAAAGATCCTGCAGATTATATATAGGACTTTCTCAATTTTGTGCTCGTTTATGAGTATCTCCATTTACATCTGAAGATGATGAAGGAAGGAAAAAGGATGGATTCACAGCTAAATGCAAGGAGATAGCTAGAGGTTTTTCCCGTCGAGATGGCCTAAATATTAATCATCTGTAATGATACAGTAACATTATTTAGTATGTAACTATTAGTATTACATCCTTAGCAGTATTACATTCTTTGACTTGGTTTAGATACTAATGATTAGCGATTTTTAAATTACATTTCCCTGCCTTAGTAGTATATCGAATAAACATCAGTGAATTCTGATCCAGTAATATTTTTTATAAAAACTCCTAAGACTACCATTGATGTACTAATTTTATGACGTTATTTTAGCTATCTTATAAACTAATGCTATCAATAATTAAATGACATGTTGGCTTTGTCTACTGATGTAAGATATGTTTGTTTAAATAATACATTTTGGTTTAGCTTGTCCAAATTTGTATTATTCGCATTTAATGTATGAATGTATGGTAATTTATGTAACTGACGTGAAATCAACTTCATGATAATTTCTCTTTTAATGTATATACTCTAAATTACAATAGAAAGAGAAAGGTTTTAAGTCAATTAATAATCCAAATCTTATTTTCGTATTTTGGTGCCGCAAAATTCACATTCACAAATATCCTGCGCTAAATCTATTGGTATGACCATCGTCATTATTCAAAAAAAAAACATCCTAATCATTGTTTCCCAAATATTGCTGTTTCGAATATGATATGTGAGACAGGAGACGAAGCATTCTGAAAAATTATTAAAAAAGGTAACAAAGATAACTTACAGTTATACAGATATTTGCAGATACACGCAGTTGACCTAAAGGTCAGTTGGTCACGGTCAATTCTGGATTGCAGAATGACTGGCAGTTTTGTTCATTTGACATCCTCCGTAAAAGAGAAATTTTCCTGAAGCTCGAAAGAGTTCCGTAAACCAAAACACACTTGTTTTTTATTTACCCTCTTGTTTCCCTCGTATTTTCGCAATTTCTGAATAATGGGTAAAAGGTTCGACACAGCATTAAATTTTAAGCGCAGTTTATATGAGAAGTCTTTAATCATTTACATTTGGGTATATTTAGAATCCATAGATTACAAAAGAAATTATTCAATCGTTTGCTATAATAAAAGTTGCTCAAATATAGCGTGCATTTGATATAATAACTATTAAAACGGAAAATAAAATATAAAACAAGAATAAACTAAAGCGTAGGAAATATTTCGAAGAAAGATAACCTGGATGAGACTTATTCTCTTAAAAGAGATGCGGTAATGGCTAAAAAGAGTCCGAAAGAGATTTGGGTGGAGGTCTTATAAAGATGGTATATTTCTAGGATGAGATGATCAGTAGTGGGTATTACCCGACCAGTAGTTTCAAGTTTGGATCTAAAATAAATTATAAAATTTCCCTAAACTTCGAGTTCATAATGATTGTAATCTCTCATCGATGTAAAAACAAATTATGTAAATAAATATAACAATACAGAAAGTAAAGTCCATCCCTTTGAGTAATAAGGCCTTGCCAGGCATTCACCGTGGGTGACACGAGATCAGCACATCGACAGCTCCCATATTTGGCTTCTCGAAATCTGATCCTCTACTGTTTTATTCAAATAAAACTACCTATATTCATCGCGATGCTGGGTGGACACAGGTAAATGTTGGCCCCACCGGAAATCGAACCAAGAGTCGCTTCCATCGAAAGCTAACGCGTTGCCTATTACCAGGGGGCCTATGATACATATCAGAGATATTGAGGAACTTCCATGAGGGACAAATGGTATAATATACTAAGATCAAATGAAATTTGTTAATATTTTATTTCCTCTACACGTTCATGGGATGCATACTTTTCGATGAGGTAAATATTGAAATATTAATGATATGGATGGATAACCCTTCTACATGGAAGCACTCATTATACATATAAAGCATCAAATATTCACATAAATCATTCCCACTTGGCACATGCAGAATGAATGGGTAATCTTATTCGGCTTATATTGCTTATATTGAATTTGAATAATCGGATTAGAGAAGTCCACAATCTTCTCTTTACTGCTTGCAAAAGATTTCGATTTATGCCGCTTGTTGGAGCTGAGTCCTCGAATGGATGGAAATAACGTAAACTCTAATAAAAGCGCAAGTATGTGTGAGAATATATGCTTGGAATGTCGTACATTGTCCGAAAGCGATGATTTAGATTGCTTGGGATAGCAAAAAAGGAATCTTGACCTCCGCTTTCCTTGAGACAACCATTAATCTTTTTGCGTAAGGATGATTCCCAAGGAGGATGTGCATCTTACAATTAGTTGTTTACAAAATAGGAAAATCCTTCGCGTGAAATCATCGTTCTTTTCAGTGCAAAACCACCCTCGTGAAAGGTATAATCTGCATATGGCTTGATTTGCACAAGAAGCACCTCCGAGGAAAAGAAAAAGAAAATGCTTACAGGCTGAATTAGCTGCATTAATTATTCACTCCTCCAGACTACAATTCTTACGGTTTGCATGATACCCATCACGACCACATCACATTAAGATATAAGTAAGCAGAAAAAATCATCGGTTCGGAGAAATGCGGTTCCGTGAAAATTTCGATTGAATATCCGGTCAAGCGAGATTAGATCGCGGCTCCGTGAGGTGTAAATGAAATAATAATGCTCGATGACAAACTACTCAATGAAATTCGTAGAAAAGCATGGATTTTTCAATGTTAGGATGTCTAGATGCTAACATAAAATCAAACACCAAAGCCGTTACTTTGTGGAACTCCATTAAAGAAATGGAAAGTCAATAATTTAGTACAAGTTCCTCGATATGTTTATTTGAGAGGCATGTTTCGACTCACAAAGTTATTATTAGGAAATAAAAGCAAACAATTTTTCTTTGTACATAGCTAGTAGTAAGTTATTGTCTTTACATTTCTATTTCAGTTTCTATCTCACTGTTCATAATATACATGATGGTCGAAAGTTACATTTGTGAAAAATAAAATATTTATAATGTACAATTAATTATCACGAAACAATAATGCGGTAGTTTGCAACGCTTACTAATTTATAAATTTACTTCTAATAGTAAAAACAGAATTTATTAACTCAGGAATTTCGCCGTCAATTTTTATGCTCGGACAGCTAGAATAAATTTAAGTAAATTTCATCATGACACTTAAAAACAAACATAAAAACAATGCCTTATGAAATCTCATCAATGATTCCAAAGAGAATAACTCGTTAAATATTTTAAGCAAATTTCTATAATAACCGATTGCTACATTTATTCGAGAGCTACTTGAAAATTAATCAATGTTATTGGAGCTTTAACGAATAATGTTTTTTGCTAGCTACTTTAAAACTTTGCGCCGTAATTCATCCTTTTGGAATGCGTCAAACAGAAACAATTCTTAAAACCTAGTCACTACTAGTATATGAAGGAAAATGGGTATAGAGAAAGCAAAATAACCGTCATATTTAATGTAGAAGCAAACTAATGCGATATAGAATGGGAGAGGTATCAAGGAAACACTGATTTAGCATTAATGCAATGCTATAATTAATGATTGACGGAGGCTAAGAGGTACTCGTTAGTTGGCACAAAGAGTCGAGGATGATGAAAGAAAGGGGGAA
This sequence comes from Pachydiplax longipennis, assembly GCA_036926295.1. Taxonomy (NCBI): domain Eukaryota; kingdom Metazoa; phylum Arthropoda; class Insecta; order Odonata; family Libellulidae; genus Pachydiplax; species Pachydiplax longipennis. Next base: position 1,283,333 of record JAVFKF010000014.1, on the reverse strand, counting down.
TACATCCACACAGAATTATAGGGACAAAAAAGAGACATTCTGGAATCGAAGCGTCATTAGAGCTGCCATAGATAGCAAAAATGGTCATTAGTAGGCCAAGGCTTAACGAGGCTAGACTGTAAACAGCGATTATTGGGATCAGCGAATCAGCGAGGGTAATCTTTGCTTCCTTCACCACACAAAGGATTTTCTACCCACAGTAATATTTATTGGCTTTATCCTTTAATTAACTTCACCAAAGCATTTGGTATCGATTTCAAATCCACTGATTAGTAAAAAGAATAATTTAAAGCTTGATAATTTTACACACTCATCGACTGAAAGGGACCTACACAATAGATGAAGACAAACAACATTAATATTTGTAATATTTTGGTGATTAGATTACTTTATAAGTATGACGAGCCTTTAGCAATTGATAGCTATCACTCAATTGAAAGCACCGACATTCATCTTAGGAAAAGTTGATTAGAAAAAAATGGTTAGCAAATTTCGATAGTTAATGAGATCATTTTGTTTTATATTTCTACATGAGTACAAAACGTCTTAGATTATGGAACTCTGGAGAAATTTTTTGTCTCCTATTTTCTAAATATAATTAAAAAAACTCCTAAACAAAAGGAGACGCAAGCAATTACTTAACTGCGCAATGCATTAGAAAAGGTATTTAGCATAAATTCACAACAGATTAACTGATTCAAAGAACTTTGTGACTATTTAATTTAATGCAAACAATTAAACCGGTATGGATTTTACCCAGGGCTAACAAGAAAACTCAAAGGGAATAACTAGCAAAGCATCTAAGCTAATCTCAAGATCAAAAAACCTTGCTTTCCCTTCGCATAGCTAAGAAAGTTTCAACCTAAAGGAGACAAACAAACTTGGTATAGCCTGAAGTAATTCAACACCTTTGGAACCTATTAAATATAAAATTAAGTGAATTGCCTGCTAAAATCCAAGGCAGCAACCTTAAACATCAGAAAGTAACACTAAGGGTTATTTGATCGGATATTTTACGATACTGCATATATTTATGTAGTCACTTTCCTATTATTTCTCTACTGCTTAGGAGTAGGGCGTTTCGAGAAGCAAAAAGTAACTGTATATTGCAACTTCATTGATCGATCGTAAAAATAATCGATAAGGCACATAAAGAAAATGATGCATGAGGCATTCCGCAGCCATTTCCAGAAGTATAGAAATATCAGCGCCGCCATTTCGTTTTCTCACACTACTTGGGAAAAGCATATTAAAATGAATTCAATGTTCTATCTGGCAACGTTGATCGTGCTACTGATACCTATAGTGATAGACACGAAGACTTCAAATGATTTGACGAAATAAGAGCTTAAATTTGTATAATACCTGTATTTTTATATAGTAGAATGCAAAAATTCTAAATCCATTCATTTTTCCTATGTTATTGTACGCTTTCGTCAAGTATTTGAGTTTACTAATGCGATGAATCTTTTTTGGTCGATAGAATCTTATAGAAACAAAAAATAGATGTACATGATATATCACTTCCTATTAAATTATTCAAAAGTGAAAACATTAATATGACTTTCACCATTTCCTTACAACGGAGTTCCTTCACTTTCTTTCATGATAATTTCCCTGTATAAAAAAAGAAGATATCTTATTATTTGCTTCCATAAAGATATATAGCATTTTTCATTTTTTCAACCACAGTTTTGCAGCATACAATACTCCATTTGATAAGATATCAAAATACAAGTGAAACTCAGACGCAGACTGTTTCCGAAGAGAATAATACAAAATAAAATTCAAAAATTTATTCAGTAACCCTATAGAAACTGAAATAAAACTGAGAGTTTCATCTATTTGGTGGAAATTTTCTTCCATTCCCATCAAGGCTAAAGGTAATAGCTGTATAACACAAAATAATGACTTACAGAATTATAAATGCCTTCATTATGTATACTACACATAAGGATCTTTTACGTTGAAGTAAAGTTTTTACGGAAATGTAGTGGGACAACATAAATTCAATTCAATTGAATTTCAAAATATCAATGCTGGTAATATTAAATTCCAGAACCGACATAATATATTCGTGTTAAAATTGATATCTCTATTCATAAAATACATTTCTCAATGGAAATAATCCAAAATTCAATATCTTACATTCTTCGCAGATCTATTTACTATTTTTTCATAAATAACTTCAAAACGATATCCTAAATAGCTTCCAAAATAAAGACTACCATATAATAGGAATGATAAATATGGAAAAATATTGCTGTGGTAATTTTCTAGATTTGCGTCAAAAAGTAGCAATCGCTCTTAAAAATTTCAAAAACAGAACATTGTAGTTCTTACTGCACTTTGAAACACTTCGCATTGTACTGTAAGTGGAGATATTATATTAAAAGAGAAAAATCACAACGGATTTCTGTGGAGATCACAAGAAGGATGAATGCCAGTAGATATGAAAGTCGGCCATAAAAATGCATTATATATATATATATGGGTAAAAAAGATTAATTTTTTTGGAATATAAGTCTCTGTCGTAGACCTTTCTCTCTCAACCGTGCTTATCGTAGATAATCATAGTGCTTAGATATAGGGAGAAAGTGTAGGAAAATTTTGAGGAAGGAGGTCGATAGGATCTTTTCTGCGGCCTTTGTATCTAATATCCACTCTTCTTCGCCAATCTCCCTCGGGCAGACACTAGCTAAACTGCATTCAATGTTTCTTCCCTCTAAAAGTGCTCGTTTTCATACCTTTGCAGGTGTTTCGGAATCGATGAATGTTTTGAGATTTGCAGTGTGATACAGAGGCTTTTCAAACTGACTATCAACACGAGATACTCTGCGAAGGTTACATTAATTCCGACTTTAAAAGTTTCAAGGTATGTGCGCTCCATGTGCAATCTCCATAGAATTTTTCCCGTTGCGCTCTTCCTTGCATCACATTACAGCCTTCTGGCAGCTGATTTGTCTTCCGTCATGTTTAATATCTAAGCGGAGATTGCAAATGCTCTCTTGGAGGTTATGTAAAATGACTTTGAGAGGAGTAAATGCAAGGACCAATGACATAAATTTCTCTGCCGCAAGCCCTTATAAGTCTTGCAGCGTTTGAGAAGTACATTTTATTTCAGTGAAGATGAAGTGCATCGGGTGACAAATTACCTAAAATAATTCAACCTGATCAACAATTAAGTACACACTAATATGAAATCTAAATTGTTATTTCCAGGGTTTTAAGAATTTAATTATTTAAATACTTCGATAATTGATGGAATATTTGCATTTGAACATACATAATACGGGCTTGAAATGAATTCTGTCAGAAAATTACTTCAGTTACCATCTTAAAATTTAAGCAAAGAAGAAATCAATGGAAATCAAAATCAATATGAATCAATTCTTGACATAACTTCTGAGATCATACTCAGTTATCTTTGGCACAGAAATAGGATGACAAAAGTTGAATGTTAACAGAGTTAAATTGTAGCGAAAATTTCATGCAACTTTCGAATGAAAATTAGAAATAAATCATCTGTTGAGGTTTTCGGAAACTGCTGAACATATTTTGCTGATGCCTAAGATTGCTGTAAAGTATATCATCAATCAGCTTTACTTTGATAATTAAAGTTATCATACTTTTAGATTACACAGATATTTAAGAGACATTTTCTTGGTATTTAGGGATGTATTTCGTGAAATGCACCCAAAATACAAACTTCCGGTACATTTTCGGTTTCTCTAAAACAAACTAACATAGCTTTTGGTCACGCATACAAAATACTCATGTAACACCTAACTAAGTGCGAGACGAACATCATTGCGAGAGCGTCATTTTCACCGAACGCGTCCATTAGCCCAAGTGGGCTGACCACTAATTCAGGAGACTTCAACGCCCGTCGTGCTGAGCCCATTTAAATACCCTTCCATCCAGTTCCTCCAGTAGACAAATTAAGCTCCCGTCCTCTTCACTCCTCATTATGTCAAGCGCTGAAACGCGCCGCTCGACCAATGAACCATCAACCAATTCATCAGCTTCCATTTGCCCCTTTTTCCATCCTTCCCTTCAGTTTGTCTTCCGTCTTTCCCGCCGCTGAGCAAATAAACACCCACTTTTTAGTTAGCTCTCCCCGCCTACTCACCGAACTCTTAGACGGCAAGCATGACTATGAAATCGTTTGATTTGTTGACCAATGCCCAGGAAAAGTGCATGAAGCGTTTTACGATACTTTCGGGAGTATTTTCACCTTCATCGATGCCCTATTAGTCCCGGCCCCGACTACTTGCGTTTTCGCGTGCGAAGAGAAATGAGAAACGCTAAACGCGGTCTTGTTTGAAGACCGCAAACAGCGTAAAAAGTTTTCGTTGGGTGACAAAAGGATTTCCTCCCACATTGGGAAGTGAAAGTAAACTCGATGTGGTGTGAACTCAATGCTTGAGGGAGTTGGGAGGGTAAACAAAGAGAAGGAAAGTTTCGTCGAAGTTGAACCGACTATCTCCTGCGATTCATTTCCCTCAGAATTTGGACGGTACAGCCTTGAAGTAATCGAGCGAGATACAGCTACATCACGGTAGTAACAAGCAGTTAATTGGGAGAAAGGACGGGCTTTTTCCTCGTCTATTGTCTCGCTCGTTATGTTTCCTCTAATAAGGTCATGCTTTGGCAATTATTTTACAATAGTTTGGAAATAACTTTTGCAAGTAAAGTTTGTGTGTCACCTTTCAGTCTTTCTTTCAGTATACTTTCACGTACAAAATTAAATTTATGTATGATATAGGTTGACACCACTCTGATTCGTTGTTTTTTGTTCTTTGAGAAAATTTTTCCGTAAAAAAGAATCATTGAATATTCAGTTTCGACCCCACGTAAACAATTACCTTAGGTCACTTTTTTCACGTCAAATATGAATGCAGAAAGTAAAGCCTTCAAAGAGGCCTCAAAAAAAAGGAGAATTGGTAATATGACCTAATACAAGCCATTCCATGGAGGAACGCATTCAAAGTTGTCGTAGGTATTGGGACTAGATTTTTTGGAATTTTTTCGATGAGACGTTATTTTGGGATGACGTAATGAAAAAAAAATACTATCAATTGATGAGATTATATGATTAACGATTCAGTAGACATACATCCTCAGTTTGGATGCTCTTACGGATCATTTGAATGAACACTTTACGAATAATTCGAACTATAACTCACCACTAAGTCTAGAGTGCAAGATGCTTCCTAGCTATTCATCTGAACTTGTCCTACTTATCAGAACCCTCGGAAGTTCAAGAGCTGGAAAATGGATACATTGAAGTAAACTTTAGTGTACCGTGTTTTCATAAAACCCTTCTACTATATCACGAGGTCTAGGCTACTTCTAACTCATTCTTCATCATTTCTCTTGGCCTTCTATCACCACAAAATCTTGTTTCATTTACTGTACTGACCTGTGCTACCATAAAAGAAGTCAGGAAGAACAACATATAACTAAGGGATCACTGGATGTATCAAGAGTAATCATTCCTAAACATTCCTTTCATATAACAAAGATATAAAGAATATATAATTACGAGATATTTTACTAGACATATAATCTTATACATTCTACTGATTTTATACCTTATTAGGTTTTCCGAAATATTGAAAGATAATATCCCTCTCGTACCGACTACCTTGTAGAAGAGCCGTCTAATAGTTGGGAAAAGTTGCTCTAGGGTTGAGATCGTGCGCATATTCAACCACATAATTTTCAATTAACTCTTTCAATAGTTTTAGAAGTAGGTTACCGAGTAAAGAAGTAGTAAAATAGGAATACAGGAATCAGTGAATAATAATGATCTGCTACTTAGGGAACATTGCCTTTTGTTGGAGATAGGCTTGGTCACTACGGAGGAATACGAAGCTGATAGCATTACGGGATATAGAAAAAAGTGAAGTGGTCAAACTAGATCAGAAGGAAAGAAGAGCTATTATAAGCAAAAAAATCAGGAAAATTATAGGGATAGAACCACGGAAACGCGTAACTGGATCGGTCAACTTCTGAAAAAAACGTTATTGAAGGGAATTTGGCTTGCAGGAGAGAAAAGAATAGAAAAAGATTTCAGTCATTAGATGACATATATAAAGAGATCCATCAGAATCTGAGAAAAGGAGCAGAAATAGGAGACAATGAGAACCGAATAAATTGGTAATGAAGTACCTAAGATGTTCGAAAAACTCTCCAATCGCCGATATGTCAGTGACCATCCGGGACCAATTCCTCGAAAGGGCCAAGGAATTCACGGATTACTACCTTATGGGAAGCCCTTTGTCCTTTCGAAGAATAGGTGCCCCACGGTCGTAGACATATTGGCGATCGGAGAATTTTTCGAACCTCTAATTCATTGACAGCCGAGTTCCAATTTCTTTTCTTTCGATAAAGGACCTGTTGGAAAACCAACTTTAACGACAGCGGGAGTAAATAATAAGCCTCTTATTTTCTCTGAAACCGAAAGCATACTCAACAGAGGCTAGAAAATAAAAGTCACCATGTAATAAATCCTCCGATGTCTTCATAATCCGGATTTTCCTCCGCCGCAAGTAATCCGCAAAACTTTTCCGATGGATCACGCAGCTTGCAGCGTGTTTGTCTCACGCATCCTCCACTTCATCCCTCCACCCGTGACCTAAAACTCATCTCCAGTCATTGCCGAACCAACCTCGACCTCCCGACCCGCATTAATAAGGAACTCCCGCGGTTTATGCTACACGCATCACAGCGCAACTCGGCCTTCGTTTTTTCCGCGTCAGTTTTACGTTACCCTTAGCATCAGTTATCCCCTCCTATTTCTTCCGGCGACCTTCTATCCCTTTTCGGTTTGGAAATCTTTGCTTTCCTGTTGCAGAGCGCGTCTGTTTCCCCGCCCGTTTGTTTACTCGCCGCGGGGATGCTCTCGCCGGCAGCCGCAAAGCTTTCGCTCGATTCGGATTTACGAGGCAAAAAATGGGGTTTCTGCTCTTTTTTGTTTCTGCGAGGGAAATGTAAGTCTATGCTAATTACTCTGATTCGCATCGGAGGGAAGATGGGTACGACCGACGACGTCGATGACGCAGCCTCCTTCACAAAGTGTGAACCGGATTTGAATTTCGATGTTAGACAAAAAAAATTCGGTATAGGTTGAGCATCCCTGATCCGAAAATAATCCGTGTCATAATTAAGAATTTTAGGGATTTTTGAATACATCATTCAGTAGATTACGAGAATGAGACAAAAACGTACTCTCTAAAAAATACTTTTTGTTTGAAATAAAAATGAATAACAATACAAAGAATACAACAAATATAACCGTGTATTTATTTATCAAAAGAAGTTGATGGACCAAGAATTAAATCCTCCAGGGACAAAGAAGGCAAATCGTATTGGATGGCCTTGCTAATATTTTTTTATTTGTCCCTTTCCCCATCCTCATACTTATTTGTCTTCGTTTATTTTAAAGCCTTTCTTTTATCTTATATGTTGGTAATGGTGTTACAGCCCTTGTTCCTACAATCCAAAGATATTAAAAAAACTCAGTACTAAAGCGTTAGTTCATTGAGTGTAACCTTTATCGGAATTTAGGATTATGGATATTCAACCTGTAGAAACTAAGGATAGATAAGCATCAAAAAAATAAAATAAAAATGCGTCTCCAACCAACACAGAAAACTATTCAATTTATAATTAATTTTTAGTGATTATAATGATAACTCTATTTCAATATTTCTTGGGCAAACTTTATACGTACTTCACCTCTGAAGTGAAATTTCTCAGTGTGTAATTTTAAACTAAAATTTCCGTTTCTAAAGTTGATAAAAACTAAAGGAGAATGGAAATAGAACGTAGAAAAAGTGTCAGGGATTAAGACTGGCATATGGAAAGCAGAAACTAACTCAGCGCTCCGATTTATTTGCTTTGGAAATCATAAACGACATCATCAAAAAGAAAAGATAGAATGAATATACTCTTTTCTGCAAAAAATATGAAAATCATGTCCATCCTTTGCAATAAATTCCTTGTAAACAAGGAAGAGACTTCTCTGAAATTAATTAGTATTTTATTGTTGCGACAAGCGCCTACCGCTTTCCCCATTTCCCCTAGGCAGTTTATTTATACGGGGGAATATATCCTGAGAGTGAATTATGGCCTTCTTTGAAAGAAAAGATGCAATTTTACTGCTTTCTTATTGCAGTGCTAAAAGCCATTACGCTTCACAGCAAAAAATAAAGTAAGCTTAACCTTCCATCCAGCTTCCCCTTATCGTGGTGAATCGCCGTTTCTGTAATTTTTGAAAGTTATCGGCATCTTTTCCGCGATGATATTTGTAGATAAACCTCCAACTACTGCTTAATTAGGATATATATCAATGATAGGTCCACATGATGATGTTGGAAAACATATCGAGATCTATAGATTGACTTCTTCCAAAGCATGTATATGTTACTTTACCTTATCGATGTCCTAGTTTACCGTTTTATATTCGTAGTGGTAGTATATTATAAAAGTGCTTTGACAGCTGAGGTCATTTCGCATGGGCCCCCGCCGGGAATCGAAACCGGAACCGCTTTCACCAAAGACGAATCCTCTACCAACTTGGCTATCTGGGAGCCCTGATTTTTATTCCACGGAAATTAATATCTCTTAAGTAGAAGCTCACTAGTAAATCTTACGGACTGTAAGATTTACTAGTGAGACCTACCTTTCCATCCTAACTCGTACTTTTGCGAGTTTTGATAAATTGAGGATAGAGCATAAGCAACAGATTTTTTCAACCCTTTTGCTTATCTCAATTCTCAGTTCATTTATCTTAAATTCCCCTTAAAACACCAATCCTAATATTACCTCTTTTCTTTCTTCCACTGCTAAATTTTATCGGTTGAACGATAAGGACTTTGAAGTAAAAGATTTTTGATATCTCAGACAGGTAAAAATGAGACTGTATCGCTTTATCGAATCATTTCTAATACTGTGAGCATCCGAAGAAAAGTATGTTATCATCGAAACCATTGTACTCATATGGAAATAATTTCCTTTCACGTGGATGGGAATTTAAGAAAAGTTATTTGTAAATACTTTCCGCTAATGACGTACACGGATATTGTCGTGTCTCAACATGTGCCTACGTATGAAAGGAATAACAGCTGGATACATTTACTCAAACCACAATGCACTTTCTTAGGTAACTCGGGTACTGTCATTGGGTTTCTCTAACGTTTTATGACGTCAAAGCTAGGTCTCGCTTCCCCGTTCGCATGTTCAGGAAAACAGATGCAAAATCTAAGGATGTTGTGCTAAGAAAATTAATGTGTATCATTGGAAATATACAAATCAGTCAAAATGCAAAAAAATCAAAACTAGCTGCTTTTAATGCATAAAGATTTGCTGCTTTATATAATTTTGAGTATGTCTACGTGTCCACCAAATAATAGATATAGATCACATAACATGCTATCTTACTGTTGATGTTTCGTTGAGTATGTGTGCAAATTAAAATTTAATATTATCAATTAGTAAATCAATTAGTAATCTGCGCAGTATTACAAGAGGATCTAGCAGAATTGAATGCATGGCTTACCAACAATAAATTAAAATGTAATGCTAACAAGAGCAAATTAATAAACTTCAACCGGAATAAAATTTAATTTAATTATGTATTAGGAGACTCATGCGTGCCAATAGATAAGGACATAAGATACGAGGGATATCGTATATCGTATATCGTATCTAGGGATCACTTTCAGTAGTAATTTAAAATGGGCTAATCATATCGAGAATATAACCTGCAAAGCAAACAGAACCCTTAACTTTGTAATCAGAAATCTTAAGAAATGATATAGGGAAGTTAAAGAAACAGCATACTTAACGCTCGTTAGACCTATGCTTGAATATGGCGATAGCATTTGGGACCCGCATCATAAAGGACTTACAGACAAATTAGAAAGGGTGCAGAGAAAAGCAGCTAGGTTCGTTTTGAGCAGATTTGGGAAGACGGATAGCGTAACTGAAATGATTAAAGAACTTGGATGGGAAAAATTAGAATCGAGACGGAAAACAAAAAGATTGGGGAATATTTACAAAACTGTCACTGCAAAACCTTCGTTGAAAGAATTAAATAATAAACTCAGAGAACCAGATTACATTGGGATAAACGATCACAAACACAAACTAGCTACCCTAAAACAGAGAACGGATACTTGCAAGTTTTCATTCCTTAATCGCGGAATAGTCGAATGGAACAATCTACCTGAAGAAGTTTTCGAACCTTTTCCTCCTTCCTGTAAAGCATTTGTAAATAGAATTAAAAGGGTTTTGTAGTTATATATTGCAATTATATTTGTATTTAGTAATTATTTCTGTATCTTGTAATTATATCTGTAATTATATTTGCTGTTTTATGATGATGTACTGCCTTCGGGAGGTTTTGGGGGTTTTTCCTCCCGACTAGGGTGAATACCAGGCAGGGTATTTTAATTTTCTTTTCCCCTTTTGATACTACCACCTGGCCAAGGACTAACACGAGAATTGGAAAGTTAAGAAGAAATTAGGAGTACATCCAGGAAAAGCCTAAACAGAAAAAGACAAGATTAAACAAGGAAACAAGACATGAATGAAAAGAGCAGATGAAATGACGAGGTCGTTAGTTGCCCAAAATGAAGAAAAAGGATCTCTAATATAATGCATGGCTAAATATCTCTTACTAATTAATATAATGATATGATAATAGAATAAGCTATGTATGCATTCAATCTATTAGTTCAATCTAAAGTATGGTGTCAAAAATTTTAAAAATTAGGAAAGTAGCTTAGCTTGGACTTACATAATAAAAGTAAAGGGGAGGAGTGGGAGTAGATAATCGAGAAATTCTGAAGGAATCGACATTTTTAAATGTCTTACTCAATTTTTTGAGAATAATATGCAACAGATGTGGCGATCTAAGGAAGATGATGATCTTTTCACACTTCGCCCATGACGTGTTTATCCGTCCGAGGGAACTCGGAAATAGGGTTGCGGTGAAAATGAGAGCTTTTCCTTAGAACTCTAATCTGTGAGATCTACTTCTTGATATTCAACCTTCCGCTTTGTATTGGACGGCGAAGCGTGGAGAGAGAAGCGATTGAAGTTAACACTGATAGTTATCAGAAACCATCGGAAACGCATCAGCGTGCAATTGAAGTTTCCCCTTATCTATACCTGTATCTCAGCATACCCTATATTTTATTTAAAAAGAAAATATTATATTCTTTAATTTTAAATTGTTTCTTTCCATATTGTAATCTTTTGATTTTTATTCATTATTTTACTATTTGGTGATATTTAGTTGATCAGTACATCTGCAATAGATTGTGATATTTTGAACTATTTTATATATATTTAACTTATGTTGTTCATTTTTGTGTAACAATATTTTAGTTTATTGAGATATTTTGTGGTTTAGTACTTTTTGGGATATATGGTGATATTTTGTATTATTTTATATCTTGTGCTATACTTGGATATTCTGATTATTCTAATTTGTACCCTTGGGCTTGAGAAAGAAATAAACTAATATCTGCTTCGACTGTACTTCAGATGCAGGACAGGAAGGTTCATGTTAGTTTTTCAGGAGTGGAGATGACCATAAGTTCAATCAAGAGAGGATTTTTTGATAAGGAAGATAAATAAAATATAGTTTATAGCTTAACCAAAGCTACGTTAGACAGTGTGCCTTAATACTGAATTGGAGTATTCAATTGAAAAGGAATCAAAATGTTATTAAAATAAATTAAATTTAGAACAGTACTACTTCTAATATTAAATATTTATTTATAACTCGATTAATATTCCGACAAATTTCCCTTTACGAAAAGGGTAATAAAAAATTTTGCAAAAGAAATGCCTAGTGAAATCGTATTATTCAACAGGAAGAATCACTTAAATCTCCAAATAGTATTTGTTCCTATCATGTATTGTAATAACGTAAATGTAAATACAATAAGAGATAAGAATAAAAACTTTATCATACATGGAAGTCATTCACAGTATTCTTACCCAAAAGAGGGCAATTAATAAACTTAATCAGATAAATAAACACGGTAACAGCAAATTCCCTTCTCCCGAAATATAAGTTTCACGGTATAATTTAAAACTGCACAACACGAGAGGAATTAAAAACCAGATTTTAATAATTGGTTGGATCCAGAGTTTTATAAATGGGCGGTATACTTAAATGTCTAAGCCGTTTCTATGCTTTTGCATGGTTTTATAAATGGGCGGTATACTTAAATGTCTAAGCCGTTTCTATGCTTTTGCATGGTTTTAAGCTTAAGTAATGAATGAAATTGATAAATAAACATGCAAAGCCTTTTATAGTGGAATATCAGTGCGTTAATATGAAAGTGAAGAATCGAACAGAGATGTTCTCGAATACTAATGAAATATAGACGATAATGGCCCTATTTAATGCTTAATAGTTTGATATCAAACGATCAAAGCAATACCTATGGTCGTGATAGCCTATGGGGAGTACTACGTAGCTGATATGGTAGCCATGGGCAGTTTTCTGGGTAAAAGGTAAAATAAAGATACCAAATAATGAAATCAGTAAATAAGAGGTTTCGTTAATGAAATAGGTAATTGAGGGAGTTAAAGATCTGCTGCGTATTTTATGCGTTTCAATTAGAGAAAACGTTAACACCTTACGGATCATATTTGTAATAGAATGAGTTAATTTGCTACACCTTTACAGACATTTACTGTTTACATGGATGAGGATAACGTAACTTTTTTCGCTATCTTTTTACATGCTTACCTATCGTGTTAGAAGGAATCAAAAGAAATAGTTCTAGTAAAAATAAGACTATAGTAATCCTTAACGTCGTAAAATGAATACCTCAACAGAGTAGAAAGAGAGGAACGAATGAAGAGAATGATTCGGTGATATCCTCAAATATCAATAAAATTATAGGCTGGTAATAACCCCTTTAAACTCCCATCTAAGCCTTTCGATGTTTCGATATCAATCAAAAGCATGCATAGGAACGATTCGGCCGTTGGGGAAATTGGCATTCCCAGTTGATAAGGGAGCCTTGGGCGGGGTAACCACTTTGAGGTGCCGCTTCTTTCCATCCTGTTCTATTCAACAACTTTTTTTCTGCTTTGAACGCGTCTTCATTATCTCCTTCCCCTTGCGATCTTTCCTCACACTCTATCTCCCTGTGCACCGCTGCCCATGCATCCTCTTGCAACTCCTTTCTTTTCCAACTTGGATCGGTGCCACGCAACCTGTCCCTCCACGTGGACTATCCTTTTATTTATTCCCTCAGCTCGATAAAAACAAACTCCACACTTTCTTCACCGAGTCCTCTTCCTTTGGAGGTTATGCTGTTCTCGTTCGTCAAGGAAGGGATGATTCCCAGAAACCTTTGGTCGGATAGCTCGAGAATGGCATCCCGTGATATCTGCAGCCGTAAAAGTGAAGGAAAAGTCTGACGGGTGCACTGATTTATGGATTTTTGATGGATAAGATGATGTTTTGCTCGTAAACGGGTTATGGAATCCCAGTTACCACGCATGCAATAACAGAAGGTGGAGGGCAAGTGATGTTCACAAAAATGTTCCATACATACAGGACCAAATAAGTCCTGTGCCATAGAAGACTGCCTTTTTTCTCTATCTTGTACCTCTGTACCAGGACGAACACCTCATCGTAGCCATAGATTCACTTATAACGTAATTAGAGAAAATTCAAGGGACAGGAGTAAGAAATGAAATAACGACTGCTCAGGTAAAAGATAAAATATTAATAAACCAACGAATTTGAAGCAAGAGTAAAAAAAGGTCTATTAGAAATTACCAGGACAAGAAAATGGCTAGAGAAGAATTTTTTGAAGAAAAGTTTTGGATTTTGTTCTTTCTATTTCTTCCTTTTTAACTCTAAAATTCTGATTCAGTGACATTTTCTAGAAAAAATATTAATATTTTTGTGTAAAAGATTCATCATTATGGCAATTGAAATTCTCAGATCCATTGAATTAACATTGGTGTGTGAGTATAGGCCTGATAAATGAAATTAGAAGTAAATTAATTTAATACGTTCATTCTAAATCCTATGATGGTCAAGTTCTCAACAAGACATAAATGCTTTCCTTACTTTCATTGCGCCAGTCGAGTAAAGAAAATATTCTACAAAGTTTATGTGAAGAATACTAAGATACGAGCGGTTCTTCGCTTGTACGAAGATGAAATCTCATAAGTTCTGTTATAGCAAGGCTATATGTGGGTTAGGATTTGAAGAGACGGGAATCAGCGAGCTAGTTAAGAGAGGCATAGATTTTCATTAACAAGTTAAAATATCAGCATACATTTTACATGCCGTTAACAACCTAGCTTAAACTGAAATATTATGCCCAACTTCAAAAACATTCTAATGGATGAAAGAAATTTTCCCCGAAGTTAACGATGTTAATCCCGATTATATCTTCGATAACGCGATATGGCTAGGAGAAAGGCTTTTCTCCAGCATTACACATCACCATTTTGACTGCATTGATAACCTAATGAACAGCTGTGATATAGTTAATGGTTAAATACTGATCGCCATCGAAATTTTTCAAATGCTGGAAAAATAGTCGAATAATGGCGTAGCTTAGAGAGCTGTTGCCTCAGTTAAAATTTAATGCTGACCCAACTACGATAATAAAGAAGTTCTTCTACACGATAATAAAGAAGTTACTCAGGATTTTTTCATTTCGTTGGGGAAAAACAGACCATTAAAGCCTGAAACCTCGATCATCGCCGGCGATTATATCCTATCGATATATTACTTAGTACAGCTTGCATTTATCGAAAAATCGCATTTGAGTTTTATCTGTTTATGTGAATCTTAACGGGAATTAAGATCTTAGGGCTCACTAGCAAAGTGGGCACCGCGTGAACTTTGATGAAAGCGGTCCCAGTCTCGATTCCCGGTGGGGGCCTATTTGTTTCTTTATAAATGAACTTAGCTGTCGTAGCATTTAAAAATACTACTACTAATTAAGATGTTCACGAAATGCAAAAAGCGCACTATCCTTCGCTTTTTCATTTTATGCCTAGTTTCCTAGAAATTTTTTGAACATTTATAAAAGGACGGTACCTATTCCAGAGACCAATATGTGTTTCATTCTAGTTTGTTATAAAGAGTATTTCACTCGCATACAATACATAGAGAGCCTGACTATTCGTGGAAAATCTCTAGAAACCTCCTACCAAGCTAATTGTAACAGGAAGTGTGAAATAACCTCGATGTTAATTCTTATTCAATTGAGTGCCAAATTTTAGGTATACAAATTTTCAATTGCACTTTTCCGAGGGAAAAAACCATATTTACCTATTAGAATGAAAGCACTGAAACACCCTCAATTGATACCTTGCGAATAAACCTTAAATGTTAGAGGGTCGTGCCGAGTCACTTTCCACCCTCATGTTACATATGCCAAGTCCCATTTTATTCCCAAGTTATTTTTTATTCAAATGTAATTAAAAATTGAAGAAAAGAGAGTAATGATCGTCCATTTACTAAAATTTCCATTTACTTCTAAATTAAATATCGAATATTAAGAAACTGAAGTCTTTAATGTTCAACTTGGTTCCTCTGCGAGAAGAGCTTGAGGCGGTTGTCCCTGTGTGCGTACTTGTATGTAAAAATGTAAATATACTGAAAGACGTTCCAATAAATGCTGCATTTATGTGCTAGCATTTACCTTTATCATGGTGAGATAGAAAATACTTCATGCTGAATTTGATAGTGCTTAAAGTATATGGTATTTTTTGTGTCCCCTAATAGTCAAGATTACAGAGCGATTACATTTGCTGAAGGCTGCCCTGGGTTAAATTCCTCATGAGGGTCAAGGTGTGGTCCCAACATGAGGAAAAAGTAGCGAGCTACCGGAATTAGTACGCTGCAGGCCCAATGTGGTATATCAGAGGCGATATGAGGCGGAGAGGGAGATCGGCTGACCATGTATCACCAACTGAAAATGCTGCAGGCAGGGCATAATAGGAACGTTACCCTATGAACTGTACATACTACAATATATGTTTCCGTTTTAATTCTCTCAAAAGGCAGCCATAGCTGCCAGCCATTCATTATAAGCCACAGCCATTGTGTAGATTGATTAGTTTTAATACTATGAACGATCTCATAACGTTATCGATATATCGTTAGCGATATGTAGATGAATATGAGTAAGATATTTATTGCATCCGTATTTACACTCCAATGGAGGAAATACATCAATGATGTAGCTTATAAATGCTCGGTGGATTAAACAAGTTATAGAAAAATGTGAATTAAGAAAATTATTCACAAGCTATTGTTCTTCTGAGCATTAGATGCATTTATGCAATCAAATTTAACCTCTGTCTCTTAATTAGGTCGATAAAAAGGTTCTTGAAACATACAAAATGTGGAACATCCTTACGCAGAAGTTGTGGATTCTTATCCATCAATCAAAGATGCGGAAACGCAGAAATCATTGGAAGGAGATTGACCTCCTACAAAGAGAAACTACAAAAAACTTGATTAATAGCGACAGAAAGGTTCTTTTTCACCCATTGGTCCTGAAATACAGCTGGAAGTCGTGATTACTTCAAGATTAGTTGAACATGATGGAGATTAACCCGACTAATGTGCGAGTTTTGTATCGACGTCCTCATTCAAGTTATCGTGAGGAAAGCTTCGTTACCTGGACCTCCTACGGCTCGGGAGATTTACGGGGGAATGAAAAATGTTCATCGCGGAGTCATTCAATTTTGAGGGTCACAAATGCCATTTTGAACATCTATAACATTTAAAATACATCGGATGGAGTTAAAATGGGATAAAATACGATAAAACTGAGTAATGTTTGTGAAGAAACATAACTAATAATAGCGAAAGTCATGATTTTGAACGAGATGAATATTCTTACAAAAAATTAGAATCACTAGGAAGGTTGGTAAAGATTAAGCTATAAAATACACTAAATATTGCTGGTTTTAAGGACTTTTTAAATACAAAACAAAATTTATTTCATAAAAAAAATCATGATGGCTGACTGACCGATCTGACCTCAGTGGCTTTCTTTGTAAGTACCCAAACATTTTGATGGAAGCACTTAATTATATCGATTAATTATTAATGTATTATATCCTATCACATATTATATTATAATTATATAAGATATTATTATTGATCGATAGTACTAAATTTACTGAAAAATGCTTCCAGGACCAGATTTTATGAAGATACTAAACAATTGCATTTATCATTGCATACCACAATTCTGCTTTCAACTCTTTACTGCATACAATGCAATGATACTCTACCTTGAACCGTATTTGTTTACGAATATTGAATACCATAAAATTTAATCTTTATGCATTCAGGAATCGGTACGGTTCGTTGATGAATGCTGTAGGCTGTTTAAAAAAACAGCAAGACTGAATGTTGTCACTTCATGAAGGCTTTTACTATCAAAGGAATTTGACGAATAAAAAGAAACATCGGATGAGCGTGTTCGAGGGACATTAGCAAGTAGAAAAGGTCGAGGAGGATAGGAATGAAGTCTGTGAATGAATGGGCGAAGGAGAAAAGAATGACAGAAGATTGAAATTCACGCGACAGATAAGAGAGGACTCGTGCATTTATTTGCCAATTAGAAAAAACTGCCGTGACCTTATTGGGCCCGTGCTTCGTTTGGAATGGCCTATGAAGTAAGTGTAAACCTTTTCCTCAGCTTCCCTCCGTGTCAACGGTGGATTTTTTGCCCCTCGTTCCCTTTATCTCACGCAGCAGCCTTGGTGGTGTCTCTACAGCCCAACCGTTCACCTTCTCAATGAATCAACGGCGCTTGCAAATAGAAGAAAGCTAAGCCAATGCGGCAGATATTTAACGTTGACTAATTTGAAGAAAATTAATGGAAACGACGTACGTGTGTACTCTGATCCGGATGCATCCCGTGATTTCTCTAAGAACTGAAATGGAATGAAGTAGAAGCAGACCTGAGTGAGTTCTCAGGATCACTCCTCCCAGTATGAAAGCCTGGGTAAGAATTTCAAGAGTTATCTCTGTTTAAAGAAAGAGTTAAATATTTACCAGACGAAAATTGCTTCGAAAATTATTCATTTTTAAGGGTTATCACTGAGAAATGTCTAAGTTTTAACATAGAATGTCGATGTTTTAGAAAGATGAAACGGGAGATTTTCCTCAAAAGTATACAAGTATTCGTTACGGTGTACCATTTCAAATAGTTAACTTGTCAGAGTATGAAGCTAGTTTATTCTGTCTTTTCCTCATTGAAATTTTCAGATATTGTTGCTATTTTTAAACATTTCTTATGCTCATCTAAAGCAAATTTTCGGAAGGATTTTCCTCTATATTTAAAATTTCTTTCATAAATAATCGGGTGACGTTCAATAACTTGAATAGGGTTCTAATAATCTGGAGAATACCCTTCCACTAAATTGCCATTCGATAATTTTGAATGATAATCATTAATAAATAATAGCAGTCATGGTACCAATAATCAATATTTAAGTGGGATTTTCGATAGCCTATAAACTATCGCTATAGTAATTGGCGGGTATAATGCAATCATATTCACATCTTGACGTGCCTCTTGTACGTAATTTCTCTCAAAAAATCACCCGGTGTAGAGCAAGTGCTGGTTAATTCTTTTCATTTCAGTTTCTACAGTTAATTAAGGGATTTATCTCACCGCCACGGATACCTAAACTAAAAAGTTTACTATCCGATTTATTCGAAAACTTTTCTCAAAATACCGTTTACTTCTCAGTCAAAACACCGCTAAAACGGCAAATAGCGTGTTTGAGCTGAATAAGCAAGCGATTTATTTATTCGTTTAAATTTTTTACCCCTGATATATGTCAGACACAGTGGGAGGGAGAAGAGGTAGTGACCCGCCGAAGGCAATGGGAGTGCCATGATGAATCGACTTCATCAATCACCTTTGACTGTCAATCTAATCGCCATTATCCTACAGAATGCCGCATGTTCGATCGCTTGTGTCCTTCTTAAGCCGTGCTCTAGAATGTCTGCGCGGACTACTAACGTCCTAATTGACACTTAAAGAAGTAATTCCTCGGCCTCTAACAGGACATTTTAACGATTAAATTCTCACTGCGGGGAAATTTCAACGCCGACATCTTTGGTGGTAAAACTAATTATTTAAGTAAATTTATGCTTTATTAAGTGCTGAAATAAAACCTATGTCTTTACAACTGCACAACTATTCCCTTACAAGCACTCCTCGCTATGAGTATATTGGTTACTTTACAAGTTATAGTTGCTCTAAAAGTTCATAACGATTTCATTATAAACTTTCACATCCACAGTATCATCTTGTGTAGCTATACTTTGACAAGTGACCCAAGCTAAGATCATTCCGTTCTTTTTCTCTTTTGTGGAGTTGAAAATAAATGAGATTCGCAGATGATACTTAATTACATGTACTTTCAAAATTACTAATTATCCATGTGTCTATTTTTACCATTCCCCGGTCTTTGTGTAAGATTTTAACCAGAAAAAGTATTTTAGATTTCTTAAATAAGCAGTACTGACATGAGATCTTTTCTGTGAAGCAGTGGGAATAAGACTACAATGACATTATTGCTGGTAAAAATATCCATGGTCGGGTAAAGAAAGATTTTGATGAATGAAACAATCCAAAATAACGGAATAGAAGCGCAAATAGTAATAAATTGTTTATGAACGTAAATTAAGTAAGAAAGTATTAAGTAAATTATGGACGTAAATTAAGAAATAAACGTGGAATTTGGGAGTATCCGTGAGTTTCAATTATTTGTACAACCTCTCTCCATCATTAGCTAGGCTAATCAAGAATTCAATGGACTTCATTGTAAAGTATTCCTGGAATATTTCTATTAACTGTGATAGCACGTATGCGGCTAAAATATGATTGATTCTTCAATATTCTCAACGAAGAAGGTATCTATGAGTCATAATCTAAGGGATGGAAATCCGTATGAAACGGTCTCTTTTATATTTCCGTTGAAATTATAAGATTCCGTAAAACATCATAAGAGAACGGTCACGAAGAATTTTCATGCTATATAACGGAATTCCTATTGTTTCGCTGCGGTATAAGGAAATGGAAACAAAGTTAATATTCCCTGTATCATTTTAGTTCATTATCGGAAAAGGATAATTTCACTCTTCGATGTATAAAGAGAATGTGGGAATTCACAATGCCGCGATCTTTCCCCAGCCTCTTTCCCTACGTCCTCTAATGACTCACACGTGCAGAGAAATTCCTTCACGACCTTTTTAATTCACTGATAAAGGTGCGGCAAATTTCTGCTGACTTGTCTCGAACGGCTAGAGGTGAAATTACGAAGGATAATTTTAGCAGCTCCGTTTGCAAAATCGTCTTTTTAATAATTATGAATGACACTGTTCAGTCGAGATAATTAGTGCGCTGCGGAGAATATAGTTTGCTAACGAAGGTAATACTTGAATTAGAATATTAATTTCATATTCTTTGTCGGCAATGCAGTGATAGCTAATCATCTAAGAAAGAGGAAGGACTAAGGGAGACCTTGGCACACTTCATTTCTTCCTGCAAATACTGCCTTAATTAATAAATAATGCTTGATTTACAGTGCAGATTTGGCACGACATAGCAAGATGTTTCAGGCAATCATTGTGACAGGGTGTTGATAAGAGCAAGCTCAACTTTGTGCCATGATGCTACAAGAAGATAGACACATTGTATTATATTTCCCCAGTTAAGTCTTTTTATCTTCATTTAGTCTTGAAGTTGTTTATTTATAGAAAATAGTCGGAAATAAAAGGAAATATCTCAGGAAAAACAAAGGTTGTTTCTCTTAAGAATAAGAGGTCGAAAATTTCTCCGTAAGCCGAGTACGTCAATGAAGCTTTAAGTTAACTTGAATTAGAATATTATTTTCATATTTTATAATATATAATAATTTTACAAACTATAATAATTTATAACGCATTTTCATTTACCACCTGAAGATGGCGGTATAGTGGCCTAAACGCAGATTGGATAATTCTTAGAAGATCAGTAATCTGCTGTTTATTTCTTTGTCTATTCAAGGAAGAGGACCGACGCTTCATTGGAATAGTTAGCTTATGGAGTGTTTTTCAACTACTTACTAATTAACAGTCGAGTTCCAATTTTATTCTTTCGGTTGTTCCTCTGCTTACATTACTCAATATAATGTAAATACCACTATCCTGAGTAGCGTAAACACTAACAAACGAATCTTCTACATTGAATGCCCTTCCCTAAGCGTTATACTTTAGTACAATTTTAAAATAATTAGATATAAAACTGATATTCCTGATTTCATTATTCTACCAAATTTTATGTGGTAGAAAAATTTTATCTTTAAAATAATTTCCTTACACGACTCATCCATCTCCTGTTAGTTCCAATTTATAAGTTCTACTTTCTATACCTTAAAAACATTGTTAACAGTAAGTTTCGAGGATCATTAAAATCCTTATTAAGGAAAAGTAAATGGAAAAGTTATTTTCACAATCTTTTCATTCTTGTAGCAGATGTATTGCAAAATATTCATTCCTTAATCATTACTTGAGACATAGAAATATTCTGAAATACATCGAAATTTCTTTTTAAAAATTCTTATAATTAAACAAAATAACATGATTCGTAAATCAAAATTCAGAATTTTGATATTTTTTCCTTCATTTGATTTTTCACTCACTTTCATATCGTATTTTCATATCTTACTAATGAGCAGTTAACTCTCAATGAATTCGCAAATTCCACTTTCATCTGCAGTAATGCATCATCGCTGTCTATCCAAAGCATAAAAATATTTCTGCAAAAGGCATCTTTTCAAATGTCAGTTTCAGATGTTCTTTTCCCGGAAAACCTGTCGGAGAACCGCCCCGGCAAGCTCATACACTTCAAAGAACACCCCGTTGGCATGATATACAGCCCTTCCTGGAGAAATAAATTATGTCTTTGAGGATAAAATAAGTGAATACCTGAGTGATGGAAAAAGCGAGTAAGTCAACGTCATCGACGAAACCGTGACCAAGTTATAAGATCAAAATACTGACTCTGCAAATTCCGCAGCATACAGCCGTCACTCGCGGAGGTGAACGGTGTATAGGTAGCAAATTGATTCTTTCAGATTGGATGTGTACAAATCAGAACGTGTGGACGGTGAGACTACAGAACGAGACATAGTATAGTAGGAAAAGGTGGGCTGAAACTATAAGAAAAAGTAGACAATCGGACTGTAGAATAGAATGAAAGGTGAGCAAGTGTGGTGAATTACGGCGAAAATTAGAGATTATGAAATCAATATGGCGTAACTTCGTGGAAAGCCATAATAAATTAAACAACTTTGTAAGAACTTCTTACAAAGATGTAAGAACTTCTTACGAAACCGGTAGCAAAATTAAAAGTCCGTGGAAAATTACAAAGTTGTTTAATTTATTAGAGATTACTATTAAGTAGATTGAGCGATTACAGTAAAGAATATAACGAAGAAATTTGTACGGAAAAGAAGTGAATTTGGAATGATGAAATCAAGAAGCTACTGAAATAATTACTCATATAAATACTAATTAAAATATTGACAGGGTATCTTGCTACCTTCGAAGAATTTTAAATGGTCTGTTCCTGGTCTCTTTCTGGTATTCACCTTTCTCGAATAGAGTGAATATTAGAGACTTATTTCATTCATCATTACCCCTCGGTAGTGACTACCATCTGGCCTATCACCTATTTGCAATCGCTGTACATATAGGTAAAAAATAATCAACGAAGACAGAATTTATAAAGATAGAATATACTACGTAAAAAGAAGACGCATAAAGAGCTTAGGAAAATGAACTTTAAGTATAGATCTTGATTTAAAGAGAGATATTAAGATGACGTGTTTCGCTTAAAAGATTGTTCGTAGACTGGAAAGGATCTTTTAAATATCTCCATACCTTTCTTTAGAAGGAATTCTATAAACGGCTTCCAGATAGCCAAGTAGGCAACGCGTCCGACTATGGCGAAAGCGATCCCGGGTTCGACTCCCGGTGGGGGCTTACGTGCGAAATGACCAAACATATTGAAGCTATTTAGAATTACTACCAGTAATTCTATAAAACTTAATTGATAAATTACTGCATTTCATGCTATATGTTTTCGAATGCTCAAATTAAAATCATCTTTGTTCTAATGATAGCCATCGAAATCTCTTAATACAAGAAATCATAAATGAATTCTATCATCCATAGTAAGAACATACAAATGTTGAACGCAAGGGAGTCAAGAAGGGGAAAAATGGTTCAGAATTAGCTAAGCGTCATGTTGGGAAAAAGAACTAAAGAGGTATGGGTGAAGACAGATAGAGGAATTCTATTGTTGATACATGAGAAGGCGTGACGGTAGAGAACGGTTGGTGTTTTAAGATACGCAGGGATTTGAGAGAGAGAGAGAGGGATTCCAAAGGAATGACTACCATTTCAAGGAGAGTATTTGCGCGGAATTACAATAGTAAGAGAGTTCACGAGAAAAGGTCTGCTGGATCACGAACGTAATCTTTTGCTCACTGTTCATTCGTTTGTAAGAGCTGATGTCATTGAGAGAATACCTCACGGAAAGGTATTCACGCTCTGCTACGTGTGCAGCTGTTGTTTGTCTAAGGGTTTTCCTAAATGGAGCACACATTACACTAAAGAGTTCCTCGACTTTTTTCCTGCAGTAATTCATACCAAGTTGTAAGTGCGTTCCTAAAACGATTAGGTCAACAGAGAATACTGGAAGTTATTAGGAAGAACACCAGCTGGATGGATAAACGAATACCTTGTTCCCAATTCATTTGTCTATCCAATCCTCACTAGGAAGGGAGAGGAATCGCGAGTTTAATTAGAGAATGCAATAGAGACATCGGACTTATGTGGGATGGACCTTGAAAGGGCCTGAGTTACTGAATGGAATGGCGTAAGGTATTATACTGGTTAAACGGCAAATATATGAAGATTGCAGTTTTAGATAGCGTGAAGCGAATGAAGATTAACCTGAGAGTAGTTGAAAGAAGTAAAACCCAACTACTATTCTTCAAAACTTTGGGACTTTGCACTCAATACGGGTAGCTATACGGGTTACAAAAAGCTTTAATAAAATAAAATCATTGTAATTTTATTCACCTAGAAAGGTCAAGCAATTAACAATAAAGCTTGATAACAATTGTACCTACTCATCAAACTGGTGAAATTGACGTCTGTCGGCATGAAAATTTTCCAAAACTCGAATCTGATTTTAAGAATGACTATGACATAAAATATACACATTCATCAATAATTATTTGACATTATTAGATCATCAAAGAGTTATTTTTAGTACAAATAAAAAATGAATGAAGAAAGGAGAGACGGCAGACTAAAAATAAAAAATATTAACAATTGTAAAGTGAAATTTTGAGAATTTGAGAGACTGCCGAGATACCGTACAGAACAATAAAGGAAATATGTAGATCAAAGTTCCAGTGCACACTTAAAAGGTGCTGTTTATAGATTCATGTATTCATTACAGAGAGCAGGGATAAATTGTGCAGGATGGAATGAAGCCAACGCAATTCCAAAAATAAATGACTAATTTTAGAGAGTCTCAAAAAGTATGCGCCGTTAACTTTAACGTCTGGTTTCCAACGTGATCGTAAAATAATTCATTACTACCCGTGAATTTTTTCCTTCGAAACGTTTAAAAGAGCCATCAGGGAGATATTTTGTAACAAATGCCATACGAGGTAATGTAAAATGAGGAGAGTTTTATTTCCCATGAAATTGCATTCTTTTAGAGTTGTGTACATCTCGATGCTATGGCTACTAGAAATACCGAAATGAATGAAGTGAAAACTATTTAAAGATATAATGAATGTTTGAACGTAAACTGGATAAACTTAGAGTTTTATATAAACCAGATGTTACGCATGAAATTATAGGTTAGGATTTCGACTGGATAGAGATTTCACTTTGCTAAAATGTTTCGACAAGAAGAACGCGAAATGGCGAGAAATTAATATCTATGATAATTTAGCTTATAAAAACATGATAACATAAGAAGAGCGTATTATTACAAGAATGAGTACTTAGGAAAAATTAAGCATATACGTCTTTCTCGCCAAGAAACGAAGTCGTGAGGTTTCACTGGGATTCTTTTTCGGCAAAAATTGGGTGCTTTTTCGATATACGCTTAAATGAAGATTGAGGTGGAATAAAGAAACAGATGGCAATTTTGAGCTTCTTCGAAAACATTTTCCATTTTGTTTACATTTCCGATCTCCAGTCATCGCAGAAAACACGATTCATTCGTCAAATAGTAGCCATTCATCTCCGAATTCCGGATTGAGTAACAGGACCTCACCAGATACGAGCAGGTTTCATCCGGTTGCCAAATATACATCCCAACCATAAGCGTGCAACTGAAAAGGGTAACAGGTGAACAAAAACGGCAATTTGGAATACTTATGATCACCGCGGATTCGGTAGAATTTCCCCCCATTATGAGTAAGGAAACGGATAATGAAGGAGTAGAGGTTGATACCATTAAGGTAATAGCAGGAAAATTGAAGGTGAGAGAAACGTGGTTTGTTTTGTTGGTTACAATCATCTTCCTATTACGAATTCCCTGCGCGAATTGTGCGGTAAGGCGACCTACGAAAAGCTCGCCACTCCTTTATTGCGTGTTTCCTTTTTCCGTTTAAGAGCATCTTTCCGTAAATACGTTGAATTCTAAAAAGATCTTCCTTCATTCCTCAAGAAGAAGCATTACTGGTGAAATAATATACTCATAATAGTTATAAGAAAATAAAAATTTTAAATTTTTACAAGATTAACAACTTGATCGATTCTTAAAGACGAGTCACGATCTTTTAAACTTTATACATTTTTAAAATTTCAATATTTATCTTTCCTTCACTTATTCATTGCACTGCATAGAATTCTTCCCTTCATTACCTCTGCATCTTCAAAGTTACTTCGAATACATTTTGCAACAAATTTATGAAGCAATGAAACCTATAAACCTCAAAAATTTCACCGAATCATTCACAATTTCCTTATAAAACATCCGAATTTATTAATACTGCAGCATAAAATTATCAAAATCTCGTTATGAATTTACTGTTTGCCGAGAGTTGCCTCATTCACTTGCCTTTATTGTTACAGCTTACTTTTGGATGCATCGTCACTCGTTAACGATATTCAAACGTCATTCGAGCAAACAACTTTGAGTGCAGTCCAACTGTAACATTATGGGCTGTTACAGGTTTCAAAAGACATAAACATCAATCTCTCTTTCTTTAACGATCTACTTAAATGCGCCCATTTTCCTCCTTTACTTTTTTGCAAGCGAATTACAAAATATTGCGGTAGATTGTTTTCCAAAGAAATAAGTGGCAATTTGCTGGGCACTGACGTGCAGTAGAGAAAAGCCATATTCTTGGTAGCCAGAAGGCTAAGAGAGAGAGGAATTCAAGATAAATAACAGGAAAGTACTAGTAATGGCTAGGAATCTGCTACTGCATATATTCAGCGTCTACATTTAGGCAATTTACTGACCAAAAGAAAATTTCTAAAGCACTTCTAAAGCACATATTGCGAATATAAGAACTGACAACTACTATGGACGGTTAAAGCCTGTCTAGTTGACTGGGTAATAAAAGATTGTTATCATTCTACTACTACTTTACATCTTGTCTACCTTTTCTAGAAGAGTAATACTATTATGAGCATTTCCTAATTAGATCAAAGTTTGCATTTCTATCTTTTCCTCTCTAAATTTTAAATTTCCATGAGCCAGTTAAGTGTTATTCAATTGAGACAGGATTTGCGTTTATGACGGTCAAGGATGACAGGTTTTATAAATTTCCTAATAATTTATTTTCAATGAATCGGTTCATAAACCATTAATCAAAGGAATCTGAAGTATTTTATAGGGATTGAAGGAAAAGAGGGAAACTAAGGGAATCCCCTTGGCCGACTATAGACCCAGGAAGTGGTGAGAAAAAATGAGTAAGATGAGGAAAATAGGGGAATCCACCGTTCATATGGAAGGTATAATAGTTTCCACGAAAAATAAATGCATATGAGGCGACGTATTTCCACCAGGATGTAGTTAACGGTGGTAGGCGTTCGAGCTAGAAATCCATTTTGACGTACTTATAAAAATTCTAAGAAATAAATTCATATTCAAAAAAGTGATCACGGTTCACATGATGAATGCAAAAGTATAGGCTGAATTATAGGTGATATTGCGGAGATGTTGACATATTCTAATCGACAAGAGATTAATTCCATATAAAACAACAAAGGTAAGTTTGAGTTCTTTCGTGGAATAAGTACTAATAATACCCGAAAAGATTCCTCTGGATATCTACACCGAATACATGTATCTAGAAAAACTGGTTACAACGGGGAGAACAGCAGGATTAATGAAATAGGCAGAAGAACTAAATTTTGCTGGAGTACCTTCGGAAAGAACGCGTATATTCTTAAGTCTCTACAAAAATGGACCTTAAGAAAGTCTGACGGAACCGGGAATCAAATTCGGGATCTTCCTGTATCAGGGAGGCTGCTTAAAACTTCTTAACTTTAAAGTAAACTTTCTGGCCAGAACCAAAGGCTAGAAAACGTTTGTCCGTTTTCAAAACGGTACAAGAAAATTTTCTGGCCGGATAGCTTACAGGGTTAAAGCAGCCTTTTGGATCTCAGGTTCGATTCCCGGTCTCTTCAGCTTTTTTAAATTGCGTTTTCCTCTGGGATTTGTCCTGGGTGCACGTAAATAAGAGAAAACCCTAAGGCACATAAAACACCCAAACTCTATTCTTTTTTCCTTAAGTCTTACAGGGTTAATGTTAATGCTCTTGAAGAGGAAAGTCTTTCACCAATTTATTTTATCAGTCGTGACCTAAGGAAGCAAAATTTAAACGCAGCAATAACCTACAAACTTCAGATAACCACAGAAAGAGAACGTTGCGTGTAAGGAATCGTAAAAAGTGAAAAAAAAACAAAAAAAACTGGGTGAGAATTATTGACAAGATGGATGTGGGTAGGTCATACGACGGGAAAAGATGACAACCGTTGGACATTAGCAGTTCTTAACTAAGCACCTAGAGGGGTAGCGGGATCAAGAAGAAGGCCGATGGACAGATATAGTAGAACAGAGAAAACACGAAGTGCTTGAAGTATTACATATAACAAGATGCAGGGAAATGGAAAACACTTGGGAAGGCCTACATCTGAAGACGGATTGAAATTAAGATGATCATCATACTGTAGACTCATTTTCAGAATAATTGTATGACTTAAGTTACTTTCCTTAGAATTTCCCTTATAGCCAACATCCTCAGCAAGTCGTAAATTGTATCGCATAGCAAAACAGTACGTGGTGGGAAATCCCAGCCTTTTCCTTATACAGAATCAAAAAGGTTTCGCTAGTATCCATCTTAATTATGCGGCTTATATGGTAAATACCATATCCTCAGCTCTCCTTTTATGAATACATGTGGTCTGCGGTCTTATGCGTCACTTCATACAGCAATATAAATCACCTTACGTTCAATCGCTACGCATATTTGTCAACCTGCTTTCCAACAGATTGTTCTTCTACGTGTTCACAAGATTCTAAGTATCATGAATCCCTTCTTGGGGTAATTTCTTTAATCCGGATAACACTCACACAATTCACGACAAAGAAGTTTACTCTATCCACTTGTCCCAGCAGAATCGTTTGTTGAAGGTGCGTCTCGGTGGATAACTCATCAGAAGGAATAGCAATCAAAGGGAAAAGTTCCACGGAGTATGGTAATTTGATGACACAACCACACTAATTTTTAAGCTCTTGAAATGACCGTGAGGCATTTCTGACGAAGGGAAATATTTGAATGGAAGAAGCGAGAGAGCGGTAAAAGTGGTTGTCCGCTTGAGAATAGGAGAAGAAGGGTGCAGTGAAGATAAATTGGCGGAGTGAAGAGGAAGGAAGCCGAGACACGCGCCACAGAGCCATTTTAAGTGGAATTCCTCGAAACGTTAATCCTGCGAAATGATAACTAGCGGAATTATTCATTGGAGGGAATCGGTACGTGCCTTGAAACCCGTACGGTGACCGGTGGACGAAGCAGGAAAATGAGTGAAAATGGAGTCTCCGCGAGGAAATGCATCATCTTGAGGAGTTGAAAATGAGAGCTCATTTCCTCTGAATTTCCGATAGATCGTGTCCTACAATATTGATTAATCTTTGTTTTTGGAGATGAATGTTTGTAAACATTGGGAAGGGCTGGTGGTGGCCGAATGATAATCATTCGATTGCTACTTGTAATTAAGATGATCCGAACCATTATCGATAAAAATGTGATTAGATGCTTGCTTTAATATGATATGAAATTCACAAACTAATTTTTTAACGCGTAAGATAAGAGAGAAGATAATTTTGGTGTTGGTAAATACTAATGTTTGTATTTATTAATGGAAAGTACTTTT
The DNA here is from genome assembly GCA_036926295.1 of Pachydiplax longipennis. Lineage (NCBI taxonomy): Eukaryota > Metazoa > Arthropoda > Insecta > Odonata > Libellulidae > Pachydiplax > Pachydiplax longipennis. Next base: position 1,253,824 of record JAVFKF010000014.1, on the reverse strand, counting down.
CTATTGAACTGCAACAGTCGACTTTTTCGTGGCGGAACGAAGGATTGCTTTTTGATCCAGGAGATAATAATCTTTAAGAAATTTAACTTATATATATTTCTATTTGAATCTAAGTTAGCGAATGCTTTCCTTTTCAGCTTATCTTAGAATAGCGTATGAGAATGAAATTAGGTACTCCGACAATGATCTACTTGACGTGGGTAAATATAATATTGTGTTACATTATATCTGATTGCCTATTTCATGAAAACTTTAAATTCAATCTCAATTGCTTTGAAATAGAAATTTTGCACGATGATAAATTATTTCGACTTGAAAACGAACTTTGGAGTTCAGATCTCTTATAACTACGAATATGATTACACTTTCATAAATTGTTTGTTCACAATTTCTGCTTTGGCTATGAATATATCAGTTATGTACAGTCTGTTTTCTATAGTTACTGCGTACATTTTTTCCACGTAAATCGAATTGTCATTAATTTTTCAACGGGGTTGGAGGATGAATGCACTCTTAAAATAACTAGAGGGCCTTGAGTCAAGGCTTCTGGTACTTTTACCGCTGTCATTGGCCTTCCTCACACGTTCTGTTATAAGGCACAGTCTCTGGAAAACTTTTCAATGCTTTTTCGTTGCAACTGGAATGAAATGTTCTTACATAATCTGTAACATTTTAGAGCGATACTAGGTATCTTTAGCCTACAATTCAACATTCATTTCTGTATTATGTCCTTTCGCGAAAGCAGTGGAAGAGCTAACTTCAAAACAGAACGGTGAAACTATATAAAAACTTCCTGAACAATAATATTTGTAATCTCGAATTATTTTAAATAATACGAAAGTAAACTTGATAGTTCCTTTTCTCGAAAAAATAATGTTAATTTATGTTATTTTTAATAACATAAATTAACATTATTTCCTAAAACCTAAAAGGTTTTAGGAAATTTGAATTTAACATTTATAATTTTTCAATGAATTCTTAATTCTGCAGGCAAATTTTGTTATTGTTATCTAAATTTCAATTAAAGCCTTTTCCCATCTTTCTATATTCACAGGGGTTGCAGATTGGGAGTGTCCTCTCAAGAAGGATTGGCCTAGGTCTTAGATTTTCTCTTCATTTAAACCAGCCCTGCGCCTTAGGACTAAATTAATTTTGGCAATTTAATATTTAAAATACAGACTGGATCATAATTAAGATTTATTTTATAGGGGAGAAAATCAGAACAATAACCTGCTGGAGGTGGGAAAAACTAACGCATATTCGTTTAGCTCACCACTGTAAAGAAAGAAATAAAATTAAACGCCTGAAATCCTACGCAATCAAAAGCGATTTATCAACTCGATTTTCTAGCATATCGCTTATGAAAGTGTTCTTTTAGAGATATATCTGGAGAAAATTCTTGGAAATTTCAAGCTGATTTATCTTTAGATACCGTATTCACAGAATAAAATTATCATTTCCTACTTCCTAAACAGCGCCATAGGATAGTAGGATATAAGATAAGGAAAGAGAGGGATAAATATGATTCTCGCCTACACCAACTAGTTCTGCATCCGTAGAGAATCACGCAATTATATTTGAAATGTTTATCTACGTGTGAGGAAGTGTTGCCGCGGCAGCTTCAAAAGGAAAGAAGAGAAAGATTAGATTAAAGGAAGAGAGTTTTTCATGATTGTTACCAGTCACTCCTTGAGTAAAATTATGAGATGATAATGAAATAAATCTAATAATCACGGCTAGCATCCAAACTTCTACAAACGTCAATCTCTGTAGAATATAAACATAACTCTAGCTAGGATTACAATATTTTGACACATTTTTACAAAATATAAGGAAGTTTTTAAACTCCTTACAGCTCGAAGCCATTTGAACTGACATGATTGAATATTCAGAAAAAGCATAAAAATTTTGAGGAATGCAAGGATGACCTAAAAAATTAATATTTGATTACTAGTTATTATTTAGGTTACCTACAAATATAAAATTACTTTCTAAATGCTTAACTGTAAAAAGATTAACCAGCTAGAGATCAAAGAAGCAAACATCTTCCTGATACAACCTCTCTTTGGAAAGCAAGATGTGTATTTCCTGCGTCAAGATTCACTTTCTCCTGAAAAACTGCTGCATCATTATACTATCTTCTGACTATCGAAAAATGGAAATTCCGCCAAATGTTTCTCTACTCTCTTCCTTTAGTTCTGTTACATCTTTTGGATTCTAAAATGTATTCGCATCCCATCCTTAATGTAAAATATACCAAGTCATGAGACAAGGAAAACAAACGGCAACTTTTCTATTGGTACTCAAGAACATAATTTACTTTTGCACGAGAGGGTAATTATCAGCATAAAAAAACTCGATTGAGCAATGGAGAAGAAAGCGTGAAAAGAAAGCGACGGAATGATAGAAATGCAAGGAAAGATGGAGATAAGATGGTGGACTGATTGATTGCGCGGTAGACAGGTGTAGCAAAAACTGTGAGGTAATTTAGGGGTCTAGGAAAAAACTAAACGGAACGTGGTTTGCATCCACTTGGGTTCACCGTGCACAGATTTAATTGGCGTAACGATTCGCCGTACAAATCGTGCCAGTGAATTAAGTGCGGGAGGGTGGCGAACTGCTGGTCTTCAGACAGACGAAGATAAGGTTTTTTTCCTTGATACCCTCAGGGTAACGAACGTATCGGTGAAGCTGTTGAGATTTCTTGATATTCGCAATGAATAGTATGGATTTTTCTACAAAAAAATCCTCCGGTTCGACGCATCAATGGCTTATATAACTTTAAAAGAAGTGAACACTTAGGATTTAATTCGACTATTCTGAGAGCTGATAAGTTTCTAAATTATTTCCTCTGTTAATTTTTATCGTTTCCTTGTACTTTTATTTATGAAAAGTTTGTACTCTTATCACTTTATGCGTGTGAAGTTTAACACCATCGTTATCATGCTCAAGATCATAAAGATCCAACTCTTAAATGGCATAATTTTCATTTCTGTTAGAACAGATGAAAATTAATGTACGAAGATGCCTAAATATTCAGTTTCCAAAATAAAAAATTACTTTTAAATAATAAACAAAATTATGAATACCTTGTTTGATAGCCATTTTAATTTCTGATTTAATTAACGGTGTCGTTAACCATTTTTCTTTTTATTAATACTTTCATTATTTTTCTTCGAACATTCTTCTCTGTTTAGCATCTTAAGTACAGAGGAGTCCTTTCTCATGCATATTTTCGATCTCTATTTTCGACAATACTATCTTCTACTATCCTGAGAAGAAAATGTAATACTGAATTTTGCCTACAGCATTACCTACCTATTTAAGGTTTCTGAAACTGATTGCTGATCGACGAATTGTAAAAGGAGGTTGAAGCGTTTACTAAAACAGAAAATTACTTTCATGGGCAAAGAACGGGAAGAAAATAATAGCTGTTGTCGTATACTGAGACTTTTATTTTCGAGTAAATTTCTTCAAAATTACTCAAAACGCTGACTCATAAACCCCCTAGAATTTCTGAACCAATCAAATACTAACCTAATTTCAGGTTGTAATTATTATTTAGTTTTTGTTATTGTTAAGAATAACTTCAACTGGATGAAATGTTACTTTATGAAAATTATATGGAGGAAAAATGGCTCACCCTATCCATCATACTAGTGACCGTTCTTAGAGTTGTTCACTTTTTCAAATGAATTTGCATCCTAGAAAATAGCACAGCATCAATCAATCATATAGGACTGATTTACGCTCGTTATCTTTATATCTATGGCCTAGATTAGCAGCCAATCATCTTCCGAGAATAAGTTTTTCTCTCTTCATAA